>CM073551.1:2502500-5002500 GCA_037074615.1 Leucaena leucocephala | reverse complement strand
GATAGTACTTCGAATAGGATTATTTCTAATAGAAAGATACTTATACTTAGGTAAAAAAAATAAATAGCTCCCTCACAGTTTTTTGCAATTTGGGAAATTAATGTGAATGTGACTTTTTAGTTAATTATAATTTTTGTAAGATTAGAACTAGGAATGCATCATACTTTACTTATTCGATCTTAGAGAGGATAAATGAAAAGTAGAATAAAAAATAATTTTAAAAATAAACAAACATATTATATTTTTACTTCAAAAAATTAATAATAGATAAAATTCATTGAATAATTACTACTAATTTAATGAGGGAAAAATAATTGTACTAATAACAATGTAACATCTCAAATTTTACTCCTATAACTTATAATAAGTTACTCAACCTGTTTGGTTTGCAACAAAACCTTAATTTAGAAAAGAACTTTTGATGTTTGGGTAAAAAATTAAATAAATAGTTTACAAATGTCTATAAGAATTTATAGAATAAACTATGGTTTCTGATAAACTGATGGGAATAGCTTTTAGGTGGAGAAAAGAGTTTGTAGGCTATCAAATGACTATTTTGTCCCTATCTTTTTTCCTTGCTCTTCTCTCTCCTATCATTTGTCACTACTCTTTTTCTCTGTTGTAGCCATCGTCACTTTTGTCACGATCGTCATTTGTGGTTTATTGTCACCAGAAATATGTGAAGAGGATAAGATTACAAATCGTGAGATCTTGCCCTCACTATTCACTATTCTTGCTATTCACATCTTGGCTTGTGAACATGGGTCCTCGTATCTTGTTGCTAGCGAGGGTGAGGAAGGTCGGGAGGTCGAAGGAAATGATGGAGGGAATTGGAAGCCATGAGGTCATGGCTTGTGAACATGGGTCCTCATTGTTCACTATCCTTGTTGTATCACTCATTGCTGCTGCTGTGGAGGTTTCAGGTGTGGGTGAGATGGGACGGAATAAAGATGATGAATAGTAATTAATAATTATTTTTTTATCTCATATCCTTTTTGGTAATTTGTCAATCATAAAATTTATTATAGTAATTATTATCTAAACACTCATTTTATTCAAAATTACTTTTTTTTCAATAAACTCTTCTTTAGAAGAACTTTTAAATCTCTTATTCTCTATTAGAGTTTCTTCCAAATGTATAAATCATTCCTCAGTAGAGAGAGAGAGAGTAGGGGAAAAAAGGAACACTTTTTGGTAAATCATCATTAATTAATTAAAATAATTTAAAATTATGTAAATAAATGGAAGGAGAGAGAACATGGCAGAGTGGAGGAAAATTATACTAATTGTTTTATTTTGATTGGTTAGACCACAAGTAAGGTGGTATACTGGGTGCATGCAAGAATTTCTCTTTAATTGTAGTTTGATGGTTTGATTATGATTATTGGGGATATAGATGGTTAATGAAGTGTGGCATCCCCCAAGGTAAATTTATTGCCTGAAGATCTTAAGACCATAGCGCACAATGGGTTAAAATAATGTACACAAACGGTAAGAGAAAGTTCAAAAAAATTAACACAAATGTTTTACTCTTCAGACTCCTTGAACAATGATTTATGCAAAAAAACAATTTTTTAAAATATAGACCAAAATACAAATAACCTCTTTCTTTAACTCGGTTATATATTTAAAAGTTTAAAAATCACACTCTCAACTTTTAAAATTTGACACATTTGATTTATGTTAAAAATATTTTAAATATTATGAAAGTGTGGGTCAAAGAAATAAACATCTTTTTTACATAACTCTTAGTTGTGAAAGGATGTGTTGAATAAAGAAATATCTTTTTTCACATAATTCTTAAATCTAAAGGATATATGTCTAAAATATATGTCTCGTGTCTTTCCACAATCTATAAAAATAGATTGTTGATGAAAAATTTAGAATATATAGTTGTTGAGTAAGAAAAGAATATTGTTGCAATCTTTCTCCCTTTACATAATATGTCACGCTGAGTTCTATTATCTTCCACCAGTTATATTGTATTTTATTTTTACAGGAAGAGTTCGCTTAATCTTGAGGAGTGTTGTTTCTTAATTTGATGAGAGGTCATGGAATATCTCTTAAAGACAGTGTCTTCGGACGTTACTCGAATTACATCTCTATGTTTTTATAGATTTCCCTAACAATTTACTTCCAGTAAAATGACCGTTAAAGTTTGACATTTAATATCATATTATTTAAAATTATTTAACATAATTTTTATTATTACATTAGTTAATCTTAGCTCAAAACTCATAATTATACTACAAAGCGTTTTTGTAATTATACTAATAATAATAGGAAGAATTAGAATAAATGACATATAGTAAATAATATTTGTTGGGAAGGAAAATGAAAGTTTTAATTATTTAAAAAGACTAAATATTACAATAAAAATTTAAAATTACTAAATTATCAGTTATCAAAACTCCCTATATTTTTTCCTATATCTTAATTTTTAAAACTAATATAAATCAAATAAAACTTATCTCAATCTTTATAACTGATATAGATATCAATTGAAAAAAATAACACAAATATTATTTAATTTTATCAAAATTATAATTTTATTTTTGAAATTGACACAAATTTTAATTGAAAATAAAAAACTATATAACTTTAAGAAAATTTCACATCTTTTATAATTTATTATATATATATTAAAGAAATGTTATAAATATGTAAATAAAAAAAATCGCAGTATAATTTGTTCTTGTTTTAGAAAAAAATTGTGAGGTTTAAATAAAAAAACTTGTTAATATATTTTATTAAAATATAAATAATTTAATATATTATGATGTTACAAATGTGTTTAGTTTTTTATTTTAGTGAATAGAGTTTATTTTATATCACATAATATAAATTAGGAAAAACTATAATTATATAGATGAATAAATATTTATATTAATAACTAAATGATCTATTGAAGACATTATTATATGGATGTTAGTAGAAAATAAAAGTTAAAAAATAAATCCTATCATAAATGATTTGAGTGTTTTAATTTCAATAGAAAATAAATTTTATATTAGTTTTAAAATAGAATGTAGGAGATAATATAGGAGGTTTAAAAATAAAATGTATGAGAAAATATAGGGATTTGTAAGGGGCAATTTAATAATTATAAATTTTTATTTTAATATTTAATTTTTCTGAATAATTAAAACTTTTACAGTTCTTCCCAATAAATATTATTTATTATAAGTTTTTTATTTTAATTCTCCCGAAAATAATCCCTAATCCCTGCGTTTTGCTCTTTCAGCCTCTACCAACTTGTAAGTATTGATTTTGAATAAAAATTACTCTTTTGGTTCTTTTTAATCAACAATTATTTAAATCATACGAATTAAAATATTAATTAAAATTAATTAAAAAGTAATATTTGTATACAGAAAATGTGTCAAGCGTGTTTCTCTGAAGTTTCGGATGGGAAATTCAAAAGAAGCGGACCTCCAAGCGGCAAGAGGGACAACAGAGTCAAGCCATTGGGGTCAAAGGAAAAGAGAGATTTGGAATGTATTGACTTGACGTTATGCTTTATTGGGAAGGAATGGAGAAGAGAATAGAGCTTTCACGTTGGATTCACAGTCAATGTCTCTTTCATTTGTGCCTCTACCTGCGCAACTTGAAATAATATTTATTTAATTAATTTTAATATATTAAAAAATTAATTAAATTAATTATTTATAATAATCATATATTAATTTTTTTAAAATATTTATTTTAATTATATGCATTTAAATTATCTTTAATAGAAATATCTATAACATGTTAATCATATATAGATATTTTTTTAAAAAATTATAATTATAAGAGATAAAATAGATTAGAGTTTTATATTTATGATCAAAATAGACATTATATCTAACTTTTATATTTATGGTAGGAGATAATATTTTCTAAATTTTTTGGGTTAAGGTGATTTGTTCTTTTTCTCTAGAATAATATTGCTTTGAATTTTTCTTAAAAATTAATATCACTCTAAAATTTTCAAAACGTATAAATATTACTTTTATTTTATTAAAAATTAATATTAATTATTAATATTTTTTAAAAAATTGCACTATTTTAATATTTATGGACAATTTTTTTTTTTGAGTAATATAGCTCCACAATAAAAATATTTTTTAGTAAAAATATTTAAGATAAATTTACATCTTAATTCAATTTTTTTCCTATGACGCTAATCAAAATAATAAACAGCAGCCTCACACTTTTGCGATTTCTGTAAATGGAACTTTTTAGTTAATTATAACTTTTTTAGGGCTGGAGCTAGAAGTCTAGAAACGCACCATACTTTATTTAGAATAAAAAGACAGATTATACAATAAGACAAAATATATTTTTTAATGAAAAAAAAGACAGAGAAAAATAAAAGGAGGGAATAATAAATTTTTTTCTAAAGTTATAAAAGAATTTATTATTTTTAGGATTAAGAATATTCTCCCCTATTATTTTTTTCTCTAATTTTTTTCCATCTAAATATGAGTTACATAGGATAAATGAAAAGTAGAATATAAAATAGTTTTGAAAATAACAAACGTGCATTATAGTTTTCTTTTTGTTGCCTCAAATTTAAATTTAATCTTATTTTAATTTTAATCTCTTAAATTTTTTTATTTAAAATATATATTTTTATAATTTAATAAATATCTAAAATTATTTTTAAAATTTGTAGTTTAAAATTTTAATGGTTAAATTTAAAATAAATGTAAATTTAACTATTTAAGTAGTTAAAAATTATATTAACCTTATCTCTAAGCATCCGGGTCTCATGTAATTTTCCATTAAATTAAAAATAGAAGAGCGTAGTTTTCCACTTTCCAACGAAACAAAGGCGCGGAATGGTGGGAATGAAGGGACGAGGGACTTCTTGTCAGCGGTTTTGGGTTTGAGTTTTAGGGTTCAGCGTTTCCCGGAAGTAGCTGTCTAGGGTTTATGAGATTTTGGGATATTCGATTTCGTTTCGAAAACCATGGCTTTCTGGGGTAAGCTTCGATTTTATGTTGCTCAACAAATGATTAGAATCATAAACTCTTCTTAACTCCTACATTTGTTTGTGCCCTAGGAGTGGAAGTCAAACCCGGAAAATCTTTCACTCATAAATTTGATGACTTGAAAGGAAGACTACATATTTCAATGGTAATTTTCTTCAGCCGAACTTGTGATTATCTATAAATAAAATTTGGAGAGCTTGTTGGTAAACTGTAGCTTGAGATTCTTACTTCTGTATGAATGTTCTTCTTCTTTTTCTTCTTCTCGTTATTGTAATATTCTACTTGAAGACATTTTTTGGTATGGTTTCTCCATTTATGGATTGTTAATCGGCTTTCGAATTTTTTTAGGCCACTTTGGGGGTTGGTTCTGCCCCAGCCAAAAGCAGACTTCAGTGTAATGTAGGCAACAATAGCCCTGTTTATCTATGTTCTCTGTCTTCTGGAACCAATGAGTCATTGCAACTTAATTTGGAATTTGAGGAGGCTGATGATGTCATCTTTTCAGTGATTGGTCCTCGGAGCATTCACTTGTGTGGTTACCATCTTGGTAGTGGCCGAAGAGCCAACACGATTGTGGAGTCGTATCCTTGCCTTAATTTTGTTGTTAAGAGTTTTTTTTTTTTGAAGAAAATTAAATAACGAAAATTGAGTAGAATATCTAATAGCGAGGGGCTTAAGTTTTCTGGGATCAACTTATTTTCCTCTGTTCTTTCTTCCTGATTTCTTATATACTTGACGGCATGTGTATAAGTAGTACATAGAGTAGTAATGTCATTTCTTTTCATTTTTCTGATACCACCGAACTTCTGGTTTTGATTTCTGTCATTTCTTAACTTCTATATCTGCAATGAAAAGAGAATCCTATGGAGAAGATATTGCGAACACTGAGACAGACAGATCTGATTGCAGTAATGAAGATGAGTATGAGGGTAGTTTTATTGATGATGATGCCAATCCAGAGGTCTTCCCAGAATCACCAATTTTAAGTGAAGGCATGTTTTATTATTTAAAGTTAATTCTCTTAATTAATTGTCATAATTCTTGAGTTTGTGCCTATCAATATATTATATTCAAAGAAAACAATAGTCACTGTTCTTTTAGGGCTTATTTGTTATGTAAAATGAAATGGAATGGAAATGTGATTTTATATATGAAAAATGACTTTTATACTCTTAATTTTAAAGAGAATTCACGAAAGATAAAAAGTACTTCTCGGGTCCTAAATATAGGACCTAGTTTGTAGTGCAATTTATACTACAAACTAGGTCTTATATTAGGAATCGTAAGAGAATTAAGTAATAATCACAAGAGTATAATATTATACAGACTTTTCTTTTCCTTTTTTAGGGACAAATTCAACTTTTTTCACCTATGTGTTTTTCCATCATGATACCAAATTTGGCCTTAGTACCCTCTTAGTATTCATCAATTCAAATGGCATCTGCATGTTTTCTTAGAGTGTGTGCTTCTCAGAATAATTTAAATATATTAATGCAATGCCTGGCGATTCTTCTGGTTTTATCTTAGTTCCTACTTATTTCCATTGATGTTTAAAACTTTTGTCGAGTTTTACCTGTAATGTGCAATTATTTATGAACGATTTTCTCTAAAATAATAACTATGAAGTAACTTTCTAAAAAATCTTGTCTTTTGTTGGTAAATCATCCAGATAAGTATTTTTATTAATTAATAGTAAACATTAATTATGGTATCTAAAACAGTTTAGTAAGCATCTAGCTGATTGCAATGTCTTTTTCTAACCCCCAAGCCCCAGACCATTTTGTATTAATTTTTCTTATTTTTTTCCGTTTTTCCCTTTCTTCTACATTTTCTGATATTTATGAATGATATCCCTTTTAAATCTCTATTTTCCCTCATATTCAAGGCTTCTGATTTTCTAGTTTGTTTGTAAATGCATCTTCATCTATGGATGATTGTGAAATTCTATTGTGACGTCTCTGCATCTTTTGGTTGTTTTTATTGTAATGGTTATAGAGGAAGCTTCACCTGCTAACAAACGTAAAGGTAGTCGCCGCCGACTGCAGAAGAAGCACCAAAGAGTAGACTCGGATGATGACAGTTTGCCAATTTCATCTATTGACAAGAGTAAAGCTTCTGCAAAGGTCTTGCTTGAGGAAATGGATGTTAATGATGACAGGAGAGGAAGTGATGCCAGCCCCAAGAATGGTGAAGATGATGGCAACAATGCTATTAAATCAAATTCCAATTCAAAAGCTGGCGCTGTTCTTCTAGATACTAAGACACATAGGTTAAATTCTAAAATCTCAATCACTCTTCAAATGTGTGTGTGTGTGTGTAACGCATGCCTCCAATGGAAGCATTCATCTCGGTTTCATTCATGGAGTAATATTGCACTTCTTTGTAGGAAGGGAAGAAAACTATCAACCATTGAGCTCAGAACACAGAAAACTAAAAATGCACAAAAAAATGACACCCTCCTTCCTCCTGCCTTTTGTGAGGTTGGGCACTTTTTATACCACTCCTGTATTATTCCCACCCTACTTCTTTGTTAGGAACCCTCCGCAATGACACCCTTCTAACTCTCTATTTTCCAATCATGCATAAAAATACAAAATTAGTTACTGCCTCATATACTCCTACTTTGCCCTTCCCTTGCCACCACTCAACTAATAATAACTTAGACCTTGGATATCTCCTTACATAAAGGCTACCATTTACCCCCAATATTAGCCCTTCTCTTTGTCCTCTCATACACATGGCCCCAATCGAATGCTGGGTCCATCATTTCCCTTCCCACTAAGGCTAGCCTTGTTTTCAAAGTGAAAGCTGCAAAATTTTGTTTTAATGCTTTAAGCATTTTCCCCTATAGTCAAATTGGGCAGGCCCTCCCATTTAAGGAGGACTTGCTGCTGCTCATCAGTCATGGCGTTTGCTTTTTAAACATAAACATGTGGTGCATGCAGCTCCACCACCTCTTGGTAATTTATCTCTGAAAGTGTGCCTTAAAAAATGCACTTTTAACCATATTTCTGCTAGTAACGAGCAACACCATGTGCTCACCCAATTGAGTAGCAACACAATGCACTTAAGGAAATCAAACTTTGCAACTTTCATAAAGTGTATGTCATTTGACAAATTTGACATCATATGAAATCAACTTCAATGCTAAATGCAAATCTTGATAAGAAATCCCACCCTTTCACAAATGTATTTGCACATGCCTCAGAAATTAATTTGCCTAGTCGCCCAATCTCCTAAACTTTACCCCATGTCTCTCCATTGAGATTTTCTCAGAATGCAGCATTTATCTTACGTGAAACGCTGGTAAAAAAGAAAAAGGAAAATGAAAGAAGGAAAGAAGGAAAAATTGAACCTTGTGATATTTTTACATTTTTGGGAGAATTTGAGAGACTTCATAGACCTATCTGTAAAAGATATGAGTCAAATTGATACATAGAATTTGTAGATTCTAGCCAAAAAGAGATTTGCAGAGTTGTATGTGAAGAAATTGGAATTAGAATGCATAGGGGTTTCAATCAATAGTTCATTGAATTATTCTTTTTTTTTGTGTTTTTTGTTTTCTCATTCTTTTTAAGTAAAACTAATGCTCTCTGCAGGGATGTTGCATTGCCTGCCACTGTAGTAGGTCCTGTAAAAAGTCGAGGAAAGAAGAGGAAAAAAGAAGAACAGGCTCCCAAAGATTCACATTCTGAAGATGACAACGCTTACTGTAAAGAGTCCAAAGCCCAAAGAGACAAGGCAGATACTGATATTGCGATCCCCAAATTTTCTGAACGACAGAATCCAGATTTGCAGCAACACAATAAAGAGTGAGTACAAGTAAAACAGCACATAAAATTGGAAACTAAGATGTAGAGGTAGTTGTAATGTTTATAATATGTAAGGCTTTCTAAATTCATATAATTTCCATTTGAACAAATTGTAGAACTTGCTCTTTCCATATTTATGGCCTCTCGAGGGTTTCCACAAGTGTTTCTGAAAATATAAGTTTATTTATATAAAGGGTCAAGAACCATTGACTATTTTGCATGTGTAGTTGCTCAAGTTTTAGGGTCAAAAAGGGAAACATATCTCTCCACCTTGTCATTCAAGTTGTGTTGAGAGAAGTTCTGATTTGTTAATTAGTTTCTCATCTGAGAACCTTGTTTTCTCTTTGAACTGGATGAACTGTCTTTTCTTGCCTCTGTTTAATGCAATCCGAATGGTCCTTAGATATGTAATATTGCCTATTTTATATGTTTAACTTGGTTAAAATGTTTTGCACAGGAGAGGGGACAATGGCACTCATGAGCTTCCTGATGCGAATCAATCTGGTGATAGAAAAATGAAAAAGAGGAGGAAGAAAGACAAGAGTCAGGGTGATCTAGAAGTTAATACTTCCGATATGCCTCAATCATCTGTTAATGGAAATATTAGGACTGTGACAAAGGATGAATGGGTAACGGCTGATGCGAAGCCTTCTGAAGTTAAAACATTGCCAAACGGTTTAGTTATTCAAGAGCTAGAAAAGGGGATAGAAGATGGAAAAATTGCTGCATCAGGAAAAAAGGTAGTTTGTCTTGAATCATTAAAATAGTTTAGAGTCTGCCTTTGTGAAATTAATGAAAAGATTAGCAGATTTGGGTTGACAAGTACAATTTGGTTTCAGATTAGTGTCCTTTTCACTGGCAAGCTGAAGGATAATGATGAAGTCTTTGAGTCAAATATTGGCCATGCACCTTACAAGTTTCGGCTTGGTACTGCCAGCCTACATAGCCTTGTGTTACCTGAGCATGACTGATTTTATACGTGACTGACTTGACATGTTGCTTGTTCTATTATTTTCAGGTAAAGGACAAGTTTTAGAGGGCTGGGATGTTGGCCTTGAAGGTAAGTTATTCAGACATTTTTGTGAAGCTCTCTACCATGGATTGCTTGCTGTGTAATACTAATAGAAATGCGTTCATATGGTTCTTAGGCCTGCGAATGGGAGGAAAGAGAAGACTCATGATCCCACCATCCAAGGGGTATGTCGTTAAATTAGCTTACTTTCACATGTTATGTTATATTTCTTTTGAATCCCTCGTCCCTATCATGTATGTTTTGTGCATGTCAGGTTTGGTAGTGAAGGACACAACACGAAAGTACCACCGAACTCGTGGCTGGTTTATGACTTCGAATTGGTTAAAGTCCATTGACTGAAGCAACTGGTCAGGCCGATTTCATGTTTTGGCTGAACTCGGAAAGTTTTCCTCGAGATTCTGAGCTACACTTGATGGCTATTCTTTTTGTTGGAGATTGAATCTGGCGTGATATAGCAGTTGGTAGTTTGAGATTTTGTTATAAAAAGATGGTAGAAGGACACCATTGATGGAATATCGGGTTTTGGTTGGTTTTTTTCCCACATGAATGCTTATGGGAACAAGTGATTCTGAGTAGCTTCTTGTTTGAGACTTGAGACCATAAGCAGATGGGAAAGAGCGAGGAGAGAATGAAAGAAAGTTCAATGATGATCTAAATTAAGTTATAAATTTTCTTTGGCTTCATAATCAATGATCAAATTTTGACATGGCACATACTTAACCTCTAATCGGGTATCACAATGTTAGATCTCAAACGAAGATAATTCATGAGGAATCATCCACAAAATAACACTAAGGCCTAGTTTGGTATGCTGTAAATAATTGAGGAAATTGGAATATGAAAGAGATTAAGAATTGAAACGGGGAAAAAAATGGAATTGAATCTTTATGAGCATGTTATGTCATGGAATTCATGCAAGATTTTTCTTTGATTCGTATATTCATAATATCAAATGGCCCATGCTTAAAAAAGAAGAAAATAGAACTCTATTCAATCCTTACATCATCAAAAGATATCAAAAGAAGAAAATATCAAATAGCCAACAAAGATTTTTTTAATTGGTAGAATTAGTTCATAACTTATACGGTTATAAGTTCAAATTTTATTGTCAATATGAAGATTTTATTAGTAAATAATATATGAATATTTCTATAAACACTATTTAAATTTTGAGATATATCTTACCCTAGTAAGTCCTCAAAAATTAATTCACCTGAACTTTTACAAAAACAAAAAAACACAATCATTTATGGTCGATTATCATCAAGCCATTGTTGATCGTCATTGTAGAACCCAGAATTTGCAACATCTTGTCTGCCAAAATCAAGGTTATTTCCCTTTGAAAATTGACTACTTGAAAATAACTTGTACTTATTAACCAACTGAAACTGGATAGTAATATAGTTACATCACGGTCCTTGTGATACATGGAAGCACAAGGAAGAAATAACATAAGCAGAAAAACAGTACAAGAGAAGGGGAAAGAGAAGGACCACAAAGATACACTTTAGGAAACTTCAAAAAACTAAATTCCACTTCAGCTTATCGGTTCCGTTTCCTTGTACTTCCACATAGCCTTTGAACCACGTTTTACTTCGAAGGGACAAAAGAAAATCTTCAACGCTACAAGAGATTCATTAGCTTAAATAGCTTCATCAGCTGCTGCAGAGCGTGTGTTCAAATAGCATTCTTTTGGAAGCTCGCAGCCTTGCTCTTTGTCCTGTGCTTTTGAAACTTGTTGGGCCTAGTGTTGAACAAGAGTTAATTGCTAATTTGAAACTAAATGAAAATAAAGCCTAAAGTGAAGAAAATTTCTAACACCTTCTCAGAAACCCCCAATAGGCATCTCCAATTATTAACCAAAAGCATCTTCCAATTGGTTGATAACATCTCTCATTGTTGGTCTCATGTCTGGATCCTCCTCAGTGCAACTTAGAGCCACCAAAAGCACATTGATAACTCGTCAGAACATTTGGATTCAAAACCTCCTCTATTAGGCTTGAGTCAATAATTTTATAAATTCCTCCTGTTTCCTGCCAGAGTTTTGACCCAACCCACTATCTCAATTCCCTCCACAAATGAAGGATCCACTGCCTTCTTTCTAGTTATCAACTCTAAGCAAAACTACCCCAAAACTGTAGACATCAGATTCCCTAGTATTTGCTGTTGAATATGTATTCTATGTCATGAGGCAATGGAAACATGCTGTTTCATTTCATACAAGAATTTGGAAATAAAAAAGGAAGAGAACATTAACAGTTTGAGTAAGAGAAGAACCTGGAACTGATGAAGATGGTCTCGAAGAAGAAGATGATTGATCCAAAAGCTTGGCAAGACCGAAATCAGCAATACGAGGCTGCATATCATAATCTAAAAGTATATTTTTTGGTTTGATGGCACGGTGCAGAATGGCGGGATAACAGTCATAATGGAGATAAGCCAATCCATGAGAAATTCCAGCTGCTATCCTATGCTGGACAGTCCAACTTAGTGACGGTGGTGGATTCATTTCGTGCAAAACATCATGAAGGTTTCCATTTGGTATGTAACTACATAAAATTATACCATAGTCCTTTGTGAACGAAAAATCTAGTAATCCAACAAGATTTCTGTGCCTAGTCCTTTGTGAACGAAAAATCTAGTAATCCAACAAGATTTCTGTGCCTAATCTTTATCAGGATTTTGATCTCTCTAACTATGCTTTGGGCCTTCCCTTTGTTCCCTGCAAATGCAAGCTTCTTTACAGCATAAACTAGGTCAGGACCTAGTTGAACTTTATAAACAACTACATGAGTTCCTCTACCGATAATATTCAGATTGCTTGGGTTTGCAGTAGCCGCCATCGCTTCATGAAGAATTGAGGAATAACCTCTACGGGCAGAGATCGTGGCTTCCTCTTTAGTGAAGAAGATGAACAAGAAAACACTCAATAATTGTTTTTCATATTAATGGAAAAGGCTATTACTAAAACTACTTGATATGTGTGTGTGTGTCTGTCTGTCTGTCTCTCTCTCTATTTATAACAGATATGTAGCTTGTGGTCATAGTAGAGAAAAATCTAGAAGGGAAAAAAGGGATAACAACCACCACAGGTTCACAATGACCTCACACATTTCATGCTCAGGCCTATAATGATTTGTATCTTGCAAGGCCTTATCATCTCGAGTTTTTGCTCTGTCAATGAACTTGCCTTTTTTTGCATGTCCATATGCTATGAAATAGCAAAGCTGGTTTTGCAAAGTAATTTTTTTTAATAGATTCCCACATTAAAACCTTACTTGTGTGACTTTGCAAGGTGGTTTTGCAAAGCTGGTTTCTGAGCACTTGTAAAACAAATACTAAGAAGTAGAACCAACAACAATAAAGAATATTTTAAAAATTAGCTATTGTGATGGTAATCTCACCGCTAAATCAAATTACCTGGAAAAACATTGAGGCTGTGGCAGTCGCAAGAGAACTCCCCAAATGAAATTCTCCATAATGTCGAACAAAAATTCCTGCACAAATTAGACAGTATTAGGAAGAGAGAAATTCGAAATAAGGAAGAGATAATGTTATCTTGCATTTCTGATAGGAATGTACTACATCTTTCTATAGTAGTCGGTAAACAAGAGAGAATCAAAGAGAGGAAACACCGACAATCTGCCCCTAATCTCAACAGAATCAAACTGATGTTAATTGATACAAATTATGAATATTCACAGAATATTTTCTATAATTTTTCAACAGACAAACAAACAAGTCTTACAGCCCTTTCAACAGCTTGAATGTCAAGCCATCATTCCAATTCCTTCGGTGAAAAGGGACTCATGATTAGTTCAGTTGAAAGCAGAATGCTAACGAGTAATGACTAATGACAGCAGAAACGAAGCATGATTACTTGTGTTATTTCCTTACAGAACTGCCACGTTGTGAGATGAAATGAAATTAAGGATTTAGGTAACATGTCAAGTCATTTAAGCTATATTTTATGGATACCACAATCTGAAAAAAGATCCACAAACTATCATGTATTAGAACTATGATTTCATAGATGTTATTAACACTATTTATTGTCAAGCGGACACAACTGTTACCTGGATCTGTGGATGTTTCGAAGAATTCCACAACATCTCTCATTTTCAGTCTCTTTCCTGGATCTGTCTCAGTACATATCAAAGCCACCATAATCACTTTGATAACTTGCACCATTAAATCTGAAAGCTCCCTTGCATGCTTGAATCAACAATCTCTTCAAGTTCTCTTGTTGTCCTCCATACAGATTTAAACCACCCAACTAACGTGGTTTCCTCCACCATGAATGAGGAATCTAATACTTTCTTTCTAGTTATCAGCTCTAGCAAAACTACACCGTAACTATATATGTCAAGCTCGCAGCTTGGCACTACCACACATGCAATCTCTTCCATAAGATAATGTAAACATGTTAAATTGTAAAATATGTTATACTTTTGATCAATTTTCATTTGTTGTATGGGATTAAAGAGCTAGTAAATAGTTCCTCTCAACTATCTACTTGCTTGCCTTTACTGCTAATTCATCATATGGATAGACATGTTCTTATTATAAGCTGAATCTACTCAAGTTCTATTTAACATATGAGGGGGAAAAAAATAATCAACCGAGTGTAGAACAAGGGCAATTACCCGGTGCCATAAACACATGTGTACCAAGATAATATGTTGGCCGCATATGCATTGTAGTAGAGGGTTGATTCAAAACAACGGAAATACCAAAATCAGTAATACAAGGTTGCATATCAGAATCAAGGAGTATATTCTTTGGTTTGATGTCTCTATGCAATATGGGAGGATCACAGTCATGATGGAGATATATATATGCCAGTCCTTTTGCAATTCCAATAGCAATCTTATAGCGGACATTCCATAGCTAAAACTCCAATACCAAGTTCGGCTTTACAAACAATCCCATGCCCTCCTTTGCCAATGATATACATGCAAATTCTCCGTAGCATTCATTAAATCAATAATTTTGAAGTCTCCTTCACCGTCTGAATATGAAGCCTCCTGCAATCCGTAATCAGCAACATTGTCCTTAAATTTAGATCTTTGACCAATTTGGTGTATGTAAATTTGCTCATTAGGATAAGAATCCCATGCCCTCCTTTGCCAATGATATACATGCAAATTCTCCGTAGCATTCATTAAATCAATAATTTTGAAGTCTCCTTCACCGTCTGAATATGAAGCCTCCTGCACTCCGTAATCAGCAACATTGTCCTTAAATTTAGATCTTTGACCAATTTGGTGTATGTAAATTTGCTCATTAGGATAAGCAAGGACCTCCTCCTTAGATCTTTGTCTGGAATGATGGTCATAAATTAGTAGTATTCCTGACAGACAGATGACAAACCCCACGAATCCAAGTGCTACAAATAAAATTGAACGTCTACACTGCCTTTGTGGTTAGTTGATTCAGAGTCACATGGCTTCAAGAGGCTAGAGTTTATGCAACTGGAGCCATTTGAGGTTGAACAAGGGGCACAAAGGCCAGGATTGCCCAAGACGGATGATGGAGATAAATTCAGACGTTGCCTTTTCCACTCTGGTAAAGGACCAACGAATGAGTTGTATGATATATTGACTTCTGTTAATGAAGAAAGTTCACCAAGAACATGTATGCTCCCTGTCAAATTGTATAGGGATATATCCAGGCTTTGCAGCTTTTGCAACTTCCCAATTTCTAAGGGAATCTAACCAGTTAATTTATTAGCACTCAGATTCAAACCATATAAAAGATTCTGCAATGATCCAATTGATGTAGGAATTTTTCCTCCAAACATATTTCCACCAAGTTGCAGCTCAAGTAATTGATCATATTCTGACAAGAAAGATGGGATAACCCCGGTAAAATGATTCTCTTAAAATTAATTTGGTTAGACCTGTCCACCTCCTCGTGCTTGATGGGAATGAACCATTAAGGAAATTGAATCCCACATCAAAGGTTTCCATTTTGGTGGAGTATGACAGTTGCAGAGGCAAAGGACCCTCTAGGTTGTTATGAGCAAGATTCAAAGCCTGAAGGTTCACAAGGTTTCCTAGCTCTGATGGTATAAGCCCAGTAATGTTGTTCGTGGACAAAATTAAAGCAGTGAGATTTGTGCAGTTTCCCAAACTTGATGAGATTGCTCCACTGAGGTTGTTGTCACTGATGTCCATGTATACGAGATTCCGATTACCTTCAAACTCAGGAATAGACCCAGAAAGATTATTTTCATTGAGAACCAACCTCCTAAGAGTTATGCACCTTCCCACATCATGAGATTTGCGCCCTTGAAGTTGATTAAGACCTAAATTCAGTAGGCATAATTGCTTTACATAACAAAGATTTGGTGGGATGTTACCGGTAAGCTTATTATTCATCAAGTCTAGCTTCACTAAACTGCTATTGATTCCCAAGTTTTGAGGAATTGATCCAGAGAATTGGTTGTCAAACAATGAGATATTTTTCAGATGCTTGAGCTCTTCCATCTCTGAAGGTAATTTCCCTAAAAGGCTATTGTTATGAAGAAGGACATGCTTAAGATTTTGAATCGTCCAAATGGTAAGTGGAATTTCACCCGTTAAATGGTTGGAGTACAGTTCAAGGTCCTCCAATTTACTCAATCCTCCCAATTCATTTGGAATTGTTCCTCCCAGTTGATTGGAGTATAGATGTAACTTCTTCCAAGATTTGCAGTTGCCAATTTCTGGAGGTATATTTCCAGACAAATGGTTCTCAGGAAGGTGAAGAATTGAAATCTTTAGGAATAATCCTATGGATGATGGAATCCTTCCAACTAAGTTGCTCTTCGCAGCAGCAAGTTCTGCTAAATTGCTACAATTCCCCAAGCTTGAGGGAATGCCTCCACTACATACGTTGAATGACAGATCCAAAATAAATAACTTGCCGCAACTTCCAGAGCCAAGAGGAATGGTACCACCAACGCTATTGTTTTTGACATCTAAATAAACAAGATTCTTTAGATTGCTCAGACTGAGCAAAATTCCTGTCAATATGTTGTCATTCACAAATAATGCCTCTAGTTTACTGCAGTTACCTATGGAAGAGGAAATGGTTCCTGAAAAATGATTGCTAGAGAGATGCAGCTTCAACAATTCAGTTGTGTTCCCAATATTGGATGGGATGGGACCACTTAGATTGTTATTTTGCAGGTCAACCTCCTCCAGTTCAGGAATTTCAAACAAAGACTCAGGAATTTCACCATTGAGCAGATTAGAAGATAAACTCACATACCTCAAATGTTCCAACTTTTTCAAAGTATATGGTATGTGTCCATTAAAGCAGTTATCAGAAAGATCAATATACTCAAGCAGACTGCAATTGCCTAACTCTGGCGGTATAGTTCCTGAGAAACCATTTGTTGCCAACAAAAGGTTCTGCAAGTGAGTCAACTGTCCAAGTTCTGCTCCCAGGTTACCAAAAACCTGATATGCAGTGAGGTTTAGGAAGACCACATTGCTGTAATGGTCGCATTGTATTCCCACCCATGAGCAAGGGGTAGAATCATTGGACTTCCAGCTTGACTTTAAGGAAGGAGGCACAGAAGTCCAGTGGTTGAGTAGTGACAATAGAGTCAACCCATCTGAACTCAAGGTGGAAGCAACATATAAAGGGGCAGAGAAGCATAGGATAAATAATAAGAGTTTCATAGGCTGAGGGGATATCTCTTGCAAAAGGAAAAAAAGGGTGAGAAAGAGATAGCAAAAGTTGAAGAGGGAAAAAAAAGCACTTACATTGCTGTAACGTAGGACAAGTGCAAGCAATTGGAGGTGTGTGGATGGGTATTTGCACACTTCTAAAGATGGAGTTGATGAAATGTGAACAAGAAGTTTCGGAATGAAAACATTGCTGTCCTCTCTATCTCATTCAGCACTTTTTATTCTAGTTTTTCAGAGAAACTTAACATTCTATCTACAAATGGAAGTATAGCAGGCCTGTTTGTTTAAAGTTTCACATGGAGGAAATTGGAAGAACCAGATCTCAAAAAGTTTAAATGAAAGCAGGCACACAAGTCCAGTGACAAAAGAGTCAACCCATCAGAGCATATAGCAAAAGCAACATATAAGTGAGCAGAGAAGCATAGAACCAATAATTGGAGTGTCATTGAGAGAGAAAATAAAGTTCTATAAGAAAGCACAAGTTAATGGGAAATGATATTAAAGTATTCAGAGGACCAAAAAGCGCTTATCATGCTACTGCTTGAAAGAAGAGTAAACAAATGCTATATGCTGGGGGCGTTTCTCTGCAGAGTTCGCTCTTTTTCTTTCTCTTCACCTCAACAACCCACCTTTTTCTGGCTCTTCACTTTAATAGTGGTTATGTTATAAAGCATCTGTTAGAATGTTATAATATTTTTAATCATTTTGCACTATTAAAAAGAAGCTTAATGAGGTGGAAAATGAGAGCAGAGAGGACAAGTATAGTGATTGAATTTGAAAAGGAAAAGCCTTCCGACGGAATCTTGATTGATGTGGATTAAATGGATATCTTCTCAATGTCTATTCATTTGAACTACTATTACTTTCTAACTTTTTTTTAAGATGCTAATTCAAGAGGGGGGGGGGGGGAATACTGTCTCGCAGTTATTGCAATTAGTAAGAAAACCGTGAATATGATTTTCTAATCAAGTCTAACTTTTTAAGGGACATGAAATCAAAAGACACCTTAAACTTGGTAGTATGAATTTCAGATATTTTCTGAAACTTGAGAACGAGGGCCAGAAATGCACAACACAGTATGTAAAATGAAAAGAAGAGTTTCATAGACCGATGGGAAATCTCTCTAGCAAAGGAGAAGGAAAAGGTCGAAGAAGAACAGAAAGCACTTACCTTGCTGCAGCATAGAACAAGAGCAAACAATTGGAGGGGGCGTATACAGGTACTTGCACACTGCTATGGCGAAAGTTGATGAAATGTGAAGCAGAGGAAGTAGCAGAGTAAAATCGTCAATGGGGTCTCTCTAACTGATACTACTGCTGATCATTTTCTTTTTCTTGTTTCTGGGATATGCTAAATCAGCGACGTTTGCCATTCTAACTACCAATGAAAGTTTATCAAGCATGTTTCTTTGTAGTTTCACGGGGGACTAAAAAGAACAAGATCTCAGAAAGTTTTAGATCAAAAGCAGACACATAAGCATGTCCAGTGCTTTAAGTAAGCCCGCCCACCGGAGCTCATCGCAGAAGCAACAAATAAATAAGCAGATAAGCATGGTTAAATAACTGAAGGTTCCAAAGAGAGAGGAAATTACGCTCTAATGTTGGTGCAAAACTATATAAAGAGTACGGGAAACCATTCTCAAGATACTCGTGTTCTTTAAATTTTTAATTTGATATATGTTATTTAAATTTTTAATTTAATATCTGTATATTTTTTTAATAAATTTTTTCATTTTAATTTATTAATACTATTAACCCTTTAACTTTATTTTGTTAATATTATTAGTCTTTATAAGAACTTAATTATACTAACATAATAAAATTGAAGAGTTTAATAAAAAAAAATTGCACAACTACAAAATTAAAAAATTAAAGAAACTATTTCAAGAATGGTTTCCCAAAAAGTATTGACAGAAGCGGGGACAGCTTTGAGCAATTTTAGAAGCGGAAGAGAGAGAGAGAGAGAGAGCTTTCACAGTACTGACTTGTTAATTTTTTTATATGTATATTAGGTTTAATTAAGGATAATTTTTTTAAAGATAATTTTTTACTTTATGCTTAAGCAGTCTCTTTTGCTGGGACCACGCCTATTGATATTAATTGTTGGAGATGAGAGAACCAAAAGACAATGTTGCGATTTAGAAAATTAGTTATTAGGTGATATTTTAGTTTATTTAATATTTTTTTAATTTTTATTATAAAAATTAGTTAATTTTTTTAAAAAAATTAAAAATTAAATAAATTAATAAATTATAATTAATATAAAAATTAATTATTTAATTTATATAAATTAAACAGTATATAATATGAATTCATATTATAAAATTAAAATTAATTATAATTAATTAATTAATTTAATTTTTTTAATATATTAAAAAAATTAACTAATTTTTATGTTAAAAAATTATAATTAGGTCTCTAATTACGTATAAATTTTAAAAAATGATATAAAGATTGTGTTTCTGAGATTAATTTTTTTAATTAGAAAAAGATATAATTTTAAAGAAAACAAAACCCTATGTCATTGCTTTGGTTCATATTTAGCTGCTCTGCAAATTCCTTTCCCGCAGACCATGAATTGCAAAGCTTCGATGTTAAACTCGATACTCCTCTAATCCCATTTCGGTCATAATCAAATCGATGGTCGGGTGCACCATCAACGTACTCAACGTGGTGGAGAAACCGTCGGTAAAAACGCTGATACAAAGACTACTGGAGTTTCGCGGTGGCGATCCACGAGAATTATTGCATTGCGCGACTCTAAATTGAAGGTAATTGTTTTATCTGTTTCTCTATGGTTCCAATTGAATTCAAGTTTACTATATTGGTGCTAGTGGTTCTGTGTCCGTTCTCTTTGCTCTGTTTTTTTTTTTAGTCTGTGACGTTTTCCCCTTTGTTGGATATTGCCACTATCTCGTTGAAACTTCAAATGAATGAATGGGTTTTGGGTTTTGTTACTTAAGTATTGGATTTTGCATCATACTTTAATCATATTATCTCATTGTAAATGGACATCTCTTTGGGGTGTTCAATGATTTTTCCTTTTTCACAAAGAAATTGCTAGAAGTGTGAAATATTTTTCTTTTGCAGCCAGCATAAGATTATTTCTCTATCTATTGGAACAGATTCCTGGGTCATTTTCAGCCCCATGAAGATCCATATAAACACTATGGTGCAAGGAGGAATGGAGGAGAAGATGAAAGGTATATGAATCAAGAATACCTGTGTTTATCCTTTTAAAAGTTGTTTAATGAATAAAACTTCTCCTGCATATTTTCTATCCCAAGAACTTCTCATATAAGAGAAAATGACGTAATGAGAATGAATTTCTAAGCAGCTTGGTTCACCCATCTGGCATCTCTAGCTCATTAAACTCCTATTTGGTATGTGCTATTGACTGTCTCAAGTAATAGTAGTTCGGTTACTTCGACTGCTAACAAATTAAATTATCAAAGATTTTTATTGAGGGGTGGGAATTTCATTTTAGAGGGTTGGGGTGGAGAGAGAGAAGCATCAGAAGAAAGAGGATGCTGATCATCCAATTACAGCCATCATGGTTACTCAAGATTAATGAAATCTTGTTTAATTAGTATGGTACCTAAAGGATGATACACACTTTACGTTTGCTCTTGTCCTAGTTCATTTGCAAACCCAATTCATCTCCATGCATGATGCTTTGGGACTGATGCTTCCTTGATGCAAATTTTATTGAGTTTCATGCTTTCTCTTATCACAGAGGGAGAATGTAAATATGAAGAGAAGTGGAAATTATAAGGACATTTATAGCTGGAAAATGAACCCTTTCAGCACCTCAAGAATGCAAATGGAACTCTTGAAAGAAATAAACAGGAAGATTCAAAAATTGTAGAAGCCAAGAAGAAGAGAGAAAGGGCAAGGAGATTTTCGTCGTTCGTAAGTTGCATTCCTGATTTGTAGAAACTTTGGGCCCCAAAGCAGATGGCTGTGAAACTAAAGTCAGATTCTTCTAGAAAGTTGCCAACAAGGAGGAAGAAGAAGCGGGAGAGGGCAAGCTATGACAGAGTATGCGAGACCCCATTGACGGGAAACAAGCGTTCATGTTCATGGACAAGAAAGGTGGATGATGATGACCATTACAGGGTTGATGGGAGTCGAACAAGTTCTGTTTCCAAGGCTTTATTTCAAGATGATCTATTGATTTGAGTAAATTAAATTCGTCTCCTACGATACAATTGTATATTTATTTTTTTTTAAATGCATTACACACTCTCCTTTTTATTTTGTAAATTGTTGTGGAAAGTCATGATAGTAACTTTTTGTTACCTTGATTAATCTTAATATGGTAGATCTTGATGAAGGTGACTATGTATATTATATTACTTGTATATTTTATATAAAGAACTGGTGTAATTATAAAGTATATATATATATGAAGTTATATTCTCACTTGAATGGTATTGAGAAGAAATGTGCCAAATTTATTATTTTTTCTTGAGGAGTTGTCATTTGTTGTTAGTGGAGTTATTATTTTTCTCCCCAGAGTCCTTTTTTTTTGTTCATTATAGGTGTTGGGTATTCTTTAGTGGTGGAGTTGTTATTTGTCTACCCAGATTCATGATTTTTTGGTTCATTTCAGGTGCTGGGATGACGTGACTAGTGCCTTTTAGGTCTCCCAGATTGCTGAAAAAAAATATACACAAGTTATTATTCATTCACAAGTGAGTTGACATTCTTTCATGTTGTAGTTATTATTTTTCTACCAATTTGCATGTTTTGGTTCATTCTAGATGTTGGAAACCAATGCCCTCAGTTGTTATTTTTTTCCCAAGGGAGTTGTCATTCCTTCTTACTGGAGTTATTATTTTTTTCCTACGGAGTTGTAATTATTTAAAATTATTTAAATCGTTTGTCAATTAACAGGAAAGAAATATGCCCAAATTGTTATTCCTTCACCATGGAGTTATTATTCCTTCGTAGTGGTGTTGTCATTTTTTATACCCATACTCAGGTTTTTTTTGGTTCATTTCATGTGTTAAGCTGGTGTGCCCAGTGTATTTTGTGTCTCCCAAATTGATAGAAAAAATATTTTAAAGTGGTTATTCCTTCACTATAAAGTTATTATTTTCTAGTGGTGGAGTTGTTTTTTTTACCCGGATAGTAATTTTTTGGTTTATTCCTAGAAAAAAAATGTAACTAAATTGTTATTCTTTTACGAAGGAGTTATCATTTCCTAAGGGTAAAATTATTTTTTCATCTAAACTGAGGTTTGTTTGATTCTTTCTAGGTTTTGGGCAAATGTGCCCAATACATTTTGGGTCTCCCAAAATGACGGGAAAAGTGTGACAAAGTTGTTAATTCTTTCACTAAGTATTCATTATGGGGTCGCTGTTTGGAAAAAAATTTGGGCAATGAAGTATTAATTAGGTATCAAATTCTATGCTTAAGCAATAAAATGGCACACCACATGATTGAAAAATATTAAATTCTTTCATTAACATAAAAATGTTATATTTCTTAAACTTGTTTAATGACATGATTTATTAGTAATTGTCAAAATCTTCGACACTCAGGATGGATAACACTGATTCCCGATGTGAAGCATGATTTCGTAGTAGCTTAATATATACCAGTAATAGGTTACAATTGTAGCAATTAACTAACAAATAACTGAAGCATCATACCCGAGGCACGGGCCTCCTTCAATGTGGACTATGAACTGTAAGATCCTGCCAAGTAAATAATTTCAAGACACGACGACTGGACATAAATTTTGAGAGATTATAGGAATGAAGCGAGAAACAATGAGCATCAAATCATTAAACAAGGATAGCCCATGCAAGCCATGTTGTCTCACTCTCTTCCACCCTCTGAATAATGTCTAAAAGTAGTTCTAGAAGTAGATTTGCCCAATATCCTTGTAAAATAGAATCAACCGAAGGTAAAATAACATCTAAAGCAATACGTGATTTTGCTTTTTGACTATGCCATCGCCTATACTCTGCACCTCGCTTTGACATGTTGCTCATTCCATCTCTCATTTCCTTAAGTTCACGAACAATGCTTTACAATGGCATGCTTGCACAGCATATCAATTTCCTTTCCAACACGAAACTTCAACAAAAACAGAATTGGAATACTTCTCTATTGTGGGATTAAGGACATAGCACTTGCTCTATTATTATAAGAAATACAAATGCTAAACAAAGATGCACGGCACACAGACATAACAGCAGGTTCAATATATTGAAATCATATCTTTAGCGGGTTAGCCAATTCTTTGCACTAACTCCCATAAATTAGCCATCCCACGTTAACCTTATGGTCACATTAAGTGTGTGTTTGGATTACGGTTTAAAAATCGATTATAACATAAAACTATGGTTTCAACTTTTTTTTGCCAAACACCAAATTTAAATGCAAAATCGATTATGAAAGGAAACTATGGTTTTGTAATACAAAATCAAGGTTTCCAAGAATCCACGCATCAGGCGCTTTTTTTGGCAGGAGAAGAAACGCACAGGGAAAAAAGAAAGAAATGAACCAGGAGGGAGAGAAGGAATATACATTTTATAATGGTGTGGTCCCACACCATTATAATATATATTTTTATTTTTTTTCTTCTCTTTTATCTTTTTCGTCTTTCATTTTCTTTTTAATTTTTTTTTACCCTTTCTTAAACACACACTCTTCTTCTTTTTCTTTTTCTTTTTCTTTTTTTATTTTTTTCTTCCTTCTCTCTCTCTTTTTTTTTAATTCTTTCTTCTCCTTTTTTTTTCTCTCTATATATATTATTTTTTAAATTCTAAATTAGAAAGTATTATTTCAGTAGGAGGAAAAAATTAAAAGTAAAATGAATAGGGTTAATTTTTTATTGTACTCAAACGCAAATAGGTTGTAAGTGTTATTTTTTAATCAATAAAATAAAAATATATACTTTACGTAATTATCAATTTTGTTTATGTTCTTTTTGGTAAATTGTCAATGTAAAATCAATTCTGCTACTAATCATCCAAACATCTCCAATTTTCAAAATCACTTTTTTCCCAAAATCTATTCTTTCAAAATCTATTCTCCAGAATCTATTCTGCCTATAATCTATTCTCCAAAAGCTAGTCCAAACACACCCTAATAGTTTATACATAACAAGGTATATACTCAGTTACCACAACTGACAAAAATCTCGTAAAAATCAAAGTTTTCCTAAAAACACAAGCTTTTCCCCAATCACCATCCTCCCTTATCCAAAAGCGGTTTTCGAGCTTTTGTTTTGAGTTCTTCAGAGTACGTTAAAATCATAAACATACTATGCATTCATGTTTTTTTATTAGCCATCAAGGTAACAAAGTGTAAATCCTTTTTTATTCGCACAATCCAAAAGGAGGGGGAAAAGTAAAAATGGAAAAACGAGTAACAACCAGAATTAATGCTTTATATGTTTTTTAAACAAACTGCCGTTCATCCTCAAGCTCGGAAATATAAAAAGGAAATAACAAGTTGTAACTAAATACAGAGACTCTATCAATGGCTGCCCTTCCTTTTGAAGGTGGAGTTCTCTTCTTTCCAGTTTGCTTTCAACAAAGGAAAAGTATTCTCTTTCTCTTGCTCAAAAATAGTGAGATGCAATAATTTAGTTTACCACTGTCCCTTAACTTATTTTATTCAGACATAGAAGAGATACTTTTCATCTATATTTTTCTATTGTTATTTTCATTCTTCGCCCCGTCTTACATATCAAATGGGCCCCTGATATTTTCCTTGTAAGAAAGCCAATGCCTACCACCTAATCTGTGCACTGCACTCAATGGTAAGTGAGGACTTAACTCGATGCATTGCCTATCCGAAATTGCCTTATTCTATGATACTTTTTCCATTTTCCTATGACTAAAAGAGCAGACCCAAAAGTATAGATATGGCAATCATGCAATGCTTACCAATGGTCAGGATAGATATGAACAGAGGTGAAATCGATATTCGCAATCCCAGAATTACAAATAAAATCATATCCAAGTCTGGCAGCCCACTCCTCTGGGTTGATAGAAGGACCTTTAGGGTCATTAAGACCATAAAATCCTTCAAGGCCAATAGTCACCAAATGGTTCTTGTCTATCAATTTGACAAAAGCAAACATTTCTTCAGACAGTCCTGCAATTTATGCCAAGTAATGGATACTCACATATCTATGTTAAAAGCAATGTCCCCCATCAAGCAACAACGGACCCGCCACCCCCACGGGGATCTGCCCATACCCGATAGGCATCTCATAACACTGTCCCAGTATCGAGTCGTAATCGAAACCTTCGATGGGCAAACCTTTAAGGGACCCGCCGGTAATTCTCTGCACGACCTCTCTTCCAATGGCCACCGTTCGACGACAATCACTCAACTTTGATTCGAACGAGTGGGACGAGATAGAGCCCAACAGCATGGAGCGGACAATTTCTTCGTCGTCCAGAGAGAGGGAAGGGGGCGCATCGTCAAAGCTTTTGGGGGGAACAAGCACATCAAGCTTCTTGGTGAGTTGTGGATTAGGAGGAGAGATGACAGGAGAGGAGTAAAAGAACTGAGAATATGATTATTATGTATATATATGTAACAAAAAAATTTCATAGTTACTGTTTATTTAAATTTATTTCATTTTACAAATTAATATCTTTGGACTTTCTACTGCTTTTAAAAAATATTCTTAATCTCTATGCAACTTCTGTTTAATCTTCATATCCAATCCAACCTCTATATAATACTGCAAAATATCCATGCAGCTTTGGGCAGCATCTGCGCAGTGCTTGTTAGTGTATGTTTGGATATCAATTCTAGGAATTAATTTTGGTCAAAACCGCGGTTTAAAAAATTTTTACGCAAACACTTATTTTTGTTAAGAATTGATTTTGGACAAAACCTCGGTTTGAAACCTAGGTTTTGAATAAGCTATTGAAAATAGCTTTTGGTTTGAAACCTAGGTTATGGATTATCCAATTACTATTATATCCTTACTTTTTCTTACACCCTCTCTCTTCTCTCCTCTCTTATCTCTCTTTTTCTCTTTTCTCTCTCTTCTCTTATCTCTCTTTTTCTCTCTCCTTTTTTCTCTCTACACTCTCTTCTCTCTCCTCTTTCTTCTCTATCATTTTTCTTCTCTATTACTTTTAATCAAATCATACCCTTTTGGTAATTTACCAATATAAAAAGTGATTATACTACTAATCATCCAAACATCTCTATTCTTAAAATTTATTCTTCCCAAAATCTATTCTTCTCAAAATTTATTCTCAAAAATTTATTATTCCCAGAATCTATTTTCTAAAAGCTAATCCAATGTGCAATTTTTATAAAGTATTGTAAAACCTATGTGCAATCTTTGAGCAAATATGTAGCTGTTGGGATGATTTCATAGATGTTTGTGCCTCTAACACCAATGTGAGTTTACGCTATTAAATTAGATCTCTTATCATTGACTATGAATATGCCAAAACCAGTACTTCTCCACTTCGAAATACAAGTTTTAAATTTTTAAATGAGTCTATTTTTTTATAAGCTTCATTTTAAATTTATCTTATCATTTAATATTTTTTTATTTTTAATCCTAATTAATTATAGGTCTCTCTCGTCTCTTTTTTTTTAACTAATTTTCTCCCTTCTCTTTTTCTATTCACTCTCTCTCATCTTTTCTATAAATAAAGATATTTTAAAAAAATTATTATATTTTTTACTTATTTATTATTTTTAACTAATTTTAACTAATTTTTTTAAATTATATAAATTGGTTATTTGAAGCGTATGTTTTAAATCATTGGGAATATTAGGTTGTGTTTGGGATCACATTTAGAGGGTCTAAAGTGCATCCAACAGCTAAAAGTCTTCTTCTTCTTTTTTTTCCCCTTTTTAAAAGATGTTTGGATTGGCTATTTTGGGGATTGATTGATATGGTGAAATGGGCTTTTGGGATGAAACAACTATTTTTTGCTTTTACAGTGTCACCTTGAAGAGAGGAGGAAAGTATTGGAAGAAAATGATAGAAATGTGATCCCATTCACACAAGAAAAGAGGGAGAGAGAAATGTACCAAAAAAAAAGAGGGAGAGAGAAGGAATAATGGATGAAAAAAAGAAGAAGAAAAAGTTATTCCCAATTTCCCCTTCCTTTAATAAAACATAAAATTACTTTAAAAGGCCCAATAGCTTGATATTTGCAAAAATACCCTAAAAAAGAAACAATTAATTAATAAAATTTGTATAAAATAATATTCAATAGATTATATGAAAAAGTAACATTAAATATCTTAGTGGAACAAAAGAGTGTGACTCATAAATAATAGAGAAACAAAAGAGACAATTTTTGTTTTTAAATTAATCTGAGTTGTTTAATAAATTTTAGTTCAATAATTGACAATAATTTAACTTATATTTTATAAATTTGTAAGTTCAACTCATGTAGATAATCTATAAATATATTTATAAGTATTATTTAAATATGAGAAAATAATATAAAAAATACTCTAAAAAATAATAAATATCAAATTATAACATCGTGTTAGTAATACCTGATATATAGTTAAGTGATCTGTTATTAATAACTGACATATTTTAGTATTTATTATTTTTTTAAAAATTTTATGTGATTTTTCCTTTATATAATACCAAATGATGTTTTTGTACAAAAAGTCATCTCACTTGAACTTTCAATAGTATCAAGGGTGGATGGGTTAAGTAAAAGAGCTTTAATTTTATTTAAACAAGATTGATGATTCAAATTTTATAGATAAAAAAATCAAATGACTAAATATTCTTAAATCAAACCACAGTACTGAATAAAAATTATTTCTATAGTAGTATGATGATTTCAATTTTCTTATGTTAGAAAATACACAATTTTTTAAATCTTGCTCTTTTGGACTCCAAACAATAAAATCCTCTTCCTACTGAGTTTTAGATTGATGAATGGGTAAAAAGAAATTAAATGAAATATTTTAAAAATAAAATACAAAGCTTATATATATATATATATATATATATATATATTGCATTTCCTCTTGATAGATGCCCAACCAATGGGACCTACAGGCTCCAGCATGTCATAGAAATATTAAACTTCAATTTTGAACTTTTAACAAAGCTTACCTCACTTCTAAATATTTGTAAACCAAAAATTTGAAGAAATCTTGTAAAAAAAATTGTTAGCACCAACAAAATTTGAGGCAATACCCTCCATTTTCCTTTCAGTTACTCACATATTCTAAAATTGCTTACACAGCAAGTAATTGACATTTTTAATTTTTTATAGGAATACAAAATTGAAACCATTGTTCACATTTTGAAGTTGGAAGTCCTAGAACTATCAATAGGCATTTTCAATTCATAACCAAAACATTTAAAAATTTATTATGCTACAGGAGATACCTATGTGAGATGGGAAGCTTTACCCTAAAAGTTAATTATTAAGGTGGAAAAAGTCATCTAATTAAATATTCTATCGAGTATCCGTATTACTTAATATGGGACGAAATATCTCATATTATAAAATCTATATCACTATGTAAGTAATCTATTTCACTACTTGAGAGAAGAAACAATAAACTTACTGACGAATCTTATGATGCATCAGATTAACTACGGATTAAGGGGTGGGAACTTGGAAGCTTTTTACTCCTTGTTCTTGGATTAGCATCTTCTAATTGCTTGATAACATCTCTCATTGTGGGTCTCACACGTGGATCCTTCTCAGTGCATTTCAGAGCCACCAAGAGCACTTTGGGAGCTTGTTCAAGAACATTTGAATCCATAAACTGCCCTGCAAGACTTGAATCAGCAATCTTATGAATATCTTCTGTTTCACCCCACAGGGTTCTGACCCAGCTCACTATATCAACTCCCTCCATAAATGATGGATCCACTGCTTTCTTTCTGGTTATCAACTCAAGCAAAACTACCCCATAACTGTATACATCGGATTCTCTATTATTTGCTGTTGTATATGCATTCTCTATCATACGCCAAAGTAAACATGTTAGTCAGTATTAGAATATAAGAGTCCCACGTTGACTGATTAGAAAAAGGATTGAAAGTATATAATATTAAGGGGAAGTATTAAATTAGCTTAACTTATTGTGATAGAAAGACAAACCTAATGCGTATATATATGGGCTCGGAGACTCAAAAAAAGTATAAGTCCATGTAGGGGGAGAGGGAAAAAATGAATGAAAAATGAAAAAAAAAGTAGTTGGAGAAATATTAGAATATAAGGGTCACATCGACTAATTTAAAAAAGGATTAAAAATATATAATGTTAACGGACATCTTATCAAATTAGAACAAGCAGATTCATAGTAGCAATAGTAGAAGTACCTGGTGCAATATACCCTACAGTGCCAGGGACAGATATAGATGATGCTGAAACAGAAGATTGATCCAAAAGCTTGGCGATACCGAAATCGGCAATGTGAGGCTCCATATCAGAATCTAGGAGTATGTTTTGTGGTTTGATGTCACGGTGTACTATGGGAGGATCACAATCATAATGGAGATAGGACAATCCATGAGCAGTGCCGATGGCTATCTGGTATCGAACATTCCACTCCAGAGATGGCGGTGGATGCTTTTCGTGCAAGACTTCATGAAGGCTTCCATTTGGCATGTAGGTGTACAAGATCAAACCAAAGTCTTTTCTCAACCAAAAGTCTTCTAGTTTGACCAGATTTCGGTGCCTAATCTTTCCGAGGGTTTGAATTTCTCTAACCATGCTCTTGCCTTTGTTCCCGGAAAATACAAGCTTCTTCACAGCAAAAACTTGGCCTGCATCTACTGAAGCTTTATAAACTACTCCATGAGCCCCTCTACCGATGATAAACCGGTCACTTAGGTTAGCAGTAGCCTCCATCACTTTGTTTAAAAGCAAGGAAGTGCCTTCTTTGGCAGCGATCTCGACTTCCTGCTTTGATTTTCCGCCATGCACACACATATAGATCATTCCCAGCAGCAAAAGGCCAAAGAATATTGATGATCCAAGTGCTATCATTGCTACTTGTACTTTACTAAGCCCTTTATTGTTTGTCAATGTATCATCACATGGCTTTAGATGGCTTCCCCGATAGCAATCCGGTCTGTTTGATGATGAACAACTGACACACAAGACGGGATTTCCCGAAAACGATGAAGGATCAGAATTAAGTAGCTTCATCAGAGTCTCCGGTACAGGGCCATTGAAGGAATTGTATGAAACATTTACTTCAAGTAATGAAGAAAGCTCGGCGAGAATTCGTATGCTTCCAGTCAAATTATTCCGAGATAGATCCAAATTTAGCAGATTCATCAATTTTCCCATCTCTTGAGGAATTTCACCAACCAGCCCATTAGCACTTAGATTCAACCCGTAGAGCAGATTCTGCAATGCCCCGATTGATCCTGGAATCTTTCCTCCAAACATGTTTCCACCAAGCTGCAGCTCAGAGAGGTTGTTAAATTCTGACAAGAAATCCGGGATGCCCCCGCGAAAACGATTCTCTCTTAGAATTAACGTGGTCAGCGCTTTCCAGCTCCTCAAACTCGTTGGAAATGAACCATTCAGGAAATTGAATCCCACATCAAAACTGTCCATTTTCGTACATTTTGACAGCTCAGGTGGCAAAGGACCTTCCAAGAGGTTGTGATCAAGATGCAGAGTCTTCAGGTTTGCAAGGAGACCTAGCTCCGCCGGTATATGCCCCGCAAAGTTGTTCTTTGACAGAATTAAATCAGTGACATTTGAGCAGTTTCCCAAACTTGGTGGGATTGAGCCACTAATATTGTTTCCACTGATATCCAAGAACATGAGATTCGGATTATGCTCAAAATCAGGTAAGGGCCCCGTAAAATTGTTTTCTTGAAGAATCAACCTTTTGAGAGTTGTACACCTTCCTAGAGAGTTGTACACCTTCCTACATCTGGAGGTATGCTACCTTCGAGCCGATTAAAGCCCAAAGTCAGCAAAGTTAATTTCTTTCCAGAACAAAGATTTGGCGGGATGTTACCGGTGAACTTATTATTCGTCAAGTCCAACAATACTAATCGGCTTTTGATTCCCAAAGTTTGAGGTATGACTCCGGAGAAGTTGTTGTTAAACAACGAGATATTCTTCAGATGCTTGAGCTCTGTCATCTCCAAAGGTAGCTCCCCAGAGAGGCTATTACTGTACACGAGGATTTGCTTGAGACTTCGAATCTTCCAAACACCGAGAGGAATTTCGCCAGTCAAACGGTTGGAAAACAATTCAAGATCCTGCAATTCACTCAGCTCTCCCAGCTCACTGGGAATTTCTCCCTCGAGCTGATTGGAATACAAATGCAACTGTGTCAAAGACTTACAGTTGCCGATCTCCGGAGGTATTTTCCCGGACAAACGATTCACAGGAAGCCATAAAAGGGAAAGTTCGCGAAGCAAACCGGTGGAGGACGGAATACTGCCGGTAAAGCCACTGCTAACTGCAGAAAATGTGGTTAAGCCACTACAATTTCCCAACCTTGAAGGAATACCTCCACTGAATGAATTGTTTGACGGATCCAAGAAAGACAAATTCTTACAATTTCCAGAACCCAATGGAACAGTACCACTAAGATTATTAGAAGCAAAGTTCAAATAAGCAATATCATGGAGATTGTTAAGAGTTTCTGGAAGTGTTCCATGAAACTTATTCTCATTCAAGGACAAGTCCTGCAATTTACTACAATTCCCAATTGATGAAGGAATCTCACCAGACAACATATGATTATTGTGTAGATACAGGAACATAAGCTCACTCATGTTTCCTATTTCTGAAGGAATTGAACCATTGAGAGAGTTATAAGACAAGTCAACAAATTGCAGGTTAGGGATTTGGGTGATGAATTCTGGGATTTGACCAGTGAGTTTATTATAAGGAAGGCTGAAATAATTCAAATTCTGCAAGTTTTTGAAGCTCATAGGTATTTGTCCACTAAAGTTATTAACATAAAGTTCTAAGTATTCTAAAAGACTACAATTCCCTAACTCGGAAGGAATTTTTCCAGAGAAGCCATTATTCATCAATACAAGGTTCTGCAAGTGACTCAAAATTCCAATCTCAGGCCCTATTTTACCCTCAATCCCATAATCAGTGAGGTTAAGGGATATCACATTGTGGGCATGGTCGCACTGGATTCCAACCCAAGAACAAGGAGTGGAATCTGAGAGATTCCAGGTGGATTTTATAGGATGAGGTACAGAAGTCCAGTGCCTCAATAGTGACAATAGAGTAACCCCATCAGAGCTTAAAGCAGAAACAGAGCATAACAAGGAAGAAAAGAACAGAGGAAGAAGAAGAAGCACCCAGAGATGCCTCATTGGAAATAAGACGAGACCCGACAAGACCCCAACCAAGGTTGGAACTTGGAAGGCTTACAGCTTACGAGGAACCAAAAAAAAAAAACTCGTACCTTGGTGTCTTGTAGGAATTGTTAACAAGAACAAGTATTGTGGGATTGACATTCTTTGAACAATGAGGTTGAAACAGGGTTGAACATCAGAAGAGAGAGTGGAGAAAAATGCAGCGGGGGCAGTGTGAAAGGAGGACGACAAGAGAGCAGGAGATAGAATGGCGGTGTCATGAGCTCATTATTTTTTGTGTATATAATGATGAACATAAATGAATGAATGTCCAAGTCTTATTTATATTGGTAATTAATGCATTATGTTTGGCGGTTGGCTGGTGGAAAGCCGAATGGAGTCCACCAATAAAATGTAAACACTGACTTCTGAGCTGTGACGCTTTTGCTTTCGAGCCCTTTTCTCATTAAACAAACAATTCTTTTTTGCTTTTTGGGTCAACAAACAGGTCTTTTGTTTGGAGTGAGGAGCGAGTCATATCCAAAATAGCAACGTGTTGCGTGTACTAGAAGGGCTAATCTTATAATATAATAAATTTAAATTTAATTTTTTATTAAAAAAATATCTATATTTAATATTTAATTACCTAAAATGATTACTCTTCCTACATGACAATATATAATATACTCATTATAAAATATAAAATAAAATATATGTTTAGTTTTCTAAATTTATTTTAAAATTTAATTTAGTCTTTTAAATTTATAAAATATATTTTTTAATCCCTTAATATTAACACTATTAATTTAATTAATAAAAAATATTGACTCAAATAATTTTATAATTAAATATTGATAATACAAGGATAAATTTTAATCTCTAGTATAATATTAAAATATGAATGGTGATAAAAACATTTAAAAATTTAAAATTTAAATATATTTTATCAATATTTTATTACAGAGTCACTAGTTGAGTTAATATTTTTGTTAAATAAGATTAACAGTATTAAAATTAAAAGATTAAACAATATATATTATAAACTTAATAGATTAAACTAAAATTTGATATAAATTTATATTTTATTTATTATAAAATATATAATTTATTAGTTTGTTAGAAATAATAATCAGTAACTTTTCATTAATAAAAGAATATTAATGATACAAAATATTCATATGTTCACATTTAATTTGTTCCTTTTCGTCTGAACAAATGTGGACATACTTGCCTGCTTTTTATTCCATGCCATGCGTCTTTCTGAGTCTTCAAATTATCTTGTGGCTTGTCATGTGTCCTCTAGTCCAAAAAGCTAGGGAGGAAAAAAAACTTGTTGGATATTTCATTGGAATGAAGAAAATTAAATAAAAATAAAAATAAATATGAGTGATAAAAATAGTTGGAAAGTGACGAATAAAAAGCTACTTTGTCCAGCCATTTACATTGATGGACACTTGGTATTCCATTTCACATTCGCCAACCGTTTACTTTGGACCTGAGAGGTAAACATGAAGTAGACCTTGACTATTCTCCTATTTTATCAATAGGGTTAAATTCTAGATAATATTTTAAAATATTTTTTTGATAATATTTAATATTTTAAAAAAATTATCTATTTAATATATTAAAATATTTTTTTAGTAATACTTAATATTATAAAATAACTTTTGGTATAATTCTGCTACTAAGATATTTTTTAGTAATAATGAATAGTATTTTGTCAATAATAATATAGGCTTTCTGAACTATTTTTTTTTTATAAATTTTCACATAGATGCTTATTTATTATTATTGAAAAATATTGTAAAGATAAAATTATATAAAAAAATATTTTATAATACTTAGTACTATTAAAAAAATATTTTAAAGTATTAAATATATTAAAATTAATTTAAGGTATTAGGTATTGAAAAAAATATTCTAAGATGCTTTAATGCAATTTAACATAACAAATATACCAAGTTTCATGTTTAAACAAAATATCACGTCATTTGTCATACTAAGGAATGTTAATTTAATTTACAAGGATGGGAGTTGTATTTCACAATAATGTAGAGTTGTATTTGTAAGTTTAATTTTTATAATTAATATAAAAATTTATTGATAAGTAATCTATAAAAAAAAATTTAAGCTCATCGAATCAAATTTGTTTAAATTTGGGTTAAAGGGTTATTTTGTTCAGGAAGTATCTATCCTAGAACATTAGTGGTTTGGAAGTTTTTTTAGAGCAATATCGCCTCGAAAATTCACAAAATATAACAATGTTGCCATGACTATTATCTAAAGTTAGGTTTGACCGTTAGTTGATTAATATACTGACATCACATCCTCATCATCTTTTATTTTGGGTTAAGGTATAAATTTACTCTAGAAGTTTTTACTCGAGAGCGCTGGATATCCGAAATTTTTTTTGGATTTAATATCGCCCCAATTGTTATCCAGATTCAATTTACCTATTAGTTTGACAAAATATATTGAACTGATTAGTCCAAATGTTATCTATTTCATTTTTTTTATGTCAAATATATAAATAAGGAAAAATTAAAAAATATATTTCTCTAAACTCTATCATTAATATAGTATCACTTTCGGGAGACCATACTTCATTTTAAAAATAACATGTTATTTTTAAAGAGGTTACTAGAGTGTAGTATGCATAAAACGATACTTTGATAATTAATGAGCTTTGAATGATGCTTTTTTTAAAAAAAAAAATCTTATTTATAAATATGATTTGGGAAAAAATGAAGTGAATTCGACTAGTTTAGTATATTTGGTCAAACTAAACCTGAATAATGATCAGGTGATATTGAATAAAAAAACACTTTCAGATACCTAGCACTCATAAGTAAAAATTTCTGAGGCAAATGCCTTAATCCAAAATAAAAGATGATGTGGATGTCACGTGGCATGCTAAGTCAGTATATCGATCAACTAACAGTCAAACTTAATTTTAGGTAAGACTTAGGGCCACATTGTTATATTTTGTAAATTTTTAAAATTATATTATTCTAAAAAAATTTAAATAATCAACACTTTTAAGTAAAAATTTCTAATATAAAATTATCTTTTATCCCTTTAAAATTTTTGTAGTAGAAAATTGTCATATCACTTGTACCGTTTGTTTGGGTCCGGCATACATATGCATGTATTGGTTGTAAATTGTAGGTTTTGACTCACAATAATTTTTTATTGACTCACAAAAATCCTGCAGACTATTTTCTTACGAAAATTATAATCCTTAAAATTAATTAATATTAATTAAAATTAATTAATATTAATTTTAATTTTAAATATAAGAATTAAATAATTAATTATAATATATTAAAAAATTAATTAAATTAATTATTTATAATAAATATATTTTAGTTTTCTTAAAATATTATCTTTCGTCATGACTATTTTTAGTGTGTGTTCGGAAAACTCCAAAACTACGATTTTAAAAGGGCTTCTGACTTAAATCTTGGTTTAAAAAAATTTAGAAACAAATAGTTATTTTTATCCAAAATCTCAGTTTAGACCAAACCATGGTTTCAGATAAATTGGTCAGAATAGCTTTTGAAATAGTAAAAGAGCTTATGAACTACTCAATTACTATTTTACCTTTACTTTTTTTTATACTATATCTTCTACTTTTTCCACTATCTCTCATCTTTCCTCTTTACCTCTCTCCTCTCTTCTTTATATCTTCTCTCATCTCTACCCTCTCTCCTCTCTTCTCTATCCCTCTCTTCTTTCTACTTTCTCTTATCTCTCCACTCTATCATCTTTCCTCTCTCTTCTCCACCCTCTCTCCTCGCTCCTCCTTTTAATAAAATCATACATTTTTTAGTAATTTACTAGTAAAAAGTCATTTTAAAAATAACTATCCAAACACTTATTTTTTCAAAATTACTTTTCCTCAAAATCTATTCTTTCCAAAATTTATTTTTCCTAAAATCTATTATTTAAAAACTAATCTAAACAGACTCTTAGATAAAAAAAAATTTAATATGTCTAATCGAAAGGAATATTTTAAAAAAATTATAAATTAAAATAATAAAATAGATTGAAATTTATATTTTTTATTAAATATAATTATCTGATTAATTTTTATATTAATAATTGAAGGTAATATTGAGAAGAGTTGGTAGCCGCTGACCTATTATTTTCAATGCCATATTATATCGTGGTTAATGATTAATTTATTATAGTTAGTACTTTACCTAAGAATTTCTTTAAACTTTTTGGTAAAAAGAGTGCGTAAGCGCTAATATATTGTGATCAATATTTTATTATATTGTACTTAGGTAAAAAACTATAGTTTTATAAATTCTTTTAAATAAAATCTTTAAAAAAATTTTAAAATAAACAGTTATATTTATTTATAAGTACTTTTAGATAAAATCATGGTTTTGAATAAGCTACTAAAACTAGTTTTTAGAACAGTAAAAGAGTTTATAAACTATCCAATTATTATATTACTCTTATTTTTTCTCATCTCCTCTCTCTTCTCTCATCTCTTTTTTCTATCATCTTTCATCTCTCCTTTCTATTTTCTACCTTCTCTCATCTCTCCCCTCTCCCCTCTCCCCTCTCCCCTCTCTCTTCTCTTTTTTTCTACTATATTTCCTCTCTGTTACTTTTAATCAAATTATATCATTTTCAGTAATTTACTAATAAAAAAATCATTCTAAAAATAACTATTTAAACACTTATTTATTCAGAACTACTTTTTTTCTATAAGCTCTTCTCTAAAAACTCTTTTTCCATAAGTTGTCCAAAAACTCATTTTTTCTATAAGCTCATTTTTAAAATCTTATTCAAACACACACTTAATAGTTGATCTCTTATTAATATAATGAAAATTGGATATCTATCTTATATCTTTAATTTTTAATATAAAATTTAAGTTATAATATACCCTAAATCTTATTATAAATAAGATCTTATATTAAGTGTAATGAAAAATATTATTTTACACTATTTTATTAGAAAAGCTTCAATGTTTAATGGACTTCACTACAAATATTTCGGCAAGCAGGGGGCTGGAGCTCCTGGCCGGCGATGGACAGACTGGCAGAGGGGATTTTTTTAAAAAAAAAAATCAATGTAAGGGCATTAAGGTCATTCCACCAAAATTTGAAATCTAACGGACTGATTTGGGATTTGTTCATTTGTGGGATTGATTTGGATTTTGGAAACGTTGGTGGCATTTGTTTGTCTTTTTCAGCAAAATAATAATAATAGTGACAATAATTTGAGCGCAAAGAAAGCCTTTCACACCGTTCTCGCTCGCTGGTTTAGGGTTTTGCTTGGCTTGAGTCTGAGTTGAGTAGTGCCGGAGGGTTTCAGTTTCGCTCCCAAAAAACTCTGTTTCACCTTCTCAGCGCCGAAAAAAGCAGCAACAGCAGCCATGGCGAGCACCAAGGTCCAGAGGATTATGACCCAACCCATCGTAAGTTCATTTACTCTTTTCTCTGTTTACTAAATTGTGTCGATTATATTTTCTCATTCACGGCTAATTTTCTCTATTTTGATTTCCCTTTTCTTCAGAATCTGATCTTCAGGTTTCTTCAAAGTGTAAGTGAAATTCCCTTTTCGGTTTTTGTTTTTCGTTTGTGCTGATGTCCTCTGTGTGTTTCAGATTTTTTTTTTTCTGCTGCTGCTGCTGAAGTGAGAAACTGTGTGAATAGTGTTTTTGTCTGATTTTCTGTGTCGCAGAAAGCGCGCATTCAAATTTGGCTTTTTGAGCAGAAAGATTTGCGAATTGAAGGCCGTATAATTGTAAGTTCGCTTTCATTATCATACTATTGTGTGCGAAATTTACAATTTGAAACCTGTTAATCCGCCTTTGCATTTCTTCTTTATTCTTAGGTTCACTTGGTTTATGTTTCTTTGTGATAATATGTTCTTATCTTTGTTCTGAAGCTTTATTTGTCTTTCAAGTTAGAAAGAATATAAAAACTGGTTTATTTGCCGGTGTATGATTGTTGTATCGAAGCGAAACTGTACGACAGCTCAGTCCAGGTTTTGAGTTATGTTTTATCCTTTGGTTTACAACAGTAGACTACTTCCACTGGCAGACATTGCAAACCCCAGAATGCAGGGGTTATTTTGATCACGTAGTTTGAATATTTTTCTACTATTTCAGCCCTCAATTCAAACCCTTTAAATAGTCTTGGAAGTTTCAGTGTTTGCTGCGGCTTATAACCTTGTTGACTTTAGTTTGTAGTTCAGTAGACAACTTGCACACAACCCAGAAATTATATTTTCTTCGTGGAGCAGAATTAGGGAGTGAGATTTTGTATGTGTTCCTTTTGTTGCTGCAGCTGCTGGTGAAATAATTCAAGCACTTTCAAAACATCCTTGAACAAGTTCCCACAATTTTCACAATGCCCTGCTTCAGCTCTTCCTATTAGTTCTTTGACTATCTAAACTTGTTTTTGGGTTGTTTCTTGGGCTAACTGATTTTTCTGAATATACAACTTTATTCATGTGTGCATGGCATGCTGTGCTGGACTTTTATTGTCTCTTAAACCTAATATTTTGAAGAATATGGCTATCCACTATCTTTGATTGAAGGCCAAATTAAATTGTACTTTCCATTTGCTGATCAGGGGTTTGATGAATACATGAACTTGGTTCTGGATGATGCTGAAGAAGTAAACATTAAGAAGAAAAGCAGAAAATCCCTAGGTGAGTTGTGAGACAGTGAAACATGTTATGTTTTTTCATGTCATGGATTTTTCTTAATAGTTTCATTTTTTTCCAAAACTTCAGGTAGGATTTTATTGAAAGGGGACAACATAACTCTGATGATGAACACGTAAGCAATGCTCTCTTTCCGGCTTGCACATGTGTATGTTGATGGCAACTCGGTAAAACTATTTTTCTACTAACTCTTTGTATTGTCTTGTTGTTTAGTGGGAAATGATGAGGGGAGCAGCACCCTTTTGAATCACATTTTGGAGGTGTCTTTTATGGGAGGTCAACCAAAGAGATGTCCTTGAGACTTATAGCCTTTTATATCTTTGATGATATTTCAGAATCTCAGTAGAAGAATTATGTGTTAATCAAACTTCTGCTTTCTGTAAACCCTTGTATGTCTTCTAGATCATAATGTCTTCTAATTTCCTATGGATACCCCTACACCTGTTTGTTTTTTCTTGTTTTCTCGTTCTTGATGCAAGGGGAATTTTATTAAGAAACCGGACGGGTACAATAGATATTAAAGTTTTGTAGGAAAACTCCTAATATCACTTAAAATATAACTCGAACAGTATGGTGAGGCATGATCAACAATTTGAACAAGTATATGTCCTAGAGGGGACATGTAAAGCTAGTGCAAAGGGAAGCTGTAGTTTGAAAGGGTAACACTAGCTTGTCCCAGAACCCCTTCTCTTGGTTTGGATAGGGAGAAGAGTAGAGGGGAAAGAATGTTAAGAAAAAAATTCTAAAATAAAATGGCAAAAAAAGTTATATTATTTTAGTGTTTTTTTAATATTTTCTCCTTATTTTTTTTTTCATTTTTCTCTCTATCCAAACCAAACCTTTGGAAAGTAGTGTACCGCCCTGGCTAGATCCTTTTCGCTTGATTACATCCTCAGAGGAAAGAATGAAAAATTTTGCTATAACATTAAGCTGACAAAAGTTTGTCTAATTGGTAAGGAGTTCATTTATAATCCATAACACTTTAGACATGTCGTGACCTGTGTCCGTGCCTCCGTGGGATCTAAAATAAAACAGAAAACAAAACCTGCTTCTCACTCTAGATTTTGAATTGTATGCTCCAAACAGTTAGTCAATGCCGGGCAACCTAAAGGAGGACTGCATAAAGTTGTGAAGCTGTTTATGTGCCATGTATGTTGCCTCCAAGGATTGCCTGCTTGAGCTTTCAGCAGTTGTAGTGGCTTTCATAGGGTCATTTCACTCACCAAAGGGCTAAAAACAATAATCAATTTAATGAAATTAATGTGCCGTCCGGATGTGGAACTATATTGAGCAAGGAACTCCCATTCAATCTAAGGCAGATATTCTCTCGTTGCTTTAACAAATAACAACATATCATCAACGTTCGTAATCTTACTCTTCTGGAGCAGTTGTGAGGACTAATTATATCAGTCATTTCACCATTCACAATTATTTGATATGAAACCATATTTACACGCTACCTAAATAATCTGTTTCCACTATGATGGGAAGTGGGAACATAAACTTTTGTCATATACACTTTGAAAGCACACCAACCTACATTTGATTCGGTATCAATCTCCCAGGAAGAAAAACATTTTGGTTTAGTGTATAAGAATGATCATCAATTTGTTAATCATCTCTAATAAATACCCCTTAAGTACCTATCACCATAATAATAATATCATCCCATAAAATTTTCCAGTTGCCAAGCAGTAGGCTTGAAAAAGATTTAGCATGGTACTCCTTCACCTTTTGTGGATAAATCTTTGCCTTTCTTTTTCTTATTTCAAAAGATTACCACACAATCTCACCTATTTTTTTTCACAAAATGGCAAGTTTCTTGGCAGCATTGCTGAGCAATTGAATACAATTACACACAGAAACTTTTCAATGAGCATAGACAATAGAGATAGCACAACTTACAGGATAAAACGACTGCGATCATTAAAAAAGAAAAAGAAAGGGGCAAAACAAAAAACAATCACAAGGGCTGTTTGTAGTTCAGCTAGCTTTATTTCCAACTTATACAATACCAGACACCTTATGATACCACATCATACTTTCTCTACCTCTCTAAAGTATCTTATGTCCTGAACAATATTGTATGAACTATAGGTCAAGAAACACAAACTCTTCGATGGCAGGCACAGATCCTATCTTGTTAAGAGTCACAGTGTTTGGTTCTTCATCAACACCAATCGCCATAATGGCCTTCTTTCCCCTTGAAGTTCTTCCCACACTCATGAAGCTCACATTCACATTCTGATCACCCAGTATGTTCCCAACTTGGCCAATCATGCCTGGTTGATCTACCTGGCGACACAATATTAAGTTTCCCTCCAAGCTCACATCCACATCAAATGATCCAACCTTTATGAGATGGGGCACCCCATATTTCACCTTCCCTTCAATGCTTATCTCTCCATTCTCAGATACAGCACTTGCAAACTTGGATCCCACGTTTGATATCAGTACCTGAATTGAGTGCACTGGGAGTTCTGGAGAAGAATTGACAACTCTTCTTTCTTCACTGATCCGGAGACCCTTCTGCTTTGCTGTGAAATCTGCATTCACAAGGTTGATGATTGAGTCTGATATTGGTTCAATGATGCCTTTCGTGATCATGGCTCGCAGAAGCCTTGTGTCCAAATCATCTGGGTCTCTGGCTGATCGATAAACCACTTTTACAGATTTGATTCCACTTCCTCCAGACACCAATTGTACAGCTAGCCTGCCTAGCTTCTCGGCTAGCTCCACAAAAGGAGCCAGTTCAGAGATCACCTGATTACAGGAGCGTTGTTTCAGTTCAGTTGCTTCAACAATATATACAAAATCATAGGTTGTGATCAATCACATTGTTTACCTCAGGAGCAACCATAGGAGCATTAACAGCAGTTGCAGAAAGTTCCCCTTTCAATGCTCCAAGCACAGCTTCTGCTATTTCAATTGCTACACCCTCCTGGTAAGCCAGAATTGGACGCAGATAACTTGGTCAGCCTTCAAGAGAATTGACACGAGAATCTGAAGGGAAAAAACTGCTAGTTAGAAGGTAAACTAGTACAAACCTGTGCCTCTTTCGTGCTAGCTCCAAGATGAGGTGTGACAGTGACATTCGCATGTTGAACTAACTTACTGTCTGGGGATGGAGGCTCCTCAGTGAAGACATCAAGTGCAGCCTAATCCACATACATCAATATATATATATATATATATATGAAATAAAATTTATAACAAGTTGCACAGTTCACAACTCAGACGCCATATAATACACGGGAAAATAATGAATCAAACAGGTCAAACAAAAGGGTTGTTCATATTCATACCTGAGCAACAATTCCACTATCAAGGGCTCTGACTAATGCATCTTCGTCAATAACTCCACCTCTAGCGACATTGATAATGCGAACTCCCTTCTTCATATTGGCGAAAGTATGGTCGTTGAAGATCTTGTTAGTGGTGGGGGTGAGAGGCATGTGGAGGGAGATGAAATCTGCAGTGGATATGGCCTGTTCAAATGACACCAGATCGACCCCAACTGCACGAGCCCTTTCTGCTGGTGCATATGGGTCATGAGCAATCACGTTCATACCCAAACCTTTTGCACGCCTAGCCACTTCAGATCCTACTTTTCCAAATCCCATAATTGCTATTGCCTTCCCCACCAGTGAAACCCCCACATATTTGCTTCTTTCCCATTTTCCTGCAAAATTGTACCGTATCTTGTCATATCCTCAATCAACAAATACATCTCTACATGTGTAGTTTGAGTGAAAAGATTTTATAGCACCATTATTTGTGTACTTTCCGATCAGCTTTTCGTCTCTTGATCTTGCAATGGATTTACCAAAAATTGAGATGGAAAGGCGCTACGGAGACTTTTCACTTTTTAGTTTCATTTCCTCATCGGCTAAGGATAAAAATTGAATCATACCGAATTTCAAGTATTCATAACAAGTTTCAGGGAGAAATTAGACATACCCCTTGATAGATCCACAAGTAGTAACGGTCAAATCTAATTATTGCAGCCTTCGATTAGCCAAAAGAATGCAAACAAGTTCAGAACTACTTAAGGACCTTTACTTTTTCTCTGTTCAATGTTTTCTGATTTTCTCCCGTATTTTTGGGTTCTGTTGTTTGTTTTTAGTGGCAAAAACAGAATGGTTTTGCTTCTTTCTTTAAAGAAGTAAACCAAGAAAGTATAACCAAGAATCGATTTCTTACCAGCTTTCATGGAGGCGTCAGCCTGAGCAACATTTCTTGCCATGGCAGTGAGCAGAGAGATCCCATGCTCCGCCGCAGCAATAGTATTCGCCGTCGGCGCATTAACGACGAGACACCCAAACTCCGTCGCAGCTTGTAGATCCACATTATCAATACCCACTCCAGCTCTACCCACAACCTTCAACTTCCCCTTCGCAGCCTCAAACACCTGCCTCGTCACCTTCGTACCGCTCCGTACAATCAAAGCGTCAAAGGAAGCGATCTTTGAGCAGAGCTCTTCCGGCGAGAGGTTGTAGGCACATTCAACTTGACCAAACTCTCTCAACACCTGAAGGCCAGAGTCTCCGAGCTTCTCGGAGACCAAAATCGTGGGTTTAGGACCCAAGGAGGAAGATTCTAGATCGACGTTGGGGGTTATGACAGAGGACTGAGAAGGGTCCAGCGTCTTCAGAACATTGTTGACGAGGAGTGAGAAACGTCGAGAATGGCGAGAGAGCTTGAGGGAGGTGGTGGGTATGGAAGAGGCAGAGGTGTTATAAAGGAACGAAAGAACCGGGGATTTTGAGTTCGACAGTGAAGAAGAAGAAGAAGAAGAGAGGCATGCTAGCTTTGCAAAAGAAGCAGAGGAGGAAGCCATGGAGGAGGCTAGAGAGAGAAAATTTGTTCAGTTATTTTGAGGAATGCGCTTCAAAATGAGAGACGGCGCGTCTCACATGTCCCTGGAGGGCCTTAAATGGAAGAAGGAAGCAAAGGCCAGAGGCAGAATTCAACTCTTTCTTTTCCACGTTCATTGATAGTAATTGTGAATCTGACCCTATTTAAAATTCTGAATTCTATAATAAATTAGATTTTTTTTAATGACATGATAATAAATATAGGTAATGTATGATAAATTCATCCACTGTAACATGAATTACATAATTTAATTAACATAAATGCTTTATTTTGCTAAATTACACAAATTTTTCTTCAACTTTATTTTTTATATAGATAAAATAATTTTAATTTACATAAATTTAAATTTAAAATTTTATATTTAAATAACTAAAATATTTTTCACTTGAAAACATACCGTTTAGTTTCTTTAACTTTAATCTACGTGCAAACTACTCACTAAACAAAAGAATTTGCTTAAATTTTTAAATTTGTGAAGATAACTTTCATGTTGTTAATTATTACTTATTCGGTTTCTATTGTAACGCACCTCTAGTCACCTTACAAAAATCAAGAATAAATTATTAAATTATTAATTTTATTTAAAAATGAAATAAATTTTTCTATATTTAAATAGAAATTTTTTATATTTATATTACAATTTCTCTCAACGTTAATGACTTCAAATAAAGATAATTTAAAAAAATATAATATATATCCTATCAAATGACTTAGGATCATTCATCTTTCCTATAAATTGCCTCATAATAACGACATGGGGAGTCTTCTTTTATTTTACTGATGGATTATAACATTTTATTGACTAAGTACCATGTTCAACTTTGTTTTTTTGCAAATAATTCCCTTAATCTTTTATAACCTCCTAGTTAACTAAAGCATAAAAATTAAAAAATTTAGTTAAATTAATTATTTATAAAAAATATGTGTTAAATTTTTTAAAATATCCCTCCTTTTAATTATTTACATTATATAGCTTATATATCATACAATAATCTAGCTATAAAGGTAATTTGAAAAAAAATAATAAATATTAAATATGAAAAAAATAAAAATTTTATATTTAAAATTAAAATAAATATTTTAATTAATTCTTACATTTAAAACTGTAAAAACTAAGGAGTATTATATTATTTTAGTGAAAGAACACATAAATCATTGGCATGAGAGTTATTTACATAAATATAAAGTTTATGAGAACTTATTAAGTTATTATAAAATTTCAAAGATTGAGAAAATTACTTTTTTATAATAACCTTAGGTCATCTAGTATACATCTCTAAAATATATTATCAAGTATTTAAATAATTAACTAATTCAAATCAAAATTTTATAATCAGGATGCCTCTTTTAAAAGGTCTTTTATAGCGAGGTGAGAATTAAAATTAGACCAAGTTAGATCAAGAAAATTATTATCATAACCTTTTTTATTTGATTACTGTTGAGAAAATATTAATAGAATTTTTTAAAAAAAATTGATAAATATAAAATATATATATTATATTTATGATCTAGATTAATTCTCCAGTTCGATTATATATTAAAGAATAAAAGTGTATATTAATTCAATTAATTGAAAGAATCAGCATCTATTCACGTTTGTCATTTAAATAATGAGCATATGCAATTAGATTTGATTTTTTTTTTCTCTATGTTGATTCCCTGACACTAAGAAGAGTGGAAACAAAAGTTTATTCTATTTGGATAATTGATTAACGATTAACTATTAGTTTGATTATGTATAATCAACAAGTGGATTACAAACTTGACTAAACCAATAATAAAGTTTTCGCTTTAGGATGCCAACGCAATTATTGATAAGACATAAAGTTGGCCAAATATCTTCCTCATAACTTCAAAGAGTGCAAAACCAAAAGTGATTCAATTTACTTTTTGAGTTTTGGCATAATTATTGTCACTATAACATTATTATATGCTAAACAGCATATTATTTCTTTAATTTTTTTCAAAAGAGCAATACTTATTTGTTTTTGCTATATATATTATATCATTATTTGATATATGAGTAAGATTCATTGTTAGATTTATATATATATTCAAACGTGAAATATTGCGTGTGTTTAGAAAATTTTCAAACTACAGTTTTAAAAAAGTTTTTGACCTAAACTTTTAGTTTAGAAAAATTTTAAAACAAATAGTTATATTTGTCCAAAAAGATTTTTAGACTAAACTATAGTTTAAAATTAAAGTTTTAAATAAGCTACTGAGATTTGCTTCTAAAACAGTAAAATGTCTTATGAATTACCTAATTATTATTTTACCTTTATTTTTTCTCATACCCTCTCTCCTCTCTCCTCTCTCTTCTCTCATCTCCACTCTCCCTCCTCTTTCATTTCTCTTTTCTCTTTTTTACTCTCTCTCATTTCTCTTATTTTTAATAAAATCATATCATTTTTTATAATTTATTAATCACAAAAATCTTTCTACTAATAATTATTCAAACACTCATTTTTTTAAAACTATTTTTTTTCTATAAACTCTTATCCAGAAATTATTTTCTAAAAAATATCTAACTTTTTTTTATAAACTATTTTTAAAAAGTCTACCCAAATAGGTTCATTATGTTTAAATAATTATAATACATTTGATTAGGATCAGCTTTTTTTAGTTAGGTAGGAAAAATTATTTATATATGATTTAAAATTACAAAATATTTATGAAATAATGAACTAATAAATGAAACAATAATTATCCAAAAAAAATTAAAATTTAAGAGCATTCTTTTTCAATATTTTAAAGATAGAAATTGTCTGCTCTTCGTGTTAAATAAATTTTTTATTTAAATATTATTATTTATTTATTTAGATTTAAATCTATAAACTTTAGGAAATCAATTCTCTTTGCTCTTAACAAAATTGTGGGGTTGGTGAGAAATACATATGCGAATTGAACATGTGCGCCTAAGATGTTGTTTTCAATTTTATCCACTCTTAATATAAAATCTTTGTAAATAAGAGATATTTATTGAGTGACATGAATTGTTGTGGGTCCCATTTGAATGGTATTATGTTCTGATTCTCTCTAATTATGTGGCGTCTAGTGGTTGTGGTGGGTCATGGCTGCCGTCTAGTATCGATGCTTTGTTTTGTGATTGGATTTTGGTCTTTAGTGGGAATTGATTTTGTTGTTGGGACTTAATAAAGATTTAGTTAATTAATTAAATTTAATTAAAAAATTAATTAATATGATATATTTTTTTAAAAATATTATAATTATCTTTTTTAATTCTCTCATTCCTTTGGACAATTGCTAAGGAAGTATTAACAATGATAATTTTAAAAAAATTTATATATATAAAAATTATGTCTTATATTTATAATTAAAATTAATTTTTTAATTAAATTTTATATTAATGACCATAAGAGTAGTTTGGATTGGTTTTATTTGCGTTGCTTCTTTCATATTGGACTAATATGATTTACATCGGTTACATGATCTTATAAAAGATCTAATACTTTTTATATATCTCGTCCTACCCAATATTAATATCGCCTAAGAGAAAGAAAAATTTTGCCTTATTTTTCAATTGTAGGTAAGTTTAAACTCTTTCTAAAAATTTTTGTAATAAAATAAAACACTTTTTATATATATTTTTTAATGATGTTTAAATAAAATTGTACTTCTATAAAAAAAATAGTGATTGTGATGTGGACCTCTTAGTCATTTTTTTAATATAATTATCTGATTAAATTATATTTAAATATTATTAGACTCAATAGATATAATTTTCACAAAAATATTTTCTGTATTTATATGTATTATAACTTAAGACCTCATGTTTAAATAGTTAAAAAAAAATTCCACTCAGACAAACTACTTAATCTAATAGTAGACTAACTATATTATAGAGTGAAAAAATTAAAGTTTAAATCCCACCTTATTAAAAAGGATGTTTGGGAAGAGGCATCTTAATCACGTAGCCTGAACAAATTATTCTTTTTATGTGTTTGAAATGCATAGGATAACAAATTCCAAAGTCACTTGCATGGGAATAAAACAACTTAATGTAGAAACAAAAATGCAGTCATGTGGGGAACTTGCAGGGTTGCGGTTGTCCAAAGAGTGAGGACTTTTCTCTTACTCCTTGAGAAGACTCCTCACAAATTCAAAAAAATACAAAAAGGGGAATGGCATTAGAACAACGATATGCTCTTTGTCATAGGTACCCATAAAATATTAATCATGTGTTTAAGGATTACCCCTTAAATTCATCAATATGGAGGAAAATCCTTCCAGCTGACATGTGTATAGACTTTTTTGGGACTTTTTAAAATATTGGGATATTCATTCTTTGTCAGAAACCATAGGAAATTAGAAATTACAGTTTTTTTTCCAATGATACTTATATAATAGAGGGTATTCTAGCACACGTACCATGTGATAGTTGATCATATTTTAAAGAATTTCTTTGTTTTTAGATTGATCTTGTAAATTCTCTTCTATATTAACTCTTGTTTTGTACAGCTCTTTTTAAATAAAATTACCCTTTTATGGAAAAAACTTATTGTATATATTTAAAAAAAATACTCTTGCAAATTCCTCCTATCACCCAAAAAACCATCTCCTTTCACCAAAAAAAAAGATATGGCAGCCAGCTCGCCGGTGACCTGCGACAGAGCTTCGGCGTTGGTAGCGACCGAGGGCTAGGAGGATTGATTGACTTTTTTTTTTTAATAAAATAAAAATTATTTTAATTATTTAGCTATAAATTTTAAAATCCCAATTTAACTCCTCATATTTCTTTTAATATTTGTAATATTTAGGTATTCAAATTGGGTTTTAACATTTTTTAAGTTATTTTTTAGGGATTTTCCTAGTAAAAAAATACAACTACTTATATTTTATTATTATATTTTTTATAATTATTTATACAATTCTATCATACATCTTCTAAACACTATCATTTATTATAAAACTATCAAATTGATATTTACTTAATATTTAATTTTTACCTCTGATTCGATTAGAAGGAAAGATTTTAATGATTTCAAATTAAAACATTAGAAAATTGGATTTAAAGTTTCTAATTAATTTTAGTTAACAATCTTTCTTATCATTTTTACTTTACCAATACTTTAAGTTTTTTTTTTGTCTCTCATCCTTCCCCGTTACCTTGTAATCAAACACGGGCTTAATAGCTTCATGCCTCGCATGTAAACTGTAAAGAAGTCACCAACTTGGTGTGGGTCCCACGATTTTGGCGCCCTCTTCTTTGTTTGGATTCATATTTCACAGTCAGTACTGCTGCCGTCAGTAAATACAGAAACTTTCTGGTCCTTGGTTGCAATTTTTTTATTCTTCTAATAAGTAATTTTGACTTATCAACCATTTTGGTTGAAAAAGTCATATTTTATGAAAATTGATTTCTGTTTTTTTCAAGTATTATAATTAAAATAGTCCTAACATGTATCACAAAAATCATTAAGTGGAGTAAAAATAATCTGGTTAGTTTTAAACAAAGTTAAAAAAGTTCAAACTTTATGAATAAATAAAAAATATAATTTTTAATTTTAAAATTTCTCTCAATTATTGATTCAATCCCTAGTTTTAACTTAGAGTAGATTAATTTTTATAACTTATTAAAGAATTATAGGGATATGGTTTTTTTTAATCAAATAAATTATGAAGAACAAGTTGTTTAAGTTAAAAGTTTAAAGATTAAATTAATAATTAAGAAAAGGTTCAAAAATTAAAAATTATATTTTTATATAAAAAATTATATTAAAAAGAGTTATATTAACTGAGTCTAATAATATTTAAATTTAATTTAATATTGTCTCATTCCAAATAAATGTATAAAAAAGGAAAAAAATTTGTCCCACCAATTCTCTCATCGCTCCATATATGCATTTCCAAAGTCACACATTTGCATAATCGCTACTTTGAAACTCCAATAGAAACTCTTGTATTGATTTCTAAAAACATTCGCATCATCAAACATTTAATCCAATCGTTTTCAACAAAAAATAAAAATATCATTTCATTAATTTTTTTTGTATAGAAAAATAATTTTCAAGACTTAAGGCTCGAAAAATTTACATAATGATATACTCATAAAGTATTGACTTACAAAATATTTACATTGAACTTTGATGAGTACGAGATGGATCCTTTACCAATTTTTAAGATTAATATTGTTGACGTCAGCACCTACAAATAGAAAAAAATAATCTGAGTCATATCTAAGAACACTATCTTTAAGAATTATGCTATGACAATTGGTAAGATGAGATGGCACTTTTTAGGATTAAACAGATTTTTTTTTTGTATAACAAAGGAACAGAAACTGGTAGAAGCAAATTAACTCAGAAAGAAACGAGCAAGGAGGATGAGCGTTTCAAATATATTAAGCAATTCATATACGTTACTTTTATATGCATGAAAAGGCACAGAAAGGCATATGTTACGTCTATAAGAGAATATCTTTCATTCACTCAAAACAATACGACTGGAAGGATGTCAGAGTATTGTCCCTCTTCCGACAACGGTCCTAACCAACGGTCAAAATGTTAACGTCTCACCTAATGGTCAAAAAATGTTAACCCTTCATATTCTATTTTTATTGTAGGGATTTGAGGACTTTCCGTTTAAACATATTTATAAAATTATTTTTTGGCAAAACTAAAAATATTTCTATAAAAAGTATCCAACATCATGCTCTAACTCGCTCGCAGGGAGAATCATCAGATTTTAACTGAATTTTTCATTGATGCTGTTATTGTGCGCATGAGCCTACCTCTCATCTAGGCCCATTTACTAACCCAGATTGTATTTTATTATATATACACTTGAGTATTCACTTTCCCAAATAATATAAAATTTTGATTTCTTTGACACACCTCCAACATATAGATTTCATAAAAAATATAACCTTTTATCCTTATAGTTTATTCTTATTTTTATTTTAATTATTATAATTTCAAATCATATATTTTAGTCAATTAATTTTTTTTGCCTAAGATATTAATCTTTATATTTTAATAAAAATTTGAATCAATTTGTCTTAGAAGAACCAAAATCTATAATTTGAGATTATAGAAACCAAAATTAAAATAAAGACAAATTATAAGAACTAAATATTATATTAATCTCAATTTTTATTGCATCAGTTAATCAATATTTTTTTTAGACATGAATCTTTGAATATTACCATGTTTTACTCAAAAGGATTAAATGTGGATGGGATTTTTTAATTTTGAGATATATTTAATTTTGGAGGATAGGTTATGCCTCATGTTAACACTGGTCAAAGATAGCACATTATGATGACGTCAATCCCATACGAAAAAACAAAAGTTATGGGGCGTGATTTAAAATTAAGATAAATTATAGGGACTTGAGGGTTAATTTTTCTAACTTATCAATGATGTAATTTTACACACATAAAGATTAATGAAGATGCATGTGGTCCCAGAACTAAAAATAAGAACAATTTAATTTAATGACACAAACTTTTCAATAATTATGCTTTTTTTACAAACAAAATCTGTCTCTGTTCAAAATATCTTCCAAATCTCCAAAAACAATAATGAGGGGCGTGTGATAAGCATTTTTTATACTAAAAGAAAATAAAACTGTCCAAATAATAAAAAGTGAATGGTCGTAAGGAGAATGACATTGATGATGACAAGCCGAGAGCACTGAACTTGGATGCAAATGCAAGCAAAGAACATACCATGCATGCATGTATGTGTACATGTATATGCATATGCATATATATATGTACATGTATATGTATATTGATGACATTATTGGTTTGGGGTGTCTCCGTATTTAGGGGTGTGACCCTGAAGAGCCATTACTCCAAAGTACTCAATCTGGTTTCATGTTGACTGAGTCAAAAGCTGACTACTTTGACCCCTTTTCTTTTCTTTTTATTATAAAAATTAATGAATTTAATTTTTTTTGTAAATGTGTATTGATGAATTGACATTTTCATGAATTCCATTAGCATTAAAAAAGAATGATAATACATTGCAATTTAATTTAAAATCTTAATTAATTGCATATTTTAATTTATAAAAGGTATAATGGGCCCGTATCTCCACCCCTGTACATATAGTTCATGAGTTGAGTTATTAAATTTAATTTTTTTATATTTTTAATTTCTAAAATTATGTTTATTCGTTTTTAAATTCTGTTAATTATAAACTCAGTTGAACTCATGAATTTACTCACTGAATATCATTTTTGAGTTTGTAACTCATAAGATCATGTTAATTTAATCTTAAACCCATACTAACTTTTTAGATTTAGTTATATTTAATTATTCCATATATGAACTTTATAAAAAAAATATTAAGTACGAGAATTGTAAATTTTGATAGATTTAGTTTCAATTATTTGGATTTTTTTGACCAAAAAATTATATGTATTTAAAATATATTTTAACCAAATTGTTGTCATTTTTTTTGTATTTTATTATGTAATCATATATTTTTATAGTTATTTATTGATAAAAGTAAACTTTTATTAATTTATAATTCCAATTGACTATTGGATTTTTATATCCCTGTTACAATAAAAAAAAAATTAGTTGGTTAGATCAATCAACTAAATTAAAAGATGAGTGACTTAAGATTAACATGGTACAATTGGTCAACCGATAATTTAAATGGTTTGACTATGTTGAATTATATATATTATTCTTATTGAGTCTCATCCTATATTATTTTGAATTTAAAAAATAATAATCAATTATATATATTTTAATATAACTATATTTTTTTATATTATGTATAATTTATTTATGATTGTTCCCTTGATCAAATCAACGACTTCCTATTTATAAAGAAGTTTCATGTCGCTAAATTATATGAACATTAACTCTTGAAAAATCTAATTTTATTAATAGGAAAGAACATAGCTATGTTGAATTTTAAATATAATTAAGCTTTACATTTAAATTTTGTGAATACAAAATTATAGTAGACGATTAATTTAGTTGTTAACATATCATAATCTATTGTTATTTTTTATATTAAATCTTATCATTATCATATTATTCACTTATTATAAGATTTTTAAGTAATTAAATTAATTATGTATGATTGCATAATAATTTTCCAAATCTAAATTAATAATATCAAATACGTACATACATGCAACTACCTACTTAGCACGTATCTACCTACCTACATACATATTTTTTATGGTTTAAAAACATTATAGGATTCTTATAAAAGTTTTTTAGTCTTCTTTCAATCAAGTTCGAGATATGTCTGATTTTTTTTTAAATTATTCTTAGTCTCAATCTAATTTTAAATTTCGTCTTAATAGCAATTCAATTACATATCAACATAAGTCAACCATAAAAATGATTTTTTTTGTCCAAATCGATCTGTCAACTGATCCGATCCGATTGGATCATCAGATCCGAATCTTCTATAATTGGAGATCATATAGAACAAAAAAAAAACGGTTGTTATGGAATTGAAGTAGGTGGGGTGGGGTGTGAGTGAGAAAGGGTGAGTAAATAAAAATGAGAAAATAATGGATCACCTCATTGGGTCCCTTTGGACAAAGCCACATAATTATTATGAAGTAGGTGGAGGAAGTGATTGGTTTGATCAATGGCCCCTAAAACTGACTTGACTTTTCATTTTCTCTCTCATCACATTCATATGATTTGGGAATGTTATTTGTTGAATCTAAGGTCAAGTTTAATATATAATTGAATGATTTTTAAGGAAATAAGAATTGAAATGGGAAAGGAAAAATGGGCCTTCTATGAAACCAATATGCATATTTTATATGAATTAAAAAGATTTATTTCAAACATACTCCATCTATAAATTATAATTAATCAAATCACGTATATTAAAATAATATAATTTATATATAGGATAGGAGAGAGTATAAAATTGACAAAAAAAAAGTATCCAATGACACAAATATTTTCTACAAAAGAACAGAGAGAGATAATTTTTTTTAATGAGTATGGATGCATAGGACAAAACCTAGGGAACAATATTATATTTGTTATGAGTATTAGAATATAGATGTTTATCTTTATCTCCCTCTTCCTCTTCAACTTCCACTAAATCATTACTCCTCAACTACTACATTAATCACTAGACTCTTCATCTTCAACTTCCACTAGGTCATTATTCCTCTATTAATTACTAGACTCTTCATTTTCAACTTCCCATGTAAGACTATGATTATAAATAGAGTACGTCATTTGTGTTGTAAAAAAAGTAGAAGAATACAAGATATTTCTATCATTTTCTTGTCTTCATCTTTTATCTTCTCCTAATCTTATTGCTAGTTTTATAATACGTTATCAGCATGACTGCTTTAGAAATTGATATTATTGTAAGATCTATCATTGGAAGGTGAGTTTCTATATTACTTTTATGTTGAATTATAGTTTCATGTTTGATTATTTTCTAGGGCTGTGCATAATGCCCATGGCCCGGTATGCCCAGCCCAGCCCGCAATAAAATAGCTCTGCCCAGCCCGATAAATATAGGGCAGGGCTGGGCATCGGGCTACAAAATTTAGCCCATGCTTTTTTCGGGCTGGGCACCGGGCAGGGGAATTGCCCTGCCCTTCCCATGAGCACCATTTCTTTTATTTTTTTTATTTTTTTCCCTAAATGCTACACTTAAAAGGGAGAATATGATAGTTACTGGTGACTAGAGGTTTATTTTAAAAATATGAGTAGTTAAGTATATAAATTGTATCTTTTAATATTTATAACTATATTGATTTTTTCTTTTTTTCTTTTTTTTAACTTTGCTAATCATCATATAATTACATTATAAATTATAATTGTTTATTTTTTTTCAGATACTTAATCTTTGTCAATATTAGGGAGATTGATACAAAGTTACAATTATAAATTACTTAGACTTCAAGATTTTTTTTTACATACAATGGATATTAAAAATTTAATTATTATATTTTTGTTGCTTTATTCTTAGTAAATTATGGATATTATTTAAGTCTTAAAAACATATAAATATGGTATTATTTTATAAGTTCATAATTGCAGATTTTTTTCACAACATGAGCATGACATCAAAACTTGGGCATGCCCAGCCCACCTATGCCCAGCCCAAAATAGTTAGGGCTTTTACCGGGCAGGGCCGGGCATCGGGTTACAAAATGCAGCCCATGCTTTTTTTGGGCAGGGCACCGGGCACGGAGCCTGCCCTGCCCAGTCCTGCCCATGCACACCCCTATTATTTTCTAATTACTCAACCTTCTTAATCTCAATCTCCATTTAACTTTTGTTACATTTTATGATAGTATCATCATGTCGAATCTTATAAAACTTGAGTTTGTGGCTCTTGACATTCGTGGAAAGAATTATCTATCATGTATACTAGATGCAGAAATCCATCTAGATGCCATGAGTTTAGGAGACACTATCAAGGATGGCAATCAGGAATCTAACAAAGACAAAACCAAAGCCAAAGCTATAATCTTTCTCCGCCACCACCTGGATGAAGGACTAAAAACTGAGTATTTAACTATTAAAGACCCACTTGTTCTTTGGAACAACTTAAAAGAAAGGTATGACCACCATAAAACTGTGATTCTTCCAAAAACTCGTTATGAATGGATGCATTTACGTTTGTAAGATTTTAAATCAGTTAATGAATATAATTCTGCACTATTTAGAATTAGTTCTCAATTGAAACTATGTGAAGATAACATTATTGATGATGACATGTTAGAAAGAGCATTCTCCACATTTACTGATGATGACATGTTAGAAAGAACATTCTCTACATTTCATGCATCCAATGTGCTATTACAGCAATAATATCGTGAAAAAGGTTTCAAAAAGTATTTTGAATTGATTTCTTACCTTTTGGTGGCTGAACAAAATAATGAGTTTCTAATGAGGAATCATGAATCCCGTCTAACTGGCTCTATTGCATTCCCAGAAGTGAATGTAGTAACAAATGAATCATCCCGTGGTCGGGGATGTGGACGTGGATGCTGCCGTGGCCATGGACGAGGCCGTGGTCGTAGTTCCCAATTGAGGTGGACAAATAATGATGATAACCACAAAAAGAAAACTAGTGGGAATGATAATTATATTAAAAATTTATGTCATCATTGTGGTGGTAAAGGTCATTGGGCTCGTACTTGTCGTACACCAAGATATTTGGTTGAACAATACCAAGAATTGCTCAAAAAGAAAAATAAGAATAAAGGCAAAGAGCCAAATATAGAAACAAATTTTGCTGGGGAAGAAAGCGATTCTGATTATGGCAATATGGATATGACTCATTTGGATGTTGTTGATTTCTTTGCCGATCCTAACGGAAGAATTGATCACCTAATTGGTGATGTGAGTGTCCAAAAAATAAGCTAAACTTTTATGATTATGTGTTTTCTTTTTGCTATAATGAAGTTATTTCTCTTAATAAATAAAATTATGAGTATTTCTTTTCATTAATTTTTTTTGTATTTCTTTTCATTTTCTATGTTCATGTTCATGAAGAATGGCACTCATTGACATTAATAAAGAAAATTTGTGTCTCGTTGATAGTGCAACAACTCATATAATATTCAGAAATGTAAAAGATTTTTCTTCTTTGGTGATGCAAGAAGCCAATGTCCCGACCATATCTGAAAGTATAAAGATGATTGAGGGGTTTGGAAGAGCTAATATATTATTACCTGGAGGAACACAATTATATATTGATAGTGCATTTTATTCCTCCAAATCTAACAAGAATTTGTTGAGTTTCAAGGATATCCGCAGAAATAGATACCATATTGAAGCAACAAATAAAGAAAACCAGGAATATCTTGTTATCACATATATGATTTCTGTTAAAAAATGCACATTCAAAAAATTCCCTGCTCTTTCCTCTGGCATATACTATACATATATTAGTACAATTAAAACACATGCTATTGCAAACCAGAAGTTTGCAATTGAGAATAAATTTAATATTTGGTATAACCGGTTAGGCCATCTTGGGACAATAATAATACAAAAAATAATTGAGAATTTATGTGGACATTCATTGGAAAAACAATTAATTCCACAATCCCATATTTTCTCATGTGTTGCATGTTCTGAAGGAAGACTAATTATTAGACCATCATCGGTAAAAATAGAAAGTGAGCCTCTCACATTTCTAGAACGTATATAGGAAGATATTTGTAGGCCGATATACCCACCATGTAGACCATTTAGATATTTGTAGGCTCTTTCCTCTGGCATATACTATACATATACTCGCTGTACTCTTTTTCCCTTGACTGAGGTTTTGTCCCACTGAGTTTTTCTAGCAAGGTTTTTAATGAGGCAGCGCTGTAATTGTATCAATTAATTGTGTACTCTTTTTCTTTTACTAGGTTTTTATCCCACAGGATTTTTTTAGTTAAAGTTTTTTAATGAGACATATTATTAAATAATGGACATCCAATGGGGAGTGTTATGAATATTAGAATATAGATGTCAATCTCCATCTCCATCTCCATCTCTCTCTTCAACTTCCACTAGGTCATTACTCCTCCACTACTACATTAATCACTAGACTCTTCCTCTTCAACTTCCCATGTAAGACTATGCCTATAAATAGGGCATGCCATTTATGTTGTAAAGAAAGTAGAAGAATACAAGATATTTCTATCATTTTCTTGTCTTCATCTTTTCTCTCCTTCTAATCTTATTGCTAGTTTTATAATAACAGTACAAATTTATAATAATTAGAATCAAATCTAGAAAACTTTCAACAAGGACCAAAAGGTAAATTCACCCAACACCATAGATAGGGGGAAATCTCAAATAAATCATGGGTATTTAAAGAAAACCAAGTAACAAGCACGATTTATTCAAAAAGAAAATTAAATTCTGATTTGAATAACATACATAATGAAGTATTTGTTAAAAAACATATTTTTTTTTTAAAACTAGTTAGACTCTTGAAAACCCTAATTTCAAATACTACATGACAATTTAAGATCAAAAGCTCATACTAAATTATTAGAGTCTAGAATACTAATTAAAAATTACATAAATAAATATGGATAGAAATACTATAAAAATAAAAAATAAAGGTCAATTAATATAGATGTACCCTCTTCGATTTTTAATATAATAGTTAGTTGATTAATTTGAATATATTAAGAGTATATAATATGAATTCGTCTTGAGGATTTAGAATTGATCATAATTAACTGATTTATTTGGCTATTAATTTACCCAAATTAATTAACTAACTCTTATATTAAGAATTAAATAAGTACCACATAATTAATGACATCACATGTTAGGCACATGACATGCTTATTTACATTTGACGGGGCTGAAAATAAACTAAAATATAATTAAAACAATTTTTTAGTAAAATCTGTGATATCCCCTATTTGATGGTCATAGACTAATCATTTTGAAATGTAGAGATCATTTCTGAAATAGATTTTGCCTATATAAAAAAAACTATTTGTATACACATAACTTGATTCGAACTTAAAATATCATATTTAATTGACCTAACTCTCTACTAATTGTACCGAGTTTTATCAAAAAATATTATTAAAATAATTAATTTGACACAGAACAACTATTGAACTTCTTCTTCTCATATATGTTGCCACCATAGCTATCATATAGGATTTGTTCTCATCTTAAATGCCTTGTTGAATGCCACATAAGATGACACCTGTGCTCATATCAGAATCTCTCTAGGCTCTTTTATGGCAAGGGAAACAGGTGGGCATGGGAGTAAATATCTCAGATGCACGCAGAAGCTCAAAAACATTAGTGTTGGAGTGTGTTACGTTTTAGTGGAGAGTAGGATCAGGAGAGATTCCAAACCCTTCTATGTCTTCAAAAAAGAAAAGCCAGATGATTTTTCTAGTAATAGAGAGATTACCCCAGTGTAAAATGATTAAGGTAAGAATTTGCTAATATTTTTTTTGGTATACGGTAAGAATTTGCTAATGTTATTGTTATAGGACTCATTTTCTATTCCTTTTTTTGTATAAGAATTTTTGAAAAAAGGTTAGGTTCACCCATAATTTAAGAGTAGGATGAAATCTCCTTTCCTCATTAATGATATCAGGCAAGGTTCATTTTCTATTCCTAAGACTCTGTTTCATGTTCATAAATACAAAAAAGAAAAGAACGAGAAAGTAATGCATCGTGTGAAGCCCAATGATATTATCAGTATAAAATCTCACTGTTTAATTCACATCACATTCAAACAAATACATACCACAAAATTGGGATGGCCCAAAATAACAAAAACAGAAAATGCTCATTGTCAGTGGATCTTGTCTCTAAGTAGATATCTTCAACCCAATCCAATCATTTGCGTCTGGCCCTTTCTTTCATCATCTTCAACCCCATATACCTAATATTATAAAATTTTATCACTACAGCAATGGAAAATACTGTTAAAATAAAATAAAAGATAAAAATTTACCTCCCAAGCATCATTAAGGTAGCCTGAGGATTTGTTCCTGGAGATACGCCAAACACTGATCCATCCACAACACGTAAAGACTCCATCCCTATGACTCTGAGACCGCCGTCCACCACACTCCCCACCACGCATCCGCCGTGGTAATGCCATATTGTACTCACCGTCCGCCGACAGAACTCCTCCATTTGATCAAAGTTGGTCTGATCGATCGGCAATGCGGGTCCCACAAACCTGAAATCTTGCCCCCCTAACCAGTTTCTGAACTTGAAATCATTCAAGGCTCTGCTTCTTAACACCTCGCCGATCTTCCTCGTCCCGTTCACACACCTCTCTACGTCAATAGGGTGAGTGAAGTAGTTGAATCTGACGATCGGATTCAGCCTCACGTCCGCTGAGGCCAGCCGGAGAAACCCACTTGATACTGGCCCTACTATCTTCGTCAACAGTGAAGCCACCGTCATGTAAATCGGCGACAATGGCGCTCCGATGAACACAGAGTGAGGGAAAGAAGAAGTGAAGGGGACAAAGTTCGAGGTTGCTTCTATGTAAGCCCCTGAATCTGTGATTCCCACGACTTGTATCAGAGAGGACTCCACTGGAGCCGAAGGAACAATGTTGATCCCGTTTCGAGGATTATCGTAGAGAAACTGCCCGACGTAGGGAAGATGATGAGCCACCGGAATCCCCCATGAAGATAGATAAGGTATTGAACCGATTCCACTTAGCAGAAGAAGCTGAGGGCTTCCAATGGCGCCGGCACAAAGAATTACCTCGCCATTGTCTCGAGTTATGGCATGGTGGTACCTGCACAGCGATGAAATTACGTCGTTCTTGCGCGATATAGAAGATGACGATGCGGTTAATTAAATAATTACCTTCCTAATTGGTCACGATAAACCACACCAATCGCAGTTTGCTTCGATTCGGCATAGGAAGATGATGAAGAAGCAAGAAGAACTCTCTCGACGCTTGCGTACACAGCGACTTGGATATTAGAAGCTTTGGCGTATGATAAAAGATCTGCAGAACTGTGTCTTCTTCCCGAGCTATCGAACGTTGATCCTCCAATTTTTGTTCCAATGGAGTGATCTAAACTGAAGCCATTGTAGGGATCAACGCCGACTTCGAGCAACGCGTCGCGAAACGCCGATTGCCACGTCTTGAGCTGTGGTTCGAAGACGATGGCCTTCTCGACCCAATGGTAAGATTCGTTGACAAGCTTGAGGTTCCAAGACAAGCCAGAGATAGCAAAGAACTCGGCGTCGGCTCTGCTGTAGAAGCCAGCGTTGATGGCGCTGCTTCCGCCAAGAACGCGGCCGCGGGCGTTGGGGACGCCGTCTTCGGAGGTGAAGGATTGCGCCGCAGAGTCGTGAGCGTTGGCGTCGTTGAGAGTGGTCAAGAAGCCGTCTTGAGTCATGACGTTGGGTTTGTCATCGGGAATGCCGCCCCGTTCAAGGACGAGAACGCGATATTTGTAAGACAGAGTGGCAGCGAGGGGGCAACCGGCGGTGCCGCCACCGACGATGATGTAGTCATAGTAATCTTCCGGTGGGAAGTCGGTGGCGTTGGAGACGAATTTCAGGTAACTGGGTGATTCTGACACCGATCGAAACAGAAAGAAAAGAGTAAAGAACTCAGAAATTTTGGAAGAAAAATTCACGAGAAAATGAGAAGGAAAATGGATTACCAGGTTGCGATGGAGGTTCTTGAGCACAAGAAGCAAGGATCATGAAGAAAGGGAGATGGAGTAGGATAGTGGTGATACGTGTGGCCATTTTTCTCGAGAGAGAATTTTCTGAGAAGGAAGAACAAGACGACGAGCAGGGAGAAGAATGTCTGTGTCTTACAGTGAAATCAGTTCCCTATTTGAGTCCAGTAAGCAAAATTCTTGATTTTGAACCATTTTTCGTCTTCTAATATTTTTTATCAATTCTTTAAAAATTTATGGTACCAGAATTTATTTAAAATAATCGTCGTTTTTCTCTTTAAATTTGCCAAAAAAATCAATATTTTTCTCATGAAGCCTAGATTATTTTTCTTATTAAAAACAGTATATAGGAATTAAATGTAGCTTTTTCATAAAATTATGAAAGTGTTGATACTCTTAGCCTTCGTTGATTGTTGATTTTGACCTGGACATATTTCAACATGCAGCACGTGATTTTAAAACATAAAGAATATTGTGTCCCATTACTTGCAGAATATCCCTTGATATTTTTATATATGCAATCGATTTACTTTAACACGTGGAACAAAATTTTGATTAAAAAAATTACAGTATAATATTTAATTAATTTTTCCCATTAGTTAAAATCTGAATTTTCATTAAAGAGTTTTATCCATGTGGTCTAACCTCTGTACAGAATAATAGAACATGAGCTTTTTATGAGGTTGATATTGAGCTTCCAAGTAACACAACCGTTCTAGAGTAATTTAAGAGAATCATAATGTATTAAATTTAAATAATTGTATTTTTTATTAAATTAAATGTATAATATATTACAAATTTACAATATTGAAAATCAGGTTTGACTCGTTGAGGTTCCATGTGCAAGAAGAATTCACTAATTTTTTTTTAATTTTTTGTCACAAGACCTCATTTCTATTTAAAAAATTTTAAAAATACCATTTAAATTTTAAAATATTAAATTAAAAATTATTATAAAAATATGTTAGTTATTTATTTTAGCTTATAAATTATAATAAATAAATTGATTTAAAAATTTAAAATATAATTGGTATTTTTCTTAAATTTGTTTTATTTTTGTCTTCTATAAATAGTATTTTCCATGTCATCCTTTATCTTTATTTTATTTTTATTTTTCTTATTTCTGCAAGAAATCAAGAAATAATCCATGAATTTGGATAAATTATCGATGTTCAAATTTTATATGCGAACTATTTTGTCCATCACAAAGGTCAAAGACAAATGCTAATTAAGATAAGAAAACAAATCTCTCCTTCCCACTGCCGTAATTTGCGCAAGTGAAGTAAAGCATAGAAATCATCGGATTGCGACCAAAACTTCGAATCGGCCGATCATCGTCGACGAGGTTTTCGTATTGCGGTAACGTCCACTGTATCCGGAAAGGGGGTGAGTGTCCCTCAATTCTCCATCATCAATTTTATAAATTCAGCTGGATACATCTTTCCTTCTTAGTAAAGCTTTTGATTATGAGGTTTTGAGATATAGCTGTAGATCTTGTTGTTGGATTGAACTGGCTGTGTAGAATAATTCATCTACCCCTCAAACAAAAGAAAGCTGAGATATTGAATATGGGCGAAACTTTGTTCTTTATATTGGGCGTCTACGTTCTGGCATAAGACTATGTGCTAACTGAGTCTTACATTTTAGTCCTTTTCATTTATCAAATTTACACTAATGGGTTAAATTTTGGGGGTTGAACTCTGACAAGCTGTCAAGGTTTAATACTTGCTATTGTTTTTTAGAGGACTGTTGTGTACTCATTTTCATTCTTTATAGTTTGTTTTTATGAAGCACTGATTCTTACATTAGATCACTATAGCTACCTCATATTGCTATAACCTGAGCTGAATGTTTGATTAAATGAAAATGTGTTTTCTGAGGTTTAGTGGTGTATTAGTTTTTAATTTTAGAGCAAAGGTTGTTGTTTCACAATAATTTAAAAGTAGAGTTTGTGATTCATGGCTTTGGTGATTATTGCTGAAGCAGGTTTAAGAACCTTTCTTTACTGTTTAGCATGGATCTTAATGATCTTAACAAGGTTTGGGAAATCAAACCCCTAAAGAGAATTGGGGAAGATGAAGCAAGGAAGATTCTTGAGAAGGTAGCTAAACAGGTGCAACCTATAATGAGGAAAAGAAAATGGAAAGTCAAAGTTCTTTCCGAATTCTGGTACTCTCATATTCACCCACCTTCATTTTCCTTTAAAAGAAAAAAATACACTTGCATATTGCTTCTTGCTGTCTAAACTAAAACATAAGAATGCAGTCCTGTCAATCCAGCACTTCAAGGCCTGAATATAGGACCAGGTGCAGAGATAAAGCTAAGGTTGCGGAGGCCTGACCGTGAATGGGATTTCTACCCTTATGAACAGATTCTTGACACTATGTTACATGAACTTTGCCATAATGAACATGGTCCTCATAATGCTCAGTTTTATAGCCTTTTGGATGAAATCAGGAAGGTAACCAATGCTTTGTACACTTTCTAAAAAAACTGTTCCCTGTGCTTTTTATAGTATAATTAGATAGATAGAAGTCCTCTTCCCTCGGTAGAGACATCGGGTAGGAGGATGTTGCTCATAGTTACATGAATGGAACGGTAAGCTTTTTGAGCAGAAGAGTCTTGTTTCCTCTTTTGACTGAGGAGTATCTCTTGTCTTCTGATTTTGTCCTCTTCTCTTCTCATCAATAAACTTAATTATTTTTAAAAAAAATTAATAAAAAAACAAACAGTCAGAAGCCATAAATCACAACTGCTACGATCTTTAACAGTACATATCACCTTAATGTTACATGTGCTTTGTAAGGATATGGTTTTACCTTTATTATGCAGTTTTATATCACTAAAGATATGAAGTATTTATGGCAATGCATTTTTTGCTGCTGTACATGCACAAGACTTTGGCTGCCTCTTTACATAGCATGTAAAATAAGTCCATTTTTGTAAGGGTGCATCCACAAACCCAAGCAACGAAAGAAGTTAGGGGAGGCATGATGGTGCTGAGGTTGTTGTTATATTGTGTCATAAAATATATTATTCAGTTGATGTTACCAAAAAGTGCTTGGTTCCATGAATTATTAGTAACTTGATGCAATCACCGGGGAAATTCATATGCATGTCTCTTAATATTTGGTAGTAGACACTTGTGTGTACTTAATGCAGATTCCACTTGCCTGTAGGAATGTGAAGAACTGATGGCCAAAGGGATTAGTGGCACTGGGCAAGGATTTGACCTTCCTGGGAGACGTTTGGGTGGATTCTCCCGTCAACCACCGCTGCCATCACTTCGCCAGGCTTCATTGGCTGCAGCTGAAAGCAGAGCACGCCGTGGAGTTTTGTTGCCTTCAGGAGCTCAGCGTTTAGGTGGTAATCATAGCATTAAGTTGGCTTTGAGTCCAGTTCAAGCTGCCGCTATGGCTGCAGAAAGGAGACTGCATGATGACATATGGTGTGGATCAGAGTCTTCCAATAGTGACACGCATGTTCATGAGAATATGAGTTTGGTTGGACCTTCTGCGAGGCAAGGAATGCCCTGGAATTCTGATGATAGATCCAGTCAATCTACAATGGGCAGTGAGACAGCAGATGGTGGAGCAAAATGGCAGTGCAATACCTGCACCTTGTTAAATGAGGTACAGTTTGTTCATATGTATGTGTTTTAAAAACTTGTTGGAATGCATATGCTATTGATGGTTTTAAGTTGTTTTTTCAATTGATTTTTGTGCTGTTTCTTAACATTTCTTCTGCATTGCTGTGTGTTTTGACCCTATCATTTGGATTCTTTCCATCTGCACCCTCCGTCTAATTTTAGTACATAAAAAGGGATCATGCAAATAAACTGCTTGTGCTTGGTTCTTGTTCACCAACAACATATAATAAATCTGTCTGGTACTTGTAAAACTTGAGTACATACATTAATGATGGAATACAGGCAAAGGTGTATGCAGTTTATTGGTGGGAAACAAGTGAACAGATGCAGGTTTTTTCTAGGGGCCCATCACTTGATTATCTCTTTTTTATCAGATGAAAAAATGGAAAAAAATTGATGATAAGAACTTAGAACCAGAACCCGAAAGGCAGCTTTTGAGGTTGGAGAACCTAAGGTTCCCATAAACCCCGCATCAGAATTCATACTTCTGATGTGGGCGGCCACGCTTTATATGTTCCAATTGTGTCTCAACATTATATAAAAAACTCTTTCCACAAATTTATTTCTATAGGATTGTCTCTTTCTTTTCCATTTTCACAATGTATTGCTGAAAGTCTTAATGGAAATGCAAGGGAGACTCAATCAGTGATGCATTCCAACAACTATCATATTGACCAAAGCAGTTGTAATTTAAGCTGCTTCACCGAATTTTGTTCAGTGCTAATCATAAATTACCTATCTGTTTGAGTTTTACCTCAGAAATTTCATTCCACGAAGCATTGTATTTATGTGATTAGTAACAGTTCCTCTGTTGGAATATCTCCAAAATCATCTGATGCATATTCATGAATGCTGGGACTCTCTGTATATAGTTTCATTGCATTCACAGAACTAAAGTATGATACTATGATGATGTCATGGTTTGTTGCAGTCAATTTCTCTGGAATGCGAAGCCTGTGGAACACAAAGGCCAAAAAATATCGCCAAGTCCAAGATGTGGTCTTGCAAATTTTGTACACTTGAAAACAGGGTTGAGATAGATAGATGCTTAGCTTGTGGAGAATGGAGATATTCATATGGCCCACCGGTCTCCATTCGCGGGCCATATGTCGGCACCTGAGTCTGACTGAACCTTAGGAATGAAAGTCAAAGGTAACCTATGCAAATCAATTGGCAACTTGATCACATATGCCCTTCATATGTGCATAATTCTAGCAATGAGACTAGTATATTGAAGAACTGTGTGAATACAAAGATGTTAGTTAGTTACAGTGTATATTATGGAGATTGAAGCTGTTGGTATAACATGGAAATACAATAAGTGCAAGTTGTCAAGTGGAAATTTGTTTGAGTTGCTTCAGTTTTCATCAGGGATTCGGAGTTCATACAGTTCTAAGGGATTTCAATAAATTTTATCCAGTCTGAGGGTGAGCCTCAAAATACAGTAAAATTAATTTGTTACCATGTGACTTACAGGTTTAAATTTTAAAAATAATTTTATCCGTTTAGCAGAATGGAGTGGTGTATATCTATTTCTCCTTATATTTTACATGATAGGAGCATTGTGTACTAAGTCTTCCTTATTATTATCTTGCTATTTTGGATTGTACAGGAGATTATTGAAATCCCTTATGGTATGTTTGGTTGGAGGGAAGTGGGGGTGGAGAAGTGAAAGTAGAAGTGAAATCTTCCATTTCTCTCGTTTAGTATAATAGAAATCACTTTCACTTCCTTGGGCTATTTTAGTTCCATCAAAAAAGCTGAGTACGTTTGGTAGGATTGAAAAGTTTTTTATAGAAGTGGAAGTGAAAATGGAAGTAGAAGTGAAATTAGGCTGAAAATATATTTTAAAAGTTTGTTTGGTAGGATAGAAGTGAGTATAGAATTGATGTATATTTTTTTTACAACTTGAGATAAAATGGTCTAAAATATTTTTTTATAACTTGGGAAGGGTTAAAGTTGTCCAAGAATTTTATAACTGGAGATAAAATAGTCTAAAAAATTTTACTTCCACTTCCATCATTTTAATTCTCAACTTTTCTGATGGAATTGAAATAACCCAGGGAAATGAAAGTGGAAGTGAGATCTATCGTACCAAACAAGGGAAGTAGAAAATTTCACTTCCATTTTTCCACCCAAACTTCCCTCCAACCAAATATTTCATTAGGGTATGTTTGGTAGGATGAAAGCGTTTTTTATAGAAGTGGAATTAAGTTGGAAATGGGTTTTAAAAGTTTATTTAGTAGGATGGAAGTGAATATGGAATTTATGTATATTTTTTTATAATTTAAGATAAAATGGTCTAAAATATTTTTTTATAATTTGGGAAGGGTTAAACTTATCCAAAAATTTTATAATTGGGGATAAAATTGTCTAAAAAATTCCACTTCTACTTCCATCATCTCAATTTTTAATTTTTCTGATAGAACTGAAATGACCTAGGAAAGTGGAAGTGACTTCCATTGTACCAAACGAGAGAAGTAGAAGATTTTACTTTCATTTTTCCACCCCCACTTCCCTCCAACCAAATATTCAATTAGGATACGTTTGGTATGGAAATAGAAGTGAAATTAGGTTTTAAAAATTTGTTTGGTATGATGAAAGTATATATGAAATTGACATATATTTTTTTATAATTTAGAATAAAATGATCTAAAATATTTTTTTATAACTTGGGAAGGGCTAAAGTTATCGAATAATTTTATAATAGGGGTAAAATAGTTCAAAAAAAAATTATTTTTACTTCCATTATCTCAATTTTTAATTTTTCTGATAGAACTAAAATAGCCTGAGAAAGTGAAAGTGATTTCTATGGTATCAAACAAAATAAATAAAAGATTTTACCTTCATTTTTATCTCCCTACTTCTAGTTTCCTCCAACCAAACATATCATGGAAGTATATGGAATTTCAACCTCATCTTAGTCGTTATATTTATCTTAAGGCTCATATTGAAACCCATTTATTATTTCATATGAAAATGCACCGTTTCATTGAATCACATGATCCAATTTTGAATCTTGGAGGCCGAATGGAATAAAAGCTGAAGAAAGCTTTTAGCTATTAAATGTAAAAGTCATATCATACCCTTTGAAATGGTATTCTGTCTGATTTTTCAAATGGGTTCAGAAATGTGAACGCAGAGGAAAGGACGAAAAAAGTTGACTCTGAGTTTTTGTTTTCGTTTGCTTTTTTTGGCCAAAAAGTTGACTTGTGTTAAAGAAAAGCAAAAAAGTAGAGAATAATTAATAAAAGTTGAAAGGAAGGTTTCAACTTTCAATCATCCAAATATTTTATCTAAGTATTGTTTTTCTCTCTTGGAATTATACGACATTAACGGCTAGATTTTAGATAGGAAAATATTGAAAAATCCCTTGAGCTTTACGTAATTTAAATTTCATCTCAGTCGTTAGATTTATCTTATGGTTGGGACTTACAGCCATGATGTCATTGAAGATGCATCTTTTCTTTGAAAAAAAAAAACTATAAATGTATGATGAAAAAGGTGTAAGGGTCTGTTGGATAGAGGGAGATTGAGGGGAGAGTAAATTTTAATAAGTTCTGATTATAAAAAAAAGTTGAAGAAGTTAAATTTTTTTAATTATTTTTCTTATTATTTTAATTACATTTTCTTTTAGTTAAAATTTTATAACCCCACTTATCAATTTTTCCTCCTCACCCCTCCATTTCCATCATACCAAACAAAAATACCTTAACCCTTATATTTGAATAGGAAGAAAATTAGTGAAAAAAGAATATTATGAGGAAAAATTTTAAAAAATTATAATTTTTTTTACTATTTTAATAAATTTTCCTTCTTAATATGTACTTCCCTATTTTTCTTTTACTTTTCTCTTCATCCATAAGCAAACAAAATTATGATATGTGCAAACAAAAAATGTCTACAGTTATTTAGAATACTAATATCTAAATACAATTTTCATGCACATTTATTAACTTTTCTGTATCAAAAATGACAATCTAATCTTGCATGATGAGAAAAAATTTAGAAAAATTAACATGAGGTATAAAAAAATAAATATAATTATTAAAAAATCTCACATCAAGTGAACCATGTAGAATAACAAATTCTAACATAGAAAATAATAATATATCAATGTTGCTCATTTGTTTCAAATTTTTTTAGTAATTATGTTTCTTTTTTTAGATCCCATATATAGTATAATTTTCTCAAGCTTTTTTTTTTCTGGTTTGACTCATTAAACAAAATTATTTACAGGTTTTCGTATGCCTTCATTAATTAAAAGCATCTGGTTTGACTGATTAAAAGGAAAAGTCAATTCCTTTAAAATGATATTTTATGTGATTTTTCAAGGGTGATCCCAGTGTGAACGTAGAGGAAAAGGACGAAGACAGTTTGACTTGGGGTAAAAGCAAAGCAAAACAAAGAGAATAAAAAAAAAAATAGTAGGACCAAAAATATTTGGCCAATTCAAGTTTCTTTGGAAAAAGGTCAAATGTTTGGTTTCAAAACAATGAATTTAAGTTTAAAAAAAATAAATGAATATAGGAAAAATTGCTTAAACTAAAACATCAGTAAACAAAACTAATGACCTTAACATGCCTTTTAAAATTTTGGGTCTTGGAAATTGTATATACTTTATCAATACTAGTAGAGAATTCTATTTTATTTTGAGGACAAAATATAAAGGGAAAATCTTAAATAAATATTACTTGAATTTTAAAATCCTAAATCATTAATTACTAAAAAAATGAGTTATTATTTATTTTATAAGAATAGTCAATAGCTTATAAAGTGTAATAAATAAATTAATCTGGTATTTTAAAATTAAAGTGGCATTTTTTTAAAAATTTCAAATATAAACGTATTCTAACTATATTTTTTCTACATGCAAAATTTAAAAATTGACCTTCTAACCATTTATTTAAGGGAATAAAATTCTTACTACTCACACCAACCAAAATTGATAAATAGTTACTCTCATCAATCTTAAATATAAAAACTAGTAACAAAATTTATGTTAATCTTAAATATAAAAGATCAGTTCACTCTATCTCTTAAATTTATATTTTTCTATTTTTGGGCTAAGCATAGCTATTATATTCTTTCTACTAGAGCCAATCTTATTTCATATACTATCGAGTACTAAATGTAAGTATCTGATTCAAACTTTAATTCACCACATTGTGAGAAATTAAAAATAATTAATTCCAACATAAAGTATTAACAATAGTATTTTAGTGAAATAAATATATATATTTTAAATAATTAACTTAAATATATTTTTAAAATTAGTTATTTAGTTCATATATTAAATATTATAGGAGTGCTTTTTATTTCGCAAAATGTCATTTTCTTCCAATGACATTTACTTCTCCACGGGGTAATGTGTATATAAAACATGGCTGGAAGATGCAAGGAAACAAAGCAAAGGGCAAATAATGGAGAAGAAAGTATCCATTTTGGTTGGCTCAAAGGTGAACACATAAGATGGTTTGAATTGAGGCATTGACTCTTAGAATGATTCAATTCAATTAATTAATGTTCTTTTCTTTCTTTTGGAGGGTTGAAACTTGATATTCAAACTAAGGGAAATGAAATTTAAAGGAAAAGAATGACAAAAACAAATTGTTTGGATCCCAAGCTTCAATACAACAAAAATAAATGTATATTTGATTCGATTTAAAATATAAATTATTTTTAACAATTTTATGAGAATTAAAAAAGAGAGGTTAACAAATTAAATTTGTATTAAATTAAAAAAATTTCAGCCTTAACCTTATTAATGAATTTCATTCTCTCTCACCTCTCTGTAATTAAAGGATTAATAAATATTAATTAATTACTCATCAAGTAAGTAATTTGTATTATGAAATAAATAATTCTTATAGAAGATTATGTATATTATGTACTAAATGGAGTTTTATACCTGCTAGCAAACACCAGAAAAAAAAATCCTTGACTTTTTCCTCCTCCTTTTTTTTGCTGTGTGGAGGTTAACAGCTAAATATTTTTTTAATCTTTTTTAATAGCTTTGTTACTTCGTGGGAAAAGAGAAAAACGGACAAGAACTGAGAAATTCTTTGGCTGACTCGATGGTTGGGGGTTTCATGATAGTTCAGTTTCCCAATAACCTTTTGCTAGGATAAATTCAACGACTTTGGGAATATGGACAATTTAAGGAGAGAGATCATTTTTTTTAGAAAAAAGAAGCATTGAATTGAACATATTTTATATTTATAAAATTAACATATATTCTTATTTTATTACAATTTTTTAAGTCTCTTCTTTATAAATTATAGTACAAAATTATATTTAAATATTATTAAATTTAATTTAAAAAAACTCATTTTGTTAACGGTGTGAAATAAAAAAAAATTATAACCGATTAAATATAATATTTTAAATTTAAAAATTATTTTAATAGGATTTAATAATATTTAAATTTAATTAAATAATACTGATGTAAGATAACCATATCAAATAAAGGATTAACTTTTTCCAACCTTACTTTTTCTATTTACACAACTCAAATTTTAACTTTATCAAAAGAAAAATAAGTTGCTTTTGGTCATCCAATCATGATTGATAATTGCAGAAATTTCACTTCAACTTAACTAAAATTACACATATGTCATTTTTATATTTTAAAATATACTTAATTTTTCTCAAAAAATAAAAATATTATCCTATAATTTAGACAAATCTCATGAAAACATTTTTTATTTATTTTTTATTTTGAAGGAAATTTTATGTAGATTCTAAGAACAGCATAAAAAACTATATGATTTTAACAAAATTAACTAAAAGAGATGTATGCATTTTATTTTTATTTAAAAAAGCATGTACTATATTTTTAATCAAAATATTAAAAAAAAAAAAACAAAGCCATTTCAACATGGATGTGTCTCCAATACATGCCCCACAGCAGGACCTAGTGTCTCTCTTTTTTAGTGTCTACAAAAAGCAAGAAACAGTCTTTTTTGGAAAGATTAAAAGAAAAAGAAAAAAGCTCATAACTTGGGACGCACCCATACACACACACACACACACACCATGTCCTTTTCTTTCTTTTTCTTTCCCATTTTGTGGTCATTAATTTATATGCCTTTAATTAATAATTATAAATTAGTGATAATCGCCACCATAATTATGAAATTTAGATTGCGATGGAACAAACCACCCAACTAATATAATAACCCCCCCCCATTTACTAATCCCCATTATAACTACCACACCCCATATAATAAAATAAATTAACTTCACAAGTTATCATTAAACTCGTTTTTCTTTGTACTATGATTTGGATATTATGGTATACTGCTAAGATTAAGGTGGAAACATTACCTTGAAAACATCATTACCATTCTTTCATAGTCAAAAAGTGATATGTTATCAACAACTATAGGTCTAAATCTAATTTGCAGAACTTTTAATTATTTTTAATCTTATAAAAGAATAAGTTCATGTTTTGATCCGAATAAGTATTTTGTTAGCAAATAATTTATAAATATATTAACAGATTTTGTTTCAGATAAAAATAAAACAAAAACCTTTGTAAACTCGTAAATATTGGTATAGTTAGTAAACAAGATAGTTATATAATTCTTTAAACATAATATCATCGATTTAAATTAGATTATGTATATAAAAAATATTTTATTGAGAAGATTAAGTTTTAGCTATTAGGTAAGAGATACCGTCTAAATTCTATAAAAACAAACACCTTTATTCACCTTAGGTAGATTTTATTCTTTTATCTCACCAAAATATTTAGAAAAATGATACTTCTAGAGATTTTGTAAATGGGATAATAACAAATTGTGAACTATTTTCAACTCACTGTTGAATTTAGGAAGGTGTTTTTTATAATATATCAAATTAAAATTTAGATTTAAATCTCTTATGAAAAAAATATTAATATTTAATATCTAACTTAGAGAATGATATCTTTGGGGCCCTGTTTAAGAATTTTTTTTTCTTTTAACTCAACTTCCATGTTTTTCAATTTAGCTTCTTTTATTTTCAATTTTTTTGTGAAATATTTAATTTTCAAATGAAATTAAATCGTTTCCAAAATCAAATAATTTGGGTTCCTTTATAGGTAATCTAAACGAGTCAATTTCATTGGATCCGTACAATTTAAGTCTGAACCTTTTTTGGCATTTCAATGGAGACAAGGGGGTAAAAAGTAAAATCAAATCCTCTGGGGATGCAACGATCTACACTGCAACTCGAAGCAGGGGAAAGAAACCTTGCCGTCTGGACCCCCCCGGACGGGAATCGAATGTCCTGGAGTGGAGAGCTCAGATCATGGACCTTCATTACTAAGGGCTGTTTGGTTCAATTTTATTACCCCATAGTTATGATATTTAGGTTACATTATCTTGAAAATCCTGTGTAGCTGGCTTTTGGTGTGTATCTATGGTAATCTCAATTACCAATAAATTGATATTACCATAGTCTTCTTCTGGATGGTTTTAAATGCTTTCTTTTTATCTGTAATATTTAAGATGAAAAGACCAAAAATACCCTCAAGATCCCTCTCCATCATCTTTTTTTCTTTCCACTTTATATTTAGTGCTTGTTTAGATTTGTCAAAAACAAAAATATTCATACAAATCGAAATAAAACTCTTATCACATGTTTACTTTGTAGAGCCTAAAATCACGATTGAAAAGCTAAATTAGAGTTTCCAAACAGCAATTAAAAAATGCACTATTCTGCTACCTCTCTATCTCTGTCTTCCTTCACCTTCCATGATGTGCCCCCATCTTCATTATCGCTGGCCATCTCCTCCTTCTGGTTCATATCCGTTGTTGCTTAGCTCTTCCTCCACCAAATTCAAATTTTGTGAACATCTCCCTTCCTCCAAATCTCTACCACCTGCTCTTCATCATATTCCTTCCACCATTTCCTTTCATCTTATACATGGAGTTGTTTCAATCTTAACCCTAATGGACATGGGCAAAAAAATCATTTCAAATTTTAATATTTGTGTTTTAATGAAAATTATTACATTCCCATCAATTCTATAGCATATCAAACATGTTTACATTACATTTAGGCATGTTTAGAAAGCCACAAAACTTACATTTTAAAACGAGTTTTGGCCCAAATTTTAATTAGTAAAAATTTTAAAATAAATAGCTATATTTGTTCATAAATACTTTTGGACTTAATTATAATTTAAAATTATAGTTTTAAATAAACTATTAAGAATAATTTTTAGAACAGTAAAAAAACTAATAGACTACCTATTTATTATTTTGTCCCTATTTTTCTTACTGTCTCCTCTTCTTTCTTTTCTCTCTACTTTTCCTTCATGTTGCTATGTTGCCATTTAGGTCGATGTTGCTCTATGAGAGAAGAAGCGATGTTACGCCATCATTGCTCATAGAGGAGAAATGGTAGGTCTTTATCGCTGCTCCCTAGTCACTGTTACTTCTCACCGTTACTTGTCGCTTGCTACTTGCCATCATTGCTCGTCGTGGGTCGTTACTTATCGCGGAGATGATAAACATTGCTTATAATTAATTTATATTTTTTATCTTATACCTTTTCTAATAATTTTTTAATATAAAAAGTTATTCTAAAAATAATTATAAAAAATTTTATTTATTCAAAATTATTTTTTTCTTAAATCTCTTATCTAAATTTTTTTTTTAAGTTATCTAAAAAAAATTTTTATAATTTTTTTTTTAAATCTATCTGAACACACATATTCAGAGAGGATGGTAATGGAAACAAATGGTAAACTCACATGCACAATCTACACATTGATACTCAAGTGGAAGCTGCTGCATCCTGATTGGTTCACGCTCCTCACGGGTCCTTGAGGCGCGTGGACCCTCTTCCTCCTTTTTAAATATCGATTCCCTCTTTTGATAGCAACCTGTTCTTCTGACACAGTTATTTCAATCTCTCTCCCCCTCTCTCTCTAAACTGTTCTCGCAATTTACAGAACGTATCCATTTTCTATATCTTCTTCTTGTTGATTCTTCCGTTTGGTCTTCTCGGAACCTTCTTCTTCCTCTATTTCATGGACAGTTTGCATGAAATCAAGCACCGAGTGAGTTTCATCTCTCTCTTGAACAAACCCATTTGATATTTAAAGGGGGTTTCTACTTTTCGTTTTCTTTCAATCTCATCGTACATCTGTTGGATTTCCTATACTTCTTTCATCTTGAAATCATGAGGCCCAATCAGCCACAGCCGGGCACCGGAGCTCCCAATCGTGACCGTAGGGGTTTTGGCCGTAAAGACCTGACCTTGCCGTTGCCACCGCGTGACCATTCAAGAGCGGTGCCTCTTCCTCTTCCACCGTCCAACTCGGCTCCCTCGACGAGTCACCATGCCGGCCCGGTTCACCAGCTCATCCCCTTCTCCGAGCTCGAACGACTCAACCGAATCGGTAGCGGGGCCGGCGGGACCGTCTACAAAGTCGTCCACCGACCCACCGATCGGGTTTTCGCGCTGAAGGTTATATACGGCCATCACGAAGACTCCGTTCGCCGACAGATCCATCGCGAAGTCCAGATCCTTCGGGACGTGGATGACCGGAACGTGGTCAGGTGTTTCGATATGTATGATCACAACGCTGAAATCCAAGTGCTTCTCGAGTTCATGGACTGTGGGTCCTTGGAAGGGCAACACATCCCCGACGAGCAGCGCCTCGCAGATCTAGCTCGTCAAATTCTCCGTGGCCTGGCTTACCTCCATCGCCGCCACATCGTTCACCGAGACATCAAGCCATCGAATCTTCTTATCAACTCGCGCAACCAAGTTAAGATTGCGGACTTCGGTGTGGGTCGGATTCTTGCGCAAACCATGGATCCGTGTAATTCAGCGGTGGGGACGATCGCTTATATGAGCCCCGAGAGAATCAATACAGACATCAACGACGGACAATACGATGCGTATGCTGGCGATATATGGAGCCTCGGAGTTAGTATACTGGAATTTTACATGGGTAGATTTCCCTTTGCAGTGGGAAGGCAAGGGGATTGGGCCAGTTTGATGTGTGCGATTTGTATGTCTCAGCCTCCGGAGGCACCGGCGACGGCGTCGAATGAATTTAGGGATTTCATATCGCGCTGTTTGCAGAGAGATCCGTCACGGAGGTGGACCGCGACGAGATTGTTAGGGCATCCTTTTATAAATCCGGGAATTCGACAACAGAACCCAGTTCATCAGAATCTTCATCAACTGCTACCTCCTCCTCGCCCGCTTTCTTCTTAGTTTTCTTTCTTTTTTTCCTTTTTAATCATAAAATGACTTCCTGTAATTTTTGAAAAGATGAGTTGGGTTTTGATTCCTTGGGAAAAAATTGTAGAATGGGGTTTCAGACTCAAATCAAATCAATCTTGTCTTGATAAGGTTTACCAGGAAAGGGAAAATCTGTCACATTGGGTTAAGCTCAGGTCTCCATTGCATTCTTTCAGCTCTACATATATTCAATGACAGATCAAACTTATGAAAATGTTGTGCAATTGGCATTTTGAAGCCCTAAAATCTTGTGCTGTTGCCTTTTCTGTTTATATATAATTTGGTAATTTTGGGATAGACCATGAAATGAATCTCTGTCCTCTGATCCATTTGATGTTTTGATTTTGCTCTTCCTATAACATCACCCCCATGAATGTTGTATCTGACATCTCCATCTTTTATGTGGCGACAATGTTATTGTTCGAAATATCTGTTTTGTTTGCTTCCCCTTGTTCTGATTTCATAGCAGGGATGGAAGGGATAAGCATGATAATGTTATACATTGTAGGTGAAGAAGAAGCTCAAGTCTCTTCATCAATGGATATATGCAAAAATTTTGATAAGATGGGTTGGATACTAGTGGAGTCAGGAATATTTGTGAGGTCCCATTTTGGTTCAATCCTTGCATCTTTACAACCACAAAAAGATAAACTCTTTTAGGTCTCAATCTCAAACTTTAAGCATCATTAATTGATTGTTACTTGTAATAATAAGAATCATTGGTGGTGGAAAACTGGAAAGTTGGAGCAGTGAATTCTTTTATTCAAAAAAAGTGAGGCAGCAAATCTATTTGAATTCTTGCTGTAATAAGTTATTCTGATTGCCTTGCTTTCTCTAGTAGTGGGGTGAAATGGCTAAGCTGGGGTTAAAAAAAACTGATTTTGACCAAATGACCTGTTTGGGAATGTTGCTTTTTCTTCTGTTTAGGAATAGAAATATGGTTATAGAATTGGCATATCAGGATCATGCTCTAGTGTAACATTCTGCGGAACAGTGAGTGTATGAAAGTTTTATGCTTTCTTTTTCAGGACATGTTGGATTTGATTGGATCTAGTTATGGAAGTTGTAGAAGCTAGAGCAGAGGAAAAGCTTTACTGTATATGCCAATTTCTTGAAACGGAAGTTGGGGGCACATATTTGAGATTTATGAGTTGTGATACATTCTCATATATTCACTTTGTAGTTGTATCAAATCATGTTACATATCAAGCCATTGCTCAAGATTTTTCACCTTTATAAAGTGTAGCAGAAGAAAGCAGCTGAATTGAATGGCCAAGTTGGACTGAGTTGTTGTTGATTCATTAAAGCTAAATCTTGCTTTATAAACTTAAAGAGCACTTGTTATAAATAGTTATAAATTAGCTACATTTATGAGATTTGAATTTATGTTTTTCCTTTTAAGTATGAGTTGTGTTCTTGCCTGCTTAGCACAACTTTTAAGTTCAATCATGATTTTTGGAGAGTCGTCTTATACTCCCTCCTGGCTTTAATTGTAGTGTAAAGTAAATTTTATATTTTATAATAAGGATCGGAGTTAATATATAGTTATCATTTTGGGAGGATACGATTTTTGTAAATGAACAAGAAAATTGTCATTAGGGGCATTTGCTTTTTGTGTTCAAATATGAAATATTAAACATGTGTCCGTATGCTAATGACTTTATAGTTTAATGCCCTAAAAGTTTCTCTTTAAATAAAAAAACAATACGCTATTAGTGCATCCTTGCTAATTTTCTTTCTTTCTTTCTTTTAAAAAAAGAAACTGTGTCTATAGTGTTTCAATCATAATCAACATATTAACGTAACTAGTGGATTCATGGTTTTGATTCAGCATTAATTCCATCTAAACAATAAGTAAGTTAGGTTCGAATTATAAGGTTTAACTTACGACTATTTAGAATATGTTCGATTTTTTAGGAATATCATTTTGTTATAGTTTTTGTCGCGGTGATATCATAGTTCATAGGTACTTAAGTTTACGCCTGAGGGTAATAAACGGTTCGCCCTGTCTGATATTAGTATCGCCTAAAAGAAAGGGAGATTTCATCCTGCCCTTAGATTATGGATGAGCCCAACCATTTTCCAAAAATTTTATTTATAAAAAAAAATTAATAAGGCCAACTTGCCCATACAAAAATGGGAAAAACCTCTTTCATGAATAAAATTAATTTTTGATTCAAGTGTTTCTTATAAATAAGCCAGCAGGTAACAGCTTGTATTTTTATATAGAGTTAATGTCATTCTTAGCATATGGACGAATGCATAGCTCAATTGGTAGGACTATAATAGTTTATGACTTTTAAATTTAAACAATAGACAATAACTTTGTTAATGTTATGAATATTAGAATATAGATGTTCATCTCTATCTTCCTCTGCCTCTTCAAATTCCCTAAGTCATTATTCATCCATTAATTACTAGACTCTTCATTACTCCTCCATTAATTATTAGACTCTTCATTATTCCCCCATTAATTACTAGACTCTTCATCTTCAACTTCTATACCTATAAATAGGGCATTCCATTTGTAAGGAGAAAGAATATATATATTTCTCTCATTTTCTTGTCTCCATCTTTTCTTTTTTTCTAATCTTATTGCTAATTTTATAACACGTTATCAGCACGACTGCTCTAGCCAACTGATATTATAGTAAAATCTATCATTGAAATGTGAGTTTCTATATTACTTTCATGTTAAATTGTAGTTTCATGTTTGATTATTTTCTAATTACTCAACCTTCTTAATCTAAATCTCCATTTAACCTTTGTTACATTTTATGATAGTATCATCATGTCGAATCTTACAAAACTTGAGTTTGTGGCTCTTGACATTACTGGAAAGAATTATCTATCCTGGATACTAGATGCAGAAATCCATCTAGATGCTATGGGTTTAGGAGACACTATCAAGGATGGCAATCAGGAATCTAACAAAGACAAAGCAAAAGCCATGATCTTTCTCCGCCAATACCTAGATGAAGGACTAAAAATTGAGTATTTAACTGTCAAGGACCCACTTGTTCTTTGGAACAACATAAAAGAAATGTATGACCACCAGAAAACTGTGATTCTTCCAAAAACTCGTTATGACTGGATGCATTTACGTCTGCAAGATTTGAAATCAATCAGTGAATATAATTTTGCATTATTTAGAATTAGTTCTCAACTGAAACTATGTGGAGAGAAAATTACTGATGATGACATGTTAGAAAGAACATTCTCCACATTTCATGCATCCAATGTGCTATTGCAACAATAATATCGTGAAAAATGTTTCAAAAAGTATTCTGAATTGATTTCTTGCCTTTTGGTTGCTAAACAAAATAATGAGCTTTTAATGAGGAATCATGAATCCAATCCAACTGGCTCTACTGCATTCCCAGAAGTGAATGTAGTAACAAATGAATTATCCCGTGGTCGGGGATATGGACGTGGACGTGGACGTGGACGTGGACGCGACCGTGGCTATATACGAGGCCGTAGTCAACGTGGTCGTGGTTCCCACTCGAGGTGGGCAAACAATGATGATAACAACAAAAAGGAAACTAGTGGAATGATAATTATATTAAAAATTTATGTCATCGTTGTGGTGGCAAAGGTCATTGGGCCCGTACTTGTCGTACACCAAGACATTTGGTTGAATTATATCAAGAAATAAAAATAAAGGCAAAGAGCCAAAGATAGAAATAAATTTTGCTGGGGAAGAAAGCGATTCTGATTATAGCAACATGGATGTGACTCATTTAGATGTTGCTGATTTCTTTGCCAATCCTAACGGAAGAATTGATCACCTAATTGGTGATGAGAGTGTCCAAAAAACAAACTAAATTTTTATGATTATGTGTGTTTTTTTTTATATAATGAAGTTATTTCTATCAATAAATAAAATTATAAGTATTTCTTTTCATTAATTCTTTTGTGTTTCTTTTGTTATGTTCCTGTTAATGAAGAATGGCACTCATTGATATTAATAAAGAAGATTTGTGTCTCGTTGATAGTGCAACAACTCATACAATATTCAGAAATCCAAAATATTTTTTATCTTTGGTAATGCGAGAAGCCAATGTCCAGACCATATCTGGAAGTATAAAGATGATTGAGAGGTTTGGAAGAGCTAATATATTGTTATATGGAGGAACACAATTATACATTGATAGTGTATTTTATTCCTCCAAATCTAACAGGAATTTGTTGAGTTTTAAGGATATCCGCAGAAATGGATACCACATTAAAACAACAAATAGAGAAAACCAGGAATATCTCGTTATCACATATATGATTTCTGGTAAAAAATGCACACTGGAAAAGTTCCCTGCTCTTTCTTCTGGAATGTACTACATATTTATTAGTACAATTGAAACATATACTATTGCAAACCAGAAGTTTGCAAGTGAGAATAAATTTAATATTTAGCATGACCGGTTAGGCCATCCTGGGACAATAATGATGCGAAGAATAATTGAGAATTCATGTGGACATTCGTTGGGAAGAGAATCAATTCCACAATCTTATATTTTCTCATGTGCTGCATGTTCTGAAGAAAAATTAATTATTAGACCCTCATTGATAAAAATAGAAAGTGAGTCTCTCACTTTTCTAGAACGTATACAGGGAGATATTTGTAGGTGCGATACACCCACCATGTGGACCATTTAGATATTTTATGGTTCTAATTGATGCATCAACAAAATGGTCACATGTTTGCTTATTATCTTCTCGTAACTTGGCGTTTGCGAGATTACTTGCTCAACTAATTAGATTGAGAGCACATTTTTTAGATTATCCTATTAAGAAAATATGTCTAGATAATGCTGGCGAATTTACTTCACAAGCTTTCAATGAGTATTGTATGTCTCTAGGGATCGATGTTGAACATCCTGTAGCACATGTTCATACACAAAATGGTCTTGCAGAATCATTAATTAAACGTTTGCAGTTGATTGCAAGACCATTGCTTATGAAATCAAATCTCTCAATATCTACTTAGGGACATGCAATTTTACATGCAGCGATGTTAATTCGTATCAGGCCAACTAGTTATCTTAAGGTCTCCCCTTTACAAATGGTTTTTGGTCAGGAACCAAATATTTTCCATCTAAGGACTTTTGGATGTGCGGTATATGTTCCGATTGCTCCACCACAACGTACTAAAATGGGTCCTCAAAGAAGGATGGAAATATATGTTGGATATGAATCTTCTTCTATAATAAAATATTTAGAGCCAACAACAGGAGATTTATTTACGGCTCAATTTGCTGATTGTCATTTTGACGAATCAAATTTTCCAACATTAGGGGGAGAAAATAAACAGTTGAAAAATAAAGTTAGTTAGAATGAATTATCATTATCTCATCTTGATCGTACAAAACAATGTGAGCTAGAAGTTCAAAAGATAATTCATTTACAGAGTTTAGCCAATCAATTGCCAGACGCATTCACTGACCCCAAGAAAATGACCAAGTCACATGTTCCAGCTGTGAATGCTCCTATCAGAATTGATGTCCCTATTGGACAATCTACTGATATAAATGGATCAAAAGCACGTTTGAAGCGTGGCAGGCCCATCGGTTTCAAAGATAAAAATTCTCGAAAAAGAAAATGAGTTATAAATATAGATGGCCAGGTCGAGGATATTCAACAAAATTTAGTGACTCTAGAAGAGTCCTTTGACAACACTCATGTCTCAATTTTAAGAGACATTCAGGTATCTGAAATATATGAACATAATGAGATCTCAATAAATTATGTTATCAATAGAATACGATGGGATCGAGATAAAGTCAACGTTGACGATATTTTTGCATATAATGTAGCGCTTGATGTAATAAATGATGATGAGGATCATGAACCAAGATCTATTAGCGAATGCAAACAAAGAGATGATTGGTCAAAATGGAAAGACGCAATTAAGGCTGAATTAAAATCATTAGAAAAACGAAAAGTTTTTGGCCCTGTGGTTCTTACACCTGAAGATGTAAAACCAGTTAGATATAAATGGGTTTTTGTGAGAAAACGAAATGAAAATGGTGAAGTAGTAAGATATAAAGCACGACTTGTTGCTCAAGGATTTACACAAAGACCTGGTATTGATTTTATAGAAACATACTCACTAGTGGTGGATGCAACTACTTTTCTATATCTAATTAGTCTGGCAGTAAAAGAAGGCATCGATTTGCGTCTAATGGATGTTGTTACAGCCTATTTGTATGGCTCACTTGACAATGACATTTATATGAGTCTTCCTGATGAATTTGAGTTACCAAAGATATATAATTCAAGTTCTCGAGAATGGTACTCAATTAAGTTAAATAAGTCTTTATATGGATTAAAGCAATCAGGGCGCATGTGGTATAATCGACTTAGTGAATATCTATTGAAAGAAGGATATAAGAATGATCAGATATGTCCATGTATTTTTATAAAAAGATCTGGAAATGAATTTGCTATAATTGCTATTTATGTCGATGACATAAATATCATTGGAACTCCTGAAGAGATTTCCAAAACGGTGAATTGCTTAAAGAAAGAATTTGAAATGAAGGACCTGAGAAGAACAAAATTTTGCCTTGGACTACAAATTGAACATCTGAAAAATAGGATCTTCATGTGTCAAGAAACTTACACGAGAAAAGTCTTAAAACGTTTTTATATGAATACATCACATCCATTATGCACTCCGATGATTGTAAGATCTCTGGAAAAAGATAAAGATCCTTTTAGACCTCAAGAAGGTGATGAAGAACTACTTGGCCCAGAAGTGCCTTATCTTAGTACAATTGGTGCGCTTATGTATCTTGCTAGTCACACACGATCAGATATATCATTTACTGTTAACTTACTAGCAAGATATAGTTATTCACCAACACGAAGACATTAGAATGGGGTTAAGCACATTCTTCGTTACTTGAATAGTACTATGGATATGGGATTATTTTATTCAAATGAACATAAGACTGACTTTGTCGGATATGCTGATGCTGGATTTCAGTCTGATCCACATGTTGGTAGATCGCAAACAGGCTATTTGTTCATATGTAATGGTACAGCTATTTCATGGCGATCAATGAAACAAACTATATCAGCCACATCATCTAATCATGCAAAAATAATAGCGATACATGAAGCAAGTCGAGAATGTGTATGATTAAGATTGATAATACATCATATACGTACTACTTGTGGATTGTCATCTAGTAAAATGATCCCAACAATTCTATATAAAGATAATACTGCTGTATTACCCAACTAAAAGAAGGGTACATCAAAGGAGACAGGACAAAATATATTTCTCCAAAATTCTTTTTCACACACGATCTTCAAAAGAATTGTGAGATTAATATCTAGCAAATTCGGTCTAAAAAAAATCTAGCAGATTTGTTCACCAAGTCACTTCCAGTGTCAATATTTGAGAAGCTCATACATGATATCGGACTTCGCAGATTCAGAGATATCAATTGATGTTACAAAAAGGGGGAGTTGATACACGCTGTACTCTTTTTTCCTTGTCTGAGGTTTTGTCCTACTGGATTTTTCTAGCAAGATTTTTAATGAGGCAGCTCTGTAAGTGTATCAATTAATTGTGTACTCTTGTTCTTTTATTAGGTTTTTATCCCACAGGGTTTTTCCTAGTTAAAGTTTTTTAATGAGGTACATTATTAAAGAATGGACATCTAAGGGAAAGTGTTATGAATATTAGAATATAGATGTCCATCTTCATCTCCTTCTGCCTCTTCAAATTTCCTAAATCATTATTCCTCCATTAATTACTAGACTCTTCATTACTCCTCCATTAATTACTAGACTCTTTATTATTCCCCAATTAATTACTAGACTCTTGATCTTCAACTTCTATGCCTATAAATAGGGCATTCCATTTGTAAAGAGAAAGAATATAATATATACTTCTCTCATTTTCTTATCTCCATCTTTTTTTTCTTTCTAATCTTATTGCTAGTTTTATAACAATTAAATATTTATTAGAATTTAGAAGAACCACTTTTTTCTTTTTCTTTTTTTGACTTCATATTTAAATTTTGGCCGAACTCATCTATCTTTCAAAGTAATGGATGATAGAAAATAGATCTTTTGTCAGTGATAGTTGACATGTTATATTTATACTCCTCCACTCTTTCCTTTTTTATTTTTTTCCCCTTTTTTTCTCCAAATGTACAATATACAGATCAATTTTGTGATAAATATTCTACTTTTTCCCAAACACTCGGATTCAAGTATCATAGATTCGTTGTTTGCTTAATAGCTTTATCATATGATCAGAAAATTGGAAGTTCTAGAGTTAGAAAGATAAAGAATGGCCTTGTAATCTAATAGCATGTAAGCTACTTATCGTCCGTAGGTTTAACTGCCCAAGGAATGAGACATGCGACTATTTAGAGTGTGTTTAAACCCTAGAAAATACCACTTTATTATGATTCCAGTCACAACACTTAGGGAGTCATCCTAACTCTTAGGTGTCTAGGTTTATGCCTGAGGATAATAAATGGCTCGCTCTGCCCGACATTGATATTGCTTAAGAGAAAGGAAGATTTTGCCCTGTTGTTGGTGAGCTTAACCCCTTTCTAAATATTTTTTATAAAAAAAAAATAATAGCATGTAAGCTCAAATTGCAGCCTAGAACTACCTACTCCTTTAATTAAGAGAGAGAGGGAGAGAGAGCCAACTTTCTTGATAATCCTTAATGGCCATCGGGTTTCTTCAAGATAAACCAAATTCTCGGATTTAATTCGTTGCATTTATAACTCTTTTTATTGTGACGAGCCCTACTAGTCCACCATGAACAAGCTTTAAATGTTTGGTTCTGCTTAAAATAGAAGGCTGATAATATGCTGATATATTTATTAAACTCCTTTTGAAAATCTGAAGAGACGAATGTGTACTTACGGCAAGATCATGTTATATTCTGAAAGACACAGGTTTGTTGTTGAAATGGTGTGTGTCAGATAAAATTCAACATCTATATCCATCTCTCAGATCTTTGCATGCAGATGGAGGAAAATAAAAAAGCACGGCTTGATTCTGATTCTCCTCTCACTTTGTCTCCATCTCACACCAATTCCTGTTTAAATCTCTGCTGTAAAATGCTTAACCATTACTAGTATGAAACAACACTCTGCATTTTATCTACGTTAGTAGCAACAACAAATTTAATTTATCTCGTTAAGTGGAGTCAATTATATAGATCATAATATTATTATATTTTAATAATAACTAACTTTTTAGATAGATTATTAACTAAAATTAAAAAAAAATATTTAATAATTTTATTGAATATTCTCTTTAATTTTTTTTTCTTCTTTTAAAAGATTCTATTGTATCTGATCCACTCTCTTTATTAGTTCCTCCAACAGCCATATTTTAAGGTCATGTAGGAATCGTCTCCTTTAGCTGAAATTTTGAGATTTGAATATATTAGGTTTAGAAGCATATGGGTTCTATAGAGAACTAATAAATGACTTGGGTTACAAGATAACGAGGCATATATTAGCTTCTTAATTAGTTGGATTAATTAAGAATCATTCATAGGTTTCTACTCTATTAATGATTAAACCCATTAATCATTACCTAGTGGAATAGTAGTTTTAGGGATGAGAAATTGAAGTGCACCCCCAAATTTGTGCACTGGCCAATAAAAATGCACCAACTCAATAAAAATAAGTCTAGCTGTTAGCTTATGTGGCTTTTCTTAAATTTAAAATATTTTATGAAAATAATTATGCCACAGCCCACAATCACATTTTCTCCCCTATTTTTTCATAAATCGCTCCCAAATTTTCTCTCTCCGCAGGCCTCTTTTTCATCTTCCTTCTTACGGGGATAGAAACAGGCTATGAAACCTATCACGGACTTACCCTACATTTGATATAATTTAATTTATTTAAAAAAATATATAAATTTAAATTTATATAAAAATTTATTTTTTTTAAAAGTTAGATTGACTCTCGTTAAAAAATATATTAAGCCTATCAAATAGTCTATGCTTATTATAAAAATATAATAAATAGATGTTAAATTTATTATTGATTGATTACAATCTAAAAATCAAACCATTACAATAACACATTTTATTATTAATTTTATTTGTATATTATAAATTTAAACCTATTTAAATGAAATTAAAAAAATCAAATTTTTTTAATAAGCTTTAGGTTAGACTAGACTTAAAGAAAATAAATAGCTTATAATAAACTATAATTAAATTCTCATTTAACATGTTTAACTTGTTAAAACAAAAGGCTACTCTAACCTATTTCCTTACCTACTCCGTACTCCCTTCTCTTTATTCTCTTTTTCCAGATTTACTTTCTCTCTCTTCATTCTTCCTTCCCCTCATCACTATTTACTACTCGGCTAATGGAGATTGTGCGAGCTCCAACACCTTTGTGTTCATGCCATTGCTGATCTTTGCATTTGGTTTCTGCCTTCTGCAACACACCTTTCTCTGGTTTCCGTCGTCGTGTGAAAATCATACTTTCTTTTCTTTTTTCTTTTGCCCCTAGAGTAAACCCCAATCAAAACACGTCAGTTGGTGCCAAAGAAACTACACTAGCGCGATGTCAACAGAGAACCGTTAAGCTTACATGTTTGGAAAAATCGAAAAAGAAAAAAAATAATGGTGGATGGAAGAATGAGGAGAGAGAAAGTAATCTAAAAAAGATAATGAGAGAGAAGGAAGCGAAAGGGAGGGGGGAGAATCTGAAGAAAAATGAAGAAGAGACGGATGATGATAAAGTGAAGAGAGAAAATTTGGGAAAGATTTATGGGAAAATGGGAGAGAGAATGTGATTGTGGCAGAATTATTTTCATAAAATATTTTAAATGTAAAAAGAGCCACTTAAGCTAACAGCTAGAATTACTTTTAATGAGTTGGTTCATTTTTATTGGTCAGCGCACAAATTAGGTAGGGCACTGGTTGCATACAAGAATTTCTCTCCAGGGATATGTGTTCCTTTTTTAGCATAATTAGAAGTATACTACTATATGACCAAAAATCACAAAGGTGAGTGGTTATACTGGTTTTTATTTTTTACTAAAGTCAGTAGTGTAGCTAAATCTGAAAAATAGACTATTTTTAGAAGACTCTAAACTATTTGAAATAAAAGATTTAAAAATATTATTTTTGAATTTAATGTAAAGTTTATTATTGATACGTTAGCAAAAATTAATAGTAGGCATAGAGGCAGTTTGTTATTTATAAATATTGAGGAGTTAAAGAATATACAGTAAAATTTATAACTGTAGTTCATTTTAAGACAGACTAACAGAGTTGCAGATGCGTTAGCAAAGAAAAAGCTTTCTAGATCTGTTATATTTGACACGTGTCCTTCACAGATGCGGCACTTAGTGACTTCAGAGTAGATAAGATTTAATTCTTCTATAGTCTAATTTTCTTTATTTTTAAGTTTATGCCCTCTCTTGTTACAAAAAAAAAAACAGACAAGTATACTACTATAATCATTCCTATTGCAAAAAGTTTTAATTTTGATATTTCTTATAAACACGCACAAATGCATGCATGTAGAAAAAGAGAGTTATATTAAATTGGTAAAAGTGGATTATAATTCATGCTTTCTCATTAGAGTTAGTAATCTTGGCTGGCTTATTTAGACTGTTAAAAAGAATTAGTTGGACTACTTAAAAAGTAACTTACTTTGAAATTGATCAAATCAAGTTTAACCGTTTGACTTATAAGTTAAACTACCAATTATATAGCTTTTCCCTATTTTTATGGGTTTTACTTGAAAAAAAAAAAAAAGGATACTACCACTATGGTGTTTATTATAAATCTCTTTTAATTAATTATTCCATATTAAAGAATAATAATCAGGTCATTAAATGATTTTAAATTGATAAATTTTTTTAACTCTAATTTTATTTTCTTTCTGTGTTTACAAATAATTTTCATCTCTAGCTTATTGTTCTCTCTTTCCAAAGAGAATTAAATAAAGATAAAATTAAAAAATAATATTTAATAATCTCCGAATAGACTTATATGTAGGACCAAAAGGATAAGAGTGGTATGTGAGGATGAGTTGAAATATAGTAAAATTTTAGTTAGAAGTTGTAATTTCATTGGTCAGACCTTAAATGTCCAAATGAATTTTAAGAGGCCAAAGTACAAAACATGTTTTTTTTTTTTGCGAAAAAACAATATTGAAAGTTTTATTTGTGGGATATCCACCGCCATCTATGATCAATATTTTTAATAAAATTGCTACATATAACTGTTTATAACATCCTAAATTTTTTTCTCTTATACTCCTCTAATCCTAAATATAATATTTAATTTATAGTATAATTTATAATATAAATTATATCTTATATTTAGAATCGGATAAATATTAATTATAGGTAATTAAGGTTAGGTTGTGATTATTGAGGTGATATGAGGTTTAGGAATGACTTGTTTAAGGGGTAGAAGAGAGTGAAATTGGAAGGATTTAAGAAAGGAGGGTAAAAAAAGCATAGCCTCTGATGATGTAGCACCATGTGCAAATTAGCAATAAAATGCTGCAAAAATTGACAGGAAAAATAGAAAGGAAGAAAGAAAAATAAAGGAGACTTAATTTTTTTTTCTACAAGGTCAAATCTAGGCTTCTGATCACTCTGGTAAGTATTTTAACTTGATTTATACCCCTAAATCTCTTGTTTTTTAATTAATGAATGTCAAAGAAAGAGGAGATAATTGTATAATATTTGTGGGTTATGAACTAAACTTTGTAAAAGAATAAATGTTGATATTTGAATTCCTGAACCGAATGTTTTGAATAGCCGTTTTTATCTAATGGGATAAAGTTTATTGTTTAACAATTTTGAATTGAATCCACTTGAAAATGTCTCTATCTTTTTTTTTTGGTACAAAAAAATTTATGTGAGTTCGGCACCAGTCCTCCACTAAGGCCAGGACACAGCCTCAAGGCTCAGAGAGTACTTACAGGGGACTTACGAGATCGCCTACTAAAGAAATCCTCACGACGGCAGTGAAAATTGAACTCGCGTTTTTGTGGGATACATGCCCTTTCTTATCATCTGTGCTAACTCTCATTGGCAAAAATGTCTCTATCTAATACTTCACCAACCATTGTCTCGGCCCAATAATCTATAAGATCAAAATAATAGATTACACAGATTAATCTACTATACCTCTATCTCTAATGTATTATATTTGAATATTGATATGACTCGCTGTTTAACTGTAGTTACATATATATAAATTTATATGTATACAATTGAAAGTAAACAATACCAAGATAAATGAATTTAATATAGTTCAAAAAAATCCTAAAGATTTCTAAAATGACATCAATTTTGCATTGATTTGTAAATAAAACAGATTTAAAATAGTTAAGATTGAATTTGAAGTGAAGATATCATGCGTTTGTACATGGAAAAGCATTAAATCAGAATGCCTTTAGTTGCTTAGAATGAAAAGGAAGGTTATTAACTAAATATGTAGGGAAGGTGATGGGGTAGCCATACCTAATACTCTCAGGAAAAAAAAAAAAGTGGTATTGACTTTTAATTAATTAATAGGTTCCAAAACGACTGCTCAGTTTTTGTCAACGTCTTTGAATTTTTCATATTATTTCTCATGCTTCTATGTATTTTCTGTGCATCGTTGACTTGTATATAGACCAAGTTGTTAATTATAATGCTTTTTTCATTGCTATCCTAGATTTTCAAATATTATTATGCCACAAAACATTTGAGCAAATGAGAAATTTTTATCATAAATAAATTAATTCAATTATGTTTATTGTGCGATGTATTAAAGTTCGTTTTGCTTTTCTCATAATTATGTTTATCACCTAAAACACTTGCATCTTAAGTGATGCAAACAGAAATATAGAAACACATTGACATAATTGATAGAGGAGGCAAAATTGAAAAGGCCATCCACAGGGGATTAATCCAGCAATAATACAGACATAAACAAACAGCTATCTATAATTCAATGGAAAGTAGCAGGCAACACAGTTTGCCTTATAAAAAATTTTGACTGTTATAAAAGAATTGCTGAGTACTTGTACTCAATCTTCTGGCCACCAAACTTTAATCCCTGAACCAAGAAGATTTTCATTAGCCAACAAGAATAGTGAAAAAAAGACTCATATCTTACAAAGACGTGAATTCGATTCTTGCTATTATTATGATGACTCTTTTGGTAGACGATCTCGTAAGTTCTTTATAAACGCTCTCTGAGTTATAGGGCTGCACTCTATTCTTAATGAAAGATTGGTGCCGAGCCCATCTAAACTTTTTGTTAAAAAAAAAAAGGATTTTCGTCACATACCTTGATATCAGACTTCTGAGAAAGCATTTACATAATTATTAATCAAGCTGAGGAGAAGATTAAACTTCTGAATTGAGCATAAATGGAAGGGATTCCACATGCTTTGAAAACAGGTCTATAGAAAACAAGCAATCAAACAGTTTTTTTTGTTTGTTTCATTAAACATAAAATAGAAACAGCTGGTTTTAAAAAGAGAGACCAAGCAGGCTCTAGATACTTCAGTTTAATTTAAACATACATACTTAAAAGTGTTAGGAATTAAGATTGAACTACCTTAAAAATTCTTATGCTAAACTAATTTTAAACTATAAAACTAGCTCACGTTTTGCTTTATATTTTATTTTATGCAATGGAGTTTATATTAGTCCAATAAAATATAATTTTCAGATCCAGAGAAAAAAATTAGCATTAGTTTTTTGAAGATGGAGGCTCAACTTTTGCTACCTGTTGAAAACAATTATTGGTGAATTACTTAATTACCGTTTTTTTATTTGGTGGTTGCCCCCGGGGTACCCTCTATAGTCCGAATCTTTATTTTATCACGGAAACTGGTTTTGAGCTCTCAGTTTCGATTTTCGTTCTTTCAGAAATATGAACATGGACTTGCAAAAGGAGAGATGTTGCAAACATACCGTTACAAGAAAAGAAGGAATTCTAATAACACAGCCATGAGTTTATTGACTTACAGGGTTCAGTTAGTGAATTTGCAGATTTACTACTAGGACTTGATTACACAAAATCAACAGTTTGGGGGTCAACTTCAATATTTTCAAAGTGAAGGGGGATTAATTGTGCAATACACTAAGCTGAGAAAAAATTATGTTTATTTATCAGCAAGTAATAGCGTGCAGTGCTTAATATATCCAAATCTTTAGCGCCAGTGAACTACCCTAAAGATCCATTTGAACTCATAGCGATAAATCACCATATTTCAAGAGCAGAATGGTGCAAAATAATGAAGTCAAATGCAGATACAATCAAGAGGTCAGAAGTTCTTGCCCAAATAGTGAACTTTTGTTCATGTGCAGAGGAAGCATGGCGAAGCGATATATGGTTTTGAAAAATAAATTACAGGATATAGACTTGACTATCATTTCAAAATTTACGCATCTACATCAGTAGAACACTACAAATATGACCTACTCTGAATGAAAGAATACATTACCATGTCGAGCATCAATTGAAATCTTTTAGTCGTTTTTTGAGCATGTCCATTGATTTTTTTCTGGCACTCTGCTTTGCATTTTTATTTGAAAGGCTTCCAAAAATCCCATCTGGAGCATCCTTGAATTTGTCACAGATTGCAGCAACCGTCTTGTAATCCAAAGCATAGTAATTTTCCTCTCTCATAGCAGGGTTCATGAAGTCCTCAGGTTGGCTGCTTAGCAAAAGATTGATCAGTTGTCGTGCTTCTACCAAGCAGTTCTTAAAACCACCTTCCTTGTAAACTTCGCCCAACCCAGCAGTATGGAACCTCTGGTCTGCAAAAGTCTCTAATGTCAGAAGGTCATTGTCGATACCCATAACAGCATTAGCGTTAAATCTCTTGACACTATCACTAAGGAAAGCTGCCACAATAGAATTGGAAATATGCTCAAGTGCTCCAACCCCTACAGTATACACAGCATCCAAGGGTAAAATTTGCTGTGCCATGGACATAACAGAGTCAAGGTAATAGATCACTTCATTCATATAGTTATTTCCATGCTGCCTTATCTCATCTGAAGTCCAATTAACATTTTCCGTAATAGACATGAATTCATCTACATTTTTGTTCACCGACTTCAGTAGAGCAACGTAAGCTGCATCTCTTGACGTCTTCAGTTCCACTTTTGCGGATAAAGTAGCTTCATGCCTCTCAACTGACTGAATTGGGATGCCGCATAGTTGAGCAGCATGTTGAAGAAAAAAATCACAAGCCCTTTCAAGAACAGATATGTTTGCAGCAATCTGCATGGCTTGAGACACATTAATATTGCTGCTATTCATAGTATCAAGTAATATTTTGTTTAATACATCAATCAAGAACTTGTCCAAATACTTGATTACAATACCATAAAAGTTTATATGAACACCATGAGACAAGTAGTCAACAGATCCTTTGATAAAGGATCTCACAATGCGACAAGTATCCGGTACCATGATTGAGAATGGTGCAACATATGGAAAAGCGGGCAAAATATCTGAAGTTTGAAGTTTAAATGACAGAACATTATTCTCATAATCAGTATCCTTTTTTATCACCATCTGCTTAAATACGTCGTTGCCAAGCACATCAACAATTTGTTGCCGACATTCTTCTAAAAGATGCGCATGATATTTGTCACAGTTGTTATCAAGTACCTCAAGAAGTGGACACACATCATATCGATACTGTCTAAGAGTAGAAGCTAAGAGTGTGACATGGTCCTTCACAAGGAGAATATGGGTAGCAGAGTCCATACAAGAGAATTGCTCATCCAACAATGATGTAATTTTAGCCACAGCAATTTCCCACATTTTTTCAACCTGATCAGCTACCAAGAGGCCCTTAGCAGTCCTCAGGATCCTATCCTCCACTATAAAGTGCCCTGCAATTTGAGCAAAAAATGTTTGGTATGATTCAACAAAAGGTTGTGTTGAAGACACTTCCAAGTCTGATTCCAATTGCAACACCCTGTTCTTATAGTAATATTCACGAAACTTTTCTGAGATTCCAAGGCAATCATGAATATGACAAGCGCGATAAAGAGGAGTGAGATCAAACATTAAAACAGAATCTTCACCAAATTCTTCCACATCCAAGGTATATGCTAGATCCCCAGCCCCAGAAATATTTTGCTCCTCAGCCTTTCTCTGCTGTTCTAGCATTTCCTCATCCCTCTGCCGAGCTGAAACAGCACGACCAATGGCTGTTTGTCCGATATTTTTGGCAGAACTCCTTATCTGGACCAGCCATTCATTAACTTGACTACATACTTTTTTCTCCATGTGCAATTTAATTACAGGAATTCTTTTCTCTATAGCCATTTTGAGTTTCTGGACAGGAATATTCTGCAAGTAATTTTTCTCTAATAAGTCCAAAGTTTTTAAAGCAGGATAAAACTGGCCTTCAGACATGTGATTGTTGCACTTTACACAAAGCTCCAACACCTGAATACAATACTTTGACATTTTTATAGCTTCAGTAACATTCTTCTTGATCTCATAAGAATCCAGAAGTTCCTCAAGATTAACAAGAAGGGCACTTCCAACCTGCTGCAACTTACAATTATCACTTTGGAGCTCACTCTTGAGCTCTTCAGCATCAAGTAACACACCACGAAGCTCATCAACTGCAAGGATGAACTCATCATAATGTGCCTTGCACATTTCCTCAACTTCAGTTCCTTTTTTCTTCATAATATAATTCAGCTGGTTAAGAAGCCCTTCAGGCCGCCCCATTTCAAAGGCATGCCTAACAAGAGGACCAACATCATCTCCATTCACAATCAAATTTGCTAAAACCATGTCATCTCCCGTATCACCATTCTCTATAATATTTCTCCTCTTTGTTTTCATATCCATTTTTTTTACATATATTTCCTGTAATAGGGAAACATAGAACTTTTACCAACCAAATAATACTTCAAGCATTTCCACAGATTAACTATTCCAAAACTAATAAAAATATGTAAAATCAACCATTGGCCAACCAAAAACAATGTACTACTCGCGAGAAAGAAGCAAGAGAAAGAAATGAGAATACAACGAAGCGGGTTCAAATTCCTTCTGCTTTCTTAGTAAAAATAAAATTCGAAACTCAACTCAAACCCACAAACTGAAACAATCAGTGCAAAAGTCCAAAGCTTTTCACTTGACAATTATAACTCGACAAATAAGCAAATACCCTTCGAAGTAAAGAAATGAATGAAAACAATCTTGCCAGGGGAAAAAAACAAGAAACAAAAATACAGGGAAGTGAGTAGAGAGGCCAAATTCCTTTCAAAATTCAAATTTGAAACTCAAATCAGACCACAAACTGAAACAATCAGTACAGAATTTCTTCACATAAGGAAGGAAAAACGAAAACAATCTTGCCAGAAAAAGGAAGTTGAGAGGCTTAAGACTTGAGAGTTGCGACCACCTGAAGGATTAAGTTGAAATAAGACTCAAGACTTGCAAAGACCTGAGAGATCACGCAGAGATGGGACTCGCGACTCTTGACTACTTGAGGGATTTCGTTGAGATGAGACTGAGGCCGACACTGAGATGTGAGATTAGAGGAATAAGATGGAGACCGTGAGGGATTGGGTGGGGATTTGGGAGTGAGGGAGAAGAACTCAACGAGGCTGCGAGGGTTTGAAGAGAGAAGAACTCCCTGCACGAGAGCGGAGTTTGAGCTGAAGGGGAGAAGACGAAAGAGGGTCTCTGATGAGGGTGAATGATAGTGAGAGACAATGACATTCAACGACGTCGTATCAGGAAGGAAAGACTGTGACATTCTCTCACTAGCCAGGGTTAATTTTGTAAATTCGCATCCCAATTTAATTTCATTTTGGTCTCAAAAGATGCAGTGATAAACTGATCATTCAGAATTCTTTAGCTACAGTATCCCCTAGGGAAACGAATATAACAAAACTGAAACGAATTTCTCCCAGTCAATAGAGCATTGATCACTCAGATAAAAGTGAAAAATGGCCTATCTTTTAGGAATCTCGAATCCAAAACTAGATAAAGCTTTCTTGAAATCCATTGGAAGCCATAAAGTTAGCGATAGAATGGTTTCAAGAAAGCCACAAAGCATACAGGATAGATAGAATGGTAAAATCTTGGTTAAAAAAGAGAGTTTTCTTTTGCTTTTGGTATATGGAAATCCAAGTAAGAATCCAATGAACAATGGTACAGCTTGAATTAAAACCAGGTTGAGACCCAAACCAACCTGCTCTAGTAAACGTACAAGTAATGAATAGATGTTGTAAAGATTCAGTACTATCTCCATATAAAGGATATATATACATACCTTAATGATGTTTAAATGATGGGCCCCTGAAATAAGTTGAAGTGGGTAATTTATTTATGGTGGTCTTCCAAAGAAGCATCTTAATTAATTCTTGGTTGAACATTTATCTTCCATATAGCTTGCCAAATAAAAGGGGTTTTGATTACCTAGAAAGCTTGTGTGTATACCAATTGATCTTTTCTTTACTTTGTGATGATCTTATTTATTTATAAAGTAGAGATAATAAATTTTTTTATCTTATTTATAAGTCTTATGACTAAATTTTTTATGTAAACCTATAATTTTATCCTTTATTTATTACTGTGTGTGATTTTATTTTCATGGGGTATAATAAATATTAAATAGAAATATAATTGAAAAGTTGTTGAATTTTAAGATACAGTTAATAATGTTTAAGGTTTTTCTTGACCTGTGTAAAATATGTTGAAAGTAACTTATAAATATAAATAAGACATGAGGAGTAACCCATTGTCAGTGGGTTCAACTGGCGAAGGGGTGAGATATGCGATTATTTAGAGCGTGCTCAATTCTTGGGGAGTATATTTTGTTGTGGTTCTAGTCGCGACGCTTAGAGAGGCATCCTAACTCCTAAGTGTCTAGTTTTACGCTTGAGGATAATAGACGGCTCGCCCTACCCGATATTAATATCTCCTAGGAAGAAGAGAGACTTCACCCTACCCTTAGATCATAGGTGAGCCAAACCCTCTCTAAAAAATTTTATATAAAGAGAAAAAAAAAGATATAAGGAGTAATTTGTAGCATGGGAGTGAATCTCAAATTGATACAAAGATGAGAGTGGTTTAGCGTTCCAAGAGGGAGATGGGTGCAATATCACTACAAGGTTGGCTAGTTTTTAATTGGAAGGCACCTGTCTTCCTTGCTGTATATATTATCAAAAGCCTGTATTGTAAAGAAATATTATCCATATTTTTTAGTTTTTATTGTGAATTTTGTGAAATTACCGAACTAGCCCTAAGAATTTATCCCATGTATATTTAAAATTGGAAAACATATTTTTATTTCATAATTTATCACCCCGTGCAGGCATGCACCCCCTTTATTCACAAGTAATTCCAAAATTTGGAAACTAAATAAAAAAAAATATTTTTTAAATAATATTAGTCAGATCATATCACCATGTATCATAGTTTTAAGGTTTGTGACTGCTCCTCACAATATAGGTGTCTCTACAATAAATCAAATATAAAATTTAGAAAGATCTAGTACGACTTTACCCTATTAGACTAATTCTATATCAATAAATAAAAAGTATTTTAATTTCAAATGTTTTCGGTTTTCTCCGTATTGAGTCATTAATTCTCCCTTCTTTTTCTCTAGTTCCTAATCGTTTCAAGTGTTGACTTTAATCAAACAATTTACAGAGATTATCATCTCAAGCCATAGAACGAATGAAGTCATCGTATCCTTTCGTCCATTGTTTTCTTGTTTAAATATACTCATAATACATCATCCTCTCTAAATTTTCTTGTTTTTACTCATCATCAACACTGTATTTGTATTTTTTTTCTTTTTATTAATAACATTTGATTTTTTTTAAAAAAATGTTGTTTAAAAACATCTAATGATTTGGCAAGATATGTTTCTCTTATTTAATAAGTTATTTTCCTCGTAAATATCTACATATTCATAAATAACATGTGGTCCCCAACCACAAGCACAACAACCGATTTAAATTAAGCCACAATCAAAATATCTAATGAGTAATGACCATTGATCCAATATTCCAATGGCCAATCTACAATAATCTGACACACTTTATAATAGAAATAGATAGATAAATGCAAAGATTATATTAATTTTTAAAAAAATTATAATAATTCAATTATATTAACAATGCAAAAAAATTTATATGAAACCGCCAGCTTGTTTACAAGACAATGCCTATCCTAACTTAAGTTCAGTAATACAAAATAAATTTATTTTTTTTTTAGAAAACTCAAATTAAACTCTTTCTTCTTATATCCATTCCATTAAGTTCTCTAATATTACTTTATCATGTGTCCCATTTTTTTAATATTTTTATTTACTACAAGAAAATAAAACACACATGTGCTAGGAGAACTTGACAAAATATTGACAAAATAGATATAATAAATGAATTTGATATAAGTAAGATCCCTTAAAATAATATAATTTAAAATCAATTTTTTGAAATCAATACAATTCAACTTTTTGACAATTTAATATAATTTTAATTTTTTACCGTACAAGTAAAAGTGAAAACCAAGTGTGGGTCAAAGTTTTTGGCAGAGAAAATTATTGGATGAAATCAAATAGTAATTCTCTGAAGACAAATATACTTCTGAGTAATCCATGAGAGAAGAATCTTAAAATGTGTTCATAAGCAAAATTTACAAATACATATTGATACATGAAATCACAAAAATCCATAAAAGGTAAGAAATTGAAAATACATCAGGAGGCGCTCTTTCGTTGAGCCTTCGTTTTGTGTGACTTTCTTGTTCTTCCATTTGCCGGCTATCTACGCCATTACCTCTTTTCTTCTTCTTCATCATCATCTTCTTCTTCTGCCACTTCTTCGGCTTAGCTTAACTCTCTCTCTTTACTGCCCCCACATAAAATATCTAGCTGCCAAGAAGTCCAAGAAGATATATAGATACTATTTGTGCGGATCCCACCAATTTGGGTCTCTGGGTTTTCTTTAATCTGAGATTTTTTTTTTCCTTCTATTTGTTCTTTAGCAGAGCTGGATCCATCATCAAGATCTTAGTACTCTTCAGTTCAAATCCAGTGTCTTTCTCAGGCAATTCTCTTTATCCTCTATCTTTTGCTATTGATCTGGTTATTTGGTGGGCTTCGTGATTGCTGTCGTGTTTTTACTTGGTTGTGAGTTGTAACTTGTCAACTGATCTGCTGTACATCAATTACAATGTAATACTACTCATTTCTGGTTCAGCTTCGACCAAATCGTTGGGATTTTGCTCAAATCTGATGCCTTTTTGCCCATGACTTATTTTTACTGATCTCGTTGTTATTTGCACGCATATATACCCGTTGGGATTAGTTGCATTTCAAATGCTATGACGAACCAAAATAGTAACATGAAGCTTTGAACATGTGGCGCTGGATGCTTTGAAAATGGTTGACAGAATAGAGTGCAGTAATCTACATGTGGGGGATACATTTATTTATTCGTTGTGATGCAAAATGCTACTAAATACACTCCTTGAGTCCCTGCATTTATATTAATTTGTACAACAGTTTTGTAAGATCATGTTATGAGCTTGTGAGATAGCCTTATTCTTGGTTTGTTCGTGTCTGATACTAGTCAACATCTCCCTTGGCTGAAAAATTGAAAAATTTGTTATCTCTGGATGCAGATGGGTTCTGCAGAGGATAAAATAGACCTTGACTCAGATGAGGAGATTGCTTTTAGACCGTCACCATCTGCTAGAAAAGTCCATACATTTGATTTTGAGACAGAACATGTACTTTCTCCTGTAAATTTGGCCAGCTCGTCCTTCTTTAAGCGGACACAGATCCGACCTTTCAGGAGCATATATATTGTCTTAATTAAAGCGAAGATCAACATGTTGCTACCTTTTGGTCCCTTGGCAATATTGCTACATTATCTAACACAAAAGCATGTATGAATCTGCTCCTCCATCATCCATGTTGTCATTGGGTTTCAAACTTTGAATGAGATAAAAAATGGGCGTGGGAAATGGGAAAGTAGGTTAAAATTTCATAATAGCAATCTCTTCATCACAGAAAACTTGCTTCTTAGGTTTTTTTGAATTTTGTTCTGGACTAAGAAAAGAGAACCTTGTGATATACACATTGATAATAACAGCCGGATATTAACAAATGGTTGGAATTTTAAACCTTCTCAAATTTAAACCCTTTCATATCTAACAATTGTTGGTTTGTGGTTGCTTCTAAGTTTTTAATTTATTAATAATTACCTCATATTTGTTAGGGATGGGTGTTCTTTTTCAGCTTATTGGGTATTACTCCTTTGGCAGAACGTTTGGGATATGCTACCGAGTAAGTATTGACTTGTCCAACAAAACTGAATATTTACTTGTTTTCCTTATTTTATCTTCATCACTGTCTAGTTCTAACAGATGTATTTGCTTACATTTGGTGCAGGCAGCTTGCATTGTATACTGGACCAACAGGTACAGTTGTTTTCATGGTACAAATCTTTGTTACGTATAAAAAGAAAGGTATTATATGCATAGTTGTATATGGATGATAGTTCTATGAGAAGCTATTTTTCTTGGAGTTTTTTTGTCTGCAGTTTTAACCTGTTTTTTTTATCTTTCATTTTAAAGTCATTAAATAAAACATATGAATCAGGTGAGTGTTAGCTTGAATAATGATTGAAAGTTGCAGATAATCATGTATTAAATTTTTTTCTATTAATAGTTTTCGATGTCTCACATGGTAAGACCTAAGTTCATGTGGAATTATTTAACTAAAATGTTCTTATATAATTTAGAAACTCCATGCCACACTTCAACGTCAAATTCATCATCCGAAAGGTGATTGAACTTTGTTTGTTTATTTATTGAATTGAAAGGGGTTACACCAGCCCTGTGGATTGAACTCAACCTCCCCGATACAAGGGGACTACTTTGCCACTAGGGCAACACACCAAGTGTTGAATGAAATTTATTATGGTGATTGAAGATTATATAGGGACGGGAGGTGGCTGTTTTGTAATGGAACATGAATGCGTAATTTTCTTCCAAGTGTTATTGGATTGCTGCTTTTCTCCTATTTGAGATGAAGTTAATCGAGAAAAAGTATTTCTAAAATAGCGGTGTTAAAATTTGTCAATGCTATACCAATGTTGCATCTTTGGTAATGGTCTAACCAATCTTCAAATCTTTTTTTTTTTTCAAAAACCAAGGCAGGGGCGATTCTTTCTTTTGGTAAATTTTGATGAAGTTTAATGTTCTCTAACATATCATGAATTATACTGGTGTTAAACATTTGATGTTGTGCTGCAGAGGGCAGTTCACTCTTCTTTTGGACTGTATATAACAGCCATTGCTAATAGAAATATATTTATATGTTCTTTTCCCTGTGCTATGTAACTTCAGCATTCTGAGGTTGTGTTATATCACAACATAGTGCTTTTGAGAATGAATAGCACCTCAAGGGATGCAAAATGAATGCTTTGTTAAGTCTTACGCTTAAGCGCACCTGATCTATGTCTACTGACTCTACTATGGCATATGCAGTTGGAGGTCTGCTGAATGCCACATTTGGCAATGCCACTGAAATGATTATATCAATTTATGCTTTGAAAAATGGGATGATAAGAGTTGTTCAGCAGTCTCTATTGGGCTCAATTTTATCAAATATGCTTCTGGTTCTTGGATGTGCCTTCTTTACTGGAGGGATTGTCCACCACAATAAGATTCAGCTTTTCAACAAGGTAGCTGAAATATGGTTTGCAATGTCTCTTTCCATTCTTGTCCTCTTTATGTTCCATAACATCACACTGAAATGTAAAAAAAAATAGATATTCACATTGACATTGGCCTTTGCACCAGGCATCTGCTGTTGTAAATTCAGGGTTGCTCCTGATGGCTGTGATGGGAATACTGTTTCCTGCTGTGCTTCACTTTACTCACTCTGAGGTTCATTTTGGAAAATCAGAGTTATCACTATCCAGATTTAGTAGCTGTATAATGCTCGTGGCATATGCAAGCTACCTTTTCTTTCAATTAAGAAGTCAGCATAATCTTTATAGCCCTATTGAATCGGTTAGCAACTTTTGCTCCACTTATATTCCTTGATAGTTGTGTCTAAGCCATAGGGACTTTAATTATTTTGTTAGATGCCTCATGACTCAGGGCCTAATACATATTTTTTGAAAGTAATTCTATTTTCTTTTGATAATTCATGCTGCATTATGTTTTCAAATTTCTCATATTTTTGAAGAAGATGAATATTAAATATTTACTTTAAACTGTAAAGAGTATTATGATTATGAGGCTTCTTTGTTTGCATTAGAGGCTTATTTTATGGTATTATCCTTGTTTTATAATGTAAGGAGGACGGTAATAGTGAAAATGATGATGAAGAAGAAGTTGAATTAACTCAATGGGAAGCAATAGGCTGGCTTACTATTTTGACAATATGGGTATCTGTATTGTCTGGATACCTAGTGGATGCCATACAGGTATAATCTAATTCTTAAGTGCTTGATCACTATGCTTCTTGTATTTGTCTCCTCAATGCTCTTACGCTTTTGTAATGTTGAGCGTTTGCTTTTTTGACATGGCAGTTCTTTTTAATCTTTATTCTGTCAAGGTTGAACATGCATCTATCTCTAGCAGCAGAAACTGAGGAAACTTTGGTCATAGAATTTCATTTTAATTCATAAATATGATCTCTGTCCTTATCTTATTTCCTAGATAAAATTAGTGGTAGGCGACCTTTTCTTAGAATAGCAATTAGGACACCAATGAGTTTTGGCTTTATGGTACTGTAGTTGCATCTAGGACTAGGAAATATGAATTCTTTGTTATTTGTGATTATATTTCTGAGGTTTAGACTGTTCAAATGTGTTTCTTCCTTTCTTCTTTGTTGGTAGTGAAGAAATTATTGCATCCCTTGTTTGATCCATTGTTTATAGGTGTGTTGATACGTATTGCATTTGCTGTCTATTGCAGGGGGCATCTGAGTCATTGCATATGCCTGTGGCTTTTATAAGTGTCATATTGCTTCCAATAGTAGGCAATGCTGCTGAACATGCAAGTGCCATCATGTTTGCCATGAAGGATAAGCTCGTGAGTTGCTTTCAAACCCTACATTTTATTCTGTTTTCTGCCTACTTGACTGATAGAACACAAAACGTCGTGTGATTCATGTAGCTAACTCCACCTAGTAGAATAAGGCTTGTTATTGTTGTACTGCCTACTTGACTGATAGAGTCATTTTCTCTGAAGGATATCACACTTGGAGTTGCTATTGGGTCTTCTACACAGATATCTATGTTTGTGGTATGCCCTTGAACTGTTAAAAATTGGTTATTAGGGATTTACATCTGACCAGATAATTTCGTGAATAAGGTAACATTGATTTCACCATGTCATAGGAAGAATTTGATTTGAGTTTCTCAACGCTTTGATGATTGTAGATCCCTTTCTGTGTTGTTATTGGGTGGTGCATGGGAAAAGAAATGGACTTGAATTTTCAACTCTTTGAGACCGCCACACTTTTTATCACAGTTCTAGTAGTTGCATTTATGTTGCAGGTACGTGATCTCGTGTTCCCCCCTGCATGTTGTGTTATCAGCGTTATTATTTGTTAATGATTCAATGTTTTCCCCAACTTTGAGTGACCTAAACCAAAATCTTTATAGGTCAAAAGATTCTCTCAATTAGATCGGGCTTGTGGCAAACCTATTGAACATACCAAAGAGGGGGCAACCCAATAAGTATTCATGAAAACATTTCCAAAATAATTAGCTGGACTTGCCAAAAAAAATCCAGTAATCCCCTCTAATAACAGAGTAGTGCCTTTATTTCACACGAGTCATGAAGATTTACAACATTTCCAAAATTGACCAAATTGCTCACAAAGTATATGGCCATCACTAGATTCTGGGATTTTTATTGATCCTAGTGATCTTTTGTGGACCTCTTAACCTCACTAACCCTCCCCCTCCTCCACCCCTATTAGATCCGGCAACAAACCCTACCATAAGTTTTTGGTCTTTGCCTTTCTTTACTATGGACCAGTCCATGGATCTTATGTACAACAAATACAAATAAATAGTCTGGCTTTCACTTGGTTAATGGATTTATATATGCTTGATGAACATTTATTTAACTTTTGGTTTAAAGTTAAAATAGAGCATGCTTGATTGGTGTTTGTGATGGAAGTTGTTTGTCAGAAGATGCATTAGCTTTTTTATGGGCCTGCTGGCTCAAGAGACTTACCACATAAAGAAGGTAAGGCAGAGAGGGTAATTGGACAAAGGAGTAAGTACCTCTGACACTTGGGCAGGTCATGGATGAGAGAGAAAGTGATGGCAAGGGGGTTGTTATGGGTAAAGGCAGTGAGAAAGGTGTGTGAAGAATCATTTTGGAGGGGGTTTGCTGTCCTTCTGTTGTTAGTCTTTTCTCAGTGTTATCAATGGCGAAGAATGTTATTGTCCAAAATTAATGGTGAAAGGATGTTAATCTTGCTATAAGACCATTAATGCTATATCGTAGTGAATGTTGGGTTTTAAACGGACAATAAGAGCATAAAGTGGAGGTAGGTGGGATGAGGATATTGAGATTGATGTATGGTTATGCAAGAAAAAATTAGATTCATAATGAACATATACGTAGAAGAATTGGAGTGTCATTTTATTGAAGAGAAAATAGTAAAAAATTGTTTGAGGTGGTTCAAACCCGTATAAATAAAGCCATTAGATGCCCTAGTAAAGAGGGTAGATCAAACAGTATAAACCTTCGAAAAGGGGTAGTGAAAGATCAAAAAGAACACTAAAATGAAGTTATTGAGTGACCTAGTAGAATAAGACTTGTTGTTGATGTTAGTCTTGCCGATACTGTGTTGGTCTTACTTCTCTATTTGTCCTGGTATATGCATCCTGTAATGAGGCCTAGTCAAAATTTCAGTCTTCTGTTTGGTGTTGAACTGTGCTAATATTTTTTATCTGAACTTTTCTTCCATTGTAGCCCCTATCATTCATGTTCATGACATCTATGTCTCAACATTGCTTTGACTCTTGCAGGAAGGGACCTCAAATTATTTTAAAGGCTTGATGCTTATTCTTTGCTACCTCATTGTTGCAGCCAGTTTTTTTGTACATGTAGACCCTACAGAAGGTGAGTTACTATAAGTTTAAATTCATTGACTCATTGTAAACTTCTGAGAGCCTGAAAGCTCAATGAATCTGCAGTAGCTAACAATTATGCCAATTTTTTTAATTTATATCTTAATTCATCAAACTTATGAGCATTAGAATTGGGTCCTCTTCTGGAATCATGATTCATATTCGAGTTCGAATTGACATAGGGCCTGTTTGGGAACCAATTATAAGAGCCAAAACCCTAGTTTCCTAAAATTTATCCAAACACCCATATTTTGATTAAATCAATTATTAGACCCTCAACTAAACACCCATATTTTGATTTAAAATCAATTAAGACCATCAACCTATGTTTCTTATAAGCAGCCCCTACTTGCTTTGGGTGAGTTTGGATTAGCGTCGGGTAAAACAGAACTTACAAAATTGATTCAATCAAAATAGGTTGTTTGGATGATTAAAAAGCAGGTAACCGTAGCTTATGAGATAACCATGGATTTCGGTTCATAATTGATTTTGACATGTATCACAGGGACTTGTCATAATAATCTGATTGTGGGATTTGGTACAGGTGATAACTGAGTATTGTGGCTATGGTAGCCATCCTTGTAAGCCTTGCCTCTGCACAAACCTAATACCCAGAAAAAGTCGAAAGCAGTGTGCTGGAGATTGAAGATGCCCTTTCAGAGAAATTCCTGAACTGAACTAGAATCCCACATGATGATCCTTAGTGTTGCAATTGAGCTAAATCAGGACGAAATTGTATGTATAATATCGAGCTTTTTATTTTGTTTTCCATTCAAAGGAATACTTGTGTACTTGATCTCCATAGTTCATATTCATTCAACACAATTTTTGAGTATTTCTTTCATCAGCCTCTTTATTAAATCAGATGGAAATTTCATGGGCATCAGTTGGTCATATTTTAATTGATGAGTTGTCTTCCCTATGCATGCAACATAAAAAAAAAATTCTCTTTACTCAAAAATAATACTCCCCTGGTCCTTAATATTAAAGTAGTTAAATTAGTTAGTACGACATATTTTTTTTAAAATATTTTAATAATTTTTTAACTCTTTTCTCTCTCTCTTAATTGATTATTGTTGAGGGAATATTAATAAGAGTAATTTAAAAAAATTAATAAATATAAGAAATAGATTTTATATTTAAGATCAAAATTTTTTATTTAGGTTATATCTTAAAGATCGAATGATTATATTATTATATTTGTATTATAGTAATTACCTAATAATAATGATTTATTATTATTTTTGGAGTGGCATAAGAAATGTTTTTAATCACTAAATTATTTTTTTATTGTATTTTATTTTATGTTAGCCTCCGTGGATTCAAATTCTCAAGGGGATGAATTGAAACTGTGTTTCATGTGTAAATTGAAAATAAAATACTGATTAACTTTTATTATACCCTTTTTGCTGAATAAGCAAGTCAAAACTTGCCTGTTTTTGACCAGAAGTCAACACTTGTCGACACATTTGAATTTTCAGATTCTCATCAGCTTCTAAGGGTGTGTTTGGATTAGTTTTGAAGAATAGATTTTAGAGAATAGATTTTGAGTAGAATAGATTTTAGAAATAAAGATGTTTGGATGATTAGTAGTAGAATCACTTTTTATATTGGTAAATTATTAAAAAGGGTATGATATGATTAAAAGTAAGAGAGATGAAAGATGATAGAGAAGAAAGATGAGAGATGAGATAGGAGAGAGAAAAAGAGAGATAAGAGAAGAGAGAGGAAAGAGAAAAAGAGAGATAAGAGAAGAGAGAGGAGATATGCTAGAGAAAAGAGAAGAGAGAGGGTGTAAGAAAAAGTAAGGGTATAATAATAATTGGATAATCTAAAACTTATATTTCAAACCAAAAGCTATTTTCAGTGGCTTATTCAAAATCGCGGTTTTCCCCAGAATCAATTCTCAACAAAAATAGCCGTTTGTGTAAAAATTTTCTAAACCGTAATTTTAGCCTATAATTAATTTTGAAACGGGCTCCCAAACACACACTAAAGTGATGATCAACTTGGGAGTAGTAGGTGATTCCACTCCATTTAATTATATTTATTCATTTTTATAAAAAAAAAATCACTTATTAAATCATAAACAAACCCCTTCATATAGGATGTCAGAAAGCACACAAAAAGAAGTCGAACTACAATCTGAGTGCTAGTAGCATTTTGGGTTCTGTTTCCTCGATCTTTCCGAAAATTTGACACGTTTAATACAATTGTTATATTTATTAAATGTATTTGGGTTCATCTAATAAATAGGTGAGATATATGATTATTTAGAGCATATTTAATTTTTAAAAAATATTATTTTATTATAATTCCAGTTGTGACATTTGAGAAGACATCATAACTCTTAGGTGATTAAGTTTATATTTAAGGATAATTAACGGCTCACCTTGCCTAATATTAATATCGTTTAAAAGAAAGGGAGATTTCGTATTGTCTTTTAGATCGTAAGTAAATCTAACCTCTTTTTAAAAAAAATTGTACAAAAAAAAATTATTATATTTACCAGCGTTTTCTTTAGAACAAACAAATATGCTTTACTTTTTTTTTTAATAATTAGTACTTCCTCATATTTTTAATATATGAGCTAATTAAAAAATTGAGTTTGGTTCTTACTTATAACACCTTAATCCATTTTATATTTGATATTTATCTTTTTTGTCTAAATTAATTTACCTAACTTATAAATTGATATATAATTTAATATTATACTTAAATATTTTAAGGAAGACTATGTCACATTTGTTATAATTAACTGATTTATTTAGTTTCTCTAATATAATATAAATTAAAGACCTGATTTACTTACGTACATCATGATGTAATGTAATCTAAATAAATAGACCTACTTGTAATAACGCAGTACAATTATCTATTTATCTTTACTTTTCAAAAATTACATGATTTTTTTGGCAAGTTTGCAAAAAATTACATGTTAGATATGTAAATTTGAATCTTTTAATCCCACTGATTTTAATAATTTGGCATCACTAAGCTCAAGTGAACCCATATTTTAAGTATTGTCCAACTAGTTGCCAACCACCAATCACCATCCTCATTTGTCGCGGCGAGCCACCATGTACCACTATTGACCACCGCCCTCCACCACTAGCCCTCATTTGCCACCACTAACCACTACCCTCCTCCACCAACATCACTATTGTCTATCACCAATCACCATTCACTGTTAGCTATCGGTTACCACCATCTTTTATCACTAGTTAGGATGAGTATGTAATGCTCATCATCAATTTGGACCATTCAAATTAAAGTAGGAAGATCCAGATTTAATTTAATTTTTATATCATAATATCATATTTATAATTTTTTTTAAAAAAAATTACCATTTTAAAAGTTTAAATTAAATATTTTAAATATAAACTGTAAGAACTAAATTTAAATAATGGCATAAATCTCATCGCATGATATTTAATTATTCTTCACGTGAATTTAGCGCTTTTTTTTAAGATCATATTACTATATATTTGAGTAATAGACTATTTTAGTTTTGAATTTAGTGGCTACCTAGTATTGGGAGGAATACTCACAAACTTTAAAACTGAAATAGTCAATCACTTATACCTAATAATATCATTAAAAAAATATTGAATATAAATATCGGTTGATAATACCAAAAAAAAAAAAGCCATTTTCCCACATTTCTACACAAAATCAGCGATGCTATCTATTCACAAAGTTAAATTAATTTTATATAATGAATTCAATAAATTAATTTCCACCTAAATTTTGATAATGTGGTAATATAATAATATTACATCTACAGGAACATAACATTAAATTTAGAAGAATAAAACCTGATTGGCAAATTCAAGTAACGGGTATTTGCACAGAAGGAAACTCATTGATGAGTTGGTTTTAAATTTAGAAAATAAGTTATTTTACAGAAATAAAAAATTCTTTTGTATTTAGTTATAATTTTTTATTTTTTATTTTTTTAAAAAAAAGACAATGTAAGATTCCTCAAGTGTTTTTTTAAAGAAAATAAGTATTTTTTCCTTAAAAAAACTTAAACAAATAGGGCCTAATTTACCTACAAATTCATGATCAGCTAACAGCTAATTAATGATTAAACTCTTTTAAGATGTAGAGATTATATAAATAAATTTTATCTATCCTAGTAAAATCTTTATTATATATTTATTTAGTCCTATTTATAAATTATTTTTATCAATTTCATAGATACTAAAAAAATATTTAACCTCATTAATTATGTTATAAAATTTAATAATTTTTTAACTTTATTTCTATTTAATATATATTATATCACATTAAAAATAAATTTAATATAATATAATAAATGAAGGTTAAAATGTTATATTTATATAAAAAAAATTCTCTATATTAATAAGAATATAAGAAACTTTTTTTTATCTTATAAATAAAATTACATAAATATATAGCTAAAGCATCGAAACCCTGACAACATACTAAAAAGATACAACTATCTATAAACTCGGTCTTATTGGTGGATATTGATAGACTCGCTGGAGGACAAGAATTTCAAATGACATTGTTGCTTAACAGGGTTTAATTTGATTTGAAGTCACTGGCTTCTTTATATACACTCGTTACAATCCTTAATACTCTTTCATAAATTGTATGATATACTCCTCAATCTACCTAAGAGTTTATTATGACTAAGTTTATTTGGCTTCTTTAATTTATTAAAAAAATTAACTAGATTTTATAATTAAGACCGTAAGTAGTATAAAATTTAGATAATTAACTAATATAAAGCTAGTCTAATAATATAAGGGCCTATTAGTTTCTTGTAGATTTTGAATTGAGTCCTAGAATCTGTATTAAAAGGGGCAGTCACGACTTTAAAATTAGATACTTAGTAATAAGATCTAAAAAATAATATTAAAAGAAGTTAGACAATTATTTTATCTATACTAAGAAAATTAATTAAATTAGTTATTTATAATAAATATATATTTATTTTTTTAATATATTTTTTTAATTATGTGTATTAAAATTATCCATAATAATAACCGGGCCACTTAAAATGAAAAAATTATAAATTTTTTAAAATAAAATAAATTAAAATTTTATATTTAAAATTAAAATAAATATTTTATTTAGCTTTATATTGCTACCCTCCATGATTAGACCCAAGCCATCATCAAAATAAAGGTATATTGGGTTTTTTCAGTTGATAGGTAAGTAGCTACCTAGCATGATTGGACACTAGCAATAATAATAAAGGCCGGTGCCAGTTTGCAACAGTGTTCATCACTCTTTCTTATAATTTAGGGAGAATTTACATGTAAGTTTTATAAATAAAAAAATTAATTATTTATGAGCCCATTTGAATTGGTTTTTAAAAAAAAATTATTTTAAAGTGATTCTGAATAAACTCTTTTAAAAAAGAGTTTATGAAAAAAAATAATTATAAACAAAATAAGTGTTTAAATAGTTATTATCAGAATGACTTTTATGTTTGGTAAATTATTAGAAAGGGTACAAAGTAAAAAAATTATAAACAAATAGTGGCAATTGTTCATCATCATTCCCATCAGCATCGACGAAGCCTCCACAGCCCATTGTTCCATATCACTATTCCCTCCTTCCTCCTCTAGCGTCGTTATCCCTCCAGATCCCTCTTCTATTGTCGTCATGGCGAGATCTAGAAGAAGACAAATCGGCTGCTTCCTCCTCTAGGAATGAGGACCAGATCTGGACGAAACCACCTCCTCCTCTTCCTCCAGTGACGATGACCAGACGATGAGAACCCACTGCCTCTTCCTTCTTTCTTCACCTTCGTAAAAAACGGTGACAGCAACGGCAAAGCAGGACGACGACTGAGTAGGATGACGGCTAGAGAGAAAAAGCGACAAGCATAGATGGTGATGGGGAGAAGTGTGAAGGCCAAAATCAAATAGCAAGACAATGACGGACAGAGGGAGAAGAGAGTGTGAAAAAAAAGATAAGGGTAAAATGATAATTGAGTAGCTTACAAACTCTTTTTCTCACCAAAAAATTAGTTTTAATCAATTTATCTGAAACCTAAATTTGAATCAGCTTATGAAAAAAAATACTTATGGAGTAGTAGATGTTTAGTTACATTCTTTCTAAAATCATAGTTTAGACTAAAATTTTTTTTAAAATCATAATTTTAGGTATAATCAAATACCCACATATAAGTTTTAACTGTTTATAAAAATAAAAATTTTGTAAGACTAAATAATAATTAATTTTTATGTAGAGCATCTATGTAATTCTCCCTATACTCATAGGATATAGGTAGAATTTTAATTATTATATTTTCTCTATAATTATTTATAAATTATTTTTTAATTAATTTATTTGAGAAAAAAATATTAAAATTAGTTATAATTATATATTTTTTAAGAAATACTATTAATTAAATGCAATAAATTATAATCTAATTTTGTCCATTTCTCTTTATCACCACACGAGTTTTAATTTGTTTACTTTTATAAAATATGAACTATAATTTTTTTAATGTAGTTTGATTTTCAATGATGATATCAAATACGAAAATGTTGAATATCACAAAACTTTGATGTTACACATTGGATCATGATCCTATTTATAAATTATTTTTAGTATATTTTTAACAAACTAAAGAAAATATTAAACTTCATTAATTTTGTCTTAAAATTTAATAAATTTTTAACTTTATCCGTATTTAATATACATTATACTTATGAGAATAAAGTCAACACTATAACAAATGAAGAGTAAAATTATATATTTATATAAAAAATTTAATGATATAACTTATAAATAAAATAAATTTTTTTTTTCTACCTTATAAATAAGATCAAAGGAAAAGATGATCAACTTATAAATATTAAAAAATTAATTAAATTAGTTATTTATAATAAACGTGAGTTTAATTCTCTAAAATATATATCCCCATTGATAAAATACTTTTTATATATAATCTATAAGAATATTTTTAAAAAAAATTATAAATTTAGAAGATAAGTACAAGAGATAAAATATATTAAGGTATTATATCTATTACAAGAGCAAACATCTCAATTGGCTTTTATACGTGGGAGGAGAAGTAATGATTGGTAAAATCGAGAGAAGTGATGTAATTGGACAAATAAAAACAATATATATATTGATATGGTGGGAAATACCATATAGTCCTTCATTAGAACAAAGTGATAAAAAAAATTATAAAAATACAATACTATCATCACACAGATATGAAGTATTGATGGATAGCTATAAAGATGAAATCCATATATGATCTTCAAATCTATGAAAGCCTTTGCCGATATGAGGAGGAGAAGTTGAAGGGTAGGAATGTAATTATACATTAGAAGCTTCAATTATTAATTAGCAGCAACACCAGCAGCTAGTTTTGCTCTGAGATCCTTTCTCAAGATCTTGCCTGAAGGTGATTTTGGAATCGCATCAATGAAGAACACTCTGCTTATTCTCTTGTAAAACACCACCTGCGCCACATCAACACTTTCTTAAACACAACATTACATAATTTTATTTTTAATTTTTTAAAATTATATATATTCCCACTTCTAAAGTAAGTCACTCGTGATTTCTTTCCTTAAAAATTATATTTTTTTATAGTTTAAAAAATGAAAAATTGTAGTTAAGGTTTTCCCCCCATCAAATTACAATATTTTATGTATTTAGTTGTCCTTGATTATTTTTCTAAACTATGTTTATGTTTCATAATAGGTCCTAAACCCGAATAAAATAAAAGAGGGGATTGTGTTTAGCCCTCCAGAGCTAATACAAAACTCCATCAAATCTCTCATGAATATCCATAATTGATTCTATAATTAGAAACATCTTATTATTAATAATTTTAAATTTATTTAAAATTTAAAATTCACTTATTATAACTTGATTGAAAAAGATTCAATAGATATATAATTTTAAGTACCTAATTTTCTTGTTTGAAAAATAACTACACAGGTCTAAAAAGGGAGAAATTCACATAATATTTCTTCCTGGTTCGTTCAATAGATGCTTCTATTTTTATTAATTTTTTTATGAATGGATATAAAAAATCCATATAATTTTTTTAAAAAAATCAGGAAGGGAAAAAAACAGACCTGTTTGGAGACAAACCGTTTGATGTCATCCTCGGTGGTTTGAGTGTGACCGTTGGATCTGACAACAAAGGCAACGGGCACCTCTCCAGCTGATTCATCCTTCATTCTGAAACCAAACCAAATCCACTCCTTAGAACAAAACAGAATGGGCAGATATTGTGTGAGGTAAGGTGCAGGAAATTACGATACGTACGGGACCACGGCGGCGTCGGATATGTGAGGATGAGTGAGAAGGAGGGCCTCAAGTTCAGCGGGGGCCACCTGGAAGGCCTTGTACTTGATGAGCTCCTTCAGCCTATCAACGATGAACAGCTCATCGTCGTCATCGATATACCCTATGTCTCCCGTATGCAACCACCCCTCCTCGTCGATCGTTCTTTTCGTTGCCTCCGGATCATTTAAATACCCTGGCCATTTTTGTCCCATCATGAGTTATTATTTTGGATTCTTTCCTTCTTTGTTTCCTTTGCTTTAATTCCTTCATTTCGTCCATACTAATAATAATAATAATAATAATAACAACAAGGAAAAATAAATGAAATACAAACCTCACAAACAAATTTGTGAAAAAAAAGGAAAAAAATTACAACAGTCATTTGTGAAAAAAGGGTAAAGGAATAAACTTAAATCAAACACTTTAAATGTACACTTAAATTAGTTGTATGATAATTATCACCCTTAATTTTTTTTTGTTAAGTATATATATATTTTTTTATTAAATATAATTATATTTAAAATATTATTAAATATTAAATATAAATATTTTTATATTTATATTTATTGGCTTGATGTTATATAAAAGATATAAGATTATAATTCGCATAGGAAACATCATTGAGAAGGGAGAAATTGGCTGACTTGTCAAAATCATGACGGTGTATGAAAATCGTCAAAGGTGGATCTGGACGTTGGAGAATTTTTCAAAACAATCAAGCGCATTAATAAAATGCGGGCAGTGTTGGTGTGAGGGGAGTGCCGTCCCAACTCCCAAGTGCCAACCCATTGATACGACACCGTAAGCTACCCATTGAAAGCTATACTTACCAACTTTGGTGGCAACAAAAGTCATAATCACAAGTAAACTCAGATTATGCTATATAAGCTGTGAATACCCAATTAAAGAATATATTATTGAAATTAATTAGTTTAACTAATAAACAGAAGTGATCCAGAAGTTAACTTGATTAAAAAAATATTTATATTTTTGACCAGATAAAGGAGACTAATAATAAATAAAATGGTCATAAAGGTACCTTTCATGATTTGATCGCCTCTAATACAGATCTCGCCCGGGCGGTTACGTGGTAGAGATTCAGAGGTCTCAGGATCCACAATCTTCATCTCAGCATTTCTTACCACTGTTCCACATGCTCCTGCCTTCACTTCCATGGGTTCCTTGGCAAATCCTAAGCTCATTGTCAACACGGGTCCTGCCTCCGTCATCCCATATCCCTACACGTTCATTTCATTACACCATAATAATTAGTTCATATTTAGTATTCAATACAACTAATTAATTCGTATTAGCTTCTCTTAACCTTTACATTCGACTCAACCTTATATAGTCTATAATCACTTTATTGCAACCTCAAACATTTGGTAAAATTCTAAACTTACAACTCTTTTGGTGCAATAAATTAATAAAAATAAACTAATTAATTAATTTTAAAATATTTATATTTTATTTGAATAAAATTTTAAATTATATAATTCCAAATTTTTGGTTAAAAATTATCATTATTTATCAAATATATAGAGTAATATCCAAATGGGAAAATGTACACACAGAATATGACGGGCACTGGCACGAATATTTTCCATTAATGATTCAGTTCACACCATCCACAACTTCTCCCCAACCATGCCTTTGCTTATTTTATACACGTGTGTGTGTGTGTGTGTGTGTCATATTTCCAAGCAAATTCAAATCTTTATACCACCGTACCTTTACATTCAACATCCTCTATAAATAAATTATTTTAGAATATACTACAAATCATTTTAAAATATTTATTATTATTAAAAAAATATTTAAGGCGTTAAATATATTAAAAATTATTTTAAAATATTAAATATTATTTAAAAAGTTTATTCAATATAACTTAACCTTTAATACATACTTCTTTTATTTTAAATATAAGATAGACTCTTATTTTTAAATAAATTTAGGTATCTACCCTCCAAAATAATAACTAACCCCTAGAATTTTTAAAAAAGTTTGAGTGTTAACTATGTCTCTATATACATTAGTAGGGATTAAATTTTTCATTAAATACTTAAATAATTCAATTAAATTTTAATTATGTTAGGCCTTATAATTTAAATATAAAATTTTGATTATTATACACATTGTACTAGGAATTTTTATATTTAGAATTAAATTATATTATACTATGAGATCTTATAACTTGAGGTGAGTATATATATATAAATATCATCGATAATGAATAAAATATTAAAATTGAGAGAAGGTGATCGAAGCGTGGACGATTATTGAATACCTGACCGAGTCTGGCTTGAGGGAACTTGGCTCTCACAGAGTCTTCAAGTTCTTTACCCAGAGGAGCCCCACCGGACTTGAATACTCTGATCGACGACAGGTCGTACTTATCGATATCCGGCGACTTTGAGACGGCAAGCACGATCGGCGGCACCACCGGAGCGATCGACACCTTGTGTTTCTGTATCAAGCCTAACAACGCGTTGATTTCAAACTTGGGCATCAACAAGATCGCCGCCTTGGCCCTCAATCCACACAGCAAAACAGAGTTCAACGAGTAGATATGAAACAGGGGAAGAACACAGAGAATCACATCTTCATGGTGGAAATACAGGTTCGGATTCTCTCCGTCGACTTGTTGGGCTATGCTCGTCAGTAATCCCTTGTGAGTGAGCATCACGCCTTTTGGTAATCCGGTGGTGCCGGATGAATACGGCAATGCGACGACGTCGTCCGGTTTGATTTTGACCTCGGGCATGTCGTTCTCGTCGGCTTGAGACAGCTCCGAGAAATGAGAGTGTCCGTCCGGTGGAGAATCGACGAAGATTAGCTTCACGTCAAGGTCCTTCACTTTCTCGTAGTAGGCTGATTGAGTTATGAGGATTTTCGCGTTGGAGGCTTTGAATTGTTTGGAAATCTCGGCTGCGGTGAAGAAGGGATTCGCGGCGGTTGTCATGGCGCCGCGGAAGGAGGCACCGAGGAAGGAGAAGACGAATTCAGGGGAATTGGAAAGGAGGACCATGATGACGTCACCCTGTCCGACGCCGAATTTGTTCAATCCGGAGGCGACACGCCGGGAGGTGAGCTCGACTTCGTAGTAAGTATAGATTTCGCCGGTGGGGGCATTGATCAGGCAAGGACGGGAGCCGAAGTCGGAGAGATTCTCGAAGCAGTAAGAATGAAGAGGAAGGTGTTTGGGGATGTAGATGTCGGGAAGTTTCGACCTGAAGATGAAGTCGTTCTGAGGTTTGGTGGCGATCTCTGTGGAACCCATTGGAGGAACTCAAGAAGAAGGTAAGGGAATAAGAGAGAAACAGAGGAAGGAGAGAGAGAGAGAACGTGTTTGGGGATGAAGATGATGTGTCTCACTCTCCTGAAGAAGAATTCGGTGGCGAAGGATTGTAATAAAAGGAAGGGAGATGGTGGTTGGTGAAGGAGGGACATATCGGGGAATAAGGGAATTGTGTTGGGGTAGAAATGGGGATTCAAAGGAGATGATGTCTTAGACATGGGGTTGGTAAGGGATAGAAAAATATTGGGACGTTCTTCTTGACCTGAAAAAAAATATATATATTTGCATGCTCTGAATCTTGTGAACTATTTTGGAACATTAAAATTTTGCATGTGTTTTTTTTTTCATAAAACTATTTTTTATTTTTTAAAAACATTTCATAAAATTAATTCTAAAGTTTACCATTAAAGTGGCTTTGAAGTAAAAAAATAATAATAGGACAAGGAATCAAAGGCTTTGAAGTAAAAAAAACAAAAAACAAGAAGAAGAAGAATGAATTCAGTCACTTCTCAATTTTTTTATTTATAAAATTTAAATTTTTTATTGTTCAATATATAAAAAATGGATTATGGATATTAATATCATAGTTATGAAACATGAATTTATAAAGTTATAGAATTATTAAGAAATTAGGAATTATAACCATCATAGGATATAAAAATCGAAGTAAGAATAAGAAATTTTCAAGCAAATAAAAAAAATAAAGAAAAAAAGAGGGGGGTTGGTGAGAGGGGGTTTAGGGAGTGGGAAGATGGGGAGGGTGGGGCCAGAAGGATAACATCTGATGAAGAAGGGGCCACCTTTTCACAACAACAATAATAATGACAACAATGGGAATTTATTAATAATAATATTATTATATATAATTTAATTAAAGATTTGAATCTAATTTTAAATATAAAATTTATTTTTTATATTTATTAATTATTTTTTAAATTATTTCTATTAATATATTTTTTAATAATAATTAAATAAAAAATATAAACATAAATTAAAGAAAATATTTGGGTGTTTTTAAAAAAATATCATATATTAAATAATTTAATTAATTTTTTTAATTTAATTAAAAAAATTATATTAAAAATTTTATAGATGGAATTCACCTACCACACAGCATCATAAAGGGGCGGAAGATGTACACGCTCTTCTCATTTGCTTTCCCATTTACCAACTACGTGTAATCCACGTAGACTCCTCCATACCTCCCCACTCCTCATCACTCGTCACAAATCATTAACTTCGGTGTGTGTGTGTGTTTTTATTTCTTTTTTTTAAATTACTAGAGGTTTTATAAAAGATTGTGATAATAAAAAATTGTAATGACAAATAATCATGATGAACTTTGTCATTTCCTTTATAGAAATTTGCTATCACATATTGTAAACTTGTTATAAAATTAGCTATATACTAGTCCCTTTTGACACAGATCAGGATATCTACCGCCAATAACAATGACTAATTCTCGTATTGAAGACAATCCTATTTGAAGTACTACATGTAGATATCTCTTCTAGGGAAAATTCAAATTTTAGTTTGATATGTTATGAAGGATTAATTCCTTTCGTTCGTTATACTCAACCCTATTAGTTATTATCTTGTCTTTTAATGAATGGCCATGCTTGGGTCATTGTTCTGTTTCGGCCCATTCCCCTTTTGGGCCATTATTATGGGTGAGCCGAACCATTAACCTTGCCTGCTCCTCTAGGTTTTTTTTTGGCCTGATCCTCTAATATTGGCATCATCATAAGTCTCACCAACATTAGGGCAGGTTTACTTTCCTTGGATTCCCAAACCCTTTCCCAAAAAGAAAAATAATAATAATTATAACTAAAGTCAATGTATTGTAATAACGTCTAACTAGATGGGTGGACCAACCCACACCCTTCAATCTTCATCATATATATATATATATGCATATACATATATATGTATTATGTGTACGTGTGTGTATATGTATGTATATACAGACAAGGAGGGACTCGACAATTTTATGCTGTGGGGACAATATAACATAGTACTATTGAAGTACATGTTTTTTTTAAATATATTTTGAATTAATTAATTTTTTCTCTCTCATTTTGAAGTGTTTGATGAGAACATGGTTGTGATGCTAATTTTATAGAGAACATTTTCCATTTCTTTCAATTAAAATTAATATAAGTATAAGTAATCTCATACTTATGGAATGCGTATTTCTTTTAGATAAAGTTGACATTATTGTAATTTTAAAATATGTAAGGTTCTAAAAAAAATTATTTAAAAAATAAGAATAAAACGAATATAAAGATAAATATTAAAAAATATATCTTATTTAATTTAAGGTTCTAAAATAAAGATAAACTCATGGGAAAAAGCTCAAATTTTCGTGAGAAAAATATTTCTCACAGCTTTTCTCACCTAAAAATAGGCCGTTGGAAAAAGGCTTGAGGAAAATAAGAAAAAAATTCTTATGCAACAAAACTGTGAGAATGAAATGTTAGGAAGATATTCAACAAAAAAAATAAAAATCAAAACATTTAAACTTAAATTTAAAAAATTAAAACAATAAATGGCCTACCTTTATTTAAAAAAAAAACCCGGTTATAATTATTAAAGCAAACGACATAAACTTAAAGTTTGAAAAGATCACCAACCAACATTATAACATTATAAGCATAAAAGCCATAAAGAAACTAGCTCCTATGAACCTACATTATTATCCATATGGGATAAAGATATTGTTGATGACACCAGGCTATTTATCCATAGGGATTGACATGTTTTGATTAATCATGTTTTCAGGGATGGTAAGTATGTAACAAATTATTCTCTTTATCTTTAATATAAGATCTATTTAACTAATTTAATTAGATTAAAAAATTTAGTTAATATATTATATTTTGTTTTTAAATCTTAACCATTTTCTTTAATTATCTCTTCCTCACTCTTTTATTTAATTATTGTTGATAGAGTATCTATAAGAATAATTTTTAAAAATATATATAAATATAAGAAAGGGATTTTATATTTAAAAATAATATTAATTTTATAATTTATTTATATATTAAAGATCGGAAGAGTATTTGATAAAACTTTCTCAAGACGGCAATTTTGTGATAGGTGGCCAGGGATGTTAGGTCTAAGTTGACTATTGTTAGTTAATGTATTTTGAGTTAATCCTTATATATGCATTCACATTATTTTTTTCTTTGAAGTCATGAATGAGGGGTGGTCAGTATATTTGTAAACAACAAGTGAATCACTTCAGAATATGTACTTACTCAATGCAATCTTTAATATAAGATTCAATTAATTAATTTAAGTAAATTAAAAAAGTTAGTTAAATTAATTATTTATAATAATTATATATTAATTTCCCTAAAATATTCTTTACTATCATGTGCTTAGAGTTACCTCTTGATGGAGACCCCTTAATAAATATGCAATAATATGGGAATACTTTGAGAGAAGATTATAAATTTGTGAAATAAAATAAATTGAAGTCTTATATTTATGACTAAAATAGGCTCCTTGTCTAACTCTTATAATTATGACTGAGGGAAGTACTAATTTTAGTGATTACAAAAAAAAAAATTCATGAAAAAATTAAGAAAAATATAATTCACTGTAGGTTGATTTTACAACGTACGGGCTTATGTGACAAAAAAAATTTGTAAATTTATATTATCTTTTATTCTAAATATAAGAGTAAAATAGAATGTTTATTTTGATCTTAAATATAAGACCTATATTCATTTTATCTCTTAAATTTATAATTTTTTTTTAAACTATTCTTATTGATTGCACATATTAAAATTAGTTAACAAAAAATAAAATAATTCTAATGCAAATTATTAAAAAAAATATTTTAGAAAAGTAACAATTTTTTTATAAATAAGTACTTAACTAATTTCTTTAACTCTACAAATTAGTTATATCTATAACTCCTTACTTGAAGAAAATTAAATAAGAAAATCCAAAGGGTAGTGAAAATTGAATATATATATATATATATATATTAGATAATTTGGAGATGTTGATATGTCATATTACTTTAGGGCGTGAAATGGGACACTTGTAGGGACTCCATCTCCAATAATTCATCCAATTTGTAGACAGTACACTAGTTGACGTCTTGAAGTAACCATGAAATCCATCAAGTGTGTGTGTGTGTATAATTCTAACAACATTGACGTCCATCAAAAGCTAGTAGAACAATTAAGGTTACGTTACATGACATATACGTACTCCAAGAATGTCAACTTCTATATATAACTTGACATGGAAAAAGAAAATGGGAGTGGGAGGATACAAGTATAACTACTCTGAAAAAACCTAACAGAAGAAAAACCTAAAACATATATATATATATCCAATAAAAAATATACATAGAAGGGGAACCAACAAAAAGTCAACATGATTCTTATCCAACAGTGCGCGCAAGTGGCCACATAAATATCTATATATATTTACATGCACACAAGGGAAACCAAGTAACTTGAAATTATAACCTAGAGTTATTAGCTACCTAGGTGTGTGTGGTTCCATGGAGTCGTCGTCGTCGTCGTCATCAATGTCCACTGTGTTAGTGGTCCTCTTCTTCTTTTCAATTTCGACATCTCTGTGTTTTCATGGCGGCGAGGCAACGGTGGTTATTGTGTCTAAGGATGGGGATGGAGATTATGGAAGTGTGAGTGAAGCCATAGCCAAAGCTCCTAAGTTCAGTGAAAAACCCTACACCATTCAAGTTCGAAGTGGAACTTATAAAGAATATGTCGTGGTTCCGCCGGAGAAAACCAATATTAAGCTCGTCGGTGATGGCCCTCGCCTGACCAGAATAGTTGGCTCCCACTATGGTACCACCCTAGGTATATATATGTTTCTTTTATTTATATGCAAACACATTCTTTAATTTCTTGTTATACTAACATTTTGGGATTAGGCTCTCCGGCTTTTTCTTTTTCTATCGCTATGTATGAACACATACACACACATATTGGTTTTTTGGCTTTTCCATCTATTGAGGATTATATTTTCAGATTAAAATTTTTCATGGTGATGAATGACCTTCTGGCTTGAAAAATATGGGTTAAGTATACTCCTACATACGTATCGAAACTCTTAGTTCTAATAATATCAAGAAGGTTCAGAACTTTTTCTCATAAGATATATATATATATATATAGGCATCCCTTCTTGATATGATATGAATGTTTGAACCAATTTCTTTTCCAAAAAGAAAATTTAAATAATATAACCCTAATATATCTTACCCTTTTGGCAATTAAGTTTCGGAGACATGCGAGCTAATCCTTTTGAAACTTCTACTCCTGCATAATTTTTTTCACAATTTTTTTAAAGTGATAACGAAATGCATTACCAAATATATGCCACTAATTAATTTAATGGTCATATATTATATAACTAAGTTTGGGACCAATTATTGGCGAACCGATATATATATATATATATATGCTGGCTTGCATCTTATAACTACTCTACCAACAAATATGTCTATATTTTCAAAGTTAGGGATTTTCAGAACACATTAGGATTCAACGTACGTGACCACTCTTTGTATTAAAAATTTTGTGTACCGGGACATTCATGTGACTAACACGTGTATATGTGTGTGTATATATATATAATCCGAATGTATTTTAAACCCACATGTACAGCATGCTGACTTGGTCTAAATATTAAGAACATGTCTTGGATTGCATCGTCTAGCATGGCCTAATGATATGTTTTTGAACGAAAAGCTAGTTTCTTTTTTCAATGTTTTGGAAAGAGTTGCGTTGTGATTCGCTTTTCAAACAACATTTTTTTTTACTTCTGTTTTTCACTTTTCTTCATATTTTATATTTAAACTTTTTGAAATTATCTTTTAAATGTATTATCCAAATAAATTTATATTAAATTGACTTTTTAATATAAATATATTACACTAAATAATTTTTATTCAAATTTTAATTTATAAAAGTCGGTTAGAATAAAAGTTATTTTTATAAATATTAATCTAAATAAGCATTAAAAAGGCTTAGGGTTTGATAGGAGTTCTACCACCGAGTGCTTGGATTAATTGATAAGAGTTGTTATAGCTTCACTAAAAATTATGGGTTTAATCCTCTAGGAACACAGTATTATAGGTGGTAGAGTTGTTATCCAAATGAGTCTTAATTAGTATGGCTCGATCTAGATTATTCTGATTATAATTCCTTAAACGGTTGGTGGGGAGAGGAAAATTGGCCGACTCACAATCCCTTATATATATATATATATATTCAGTTTGTCAAAATGTATTCAAACTTGGTAGCAGTGTGTATGGTTTTTAATGTGAGGTGCTTAATTATAACTAAATTCTGGCTGGGTTGTTGAAGGTCAGCCAAGCAACAGATATAAAGTGGATATGGGATGGTGATTGGTGAGTAGATTGCAGACTCTGAAAAAGCAAACGCCCAACATCAACCACCTTTGACGTTATTTTGTGATAATTTCAGGTCACCAGAAGGAGAAGACCTACTGTGTTTAACCTTTTTTTTTTTTTATTAAACCTAATCCATTACATCAATTCCAACCAGCTTAATTGAGTCTCAACGTCTTCATATGCCCAGTTTTGTCATGGTTAAATCTTGAAAGCAACTCAACTCCTCCCTCTTTTCTTTACTTTTTGAGAATAAGTAATTCATTACAGCATATAAGAGTTTAGAAATAGTGATATACATAAACTACATTGGTTATGATTTTATCATTTCATGGATAAACTATCTATTAAAAATATAATTAGATTTTTTTTTTGTTATAACAATTTTTAGAAAGGGGTTGAGTTCACCCACGATCTAAAGTAAGGCGAAATCTCCCTTTTTCCTAAGTGATCCCAATATAATTAGATTTTGGTCAAGTAATTAATTTGCAATTGTAATTGACTTGGTAGATGTTTATGGAGATGGGTTCGTGGCGGAGAACATCGGGCTGGTGAACTCAGCTGGGTTAAAAGCAAGCGCTGCTGTGGCGGTTCGCAATCAAGCCAACAAGAGCATCTTCTTCCAATGTTCTATTGAAGGCTTTCAAGATACACTCTGGGCGGTCGCCGGCCGCCAGTTCTACAAGAATTGTGACATCTATGGCACTGTTGACTTCATCTACGGTAATGCTGTTTCTGTCTTCCAGGATTGCAACCTCTACGCTCGTTACCGGCCCTACGTCACCTTCACCGCTCAGTCCCGTGATAGCCCTAACGAGCATACCGCCTTCGCCTTCCAACACTGCCACTTCACGATGGCCCCAGAAGATGCCGGCATGAAGTCGAAGGTTCGTGCGACGTTGGGAAGGCCATGGCGGCCGTATTCGACGGTGGCCGTGATTGACTCGTTCATTGACTCCATGGTTGACCCCATGGGATGGGAAGAAATGAGAGGTCAGCCTACCGATAAGGTGACGTATGTGGAGTTCAATAATTATGGGCCTGGGTCCAACACTTCTAGGAGAGTCCACTGGCCTGGTGTTAGACTCCTTAACGGCCCAAATGAGGCCCAACGTTTTACAGCTTCTGTTCTGTTAGATGCTGATTCTTGGATCCCCCACAAGGGGGTTCCTTATAATTGACTGGGATTAGTGATGATTCATTTAGGGGGTGTTCTTTGGGCCAATTGGCCCAATAAGCCCAATTCGGCCCAATTCTTGTTATTGAACACCCCATGATTAAATTTTTCTTTTTATACCCTAAACCTCAAATCTTTGAACTTAATTTACATTTACGGCAGAATTATATGTAGTGCTATGTTTTATTTTAGTTCTCTCCAAGTGTCAATGAAAAATTATTATTAAGGAATTTTATTATGCTGTGACCTTGCTTACAAATTTAGTAGCAAAAAAAAAATTCAGTTCTTTTTTCTTTTTTACAAATATTACTATGTCTCACTATGTCGACATCTAATAGAAATTATATAATTGATTGAAGAAGCCTAACTTAAGATTCTATTATAAATAATCACTTTCAACATATTTAATTGAAATTAAAAAAATATTAAATTTATTGTCTTAAAATTTAATTTTTTTAATTTCACTCCTATTTAATATAAACACTTTTTTAAGAAAATAATAGTTTATGTAATACTAATAAAGTGTAAAATTGTATATTCATAACAAAATTAATTTAATGATAGGATAAAAAAAAATTTCTCTCCAACTTATAAAATGGTTAGAAGAATACATGTAAGTTAATGAAGCAAAGAAATGAAAAAAAAAAAGGAGGAGGATTTTAGTGCTTGCTTGGTGATGAACAATATTGGCTAGCTAGGTAATGAGTTGTGACCTAAGCAAAGGCGTGCCTTTCTCTTTATTAGCTGCTTTTCCAAAGCAATTAGATTATTTAATTATTAATCCTAATCAATTCAAAAAAATAAATAGTTAAAATATTTTTATGAGAAGATAAATACAAGTGGAAAACGAGATATTAGTATTATAGGTCCTAATTTTCAGTTTTCCTTTGTCCCTAGATATATGTTCAAATACAAATTTTTAAGTGTAATAAATGTATGTGTCGGAAATATCCTTCATAGAAAATGTAAATTACGCATCCCACTCTTTCACACCTCGCATACAATTGAGGATGAAAATGAAAATAAAATAAGTAAAAAATTTATAAGTAACTTATAATCGAAATTAATAAATTATCGAAATTAATAAAAACCTTAAAATTTATTAATTTAATTTTAAAAATTAGTAACTTTTTAATTTTCTCCTATTTAATATATACATTTTCTAATAAAGCATTCTACACAATCATAAATAAAAAATAAAATTATATATTCATATAAAAATTTAAAATTAATATATATATATGTACTCCTTTAAATTTATATCAAATTTCTATTTAGTCCATTAAATTTATATAATATATTTCAAGTCATTTAATTTTAATAATATTAATCTCATTTAATAAAAATACTGACTAGACAAATTTAAATGATGACATGTGATTAAATGTTGTCAAAATCATTTTTATACTGTAAAATTAAAATAAAATAATCACTTTTATACTGTAGAATTAAAATAAACCACTGATAAGCAAGTTTATTTTAATTCTAAAATATAAAAATAATTATATTAAAATATTAAACTCAAAATGAACTTGCTAATCTGTAGGTTTACTTTAATTTTAAAACATAAAAATGATTATATTAAAAAATTAAAATCAAAATAAATATGATGGTATGTATGTTTATTTTAATTTAAAAATATAAAAATGCTATAAACATACTATTTTAGTATTTAATTACACAGTCACCATTTAAATTTTTTTAGTTAACATTTTTTATTAAATGAGATTAACAGTATTTAAGTTAAGTAGTTAATAGTACACTTTATAAGAGATCAAACTAAAATATGATATAAATTTATAAGACTAAACGTATATTTTAATTAAAATTTAATTACATGACTTATAACTAAAAAAATATTTTCTAAATTAGGAAGTGATACTTCTAATCTTTTTATATGACTAGCTATTACAATTTATCATCTTGAAATTTAATGCTAAATTTAGGAGTGATATTTCTAATTTTTTAATGTGACTATCAAATATCAAAGGTTTTTTTGGTCAACACCCCCCACCACAACAACAACAAAAAAACAAAAATGACAACCAAGATTCTCAGAATTTAGAAATATCTTAAGAAATTAGGGTGATTATTTGTCTCTTTCTTCTTGTTTATTTTTGTTATAAATGACGTGTACATTCAAAAGTAAAATTTTTGGTGGATTAACTTTTTGATAAAACCATTATATATATATATATATATATATATATATATATATATATAACTTTCTAATAAAAACGGACTTAACTTTTTAGCAGTATATTGACTATAAGCCAAGCCTTCTTCTGCTCAGTTTCTTCCGAAGCACGCATCTTTCTATCTTTACAAGTAAAGTAGAACTGAATCACTTCGTCTTCTTCACACCTTACTCTGTATATTCCCATGGCCCAAGATTCTGCCTTTGATCTTCTCTACGAATTGTTTTTCTTTTCTTCTTTCTTCTTCTCTCTCGTGGCCACTGAACTTCTCTGCATTGAATTTCCATTTTTCTCAGCTCTGTTTTTCCAACATGAAGATGATCATCATGTCCCATTCACTCTTGCTCAATATCCTCAACGCTCGCGGTTTCCCAAGACAAAAGATTCTCCTTCCCTCCATTTACCACCATCATCACCTTCTTCTTCTTCTTGGAGTAACCCAGATACGAAGCATGTGAAGTCTTCAATGAAAACAGAGGAACCCTTGCAGATTATCTGTGAAATATGTGCAGAAACTAAAAGAACTACCCAGATGATCAAGAACCATACATGCGACCATTCATATTGCTATGATTGTGTAACAAAACATGTAGCCACGAAAATTCAAGACACCATAACAGCAGTTCCATGTCCTGGTTTGGATTGTAAAACTGTTTATGATCTCGAAGCTTGTCGGCCATGGCTTCCAAAGGACTTACTTGAAAGGTGGGATCAGGCTCTGTGTGAAGCTCTGTTTCTGCAAGTTCCTAAATTTTACTGTCCCTTTAAGGATTGTTCAGCGATGATGTTGGTTGAGAATGAGGAAGATCAACGAGGTGCGGGGGAAACAGAGTGCCCTGTTTGCCATAGGATGTTCTGTCCAAGGTGTAATGTTCCATGGCATCCTGGAATTGACTGTGGGGAATATCAGAAATTGAATGAGAATGAGAGACAGAGAGAAGATCTTCTTGTGAGGAAGCTCGCTAAAGAAAAGAAATGGGGAAGGTGCCCAAAGTGTAAGTTTTATGTGGAGAAGATACATGGATGCTTGCATATCACTTGCAGGTTAGTTTTCTTTCTACTTTCAGTTGATATTTCATCTCTTGTTTATGAAGTAATCATGCTTTGTTCTTGTTATGAGGAACAAGTATTTAGGGATTAATTAAAGAAATAGTTAATATGTAAGAAGCCCCAGTTTTACTTAATTTTTAATTAGTTACTCAGAATTTTCTTCTTTTTATCAATAATTCTTATAGTTTTAACTTAATTTATAATTAGGTCTTGTAGTTTCAAATGATTGATAAAAAGAGAGAAGAATTAAAATCAGGGGAAACTTGAGAATTAATTTTTTCTTAATTAAATGATTTATTATTTGTGATTGCAGGTGCAAATATGAGTTTTGTTATGCATGTGGAGAAGAATGGAGTTCTAACCATGGAGGCTGCCAAAGAAATTAGATTATTTAATGCCATGGTTTGATGAAGAACATATATCATTTTCACATGTCACTTGTCATTTTTTGACATGTTTGTTTGTATAACAACAAAACATGAAGACATGACCTTAGTGTGTTGGGGTTGAGGTTGATATTTGCAAGAAAATTCTACTGCTCGGCTTTTAAAATATCCTCATATAACTTTATCAGATTGAGGTTGTTTTCCACTGTAGATTTTATCAGATTCTCGCGTCTCAAATTCTTCTTCTTTATCAGAGAAACAAAGAGCCAGAGTCTTCAATCTGGTATGTATCATTCTTTCTTTTCCCTTCATTCTACCTTTCAAATTCTTTAATTAAGCTCATTTTCTTCTAATATCTTTATTTGTAAAACAATAAAAAAAAATCAAAGAGAAGTGGCTTCCAACATCAGCATCATGATGTATAAAGATGAGATTGAGGGGCAAACTAGTGGGATTGGGCTTAAACCATAAATGGAAAAAATGGCGAGGTGGAGACCAAAGTCCAACAATCAATAAAATTTTCAATTTAAGCCTTACCCCTGAACATCCCATTTGTTTTTTTTAAATATTCAGACATTTAAATAACAAAAAACGTTTTTCCTAGTGAAAAATAGTCAAATTTGTATTAAGCACATAATTCAAAAAATAAAAGTGTATTTGCATTTTAAAAATATCATTTTAAATTGAACTAGACTGTGCATAAGGAAAAAAAATTATTAAGAGAAATAAAATTCACTTCGGTGATCTCCTGTCTCAAAAGGATTAATCTTTAAGTTATCGGTTAGGGGATACTCACATGATTTCTACAAAAGAAATATCATTTTAAATCATTATGAAAAAAAAAAGATAGAGCAAAATAGCACTCAATATCCTGATCTTATTTCTTAGATGCGATAAATATCCTAATTTTAAATAGTATAATTTTACCTATAATCTTATTTCTTAAATATTAAGAATTACACCAAATTAAAAAGATTATAGGTAAAATTATAACAAATTAAAAAAATTATGGGTAAAATTATATTACAAATAAAATTAGGACATTAGCCGTACTTAAAAAATAATATCAAGATATTTTATGCTACTATATCTAAAAACAATACAAAGAGTTTACATAATAATTAAACAATTAACTCGTGATTTTAATTTTTTTTATAAATATAAGTATCTAGATTCTCTTATTAAAAATAATATTAAGACACTATCAAATATTAAATATTGATACATTCTCCTAATTTAAGCCCATTTTGTTAGGTCTTACTAATTAGAATATTATTGTTATTATTATATTTTCTGTTAATTAGGGAAATAAAATCTGATTAAACATGATCTGATATCTATGATTTAATTTTCACATTCTATTTTAATCGTAACAAATTACTAGGCTAGTTCCTCCTCCTATAAGTATGACTATTCGCCCAATGCGATGAGTAAAATTTGAAGATGAATCCGCAATGGATTTCTTCGAGTATATAATATTAATATTACCTAACTTTTATATTAATACTTTTGAAAAAGAATTTTACTATTATTAAAAAACAAAAAATTTGGCCCATCCGAACTTTAGAAAATAATAGGTCAAACCTTCTTACAGAAGTTACTTCCAAAGCAACGCATCGCGTTAGATTTACAACAATCCCAAAGTAAAGCTGAATCACTTCGCTTTCTTCGCACCAATGGCTCAGGACCCTGCATCTGATCTTCTCTCAGCTCGTTTTCCCGAAAATGAAGAAGATGACCACGCCCCATTTACGGATGATGAATATGCCCAACGCTTGCAGTTTCAGGAGACCCTTTACTCCTCTTTTGTCACTTCCAAAAGGAAAAAAAAGGATCCATCATCATCATCATCTTCTTCTTCTTCTTCTTTACTGATTTTAACTTCATCTTCATCATCCTCTGCTCCTTTAAAAATTGCTGACACTTGCCCTGCCCCAAAAACAGAGGACATGGAACACTCAAATGAAACGTGTGAATCTTGTCTAGTCATCTGCGAAATCTGTGCAGAAACTATAGACGCTTCCCAGATGTTCAGAAATAAGAGATGCAACCACTCGTTTTGTTCTGATTGTGTAACAAAACAAGTGGCAACACAAATTCAGGAAAGCATAACAGAAGTTCCATGTCCTGGTTTGGATTGTAAAACTGTTTATGATCTCGAAGCTTGTCGGCCATGGCTTCCAAAGGACTTACTTGAAAGGTGGGATCAGGCCCTGTGTGATGCTCTGTTTCTGCAAGTTCCTAAATTTTACTGTCCCTTTAAGGATTGTTCAGCGATGATGTTGGTTGAGAATGAGGAAGATCAACGAGGTGCGGGGGAAACAGATTTCCCTGTTTGCCATAGGATGTTCTGTCCAAGGTGTAATGTTCCATGGCATCCTGGAATTGACTGTGGGGAATATCAGAAATTGAATGAGGATGAGAGACAGAGAGAAGATCTTCTTGTGAGGAAGCTCGCTAAAGAAAAGAAATGGGGAAGGTGCCCAAAGTGTAAGTTTTATGTGGAGAAGATGCATGGATGCTTGCATATCACTTGCAGGTTAGTTTTCTTTCTACTTTCAGTTGATATTTCATCTCTTGTTTATGAAGTAATCATGCTTTGTTCTTGTTATGAGGAACAAGTATTTAGGGATTAATTAGGTCTTGTAGTTTCAAATAATTGATAAAAAAGAGAAAAGAATTAAAATCAGGGGAAACTTGAGAATTAATTTTTTCTTAATTAAATGATTTATTATTTGTGATTGCAGGTGCAAATATGAGTTTTGTTATGCATGTGGAGAAGAATGGAGTTCTAACCATGGAGGCTGCCAAAGAAATTAGATTATTTAATGCCATGGTTTGATGAAGAACATATATCATTTTCACATGTCACTTGTCATTTTTTGACATGTTTGTTTGTATAACAACAAAACATGAAGACATGACCTTAGTGTGTTGGGTTTGAGGTTGATATTTGCAAGAAAATTCTACTGCTCGGCTTTTAAAATAAACTCATACGATTTTTTATGTAAGATTTATTGAACTAATTTGATTAGATTAAGTAAATTAGTTTAAATAATTATTATGATATATTTTTAAAATATTATAACTATTTTTTTTAATTTCTTCTCTCTTTTATTTTATTTAATTATTGTTGAGGAAATATAAATAGATTAATTTGAGGAAAAGATAATAAATATAATAAATAAGTCTTATATTTAGGATTAAAATTAACTCTCTAATTATATCTTATATTAAGCACCGGAGGAATATTAATCATATTATTCATTTATGTTTTTGCTGTTTATCTTCTTTTGGAAAAAGAAAAGGTTATATTTGTTGGAAATATTTTTAAATATTGTAAAATGGTGTGTCAAAGAAAGAAGTGTCTTTCTGACATTACTCTTGGTTGTGAAAGGGTATGTTAAATAAAGAAGTGTCTTTCTGACATGACTATTGGTTGTGAAAGGGTATGTTGAAGAAAGAGGTATCTTTCTAACATAACTCTTGAATCTAAGGGACATATGTCTAAAAGATATGTCTCGTGTCCTTCCACAGTCTATAAAAGGGGCTTCTTGATGAAGGAGAAGAACACAGAAAATGTCAGAGAGAACACAGAGAGAATGATACACTATTATCCTGAGATTATTTTTATCTTCCACCAGTTATGTTTCCCTGTATCATTACAGGAAGAGTTCGCTTAATCCTGAAGAGAGTCGCTTCCTAATTTGATGAGGGGTCACGAAATATCTCTTAAGGACAGTGTCCTCGGACGCGACTCGAACTATAAACTTTGTATTTTGTAAATTTCGCCTACAATCTTAAGAGATATTACCTGCAAATTTTTGGAAGTCAAGAGAGAGCCATGGAGATGACGTTGTTTGTCAATCCTGAAGCCCAATAGGCCAGACCCTCCTTGTTTGATTCTTTCTTTCTTTTAAGAGAACAATTCCCACGGAAAGGAGCTTTGAAGTTGCTTTATCTTGATCAGTAACGATGGAAGAAGGAATTGATACCCAAATCAATCATGAGAAGCATAGGGTTAAAGATGGTTATGAGATAGCAAATTCTAATGAGAGGCTGGTTGCTGTAAAAGATCTTTCATCTCCATTTGTACATATTAAGGTCGATGGCGTCGTCATCTCCCTAGACGGTCGTGACGTGCTGCTCTGAACGGAAACTGAAGACGACAGCCTTGGACATATACGAATCTGTATCCGACGATCAACGTCCTCTGCTCCTAATATTCGTTATCATCTTTGGTGTTTCCATTCGCAGCAGTTCTGGTGGCATCACTTGCAGAAACTGAACTATGAAATTGGGGCATCAGAAGGTATGCTCGTATGGTTTCAATTTTCAGGTGTGTGCCATTCAAGCCGTTTGGTTTCCAGGTATGTATATACAAAACTAATTTTCTATCCGTTGAAATGATATGTGGATATGTTGATTTCATGGGATTTTATGAAATCAATGTTATAGGTTTTTAATATTAAAAATGATAAACTTATAATAATCATGTGATGACCATTGTTGAATATCAATAGAAAAATGAGTATCAAACATGATTACTTATGATAAAGTTTTATGCCTAGATTTCATTAAGGAATGAAATTCTAAGTTATTGACAAAAATATTTGGAAAATTCTAATTCTAATTTAATTAGAATGGAAGGGATTATATTGTATGAAATTCTAATTTGATTAGAATTATTAGTGAGAAGTTATTGAGATATAATTTGATATTTAAAAGTGTGGGGGTATCTAAGATATATGATACCTATCAAATTTTATGATAGAAGCATAGAAATTTGATCATTTATCTAAGGAGAGATAAATATATTTAATTTTTATGATATTATTACTTGTGGATATATATTTATTTTAGTATAAATATATATGATGTAAATTTTTAATGTGGAGAATATATTTTATAATATTCTACTTCTTCAAAGCTGAGTTTGAAAGCATTGATGAATTAAATATGGTTTTATGAATTAAAATAATAAATGAATAGTAATGATATATCATGTTGAGATATATATCAAAGTTTGTTGTGTGACAATAATATAAATTTTCTGTTGCTTGAAACAAATATTTTGAGTATATAAAATTTAATCATTTGTCTAGTAGAAAGATAAATATGTTTAAATTTTTATTATTTATGGGTATATTTGTTTTAAAATAAATATACATGATTATTGTGAAAATATGATTTTGGGTGTTGAAATCATAAAGAAATATATCATCTTAAATGTATTTCAAATATTGGTTTTGAGAACCATAGTGTAATTATTCCTTCTGATGATAACTTTGAGGGTGTTGTTTGCTCAATTTTTTATGTACAAATTATGAGAATTTAGTACTAATTATTGTGATATAGCATGTGAGGATTGAGCACATACACATATAAAGATTCAATCTCATAAGGAGAATGAAATATTTGAGGGGTACCATAAATGTTGGTACCATGTATGGGAAATTCCCGTTGTATTAAAATAAAAGGATATTAGATGATGATTTATCTTGAGTTTATTACTCTATAGATTGAGCATATATACTCATTGTCCAAGCAGTGAATATTGAGATGCTCTAATAAGGTTATTGAGATACCTTAAAGGCACCATGAATTATGATACATATTATAGTCAATTTTTTGCTGTATTAGAAGAATACAGTGATGTGAACTGGATATCAGATTCAGAAGGGTTAAAATCTACTAGTGGTTATGTGTTTATTTTTGGTGATGGTGAGTCACGTGGAAATTATTCAAGCAAATAATTCTAACTAAATCCTCAAGGGATTTTGAATTTATTGCTATAGAATTGGCTGGCACTGAGGTTAAGTGGTTGAAAACTTTTAGCAAATATTTTGATGTAGATCCAACACTTAGTGTTGATGAATTGTGTTTGCTAAATAGTAATAACTTTTGTTAAAGATAACAAAGATGTACAACATTTAGTGTTGATGAATTGTGTTTGCCAAATGGCAATAACCTTTATTAAGGAGAACAAAGATGAGCAACACTTATTGTTGATGAGTTATAATTGCGAAATGTCAATAAACATTGTTAAGAAAATAATGGTGTAATCGTTTGAGATACTATGAGAATAAGCATGTTTAAAAATTATGAAGTTATCTCAATCGATTTTGGTGAGGTCAAAAAATAGACCTATCGGATCCGTTAACAAAACCCCTGGGGAAGAAAACAAATAAAATTGTTGAGACATCGAGGGGAATAGAACTAAAGCCAGTGTGATTACGACAACGATAGCAACCCAACCTTTGTGATTGGTGATCCCATGAAGAAGGTTCAATGGGTAAAAACAAGTCATTTGTTAGTACTGCTAGCACCAAAATATTATTATTGGTCCTTTCCTATGGTGTGTGATAAAGTGCTAGATTGCATAGCGGAGGATGAGCAATAGCTCTTAATGATTTTAAATCCCACGGAATGATGTATTATGTGCAGATACACTTAATGAAATCACCTATACAAATGAGGGGTGTGAGCCCTCCTATGAGATCGTGGCAAAATCTCTAGAGCATTCGTTAAAAATAGGACACGCGCATGGCTGCCTAACGCGCAAAACCGCTCGGTAAACAGTGGAAATATGGGGGTATAATCTGGCTGTTAGTACCTCTGGTATACACCCAAGAAGTGCTGGTTCATAGTCCCGAGGACCACTGGCATTTCTGTATACCAAGTATTATCAGTCTAGGTCTGGTTTATAGTCCAAATGACCACTGGATACAATGATTATATCTATGTATGGAACTCATCTAGTGGTGTTTCTTTGACACATGTGGGGGATTGTTGGAAATATTTTTAAATATTGTAAAAGGGTGTGTCAAAGAAAGAAGTGTTTATCTGACATGACTTTTGGTTGTGAAAGGGTATGTTAAAGAAAGAAGTGTCTTTCTGACATGACTCTTGGTTGTGAAAGGGTATGTTAAAGAAAGAAGTGTATTTCTGACATGACTATTGGTTGTGAAAGGGTATGTTGAAGAAAGAGGTATCTTTCTAACATAACTCTTGAATCTAAGGGACATATGTCTAAAAGATATGTCTCGTGTCCTTCCACAGTCTATAAAAAGGGCTTCTTGATGAAGGAGAAGAACACAGAAAATGTCAGAGAGAACACAGAGAGAATGATACACTATTATCCTGAGATTATTTTTATCTTCCACCAATTATGTTTCCCTGTATCATTACAGGAAGAGTTCGCTTAATCTTGAAGAGAGTCGCTTCCTAATTTGATGAGGGGTCACGAAATATCTCTTAAAGACAGTGTCCTCGAACGCGACTCGAACTATAAATTTTGTATTTTATAAATTTCGCCTACAACATTGAATTATCTGGTCATACACAACAATTACATAAGTTTCAAATTAAGATATTAAGAGCCGCATTGTGCCTTATGAGAGGAAGTTTGCTGATAAAAAGAAGGGTTAAAGAGTATTTGTTTGCCTTTAAACTATTTTCATAGGAGAGTCAGGTACCCGAAATTATGAAATGGTCCCTAAATTTTTAAAAAATGTTGCATTTTTCCATGCCGTGTTAAAAGAGAGCAAATGTCCGTTAAAATCAAATATATGGCTCGTTTAATGTAGTTTCTGAAGAGTTTATAGAGAATAATTTTTAAAATAAAAAAAATTATAAAAAAATAAGTATTTAGATATTTATTATTAAAATGAGTAAATTACCAAAATAACATAGGATAAAATGACGTAGAAAAAATATAGAGACAAAATAGTATAAAAATATTTTTTTTTACCTAAAACCTAGTCTCATAAATTTATCTAAAATTATAATTTTAGACTTCTCAAAACTATAAGTTATTCCAAAATTTGTATAGGCATTTAATTATTATTTATTTAATTTTTAGCTCAAATCTTTGTTCAAAAATATTTTTCAAATATATGTAGGTGGGTCCCACACCACATATTTAACAGATGTTTGCTCTTTTTTGGTAATGGCATAACCTTTTTTAAAGTTCAAGTGACATTACATTGTGCCACTTGATTTTGGGGAGTGTTCACATTATCAATTTCTCTTTTTATTTGGTAGAGACTCTTTTTTTAAACTTTGAGTTAATTAATGTTAAGAAATTAGATGATTTAATCCCAAATTTGAGAAGCACATCATCATCCTTTGTTATTTGTAACTTGTGATTTATCAAATGATGGTGGTCTATCCACTTGCTATGTTCTGCAAACATCAGCATGTCTTGTAGTTGCCTTTAGCAGAATTTGGAACATTTCGTCTAGTTATTAATAAATTATCTGGTATCTAAGCCAGATAATTCTTTTAATTAATAAAAATATTTATTTGAAAATAGTCGTTCTCTCAAAAGATAATAATTGATAACTCCTATTGACAATAATCATTATAATTTCTTTTAAAATACTCGTAAGTTGTTTTTAAAAATATATTTAATTTTAAAAAATTATATTAATTAGTAATAATCATTTTGTAATTATTATAAATATATAATTTTTTTCCACTATTTGTTTAACCGGGTAGTAGACACTGTATATTTTATCAGATTCTATCGTCTCAAATTCTTCTTCTTTATCAGAGAAACAAAGAGCCAGAGTCTTCATTCTGGTATGTACCATTCTTTATTTTCCCTTCATTCTACCTTTCAAATTCTTTAATTAAGCTCATTTTCTTCTAATATCTTTATTTGTAAAACAATAAAAAAAAAAATCAAAGAGAAGCCGCTTCCAACATAAGCATCATGATGTATAAAGATGAGATTGAGGGGGCAAACTAGAGGGATTGGGCTTAAACCATAAATGGAAAAATTGGAGAGGTGGAGACCAAAGTCCAACAATTAATAGAATTTTCAATTTAAGCCTTACCCCTGAACATCCCATTTGTTTTTTTAAAAAAAAAATATTCAGACATTTAAATAACAAAAAACGTTTTTCCTAGTGAAAAATAGTCAAATTTGTATTAAGCACATAATTCAAAAAATAAAAGTGTATGTGCGTTTAAAAATATCATTTTAAAAAATAAGATCAGGATATTATATGCTATTTTATCCAAAAAATATAAAGAGTTAAAATAATAATTAAACAATTAACTCGTGATCTTAATTTTTTTTTCTAAACATAAGTATCTATATTCTCTTATTAATAATAATATTAAGACACTATCGAATATTAAATATTAGTACATTCTCCTAATTCAAGCCCATTTTGTTTGGTCTTACTAATTAGAATATTATTGTTATTATTATATTTTCTGTTAGTTAGGAAAATAAAATTTGATTAAACATGATCTGATATCTATGATTTAATTTTCAGATTCTATTTTGAATGTGACAAATTACTAGGCTAGGTTCTCCTCTTATATGTATGACTATTAGCCCAATGCGATGAGTAAAATTTGAAGCTGAATCCTCAATGGATTTCTTCGAGTATATAATATTAATATTACCTAACATTTATATTAATACTTTTGAAAAAGAATTTTACTATTATTAAAAAACAAAAAATTTGGCCCATCCGAACTTTGGAAAATAATAGGTCAAACCTTCTTACAGAAGTTACTTCCAAAGCAACGCATCGCTTTAGAGTTTACAACAATCCCAAAGTAAAGCTGAATCAATTCGCCTTCTTCACACCAATGGCTCAAGACCCTGCATCTGATCTTCCCTCAGCTGTGTTTCCCGAAAATGAAGAAGACGATCAACGCTTGCAGTTTCAGGAGACCCTTTACCCCTCTTTTGTCGCTTCCAAAAGGGAAAAAAATGATCCATCACCATTATCTTCTTCTTCTTCTTCTTCTTTACTGATTTTAACTTCAGCTTCATCATCCTCTGCTCCTTTAAAAATTGCTGACACTTGCCCTGCCCCAAAAACAGAGGACATGGAACACTCAGATGAAACGTGTGAATCTTGTCTAGTCGTCTGCGAAATCTGTGTAGAAACTATAGACGCTTCCCAGATGTTCAGAAATCAGAGATGCAACCACTCCTTTTGTTCTGATTGTGTAACAAAACAAGTGGCAACACAAATTCAGGATAGCATAACAAAAGTTCCTTGTCCTGGTTTGGACTGTAAAAGTATTCTTGAGCTTGATGCTTGTAGGCCATGGCTTCCCAAGGATTTGGTTGATAGGTGGGATCAAGCTCTGTGTGAAGCTCTGTTTCTGGCAGCCCCTAAATTTTACTGCCCCTTTAAGGATTGTTCAGCTATGTTGCTGGCCGATGATGAAGAAGAAGGAAAAGATCATCTAGCTATAAGGGAAGCAGAGTGCCCCGTTTGCCACAGACTGTTCTGTGCAAATTGTTATGTGCCATGGCATCCTGGTGTTGAATGTGAGGAATTTCAGATACTGAATGAGAATGAGGGAGAGAGGCAAGATCTGATTGTGACAGAGCTTGCTAAAGAGATGAAATGGAGAAGGTGTCCCAATTGTAGGTTCTTTGTGGAGAAGACAGAAGGATGCTTGCACATCACTTGCAGGTCAGTTTTCTTACTGCCACTTCATACTTTAAGTAATCATACTTCAACTATTTGTTCATGAGAAGCTTTTGTCTGGCTTTACCGTTTTGAAAAATTTAACTGGGAATGACTATGAGTTGGAAAAGAAAGAGATTTAATTACTAAAGAGTTTCAATAACAAATGAACAAAATTATGTAAGTATACTGAAAGAATATGGAAATGCTATTTGTGATGTTACTCATAGACTTCATGTTAAATAATTTAAATTGAGAAATACTATTAAATTTATTTGTGATTGAAAAATATTTAATAAGGTAAAAGGGTAAAAGGGAAGTTTTATCGTAGTGTTATAAGACCAATAATACTATATAGTAGTGAATATTGAGCTTTAAATAAATAATAAAAATATAAAATGATAGTAGTTGGGATGAAATATTGAGAATGATGTATCTTTATATATCTAAGGAAGAGTTAAAATTTTGTCGTTATTTAGCGAAAGTTTTTTTGTAACAATTTATTTAAAATCTTGATAAATATAGAATTATATGATCCATTAGCTTGCTCTATATAGTGGAATAAGATTTGTTATTGCAGCTTGTTGTTTTGTTGTTGTTGTAAATAGTGAAAGAGGAATATGCTTGGCATGAATTTTGCAGGTGCCAGTTTGAGTTTTGCTATGGGTGTGGAGGAAAATGGACTTCTACTCATGGAGGCTGCCAAACAAATTAAGATTATGTAATGTCATGTTTCCTCATGAGGACATGCCATTATCACTTGTCATTATTCCCTCATTATATTCTTGTTTGTGTTGCAGAAGACCTTATACTTAACATATCTAGTCTGAGGTTTATCTTTACAAAACATTTATTCTAAAGTTTCTTGAGAATTGCCGATGGACTACAGAGTGGCATGAAAGTGTTTTTGGTAAGTAAGAGACTAAGAGATTATGTATTTAATTTCGCTTATAATCTTAAATCGTTAATATCTGTTTTTTTAATTAAAAAAGAAAGTTGTTTGAGAATTGATGTTCATAGTGTTTTTCATATTTAGCTTCAAAATGTGCTTATGGTTTTCCAATTACTTGTATGCTTTTGTTTATGAAAGTGTGGAACTAAGCGATATACAAACGTTGATGTTTTATTAGATTATTTAATCCTAGATTTGAGAAGGACATCATCGTCTTTTTTTATTTGTCCCTTGTCAGAAGACTCTTTTTTTTTTTTTAGATGGACAATTTTATTCAAAATATAAGTAAAACGATTCATAAAAACTATTGGGCTTTTACAAGATCGAGGTGGAGCCCACGGTCCAAAAATTAATTACATTTTCAATTGTTAAAGAAAATTGATATAAATGGTAAGATACGAGTTCGTATCTCATAAGGATGCGAGTTTAATTTTCACTACTATTATGAGGGCTTTTTTGGGAGATCTCGTACGTCCCTTGTAAACTCTCTCTGTGCCTTGAGACTGTACTTTGATTTTATTGGGAGATCGATACTAAATCTATCTAAGTTTTTTTTTGTACAAAAAAAATTAAATTTTCAATTTAAGCCTGACGCCTGAACATCACATTTGTCTTCTTTTTAAAAAAATTATTCAGACATTTAAATAACAAAAACCGTTTTTCCTATTGAAAAATAGTCAAATTTGTATTAAGCACATAATTCAAAAAATACATAGTGTATGTGCATTTTAAAAATATCATTTCAAATGCACATGGAAAAAAATTTGATTAAAAATGTAAAATTTAAAAATATAATTTCAAATGCATATAATTTGCTTATTTTTTTTAAAAAAACGAGGGAGTAACACAAATAAAAATAAAAAACATTGACGATGATTTATTTAATCCGCAACAGTAATCTTTTTTGTTTTTTTAAATGAAATCCTCGTTAGCAAGTCAAGTCACAAATCGAATGTGAAAGCTCTGTTTTCTTCTCCATTGACAGTGATATTCATTTCTTCCTGGTTTGAGCGCCAATTCACTCTCTTGTCACTCTGTCTGATGAAGCTTCTTGTTGCATACTCATGTAAGACTTTTTATTGACCAGTAGAATTTTCCTTTTTCATTTTCCTAAAATCAAAATCTAAAATCTGAAGTCCGCTTCTTTTAAATTTCCCCAGGCGAAACTTCAAAGAAACAGGCTCGGCACAGTTCCTCCTCCTGTATTTGACCCATTTATTTGCTAAGGCATTGTTTGGTTTAAAGTTTTTAAAAAGAAAAATAAAGGAGGAGAGATATAAGTATGTTTAGTTAAAAAAAATTAAAAAAAAAAAAATTTAAAATTTTATCCTTTTGCACTCTTTTTCCCTTTTTCTCCTGTTCAAAATTAATGTCATGTTTAGTAAGTAAAAAATAAAAGTAGAAGTGGGGAATTGGGGAAGTAGAAGTGTTCTATTTCCCTCATTTTATATGATGGAAGTCATTTCTACTTTTAATATTTTAGGCCATTTCAATTTTATAAAAAAAGTTAGAAATTGAGATGATAAAATTATAAGTAAAATTTTTTAGACTCTAGTTATAAAATTCTTGGATAACTTTAATTTTTTTTAAAATTATAAAAAAAATATTTGACCCATTTATTTGCTAAGGCATTGTTTGAGTGGGAGATTTTGAAAAAAAAGGTAAAAGAGAGAAGATATAAATATGCTTAGTTAAAAAAATTAGAAATGGGAGGTTTAAAATTTTTGTAATCCTTTCTACTCCGGGGGGTTTTGAAGGGAAGATAAACAATCAACTACAATCATACTATATTACCCATAATATCTTTTTAATATTCCAATATTGCCCTTAGAGTAAAACGTTGCTGTGCGCTCCAGTGCGTCTTGCTTTATTTTGTCTTCCTAACTTACACCATCAAACTTTCCCTCAATATAATATGTATATATACTAATATATATGTATTCATATATTAATATTATATATATCTTATAATTATAGAAATTAAAGAGATAGAATTTTAAAATTGTATCATATTTTCTAATTTTAATTTTATCATATATTTTAGAGAAGCAAAATATGTTAAAAATATTGTCTAAATTAAGAATATTCTTTTTTTGTATAAATTTGTATAAAATTAATACAAAAATATATATTTTAAAGTAAAGATGTTGGCAAAAAATGGTATTTATGTATTATAAATATATTTATATATCTTATAACTATAAAACTAATGACAGAATGTTAATATTTGTTCATATTTTATAATTTCTTAATTTTATAAGATATTATAAAATATATTAAAATTAATAGGATAATATATTAAAATTAATGAAATCATGTTTTGAAATGCATATAAAATATTTTTATCATATATAAATGATATGATATGTTTTCTAATATTTATATTTTAAAAAATAATAATTCTGATGTAAATATTGTGAAAGAATATGAGAAAAAAATTAAATAAAAAGATAATAATATATATATTAATTTTTAATTAGCTACATTCTCTTATTTTTCTTAACTAAATAAGAAACATTATTTTTTATACCCTATTTTTTAATTAAATAAAATTTATAACATCCCCTACTCTTTCCTATCTTCTCTATTCTCAGTTGAATTAAACAAAACCTTAAGGTTAGGGATTTTTTAAAGAAGAAGTTATGGGAGAGGAGGGGTGAATATGTTTCGTTGGGGTTTGTTTTGTTGGGGGAGGAAAAGTATTAATTTTGCTTTTTACCTCACTCCTCCACTCTTTCTTTTCACCTCTAAAAGTGGGATTTTTTGGGAGATGCGAGATAATTTGTTTTTATCTTAATTAAATTACTATTTTATTTTTTTAATTGTATAATTTTACCTTTAAAAATAAATTCTTTTTTTTCTCTCTGCTCCTATCACGTTGTGTTAAAACAAGAAATTGGGCGCATTTTTTTATTTTTGCTAGTTGGGTGCATTATTCACTTTGTTAAATTTTTGTTAATTTATATTTTATAATTTCAAGAGTATTGTGTATTGGCTAGGCATCAATACTTTAACTATTCTATGTCTTATAATTATAAAAAAAAATCATATATAAATAACATAATATGTCTTTGAGATTTAAAATTAAAAAAAAATTATATATAAATTAATATTATAAAAGAATAAAAAATCTAAATAAAAAAATAATAATATATTTATTAATTTTTAATTAATTTTTCTACCCTCCTATCCTAAATCAAACCCCTCCCTTCGAAACCTCCCTTACCCTTTGCTACCGTCCCCTCCCATCTCCGTTTGAAACGCAATGATTGAGACTACTTGTACCGCACGCTAAAACTTCAGCACTTTCAAAACTATTATTTCAAATTTTTATTACGCACATAATTCAAAAACTAAATAGTGTATGTCCATTTTAAAACTATTATTTTAAATTTAATTAGGTTGTGCATATAAAAAAAAAATTCTAGGAGAAACGAAAATATTTTTCGATAATTTCTATTGGCTGGATGATACTCATAATTTCTAAAAAAAAATTATTTTGAATTATTCTGAATAAAAGAGACAAATAGTTGACAATTATTAATTAAACAATTAACTTAAGATTTTGATTTTTTTTTGTTAAACATAGGTATCTAAATCCTCCTATTAAATTTTTTATAAAAAAAAATTCTCCAATTGAAGATAAATATTGTAGAATACTAGATATTAGCACTTCTAACTCAAGCCCATTTTGTTGAGTCTTACTAATTAGAATATTATTGTTATTATTATATTTTATGTTAGTTAGGGAAATAAAATCTGATTAAATATGATCTGATATCTATGATTTAATTTTCAGATTTTATCTTGACTGTAACAAATTACTAGGCTAGTTTCTCCTCCTATATGTATGACTATTAGCCCGATGCAATGAATAAAATTTGAAACTGAATCCTCAATGGATTTCTTCGAGTATATAATATTAATATTACTTAACATTTATCTTAATACTTTTGAAAAAAAATTTTACTATTATTAAAAAAAAAGATAAAGTAGTATTCACTATACTGATCTTATTTTTTATATGCATCTAGTATCATAAAATTATTTATAGTATAATTTTATTTATAATCTTTTTAATTTAGTATAATTTTACCTATAATAATTTTTAATTGTGTACAATTCTTAGTACTTGAAAAATAGGATTACAGATAAAATTATACTAAATTAAAAAAATTATAGATAAAATTATATTATAAATAATATTAAAATACTGAGTACATATAAAAAATAAAATTAAAATATTAAGTGTTATATTTAAAAATATAAAATTTGACACTCTGGAAAATAATAGGTCAAGCCTTCCTACGGAAGTTACTTCCCAAGCGACGCAACACTTTAGATTTACAACAATCCCAAAGTAAAGCTGAATCACTTCGCCTTCTTCACACCAATGGCTCAGGACCCTGCATCTGATCTTCTCTCAGCTCTGTTTCCCGAAAATGAAGAAGATGATCACGCCCCATTTACGGATGATGAATATGCCCAACGCTTGCAGTTTCAGGAGATCCTTTACTCCTCTTTTGTCACTTCCAAAAGGGAAAAAAAGGATCCACCACCACCACCACCACCACCATCATCTTCTTCTTCTTCTTCTTTACTGATTTTAGCTTCATCTTCATCATCCTCTGCTCCTTTAAAAATTGCTGACACTTGCCCTGCCCCAAAAACAGAGGACATGGAACACTCAAATGAAACGTGTGAATCTTGTCTAGTCATCTGCGAAATCTGTGCAGAAACTATAGACGCTTCCCAGATGTTCAGAAATCAGAGATGCAACCACTCGTTTTGTTCTGATTGTGTAACAAAACAAGTGGCAACACAAATTCAGGAAAGCATAACAGAAGTTCCTTGTCCTGGTCTGGACTGTAAAAGTATCCTTGAGCTTGATGCTTGTAGGCCATGGCTTCCCAAGGATTTGGTTGATAGGTGGGATCAAGCTCTGTGTGAAGCTGTGTTTCTGGAAGCCCCTAAATTTTACTGCCCCTTTAAGGATTGTTCAGCTATGTTGCTGGCCGATAATGAAGAAGAAGGAGAAGATCATCAAGCTATAAGGGAAGCAGAGTGCCCCGTTTGCCACAGACTGTTCTGTGCAAATTGTTATGTGCCATGGCATTCTGGTGTTGAATGTGAGGAATTTCAGACACTGAATGAGAATGAGGGAGAGAGGCAAGATCTGATTGTGACAGAGCTTGCTAAAGAGAAGAAATGGAGAAGGTGTCCCAATTGTAGGTTCTTTGTGGAGAAGACAGAAGGATGCTTGCACATCACTTGCAGGTCAGTTTTCTTACTGCTACTTCATACTTTAAGTAATCATACTTCAACTATTTGTTTATGAGAAGCTTTTGTCTGGCTTTACTATTTTGAAAAATTTGATTGGGAATCACTATGAGGGCAAAAGGGAATGACTTAATTACCAAAAAATTTGTATAACAAGTGAGTAAAATTATGTAAGTAGTGAAAGAATATTGTGATGCTATTTGTGATGTTACTCATAGACTTCATGTAGTAATTTAAATAGAAAAATGCTACTTTGTGATTGGAAAATATTTCTTAAAGTAAAAGAATAAAAGGGAAGTTTTATTATAGTGTTATAAAACCAACAATGCTATATGTTAATGAATATTGGATTTTAATGAAATAACAAAAGCATAAAGTGATGGTAGTTGAGATGAAAATATTGAGATAGATGTGTGAGTATATATTTAAGGAAGAGTTGAAGTCTTGTCTATTAAAGAGAGCACCAGATAAAATCATTGAGCAAAAGTTTTTGTTAAAAATTTATACAAAAACTTGATAATATATAATTGTATAATTTATTAGCCGGCTCTATTTGGTAGAATAAGATTTTTTATTAGTAGTTTTTGTTTTGTTGTTTTTGTAAGCAGTGAAAGAGGAATATGCTTAGAATGATGAGATTGTGTATTTCATCTTGATATGGATGCATTGGTGAATGGAATAATTTGAAATTTGCAGGTGCCGGTTTGAGTTTTGCTATGGGTGTGGAGAAAAATGGACTTCTACTCATGGAGGCTGCCAAACAAATTAAGATTATATAATGTCATGTTTCATCATGAGGATATGCCATTATCACTTGTCTTCAGATTCTTGTTTGTGTTGCAGCTAAGAAAAACTAAGACCTGATATTTAACATATCTAGTCTGCAGTTTGAGTTTTATCTTTACAAAATAATTGTTCTAAAGTTGCTTGAGAATTGCCAATGGACTATATAATGGTATGAAAGTTTTTTTGTAAGTGAAAAGTAATGTGCTCGATCTTGTTTATAATCTTAAATTATTAGTATTTATCTTTTTAATTAAAAAAAAAGTTGTTGGAGAATTGATGTTCATATGTGGCCAATATGGTTTTTCATATTTAGCTTCAAGATGTGCTTATGGTTTTCCAATTACTTGTATGCTTTTGCTTATAAAAGTATGGAAGTAAGCGATATACAAACGTTGATGTTTTATTAGATTATTTAATCCTAGATTTGAGAAGCAGATCATATATCATCTTTTTTTATGAATAATACACAAGCCCTGTGCAAAGAAAAATATACAAAAAGAAAAAAAAAAACTAACAAACCAAAGCAATAACATAAGGCAAACAGGCGTAGACCGTACTAACTAATTTGGATGAATCTAAGTGCCTGTTTGGGACAGCTTTTCAAAATGGATTCTGGGGCAAAACTGCGGTTTGAAAATTTTTTACACAAACAGCAATTTTTGTTGAGAATTGATTTTGGATAAAACCTCGGTTTGAAACCTAGGTTTTGAATAAGCCACTGAAAATAGCTTTTTCTTTGAAACCTAGGTTTTGGATTATCCAATTACTATTATACCCTTACTTTTTCTTACATCTTTTCTCTTCTTTTCTCTCTTTTTTCTATCATCTCTCCTCTCTCTTCTCTTATCTCTCTTTTTCTCTTTCCTCTCTCCTCTCTTATCTCTCTTTTTCTCTCTCCTCTCTCCTCTCTATACTCTCTCCTCTTTCTTCTCTATCATCTTTCATCTCTCTTACTTTTAATCATATCATACCCTTTTTAGTAATTTACCAATATAAAAAGTGATTCTACTACTAATCATCCAAACATCTTTATTCCTAAAATCTATTCTTCCCAAAATCTATTTTACCCAAAATCTATTCTCCAGAATCTATTCTTCCTAGAATCTATTCTCCAAAAGCTAATCCAAACACACCCTAAGATGCTCAATGATAATACTAATTTTGACTCGTAAAGGGACAAAAGGATGAATGCAAAAATTAGAAGGCAGTATTTCTCGTATTTTTAATATATGATCTAATTAAATAATTATTATTAGTCATATATATAAGACTTATTTTTTATATTTATTAATTTTTTTAAATTATCTCTATTAATACTCTCTCAACAATAATCAAATAAGAAGGAAAAGGAGAGAGTTAAAGAAGATAATTAAAATGTTTTAGAGAAAATATACTATATTAAATAATTTAACTAAATTCATTAATATTATCAAATTAATTGAATATATCACATATTAAAAATTAGAGAAGTAGTATTTTTATCCAAAAAAATCAGAAAGGCTCTTTACATGCCTCATCTATCAAAGCTAGTCTCCTATAGAAGAAATACTTATATACAGTCATATTATTCAAATTTTATCAAATTAAAATATAATAATTTAACATATTTTAATCAATAATTAATATTTTAAATAAACCTCTTACTTTGATTTGAATGAGTTTTTATTTTTATTTAAATTAAAATATTTTTTTTAAAATAAAATAAATTATTAATTTTTTTAGACAAGTCATCGATTAATTTGTTATATTTTGATTAAACAGAGTTTAAATGATGTGATATTCTTAAAATATATAAATATTTCTCAATCACAAATATGGGGGGCAAAGAGAAGCATTGAGCGTAATCCTATCGAGGCACACCCAGATATTAAATCTAAGGAATTAAATACTAATTCGACATATTGTGAGGGATTAATTTTTTCTATTAGATCTCGTTAATTAATTATTTTAATTATTAATTTATAACCCAAACCCATTTAGTTGGGTCTTATTAATTATTATTATTATCAGCTTTTGTGTGAGTTAGAAAATCAAATACGATAGGACGATATCTATGATTAATCCTAGTTTATCCTCCTATATAAGAGCCTAATACAAAGAATAAAATTTGAAGCTGAATCCTATATTTGCTCAGCCGATTTATTCGAGTATAGATGGTAGGTCAAGCCTTGTTGCCAGAATACAATTCCAGTATACACTTCTCTACCTTCTGTGTTTAGGAAAACAAACCATTTTCTCAATAATCCATAACACATGGGATAATTCTGTGCAAACCAATGATTATTTATCACAATATTACATTTCATGGAATTGACGACTCCTTTTACTTCAGAGATCTCTTCAATAAATACGGAATATAATCTACTTACATTTAGTCCATCTCAATCTATTTTATCTCATATATTTATTATTATTTTTAAATTAATTTATCTAACTTATAAATTGATATATAATATAATATTATATAAAATTATTTTAAGAAGTATAGGTAACGTTTATTATAATTAATTAATTTTTTTAATTTATATAAATTAATCAAATAATTTTTATGTTAAGAACTATAGAATTAATTTTTAAGATTTAATCTTTTCTTTTAATTAAAAAAGAGGGCTTTTGGTATTTTATTAAATAAATTTATATAAGTTGGGATCATATATATATATAGTTACTTGATTAGAAGATATTATTTATCACAATACAATAAACAAAGATAAAGTAGCTGGATTGTTTAGGAGAGAAAAAAGAAAACAAAAGGAAAATCCGTATATAGATTGTAACATACAAGAATATCCATATTATTAGTTTTATGCGTAAAAACCTACATGCATCTTTTTTTTCCCCCCTTTTTAATCCTTAAATATTGGTTTAAAAGGAAAAAACTCACAAAAATATCATTTGAATTAAATATTATGATCAATAGTTATTGAAATGTATGAAATAAAAATGATTTAGAATTTTAGAATTTAATTAATATTTAGAAAACTTTTTAAAAAAACACTCTAAAAATTGATAAATTTTAAATTGAGATTAAATATTACAAATATAAGAAAATATCAGAATTTAAATTAAAATTTTAAAATTTAAGGCCAAATAACTAAAATACTTTTTATTTTATTTAAAATAAAGTCAAATATATTTAATGTTTAGGGATATTTTGATTATTTAATTTTAAATTCTAAAATTTTAATTTTAGTCAAAATATTTATATTTATATTATTTAAAGTCTCAATTTATATTTTTCTATTGAAAAGAATTGAAGCAATTATTGGGTGTAAATAGACACAAGTTGGAAGAAACAGCAAAAGCAAGAGGGTATTTTGTGGCGCGCAATGGTCCAATCCAAACCAACTGTGGGCAATCAATCAGAGCAGAGAGCTGCTAAGCATCGTCAAAAGCAATCCTTTAATGGCTTCAATCTGTTGCTCTGCCTCCTCTCAATTCTCTAAGTTGTCATCTTTATCGCTTCTCAAGGCCTCATCCCCTGCTTTCCCCAATTTCACGTCATCCCCATTTTCTGTTCGTTGCTGCGCTAGTCAAAATGACGGAGACGAGGTCAAGAAGAAGAGGCTCTCTAATCAGTCGTCGTGGGAAGCCCAAGACGCCGAAGGCAGAGACTATCTCTATAGGCTGGGCCAAGAAGCTGATAATATGAACATTGCTGTTGGCCAGAGGGCCGGCGTCATCGATGACCTTTTTGCGGGGAATTTTCTCGGGAAAGATTGTAATAACTTTTCTTAGATTTATCTCGTTTAATTTATTGATACGTTTACTTACACCTTTTTCATCTCGTAATTTCTTTTTTTCCTTTTTCTTGTAGCGGACATTGTGTTTGATTACCGTCAAAAAGTGACAAGGTCATTTGAATACCTTCAAGGGGATTATTACATCGCTCCCTTCTTCATGGTAAGAAAGAAACCTTATCAGAAAATGTTTGATAAAATGTCAGTCTTTGCTGAGGTCGATGCTCCATGACAATATGGGATAGAGTAGTAACATTTTGATTACTAGATAGATGTGGTGAGACTTTTTTGCCTCATTAACCAGCATGTTGGTCTAATTTAAAAAATATATATATCATATTTATCTTGTTTAAATATAATTTTACGCATTGCATCCAAATTCCTTGTGTGCTTTGGGGAACTGATATGTTCACTTAAAGTAAAGACCCTGCATTACATGAGAATCAATTTATTGCTTGTTAGAGTTTCCCCCCTTCTTTTCTCCCTTCTGTTAGAGCTAAAAGGAAAAAGATAATTAAATGATAACATTTGCTTCTCTTGGGTGACTGCAGCCTGCAGTGATCTGAACATCATTCCTTATGTTTTCATTAACTTCTATGTCCATCATAACCATGTAAACTTAGTCTGCTCGTTCATTCTTTATTTCTTTCTTTACACTTTAATTTTTCAAGTTGTTTTAACTCTCTTTGACAGGATAAAGTTGGTAAGTTCTCTGGAAACTGGGCTAGTGCAAAGAAATTGTGATGAATCAAATTCAAGAAGTAACAGGGCTTGGTAAAAGTGATTTCTTTTGCCATTTTATGGAAGTTTTTGTAATATTAGTCAAATTCTTTCTCTAAATGCTGTCTCTATCAATCATAACTCACATTATTGCTTGCTAGCTAATGGTTAAGTCTAAATGTTAAAAGTTGTTAATGCAGTTACAACTATTTAATTCTGATGTGAAAACTTGTATAAATGGTAAATTTTGTACCTTCTGGATTCATGTCTTTGTGATAAATTTTCTGAAATGGCATCTACCTTTTAATTTTAAATTTTGATATGTTCCTAATAGATGTGTGTTCTTGTGAATGTGTTCTGTGAATGCAGTATGCCACATTGTGAAGAACTACCTTGCTCACATCCTCAACACTAAAGTTCCCTTGATCCTAGGTATAAACTAACAACAAACTAATACTTTAAGTTTATGTCAAACCCTGAAGAAAGAAAAAGCGTTGTCATTAGGTATTTATATATCTTTTTCTAGGATGAACATGTGTTTTTGGGTTTCATCACGACTTTTATATTAAAAATTGATCTTTCTATAGAAAGGGAAATTGATATTACACTGAAAAGCTCTACCCTGATTTTTTTAGTCAATTGTCAATACACATTGAGTAACTAAATTTAAGCTGGCTAAAAGAAATTAAACAAAGCCAAGGAATCCTTCGGTATACTCTGAATATACAAGGGTACGTTTTCATGCAGTTGGTTTAAAAAGTCACTTATAATTTCACTTTTTCAGGTATTTGGGGAGGAAAAGGGCAGGGGAAAACATTTCAAACAGAACTTATATTTCAGGCAATGGGAGTTGAACCTGTAATAATGTCTGCTGGGGAATTAGAGTCAGAAAGAGCTGGTAAGTTGGAATTGGATTCCTCCATCAATGCTGTTGTTTCAAGCCAATAAAAATAACAACGCTGAAAGAGAAACAAAGGAATGCTTATTTATTATGATATATTAACTTGCCAATGATTGTGATGTCTCACATATAAGCTATTTAGAAAATGATTAACTGTACTCTTCAGAAATTGTTTAAACTGTTTCTTTTTTTTTTTTTTTGCAAGTTTTTAACAATTTTGAACTGTAATTTAGTTTATGTGCCTCTTTATTTTTAAAATGTTATTTTTTTGAAGTCTTGTCCCCTATTTACATGCCTATATGGTTTTTCTCGGACCAGATATGCATATATGGATATACCTTTCCTGTGATTTGTTCTTAGGCACTGCTCCTTGTAAATCTGATCAGATCACACCATTTAGTAAATTTCATGTGCAGGGGAGCCAGGAAGACTGATTCGTGACCGCTATAGAACCGCATCTCAAGTGGTCCAGAATCAAGTTAGGATTTTTAACATTTTCTTTCTTAACATATGTATGTCTTGGTTGGAAGTTAAAAGTGTTACTTTATGTGATGAGTGACAAGACATTTATCTTGGAAAAAGGCCATATGAGAGTAAAAAGTTCACTCATCTATTAAAAGAATATGGGCATTATGATTATGTCTTCTTTATTCAATGTTTAATGAGCTGTTTAATATATCTTTTGCCATTTAATCTTTATTTAATATTTAATGTTTGCTGCTTGATTCAGGGAAAAATGAGCTGTTTGATGATCAATGATATTGATGCTGGTCTTGGTAGATTTGGTGAGCTAACATATCATCATATTCAGAGAAATGAAAATATAGAGACTAGAAAAACATAAATACCTCTTTCTTGTTATTTTCTCTATTTTACTCATTATTCTTGTTGCCTTTTCGTATGATTTCATATCTATACATGCTCTGTTTCTTCAATTTTGTGGTTATCTCCTCACTGAACATATTTTTTCTGTTTTGACATAGGCAATACTCAAATGACAGTCAACAATCAAATTGTTGTTGGGACTCTCATGAATCTAGCAGACAATCCAACAAGAGTCAGTGTTGGCCAAAATTGGCGAGAAACAGATATCACAAATAGAATTCCAATAATTGTAACGGGGAATGATTTTTCTACTATTTATGCTCCACTGATACGAGATGGAAGAATGGAAAAGTTCTACTGGTAAATAGCACATTACTCTAAATTGTAGAAATTCCCATTTATGAAATTTGTAGCAGCTTTCTGGGTGATGTTTAGATACCGGGGCCTTGGTATTAAACATTATGCTTTTCTTATACATGATGGAAACAACAGCAACAATCCATAACCATAAGGAAGATGATAGTTTCTTGATTGATGTTAAATTAGTCATATATTTCACATTTTTTATCATGGTTGCATTATAGTCACATGGCTTATGTAGTTTCCTTAAATTTTTCTCATTCCATGCATTTAGGTGAACCATGTCTCCTCTCTGAGATGTAGTCTATGAATGTGAAACAGGCAACCTAACCGAGAAGATATTGTCAATATCGTTCAAAGAATGTATGAAAAAGATGGCATTTCTAAGGATGAAGTTATGAGAGTTGTGGACACATTTCCTAATCAAGGTATATAAATTTTTCGTTGACTTCATGAGAATACATTGATATTAACCTGAAAGGAGGACATGTTATAGTTACCTCATTCCTTCCCTGGGCTTGTAAGGTTTAAATATGCCTGCCCATCAATAGTCTATTTTGCTCCTTGCTTAAAAGACTGTTCTTGTTCCCTGTTGAATGAGTTTCATGAATATGACTTTCTTCACTTATCAAATATGCTTCTGAATATAGAATTATGAAGGCTGATTTCTCTGATATGCCAGTTCTATTGATGATTTGGTTATTGACAGCTTTGGACTTTTATGGAGCTCTTAGGTCTCGCACATATGACAGATCAATTTTGAAGGTATAAAGAAGACTTTGTTTAGGTTGAGAAGAACAATGTGATTTCCATCCCATTGTTTTATTCTCATGTGGCAAAATTATTAATTGTTCATTATCTTCTTGCATATTATTTGTAAAAAGTTAACAGTGGGTATCGTAAACAGCATTTTTCACTATGCAGCTCTTGGATTTGGTCCATTTAGAAAATGAGGGAAATAATTATTTTTACAAGAGTCTTGATGTGGTAATGAACTTATCCAATGTGGATTTTGGATGAACAATCAGATGAAGTCAATTGCACAGACAAATCATTATCTGCACACTTGCCTCGTCAGTCTTCTCTCTGTTCCATTATAATACATTAGGGAGTTTTATCAATGGTTTATATCAGGACAACCGCCATTCCCCATTCCTTCAGCCCATACAGGAGAATGGGGAATGCAAGTTAAAAAAGTCAAATTTATATTTTCCATTAAGGCTTTTTATTAACGAGGAATTAATTTTGTGGCATGTTTATTGTTTCATTTTAGTGGATTGATGATATTGGAGGCGTTGAAAATTTTGGAAAGAAGATTCTCAGTAAGAGAAAGGACAACAGCCTTCCTGTATTTACTCCTCCAGAGGTATATATTAATCAACCCTAGTTTCCTGTTTTCCCCTTTATTCTGTATCCTACTTGTGCTATTACCATTGGATTAAATTATTGATGAATTGTTATTTTAGTTCATTTATCAGTTTTAGTTGAACTTGAAATGCGAAGAGCTAATTTAAACATTAAAAAATAAAAGTCTGTAGATTTTCAGCACTTCTGAAATCGACTCAACTGAGCCAATCAAAAACCATCCAACTATGAACAATCCTAGATCATGTCCTTATGAATGTAGTTTGTCATTGACTACTAGAAGATCAAAGTTTTAAGTTTTATTTTTTTACCTTATTTATTGCCTTGAGTTTGGTGCTCAATATAACTCTTAAAACTTGATTTTAGAAATTAAAGGAGGAATAATGTAGGACACCGCATGTCATTAAGGTTTTCATTAATGATGTGTGTAACCAAATTGCAATTAGTCCAGTTAAACTCAGTATTTTTTCGGATGGTTCATTTGAGATATGCACTCTCCTAGTGACACTTTCACTATTTCTTACATAGAAAGTGCTGACCCTTCTTCATTGATTTCTTCATTTGTCAACATTAGGGTGGTCTCTTCTATACCAAACACAAACATCTCTTTAAGTCAGACTTCTAATATTTGAGGCACTTTCATATATAACCTAGAAAATTCACATAGATACTATCTTGTCCGAACCTGATTGATGCTTCAAAAAAGCATAATACTTGAGTATGTGCTTGACCCATCTTTTCTTTTTATCCTGCCACATTGATTTGATTTGTCAAATTTGAATTTTTAAGTTAAAACTGACTGGTTTTGCGTGTCATTGGATAGCAAACAGTGGAGGCTTTGCTTGAGTCTGGTTATTCACTTATCAAAGAACAAAAGTTGATAATGGAAACTAAACTTTCCAAGGAATACATGAAGAACATAGATGACTAGCATTCATTATATGTAAGGTTTTATTCAAGCAGCCTGCTTTCTTTTTACCTAATTTCTGCCTTTAGGCTTCCATTGTATCATATATCCCATTTTTTAGATTAAGAAAGTGTGAAATTTTGTAAAATAACAATGTAATTTCTGAAATTTTATCTTGAAGTATGAGCTAAATAGCTTACTTATCCTTGTTTTATAGAAACTGTTAAAGTAAATAATTTAGAATAATTAGTATATTCAGAGTTCAAACTTACATTCCCTGAAAGTGATTAGATTTGATGATGATGATGAATGGTGTGAGTGTTTTTGCAGAAAATTTTTAAATCCCAAAAATAGAACACCATTCAAGTTGGAATTTTTAAGTAGTCTTTGAAGTTTTGAGGCCCCTTCATCCCCATTGAGATTTAATATTACACAAAATCATCTCAGCCTTGACTCTGTTTCTTTCTAGCACTGATCTGAATTTGGACAAAGCAGCCCACTAATAGCGTGCAACAGAATTGTTTGACCGTGGTGTGAGGCATATTGGCATGGTCTTGCACCACAGAAAATGATGTTGAACATGTGGGCCCCACAAGATAAGACCTATTTGGCCACCACAGAAAAAGAATATATGCAAATCTGACACAAATTTGGATTTTAAGCTTTTTTTTTGAGTAAAAAAGATAAACAGAATTGGATAACCCCGCTATCCCATGCTGCTCCATTGGTTGTTTTCTTGAATATTATCAATCGACCGCTGAAAAATGTACTCTTGGAATGGAACTAATTCCACACATTCTCAATTTTACCTCTTTCAATTTTTTATACAATTTTTCAAAGTATCATTATGTTAAAGAAAAATTCACCCTTTAAACAGGGGACGCCATTTCCTGTGTTTGTGGTAACAAATGTCCTGATCTTTGAACAGTGAACAGAGGATAACAATTGAGTCTTTGATTCTTTTTGGTCACAACATATCTAAGTCATCCATTTTTTACGGGAAAATTGGGGGAAAGTCCTCCATTAAAAATTATTCTGGAGAGGACTTAAATCAAGGTACCAATATTTTGTGTGCATAAAATTTACAAAGTAACGATTTTTTTTATATATAAAAATTTATCATGTCCTTCTCACTGATAAAATTTGTGATGAGGAACTTTTCTTGAATTTTCCTTTTTTTTAAGGGTGATAATTTAAGTCATCCAATCATGTAAGTTAATATATCCCAAAGGAATCCTGATCATTCACTTTTTTTCTATTGGAATCCAATGCTTGAATAACTTGAAAAGTTGGCAACTTTGTGTGATACTAACTTGGATAAAAAGAATAAAGCATCCCAAAGGACTATTCTGTTACTCCCTTCCAAGTTTCAAGAGGGATATTTTTTATATATATGTACTGACAATTTCTGTCCCAGTTAAGTGCCATGGAGTGGAATATGAAGCCAATTTGGTTAATTTTACATATTCTTAAAAAGGAGGAACAAACATTGATGGTAATTCTTATCTTGTCTAATTGGTTCTGGCCAAAAGAAAGGAAATGTGATAAAGAAGAATAAAAGAATGTCAGATCGTTTGCACTAAGAAGGATTAAAGTTTAATAAAGAAGGTTTTAAAGATGTTTTATTTGACTTAAGCACAAATGGATTGTGGGTCCAAGGTTGAGATCCTTTTTTTTCAAAAAAAAAAAATTGAACTTTGTTATTCAACATTATCAACTAACAAGAAATTAAGAGCAAAAGTTTCCCCAACATACTTTTTATCATCCACAAAGCTTAACAAAGAAGGAATGTGTGATTGAGAAGAATACAACAATCCAAGATTATTGCATTATGTAGAATTGATTATAAAGAGAATTACAATCAAATCCCTTATAAAGGACTTATTTACATTTAGGTCCTTTTTAAGTAGAATTTACGATAAAATTGTTGAAAATTATTTGAGGTGGTTTAGACATATATAAAAAAAAGTTATTAGATATATTAATAAGGAGGATAGATCAAGCAGTATGAAATCATCTAAAAGGGAATATAGAAAAACTAAGAAAAATATTCTATAAAATTATTGAGCGAAATATTTTAGTTAACAATCTATACAAAAATTTGATAGTTGATGGATCATAATGATATTAAACGATCTATATAGTTGACCCTACTATATCAATAATTAATTCTATTGACAAATCCTTTTAAGAGAGCGAACCATAAGATTCGTTACAACTTATGAGCATAGGTCTAAAGGGAGAGGTAATCTCAAAAGATTAATTTTTTAGGGAGAAGAACTCCTTAAACTTATAAACCCAATTATTTACTAGGTTTCTATAATTAAAAAAATAACCTAAATAAGTATAAAAGAATTATGTTTGGTGTAGCATCCCAATTTTTATCTTTATATTTAAGTAAAATTTAAAATATTATTTATCAATAATTTAAAAAGATTATCTAATTAAATTATTATAGTTTAATATTTTTATTATTTTTAATAAAATATGATATAATATATAGATTATCCTATTTTTATCTTATTTAGAATCTTATGATTTGATTGTTACTATTAATTAAGAATTTATTAGGATTTGGATTCAGATTTAGATATACAATTTTATTTTAAAAATATGGTTTAAATTTTAAAATGCCTGATAGAATTCTGATAAAAATAATAATAATCATATACCTATATCTTTGATTAAATATACATATAATAATAATATATGTATTTATATTATAATAATAATATAGTTTAAATTTTAAATTACTATATCTGATAAGATTTTAATAAAGATAAGATATGAATTTAAATTTTGAATTATTATTATAGCTTTATAAATAGAGCTAAGACCCTGAGTTATTCCTCAAACTTAATTATTGAGTCGGCTCTTCTCTTTTTAATCCCCTCTCTCAGTCCCTTTCCTATTCCTAAAGAATGTAACCACTTTCTACTTGTTGTGTGTGCTAATATGATGTTTATGAGTATTTTGATATATATAAATCTATTGATATTGATATAATTATATTGAGAAAACTTATTTGATTATTTTTATTGAAAATAGCCTTGTGGGACTTAAAGTTTAATTTAAAAAGTTTGAGTTGAGATTAGAAACTTATTATATCTTGGTATTGAAATTTGAAGAAAGTTATTATCTTGAGAAAAACTCTTTTGTGATATTTATCAAGTTATTAAAATTTTGATTAATATGATTATTTTGAGAACTATACATTGGGGATGGGTGATGATGGAGTTGTGTTTCTATCACATGGTATAGCTTACATCGGAGCTCAATGAATGGCTTTTGATCTACAGTTTATCGAGAGACGTGCCCCACCTGTTTACCGAGGGGCTGCGGCATCTCCACCTGTTTATCGAGGGGGAATAAACCTATGATCCGGTCAGGTGCTCTGTGAATTTTGGCCTATCCATATCACTTGATCGGTTAGCTGTTCGAGGATTAGTTACCACTAGCCCATGGGTTCGGTCGGCAGGAATAAGGCGGTTCGGTTGATTTGAGGGGGAAAACTTGGGTGGATTATTCATTTGATTTTATTATGATAATATGTTATTTTATATATATTGTATTTTATTATCGGTCCCACTTGACATCTCATGAGCACATGTTAGTACTCATGATGAGTAGAACTGCTGGTTATTGAGACGTTAGTCTCACCCCATTTTTATAATATTTTTCAAGTGATAGTCTTATCTTAGGATTCTAAGAAAAACTTCAGAGACTTAATTAAAGCTATATTGATTGTATAGCCTTCTCCTTTGAAGGTATGTGTAGAATACTTGTATATTGTCACAATAAGTTTTATTTTACATACTCATATATCCTATTACTTTATTTATATTTAAAAAAATCTTTTTTTTTATAATCATGGTAGAGTTCATTTAAATTTTAGTTAAACTCTTTTCTACCATAGTTAGTACTTTTAAAATAAAATAAATTTATTTATAATATTTTTTTAAATTATATTGGGTATAAAATATATAATTAATAATAATTATATTTTAAGAGGATTTTATATTTGTTACCATCTGACTTCATTACCCAGCAGAATTTCTTGTCATCATTCCAATGCAAATTCTATTTTAATTTTAATAAATATCCTTAGGTACTAAACATAGGATGAGGATTAATTAATAAAAGAAGGTAAGATGTTTTTCTTCCTACAAAATTTTTTAGAAAGAGGTTAGGCTCACCCACAATTTAAAGATAAGGTAAAGTCTCTATTCTTTCTAGACGATATCAATGTTAAGTAGGGCGAGCTATCAATTACCCTCATATGTAAATTTAGGCACCCAAGAACTAAGATATTTTTCTAAAAGCTGGTACTAGAACCACAACAAAGTAGTACTCTCTAGAGATTAAACAAACTCCAAATGATCATATGTTTCACTCATTTGACAGTTGAACCCACAGAGAATAGCTAGAATAGGTAAAAGGTAAAATGTTTTGTTTGACTTATAAAGCAGATGTGTAAATATGGGTCCTATGTTAATTTGAGATTACTTTTCAATTTGAACACTGAAAGCAATAAATATAAATTGGGTGGGATGGCAGATTTCATTTTGGTGACAATAATAATTCTTCTTTTCATAATGCCCACTCTGTTTCCTCTTATTTATAATAATTCCCACTCACAAAACACATTATTCAAAGCTGAAATGATCTCAATGTGTTAGCCAAGTTGAGGACTTGAGGCATCCATCCAATTGAACTTTCTCAATGAAGTTTTTTTTTGTTGATACAATTCTCAATGAAGTTTCTGTGTCGTCACCATTTTGCTTCTATGTAAATAATTCAAATGGCAATATTGGAGAGACGAAGATATGTCACTTCCATTATATATGTATTAATTTCTTTATCAATAAAAAGAATTCAATGCTACCGACTACTCCATCCATTTTATACAAGGAATATTCTAGAACATTTTTTAGTATTTAAGATGTAAGTTACTTAATAAAATTTACGCAGAATTAAATACATTTTTTCTCAAATTTGCATATTCCTTTAATCCTTATTATAGGAGTAACTAATTTGTATAAATTAAAAAAATTAATTAATTTAATTATTTATAAAAAAAATATGTATTGATTTATCTATACAATTAAGATGGTGAAGAGAGGCATTAAGAGAGAAATAATTAAGATGAGGTTACCATTTAATGAGGGTAATTTCAAAAACTTATGGTAATTTTTACAAAGTTTAGGAGGAGTTAAAACCAATTTTAATCAATTTTTTTTGTACGAAATAATTTAAAATGATTTACATATAAACACAGAGGGAGTAATTAATATTTAAGTTAGGTCAGACCCTAATTGAATAATTCCTCTTTTTTATGCGTGATTTTTTACATTGATAACTATAAGGCTCAAACTTGATATCTTATTTTAAAAGGGTCCAATCCCTTGTGCCTTTGTTATTAAATATGTATATTTGGAAATGAGTAATTAATTAGGCATGGATTATTAATAATTAAGCTCAAGTAAAATGGGTTTCTTAGGTACACGCTTAAACAAATCTGTAGGAAGACACACCATCGTTGAAAGTGTTATAAAAATGCATTTAAAAAAAAAAAAATTCTCCCTTTTAGAGATCTAGTCACTACCCTTGTAGGATTTGCATTCCAATTATTCACAATAAAAAATTTGACTTTTGGTGAGTAAGGAATGTTGATAAAGTTGGGCATGCTTCTAGATTCTTCACATATAACAAATGTATGATTTGTGGCTCCTATGTTAAAACTTTTTAAAAAATAATTATATTATTCATCAATCATATAAAAAAGAGATAATTACTCTACAGGTTCATATAAATAATTAATTACTACAAAGTCTTACAATTAGTGAATAGAGTATATAATCTATTATCATTTTTTTATATCAGATCTTATTATTACATTACACGAGACTACACAAAAATTCTCCTTAAAAAATATGGCATGTTAAAGTTTTCATAATATAAATTTTAAAACTTAGACTTTTGTTTGTTAATGAAGTACTACTCCATTCTTTAATATATGAGCTAATTGAGGAGTTAATTTTAATTCTAAATCTAAGACATCTTTTATATATTTATCTATTTTTTTTTAAATTACTCGTATTGATACTCCATTAATAATAATCAAGTAATAGAAGGAATGAGAGAATTAAGGAATATAGTTAGGGTATTTTATAAAAAATATATTTATATTAACTAATTTTATTAATTTAATTAAATTAATTAAATATGTCTTATATTAAAAATAAAATGAGTACTAACAAATTTGAGACTTTTAACTACTTCAAAGGCAGAAAAAAAAAACTGCTTCAAAAGCAATTACAAACTTTGATCCATGATATAAATGTTTAAAGCTACAATTTTATACTAGTAAATTATATTTTTAATTATCCATGATAATTATGTTCTCAATTTATTAATATCTTATAGAAGAGATAATTTTATACTAGTAAATTATGTTCTCAATCCATGATAATTTTGTATATAGTTAAAAATAGGTTGTGTATAATCGAAAAAAAGTTGACCTATTATAAATATGTTATATTGGATCCTTAAATAAATTTCATATATTTTTGATAAACAATAAATTTTGTAAGGGAGAATTTTTAGCAATTTTCTCATAAAACTATATATATTAATTTTATATTAAAAAGATAATTTTATGATAGATTAAATAAAAAATATTTAGTCTAATGCATTGCACTGGCTATAAAGAATAAGTTATACTATGAAGAAAAGTTTTTTTATATATTATATTATATAGTCATGTATTAATGTTTAAACTCTATAATGACATATATGTGACATAAGGCAAAGTGGAATTGAATTGAAAAAAAAATTTGATGGCCTACATAAGGTGTCCCAAACCTATGGACTCACTCAAATAAATCTTCTATAATAATAATAATAATAATTAATTAATTATCTTCTTAATCTGTTGAATCCCATCATTAATTCATGCTTTGTCCTAATCATTACTTTTGTGTGGGACAATTATTTAACAACTACTGGATATAAATTAATTATTTAATTTACTCATTAAAAAAGAATAATATAATCAAATACTCAAGTACGGCCCTTTTCAGAGTTCAAAACATACAAAAGTGAATAATGGCTGTTAGTAAATCATTATCTTCATTTTCATTTATGCCCTTTTAATTATTATCAACTTTTATGATTACAAAAAGGACAAAGATTCGTCCCTCACCAACAAAATTATTGCACTCTTAAGTTGTAATTGGCGTGGTTGAACATTCTATCTAATTATTATTTAGTAGTTTTTTTTTAAGGAATATAATTAATCGAGATTATCTAGGGTTGTTGTATGGTTTCATTGGGGAAATAAATTAAAGAGAAGCAGTAGTAAGATTAATTAACATCTTAATTAGACCTGTCTTTATTGATGATGATGTTTAGATACAATAAAGGGATTAATTTCCGTTTTAATCAAGGTTTGTTGATAGAGAAAATTATATTGAAAGAGTTAACCTTTTTATATATTTATATTTGGAGTGCAAGTATTAAAAATTGGATTGATTATTAAATTGATTGAGATTGTGGTTTAAATATTAATGGTTCAACCGTAGTTGAATCATGATTAATCTAATCATGATTAAAATATATAAAAATATTCATATATTATTAACAAAATAATATTTAAATAAAAAATTAATCTATAAATAAATAGAATATTCATATATAAACTACATATAATTTAAAAAAAAAAACTCATTTCAAATTCAGTAAAAGAAGGAAAAAATATTAAATCCAACTCAATTGAGTTGTTCAAAACTCTTGACTAAACCGTTCAAATGACTAATTTATCAATTCATTGATCTGACCGGTTGTCATAAGTTGAATTTTAATTAGTTAATAATAATATATTTCCTCCGCTCCAAAATATAAGGTCTCTTTAAGTGAATTGTGTTTTTAAGAAAATAGTTAAAATTAGCTAAAAATAATATATATGTAGGAAATAATTGTTTTTTCAAATATATCCTAATTTATAGTGGTTAAATGAGAGGAAGTACTAATGAGTAAAATGATGAGAGAGAATGTAATACATGAAATTAAATAAGGGTAAAATGGGTAAAAATAATTATTAGTGAGACAAATTCAAATGAGATTTTATAAAATGGAACAAGCTAATTCAAAGAGAGATATTATATTTTAGGACTGAGAGACTATTATTTATTTTATTTTTTTGGTACAAGAATTTTTAGAAAGGGGTTGGGCTCACATACGATCTAAAGGCAGGACGAAGTTTCTCTTCCTCCTAGATGATACCAATATCAGGTATGAGCCGTCTATTACCTTTAGGTATAAACCTAGGCACTCAGGAGTTAGAATACTTTTTCAAGCGCCGCGACTGAAACCATAATAAAGTAGTAATACTCAGGAATTAAACACGTTCTAAATGATCGTATATCTTACCCTTTTATCAGTTAAACTCATAGACGATCGATAGAGACTGCTAGATTAGTCAGTAGAATCAAATATCATTGATGCAAAAGGAAAGGTGTTGGGCTTAGGCTAATGTGCTGATCAATCTCTCTACCTCGCTTCTCAATCTTTTTTTTTTATACAACGCTTCTCAATCTTGAAGTGATGGGTAAAAACTGAAAAGAATAATAAACAGCTGAAAGGATGAAAATAATTATTAAAAATGACCATATGCAATGCGACAACCTTAAGAAATCTTTAATTTAATGAAACTTCCTAGAACAATCACAAGATAACTTATTATAATAGACTCCTTATTTTGTCTTTTGAAGATGCTTTTTTAGTAACTCTCCACCAACTTTCTTTTGGAAGATCCTTCATAATTAAGACATGCACTTAATATTTCACTGATACTCTTTTATTATTATTGAAGGAAACCAAGGTAATTAATCAACTTTGATATTTCTAAAAGTATAGGACAATAAAATGGAAAGTATTTCACGATCACAAGTTTAATGAATGGCTGCTACCATCTTCCATTTGAAAATGGACAAAGCAAAGAATCAACTCAAGACCAGCAAGTGGGCCACGTAGGACAGACAATAAAAGACAACAATATATATATATATATATATATATATATATATTAATGTGCTTGCTTTATTCTTGATTATTGTTATGATTATGGTTATGATTGGTTAGAATTAATTAGGTATGGATCAAGATAGAAGAGTTTGGATGCAATTTCTTTTGGTGATTCAACAAGTAAAAAGATATATATAAATAATTTTTTTTCTAATTTTTATTTATTTCATCATTGTTTAAAAAAACTAGACTATGGGCTATTGGCTGGTTTGAACCATGTATGAGAAGAGCCTATTGTTTATTTATAAATAATGTGATTTATCGTTACTGGGTTTAATTGGCGAAAGTGTGAGACATACGACCATTTAGAGCGTGTTCGAACCCTGGAGAGTACTACTTTATTGTGGTTCTACTCACGGCGCCTGAGAAAGTATCATAGCTCATGGATGCCTAAGTTTACGTCTGAAAGTAATAGACGACTCGCCCTAACATTGGTATCGCCTAGGAAGAAGGGAGATTTCACCTTGCCCTTGGATCGTGGGTGAACCCAACCCTTTTAAAAAAAATTTTGTACCAAAAAAAATAAAAAAAAAATAAATAATGTGATTTAATATATATATTTATATATATAACAAGACATGAGTCTCATATATTGCACAAAGTTTAAAAAATAAGTTGTAACATTCATAATATATGAATAATATATTTTTATTAATTATTAAATCAGAAGGTATTTGTACCTGAAATTTCTATCTACACACTTTTATCACCCAAGTTAGTCTCAAGTAATTAATAGATTTTATATGTATTAGTATTTATGTATTTATATAAAATTTGTAAAATAAATTACATTATGCATAAAATCTAGTTTTATAGATTTTTTATTAAAATTTGAGTTTTAAAGAATTGAACTCCAAACTTGAAAAGTCATGAGTCACCCACCACTACTATGTATTGCTTTTCTGGTCACACCCGCTTGAAGTTCACCAATTGAATATGTTTCAAACGAATCATTAATCTCCACTTGAAAATTCAAAGCTACATGTATAATTATTATTATTACAAGAAAAGATCAGTAAACAATACACGTCAGCAAAATTAGTTATAGTATAAACTTATTTTGGATTTTTCATAAGAGAACATCAACTGACCTATTTTATTAATCTTCATAATCACACAAATTCTTAAATTATTTTTATGATTTAAAAATAGTTGTTATGTAACAATAAATTGTTGGCTGATGTGGTAACCGGTCTCACCCCGTAAGAAAAAAAACACAAATTTAAATACCAAAAAATACACTTGTTATAAAAAATGAAAATCTTTTACACTATGACTTAGCATAATAACAAAATTACTATATAACATACTTATATTTTGTTTTCTTTTTTTTTTTTGTTAATTTAAAATTATATCGTTTCAAGTTTAGTAATATATATATATAATCATACACAATTCATACGACTAAAACTCTATTTTGTTTTAGTATAAAAATTTTTAGAAAAGAATTGAGCTCAACCATAATTTAAGGGTAGGACGAAATCTCATTTTTTTTCTAAACAATATTAATGTCGGGCAGTACAACTAAAACTCTTAACTAAACTAGCTAAGATAATATAGTTCAATGATTTATTTGGGTCAGTAGGGGACTTAAATTGGGTTATATCATGATTATATCTCACTCGGACTATTTTAGATAATTATGTTAAAATGATAATTGGATTTAAAATTCATAATTCAGAGAAAGGTGAAATGAAAGTTGAAAGCAAAGCTAAGCTAAACGAACCAAGCAAGCAACCTAATTTCAATGTGCCAAGTCAGAAAACGGCATTGAGAGCTTGGAAATTTGATTTCAAGAGGTTAGGGTTAGGGTTAGGTATTGAAAAGATAGGAATGTAACTTAAAGTAAACTATATTTAATTACCAACGTCAGAGTTACAATATTCAAAATTTCAAATTCAAAAAAGAATTCAGAATTGTGCTTCACAAAATACAAACCAACCTATCTACGTTGAATATTCCATGTCCACCCACTAATTCGCCACGTGGACCAATCCCTTTTTTCATTATATTATTTTACTCAATTACAAAATTCATTGATTTACTATTTTTTTAAAAAGCATTGTTTTCATTTTTAGTACATTTAAAGTTTCAACAAATCAGATCTTTATACTGATTAATTAAGGTATTTTTTTTTTTGTTTATCACTTCACATAATCATTGCCTTTATATTAAGGATCGTTTTAGATTATCACATTCTAATATTTTATTAGATTATCACTTTTCCACAAATTCATCTTCACCCTAATTAATTATTTATTATTATCTGAATATATATATATATATATATATATATATATATATATATAACACTAAACAGTGCTTACTTCTGATCGATCAACGTCAGAAGTGATCACAGTTGTTTAACGACTTTGAAAAAAATGTATCAATATATAATTAAGCTTATAAAAAATAATGTGGCGTGTGTTTTGCACCATATGTAATATATAAAATATATTTATCATGTAAAATAAAATTAATAAATTATACTATTTACGAAATATGGGGGATATATAGTTCATTCTTTAAAAAATTATTTATATGAACCCTTATCTGTAATATATAAAATATATTTATTATGTAAAATAAACTTCATAATAAACTATACTATTTACAAATTAAGCGTGATATATATAGTTCATTTTTTAAAATTTTATTTATCTGAACCCTTCGGGTTTAGAGGGAAAAAATTATATTTATATCAAATTTTTTATATTTATTATCTCAATTTTTTTAATCTCACTTTGATGTATTTTTTTTAAAATATTTAGCGAAATAGAAATAAAGAATTTGATTTAAATGTTATAGAAAAAAACCTTCCATTTCCATTTTATAGTTTGAGCATTTATTAGTCAATATTTGATATAAATTTCCTTATTAATAGGTGGAAAAAACTTAAATTTTTAAACTTAAAAATTAAAAAAATATTAATTTCATACCCAATTTTATTTTTATATTTTTTAATGCACAGCTTCTTTTTTTTTTTTTTGCCTGAACTGTTTGGTTTTATAAATATGCAAATTTTGCTAAATCAATTTTTATTTATTTTACTATCTACACATTTATTTATACGGACTTATATTTCAACTTTTAGCTTAATATCTTACAACCTTTTATAATATTTTTTTTAAAGCAAATTAAATTTTTTTAGGATATTGTTTATTGATGGTTCTTTAGGCATTAGCATATAGTCGCTGAAATTCAAATTTAAAAGAAGCCCCACATTTTAAACCACGTGTTTGTTTTTCCTATAGGATATAATACATTAAAAAAAAATAACAATATACTATTAAAGAATATAAGGACAAAAAAAGAAAAAAGGAAAAAAGAAAATGAAGAGTAGTTGGTTGGGGCCCACTTGTTTTAAAATTATTTTCCGGTTTCCAGTTACATCAACCGAACTAATATTTTATATTTAAAAAAAGAGCAGTAATTAGGCTACAGTAATTACCAATTAACGGAAATATTAAAAATAATAATATATATATATTTATAAAGTAAAAGCTGTATGGCATAAAAAGTTGAAAAAGAATAGTATCTCTTGACCCGCATATATTCTTGTAAATAAAATAGTATTTGAAAATAAAAAAATTATAATCAAATATCCTAATGGTTTTACTTTTATAGTTTTACCCCCACAAGGTGAAGTGTGAAAGGTGCTTTGTTTAATTATAGAAACTTGGTATGGTAGAGAAAATTTGGAAAAGTATATAGATAGTAAATATTACTCGTATGTTCAAATTAAATAAACATATATGGCTTCATAGTTTTTATTTGGGAAAAAGACAATTAATTTTTTTTTAATTTCAAAAAGATAAAAAGGGCATTTAAATTTTAAAAAAGATAAATTAGGCAGGAGGTTTAATCTGTCATTTACAAATTCTTGTACAGAGTTGTAAATACTGTTATGGGAGTTGTAAATATTATTGGCAGAATTACAAATAGTCATTTGTAAAATTTGAGGCAAAAGACAAAATTACACTTTTTGCAACTCTATCAATAATATTTATAACTCTTGTAATGATATTTATAACTTTACTAATGGTATTTACAACTTTGTCAATAATATTTGTAACTTCCATAATAGTATTTGTAATTCTGTGAATAGTATTTACAACTCTCATAATAATATTTATAATTCTACACAAAAATTTATAAATGATAGATTAAGCCTCCTACCTAATCTATCTTTTTTAAAATTTAGAAGTTTTTTTTATCCTTTTAAAATTTAAAAGGTCATTTTTTGTCTTTTTCTTTTTTTATTTCCCACATATTATTATATTTTTTTTTATTTTATCTACAACTTTTAACTTATTTCAGCTGAATGGAGAAAAAATTTAAATTTTGTTAATTTTGAATTAATCTTTTTAGGCTCAATACATTTTAATTTTATTTTTATTTAATGTAGATAGACTTTAAATTAAAGATAAAATTATCCATTCATATAATAAATTAATAAAATAACTTATATTAAGAAAAAAGTTATCTTTATGCATTTTAAATAAGATACTTTTTTTTTAGGTGACTTAATCTTATTTATAAGATATAATTAAAAAATATCAGAATATTTAATCAATTTTTTTACTTTTATTAATTATATCTTATAACGTTACATTAATTATCTCTCGTCCCCTTTTTTTTTTCTTACTCATAGCATACTATATTTTTTTTATCTTATTATTAGATATCTAAATAAATGATTACTCTCATTTTAATATTTATAGTTGTCCTTTTTATTTTATTGATGTCTCTTCTAAAATTTAAATTTAAAATTTAAAAAAATTTAACGAGATTTTATATCAGTAGAATAATTTTGTGTTGATTTTTTCACTAATTCATTTTCTCTCATGGTATTTTTAAAAAATAAAATGTATATTTTTACAAACAAATTGTTTGATATGAGGAATCAAGTTATTTGAATATGGGAGTAGAGGAAGAGGATTAAATAAATAGCAATAATTAACCTCACGGGTCGGTGATCTGACTTGTGCTTCTATATTTCACAAGACTCTCTCCACAGGTCCCTTGCCATTCAACCCCCAAACCAGCAATCACCTTCATCTCTCTCTCTCCCTCTCCTGAGGAACTTTGAGCGAAGGAGAAGAAAGGGCACGGTGACACCTGGTGATTCTTCTGTGGTTGTTGAAATTTATGAACTATAACTGTTTTTGTTGTTCATCTTCATCTTCATCTTCTTCTTCAATAAGTCTGGCCGGATTAAGAATCTCTGTTCCGCTCAGGCTTAGAAGGAAGCCGAGGAAGAAGATCCCTAAAGTCAAATATCAGTTAATGGATTTCTGGCACAAGATGATCTTCCCTGTCCGCCGTGTCTGGCTCGCTCTCTCTTCTCGCCTCAAAGCTCGCAGAAACGGTACTCTCTCTCTCTATATATATATATATATCAACGGAGACATGTGCTCTGCTCCTCTCACAAATAAGTTACTCTGTTTCTCTCTTCTTCCTTCAATTTCCATGTGGGTTTTTTTTTCTTCTGTAAACAGAGAAACATGTACGGACAATTCAAGCAGATTTGTGTGTTTCGTTTGTTTTTTGTGTTTGTCCATAAAATTAGCTTTCTGTTAAGCAGAGGTCACTTCAAGACAAAAGGATGAGGCAACTTTTATTCTGTGTCTTTTAAATGGCTGCATAAATCTTAAGCTATTATTATTCCTACTTTGTCACATCACCCCACAAAAAACATATATATATATATATATATTTATATAAAAGAAATTGTAGTTTTCTTAACCATGAATGAATGAACCTAAGTGGTAACTAACCTAATAGCACATGATCTGTTTGTTGTGCCACCGAAAGAGAAGAAGAAGAAGGGTCTAGATAGGATCAAGATCTTTTTCAGTGCAACTTTATATATACATATATATATATATATATGCCCTTGTCTGTTATACTAAATATTAACTTCAAAGTATATTTTATAATCACTAATACTTTTTTCTCTTATACCCACATAATGAATGGCCTCAAAAGTGCCTTCTCCATCACACCTCAATGAAATGACTTGGGACATCAGAGCCTGGTTGTGACAATTACCGTGTAGTGCAGTCCCACGTAAACAAACAATTGAATTATTAAAAAGTCCCACAAGATCTAGTAACTGATTACATGCTGTTTATCTGTTGTAGTATTTTTTAGTGGTTAAATTGTTTACATAGGACTGCGTGGTAATTCTTCGGAAAAAGATATCTGAAATGATTAAGGATTGAATCTTGTTTGGTTTTGGATGCAGGTGATGGGCTATTGAAGCTTCAAGATGATGTACAGACATGTGGGTATCAAGATATACAAGTGATGTGGGAAATGCTTAGAAGAACAGAATCTGAGGTTGTTGTGAATAGCCCTCAGAAAAGGAAGCAACAACCATTCTGGGGAATCTTTGTATGGCCTTCTAATAATTCTAACCACACTCATGCTTCTTTGGAATCTTCCAAGTCTTCGTAGCTGTTAAGGAGAAGCAGACTCATGTCTGATGATGATGATGATGATGATGCCTTTACTAATAAAATCTGCAGCTCATGTTTGGATTGCTTGCAGTTCAGAGGCATACATAACATCAAACATGTGTCAGCTTTGTTTCTCTCTTAAACCTGATATATGTATGCACACTACTATGTGACAGTGATATTTGTAAATACATCAATGTATTGTCATTTGCCAACCCAGAAGCTTTCAGGAACTTGCTTCTTGTGGTTTCAGGCTAACTTGCTTCAAGCTCACGCAATTCAAGGTTTTTTGCTTCTCTTTTTAACTGGTATCAATATGTGTTAATCCATGGAACAGGATCACAATTCTTTTTGGCTAATAATTAGCTTAACCGAACCATTAAGCATTAGGTTTAACTAGTAAGGGTTATACCAGCTTAATTAGAGGTCTTGAATTTGAGGTTTGGGAATGCAACATGTTAAATACTTGGTGTTAGAGTTTTGGCGTCCTTATGATCCTGCCCAACTTAAAAAAAAAAATAATTAGCTTAAACTAGGAGGGTGGATCAAATGGATTGGAGTCCGGTTAAAAAGAGTCGAGGAAGGAAGGCAAAAAAAAACGCTTAACGAGGTCATTGAGCGGGATCTCCGGGTCAATAACCTATCTAAGGATTTAGTTTTTGACAGAGCACAATAGCGTCGTATGATCCATGTAGCCGACCCCATTTAATGGGAAAAGGCTTTGTTGTTGTTGTTGTTGTAGCTTAAACCAGGAATGGTGTTAACTCTCGTGTGTTAGTGTGGTGTTTAAGAGACTAATTAGATTCTAACCATCACCTAATCTTACAGTCATAGGAATGAAAAAATAAATTTTATCTTATTAGATGGGATTAACTAGATGGACCAAATGATACCACTGTGTTCAATCAACCAAATATTTGATATTGTTTTCCGAAAGTCCTAATGTGTATTTCTGAATCTACCAATCCATTTATCAGATGACATGCCCATTGAGAGGTCATAAGGACAAAGACTTGTGGACCCTACATGTGAAAAATGAGAATTTGAAGGTGGGGCCTAATGGACTTGCAAGGGATACTTTTAATCCATCTGTGAACAGTTTCAGCATGTAACTGTCAGAAGCTACCTTATCAGTTGATCTCCAAATTACACAAAGACAAACCATAGACAAGGAAGCTTGTCTCCTATGAGATGTCAATAACAAAACCAATACCATCTGAAAACCACTCCCGTCTCTGCATATTATCACAGAAAATCAATGAAGAGTGTCTCTTTGAAAATTTTATTGATAAGAATGACGTGATATATTTATATATAAAAAATATTAATATTCTGAAAAATTTATACACAGTATTTGAATTTAAGTTTTTTTTATTAATAAAATTTTTAAACAAAAAATTTTCACCATTTTTCCATTTGCATCATCCGCACACTTGGACTAGTAACATAATCTTACATCTGTTCTTCTAAAGGATCTGTCCTCACGGATTCATCATGGATAGTGAGATTTCAGCACCAAGAAAGAAGCATTGATCAATTATTTGACTCTGACTTGTTAATGGACGGAAGGAAGTGGTGATGACTTGATTATATCAGATAGGAACATATCAAGACTTGGGATGTTTCAAAAGAAAAAATCTTGAGAAATGATTTATTATTTAGTTATTTTCAAACTTTGTTATAATATTTATGAAGAAGACGATGAGGAAGAAAAAAAAAACAATGTTATGCCAAATTTGGGGAAAGATTCAAATATTGTTATTATTTTATACAATTGATTATTGATTAGTAATAGATTCATATCATATAATTACGAGTTTTCAAGCTAACTTGTCCGGAGCTCACCAACAAGTGTTGGTCCTAATGGAAGGAATAACAATATACGCCCTCTAATCTTTAATATAAGAATTAGTTGGTAATTTTATTTAGTTTTAAATATAAAACCCTAATCCACTTTATCCCTTAAATTTATAATTTATTTTTTTAACTATCTCTTATTGATTGCACACATTAAAACATTTCTATCAAAAGGTAGTCATGATGAAAAATAGTATTTTAAGAAAACTAAATCATATTTATTACAAATAAATAACATACTTAATTTTTTTAATTTACTTAAATTAGTTATCTAATTCTTATATTAAGCATTAGATGTAGTATGTGTTGATCCATGGAACAAGACCATGATGCTCTCTAGTAATAGTTATTCATACCAGAAATCTTCAACACTCTTGGTACAATAAAATCAAATCAAATTTTAACATATGATAATCTCAACTATATTCTCTGTTTTGTGTTTCTGAATCAACCAACTCCATTTATCAGATAAAAATGAGATGTCCATTGAGAGATTTCAAATGTCCTAATTTTGAAATTTGAGAGATTTGAAGGTTGGGGGGGGGGGCTACAATGGACTTGTACAAAAACTACCCTAAAACAGGACAAAGCATGGACAAGGAAGCTTGTCTCTCATGAGAGGTCAATAACAAAAACCATTGCCATCTGATAACTAATAAAAAATTGTTCCACAATTTCAAACCATCAAAGGAAAAGTAAAGCATTTATTTACATCAGATTGAAACATTTTCCCTATGTTTGGATAGGAAGAAAATTAAGGAAAAAAGAATACTACTAGGAGATAAAACTCCTAAAAATAATGAATTTTTTTTCCATTAAGAGTTTTGAAGTAAATGGATGAAAGCAGTTATATAAGAATTTTAGTACATGAAGTTTTACAAATCAAAGAAATACAAACCAATCCAATTTACACAGTCGCTGTACAAAACATATACTTTTCTTCAATTCTCCTAATGCAACAAGTGCTACAAATCTACTAGTATCAACTTCCTCTCTAAGTCCACATTCACTGTTTTGCCAAATACTGAATCTGCTGCCATTCTTCAAGCAAAAAAAGATTTCCTGCAAGAAATAAATTTAGACAATGTCAAACTTGGCCTAGAAATAGAACTCGACACAAATGTACCACCCATGGAAGCGGTAGGAGAACTAGAACTGAGCCCAGTTGTGCCACCATTGGAAGAAGCAGTAGTACCAGCAGCACACTCAAGCGCCATTAGCGGATCAAGTTAACCACTGTGATAACTAGTAGGAGCTAAAGATATTTTGCAGCTTCCCTCTCCATTCTTCACCAGGCTTGATAGTAACCCCTCCTTTTGTTATACGAGCAGGCTGAACACACACCACTTGTAGATACTCTTCATTCCCCAAATCTGGTAAGGCCTTAGCTTTCTTCGATCTCCCATGAATTCCATATCCCTATACAAGAAAATGAAACTACCATTAACAATGCAATATTAGATATAAGACATCATATGAACAATTCAAACATATAGCTTCAGGAATAATTAATCCTATATATACCAGCATCATTAAGTCCTTCCTTGTGCAATACGTATGTTCTCCTCCTTTCATGATCTATGATAGCAATTCTTTGTGGAGTATCAAATTATAGGGGGGAAAAGTATGTATTAGATAACATTAGATGGAGAGGAAATGACAAACCAAACATCAGATACACGAAAATGTGCATTATAAGCAAATGAGAAGGTGAATGGTTTCGCGTCTACATGGATATTTCGAATGCGAGATACCGATGTCAAATTTCCATCAGGTCCCAGAATTATCCCATGACGAAACTCATATCTGCAAACAATTATAAAATAGAAATTAAGACGAAAGGTGAGAAAAGAAAGAAAAAACAACAGTTGCCATGACTACTATTGACAGTTATAGTTAGTTATACTTGTGAGGGAAAATCAGTTGACCTTCTTCAGAATGCTTAAGAATCAAATCAGGGAAAGCCTTGTGATGAGTGTCATCTATTGAAAGTTGTGGACTAAACCATGAGAAAGATCTGTGAATAAATTTAAAGAAAATAATAATAAAAATGAAAGGATAACCATGAGAAAGAAGAAAAAATGAGGTAACTAAACCAGGGCCGCAGTAAGACATTTCAAGAAACAAATAAAAAAATGATGGAATCATATAAGAAAATGCACTAAAAGAAACGAGAAAAAACGTTAAGATATATTCTAAAAAAAACAAATGGAAAATAATTGAATCATTAGAGAAAATATATAAAACGATAAAAAAAATGCAGTAAAAAATCACAAGAAACAAATCGAGAATAGTGAAATCAAAAGAAATCGATGTATACCTCAGCTGAAAATCCATAAGCTTCTCTCAGAAGGATCTGGTCAAGGCCATTGATGCCCTTAGATTGCTCTACATATACCATTTCGCTTTCGCTTTCCATTATCTTTCACTCTCGCTTCACTGCTTTTCTTTGTTTATTGAATCGCTAACTTCCTTTGCAGTTAGTTTCTTCCTCCATTTATAGCATTGCTGCTCATGAATCGAGATGCATAAACGAATGAGTTACTTGCCTTTTCCCATGCAAATTAAAAATAAAAATTAAATAAAACCTTTTTCTTTGCTGTTGTGGTGGTGGTGAATAAGAAGGTTAAAATTAGTTTTACCAATCTATTAATATTAATTTAAATTAAATTAAATTTATAATATTAAAAAGTATAAAAACGACGTTGAATCAATTTTTTAAATACTGATTCCTTCCTCAATGTGATTGAATTGCTATTATTATGTGTAGTTGATAATTTCTAATTTAACTATCTCGCTAATTATTAATTTTTAATTGATGTAACATATTTTTTAATTCCAAAATATAATGGATTTTTTTGACACATAATTAACTTGGAATTGGATGCACAAAATTTGATATATTAAATCTTTTTAATTGATGTTGAATATTATTAGAATCTGATATATAATAAGACAACTGCTCAATCAATATAAATTATGGATTGGGTACTGAATGTTTCAAATTTTAGCAATTACAATCAATCAATATATATTTCTTAAAAATTGGCCCCAAAGCAATTTGGAAATTAATTTTAATGAGACATATTTAATTAATTTGTCCAATCAACAATATTAAAGTAAATTTATGATATTCAATAAATTTAATTCTTAATATCAAAATATGTTTATCTCTAACCTTCATTTTTCAAAAGATATTATGCAGCATAATTGATTCCATAGAAGCAAGTGTTACTAAACCTATGCCAAAAAAAAAACCACATAAATATATAGAACCAAAAGGTACTAAACATAAATGATAGATTAATTTAAAATTTTTGAAAACAAATATAAGTATTAAAAATATTTAACATGATAATGATAATAATAACAGCAATATATAAATTGAATAAGTATCGAATTATATATGTATGTCAAAATTAATCATATTCTATTTACTTAAAAAAATGCATTAAAAAGAAATCGTTAGTGGCTACAACCAAATTATGCATTTTTTTTATTAAATAAATTGTATATTGATCTTGATAGGGAATTTTTCTCCCAATTTTATGGCTCAGTCGTCAGTCCTAAGCAGTGGCATAGATGATAAATACTTACATAGTGGCATATGATGATCTGAACTCTATCCAATCAAAATATAACAGCTCAATATATTTTAATATTAGTAAACCAATGACTCATAAAAAATAATTTATATTTTATTTTTTTTAAAAAAATAAACTCTCTTAATTTAGTTCAAATGATAATTTATTTTTTCAAATTAAAATATTTATTTTTTTAAAAAAATTAAATCGAGAATTTTTTAGATATTTCATCAGCTGAGTTGTTATATTTTGATTGGATAGAATTCAGATGATGTAATACTCCTGAAGTATATAAGTATTTCCCCAAGTTACAGGGTAGATTAATAATTAATAAAAATTGTGTTAGAGGATTAAATTTTGCTTTTATAGATTCTAATATAATAGATGTATATTATTTCCTATTTTGTATTAAAAATTATTATTAGAAGATTGATTTTTTTATATGACCATTTAATTAGATCAAGTATCGCTATTTTTTGCATTCATATAAACTCAAATTTAAAACTTCATACTTAAGTGATCAAAATTTGTTCCACTATAATTAATGCATGTTGGTTAGAAGATTGAATTCTTTTCACTTAAATTAACTAAAAAAAAAACCCCAAGTAATTGGCCAAAATAAAAGAAAAAACTAACTCCCAAGCAAGCTAACAAATTTTGGCCAAAAAAACAAGAAGAAATTGAAAAACAAATATTCTTTAAAAATAATAATGCAAGAATAGGAACCTGTGTCTTTCATTCCAACAAATATAACTTTTACATAACATGCAAAAGCAATCACCCAAAACTGGGTTGATATATAATATATGATTATCTTGTGTATTGTCAACAACAAAATAATCATTTAATTTTAATTTGACAAAAAAATCAAATTCAATTTTTTTTTTCTTTTTCACAACCCCTCTTTTCTTAATCTTTTCCTCAAACAAATTCCTCGATTCTCCTCATGGATTACTACTGCATGAAAATTGCCCACAACAAAGTCACCATAATTGCCAAACCCATATTGATCCCAGAGTTGGCCGTAACCCCATTATCCGCCGACGGACCGGGCGTCGGAGATGATACCGGCGCCACTGAAATCATCGGAGCGGGTGATGTTACTGGCTCTGGAGAACTTACCGGCACTGGAGATCTTGCTGGCACCGGGGACCTTACCGGAACTGGTGATTTCACTGGCACTGGAGACTTCACTGGAACCGGTGATATCACCGGCACTGGTGACTTCACTGGAACCGGTGATATTACGGGCACTGGTGACCTTACTGGAACTGGCACCGCCACCGGCACAGGTGACTTCACCGGAACTGGTGATACTACGGGCACTGGGGACTTCACTGGAACTGGTGCCGGTGCCGGTACGGGTGACTTCACTGGAACGGGTGATGCAACTGGAACTGGAGATTTGACTGGTACTGGAGATACCACGGGGGAAGTGACCGGCGCCGGAGATTCGACCGGAGCTGGTTTGGGGGATGAAGGAGCATGAGGAGAGGTGCTAAGCAGAGCGGATGGCATAATGACGGTGCTGATTTGGACAACGGAGAGATTGTAGGGTTCAGAGGCAACGGATTTAACCAAATTTGCACCGATAGATCCAGATTGATCGGAAGCGGAAGTGAAGGAGACAGCTCCGGTGTTCATACCGGTGATGTTGACAAACCCTACTTGACCAGAAGCTAAGCCGGTAGTCTGATACAAAGTGGTGACGATAACGGATTTGCCGTCAAGGTTTTGGAGTTTCTGGATGTCGTAATAATCAAGGAGGACGTGAATACTGAGAACCTTCTTGATTACGTCCATGGACTTGCCGGAGAGAGGAGACATGCCGGAGTTGTCGACGACGAGGACGGTGACGGGTTGACGGCTGTCGATGTCGGCGGCGAGTTGGACCTGAGCAAGGTAGTTGCTGAAAGTGGAGTAGGCAGGGTATTGAGAGAGGACCTGAGAGATGTTGAAGGAAGAAGTGAGAGAAGGGAAGTGAAAGAAGAAGAGAGAGAGAAGAAGAATAATGGAGAGTGGTGATGAAAAGTTAGAGATAGACATTGTTGAGGCTAAAAAAAGAAAAAGGAATAATTGAGAATTTACAGAGAGACACGAAGAAGAGGGAAAGAGAAGTATTATATTTATAGGTATTATGCATGGCAAAGATGAGAAGAAGAAGGAACTCATCAACGGTCAAAGCGCCATATTTTGAGGAGATTTGCGGATGTAAAACCACAGAGGCTTGTTCCGCTTCAAGTTTGACCATTTATACCTACTTATTAGCCTTGATCAATGGTTTTATATATATATATATATATATATATATATAATTTTGACCAAATTTTTTTATAAACATGCTAGTTGTGTTCTGTTTAAAATTTAACTTAGGTTAGCCAGATTAGTTAACTAATATTTTATTCAGTCTGATCAAGAGTTTTAGATGAAGTAATTGAATTGGATTTTATTTTCTTTCTCCTATTGAGCCTGATACTATGTCATTTTGAGTTTAAAAAAAAATAATAATATCCTTTATATTTATGCTTTAACAACTCTTGTTTTGTTATATTATTATGCGATTTATATATAAATATTTTATTTATTTTGTAAATTAAAATTTTTATTTAAATATTATACTTTTTAAAGTTATATGTGATTATTCTTTATATTTTAATTAAATTATATTATTAGTTTAACTATAATTAGACTATTGACCTTAAACTACTACCTTAACCTATTTAATCACAGATGTACCTTGCTATCATATATGCATGAAATCCCCCATGGAGAAAAATGATAATAAAGTTGTAATGTATTGACCTAAATTTGTCTAATACAAATGCTGCCTCAATGTAATCCATGGAAAGTTGAGTTATATTTATGTTTAAGATCTGGATTGCAAAATAATAGTAAGAAAAATCTAAAATTTCTTTCTCAAACGTCAAAATTAATTAACTTCAAAATTATTTATTTCAATTTGCTAATAAAATCAATGATAAAATATGCTAAGTGTTCAAGAAAAAGGTTTGTGGATGTGCTGAATCTCGGATATGTTATTGTATTAACATCACTTTTCTTTCCAAATTTTCATTTATGGACTATTACTGTTGGCAAAAAAACTTTTATGGACGGTTAAAAATAGCTTTTAACAACGGTTTCACAAACGCAGTAGATCCTGTTACCGTTAAAAGTTAAACTTTTAATAATATTTGTGCAACCGCCGTTAAAAGATGGACTTTTAACGATAATTTTTACTAAAATAACGCCATGAAAAGTCCACACTACACGAGCTTCTAACAGCAGCAGCAGATGGATAACTTTCTAAGCATTTATATAAAAAAAGTCGTGGAAACATAGACTTTTAATGTAGTTTTTAAAAACCCACTGTTAAAAGTAAAATTTTTTAATATTTCCTTTTACTTTTGTATTATTCCACCCTATTTTTAAAGAAATCTAGACAAACTAATTTCTAGCCAGAAAATTATACACTAATCAATTCTCAAAATTCAATTACCTAATCAAAATATTCAATGAACAATTCAACTAAACAATAAAAAAAGTAAGAATCGTGATTACTACAATCATACTGATCAGAACCCTGCTGATCAAAACTGTCCATATCATATTCACAAAACAATAAAAAAGGTAAGAATCAAGTTTAATACATACAATAAAATGCACACAATAAACTAATTGAGCTACATATTTAGTTCTTACTAACTAGAATCTTCCCAAATTCCTTCACAATGATCATGCCTAATAGCATATTCATCATCTACTAAATCAAACTCAATTGTTTTAGGTCAATTAATTGTGAAAGGTCGAGGTTAAACCCTAAGTCACTCTCATTTCTACCAATCGCTTGCCTTTTACCTTAGAGCACGAAGAACAATTTATTATTTGCTAGATCCATGACATAAAACACTTGTGTCGCTTGACTTGCTAAAATGAATGGCTCATCTCTATATCTAACCCGTTCAAGATCAACTGAAACAAATTCAAATTCTTTGTCTACTTGCATAGCATTACTGTTAACCTACTTACGTTTGAAGACGGGAACTTTAAACTTGGTATACCCAACCTCCTAAATCTCTTCAATCTATCTTTTGTTGGATTTTTATCCTTAGAACTAGCAAAATGCATCACTTCGGCTACAACCATTATACCACTATTCTACATATATAGTAATTTTATCATCTTAAATTTTTGTGTAAAAAGAATAACTATTTATATCATACTTGTCCCAACACACAACTTTAAAACGAGGCCTAGTAACTAGCATTTGTATTGTCTCAGAAGGATTGTCATCCTTTAACACTTCTTTCTTGAATCACTCTGCGAATGACTTGTTACGCTTATTAGCTATTTGCATATCGCTCTTTCTTGAGTTCATATTCTTGAGCATATTCTTGTGAACATCCAAATAAGACAAACTTCATCTTTATTGTTCAAAATGTAAAGATGTGATTGCATCACCACTTTATGAGACATGGACTTCACTTTAGCTCCCCTAGTTATATTACTTCTTCCTTGATCATGCCAAGATTGAGGAAGTTCAACTAACTTGACACCAGCAAGATATGTGTTACAAAACTCAACTACCTCTTCAGTTACATATCTTTAAACAATTGATGCCTCGGCCGATAAGGATTCTTAATATACCATTTAAGCATTTTCATGTATTTTTCAAATAGGTACATTCACCTTAATACACAAGGTCACATAATCTAATCTCTCGGACCATAATGTCAAAAAATATTGCAGGAAAATGCATCTCCAATTGGGAGAGTATAACATAACCTTCGTTTTCGAATTCGTCCAACTCAGCAGGATCAACCACTTTACTGCAAATAATATTGAAGAATATACAAAGTCTAGTAATAGTGCTCCTCACATCATCTTTCATAATACCTCGAATAGCTAATAGTAGTAATTATTATATCAACATGTGACAATCGTGGGACTTTATCCCTGTTATCTTCAAATCTTACATCGAAATAAGCTTGCTAAAATTAGAAGAATACTCTTGTAGAACCTTAATACTATGCAAACACACACATAGATTTATTTTTTCACACTTGGATAATGTGTGTGCTGTTAGGTATAAATAAACTCTCTTACTACCCTCTCTTTGTTGTGGATGTAGGGATGCTCTTATTCCTATTTCAATCAAGTCTCGTATAGCATTGACCATGTCCTTACTCTTTCCACTTATGCGCAGAAGTGTGCCAAATAGGCTCTTACACACGTTTTTCTCTACATACATAACATCTTGATTGTGTTTCACTTCAAGATAGATATCTTTTTCCATATATTCTTTCACCTGCCTTCTTATTATTTTTACCCAAGATGACATTAACCCTCTGCACCTGTTGGTAAACTTCTTCCCCAATTAAAGTTATTAAAGCCATTTGATATTTTTGTAAGCTATTAAATGCTTTCTTCAATCTACAATAAACTTCTCCCTTTCATGCTTGAGTTGCATGTAATTAGTGCCTTCTTCACATATGTGACATGCTTTATGCCCCTTAACACTGTATCGTGACAAGTTTCCATATATGCCGAGAAGTCATTTATTATGGTAAAGATTATGACATGTAGTTTGAAAGTCTCTTATTTATATGTATCAAACACATCAACACCTTTTATCCATGATTTCTTCAAATCCTCAATCAAAAGTGCTAAGTACACATCGATATCGTTTCCCAGTTATTTAGGCCTCAAGATCATCAAAGACAACATGATATACTTTCTCTTCAGGCACAATCAAGGAGGCAAGCTATAAATCATTAAAAGAACTGGCCAAGCACTACGTGCGCTAGTAAGATTGTCATGTGGATTGATTCATCCTTGCAGAGCCTAAGCTAAAGGTTTCGTGGATCACTATCAAATTTAGGAAAATTTTCATCTATTGATTTTCATTGAACAGAATCAGCTAGGTCACGAAGTTGTCCAATCGCATATTTTCCCATTAGAGTGCCATCTTAGGTTCTTTGCTTTTATGGCATTAATAAACAAACGCTTAAACTGTAGTATTATTGGAAGATACCACAACATATTCTAAGGAGATCATTTGGTCATCTCATCACAATCACCACCATCTTTCTTCACTTTGTATCTTGAACTACCATATTTAAGACATTTATTCAGCCCTTCATATTTATTTCTGTACAGTATGCAATCTTTAGGGCACACATGTATCTTTTGTATGACAAATCCATTGGACACAATATTTTCTTCGCCTCGTTTATTCCTTTTGGAAGTGTATTGTCTATAAGAAATACATCACTCAATAACTTAAGCAATTCCGTCAAACTAGAATCGGTCCAACTATTTTTTTTATTTTAAGTTCATTAATTGCAACACAAATTTCAATTTTGTGTACTCATCTTTACTCCCTGGGTACAATAGCGTCTCTGTATCACTTTGTAAACTTTCACATATTGAAGAGAATTTTGGAAATGACTTGACCCTAATATCATGAAACATATTCGGAATTTTATCCCAAAAAAATTATCGTTCACAACTTCCTCATTTCCAAATAGACTCATTTTAACGTCACCATGCCATATCAATTTGTATACCTTAAATTTATCCCATCACAATTAAGATGTTCTCTTATATCAGGAATACTCAACTGGTTACTATTTACACACGTGACACAAGGACAATAACTCAACCTATCCTTTTCTTAAGCGCATTTCTCTCAACAAATTCAAGAAATCTTTCAACCACATCCTCATATTCTTTGCTAGTTCTTCTACCTTTCATCCAACTACAATCCATATCGTCATTCAGTATAGTTTTCAAATTAAATGGAATGCCTTTTATATTTTATAAAAATTTTGGCAGAGTTTTCTTTTAAATATAAACAATTCCAAATAACAATATAAGTACATAAACCAACAAAGGTAGCAAGTAGGGGCGTCCAAAATTGTCCCATCCCGGGTGTCCCGACCCAGTCCCGGTAATTTGAGGACGGGTCCATCCCGTCTCGAAAAGGATCGGGACGGGAAACTATCGGGACGGGACAAAGGGAAGAGTCGAGACGGGATGGGTCTTGACTCGTCCCTCAGGACTCCCGTCCCGTCCCAAACCAATTTTTTTAAAAAAAATATATTATATTATCCTATATTTTTCACTCTTATATAGATATTTTTATTCTTATACAGATATTTTTATATTGATATTTTTATTCTTTCTTACTATTATTTTTTCCCCTTATATGGGTAAGTTATTTTTTTATATCAGGGAGAAATGTTGGTATTTAGAGAAAGTTGCTGTGATATTTTATATGGAATGATTTATTGAGATGATTTTATTATAATATTTTTTAAAAAAAAAATTAGGATCGGGAATTCCCGTTCTGTCGAGACCAAGACAAATTCGGGACAGGACGGGACACGGGACACATTTTGCGTCCCGTGTACTGTATCGGGATGGGATACGGGACGGGATTATCCCGATCCCGACCCATCCCGTGAATAGTCCTAGTAGCAAGCAACAAATCAATTTCAACAAACTCTATTCCACAACATCATACAAAGATATTTTTTTAGAGTAGAAATTATAAGTTCAAAACAAAAACTCAAATAAAGTCAGTTATCTATCAAACTTGACAATTAAATTTCTTGTTAACCAAATCTTTTAACTTAATTTATAAGTTTCATAAATAATACTCACATTGCTTAAATAAAAAATAACACAAAAATACCAAAATATATGTATCTCAAAAATAAAAAAATCAACATAACATAAAAAATAATTTACAACCAATGTTCATAACTATTTTAATGATACACATAACAAATAATTAAGTTATTTATACGAATTAACAACAAAAAGTACCAATCACCATATCTTTTCATTCAAAAATAAGATAAAACTATAATATACAAATAGGAATTTTTCTAACAACCAAAACACTACCAAATTCAAGTCTTGAACCCAAGGAAATATAGCACATAAAATCTATTCAAATATAAACACAACAAACCAACGAAAAATCATGAGAAAACGTGAAAAATGCGAAGAGAAGAACAACTTACGAGAAAAGTGACGGAGATAACGATGATGACAGCAATGGAGTGAGTGGTGGTAATGAAAACTAGAGGAAATGGCCTTTGTCGTTGACTTTTGTGGTGGTGGGGCACGGCGTAAGTGACCACAGCAAAGTGATAGGATTTTTTAAATTATGAAGATTTATAATAGCGATTTTTAAACAAACCGCTGTTATAAGTAATTTTAACGGCTATTTTACAAAAAAAAAAAAAAAACTGTTACAAGCCTTTACCATGACATTTTTTAAAATGTCGTGGTAAGTTTCTTGTCCAAGTCAATTTTTGACTGACTTGGACTACTTTCCATAGCGGTTTGGCTAAGAAAAGCGCTATAAAAAATACTTTTAACGATATTTTTTTTAAAATTGCGGTTAAGATTTTTTAACAATAATTTATTTATAAAAATATCATAACCCTTTTTTAATACGTTTCTTGTAATAACCGCCAAGAACTAGTACAGTTGAAAATATTTTTCTTGTAGTGGATGTATGGGCCTAAAAATGATTTTTCTTATAAAATCTATTATTCTATATGATATATTAAACTATTAATGAATAAGCCTTCCAATATATATAAGGTTTGAACATTTAAGTCTATTTTTTAAAAGGTACTCTTATTAAATTTCCGCTAAATCCAACTTTTTTTTCTTTTATATATATTGTGTCTAGTTTACTAACAGGCGTTGGATTAATTCTCACGTATGCCTCTACCGTCCATGGCTTAGTGCCCACGGGATAGTAATTTTGTTTTGTCTAGTTTTGTTGATTTTCTTTCCGGAGTATAATAAAAAAAAACAAGATGTTTGAATTAATCACACAAATATTATTAAAAAGATATGTTCTAGAGTGTTTTAAATTGAAGAATTTTTTTTTTTGGTGAAAATTAAAACTGAATTTTCTGTTTGTTACATTTTGTTTTTTTCATTGGTTTGAAAAGATTATTTACCTTCTGTTTGATATGAGGGATGGAGGGGAGGAAAATTTTTTCTAAGTTAGATTTTAAAAAATTAGAGAAATAGGATTAAAAGTTTTTAATCAATTTTTTTACTATTTTATCTTACATCTTTTCGTTATTAAAATTTTATAATCCCATCAACAAACACATTATAACCCCACTTCTCTAACTCTCTTTAAATTTAACTCATAAAAATTGTTTCCTCTTCCTGAAGGCATCAACTTGCCAGTAACTGTCCAATATGTTAACATTCCTATGGTTAAAGATCAAACAAAATTAGAACAAGAAAACGAGTGAGTACAAAGCACGCAAGATGAGCCAAGATACAAAACATCAAAGGAAAACAACAATAGTAATGGAACTACAGGAATAGGCTTTCATCATATCAACGTCCGATCAAAGCTTAAAGCATCATTCCACGGATTTTCTCAAAGATCAGATTCTCTAAGAAACTAGTTATTCTTCAAAGCATCAGATATATAAATGTTTTTGACTCCATCCATAATTTATAATAAGCTAAAAGCCATATTAAAACCTGTCTCACACTTGCTTTGACTCCATAAAGGGAAACGCTATGAACAATTTTCCAATGGAAGAAATTCTTCTTTTTCTTCATTTTGTTAAACCATGAGGACGTCCCAGAAGGAAAAATGTTGGTAGCTTGAGTTGCTTAGGGTCAGAGTGCAACTGAAGAAAAAGATGGAAAAAGATTGAATTTCAGCAATAACATGTTATCAACTTTGACTCCTTTATGCAGTGCCTCGTGTCATTATTCTTCTTCAAACTACTATAGTCAGGGAGAAATTAGAATGTGATATTTTTATCAAATATTTTTTTAAAAAGATGTTAAAAATAAAAGATAAACACGTAATTTAGTGAGAATAATGAACATTTTAACAATATGGACTTATAATCCAACTAAAAAAAAACAAACACTTTATGTACATTAGTATATTTAGCATGACAAAGATAAATAATAACACTAGCCCGAAAAACCAGTTAGAATTACCGCTATCTCTATTGTTCAAGGTTCTAACACAAGTACACCCGAATAGATCAAATACGGAAGAATCATAAAATTTTAGTTACTGAGCCCTATATGCACCAATTATTCCTGAATGACTAGTCAGTCAGTGCTGCTGAGCTGCATGCTCTGTCAGCTGCAAATTGACAGATATAAGAATTTGAAATGCATGTTTAAATACTTAAACAACAGTATAAAACCAACAAGATATTCAAACAGATAAAGGAACCATACTTGAACCTATAGAACTAATAGTAGTGATTTCCTTTCATTCAAATTTAAAAGATTCTGTTACTTATTAAAGTGAAGAAAAGCAAAGTGACTTGTGGACATTTGAGGGTAGGAGTCAAGAGTCAAGACCAATAGTTGAAGAATGAAGATCCCTTTTGAGCAAAAATTGTCTGAATTTCAGATTTCATCAAGGGAAATGAGAACGCAAAAAGGCTCTGTTGACATAGTGGAAGAAGCTGGTGACAAAGGTAAAGGCAGAGAGAAGCTGGATTGTGTGGAGATGATCACCAAGTAAACCATCTCATTTGCATAAGATGTACAGAAATTAGCTGTTTTATCTGATTAATATTGAGTTTATTATTAATCAATAACATATTTTTACGTGTACAAAATATATAACTATGAACACTTTCATCTGACAAGAAGAGATGCAAATCAACCACCATTGATCACTAAGCCAAATGCACAAACAAAATAAGTTATTTGCCGCATGCTTGTGAGAGAAATTGATTTGTGGGTGATTCACAGTGTTGGAAACCTCAACTACAAACCTTCATGTCTGATTCTTTTGCAGTACAGGAGTCGATGGGCCCACCTGAAAGAAAAAAAATTATTTAGTATTGAAGAAAGAAGGGTGAGCCTCGTCAGAGTTATCAGTCACCTTTTCTAAGTCAACATTTTCAGATGTAACCTTAAACCGTCCTCTCTGCTCAACAACTGGTACCTTTGCTTTCTCGTCATTGTCATTAGAACTAGCAACTGCAAGAATAATTTGATTAGAGCTAAGCCGGTGTTATGTTAATAATCAAAACAAACTGTTTATGATGGTCCCTTGAAGTTGACAAGCAAGATACATGAGCAAAGAAGAAACATAAACATATGTACCTGACAATTTTGAAGCTTTAAAAGAAAGTTCAGAATGCCCATCTGTTATGGGACGGAGTAATGACCCAAGTCCCACATCGGGTAGCTTAGGCTGCTCGCTGGGGTATATAAGTGGTGTGGTTCTTCCCCCTTACGAGGCGCCTTTTGAGGGTGGGTTCCCCACTCCGCTTTGTATCATAACAGATGGTATCAGAGCTGGCACCGGCCTCTGCCCGGGTGGCTCCGTTGGCTCGTCCCAGCGGCGACTTCTGCCCGGCGTGGACGCCGGCTCTTCCGGGGAGGGCCACTGTTATGGGACGGAGTAATGACCCAAGTCCCACATCGGGTAGCTTAGGCTGCTCGCTGGGGTATATAAGTGGTGTGGTTCTTCCCCCTTACGAGGCGCCTTTTGAGGGTGGGTTCCCCACTCCGCTTTGTACCCTAACTAATCACCTAGATTGATTTGTTCTAGATGCAGTTACAGGTTCCTTCCCTTCCTCCAAAGCTCCCAACCTGGACTGCATTTTTTTCTTTACCACAGTTACAGGTCCCCAGTGGAGTCGCCAACTCAGAACAAAGTCAAATTCTTGAAGATTTTGATCGAATATCAACACAGATATAATTTGAGGTTTACTTTAATCTCTTGAAATCTTTTTTTTTTTTAAATGCTCAACCTCATGAGGTTTAAAAAAATCTCTGGCTTCCATCAAGATTCGGTTTTCTGGGATTAAGAAGCCATTGAAACTCAAATCACTTGTGTAAAGCTTCTTTTCTATTACCAGTTTGATATCACGATGATGACCTCCCATATCATCATCATAATCATCAATCTTTTTCTTCATTCTCCATGGTAGCAACAATTGCTGAATCAAATTTAACAAACATGGTACACCATTCATGTTTGGACGATCAAGTTCTGAAAGGTCTTGCTGAGAAATACAAGAAGACTGCTGCCCAGATTGCTATTCGCTGGGGAATTCAAAGGAATACCGTTGTCATTCCGAAAACATCGAAACTGGAGAGATTGAAAGAGAATTTTGACGTCTTTGATTTCGAGCTGTCTGAAGAAGACATGGGACTCATCAAAGGTTTGGACAGGAAATATAGAATCAATCCACCTGCATGTTCTTGATGAACGGGTTCTTGATGATCACCTTCGTTTCCATCTTCAGGTTCTTGATTGCCGCCATGTTCTTGAATGGATTTTTAATGATGACGATCACTTTCTTCTTGCGCAGCTTCATGATCACCAGATCTTTCAGTGCTCTGATACCATGTTAACTTTATTAGAGAGAAATAATGAGAAGAAAGATGAAGAATCATTTGCATTATTCATGAGCTACATGCTCATACAATCATGGTAACCCACTTGAGCTTACACACTAATCTACCCTCACTTGAGGGAGATGAACTAATCCCATAACCCTATGAGATTTTGTGGAGAGAGACCCAAGTTACCCTCTCTCTCACTATGGTGAGGATTTCACTATCCCACACAATTAACCAATAGACTAGGACCCTTTATATAGACTTAGGGTCATCTAGTAACCAAGTGATTAACACTAATCAACCTAACTAATTCAGAGCAAGGGTATCTTTGGACCCTCTGTTGCGCATTGCTGAATGGTAGAGACGAGACAGCAGATGGACGCTCGGTTGCAGGATGTGGAACAGCGACTGCAAACAGTAGACGACTTGCAAGAAACGGTCTTGGGGTTCCGCGAAGAATTGCAAAATGTGGGTCGAGTTTTTCGCCAAGAGTTGCAACGCGTAACGCAGGAGGCACACGATCGTGGCCTAGGAGCTCCCAACAGAAATGGCAGCCAGCGGAACAATGACCACCCGGATGACCATCGACGACCCAGACTGCCAAGGATGGATTTTCCCAAGTATGACGGGAAAAACATCCATTCATGGATTGTACGGTGTGAACGTTACTTCAGACTGGAGAATGTACCAGAGGAATTACGAGTAGACGCCGCAGCTGTGAATTTGGATGAGGAGTCGTTTGAATGGCAGCTGGCTATGGAGCGTCGGTGGGGGGATTTTCGGCCGACGTGGGAAGAGTACGTGGCGCTCTTGAAAGGGACCTTTGGACCGCCGTATGAGAAACCAATGGCAGAATTGACTCACCTGCGTCAGACGGGGACGTTGAAGGAATTCAATGTGAAGTTCGATACGCTAGCGGCCAGGTTGGAATTGCCAGAAGCATATCTTGTGGATGTATATGTTGGAGCGTTAAGAGAAGAAATAGCCGACTCTGTGATGATGTTCGATCCCCAGAATCTGGTTGAAGCTCGTCGGCTGGCTCGAGTGCAGGAAATCGCGATAAATCACCGTTTGAACAAGGTTGGGGGCGAAAGAATAGGAAGGGCCGGAGCGTCTGGGAACTCTTACAAGAACGCCCTCTTGAATGGAGGGATGACCCAGCGCAGCAATCCGACTCCTGCACCGATTAAAGATTCCGAGCCAGTGTCCAAGAATCCGATAAGGTCGGTGCGCCCTCTGCGAGTATTGTCAGCCGAGGAAGAAGCTGAACATCGGGTGAAGAATTTGTGCTTCTATTGTCACGAACCCTTTTCGCGTGACCATCGTTGCCTCCAAAGACAAAGGATGCAATTGCACTTTATGGCTCTTGACGGGGGTAATGATGAAGGCGGAAGTATGGGTCCCGACTGTGAGGAGGATGGGGAATCAGTTCCGTTAATTTCATTGCATGCTATTCAGGGCGGAGAGACTGCAGAGACTATGAAAGTTGCTGGGAATGTGGGGAAGCGTGGTATCTATATTTTAATAGATACAGGTAGCACCCATAATTTCCTTGACTACAATCTGACGAGGAGATTGGGCTGGCAGGTAGGTAGTACTCCTGAGTGTTCTTCAGTGCAGATTGCTGGGGGGCGTAGTTTACAAGTTCATGGTGTTTGGAAGGATTTTAAGTGGAAAATGCAGAGTGTAGAGTTTGAATCCACATTTAGGATTATTGACTTACGCACATATGATATGGTTCTGGGCCTGGAGTGGTTGAAATCCCTTAAAAATGTTTATTGGGAATATGACAAGATGGCTATGCATTTTTGGTACAAAGGAGGCTTGTGCAAGTTGCAAGCAGTAGGACTTATGGCTATGGAGGCAGTACCCATTTCTAGGTTGAATGTTCATCGTGGTAATGATCAACAACGATTTTTGGTGCAGCTTTTATGTCCCCCGGAAGAAGTGAAGTCCCAGTGTCTGGCAATTCAGCCTGAAACAGTTACTGTTCCAGAGGAGGTTCAATCAGTGTTGGATAAGTTTGGGGATGTGTTTAAAGAGCCTCAGTGTCTACCACCATTAAGGGCCGGTCATAACCATCCTATTGTTCTTCAAGAGGGAACAAATCCAATAAACCTTAAACCTTATCGTTACCCTACTATGAAGAAGGATGTGATTGAGCAGCAAGTTAGGGATCTCCTACAGAATGGGGTAATTCAAGAGAGTTCTTCACCTTTTTCTGCTCCTATTGTTTTGGTAAAGAAAAAAGATGGGTCTTGGAGGATGTGTATTGACTATAGGGAGTTAAATAAGCATACTGTCAAGAATCAGTATCCAATTCCTCTGGTTGAGGACTTATTGGATGAATTACAATCAGCCAGGTGGTTTACTAAGTTGGATTTAAGAGCGGGTTATCACCAGATTCGAATGGTTCCTGCAGATTGCTACAAGACTGCATTTAAGACTCATTCTGGGCATTATGAATGGTTGGTCATGCCTTTTGGACTAACCAATGCTCCAGCTACATTTCAAGGAGCCATGAATGATATCTTTAGGCCTTTCCTCCGTCGGTTTGTGTTAGTTTTTTTTGATGATATTTTGGTATATAGTTCTTCAGTGGCAGAACATGTAGATCACTTGGAGACTGTTTTAACAATTCTGCGTGATCGGCATTACTTTGTTAAAAAGAGTAAATGCACCTTTGCTGCTCAGAATGTTGAGTATTTGGGTCATATAATATCTGCAGGAAAGGTGTCTACAGATCCTAAGAAAATTCAAGCTGTTTTGGAATGGCCAGAGCCGACAAATGTGAAGCAATTGAGAGGATTCTTGGGGTTAGCTGGCTATTATCGGAGGTTTATCAAGGGGTTTGGGGAAATTGCTAGACCATTGACCCTACTTACACGCAAAAACAGCTTTACTTGGACTGAACAAGCTAGAGTTGCTTTCCAAGGATTGAAGGACACGTTGGTTTCCGTTCCAGTGTTAAGTCTACCTGATTTTTCTAAAGTGTTTGTAGTTGAGACTGATGCATGTGGAGCAGGAGTGGGAGCTGTACTTATGCAGGAAGGACAGCCACTGGCTTTTTTCAGCAAGGCTTTAGCTCCACAACACATCAAACTCTCAATATATGAGAAGGAGTTGCTGGCAGTAGTGTTGGCAGTGGAGAATTGGCACCAGTATTTAGAAAGAGCGCGTTTTATTATAAGAACAGATCAGCAGAGTCTCAAATTTCTGTTGGGACAGAAGCTTAAGACCCCATTTCAAATGTACTGGATAGCTAAACTCATGGGGTATGATTATGAGATTCAGTACAAAAAGGGTAGTGATAATTCTGCAGCTGATGCTCTCTCTAGAATACATGGGTCACAGATTCTGCAGATAGCCCTTGACACTGCCTCCCCGGAACTTCTGGACTTAATAAAGGAGTCCTGGTCTGCTGACCCTGCAATAGCAGGGATTCTTTCAGATATCAAGCAACAAGGAAATGGTTCTTTGGGTAAATTTTCATGGGATGGAGCTGTTTTGCGAAAAGACAGCAAGATTGTGGTAGGGAATGCTGATGAGACTAGACAGAAAATTCTTGAATGGCTTCATTCTAGTGCCCAAGGAGGTCATTCAGGAATAAATGCTACTTATCAACGAATTCGTAGTTTATTCTGGTGGAGGAATCTGCGCAAGGAGGTTGAAGATTATGTAAAGGGTTGTGATACTTGTGCTAGGTGCAAATATGAAACGATAGCTTCTCCTGGATTGTTACAGCCATTGCCAATCCCAAGCAAGGTTTGGGAAAGTATATCCATGGACTTCATAGAAGGGCTTCCTAGGTCCAATGGGAAGGAAGTAATTTGGGTTATAATTGACCGGATGAGTAAATATGGGCACTTCATCAGCTTATCTCATCCATTTACAGCTTCTTCCCTTGCCCAAGTTTTTCTTGATCAAGTGTATAAACTGCATGGGGCACCAGTGGAGATTATTAGTGATAGGGATCCTGTCTTTATCAGTAATTTCTGGAAGGAATTTCTCAGGGTTATAAAAATTGAACAGAAGTTGTCTTCGGCTTACCATCCCCAAAGTGATGGACAAACGGAGGTGTTGAATCGTTGTTTGGAGTCCTATTTAAGGTGTATGTGTTGGGAAAACCCCAAGGAGTGGAATCAGTGGCTCTCTTTGGCTGAATGGTGGTATAATACCACTTTCCACTCCTCTACTAAGACAACCCCGTATGAGCTATTATATGGTCAAAAACCCCCAGTTTATTCTCCCTATATTCCTAGGACAGCTGTAATTGAAAATGTGGATAGGAGTTTTGTAGAAAGGGAAAGAATGCTGGCTGTATTGAAGCACCATTTATATAAAGCAGTTAATACAATGAAGCAGAAAGCAGATGCTAGAAGGACTGATCGTGAGTTCCAAGAAGGGCAATGGGTTTTTCTTAAACTTCAACCTTATAGACAGGTTTCTGCAGCAACTAGAAGTACCCAAAAGTTAGCTCCTCGGTTCTATGGTCCTTATAAGATAATAGAGAAGATAGGTCCAGTAGCATACAAATTAGAGCTACCTCCTGAGTCCAGAATTCATTCTACTTTTCATGTATCCTTACTAAAATTGTGTCCAGATCCTGGTGTTAAACAGAGGCATCCCCCTACCGATTTTCCTACTGTTCCTAGTTCCCAATACCCTGAAAAGGTATTGGCTAATAGGGTTGGGAGAAGAAAAAAACGAATTATTACTGAAGTGTTAGTGCAATGGAAAGGATATCCCGAAGAAGAAGCTTCCTGGATTTCTCTTTACAAGTTGCAACAACAGTTCCCAGAATTCCAGATCTCTAACCCTTGAGGACAAGGGTTTGTTTTAAGGGGGGGGTACTGTTATAAATAATTACAGTTACTGCAGTCAATTACTACAGTCTGTTACAGTAGTCAGTTACTATCTGTTACAGTAGCCTATAAATAGTAGGGAAGTGTACAGATGACATATGAAATAAGACTGCATTGAAAATTCATTGACTACCTCTCTGACTTCTTTCCGTTAATCTCCTTCTTCTTTTCTTCTTCTTCTCATTCTTCTATTTCTTTCTCTATTATCATTCTTCCTTTCCTCTTCCGATTCTTTTTGTTCTTTCTTTCTGGTTCTTGTATCATTCTTGATCAAGGATCTTACCAAGTGCCCATCATTCCTCGCTATGGTAACTGTAGTTGCATTGCAGTTTAAGTTGTTCTGCGGCTGATGTTGCAGCTTCTCCCTGTCATTTATTCATGAACATTAATGCATGCTGTGGATCATAGATAAAATATGATAATACAGGTTCAATAGATGAAACACGATATCGTAGTTTAGAAATTTGAATATGAAATTATATTAAGTAATACGGTTGCATCATTTGATGAATGCTATTTGAAATTTTGAACGGTTTCTTTCTTCATGCGTTCTTTACACCAAATAATAGTATAAATCTAATAATACTCCCTCCGGTTCTAATCATAAGAGCTAGTTGACTTTTTTAAGTAGATTAAGGAAGCTAAATAAATCAGTTAATTATGAACAAATCTAACTCCTCAAAATGAATTCATATTATATACCCTTCAATCTACCCAAATTAGTCAACTAGCTCTTATATTAGTTATAATTAACTAATTTATTTAGCTTCCTTAATCTATCTAAAAAAGTCAACTAACTCTTATAGTTAGGACTGGAGGTAGTAGTTATTATCCACCCAAAGGAGAAGTAACATTTTTCTAACAAGAGTAGACGTACAACTAATTTAATGAAGACTTTAGAACCCTAGTGAATGGCATTTTATAAAGTAGCAAAACTTCTGCAATGTAAATGAAAGAATCGTTGGTAACGTACTGGCATAAATAAGCTTCCAGACAAAGTGCAGTTATACTTAATATATGAATCGAGAATGTGTACTGCATTTATTTTGATTCCCTTTGAAATCATCTACATGTGATTATTTTACTCATATTGAACAAAAAATTGAACAAGCTCTAACTGTAAGACACTCTGCTAATGTCTGGAATTTTATCAAAAACCAGTAACAGAATTCAGGATGGGCCATCTTTCCAAATTTTCAAAGAAAAGAAAAAATATTTCTTCAATTTTTTTTATGTTATTATATAAAGGGAAAATTTTTAATAAATGTTACTACCCATCTTCAGACAGAACAGGCTTGTAAATCACCGCCAGAGTTCCAAGCTATGCCATGACAGCAATTAACATTGGTATATACAAGTCAACACACTATTCGAACAGTAAAAGTGTACGTATACCTTGCTCCCTGAAAAGATGGAGGTGTAACTTCGTGGGAGACGCTCATTGAAAATCTACCATGAAGGGAATGAATAGCTGTGCTCTCTACAGACCTCCCGCAATTCTCCCTACTAGATTTTTCATCCATTTTATGATCAACCTGATTATCAAGACGCGATGAAGAGCCTTGTGAAATGTCCTGCCTATAGCTTGGACTGGTGATGCTAGAATCAAGATCCTCACATTTTAACCTGGAATGGCAAAACATGACAATAATTGAATGAGCTAAACGTGAGAATACATGCTAGAAAACATACTTGGTGCCATTTAGTGTGGATCCAGCAATGGGGGCAGAAGCTGATTTATTTTGAATCTCATCAGTGTTGTCCTGTGAAGCAGTGGACAACAAACATTAGAAACAACTCAAATAGAAAGAAAATTTGTTTAATTCTTATTGATGGAAAAGTGAGAATAAAAAAGAAAAAAAAAAGAATTGTTATACAGTACATGTGCTACTATTGTATAGAAAACGAATTGTAAATACCATATCTGCAATTTGAGAGGGATTTTGGTTTCGCCTTGATGATGACTTGTTATGCTCATTAATTGTAGATAAGGAATTTGAACATCCTGCATTATCATCTATTAGGTCGTCAGAATCCTGTATCTACAAAACAAATGAAAGTATAGTTAGGAATTCTATTGCTTCAAGGGTTACACGTGCATTGTGAGGAACAAAAGTTTCGAAATCTTGCACACCAAGGAAGCCTGAGCCTTCATATCATGAAGATTGAAGTTCCAGCCACTAATTCCTCGCTTGTATTCATTCTGCAGAGGATCAAAACAACCATGTTGATAGCTTGTCACGTAACCAGTAGCAAACAAGAATAAGAAACCAAAACAAGAAGAAACCTATTTAGTCTAATTCGTTCATAGCTTCATCTTTCAAAACTAACATTTTGGAAGAAATCAAGTAACAATGTAAAATACACGCTAGTTATGCTTGAATTTGCCTGACCTTTGACCTAGGGCTTGTCAACTGAATACAGAAGAATGAAGATACTAGTTTCTTTTCAGGGCAGGGGACTGAAAAGTTGTTAATAGGAATATACAGTACAAGTTGAATTTTGAGGAGTGCATAAAAAATATATATTTACACAGACACACTTTAAGCTGCATAACTTCTGAGTGACAATGGGGAAGCAATCATTAGGTATAAGCTTCATCTACCTGAGATATTTCTTCCATTCGCCCATCAGGCATTTTCTCTTGAGCAAGCATGTCTTCTTCTTTTATCTGCAATGGAAAAATCACTCTATAAATATACTTTCTATAATAACAGGGTATGAAAAAGAAGTTAGTTTGATAATTTGGAACCTTTAGGGCTTTAATGCGATCACCTAAAGTAGGCAGCCCTTCCAAAAGCTTTCTTGAAATATAATCATTTGTGCGAGCCTGCCTAAAGAATGAATGCTTTAACAACTTTTTGGCAGTTGGTCGTTTTGAAGGATCTTTCACTAAACAGCTAGCAATCATCTGTTTAAATGACTGAGAACAAAGAAGAAAGTCATGAACATAGGAAAGAATTCGAGGATAAATCTTTGTTGAAAATATAGAAATAAGTGTTGACATATATTCTTTGAGAACTGACATGAGAGAACTTTTTATCCCTTTCGTAATCGAGGCCAGGAGGTGCATGTTGCAATGTCATCAACAGTACCTGTTTATATAAAAGATCACATCAAAATTAACTTCTGGCCACATCAATTATGGTTCAAGAAGATAACATCCACACCTTCATTGGAGGATACTTTGAGAAAGGAGCATGACCATGGGCAAGCTCCAATGCAGTTATGCCAAATGACCAGATATCAGCCCTGCAAAATGGAAAAGCCATTTTCAACTGTATATTAAGATCAGGCTTTCCATCAACTCAGTGAAAACAGATATTGTCCTATCAAAGTATACTCACTTGAAGTCATAGCCATGCAGTTGCTCCATGACCTCAGGTGCCATCCTGGAACGAGAATATTAAACCTAAATTATAAGTTATTCAATTACGAGTAAAAAAGAGTACATTACACAGATCTACCGTAAGTATCGCTGAAATTATTTTGACATCTATTTAAAGCAACTTTAGTTCAATTTTAAATATTTTGACTAAAAGTACCCTTTATTAACCTTAGTGCACAATTTTTGTAATTAAAATTTAACGGAAAAACTTTTCTTTTATTTTTTTGGGTGCATATTTGGATGTAAATTCGTTATTCTATGTTTAGAGTAAAGACGTCTAAAAGTGCAACAAGTTCCTAAAAAAGGTAAACAATGTCAAATTGTGTATCAACATTTTAAAGAGGAATAGAACATGACCTGACAATCAGATAAATGTTGATTATCATAAAAATAAATAAACTTTAAACTTACCAGCAGGGTGTCCCCACAAATGTATTCCGTGTGCGTTGCCTATCACCAGAATCAAAAAGACAAGCAGATACACCAAAATCTCCAAGCTTGATTGACCCATGGCGATCAATTAGAATGTTCCCAGCCTGTAGGACATTATATCAGATGAAGGGAAGGAATGTGAGACTGTATATCTACAAATTTTTGTAAAATTACTGTTAAGCATTAAAAACACCATAATCATCAGTACTCACTTTGACATCTCGATGTATATGTCCATGCTGATGAAGATATTCTAAACCCTTTAATACCTCTCGCAATATTGTGGCTATTACAACCTCCTCAAAACCATCAGGGTAAGCGGCTTTTAAGATGTGAAGACAGGAACCGCCAGCCATATATGGCATGACAAACCACAGATTATGATCACTAACGAATGAGCAGTGTGATCTTAGGACATTAGGGTGGTCAATTAGGTTCATTGTTTGTGCTTCACGAAAAATGTTATTCTGTAAAAAGGAAAAAATGAACAAAGGCATGTGTTATACAACAATTTACAAGTTTAGGGGTAGGCAAATAAACATATAAGAAATTTAAAGCCATGCAAAACAGAAAAAGAAAAGTCTAATGCCCAAGTCCTAGACCAAAAATAAACAAATAAATCATTAATAGGCAACCTTTGAACTTTTGTTCAAGCGCAAACAATTTTCAATTAAATTGTACAAGAGATGTTACTCAGATCAAATACGATTGTCATTCTTATAGTATTCTTATAGTAACTTTCTCCAACCAGCTAGAACAGGATCCAGAAGGAAATTTTCTGATTACGTAAGTTGCTGTATGGCCAGATACAGTTTTCCCTCTTTAAAATATTTGCAGTAAAACACTAATTGCTTTTCCAGAATCAGTATTCCAACTTCTTTTATCCATTCAATTATTCATTAAACAACGAACGAATTCCACTAATGAAATGGATTTCTAACAAAAATAAGTCAATAAATGAATCAAGAAGTCATGAAAATGATTGAATGAGTTACCATATAGAGCTAAAGGAGGTTACCAGATTAGCATTGTCGCGTTCAAAATCAAGAATTTTGATGGCAACAGTCTCATTGAACGGTTTACAAAGAGCTCGGTGAACTGTAGCACTCACGCCTTGCCCAATTTCTTCGTAGAGTTCATAATGCTCGGCACCAATCGGATACTTCTTCTTCTCCACCTCCACATCGGCATGCTTCTTCTTCATCTCTCCTTCAAATTCGGAAGAGACAGAAAGAGAAAACTGAATCGAAACAACAGTGATCACACTTTAGCTAAAAGGTAAATTATCTTAAACACGAGTATCAAAGTGCAGGAGCAAAAAATTTCACTCTCCACCGAGAAAAAGCAGAACGAAGGATTCAAAGTAAAAACGATTAATGAGAAAGAGAGAGAGGAGAGAGAAAAGGTATCGGTGAGTGAATGCGGATTGCGGAGTGATGAGGATGTGCGTGCTGAGGTTATCGTGAACGTCTGAAACCCAGATTTCTCGTGAAGATATATGTATGCGCATCAAAATTGAGAGAGAAACTTTTTCAGTTTTTCTTGAAATAATTTAATTTAATTTATTTGTTTTTCTTTATTTTATTTATTTCTCGGAAAATTTTCTGTGGCGAAGAGATCGGATGGCGCGAAATAGTGAAGGGAGATCGGAGAAACACAGCGTGGTGAGCTCATTTCATACTGAACTTGATTGCTGGCAAGCTCAACGAACTGGCACGTGATTTTCACGTTCTCTGATTGTCACGTAACTGATTTCTTAGGTTTTTTTTTATGGTTCTTTTATCTGACTAATTTTTTAATTTATTTTGAAGTCATTACTCTATGTATTTATCCAACCTTTCCGGTTTCATTTATATTTAAAATATAAAAAAGACTCTAAAAAATTATAAATATAAAAGTAAAATAATTACTAACAATAGATTAAATATTATTAAATATAGATTAAATATTATTAACATAATATTTTATTTTAATATTATCATTTTTTATAATCTTTTTCTATTATTTTCCCTTGTATTAATCTAGAAATCCTAATAAAATTCCCTTGGAATTAAACAAATTTAAATAATGCCTATATTTTTGGCTAATTCCTAATTATGCCAATAGGTTATATTATAAATTTTTTAATACTATTAAAAGACTAAAACACCCCTATATAATTTGAGAGTTTTTAGTTTGTATAAAATTGAGATTTTTTTTTAATGAATTGGTGATTGATGCAGATAATTTTATCTCACGGCAAGAGCGATAGGTTTTGACTCGGGCACTTCTATCATTGTGCCTTCTATTTTCTTTTTAACGACAAAGACATTAAAGTCATTCGATCAAATTTTAAATTTTTTAATAAGGTCTCTTGACTTATTTAAGAATTAATCAAAATATGGGCTTTATTTAAATTTTGGGTATTTTAAGAGGATTTTAGTAGGATTCTCCCTTTATCTTTCTTTTTTTTAATCTTATTTTAAACTTTTTTATCCCCCTAACATTTAGATATTTATATCTTATATATTAAAAAAACATTAAAGAATCACAAGCATGTATAGATTTAGTATGACAAAAGAAAAGATAGGGGTTGCAATCATCAACTTGGATGCGTCCCTATCCAAACTTTTTCAGAGTAACTTTTCACAAGTTGGAGAGTTTCTTGATTTTCGTCTAAATAAAAAGGGATTAACATTATTTTTTGTTCTCTAATTTTTAATATAAAATTTAATTATAAAATTAATTTTAATTTTAAATATAAGATATATTTGTTATATTCTATCTTATTCTAAATATAAGAGTTAGATAATAAGTCTATTTTAGTCATAAATATAAGATCATATCTACTTTATTTCTTAAAATTATAATTTTCTCTTTAAAATATCCCTCTATTATTACACATATTAAATAATTTCTATTAAGAGTAATTCAACTTCATATGATTAAAAGAGACATTCTAAAAAAATTAACACACAATTATTACAATTAGTAACTTAACTAACTTTATTCATTTATCCAAATTAATTAAATAAATCTTATATTAATGAGGTATTATTTATCAATTTTTTTAAAATTATCCTTATTGATACTCTCTAATAATAATTAAGAGAGAAAATAAGTTAAAAAAAGATGATTATGATATTTTAAAAAAATTATTATATATTAACTAGTTTAATTAATTTTTTAATTTAATTAAATTAATTAAATATATTTTAGATTATGAATTATAATAGTATTCATGGTCATTCCCGAGAAAAACAGCAAGCGACGTACTTATCATCACTAGTAACGAAGAAAAGAAAGTGGTCGTATTTGCAAACGCAATGGATTGACCATAATTTCATTACGAAACTGCTCTAAGGAAGTATTTGGTCACTTTGCAAGAACTCAACTTGTGCATGGAAAAAAGAAAGCACTCTATTTTTTTTAAGTTGCCCATCCAATTCACTAGAATTTTACCTTAACTATATCTAAATCTGACCCGTGTCGCATATCTAGCTATAGTGGGTGAGTCTCCCAATAAAATTTTTTTATATACGTTAAAGACTCGAACTCAAGACTAATTTATGACAAAGCTATAAGTTTATATATTTTTAAAGAATTAGATATTGCAGTTTGTTATATAGGAAGTTATTTCTAACTTGTTTTATTAGAACTAATTAAGTTTCTCTTAAAATTTATTAGTGTTTTAACTTTGTCTTTTATTTAATATGTACAATTTATTTTAAAAAAATATTATTTTTTTAATTTTTAATATAAGATCTAATTAAGAGATTAATTTTGATCTTAAGATCTTATTTTTATATTTATCAATTTTTTCTCAAATTACTCCTATTAATACTCCTTTAATAATAATCAAATAAGAAAGAGGGGGAGGAAAGGAGTTGAGAAAGATAATTAGTGTATTTTGAAAAAAATACCGTATTAACTAATTTAACTAATTTTCTCAATATAATTAAATTAGTTAAATAAGTTAAATATTAAATATAAAAAAAATAATTTATATAATAATAAATGAAGGATAAAATAATATATTCACGTATAAAAATTAATAATCTAACTTATAAATAGAAAAAAAAACTTTTCTTTATTACTTTTATATAGGACTCTATAAATATTTTAATATATAATATATCTTTTTATTAATTATCATAACCCACACAGCGGTTATACTATTTACAAAAAATTCAAACTCACAGTCTCACACTTTTTAAAAAACAATTAATGAAAGTGATTGGTGGCATTTGCACTGCAAGCCCCAAACTCTCGCTTGTCTTCTTTTACTATTTGCACCCCTGTCCCCCAAAATATCCTTATTTATTTTGTTCTCGGAACAAAAGTAACTGAACCCTGCGACTAGTTCAAGAAAAGGGTACCTATATTACTCACTCGAATTATTTAAATTGTATTGAAAGTCGTTTTTCTATATCTCATCCTTCTTTTTATTTATAGATTAAATGTAAATTTATTTTAAAAAATTTCGCTGGCAGCAATATTATCCTAAAAATATTTTTTAGATTTAAAATTATCATAAAAATATTAAAATAAAATAATATTATTTCTTATTGATAATTTTTTAACATTAAACTTAAATTTTTTAATAAGTATAATAATATTGTTTCCTTCTAAAATTTATAGAGTAATATCGTGCTAAAGAAACTTTTATACTCAAAAAGTTTTTGAGATAAAATTGTTTCTAAGCAAAAATTTCCAGTCAAATTTATATCTTAACCCTTAATTTTTTTTCCCTATTTCACTCTTCATGATAAATCTGTCTTTTAATGAATATGCCTTGATGGTTTATGGGTTATTAATAATCTTTCCTTGGAGCCAATCTTCTGCTAACCAAATATGACATGCCAAGGGAAAATAGCTATCTTCCTTTTTCGTGCGAATTTTTTGGTAAATAACACTAAATAATTGCGCGTCGCGAGTCAAATCTAGATATAGTCAGAGTAAAATTCAGTGAAGCGGGTGGAGAACTAAAAAAACACCAAATAATTTGCACTTAACAGTTGGGAACCAAACAAATCAAAACGCTGGACCACACTTCGAATCTCAGCATTTTTAAATGTAAGAAGCAAAAGGAAAGTGTGCAAGATATTCAGGCGCTTGCAATCATTCTCTCTCTCTATATATATATAAGGCCAAATATTTTTATGTGGAAAGATATACAGAAAAAGAAGAAAAAAGATGAACAGCAATAATGGGTCATTCCTGCATTATCTACCACAAGATGAAGCGAAGCTGCTACTCTACTCTCTAGGGTTTCCCTCTGAACCAGTGTATTTAGTTGAGTCGGATTTCTGCAGTTGCCGACGTTATTCTCATCACTCGCCGACATGAAGCTCACGGTGAAGACTTTGAAAGGAAGAAATTTCGAAATCGGGGTCCAGCCCTCCGATACTGTTCGTAATCTCATTGTCCCTTCACTTCTTTTTCTGTGTTCCCTTTTAGGTCTCAATTTTGCTGTTTGCGTTTTCGTTAAAAGCTATGACTTTTACAATGAAGGAATAATGAACTGAGCTTTCATCTTTAGTTTATTCGATTTTTTTTATTCAATTGACTTGTTTTTATATTTCTGAAAGCGAATTTGTTGAGCTTGAGTATTTCAAATCAGTAGCCTTATCTCTATTTTTGCTATTGGGGCAATTAGCATGCAATAATATTTCGAAGTTGTCGCTGTTTGGAAGAAAAGGACTAAATTCTAACTTGTCTTCACTTTAACTCAGCTTGCATTTGCATTATATGCATCAATTTTCTATTTTATATAGGATTATTTCAAGGATATTGTATGTGTTGAGTAATTCGGCAACCTTGTTGGCGCTGAAATATGTCTGTTAGATTTATTACGAAGTACGAGTTTCTGTTAATTTCACGTTCCCTTACCTATTTCATCTTGAATAATACCACCGGTCTTTGTGTGGTAGCTTGTAATGTGGAGGGGACAATTTGAAACTTTAGTCTATGTTAGCTGAAATTGCACTTCTTTGTCCACCGAAGGTCATGGTAGTTAAGAAGAACATTGAAGATGTACAAGGAAAAGATAATTATCCATGTGGACACCAATTGCTGATTCACAATGGCAAGGTGTTGAAAGATGAGACTACTCTAACTGAGAACAATGTCTCTGAAGATGGATTCATTGTTGTAATGCTTAGCAAGGTATATTTCCTTCTTCATGAGCTTTTTGCTGAACAATATTGTAATCTTATGTGCTTTTTGTACTTTGCATTTGCACGAAAATGAGCTAATAATTGTTGGTTCTGCATTGCTTGAATTGTAATAGAATTATATGAAGTCATATATGTTGTAGCCTACCCATTCGCTTTTTGACTGTATACTTTTCTTTGGAAAAAAGAAAAGAAAAGAAATTTTACCCTAGACATTTTAAAGATGCAGTAATTTGTGCTTTATCATCTGATGATTGACAATGATAACTCATGAACTCCTGAACCTTTTGCTTAGACTCTTCCTGCGTGTTACTGTTTCCAAGATTTTAACTTGATGAATTCAAAAAGCATTAAATCTGATCATGTATTTTATATTATGTCATTTATTTACGTTTGAGAAAGTCATATCTGTTCTCACATTAATTCCCTTATATTATGCTTTGGCCTTTTTGTTAATTGTTTGTTCCCTTAAACTTAATTTACCATAATATGGCATTTTGCTTATCTATTTGCAGAATAAGTCCTTCAGTTCAGCTGGTGCTTCATCCACTCAGGTCTTCTCTTTGCTCATGCTATTCTTCTTTAAGCATTTAAATCTCTGCTTTCCTTTGTTTCTCTCTCCATTTTTCTAGTGATTGCCTATATATGAACATGTGTAACAGCCTGCTAGTAATACAACTACAACTGTATCAGAATCAAATCCCAATCCAGTGTCCAATCCACCATTACAAACTCAGTGAGTTTATTTGGACATTTTTTATCTGATTATTGAATTTTATTATTTATTAGCTGGAATTTTTTCCTTATTCTTTTTATTTGGTTTTGCAGGGCTGCAGACAACGGAACATCTGCCACAGATGCCACAATAACAAAGTATAACTTTTTTCTTATATAAACAATTAGGTTATTGCAATATGAAAATGAATAGGGATGTTTATCAAATTGACTATGGCTTGAATTTATTTTTTTCTGACACCAGAGAAAAGAACTTGTGTTTATTCTTTTTCCTTTTATTTGGTGTACAAAAAGATCAACTTTACATTTCTTTATTATGAAAACAGTTCTTCCTAAATATTCCCAATTAAATATAAAGTGGCATCAAACAGTTTATTTATTATTATTATTTTTTCCCTTGCATACTTGTTTTGATGACTTAGCTGGATTCTGGACATTAGCAGTCATTTATATGTGTTTAGTTGAAACTGCTTTGATCTTGAGGTTTTTATTCAACAAATCTTGTTATGTAATATATAGGCTGCTAAAAAAGAATGGATGTTTCTACAACTAAAGAGAAGTTGATGTGGTGCTAATTAAGTGTTTAGTGTTTATGTGCAGTGGCTGCAGTTATAAACTTTGCCCCACTTCAGCTGTTGTGTTGTATAGCCTAAGATAGCATTTGTTGTCGTCTGCATCTGTGTTGACTCCAATTTGGACATGCATCATGCATACAATTGGTTGTTATAATTTTGGATTTACAAATCTATCTTTCCTGATTAAACATTAACATTTTAGTTAATGAAAATGTATTCAGGTTCAATTCTATATATCTAGTCTTTTTGTTAGTGTTGCTCAAGAGCTAGTCTAAGATTGACTGAATGTACATTATTAATATATAAAAAAAGCATTTTACTGTTGAAAAATACACATTCATATATTTGAGCAATCTGACGGAGGGGAGCCTACATCTCTACATGCTCAGAAGATATCTAAAACATATATATATTATGTATGCTGCGCATTATTTCAACCCATTAACCATAATTTGTTGGTGCAATACTGTTTTGGTTCAGAATTTTGTGCATTTGAGTTGTATTGATTTGCTATTGTTTCATTTCCTGTAATAACGTATGCTGTAAACTGGTTCCATGTCATTTTTGCAGTGTACCTACAGATACTTATGGTGAGGCTGCTTCAAATTTAGTTGCTGGTACTAATCTTGAACAGACTATTCAACAAATTATGGACATGGGTGGTGGCAACTGGGACAGAGAGACAGTTAGTCGTGCTCTTCGGGCAGCTTTTAATAACCCAGAGCGTGCTGTTGATTACTTGTATTCTGTATGTCTCATCTATTCTCTGTGTCTATTAAGTTCTCTTTGTGTTGTGTCTTATGTCTTACGATCTGAACAACTTTGCTCTGCAGGGAATTCCTGAAGCAACAGAAGTTGCTGATCCAGCTGCTCAATTTCCATTGAGTCAGACAACTGAAACAAGTGAGGTTACTGCCAGAGCTGCTCCTGGAGCACCTAACTCATCTCCCTTAAACATGTTTCCTCAGGTAAAACTTTAAATTTATAATAGATAAACGAAAGTTGTTATACCTGGTTGTTTACATATTTTGTTGCTAAATTTATGTTTCATTTTGACCTGAAACTCATCCAGGAGGGACTTGGTGCTGATGCTGGACTTGGATCTCTTGACATCCTTAGAAACAATCCCCAGGTGGGCTTGTTTGTCAACAATTGTTTTCCTAATGCTAGAAATCATTTTGTTCTGCATGTGTATGTGTGGAAATTGTACGCATAAAACTGGACCCAAGGGTCATTTGTTCAAATAGAAGGAAGAACTAGGAAGTAAAACATAACCAAAGTTGTGTATTTTATTTAATTCCCTTTTCTTAAAACAATATGTAAGAAGAAATTGTTGAGAAAGGGAAATTGTTAAAAGAAAATACTGTTTATAATGGGATAAATTATGATATTTTCTATGCTGATATGCATAGTAAAAATTGGGCTTATAATTTGATTTTCCAATGAGACTTCTTGCTTTGTTTTGATAGTTATGAAGTATTTGGTTCTTTATCTGCTTTTCAGTTTCAAGCATTGCGGTCAATGGTGCATTCGAATCCACAAATCTTGCAGGTATTTGTTTCCTCAATTATATAGATATGATTTTTTGGCTTTTTGTCAGTTTGAATTGATCAAGACACTTTCTAGTGCAGCCTGTGCTTCAGGAGCTGGGAAAGCAGAATCCCAATCTTTTAAGATTGATTCAAGAACATCATGCTGAGTTTCTCCAGTTAATTAATGAACCAGTTGAAGGTTCTGAAGGGTGAGTTAGGTTGCCATAAATGGTACTCCTCCGGTGTGCTACAAATTATGTCTTATATTAAGGACAAGAGGAGTATATGTTACCATTATCTATACAACCCTCTCTTGATTCCGTCATCATATTTTCCATAATATATTTTTCAATTGTTGGTTGTCAAAGTCTTTCCCATATACTTAAACATGAAAGTAATGTTTCAACTTGCAAGATAGATATTGAACTCAAGACTTCATTCTCTTCACATGACGTTTCTGAAGTGTTGTTAAATTTGAAAAACGTAATCCTCGTTTCTATTAGGGACATATTTGACGAGCCTGAGCTAGACATGCCTCACTCTATCAATGTGACACCAGCTGAGCAGGAGGCAATAGGAAGGGTATGTCTCTGCATTTTATCAAGTCTGATACATTCTCTGCACATTTTAACCTTCACATGTTCTGATTGATATTGACCCATGATTTGTAGCTTGAGGCCATGGGATTTGATAGAGCCTCAGTTATAGAGGCATTTTTGGCATGTGACCGGGATGAGCAGTTGGCAGCCAACTATTTGTTGGAGAATGCTGGAGATTTTGAGGACTGAATTATATATATATATATATATATATATATATATATATATATATATTTTTTTTTTGGGTTAAGGGCTAAATTTGCCCTAGAAGTTTTTACTCAAAAGTAATATTGTCCCGAAAGTTTTTGTCTTCAAGATTGCCCCGAAAGTCTTAAAATGGGGCAATAATGCCTTTTACAGTTAAAATATTAATAGTCAACGTCAATTTTTTTAACGGTCAATATTAATTTTTTAATAGGATGGGGCAATATTGCTACCTTCTAAAACTTCTGGGTAATATTGTTCTTGAGCGAAAACTTTCACTTTTATTTTTTGGTTGGGTTTGACTTTTATTTTTTATAACTACTTAGGAAGAGTTAAAGTTGTCTAACAATTTTATAATTTAGGATAAAATAATTTAAAATATTTTACTTCCACTTCTCCCATATCATTTTTTAGTTTTTTTTATGAAATTAAAATAACCTAAAATATTAAAAATAGAAGTGATTTATATTATACTAAATAAAAAAAATACTTGAGTATACTTTCACTTTTACTTCTATGCTACTAAACTTGACCTTAGATTTAGGTTTGGATTTGGCTTTCAACTTTTGGCAATTGATCCCTACAATTTTTAGTATAAGAATTTTCAGTATGTTTTATGATGTAATATTCTGTATTTAAAGTATTAATTTTCTAATTTAATATTTGTAACTAATTTTCTAATTTAATATTTGTAACTACCTATAAAACTTTATATCTAATTAACTAAAAATTTTTAACTAATAACTTTTATTAAGAAAAAATTTAAAATTTTAGAAAAATAACTAATTTTAACTATTTTTAAAAGTTATTATAGGGCCTGTTTGGATAGGATTTTAAAAAAGGACTTATGAAAAAAAAGGGCTTATAGACAGCTTATGGAAAAGGGCTTTTAGAGAAGAGTTTATGAAAAAAAGTGGTTTTGAATAAATAAGTGTTTGGATAGTTATTTTTAGAATGACTTTTTATATTGGTTAATTACCAAAAAGGGTATGATTTGATTTAAAGTAAGAGAGAGAAGAGAGGTATAGAAAAGAGAAGAAAAATGAGAGAGGGTAGAGAGGAGAAAGGAGAGAGGGTGTAAGAAAAAGTAGGAGAGATGAGAGATAGTGTAAGAAAAAGTAGGAGAGAGGAGAGAGGGTGTAAGAAAAAGTAGGGGTAAGATAGTAATTGGATAGTCCATAAGCTCTTTTACTGTTGAAAAAGCTAGTTTTAATAGCTTATTCAAAACCATGATTTTAAACCATAATTTTGCCCAAAAGCGCTTATGGACAAATATGGCTGTTTGTTTTAAAATTTTTCCAAATCAAGGTTTAGGCCATAAACCCTTTTCAAACCATGGTTTGAAAAGGAACCAAACGGGCCCATAATCTTTAATCTCTTAAATTTACTTGAATTTTAGTTTTGGCCCCTCAAGTTTTAAACCATGATGAGTTTTAGTCCTTAAAAGAGCAAAATGATACATGTTTTTATTAAATTATAAGGACCAATATTTTAGATAAAAAAAAAATTTAAGGGATCAAAATCAAAATAAAAAATAAATCAAAGATTATATTAATCCTTTTCTAACTAATGCAAAGTAATTAATTGGAGCTTGAAAATGAGTATTTGAAAGGCAAATGGAACTAACAGGTAACAAATTAACAACACTTAAAATAAAAGATAATAACAGAGAAAATTTTAAGTAAAATTATGAAGATATTTATTCATGAATTAAAGACAATTATAATCTAACTTGGATTTGAAAGAAACTTGATATCCCCTAAACATAGTTAATGGTTAAATCTAATAAAATAAAAAATAATAAACATGTTTTGTTAATTACTTCATTTAGATAGTTCAATGCTTGAATTTAAAATGATACACCATATGTAAGATAATTTTAAAAATATTACACACTTAGAAGTTATCTAACGTGTGCTTTTCATAAAAAAACCTTAACAATAAATACTCCCTCTAATTTTTTAGATAAGAACTAAATAACTAAATTATAAAAATTAAAAAAAATTATTTATTTATAAAAAAGACTTGTGTTATTAATTTTTTTAAAATATTTTTATAATAATTTGCATTGGGATTACTATTTCTATACATGAAATTGATAAGAATAGTTTAAAAAAATTATAAATTTAAAAGATAATATACATTATAATTCTATATTTAGAATTAAAATAATTTTTTTGAATAACTCTTACATTTAGGAGTAAGCATTCCCTAAAAATAAAAAGAAGAATTACTATAAAATTTTAAATAAAAATTTTAATTATCTAAAATTTTTAAATAATATTAATTTATTATCAAGTTTTATACTATAATTTTTTATTATTAATTCCTTAATTATATTAAATTTTTTACATAATTAAATCTTTAAAACCTCGTTATAATTCCTCCAAATAAAAGCTTCTTTTCGTTTTGACTTAGAACTTGAAATACACTTAACGCCTTTTGGAAGGGCCAATAAAGCGTCCAGTTTTCCTTTTGTACACAGAATACTGTATATATATATATATATACATACATACATACATATGTTTGATTACTATTACAACTGTAATTTTAAAAGAGTTTTTAATTTAAATTTTTTTAAATAAATAAATATATTTATCTAAATTTTTTTTTGGATAAAATTATAGTTTAAAATTAAAATTTTAGATAAGCTATTGAAACTAATTTTTAAAATAGTAAAAGAACTTACAGACTATTTAATTACTATTTTATCCTTATTTTTTCTTACACTCTCTCTTATCTCTCTCTCATCTCTCATCTCTCTTATTCATCTTCTCTCCTCTCTCTTATTTATTTACTCTCATCTCTCATCTCTCTTCTCTACCCATCTTCTCTCTCCTCTCTCATCTCTCCTATTTTTAATTAAATCATATCCTCTCTAATAATTTTTTAATTACAAAAATTATTTTATTAATAATTATCCAAACACTCATTTATTCAAAATTACTTTTTTTTATAAACTCTTCATCTAAACATACGTTATATATATTTATTGGTTAACAAATATATATGCCTTTAACATAGTAGCTAGTTAACCTTTTTAATAGATTAAAAATATTAAATAAATTATTTAATTATAATTAATATAATATAATTAACTAATTTGGTATATTAAATAGTTTATTATATGAACCTATTTTGAGATATTATATTTGATCATAATTAATTGATGTATTAGATTTTTTTAATCTCTCTAAAAAGTCAAATAAGTTTTATATGTATATATACAGGTTTAATGTGCGACAGTGCCTTAAAGTGTTTTTTTAAGTAAGTCTAATATCCTAAAGTAATTTATAGTATGTTCAGTGTCTTAAAATATTTTTCTAGGTATGCCTAGTGCTTTAAAATATTTTTTTAGGTGTGCCCAGTGTCATAAAATAATTTATGGTGCGCTCAGTGTCCTGAAATATTTTTTTTAGTTACGTTTAGCACCCTAAAATATTTTTATAGGTGCACCTAATATCTTAAAGTAATTTAATATGTGCCTAGTGCCTTAAAATATTTTCTTAGGCATACCAAGTGCCCTAAAATATATAATACTTTCTTCCTTATTTATTTTCTAGGTTTTTTAATGTTTATAGATAAGTAAAATAATTCGCGACTTTCTTTTCACTTTGTTTAAGTTTTATTTTTTTTTCCTAGCACATTTTTAGCCAACAAATAAAATAATTTATGGTATTCTATTTATATTGTTCAAAATTCTAAAACAAAAATTAATATTTTTCTTATTTTCATATTGTACATTAGAATCTGATAAGAAAATAAATAGTTGAAGGGAAGAAGGGAGATAGTCTGAGATGAAACTAGGGGTGTGCAACGGGCGGGCTGGGCTGGCCTGATGGTCAGCCCGTAGCCCACCCGTGAAATGTTAAATGGGCATAGGCTAGCCTATACCCGTACCTCAGCCCATTTAAGCCCGTAATGAACGGTTTGGGCTGAACCCGTTTAGGCTCAAATGGGCATGGGCATTCCGTTTACGAAGGGTAAAAAAATTTCCTATTTAAACCAATTTAAAGTTCTAATAACAATCAGAATAAAACAATATTGCACACATGATATAATTGTTCATAATAAAATCTTGCCTGAGCAATTCCTAATGAGCAATAGTAGACCAAAACACTAACTAAACAATACTAACTGAGCAATTCCAACAGCAACAGAGTTCACTTAAACAAATCACTGCCCGATGACCAAAATACTAACTGAGCAATTCCAACAATACTAATTGATTCAAAATCCCTCAGATGGCACAACAAAGCAAGGAACAACAAATATAACATCAATGACACTATGAAAAAGAAAAAAGACATTTGTTTTTGTTGGTGGGGTGACGACGCAATTCCAAATCAAGGGTACTCTGGATCCCCAAGCTAAGCAATTCCAACAAAGCCAGCATTTTATACAGAGAGAGGGGAAAGCTTTTCCATATGAAAGAGGAGTTCCTTCGCCGTCAAAGCTCAACGAAGCTTTTCCGGTCTCCCTTCCATGGGGTCGACGTCACCTTGAAAAATAATTGAAAGGAAAACAACAGCTTGAAAGTAAACAACTTCCATCTCCGAGGGTGTGGTGGCAAGACCAGGAAAACTTACAAGAGACAGAGAGGGTGTGGCGGCAAGAGCACTGAGAGCCACGCCGAGGAAAGTCGAGAGCGACGCCGAGGAGACCCGAGAGCAACCACGATAATAAGTGGAGGCCCTTCTTGCCGCTGCTTCTTGCTTGCTCCCAGCGGCGACTACTGGCTAACTGCCGACTGCCTGTGTGAGCTTTAATCGTTTGGCTCGCTCTGTTCGAACAGGATGAAATGAAGCTCAGGTGGAGCTGGAGGCTCCAAGCTGCAGCCGCTGTGGAGGAACCGAGGAAGGAATCGCCAAACCAAATGGCCAAATGGGTGGCCTTGCCGACTGGGTACTCTCCTTAGCGATGCCGACGCTAGCGCCCATCTGATGATCTGGAGCTGAAAGGCTGAATTAGGGCTTAATGAATACGGAGGAGGAATAAGACAGAGTCGTAACTCGCAAACGCCAAATGCCCAAAGTGTGATATTAAAAAAATATTAAAAAAAAGATATTTATTAAAAAAAAAGAAAGATTTAGGCTATAATATTAAAATATATATGTATGTATATACATATACGGGCGGGCACGGGCAGCCCGAGGGTGTGCCCGTGCCCCGCCCGTATAATGCATGTAGTCCGCCCATTTAAGCCTGCCCGTTACGGGCTTAATTTGGGCGGGCCCAAATCTGACAAATCGACTACGGGCTCGGGCGGGTGTACTGGGTAGCGGGCATTTTGCTCAGGCCAAGATGAAACGAAGGGGTAAAGGAGAGAGAATGAGAAAAAAGAAAGCATAGACATGAGAGTTAAGTCATCTTGTTAAATCAATTTTTTGGGTTAAACTAGAGTTGAATCATCATTTAGCATTCAAAATTAATAATTCTGTTAGTATAGATAATATTATATTATTTTAAATATTTTAAAGGTAAATTTGTACTATAAATTATTTTAAGATACTAGGTGTATATGAGAAAATATTTTAGGATGTTGAACATATTTAAAAAATACTTCTAGACATTAGGCGCACAAAAAATTATTTTAATATATTAGGCATATCTAAAAAATATTTTAAAATATTAGATTCATTATAAATTATTTTAAAATATTAAACAAATTTAAAAATATATTTTAGGGTACTCACGCAGCTCTTTCACCCTATATATATTTATGATAATATCCTATTTTGTATCTTTTCCTATTTATGGGCCTGTTTGGTAAGTTACCAAACCGTGGTTTTAAAAGAGCTTTTAGCCCAAACCTCAGTTTGGGGAAATTTCAAAACAAACAGGCTTATTTGTCCATAAGTACTTTTGGACAAAACCATGGTTTAAAACCATGGTTTTGAATAAGCTATTTAAAATAGCTTTTTCAACAGTAAAAGCACTTATGGATTATCCAATTACTATCTTACCCATACTTTTTCTTACACCCTCTCTTCTCTCTCCTACTTTTTCTTATACCCTCTCTCCTCTCTCCTACTTTTTCTTACACCCTCTCTCCTACTTTTTCTTACACCCTCTCTCCTCTCTTCACTCTCTCCTCTCTTCCCTCTCTCCTCTCTCTTCTCTTTTCTCTTACTCCCTCCTCTCTCTTACTTTAAATCAAATCATACCCTTTTTGGTAATTTACCACCATAAAAAGTCATTTTAAAAATAGCTATCTAAACCCCTATTTACTCAAAACCACTTTTTTTCCATGAACTCTTCTCCAAAAGTCTTTTTTCCATAAGTTATCTATAAGCCCTTTTTTTTTATAAACCCTTTTTTAAAATCCTATCCAAACAGCCCTATATGTGTTTGCGGTAACCGCGTCGACGCAAATTGTTTTTATTCCAAGCGACGCATACGGCCAGTCACAAACTTCCCCAAATCCGACCTCCTGACGACCCCCCTTTCTCTGATCTTCCCTTCCACTGTAAGTCCTTTTGCATTATTCTCTGATTTCAGATCTGAGTTTTCCACTCTTGTTTTTCTTTCCATTTGCTGTCATTTTTCTGTTTGGATCTTGCCTTTTCTCTCTCTCTTCATTTCTCTGGGTTCTTCGTTTGGCCGATATTATGTGGATTTCGGGATTTTCGTTTGTTTTTCCACTCTTCTGATATGGCCATGGGTAAGATTTTGTTCCGGTGGGTTTCGTGTATTCCTGAGATTTTGTAATAGTAATATGCCTTGATAATTGTGACGAAATATTGGAGAAAAGGATTACAACTTGAGATCCATTTTAGGTGTAACGTCAAATCTTGATCATATTATTTGCATATACCTTTGATTTTCCTACATTTTTATCATAATTTTGGAAACTGCACTTTGATAATGACTGAGAATATGGCTGGCCTTGCCATCAGGCATAAGATATTAAGATGGGAGGCCTTGATGCAGCCTAATGATGTTATGTTCTTGTATAGTAAATCTACTTGAAATTATTTAATGAGATCAGTAATACATATCCTTTCTGAACTCAGCCTAGTGATTTATTGGCTTGGTACATGTAATTGCTTACTTAGTGGAATTGAAACAGAATGATTTGTGATGGATTATATCCTTTTTTATGTGCCCATAGAGATCTCTAAATTTTGAACAATGTTATGGAAAGCTTTGCTTTCCTTTCAATTGGTAATGGCTGTTGAATGAACCAGGGGATGAAATCCCGTTCCTTACATTTGATCCAAATGTAACAAGGTTCCCTTTGCTTGTCTCTCGTTTCACCATCAATTTATGTGAAGGCTTGTCCCAGGCGTCTATAGGAGAGCCGTCATTCACAGATTTCTTCTGTTTTGATTATTGGTTTTTTATTCCATTCCAGTCTCTGGTTAAAGGCAATATTAAATGTACCTCTTATAGAGATGGTCTGATGAGTGATGATTAGTAGTTTGCTGGGCAGAGTTATTCTTGTTCAAGGTCTAGCCCAGCAATGACACGAGTTCATTCACTTTCTTATATTTGTGGTTAAGTTTGAACTGGAATGTGGTTGCGGTTTCCCCTTTTTTTAATTGACAGAGGATTTCTTAAGCTGTCCTTGTAGATCTTGGAATTTGTTTTTAATAGTTTCTTGCGTTGGATTGGGACATTTTGATATTTGCTTGCTGGGTTTGAATTGAATGGAAATTTATTGAAATTCTGAATAGTTTTGTAACTCTAGTTTTGCAACTTGTCATATCTGCACACCTGTATTATGAATAGTTGGACCCAGCTGCTGTATTCACCTTGATAATGCGTATAGCATTCAGCTTTTCTTTATTGATGGATTAGGCGCAAATTTTCCAATTATGTTGATACTAGGTTCTGCATTTACTATCTGTAATAATTCACCCATTAATTTAAATTTAAGTATCAAAGCACTCTTTTACTAATGTTTTGACTTAACATCCAGTTTCGGGTGGGCTGAGGAAGGTTGGTGCAGAAAGCGGCATGGTTCTCGATGCCATTCTGTCTTCTCCTCACAGGAGGTCACCATCCTTCAGGAAGCAATTTCCAAGGGATGAATTGGGAAGCTGGTCAACACTTGTCCAGAGGCATCGCTTCCTCTTAACTGCTCTTGCTCTACTGACTTTCCTCTGCACTGTTTATCTCTACTTTGCGGTTACTCTTGGGGCTGCTGCCTCCTGTTCGGGTCTGACCGGTGCTCACAAGGCTTCATGCCATATGCAGCATGCTAAGTCATCAATAGCCAACGGTAAACTGAAATTTCTATGACATTTTAATCAATGATAAAAATATGGTGTATTGGTTATTCATTTTAGAAGGTTAGGTGATTAGGTAATATGAAAAGTGAAATATTGCCTTCAGCCTACAGTATTGTGGTGATATATATATATATATATATACACACACACACCTATTGGTGACCCATGTAATGTACGTGACCTTTAGAAAGTAATTTGTTCAATTCATTATGATTGTGCTGGTTATTGTATCCATTTCCTTATATAATTATATGTGAGAGAGGTAATGCAGTTGTAGTAGTTTTGGTAACTATATATCGATCCATCTCCTCCCTCCCTCTATCTTTGTTTTTTAATTATAAGAACAAACACTAACAGTTTGAAAATAAAGCAGAACTGAACTTGCAACCCCCCGCTTTAGCGGAGTTTCAATGTCATTATGCCACGAGGGCATTATCTGTCTAATCTATGTATAGATTTGTTTACAAGTTTGAACAGTGAGACTTTGATTTGTAAATCCTGTGGGATATGCATGACCTACCAGGCTAGTTATTTATTATTGGCATGTGCTGCTCATTTGAGGGGTATATGCCCCTCACTTTGGGGCCCGTAATGTCTTAATCAAAATGAAAACAGAGCACATGCAGACAGAACATGGAGAATATTGTACAGAGGAAAAGATAAGGGCACTGTCCAATTGATAACACGTGGGCTAGCTTCGAGAGACTTTTTTTTTTTTTTGTTGCCCACCTAGTTTACTGGAGCTTTGCCCCGACTACATCTGGATCTAACTCGCGTCGCGCACCTGGCTATGGTGGGTGAGTCGCCCAACGAAAATTTTCTGCGTACGCCAAGGCTCGAACTCGAGACTTCGTTTAAGCGATACCGAGCCGCTTACTACTCGGATTAACCCTCGTTAGTCTTCGAGAGACTTGAATGTTCGTGTTGATGCCCCAAGTCCTTGGATGAGACTTGAATTTTAGCGTTTTAGTTGGGGCTAGAAATAGAAATTACATTTACATTTATAGAGCTGAAGCTTCTTAAAATGAGGCTTGTGTGGAGAGGGTAGATGCTGTGGGTCGAAACAACGAGCTAAGATCCTGGCTAAAATATTAGTTTTAAAATTACTATTTTTTTAAAAAATTACAACTCAATTACTTGTTATTTTACATACAAAATGAAATAACATAAAATATAAAAACTATTTTTTAAAAGGAAGGAGTTGGGCATTTAATTTATATTCTTAAAGTGTCTTTCCCAATCAAACTAAAATGTGAATTTTTAATTAAAAATAAGTTAAGAATGTTAATAACAAGAGTTAGTGATGAGATAAATAATGCCCAAAAAAAATATATGCAATAATTAGGTAAGGAGCAAAACTAATTTTTTCTTTTTTGAAAACTATAGAAATGTAAGGAATTGTATTGCCATGATGATTGAATCTTATTTTTAAATTTCATACACATGTTTAGGGTTTATTTCTTTAGCATTTTTGAATAACAATTATTATTAAATTAAATAATAGTTGATGTCTTGATGGATCGGGATCGTGAGGTAGTAACTAATAGGCCTAAAGATGTTAATATTGGGCTTAGTAGGAATAACAGGCCCAAAGATGGGCTTCTCTTCTCTGTTTCCGTTGTCTTCCTCTTCTACTATCCCTTGAATTTTGCATGTGTTTTGTGAGAGAAAAGGAGAGAAGAGTGCAAGATTGTGTAGTGTGAAGAGTTGGTGGAGGAAATAGCATCATAAAGGTTTTGGCAATACAGCTCAATGAAACACAGGTGGATGAGATGTAGCAAATCCAATTCTGTAACCCAGTTTGGTAATAAGAGAAATGGACTCAGTAAATATGCTATTGGCAACTCAGAATATGGCAATAGTCTTGTAGTTTAGTCACTTGTCATAAAATCTCATGTAAATAGAAAGTTGTGAGTTAGATTTCACATGTGATTTCAAGCACAAAAACACAGAATCCAAATCACCATTTTCAATTCGATCAGAAATTAATAGATTTGGCGCATTGTGTAGTTGAACACAACCTAGGCTTGAAACATAGGTAAGTTTCTTTTCCATTTCTTAAGAATAAAAAAATACTCCTCCTCTTATTCTTAATATATAATATATTTAATTAATTTGATTAGATTAAACAAATTAGTTAATATGATATATTTTTTTAAAAATATTCTAATCATTTTTTATTAACTCCCTTCTTTCCTATCTTACTTAATTACCGATAGAAATAATTTAAAAAAAAGTTGATAAATATAAAAAATATATTTTATATTTATTATTAATATTAAGTCTTTAATTATATCCTATATTAAAGATAGGACGAGTAATATGGTTGAATTTCAAATTGATTTTCATTGCCAAAATTAAATGCTATTCTAGCATTAACATAATCTTATCCGCACAGTTTGAAGACTAGGCGTGTGTTTGGATATAGGGTTTAAAAATTAATTTTGGGCAAAATTTTGATTTGAAATTTTTTTACACAAACAACCATATTGGTTGAAAATTAATTTTGGACAAAACCTTAGTTTAAAATTATGGGTTTAAATAAGCTATTGAAAATAGCTTTTAGAATAGTAAAACAGGTTATGGACTATCCAATTACTATCTTACCCTTACTTTTTCTTACACCCTCTCTCCTCTCTCCTCTCTACCCTCTCTCCTCTCTCTTTTTTTCTCTACTCTCTCTCATCTCTCCTCTCTCATACTTTTAATTAAATCATATCATTTTTAATAATTTACTAATATAAAAAAATGATTCTACTACTAATCATCTAAATATCTCTATTTTTAAAATCTATTATTCTTAAAATTTATTCTACAAAATCTATTTTTCCTAAAATATATTCTCTAAAAATTAATCCAATCACACTTAAAACTTCCTCCTCATAAACAACCGAAGCGTTGAGCATTGCTTCAAGGTTATCAAATCAGTGCAATTAATCTCCCCAACTCAAAATAAACACGTGTCACACCAAAATGCCCTTTCTTAATGACGTGGCGTTTTCAAATTGTACAATGCCCCATAATTCAGCTTTGCCCTAGCTTATTATGACCAGTTTGATTTAGTTTTTAAAAATCTCTTATAACAAAAAAGTAATTTAAAAACTCTTAAAAAAACTTTTAAAAAAAAACTTATAAAAAAATAATTTTAAATAAAATAAATATTTAGATAGTTATTTTTAGAATAATTTTTATAATTAATAAATTATTAAAAAATATATGAAGTAAACAAAATAATTGTGATCACTGTTTCCTTCACCGTCATCATCTCTCTTCCACCGTGCTAAAGTTTTGAGGAAGAAGAAGACAGTAACAATCAATCAATCACTATTCATGACACCTTTTAGTTCCTTCTATAGTCTTGACCTCCTCCGTTCATCCCACCCTCCACCTCCATTCGTACGACTAGCAGTGTTCAGTGAACAGAAGTAGAATAGGCGACAAACTTGACAGTGAACAGAAATAGAAACAGAAGCGTCCTTGAAGAAGAAGAAGACAGCAATAATAGCATACACAAGATCTGAACCAGATTTGGACGACGAGAAGCGACGGTGATAGAAGTAGAGAAGCAGAGTAGAGAAGAGATCTGGACGACAGAGAAGAAGACGACGGACTAACGGAGTAATAGCGATGGCGCGACTGAGCACCGGCAACGGATAAGAGACTCGATGACGACAACTTGACAACCGACTGAAACTATAGAGAGGAGAGAGATAGGTTCAATGAAGAAGATGAGAGAGATGAGATAAAGTGTCAGAAAAAGTATGGATAAAATGGTCATTAGATTGACCATAAACTCTTTTTTTCACCTATACGCTATTTTTACTAGCTAATTCGAAATTATAATTTAGTCCATAAATTTTTATAGATATTTAAAAACTATTTATTTAATTTTTAGTCCAAACCGAGCTTTCTAAATTAAGGTTTGGAACTTTACCTAATAGGCACTATATATAGATTGACTAATTTATAAAAAGAATATAATTTTAAAAAGTCAAGATTTAAATTTTATTTATTACAACAAAAAATGTATATTAAATTTAAAACCAGATTTATTTATTTTTTTGGAAAATCCGCATTTAATATTCGTGATGAGCGACACACATTTTCGAAAATTTCCTCTCTCTCTGTTTTTTGTTTGAATAGTTACCGTTGGTCCTTACAAAAACACAAATATGCAATTTCCCACTACAGTCCAACTGATAACCGACCCCAGAACAGTTGTCCCTTTCCCCAACATTTTCAAATTCAAACATATTTTTGGTCCCATAAATCGCACACACAGTAACAGAGTATTCAATTAGCCGCATCTGAGTTCAGAGAAGCCCACTAACGGTTAAGATTTCAATCTTAAAAAGGGACCCACTTATTCATTGATGAGTGTCTCTGAGTGAAACCATCGCCAGGTCTCTTGGGCATATCGTACCACTCTACAATTGCTCATGAGCAGTGGACGACATTAAAAATCATTCTCATACTTCTTCTATCCTCAATTAAAACTCTTCAAAGTTCAAACCTTTTTAAATTCAAATCCTTCTCATATTAAATCTTTCCCAAAACCAACTACACCCAGCAGCTTCTATCAAGAACTGAGATTTCTTTCTTGCTAAATCCTACAAAGTTTGTTCCTTTCTTTATCACCCATGACGGAAGCTTGCAAAAAATCTTCCATTTTTGGTCAGTCATATAATTCTCTCTACGTCAATCCTCTCACTGAACTCAGGCACAGTCGTAGCTGCAGCGACAGTAGCAGCTTAGCTTCAAAATGTCACAAATGTGAAGATTTCACGAACAGAGAAGTTTCAACTGATAATAAAGAGAATGGCGTCACGCCCAAGAAGAAGAAAGATGTTGTAACTCGCTTTTGTGACAAGGAAAATGCAATGCCTGCAAATGGGTTGTCATCTTCTTTGCCTAATAAACACTTCTCAAAGTCCATGTCTTTGTCCACAGCTAGGATTTTGAAGCCAAACTCGCTTCAGTTCTGTATGCAAATGAACGAGCCTGAAAAAGCTTTTGGCCTTGGGTACAAGGTATGGGATAATGTATTTTCTGAAAATTTGAGCTCTTTAAAGATTTGGGATTTCTCTGATTCAGAGGCAGCCCCAGCTTCTTCCTGGTCAACCTTGCCCAGTAAGTGAGTAAAATTCTTCTTCTTCTTCTTCTAATGAATGTCTTACACTATAAATTTTCATTAAAATGTGTTGAATTGTTGGTTTAGGTCTTTGATATGTAGACCGTTGCCTGTAGATATTGGAAGTTGTACATGCATCATTGTAAAGGAAGCAAAACCAGAAGGACTATCTGGGGGCCCTATGTATACGCTTTATACTTATGTAAGACTAAGATTTCTGTGATTTTTTTGGATATAAATTAGATGAACTTCCTCTTTCACATCTTTCAACCATAGAAAAATTGCGCAATAGACTGTTGTGTATCTCTGCCAATTTAGCTTTGAAGGGAGAAAACAAATAACGAAGCTGCTGTTACATTTGCATGCCTTCCTTTGATACAGTAACAAGGAGTAAGAACTTCGCTTAAAACTGAAAAAGCTAGGAATTGTAAGCTTGATTTGTACTAACATGTTGATATCTGCGTCAACAAAATCACTAACTTGACTTGTTATGTCAAATGAAGTTATTAAGCAAGGAGTTATAGTCGTTATTACTTTCAATGCCTAGTGTTTTTTTTGTGTGGACAAAACCTTAACTTCATGGATTCTTGAGATTGTAGGAAGGTCAGGGTCGCCAGAATAGGAAACTAGCTGTTGCTTATCACAAGAGGAGGAATGGGAGGTCTCAGTTCATTATAGCTCAGAATGTAAAAGGTCTCTTGTCCAATTCAGATGATAGTTTCCTTGGAACAGTAACGGCTAATCTCCTGGGTTCTAAATACCAAATATGGGATGAGGTTCATATTTTTGCCCACCTACGTGCACAGTATATTCCTTTAGATTGTTTAGTGCAAAGTTTAATTTCATTTGTGTTTTGTTTGGAAGCAGGGATATCGTCATAATTCACATGATAAACAGCTAAAACCACCTCTTGCTGTTGTGATGTAAGTCAATATTTCAATCTCCCTCCGCTGAGTGACACTGTCCTCTATGTTGGGCGTGGGCTCCCTTCTTATGTGGAGAAAGACCAATATTTGAAGCCTATTTGTGCCTCACTACCTAAAGTGGATAGGGGTCAGATTAGGGTGGTATTGAAAGGTCTTATTGAAGGTAGAAGATCAGTCATTTAGGAGAGAAGTTGAGAGAAAGCTATTTTAGCATATACACAGTAGCAACAAGAGAAACCAAAATTATTAACGTGGAAAACCCTTCAATACAAGGATAAAAACCACGGGTTGTCCTGTGGAGAATTTATTTCAAGTCACTGGGTTGAGTTGTATTTTTCTCATCACTCTACCCATCTCAGGATTTATTTCTCTTTGCAGGTTTATCCCTACAGCAGCAACATGTACAGGAAGCTACAGAAGCATGAGAGCATATGTGCCCAAGCATCAGTCTATGTCACTAAAGAACATAACCCAGGTTTTACGATATCTTACTTTGTACTATGTCTGTATATTCACTATGTCTTCCACTACATGATGTTCTATTTTCCTGATTGATGATAAAATGGGTTTGTTTGCTTGTTTTTTTATTTCTATTTCTCCCAGGTACAACATATCAAAGGACTGCCCATAGATTGGGAGGGAAAGTTGGACAAAGTCCATCAACTGTTCTCAAGGGTTCCACTTTACAACAAGGTAAGAACCTAAATGGGATTTATGCTTCCTTTCAAAATTTCATCTAAAGTTAGACATCTGAACTTGACCAATTTACCACTTTCCAGCAGACTTCAAAGCAATTTGAACTTGACTTTAAAGATAAAGGAAGAGCAGAACTTAGAATTCAAAGATCAGTAAAAAATTTCCAGCTGACTTTGGAGGTATATTTGTTTTATATATGTTTAATTAAAGCTCTAAAGGGGTTGCCTAATGAGCATATGATATTTGATCTTGTTCACAAAATAAACCACTTAGCCTGCTTAACTGACTTGTTTGTTCACTAAAAAGGAGAATGGGAAGCAGACAATTCTTCAACTGGGTAGAATCGGAAAATCAAAATTTGTTATGGATTACAGGTATCAACTTAGTTTAGACCTCAAAGTTTGAAACAAAAATGAAATTTAGTTTAACAGTAAGCATATTTTCCCCTGTGAGTCTGCAGATATCCTTTGACAGGTTACCAGGCGTTCTGCTTGAGTTTAGCTTCCATTGATACCAAGCTCTGTTGCTTGGTGTAGTGAGAATTCTCTGCCACAATAATGCTTTGTTCAACCTCTGAACAGAACAGACCATGGCTTCTTATTGCTCTCTCTCTCTCATTTTGCCCCCATCTTGAGGGTAAGAACAGAAAATGGAAATCAATGTCCGGACAAAAATTATGCTTCCTGATTGTATACATCATAGTTCAAAAGAAAATGAATATTTTCTAAGAGTTCAAGTCGCACTTAGATCATCTCTCATTAGGAAGTTTTGAAGAGTTAGATAATTAGGTAGAAAGTCAAGTTTTGCTCCAAGAATATGAAAAATCCACTGATTAAATTGCTCCAAACCTTGTTGTATGCAGCTGGATGGAGCTTTCCTTAGCATGCCTACTTCTTAACATTAGACTCTATCTTGGCCAGAAGAAAACAGGGGATTTTCACTTTGCACAATTACTTTTTGAAGCACAACTGCTTTTAGGGAGGATACTTGTGCAGTTCTACATAAGCAATTTAATTACTAAAAAATTTCACAAGTGACAAGTATACAATGATAAGATCTGTGTTACTCAATTGTTGTAGGACTTTTTAAGGATTAAATTGATTATGTGGGATTACACAGTAATTCTCCTTTACTTTTATTCTGTTGAGATCTTCAACATAAATTGCCTACTTCTGTTGAAGCACAATTGCTCTCATTGCTTTCCCCCATTTCAATTCTTTCCCAATATCTTGATTGCTTCCAAGTTGTCTGGCATGTAGAGAGAAAGCAATTAAAAAATAAACAACAAAATAATTTTACATTTTACAAATTGGTAAAACCTGTTGTTTTAAAATCATTATAATAAAAAAGGACAATTGCTGGATAAAGATAACAATAACATAATAATATTACATATTTCATTTTTTTTCTGTTAGAGAAACAAATTATGTTTCTCTTCTCATATCAAAACATTCCTTAAGTTTTTTGCATTAAAAGAACTATATATCCTCCGTAAAACATTCGATTCATGAGAAACCACAAGGCTCACCACCAAATCCCACTTTAGACTGTTTGATATCATATACTACCCTCTGGTTCCTCTGCTGATAATTCCCAATAATACCAACTTCATATTCATCAGAAAGACTTGCCAGAGCCAAACAAACTTGTGAAGCATCCTCTTTAACCATATAGAATATGCCAGTTACATCCACATTCAGCTCAGCATTATCCTCAAAATGCATTCTTATGGTAGGTATGTTTACCTCTTGATTCCCAGTAAGATTATAACAAGTATCCAAAATCGAAAAGCCCGGTGCCGAAGGGAAACCAGAAAACTGTTTTGAGAACTCTGCTTTCAGAGCCTTGTACACAGATGGAACAAGCCTTGTGATCACAGTCCCAGAATCAATTATTACCCCATTATGATTGCCAAAACTCGAAGGAGCTCGAAGAGCAACGCCGCCAACATTAATGCCAGTGAGATTCAGAACATAAAAGGAAGATAGCTGTGGATTAGGAATCATTCTGGTGTAAACAATGGGAGTAACATTCTTGAAAACTGAAGAAGATTCATTATTACCCATAACTAATGAACCAGAAGCACCATTTTCTGTTGTTGGTAAACAGTAAGAGAAAACTCCTCCAAATATTGAATCAGATTGTGAAATCACTGAAAGTTTACTTCTTCCTAATCCCATCAAACCAGAAGTTCCTCCAAACAGACCTTTATTATTCTTACCACAACCAAACACAAAGTTGTTTACTGATAAACCTCCAAAACTAAGATGTTCCATACCTAATTCACCATTGCTATAAGACCCATCACCATAATTAACCATGTAATTGCAAGTTGGTATGTTATTTTCACATGTTTCTGAATTCCCAGTAGCAGGAAGAAGAGATTCACATGTTGTTGAGTTACAAAGAACTGATTGATATGAAGGGGAAGTAGAAGGCTTGAACAATGGTCCTTGTTGATCATAACATGAATTGCAAGGCTCACATTGGACCCATGTTAGGTCACTTCCAGTGTCAACAATCACTGTCATGTTCTGGCTCCCTAATCCCACTGTAACAATGTAGTTTAGAGTTTGAAGAACTATACCAGAAGTTAATGGAACTTGGGTTTCTGAAACATCTTCAATATGACCAGAGACCAATTTTTTGATTCGGTTTTGAATCCAACGTACACGAAGATTATCAAACACCAGCTTTTTCTGAATCCTCCTGTTCCAATCTTGTTTCTTCGTTGAGCAGTGAGCCCTGTCCTTCATTTCCATCACAATAGCACCATTCTCCCTTCCTGAGAATAGAATATAAATCGGAACCAATTCATTCTTTTAACTGAGTGAGAACGACGAAGAGCGTATTTCTTCAAGGAAAAATGTAGTTCTAGATCCTAAAAGTAAAGTGTGATTTTGATAAAATAATGAGAGATCCCAAAGTGAAAATGATTAAAGATGATATATTTAATTTGTGCTTCCCATTTTCTGGTATTTAACTTACTTGATTCTGGGAGGAGACGACAACCCACCAGGGGACCAAGTTTTTGCGGTTTCGCCTGCAACTTTTGAACTTTGAGAGTCTTCTTCTCTCCAAAAGAGTGAACCCCATTTGAAATAATGATGAGATAAAGTGGAACAAGGAAAAGAAAGATTGGTGAAAAAGCCATTGCCTTTGCCATTGTTGGAGAGACTGATAAGGAATGGCCGAAGATGTTAAGAAAGAAGAGACATTGAGAGAGAGAGAGAGGAGACGTAATGGGGGAGATTCTGAGGGATGGATTTTGGCATGAGAACAAAAGAGGAAGGGCTGGCTAGAGAGACCCCACTAGTGCATGAGAAATTATTGGGGTTTCACGTGCACGTATTGAGAAAAGATAACAAGTGCTTGTGTTTGTTGGTGGTGTTAGTGGATCGAGGGGCTTTGGATTTTCAATTACTATCATATTGATATTTTGGAGATATATTTTAGTTTTTAAGTGCTTAAATTTATGTATGTAGATAATTGATAGCTCATTCTACCTAATATGAATATAGTCTAAAAGGAAGATAGACTTCGCTCTACTTTTAAATTATAGGTGAACTTAATTCCTTCTAAAAAATTTTATAACAAAAAAAAATATTGATCTCTTGAAAACCCACGAAAATAAGAATGATCTAAGTACTCTCTCACGGAGTCAACTGTCACAACTTCCACAATTCTATTAACATTGTTTTGATCATTGCATTAAGAAAAGAGATCCTCAAAACCTTGAAGCTTCAATCCTTTCTCCTTTCTCAAGTATGCTAATTTTTATGACTAAATTACGCAAAATTACCCTAGACTTTAATCCATGTAAAAGTAACTCTCTTGATATTTAAAACTTACTAATAAACCACTCTAAATTTTTAAGTTTATGCAGATAACCCACATACATCAATTATATATCCCTCTTAAACTTCACTTTTGCATACATATAACCCACAAACTTTGAGTTCTATGCATGTAACCCCTTCAACTTTAGAGGGAATTGCTATAAAATTTTAAGAAAAAAATGTAATTATTAAAAAATTCTAGTGACAAATAAATAATATAAATTTGTTATTATTTTTTATACTGAAATTTATTATTAAATGCTCATTAATTGTTATTGAATTTTTGTATAATTAGATCTCTTCATTTTGACCTTATAATAATTCCCCCAACTTTAGGTTATATATAGATAAGTAATAAACAAAACTAATAATATTAGAGTTATCTCTATAAATGTAAATGTTTAGGGGATTTATAGAAAAATTTAAAAAATAAGAGAGATTATTTACATAGATGACATAAAGTTTAGGGGTGTTATGTATAATTTAGCCTTTTTTATTTCTATCAAATTGTTTATAATGTGGGTAGGTTAGTTGGTTAGATAATTCAAAGATTCTTGGGGAGTGTATGAAACACAAATCATGATTATCATTTTCTCTTTTTGATGTTAAAAGTCAATGAGTCATATCATATGCAGTAATTAATAATAATAATAATAATTGGGTAAAAATTGCTAATTGACACATCTGTGTGTGTGTTTAAATAGGAGGTTTTCATCATAAATCTCAAAAACATTGAGGTGACTGCCAGCCATGTTTTAGTGTCTTGTTGATTGGCTTATTAATTAGTAATCAGATCAATAAAATTTGTCTGAATTGATATGATAATGTCTTTATTTTACTGTTCCATGTGCAATCCAAATCTGTTAATTACATATAAAATTCCTAATTAACAAGGACGAGGGTGGGGACTTGGGAATAGTAAGACCACTGAACTACATTATTTTAATATAAAATTATAAAATGAAACGTACATATGTTATATAGATTTTTTTTTTAAAAAATTAATATATGCATATATATTTTATTGGTTTGATTTATTTTTTTAATCATTAAGATCTATGTACATTGTTTTCCTAAAAATATTATTAATAATTTAATTAATCAAATGAAAGAATATTGTGCAAGGTGGAACATAATAGTAAATTATTGATGATTTTGTAGGAATTGTGAAGTACAAAAGAAAGTTGGAACGGTCGCTTGAATATTATTATGAGGCTGTACCATTGAGTGTTGTCAAAGCCAGAATTCTGAACTATGAGCATGCTTAACCCTTTTGGTAAGAGTAGTGATTGTATTTGAGTATACTTTCTTTGAACAATAGATCGATGTCCCTCCTTTGGAAACATCCCAAATCATGAATTCTTTTTAAAAAATGTATGAATATCTATATAATATATATGGGGAAAATCTTGAAAATGTATTGATGAAAAAAAATATATGAAGGAAAAAAATTTTGTTCATATAAAACAATCAACTGATGCCAATAAAAATTGGTTAAGTTGTTAAAAATATGACTTATGCTTCAAGAAAATGTATGTCTAAGTTCCAAGAGGAACAAAGTCTTCCATATGATTAAAACTTATTTTTTTAGAGATAGTTTTATCATTTCACAATTTAAAAAAATTAATTTCAAATCTCGTGAGACTTTACAATCGTTTGATGATTTATCAATTTTTTTACAATTAAATTCTTTGCATGAGATTTAATGCAATTTTTCCAATAAAAAGTGGTAGGACTAAATTTCACTTTGACCAATTTTTGTTAGAAATTCTCTAAGGGCATCTTAGGTAGTATGGAAGTGGAAGTGAAGTAGAAGTAAAAGTAGAAGTAGAATCAAGTATTTTCCTTATTTGGTATAATAGAAGCAACTTTCACTTCTATTTCTAATATTTTGGGTCATTTCAGTTCTATCAAAAAAATTGAGAAATGAGATGGAAGAAATAGAAGTGAAATATTTTAGACTATTTTACCCAAAATTATAAAATTTTTAGACAATTTTAACCCTCCCAAGTTATAAAAAAAAATATTTTAGACTATTTTATCTCAAATTATAAAAAAAATATACATCAATTCTATATTCATTTCTAACCTATCAAATAAATTTTTAAAATATATTTTTAACTTAATTTTATTTATACTTCTAGTTCTAACTTTATTTTTATCAAAAACTCGTAAAGAAAATTGAGTTTATTCCATTCAATCTATCCATAGGATTTGTTCATAGTTTGAATGGCAAATGAAAGAAGGTTAATTGAGTAACCATAATTTTCAACCGAACAAGTGGGAATCTAATCAGAGACTAATTAATATATAGAAATTAGCCAACAACCAACTGGTTCTCTTTTTATATTCTAAGATGTGATGCGTATGCAACTCATGAACATTTTCGGCACAAATCAGTTATTAATAAATATATTGCTTATTATTCCAGAAGGTGAATTCAGTATAACGTCATAATATTTAATTATTTATCATGTCTGCCACATTAATTTATGGGGGGAAAATCCAATATCATCATCTATGATCAATGACATATCGAGAGGAGGGACACATACTAAAGCGACATGCATAATGGGGGCTATATTTTATTTTAAATCTTTTCACAAGCAAAAATAAAAATACTTTTAAAAAAAGATAGATATATAAATTGGCCTCTGAAGTATAGAAACTCAGATGAGAGGAATCCAAAATACTCAAATGACAATGAACTTTTTAAAACCATTATAGAATTAAGCTTTTATGAAATGATCTAATTGCTTTCATATATATATATATATATATATATATATATATATATATATATATATATATATCATCGCTTGCAACCAGAGCTCCAATACCAATCCTCGAATCTCCAACACTTATGGTATATTTAGTAAGATATAAGAGTTTTTTATAAAAATAGAAGTAGAAATGAGATTAGGTTAAAAATTGACTTTAAAATTTTATTTGTAAGTTAAAAATGAATATATAATTAATGTATATTTTTTTATAATTTGAGATAAAATTATCCACAATATTTTTTATAACTTACGAAGGGTTAAAGTTGTCTAAAAAATTTATAAATTGAGGTAAATAATATAAAATATTTTATTTCTACTTTTTTTATCTTATTTTCTAATTTTTTTATAGAATTAAAATGACATAAAATATTATAAATAGAAGTGACTTTAGAAAAAAAAACACTCAAACTTAATGGAGGGAGGAGGGAGGAGAATTGTAAAAATTTTATGAGAAAATTAATTCGTCAATCCTGTAATGCCACCTAATTTTTAATTAGTTATAGACATGATGCTCATAATCTATTAATTAGGACTAATATAGATACTAATTAAAAAACATATAAGTTGCCACACAATACATAAAAAGAGGGTTTCTAAAAATAAAATATAGGATTTGCATGAAACTAATCCGAACAGAATTTTCGTCTTTTTTAATAAGTTTAATTTTTATAATTTAAATTTATATTTTTTTTATGAGAAATGATATCACTTACTATTTTAATTAATAATTTATTGATAACTCTTCTTTATATATGTGTAACTTCAATATATATTTAATTATATACAAAATAAAATATATTTATATAAAGATAAAGGTATGTTGTACACAGCTATGTTTAATTATATTTAATATATATTTAATTATATATATTAAATTTTGTAGCAGGAGGTTTCTTTTTTCTCTGCAATTTTTCTTTTAATATTTCTATTTACTTATTTATTTTGATAAAAAAAATTTAAGTAGATTAGATCCTATTTTATTTATTTATGTTTCTTTTCTTTCTTCATTTTTAAGTTGTTGGTCGCCGCCAGCCCGCCACCATAATCTTGTGACGTACCAGCAACACCAACACTACCAATAAAATAAGTGGTTTCTCACTTGAGATATAAGCTTTTAAGTTCTTGACCATGTCGATTAGATTTTGATTTAAATTACTTTACTTAAATTTCAAATTGTAATATCTCAATAATACTTTTATAATTTAAATTTTATTGGCATGAATGTGATTTAAACAATTTTGTGAGGTTTACTTTTATAATTATCTCTTTTATTTTTGAAATGAAAGATGGCATCTATTACTTAAAGGATTCATGAGAATTTCCTTTTCTGTCCCCTCCACTTGGAATCACTTATACCAAATAATCCCTAATTAACACAATTGTACAGTCATGAATAATTCTTATCAATTCTGTAGTAGTTGTAGAAACTGATGTAAGAATTATAAGTAAGTTAACCTTAGCTTTTCAAAAGCTGCATTACGTTGTACTATCACTATCATACCAATCCCTATTCTGCTTCGTATTGTTGCTTCTATTTGTAACCTAACTGTCATTCAATTATGATCTTAATATAATAATATGAGATTAAATGAGTTCCTGGGCTCTTTGTTGTCATTTTCCCAAACTCTTGTGCTTTCGCTCGTGACGGCGGGGACCACCAAATAGCTTACGTGTCTAATCCGTTTAGCACATTGTTACACCTGTAAAAGTCTAGCCAATCAAGCAACTTTTCTCGCAGAGATCCAATCCTTCCCAAGGTTCATGCCCTGGGCCCCACCTTTGCGGCCAGAAACCTCGCCGTATCGCACTACCACCGCTTTCGTCACTTCTCGCCTCAGCCTCGCTGACGTGGCTTCCCTCTCACTCTCATCCCCCGACACGTCTCCTGCCACGTGGCTCTCACCCACTCCTCCCTCTAGAGAGAGAATCGGAGAAGCTATCTTTTAATTTTGAAGCGCCCGCCATTGCTAGCCACAGTGCTTCGGAAGAAAGGTCTTCATATATTAATGTGTTTCATCATCATACATGCTTTCCTCGTTATCCAACTTCCTAGTTTTCCACTTTCTTCTTCTCGCTTTACTCGCTCTGCGACTCCTTGAATTTCAGTGCAGCTTCATGATGGTTCAGTTCATTGAAAATCTCAAGTTGGAGGAGCTTCACGATTCTGGCAATGAAGAACTTATTGTCTCCCTTCCGAAGCGACCCAGATTAAATTCTTTTCCCCAGGTTTGAATTCTGCTCATTTCTTTTTTTAATCTTCGATTCCACTCTCATTTTAAACCTAGAATTTGAGTTTCAATGCTATGTCTCTGAAACTCACCATTTTTCTAACATCATGAAGTTGTTTGACTGATTGATTACACTTTCGTTTTCCGACAGTGGAATTTCAACGATGACTTCGTTCCGATTCCGCCAACTTCATGCGATTCTTCGCTCAACGAGCCAAGCCCGCTGGGTTTGCGTCTCCGAAAGAGCCCGTCGCTTTTGGATTTGATTCAAATGAGACTCTCCAAAGAAGATAATAATTCCAGAATATCGGATGTAAACACGGAAGATCGCAAGGTTATTAAAGCTACAGAAGCATTGGATACTAAGCTCAAGGCCTCGAACTTTCCTGCATCCATTTTAAGAATTGGGACTTGGGAGGTAGGCTGAATACTTCCAGAAACAATAATTATAAACAAAAACATAATCAGTATATATATATATATACAATCTTAATTTTCAGTTCAAAAGTTCAGAACATACATGGTTATTATATATGGCTTGCAGTATAAGTCAAGATATGAAGGAGATTTGGTGGCAAAGTGCTACTATGCGAAGCACAAGCTGGTATGGGAGGTTCTTGATGGTGGTCTTAAGAGTAAGATTGAAATTCCTTGGTCTGATATCATGGCTCTTAATGCTAACTACCCTGAGAATGGACCCGGAACACTGGAAGTGGGGGTAAAGTTTTGTTGCTCTGCCTCTCTTGATGATATATTTCACCAGTGTTATTTAATTTCCCATGCTGATTAAGTTGGTTTGCTAATTGTTCTAGCTGGCTAGAAGACCCCTGTTTTTTAAGGAGATCAATCCACAACCTAGGAAGCATACCTTGTGGCAGACAACATCTGACTTTACTGGTGGACAAGCTAGCATACATAGGTACTAACCCCACTCATCTATTGGTATCTAGGTGGTCTACTTATCACTCTTAAAATTTAGGTTTATTGAGTACTCCCTCTTGTCCTTATTACAAGGCATGACATTTAAGTTATTAAATTTTTGCCTTGAATTGATAAATTTTTCTAACTTTGGCCCTCTTACGTGATTTAATTTTTCTAACTTTAAACCTCCCTTAATAAAAAGGTAAATTAGGAAAAAAGTAATTAATGAGGCTGTTGGTGACTTATATTTGGAACCCAAAATTGTTTCTAGAAGATGCCCTATAATATAGGGACAAGAGGGAGTATATTGAAATAGAGTTCATGATATCACTGTCTTGTCAATTTTGACTCCCTTACCTTATCTGATTATATGATTAAGAAGTGTGCTATATCCAGATAAACTAACATAGTCTCCATAATAAACCTATAAAGGAGAAACTTACATGAAATTTCTCTCTGAAGTTCTGGGTTTTATAGAGAGGATTCAGGAACTTACTTGTAAACAAAGCCTTTTCCATAGCTCATGTAACATACCATTGTTATCACAGTCTTTTTTTAATAATTCATACTCATACACTATCATTACTGTTGTAGGAAACATTTTCTGCATTGCCCACAAGGATTCTTAAGCAAGCATTTTGAGAAGATCATTCAGTGTGATCATCGTCTTAACTTTTTAAGTCAACAGCCGAATATGGTGTTGGGTTGTCCATATTTTGAATCCAGAACTGGCGATGATTTTGATACAAAAAGTGAAAAGCAGGCCGGTTTCTTTGGCATGCAGGATTTCGGATCAGCATCAACAGTTCATTCATCTTCCTCAATATATGAACGCAATCATCTAGGGATAGCTGTTGAAAACAATTCCTCGGACACTTCACCTTGCTCAGGTAAAGTGATAATCCTGGCTTCAAGGTTAATAATGTTGCTACTTGCTGTTGTGGAAATCCAAGGAAATTACTTGATCATTTAGATTACAGTATTGGAATGGTCAAGATAATTTTGTTGTTTTCACTTTGCAAATTGTTAGTAAAATGAAGGATAGGAGAAGTAAAAAAATGATAAGCAAACCTTTACTCTAGTTCTTATTTGATCTTGTTAACTAAACAAAGAAAAATCTTATTAATCAAGAATTAATGTTTACAAGAGAATTAATCGACCCTTCTAAGGGTGATTTACCCTAAACTCGACTCATGAGTTGATGACATGTTAACCTCCCTTTTCAGTAAAAATTCTACCATCATTCCCATCCTCAATCTATGAACTAAGACCTTTTATATATATTAGGATTTAGGGTTACTAACTAATTCCTACAAGATGTTAACTAATTAATCTAACATCTTAACCAATTAATCTCACCTTAATATCTCCTATGATTACTGATTCACAGATCATACTTTATATCTTAAAAGGGTAAAAGAAGGAGATGAAATGGAGTCTATGTAAAGCTCAACACATGTTCTTAGTGATCTAGAAACAATTGTCTACTCTTCACTTCTCTATGAATTATGTTTACATACTCCCTTCTGCAACTTCACTTAGGTTTCTTTATTTGATTTGCAGTTAAGGACACCCAAGAAACCAAGGGGTTATGGAGTAGTGAGGCTAATGGGTCAAGATTTCTGAGCAATTTACTTCAACCATCTATATCATCCACGACAGAACTAGTAAGCCAGATTGAACATCACATTTCACAACAGATGATGACATCTGATAGAAGATCACTTTTTATGTAAACTCCACAATATATCTGTTCGGTGACTGAGAACTTATTACTGAATCCCCTCATGAACACAGTTGGTCATGTCAAGGGTCAACTCATTGTGCAGCCTCCTTCAACAGAGTGATATTCCTTCAACAACAACACAAGGCCAATTACCAAACAACAAAGGTTTTGATGGGAAAGTAATTTATATGAATTCTTCTAATTTAGTCTCACCAATTAGCAAAAGTAGTTTGCAAACTGATACTTGTGTCAGTAATAAGCAGGGGAAGGAATCATTTGGGGAGCTTCTTGATCTTCCGAGAATAGCATCTCTGCCTCAGTTTTTGTTTCACATCTCAGAAGATTGTGGTAACCAAGTTAGATAATCATGATGATGATCAACCAAAGCAAAGCTTAAAAGCATCCCAAATAAGGAGCCTTGCGTATAATGGGACCTACACTTATTAAATATTAATAATATCTATGTACACTAATCTCTATCTTTAAATGGGAAGAAAATTATGGAGGAAAGTATATTAGGAGGAAAAAAATTTAAAAATTGTAATTTTTTTTTACCATTGTAGAAAAATTTTCTTCCTAATATTCTTTACCTCATATTTTCCCCTTATTTTTCTCTCTATCCAAATATACCCTAAGATCACAAACACACACAAATATATTTGAGCCTTTATAGAGAAGTTTATTTATTCTATTTTATTAAATTAAGATGATACATAACTAATCAAAATTAACATAATTGGTAGATAGTTAAATTTTTTAAACATGATGTCAAGTCCTATGAGAGAGGCGGAATTTACTTCGGTATTTTTTAAGTCTCAGGGAGGATTAGTCTTAAAAAATACTACCTAATTTCTAAAAAAGAATAGTAAAATGATATATATAAATTAGGCCTCGGTATATCAGAAAATAAATTCAATAATTTTACGATAGGCCCCACATAAAGTTAAATGAAAAGCATATGGAAAACATACACTACTGATCTCAGATGAAGACCGCACAGGCACTGTATATGTTCATTGTTTCTTTTTGGACATGTGTATACATAGAACATTGTTGGAGAGGAGGAAGATGGAGAGATGTTAACATTGCACTATAGATAGTACATAGCGAAGACCATCTTGGTGAGCCACTAGGGTGAAAGATTCGGATATATTATAGGATATTACTCCTTCCCATTTTTAATATATTAAAAAAACTAAATAAATAATTTAATTATAGTATATATTAAGTATTATTAGATTATATATCAGTTTATAAGTTAAATAAATTAATTTAGAGAAAAAAATAAATATAAATAATTTAAAATAATCTATTTAGTTTATTAATCTTCCTAAAAAATTTAAATATATCTTATATTAAAGATAATAAGTAGTAAAAATGCATCTGGAAAGAGAATGTAGAAGAACTCTGAGCGAATCTTATAAGACAACATCCAAAACTGAGTATAGGTTTGGTCTAATCCTCCAATGAAGTATTACTCTGAGGATCCACCATTAGCCATTAGATTTACATTTAAGAGGAATTACAACATACATAGGAATGGATTTAATGAAGTTAGTTCAGAGTGAAGAGTGGGGAAAGGGGAAAGGAGAAAGAAAAGAAAAAAAAACGTGAATTCACTTATGTGGAATTTATAGGGTAGAAGTGGGTCTCATTTCAGTGTTTTTTTTTTTCTATTTTCAATTCAGCTGCAGTTTGAAAAACTTAAAAAATTTGTGGTTAAGAGCGGGAAACAGCAAAAGTTTGGAGTTTAAATTCTCTGTTGCAAATAATCAAATATATATAGAGAGAGAATAAAATTCGAATATATGCAAGTGTTTGAACATGCAAAAATAGAAAATAAAAAATCATTGGAGGGCACCATGCATATTGCTTTCATTATTCCATGAACAAAGATAATCCATGTGGTTTACTATATGTTAGAAGATTTGCAAACTAAAAATTTATCATGTTCTACTTGTCTTCCCTTAATTCTAATTCATAAATTTCAATTGGGTCACAATTATAATAGAACGGAATTTTAAAAATATTACTCTTCCGATCCTTAATATAAGAGCTAATTAGAAAATTAATTTTTATTTTAAAGATAAGACAACTTTTTTATATTTATATATTTTTTCTTAAATTACCCCTATTGATACTCCATCAATAATAATAAAGTAAAAGGTTGAGATGCGTCAAATATCTTAAAGTATTTTTTTGGGCGCATCTAGTGTCTTATAATTTTTTATGGTGCAATTTTAACCGTAAATTAATTTTTATGACGCAATCCCATCCAACCTTAACAGAAATCTAACTTTAACTGTTAAAATACTTATCAGACAAACCTTTAACCAAAAAATATCTAAGTGGCATGTGACTAGGACTGCTTACGTGATAGTCTGTGTTTTCGCCATGATTGTACTCATGATGCATAGCAACCCAAGAATAGTTTTTCAGGGGCTGAAGGATTTGAGGAGGCTTTGGGATATTTGAGATTCTTAAGGAATCAGAACGATGTTGGAGAATTTGTCTCCAAATTCAGAGGGAATATGCGTTCTGGTGTGGATGTGCAAGTTCCAACAAGGCGTCTTTGTGAAAATGTTCCATGCAAAAATACATGGACAATGAAAATTTGAAGTTGGTGCTTCATGGTTGAAGATGATGAGAATGACCCAAACATGTAAGAAAATTGCAGGTGGGATCATGAATTGGAAGGCTACCGATGGGGATTAGTCCGAGTGGTAAGCGGCTTGGTATCGCTTAAACGAAGTCTTGAGTTCGAGTCTTGGCGTATGTAGAAAATCTCCGTTGGGAGACTCACCCACTATAGCCAAGTGTGCGACACGGGTCGGATCTGGATATAGTCAGAGCAAAACTCCGATAAACCGGGTGGGCAACAAAAAAAAATAAATTGAAAGGCTTTTGTGCAAAGATATTGGATATAGATATTTTTAGTTTTCTGTATAATTGAGACGAGTAAAAGTCTATCTTTATAATATAATTTATGTTTAAATAAATTTTTATAAAATAAAAAATTAATTTGACATAAATTTATTTAGATAATATATTAAAAAATTAATTTTAAAAAGTCTAAATCTACGGAAAAAATGTCAAAAAAGCCAAGATAAAAAACTCATAAAAAGCTAAGAACTCAGTTTTAAGACAAAAAGTGACTTTTCGAGTGTAAGAAGTCAGTTTGAGTGAGCCAGACTTGATGCTAAATATACACTTAATTTAATGGTTTTGATTTAATTTTGTCACATATACTCTTAGTCTGTATATCAATTAGTGTGTGTTGTGCATTGTTCAAAACATGGAATCCTAAAAATATCATTCTTGGAAATCATGAGAACCCACGTAATGTTATAATAATATTCCTAAAAGTGTATTTAAACAAGGGTAATATAATGAATCTAATGAGAATAATAAATAGGAATAAGAGCATCATTAATGATCATTTTATTCCCTTTTGTTCTAATTCTATGATCCTTTTAAGGTTTAGCTACTCTATATAGATTAAGAAATTTAACCTTATTAAATTTGGCAATAATATTAATACGAATTAGTTCCCAAAATTACCTTCAATCCCTCTCTTCGCTTAATTAATCCCCCCAAAATTTAAATAGACCAATATTAAAAGCAGTAAGTGATAATTATTGATGAGAATCATAAGTAAAGGCATTCTTTTAAGGAGAAAAATAAATCAATGCCTCAAATAATTCGCAAAGAACCGTGTAATGATAATGAGAATCTTTTAAAACTGGACTTCTAATAATGACAATAGAAAGTATACGTATACGTATACATTGCATTAATAATTCAAAGGATGTATTATATACGTATACATATTTGATTTGACTGAGTCATTTGTGGTTGGAGTGGGGGAGATGTGATCTGGGTCAATACGGGATGGAAATATGGCATTCTCTTGTCATAGTGTGGAGGTGGTATAGCAGCACAAGATTGGGCTGGGAGAAATGGAGCTGCACGGGTGAAGGGAGGACTTGTCTGTGATGTGTTTGGAGCTGATAAAGCAGTTTTGGCTCGAGTAGAAATGGGTGGATGAACATTAGAGGAAGTGGCTTGAGGTGTGAGGGGTAGGCCTTTGTGGCTTGAGCAAAAAATTGTTTGTGATGTATTGGGGCATTGAAGGAGCCGACCAGTCCAGGTTGGCACAGATGGAGGAATGAGTTGGCAATTCATTAGAGTCTTCCTTTGATGAGCCTGTGTGACGGATGATTGTGGTTGGGAAGCAACTCTCTTAAGAGAGGGTCTAACACATGGCCTAGAACCTTGAGCAATCATATCTCTCATTCGCATATTTAGTATATCTGAAATTATTACAGCTTATTTCTGTCATTACATAAGACTAAATATGTTTCCCACAGTGATTAATATGCTTAAGATATTCAACAGAGGTAAGAATAGATCCAAGAGAGGTGTTAGACTCCTGTATTGAGCCAACCACCTGAGATTAATCATGATTACCAACTAGCAACCACAATATCCCCCCTTGATCATTCAATTATGCCAAGATCTCATGTTTTATATAAACAAAAGTATTCCTAGAGATGTATGAAATGAAATGTTCCTTTTAACAAATTATTTCATATCAATATATTTGACTAAGTTAGGCTTCTCATTGATAGCCTAAACCTGTTCTCTCGAATTTAACACATAAAACTAAATAACACGATTTGTAATGATTCAAAGTATATTCTTGAAACACGCAAAATGAAGTAGTGCAAGTCAAAAAGCCAAATTCAATTTAGTGACAATGGAACAAATGAAAATGATAAAGTAAGTGTCTGCTTGGATGAAAAAACAAAGAGGTCAATTATATGGAGATGCAAGTCGCAAGATATATCAAATTCTGGTAGTTGAAGGATCACAGCACTTACTTTTAGGATCCATCCCTCTAGCTCTTCCAGTGGCCACTCCCAATGGAGGAGAAGTAGAAGACGGTAATGAGAACATCCCATTTGAGTTGACGTTAAATTCTGGTCGTTGCCCAGACAAAGGCTGATTATTTACCATCCCAGGTGAAGAGAAAATTGTATGTTCATTAGCTTTGCTCTGTTTAATGTCACACCGCATAATCTGATTGCTGCCTGATGGTAATGATGGTGGCCCTAATTTTATACCGGGTCTAAGATTGTGATTATAAGTAGAGTGCATCCAAGCATCTGCATTATGTGGTAAATCATATATGACTTCGTTGTTGTTCTGAGAACCAGAAATGGCATCATTCACGTCAAAATCAGTATATGGGAATCTTCTGCTATCCATGTTAGAGTGATGAGAACTAAATGGAGGAACGAATCCCCTCCTAGATTCACCAGCAAGATTGATGCCAAAGAGTAAGTATTGATTTCCGCATTAGTGTTGCTTCCAGAATTGGAAGTCAAATGTCTTTCCTCAAGATTTTCAGTGAAACTGCGCCTTGGTTAGGGCTAAACATAGGCGTTCCATAATCGAAATGAAGGGGACGCTTTGGCACTTGGTTAGGGCTAAACATAGGCATTCTACCACTGTCAAACTTCTCAGAACTATTTAGATTGAAGGGAGCATGTTGAAACAAAATCCTGAATTTGGTCTATGCAAGAGAGATTGATGATCTCCTTCATGTAGGTAATGAGGCATACGAAAATTGCTAGGGTTATTGATCAGGGATGAATTAGTCATTAAGTTCCCTCCACTTGGCGCTATGGCCCTGTTATCAGACTGAGATATTCGAGGCACATTATCATTATGCTGACAGTCACTAGCAACCCCATCAACGTTAGCAGAATCGTTGGTAAATAAATCACACCTTTGTTCTTCACTCCTTTGTGGCAGAGAAGTAGAAGCTTTTAGCTTGTCCCCATCTGATGGATTTTCGAGCGTACCTTGGATATTTTTCTGTTCACCGAAATAGCCACGCGTAATCGGAGCACCCTATATGGACTCTGGTACATTTCACAACAAATGACACCCTGAAGAAGCTGTAATCGGGTCTCGCTCACGCAGAGGGAAGAGGAGAGGAATAAAAGAAAAAAGAAACTCTTAGGGATACACGCACACTCGCACTTCAATGCCGTCCCCTCACTTGAACTATCAGAATGCACTCTAATATGCCTTCACATTCGGGAAGTCGCAGGCGTGGGAAGTTATTTCCGGTAACTTCCATTTCCCTTATTTTAAACAAAAACTGTTTCCTCCTTCTCCTCTCATAGACTTGGGCCTAATCCACCATGTGTGAATGTCTATTTCCTTACACCATCATTCACATTGTCCACTGCCATTACTTGGGCTATCCAGCTTTGAAAAGGTAGACACGTCACAAAGACAAAAATCATCAATATTTTGAAAACTAACCATTCGAATGAAACTCAAACAAATTGAAGGCAACGAAAGGTTGAAGTGTAATAAAGATATCGGAAAAATACGGAAAAAGATTAAATTAGTCACTATCTCGATTGTGTTTGTCATACACGGAAATGTAAAATCAGCACAAAGATACTTATATTCCATTTTTTCCAGCATATAGAAAAATCATATAGTTATTATGAAACTTTCTTTTTAATTATGAACCCATAATACTCTTAATGTATGTTTTCAAGGACGAACGAAAGCAGAGACAGAACAAACACATGACAAAATCTATGCCTGAACTCTTGCAAGAAAGAACAAACACAAGAAAGCAACTCTATGCCCTGTTGCATTCTAATTTCTATGCATTGGAGTAGAAGAAAGTTGAAAACGCAGAAATTGAAGAAAACGAATAATGGTAATGTTTCTGGATGCGCGCATTATTAAAGAGAGAGAGAGAGAGAGAAAAGCGGTTTATAACCAAACAAAAATAGTAATGGAAGCTCAAGAAACAGCCGATCTAGAAGATTCAGAAGAAAGCAAAAAACCCTTAAAAGAATAAGGGAAGAAATCCAAGAATGCGAAGAAGCTGGATTTAGAAATGAAACAAAGTGAAATTCAAAAACACAGAAATGCAGGAGTGTAGTTGTAGGTATCGACGCGAAAAATCGTGAGGCTTGGAACAATCCGAGAAACGCAACAACGATGCTAGTCACATTGAAATTGAAGGGAATTTGGCGTTAAGAAAAGAAGGAGAAGAAGGAGTAAAGAGAGGTGGCATTGGAATGGAAGAGAAGGAAGTAGAGAAGTAGCTACCTTGGTGATGGAAGTCGCAGCAGAGAATCCAAGAAGAAAGAGCGAATGCAATATTTGGGGCTTTTGAATGTCATAAAGGGTTCGTTGTGGGGTCTACTGGCTTCACATATCGCGCCACGTTTTACAGAGTGGGTAACGCTTTGGGAGATGAGCTCCAAATGATGTGGCAACATGTGTATTCTTATTTATATATATAATAATAATTATATATAAATTATTTTTTTAATATTAATTTTTTCATTACTTAGTTTTTTTATATATATTTATCATTTGATTTTTATATTTTATTTTTTTATTAATTTTATATTCAAGACATATTTAATTAATTTTATTAAATTAAAAAAATTAGTTAAATTAAATAATATAATATTTTTTTTAAAGCACCTAAATTATTTTCTTTAAAAAAATTTACAACAACCATATTAATATCTTCATCAACTTATATCAACTTTCTAAAATAACGTAATTTTTTTTTAAATAAAAAAAATTTATATCAATTTTTTTGCCTCTATCTCGTTTAGTTCTCAAATCTCATTTTATAACGTGTCTTATTTTTTTTAATACATTTTTTAACTTAAACTTACATAAAAAAAATAATACACATAATAAATATAATTAAAAAATTTGATGAAATAGATATAAAAAATTTGATCATACTATATTATAGACATTTTTGATAAATTATTATTTTTAATAAATTTGTGCGAGCTCTCTCCTCTTATTCCTATATGTTTCTTCCACTTTTACCTCCTCTCTTCTTCTTTCCCTTTGTCTTTCTTCAGACTCATTCTACTAATTTATAAACTGTACAAACATGTTATACATTTTATTTGATATTAATTTCCAATATCGATAGTGATTATTTTAAAAAATTATATCAGGCCAAAGAAGAGACGACAATATTTGGGAGATGAGGTAAATAACTAAATTATTTATATAAATTACTAAAAGACGAAAAGTCGGGATAATTTCAACTCAAAACACATAAAATTATTTTTTTTTCTTTCATTATATATATGTATCCTTTTATTTGTTCTAATATTTAAAATTTTAAATTATTTTAGTAATGACTTAAATATATGTTTTACATTTTATTTGGATAAATAAGTTGGAATCATGCATCATTTGCTGTTCTAATATTTGTTTTGTATTCGTTGTCCTTTGTCAGTTTTATTATTCGTAATTTATAAATATTATAATTATAACATTATAAATTTTGTCTGATACCAATATTAAATTTAGACAATGTAATTTAAAAATTAAAAAGAGCCTATTTCTTTTTTTTTATACTAAATTTTTTTAAAAGTAGTTGTTTTATCTACGATCTAAAGGCAGGACAAAGTCTCCCTTCCTTTTAAGCGATATCAATATTGGGCAGAGAGAGCAGTCAATTATCCTTAGATGTAAACTTAGACATCTAAGAGCTAGAATGCATCTCTAAATATTATGACTAAAACCACAATATAACAGTACTCCTTAAAGATCAAATATATTCTAAATAATTATATGTCTCACCTTCACCGATTAATCCTAAAGACTATAAAAGTCTATTTCTAAATACTCTTTTGCATCTCACCAGCATCTCACCAATATTTTACCCATATGTTTTGCTTGTGAATGAGTGAAACATATAACTATTTAGAGTGTGTTTGATCTCTAGAAAGTACTACTTTATTGTGATTCTAGTCGCAGTGTTTAGAGAGATATCTTAACTTTTGAGTGTTTAAGTTTATGTTTAAGAATAATTGACAGCTCGATTTGCCTGATATTAGTATCATTTAAAAAAAATTTGCCTTATTTTTTTTTTAGTTGCCCACCCGGTTCACCGGAGCTTTGCCCCGACTACATCCGGATCCGACCCGCGTCGCGCACCTGGCTATGGTGGGTGAGTCTCCCAACGGGGATTTTCTGCGTACGCCAAGGCTCGAACTCAAGACCTCGCTTAAGCGATACCGAGCCGCTTACCACTCGGACCAAACCCCGTTGATAAAAATTTGCCTTATTATTGAATCATTGATGATGAGTATGATTTTTTTCTAAAAATTGTTGTGAAATTTTTTTTTTTTGAAATTTTGAAGTTGGGATCCGTTCAAAGGCCCAGACCTGTCGTTATATATTATCATATCCGTAAGTAGATGGCTTTGTCAGGACCCAATTATCTAATTTGGTTCCAATTTTGTTAAATTTAGTAAATAATGGGTAGATAACAAACCTAGATATAATTAGATAAACGTACGCTTTCTTTAATACCCATCAGTGATTATTTTGACAGAATTTAACAATAAATATTTAATGTTACAACTTACAATCTAAACTAAAAATTGGGTAATTGAATCAATGGACGGCTCACGGCTCAAGAGTAGGCCCGTTATTGAATCGTAATTAAACTAATCATGAAAAAAATTATATAGTTTATATATAACATGCTTAGAAATTAGAAATAAAAAGTAAAAAGTAACTTCTAAAAAATAAAAATGAATGAATATCTAAAATACCCCCTCCCCTCCCCTCAACCAAACGCAAGGTTAGGATATTTTTTTATGCTTTCTAATACTATATATAAAAATTATATAATTAATTTATATATATTAAAAAAATTAGTCTAGTTAATATTTTTATAATAAATTGTGTATTAATTTTTTTTTAAATACTCTTTTTATCATTACTTACATTATTGAAAATCTCTTTAATAAATGTACTTGACATATATAGTATAAAAAAAATTATAAATTTAATAAAATAGATCAAGATCTTATATTTAGAACTGAAATAAATTTATCAACTAATTTTCACATTTAGAATCAGAGGCAACAAAAGTTTTCACAGGACACTAGTATAGATAGGTTAAAAATGCTTTTTTTACACTAATTCTACGTTTAACGTAGATATGACCGGTGTAAAAAATAAAAATAATATTTTTAGACAATTTAATGATATAACAAATGTAAAAAATTTATTATTTTTTTAGTTAAAGTATATTTTTAGTCATTTATATTTATATTAAATTTTTTTAAACCTTTAAATTTAAAAAGTATACTTTTTAAATTGAAAGGAATAAAAAAATTTGATATACTGTTAATTTTACAAACAAAAAATATTGAGTTAACAAATTTAAAATAATAAATATACAATTAAATATTGATAAAATATATTTTTATTTTTATTTTTTTAATTTTAATTTTTATTTCATTTAGAGTTTAATTTTACAATAGTAATTTTAATTTCGTGTAGTAAATATTTTTTGTTAATAAAATTAATAATGTTAACTTTAAAAAATTAAAATAAAACTTGATATAGAAAATCAAAAATATATTTTAACTATTTTTTTAAAAAAATTATGTTTTGTTCCTTTCCTATCTTTGTTGTAGAAAAAATAACAATTCAAAAAAAAGATAGAATATCTCTGGTGTTTAATGGCGACTAGAAAATGGCACAAGTAAACAGATTAAATCCAATAAAAATCTCATACCCCAACTCGGAGCACGAGTGTTTATGGATGAGCGTGAGACTAAAGACAAACTAATAGTGGATGATATAATTGTGGGGAATTGTATATGTTACGTAATATTTTTAAGCTAATTAAATAATTAATATTAATTTTAAATATAAAATTTATTTTTTTTATATTTATTATTTTTTTAAAATTATTTTATTAATATTTTCTTAATAATAATCGAATAAGAGAGTGAGAGAGAGAGTTAAAAAAAATAGTTAAAATTTTAAAAATTATATTAAAATTGAGTTAAAACTATAAAAATAAAAAAATTAATATTTTATTTAATTTTTTTTCTAAATTTTTATATTCTTATAATAGTTTTATGAAGTTACTTTTTCGATACTTAATATAATAGTTAATTAATTAATTAAAAAATTAATAAAATTAAATAAATTAGTTAATTATAATTAAATCTAAATAATTAGTATATTTAAATTTTAACTAAATATTCTATTACTTAATTCTTAGGAGTAGTGTCAGATTACAATTGTTCTGATATTTTTTATTTTATAAAAACGAGTACTTAACTAAAAATTACTTATTAAACAAATTTTCTTTAAAAATTATTTTGGGACTAGGAAATTAAACCTGGCCTTGTTTTCCCATGATTTTATACTTGTTAACTTTCCTTTAGTTAGAACTGTAGCTTTTCCGTAATTTCCGAACTTTGAAACCCCATTTTGCCCTCCCCATTATACCGAATATACTACCCTACCACTGGAACTAGGAAGAAGCCTGCTGGCTTGTGGCCCTCAACGCCTTCTTCCATTTCCTTCTCCGATTACGCATCGAACACGCCGAACTCCAACAGAGCTTGAGCTTGCATCCCTTAGCGACTCCACTGGAAACCAAAAGGGGAAATTGCAGATGGGAACTCTAGGGAAAGCCGTATACACCGTAGGATTCTGGATTCGTGAGACTGGGCAAGCTATTGATCGGCTCGGTTGTCGCCTCCAGGGCAACTACTACTTCCATGAACAGCGTAAGCCCTTCTTTAATCCTCTCTTTATGAGCTTGTAGATCCAATTTCCTATTCAATTCTTTTATGAATAGGAAAATCTATGATTCCCTTTCAAGGGGAAATTTATTTATTTTTTGTTGATTTTATAAAAATGCTATCTCTTTTTAGTCTTACAAAGTTGATAGTTGCTGTCATAGATCAATGCTAGTCGAATTACAGTTGGAATCGCGTAGCTTAATAAACTTTGAAAGGATGATGAGCGTTCACTTTAAATATAAGACAATATCTTATCTTTGAGTCGTTTTGTCGAATTTTCAGTGCTAGTATTTTCTTTTTCTCCGAATACATAGAGACATTAGTGAAAGACCGGTCATACCAAAAGCTTCTGGGCCGTAATACTGAGATGAACGATTTTGTTGGATGAATGCATCAAGTCATCAAAGGTTTTTTTTCTGGCATCGGAAGTTTCCAGTTAGCATCCATGATTGAGATTATGTGATGATTATTGATGATTGACAATAGATTGTTTTAATATTCTTTTCTTTTGCATATCAAATTGTGGTCAAAGACTTACAGTAGTACTAAATTTACTCATGAGAGGAGAAAGGTTTGAAGAATATCAATGTTTTCACATACTCCGTTCACAGTTTCAACTGATCATGGGGGGGGGCATTAACTTTGACCACCCTTATTTTGATTACATTGAAGAAGCCAGATTAGCTATCTAAAGAAATTGGAATGTTTGTGTTGATTTCACTCTCAGAGAATATAACTCAACCGCTGATACATTAGCTAGATTAGGACACACTAGTTTCAAGATTTTTTGCACCTTTGATCATGAAGAAAATGAAGTGATACACTTTTTGTTTGTGCGTGTGTACAAACACCTCCTTTTCTGGTCTACGTTTATGGTTTTCATTTCCTTCACCAGTTTTTCATTATACCATGAAACATATAAAGTAATCTTATTCTTTCTCGTGTTTAGTGTCTAGGCATCGAACTCTGATGAACATATTTGATAAGGCTCCTGTAGTTGATAAGGAGGCCTTCGTTGCCCCAAGTGCCTCCATCATTGGAGACGTTCAAGTTGGAAGAGGATCATCAATTTGGTATGGATGTGTCTTGAGAGGTAAGGTTGTTTGCTTGATAAATAGAAAGTAAAATCATTCTGAAGATTTCATGCATCAAAAGCTTCTACAATCTTTTTCAATTACCTGTTGACCACAATTTAGTATGGGGTGACCCTTGCTGCATAAAACAAAGCTCTAATTCGGCAGCTTTCATATATTTGGAAGCTGTGTATCTTTAATTATCTAATGAAAATCAAATCATGAAATTCTGTTTTTGTAGATACACATGGTGGTAATGTTTGATGCTCACTTCATGCGCAGGTGATGTGAACTGCATCAGTGTTGGAAGTGGGACTAACATACAGGATAACTCCTTGGTCCATGTTGCAAAGTCAAATTTAAGTGGGAAGGTGTTGCCAACTACTATTGGGGACAGCGTTACTGTTGGTGAGTAATTTTCTTCTACAACGAATGATCAGAGACCCTACTACACTGTAACCAGATTTTGTATTTTGCACTGGGCAGGTCATAGTGCTGTTTTACATGGCTGTACTGTTGAGGATGAGGCTTTTGTTGGTATGGGTGCAACACTACTTGATGGCGTCATTGTTGAGAAACATGCTATGGTTGCTGCTGGAGCCCTCGTGAGACAGAATACTAGGATTCCATGCGGAGAGGTATGTCAGTAATCACATCATTTTCTTTTGTCTAAAATTTATATCCTATTCATGGAACAAACATAGAGAACTCGTACTTTTTCCTCCTTCATTGTTCTTTACAATTTCTTTATTTATGGCCTTGCTCACCAAAGTAATACTAACCATGTGAAGCGGGACCTCCAGAGGCTAACTTTTGTATAATACAAATTGGGCATCCGTGCAATAGCATTAGTGGACACCCTTGTTAATCTCTTTTGTAATACTTTCAAGTTATACGTTGATTTGTCAAAATGATGTTGGAATAAAGATATTGGTGGGCGAAGGTCTATATGATAGATATGTCATATTGAGCTATATTTTTATATGTAATCAGAGTGTAAGATTTTTTTTGGATTTGTTTATTATTTTTTATTATTATAATCTGAATGCATAACGCTAGTGCATAATAAAATTGGTTAAATCGTGCTATGGCTACATTCAGATCAATAAATTATGAAGCAGAGAGCCTTCATCGATTCAAGAATCAATCTGGTTTTAGAAATATTGTTGGGTACAATGTCACATTTCCAATTTAACTCTGTATAGGCCTTTCCAAGTTTAAAAGTAGCTATATTAATATTTTCATATTATTGTAACTTTGTAGAAATCATTTGGATGCCTTGTGCAGCATTATTACCAGGTTGGATAGAGTAGAAGACTGAAGTTGTTTGAGTACATGATTATTTTATCCTAACAGCTCTTGTGATTCCATTTGAAATATAATGGTCTTTAGCCAATAGTCTTATAGCCTATTGCCATGTAAGCTCTTCTATAAGTGAGCGGTTATGGGTTCAATCCTACTTGTTTGTAACTTCAAGCCGCTAGTGTTTGTCTCTTTTATTCAAGAAAAAGAAAAAAGAAATATAGTGGTCTTGAGACATGAGTCATCAATATGTTTTGTGGGAGGAAAAGAAACGGTCAGTTATGCTTCTTTCTTTAGCACAAGCTTGCCTTTGGTGCAGGTATGGGGAGGCAATCCAGCCAAGTTCCTGAGGAAGCTCACCAATGAAGAGATAGCATTTATCTCACAATCAGCCACCAATTATACAAACCTTGCACAGGTCCATGCAGCTGAAAATGCCAAGCCCTTCGACGAAATCGAGTTCGAAAAAGCTCTGAGGAAGAAATTTGCGCACAAAGATGAAGAGTACGATGCAATGCTTGGGGTTGTTCGTGAAGTCCCTCCAGAGCTTATTGTACCAGATAATGTTCTTCCTAATAAAGAACAAAAGTCTTCTTAAATATGAGTTCGCCTCAAAGAATGTTTCTTCTAATTACAATCTTGAAGTGGCATCAAAGCCAAGAGATATATTATTGTTTTTTTGGAATTTGTGGAAGAGGGATTATTGTCATTCTCAATAATATCAGACATGTTTTAGGCTAGGCATGCTGCTCCTTTCCCAATCTAGGGATAAGTTGTTCCATAATATTTCAGTTTCTGTTTTATACTTTGGAAACGAAAGTCCTTTGAAGTTTGAAGGAGCTTGTTTGCTAATGTTTAGTGTTTAATGTATCTGATTAAGGTTATTATTAAATGGCGTGGCCTCATTCATAAAGTTGATTGTACCACACATATACGTAAAAATTATTTTTTAAAGAACTGTTTTTTATTTAATTAAAAGTATTTTCATATTTTAAACCATTTTGGATTTGAGATTAATTCTTTTTGAAGTTGTAAAGAGTTTTCACCTCTTCCAAACAAATATATTCTTTGATATTCGAACTTATATTCTTGTTTATCACTTCGTCTTGTTGGTTATTTTGAAAGAACGTTATTAATGAGCTTCAAATCAAATTATGATTTTGTGTTTAAAATATATGACCTCTCTCTCTAGCTCATGCTAATCTTTCCCATGGCTGGAGGGTTTTGAAGGGAGAGGTGGTGAATAGGGGACAACAATTTCCTCTCTCTCCTCTTTAAAATTGGGGGGGTTTGAGGGGAATATGTAACGTTAACTCTCTCCTCTTTTTTAAATCAAATAAAATATCACTAAAATCCCTTCTTTCTCCCCTCTTCTCTTCAAGCCAAATAAAATTTATTAAAATGTCTTTGATCCTTTAATATTTTTTCTGTTCAATTTTTTCTACCTTCTCACTTCTATTGAAGCAAAGGTAAGGTTAAGATCTATCTTCAAGCTCACCCAAAATATAATATAAAAATTATCACAATCAAGGGATACATGACAACACCGAAATGTAGCTATCTTTCTTGTTGGATTAGCATTACAATAAAGCTCTCATAAGATAACAACCACCCAATATAACTTTCTGTGGGCTCAGCCATATATGCTCCTTGAAATTCAAACATGTCCCCTTTCTTAGATTCTTCAACAAACATACACTTTATTTCAGTTGGCTCAGGTCTGCTCCTTGAAACTTTTTAACTACAAGTTTTTTCTGCCCACAAAACCCAAGATCAAAATCTTGTTTAAGAACTTTTATTTCTTTTATCAATCAACTCAATCACGCTTGACAAAAGTTCAGAAATTTTGTAGTTCAGTCAACAGAAAAAAATTATATTTGAAATCAAAATAATTCTTGTTAATAAATATTTTAAAATTAGATCACTGGTGGTATGTATGGATAGGGTCTCATGGCTAGTATTAAAGTTCTTTCGAGAAGTCTATGATACGAGAGGATTAATAATACTTCTAGTGGCGGATATCCTAGGTTTACCTAAAAACACATTTTAAATCAAAACAAAAATTTCTTTTTTCAACTGTGCATGTCATGACTTTGAACAAAAAACCCTTATTGTCCCTTGATTATTTTTTTTATAAAAAAAATTTAAGTGTGTTCGACAATAATCTCTCATCAAAGTCAAGACATAGCCCTATAGTTTAGAAAGTACTTACATAGGACTTACAAGATCACTTATCAAAAGAGCCCTTACAACGATAACATGAATTAAACTCAATTCCTTATAAAATATAAGTTCAGTTTTTATTATATATATCAACTCTCATTCTTTAAATTTGATAAAATACCCTCAAGAAAGCGAAATAGCCTCAACCCCCACACACCATATTCTAGACTGCAAAATCTGTGTCAAGTTGTAAGAGCTTCAATTTTATCCTGGGCCAAAATGAAAATTTATTATTTTATTTTCTACGTAGAAACCAGCTTTATTCCATGTGCCAATCACTATCTTTCTTTATTATGAAGGGACCCTATCACCTTTTCCTAATCACAAAACTGTGAACTTGCCTCCAAAAGTATCCAATGGCCTAATAAAGTCCTCTTCCAAATAAATACTTGTCCCCATCTCTCTTATTCTCCCTTGTGACCATTTGCTATGAGAACAAACATAACACAAGGCCAAGACATAATATCATTACACCACTAATTTTAGAAATTAATTTCTTGGCATATGTAAATAATCATCTCAAGCGGGTGAGCCTTAATATTAATTAAATTTTGATATTAGAAGTATATATTGAGATTGTCTTTATATCAAAATAACTTAAATTAATTTGATAAGACTTTTTTTAATATTAATATTTTTAATCATCTTTTTTAATTTATCAATGTGAATTTTTTTTTTTATATTCTAGAGCAAAGTTGGTGTCTTTTAATTTGGAGGTAGCGGATTCCAATCTTAAAAATAATCAATAATATACATGTCTCTCTCCATATCCTATCAAATCAAATGGGAACCCCGTACACCGGCTGCCCTTTATATAAATTCTCTCAAAGAATCAATCAAGTCACTCTCCCCCAAGCTAACCTTTCTCATTCGTTCAAAGTAAAGACGGGACCTATTTATGCAGAGGTAACACTCCCTAATTTCCTGCTCAGACAATAAGATGGTTTCAACCATTCTTGTTCTGTTTCTTTTGATTTCATATGTTCAAGCCATTTCAACTTCAGATTTCCAGGCTTCAGAAAGCAGAGCATTAAAACAGAGCACCGTGCAGACGCATCAAGAATTTCTGGGTAAGATTTCTTCTAGCTCTTCAATCACTCGTAATCCTTTATTGTTGTTTGTTTCCTGAATTTGAGATTTATTTCACTGTTGAATGATAGAGAGATTATGGTATGGAAGAAGCATGAAGGAGAAGAACAGGAAGAATGAGATATCCGAGACTCTACGAAACGCACATGGAAGTGGAGGCAGGGGATCACCTTCCGGTACTGGTAGTGCAAATATCAATCGTCGTCCTCATGCCACTCGAAACTCTGCAACTTCATCAAATTTAAGTCTTTCTGTAGCAAGCTTCGCTTTCATCTTCGTTTTCCTCTTCAACTAAACGAATAAATCTTGCCGTCATATGGTGTGATTCTGTTGTTTGCATTCTTCTTTTTAGGAGCATCTTTGTTTGTGACTGGGCATTTTGATTTCTCATCTTGAAATTACCAGAATTTTCTTATGTAAGTTGTAGTCTTTCAGTATGATGAATGGGATACTTGAACCTCTCATCTATGCCTTTTATGTTCTCTTGAAGTAGCACAAAACAGAGTTCCCACTTCCCAGCAACCTCACAGTCAAATTATTCTAATTCTAAAATACAAAAGTTTTTTCTGTAATTTAACAGACATTTTCCTTATAAAAAAAAAGAAGAAGGAAAATGCTATGAGTAGGGCATCAACGAGAACTGAGGATTATAAGTTCAAAGGAGTCTTCCAACTCAATAGGTAATCTTATCTTCTTTTAAATTTGTACTAATAACATTGATACTTTGCTTGGGAGGCAATTCTGAATAGAGAAGGCTACCTATATGGGGTTTTCGCTTATAAGAGACAAGTGCCATGGAATGAAGTTTCCGGAGACATTGGCAGAGTAGGAGCCTTGTTGGGATTTATAAGCTCCAAGGCTCTTAAGTTGAGGGATATTTTTTTTTTTTTGGGAATTTGTGGAAGAGGGATTATTGTAATTCCTAATAATATATAAGACATATTTTATTATAGGATCGGATGTAATATTACTTAAAATTAAAAATAAATTTAATATTTTTAATTATATTTATTAGTATATATAAATTAGTTAGAAGTGACTTATACTAAGAAATAGATAAATAAGCTCCTTTGCCAATTTAGAGATAAGTTGTTCCATACTATTTCAGTTTATATTTTATACTTTTAGATTTGGAAAGGAAAGTCCTTTGAAGTTTGAAGGAGCTTGTTTGCTAATCTTTAGTGTTTAATGTATATCTAATTCAAGTGATTATTAAATGGCGTGGCCTCATTCATAAAGTTGTCGTTTAATTTCTTTTTCTTTTTTTCAAATCACTTTTATGTTTTATATAACATTTTCATGCAAAATTAATACCTTATTTTTTTTACAAACATTTTTAAAAAAGGATTGAATTTACTCACGATCTAAAGGTAGAACGAAATCTCTCTTCCTTTTAAATGATATCAATATTAAGTAGGACGAGTAATAAATTACTTTTAGGTGTTAATTTAAATATTTTAAAATTAAAATATCTCTCCTTATCTTTGTTGGTTTATTTTCAAAATCTATCCCTAAATAAATATATTGTTGTGGAAAGCCCACAGGTTCAGGCCCAAAGCAGCCATCAGGTTTTGAGAGATGACGTAAATAAATAAATTACAACTCTGAATGATAAGCAATTTGATATCGTTTAAGTGAAATTTTAAGTTTAAACCTTTGGTATATGTAGAAAATTTTTATTAGGAGACTCACCCATAATAGCCAGGTATACAACACCAATCGGATCTAGATATAATCAAAATAAAATTCTAGTAAATCGGGTGAGCAACAAAAAAATTATTTGTATAAATTAATAAAATAAGTAAAGTCACGATAATTACAACTCAAAACACATAAAGTAAAGATTAAAATCTGTTTATTCATTATATATATTGTGTAACGTTTTCTGTATTTTAATATTAAAATCTTTAAATTATTTTAGTTAGTTAACTAAATATTTAATTTAAAAATAATATGAATCTATATACGTTTTACATTTTATATTAATAAATAGGTTGAAATAAAAAATTGGAAAAATTTATCTGATTATTTTAATTTGTTTTGGATTCGGCTTTACTAGATTCTTTCATATTTTATTTTTCTTTTATTTGAAGTTAAATTTTCTTTTACTTTTATTTTAAATTAGGGCTTATTTTTATTATACTCACTCTAGTCCATAATGTAAGCAATTTCTAGAAAAAATTCTTTAGTTCGCAACATAAACCGCCTGAAGTGTAATTAATGATTTTTTATTAATCATATTAGTCAATTATTAGTAGCATCAAATATTAGTTGATAAATACAGAAAGAAATAATAACCTTAATACATATTTATTTTACTTTTTTTTGTTTTTATTTTTAATACTTTGAGTTTGCCTCATTTTAATTTTAGTCTATCAATTTTTTTTATCTAAAATATTAGTTCCTATAATTTAATAAAATATAAATTATTTTGTCTTTAGAAAAACTATAACCTATAATTTAAAACTTAAAAAATTAAAACTAAAATTTACATAAATTTGAGGGATAAAAAAATATATTAACCCTTTAGAATTTAAAGTCAAATTTTTTCAATTGAAACTTTACTTTAACTTTTTAGTAATAAATTTATACCCATGCAAAGTTTTTAAAATATAAAAGATAAAAGTTGCAATTAAAAGAAATCTTTTGAACTCTTAAAATAAAAAAAATAAAAAAATATTTAAACTTGAAAAGTACTAAGTAAAAAATCATAAGAAATCACAAGGTTAAGTTGTATATAGTATTTTAAAATATTTTTTTAATACAACTACACAACTAAATTTTAGTACATTCATCCTTTAAATTTTTTGTAGCAGTATTCAGTTTTTATAACTAATTGTTGGTGCATTATAAATATTTTTTTAAGGGAACCTATTACTCAATATTATAAATTGAAAGTGTTTCATTTGTATTGAGAAAAATATTTTAAATGTAAAATTGAATAAACAATTATTTTAAGATATTTATGATTCTAAAAGCAACTAATTTTTTTAGCTGGTAAATTTCATGCTTAAATATATTTTAACTTTTTATTTTAAGGATTCAAAAAATTTCTTTTAAATCACTTTGTCTTTTTATACTTCTCTGCTCAACTCATTTTTCACCCTAAACGACATCACTTCAAAGCAGCGGAGGGGCAGTGAACTAGGGATTGAGAAAGCAGTAGGGAGAAGCCCGCTTTGGGTATCGGATGGGGAAAGGGAGAGGGCTTGGGTGCGTACTGGGGGAATTAGGCATTGGGCCTAATGTCCAACCCAAACCATGCATCGGCCCAACCTGAAGCCCACATAAGTATTATTTTTCTTTTTTTGGTTGCCCACTTGGTTCACCGGAACTTTGCCCACATAAGCATTATGACCATGCGAATAATGCTGTTGTTTCACCTTTTATCTATATATATTTATTTATATATATGGGATTTATAGGTTTAATTGGTTCTCTCTTCTAATATGTTATTTTTCTAGGATGAATTATCCTTTTAGACTTATGTACATAATATTGGAGACAAGAGATGTTGACTTTTCTTTTTAAAAAAAGGGTATCAATGTCTTTTTATTTATAAAATTAATTTCATTTTGATCAATGAGGTGTGGAGTGAATTTTAGAATGTTTTGGGTGGTAAATGAACATTAAATTACTACAAGTATGTATTGAAATTTTTCCAAAAAAATGATGATGACTATGAGAAGAAAGAGAAGTGACTTTAAGTTGGTCCTATTTTATTTTAATAAAAAAAGATAAAATTATTCTCTCATAATAACAAATTAAAATTTAAATTTTAATTTGAAGATGTATTTACAGTTAATGCTCAATAATATATTGAACAATATTATCTTCAGTATGAGATACCTATACACATATATAAAAAAGAAAATATATAATATATAATTACTTCAAAAGACCTATAATAACTTGATGTTTATAAAAGTATCTAAGAAGAAAAAAATAACTAATAAATTTAATTATGAAAGTTCATTCTAAGATCAATTTATCTCCATTGTTAATCTTAAATTAAGCTCTAAAAATTTATAAAAAATAAAATAATATTCAATAACCACATGTGCAAAAATTATATTAATCAATATAGAGTTAATTTACCGATATAATGCATCACTAAATCTGTTCGAGTCTCGATTTCTAGTCTTAGTAAAGACACATGTATCAAGAGGGTTGTCATGAACTCTAAGGCCACATTTGGTATGTAACACTGGATTTTGATAGATTGGGATTAGGATTAGGATTAGGATTGAGATTTGGATTGGGACTGGGAATGAGCTTTTAAAATTACGTTTGGTATGAAGCAATATTTGAAGGGAATAATTTTATTTATTTGATAATTAGCCATAAATTATAAAAAAATTATTTTAACAAACTAAGGCAAGGGTAACTTTGTCCAAAAATTATATTTACAAGGATACTTTTATCTTAATAAACTTCAATCATAGGATTGAGATTGTAATACCATGGGGGGATGTGGGATTGCCCAATCTCACCTATGTGCTATTGCCCAATCCCATCTATGTGGTATTACCCAATCTCAAGCCCATCCCCAATGCTGCATACCAAACAACTTATTTAGCCCATTCCCTGTCTTTATGCCAGTCCTAAGTCTTCAATGCTGCGTATCAAACGTACCCTAAGGAATCTGATATTAAATTGCTGCATGGTTAGAATTTGAAAAAAAAATTAAGTCTTATGTAAGGAATTTAATTGTAGAGAAGTTTAGAGAAATCATCAAACGACTGTGAAGTCCCACGAGATTTAGAATTAATTTTTTTAAATTATGAAATGAAAGAATTGCCCTAAGAAAAAAATAACTCAAGTAATATGAATAAAAACTCTATAGAAAAAAATAACAACTCAAGTAAAAAGAAAATAAATAATAATTTAAACAATAAGAATGATAATTATCAGAGGAAGGAATGACAATTGGGTGCAAAAAAAATACAACTAAGATATTTTTTTTAAAAGTAGTCTACTATTTTATAATTAAAAAAAATTAATCCCAAATCGTTGGACTTTAAATCGTTTAATAATTTTTTTTATAAAGATTTAAATGTAATTTTCTTAAAATTTTGCCAAGAAAGGGAGCACGTACACGGCGCGTGGGAGCCGCTGGTTTAACATAAAACTACTTTTCCTACATCAGGGGCAGAGCAACTGAAACTGTTTGAGATCGATCACTCATTCTGTTTCATCTTTTCATCCAAGAGATAGATCGCTCACTCTGTATGCCTACTCCCTCTCTTCCTAGAACCCTAGAATTCATAATTGTGCTTTTTCCCCCATTTTCATTTTGATTTATTGTGAAAACTTTCTTTGTTTGTGCATGGTGATTTCAATCATTGGCGTTTTGAAGTTTAATCTTTTCATGGATTGGATGCGGGAATTGATCTTCTTACATTTATATTGCCTGTCTAATGCCTATTTGTATCCTTTGTTTTCTTTTGTTGACTAATCTTTTGTTGAGATTCTGAGGCTTCCGACATCTTGGATATAGGATTGCTTGGTTTGATTTGAATAAGTGATTGGCAATTAAGTCGGTGCTTGATTGTTGAGGCACTAGAATTTCTTTTCTTTCTTTATTTTTTTTTAAAAAGCAAGGTGGACACATAGTAGTAGTCTTCCTGCTGGTTATGGGTTTAATTCCTTGTTACTTCGTTTTGGTTGCAGTTAAAGATGGGAATATACCTCAGCGCCCCGAAAACAGAGAAGGCTTCTGATGATGGTGAGAATGACAAACTTCGTTACGGTTTGTCTTCCATGCAGGGCTGGCGTGCTACCATGGAAGATGCTGTAAGCACTCCCTTGGCTCGTTTAATTTCATGAAATATCAGTTGCTATTTCTGTATGAGCATATGTTTTTGTTTTCAACACTTAACTGCATGCTCACTTGCTTTTTGTTCCCTCTTTTTACATGGTATATCATATGGTAATGTTCAATTGTTAACTGCCACGATTGAGTTTGGATTTTGCTTTTTTAAACACAAATCAAGTTTATGGAGAAAGTTTAGTGGGTTTAGAACCAGTCTTAACAGTTATCTGGTAATCAAGTGGGGAAGAAAAGGAAAATGACGACTGACAATTTAATTCATTGTGGCTGAAATATTATTAATCTAAACTTGCTAGAAAATTGTGAAAATTTATTTCTTGTTCCTGGTAAGATAAAAATGGAGTCAGATGGGTTTTTCTAACTAAAAGGAACGGTGCATTTCGATCGATGAATGTCTGCCAAAATTATCACTAATAGTAATCAAGCTGAACTGCTGAAGATCCTTTGATTATGCTCCTGGATCCTCACTGGTACTTGTGGTCATTTCTTGTTAGTGTTCTATTTCATCTTGTGCATTCAAGGCATTGTGATATGGGAAACTTCTGATCTTATAAGATAGACAGAAACTCTGATAAGATAGGCTCAATAAGTCAGTTCATTTATAATTTACATAATCTTGTGCTGTTAAAATGATTCTTCTAATCTAACAAAATATTGTTGGTAAAGGTAAATACACATTCGTGATAGGTTGTGTGCTTAGAACAAGTTTTTTGAGTAATTTGTTACCTGTATTGAGAAGGGTTTTATATGGCATTTAATGGGCCTGTAATACACTTGATCAGATATATCTTTTTAAACCATTCAAAATACTTATTTGCAGGATTTGGTTTAAAAGCTTTAAACACAAATTTTCTTTTAAATCTAGTAAAACTTCTCGCTGTTAGAAATTTTTTGATTTGTTATTAAATTAATTGCATTGGAAAGTTTGTAAAAGATATGGTATTTTATGTTTGTTTTATGAACTTGCAGATAATTTTTCCATCACTAAAATGCTGTGATAAAGAGAGCGAAAGTACCACATCTTAGTTGCGAATCAGTAATAATATTTCTTAGTCAGCTAGTGCTGTAAACATGATACGGTATATATAATAATGTATCAAACTTGTTTACATGTAAATACCCTCCTGCTTACATGAAAATGCCTCTCATTTGAATCGGATCTTGCATAGACATGATGTTGATAATTTGTAAATGCCTGGGTTGAATGCTAAATCAGTATCCTCTTGTTATCTTGCAAAATTACAATCTATTAGATGTTGCATATAAAATTTTCTTCTTTTATATTGCTTGCCAGCATTCAGCCCATCTAAATTTGGATGAGTCAACATCTTTCTTTGGTGTTTATGACGGCCATGGAGGTCAGTATATTCATTTTTTTTAACAATGGTTATTAAATGATCAGAAATATAATCTGTTTTAAATTATTCAATGTTTCAATGTACCATCTTGAAAAGACTGTGTATCTTTTTGGGGCGAGTTTTTTCTGCACTACCAAATACTATCTCAGGGCCTATTTATAAGAAACAAGTCATAGTTTTCTTATAAAGAGGCCAAGAGGTAGTATATTTTATTTGTTTTCAATGGAAGCCATTTGAATTAATTTAGACCTTTCTCTCATATTTGGAGTTGCTTGTGTCCAATATAAATAGGAAATCTTTTTCATCACATAGCAAGCTGGCGGCCTCAAGGGAGGAGTATCAAATGCTTGATCTGGCGTGAAACTTGATCTTTTCATTATTTATTGAATAGATCTACACACCCAGGGGAAAAGTGTGTTGGGGGGGGGGTCGCATTTTGGATTCTTTTTAATTCTCCACCAGAATATGGTCAACTTCTACCGTTCTTTCATACTTGTGAATTTGTTCTGCAAGAAATTGATAATTTAATTATCCATTTCAAAGAGTTTCCTTGCAGAGACAGTGCTATTTTGGTTTTCATGAGTCTAATTGTATGTAATTTCACTTTTGACAAACAATATTCTTGCTGCCTTATTATATCACCCGGCATCATAATGCTCTTAATCACCTTAGGTCTGATTGAGTACCAGTAAACCTGGGGACTTTTGGTTCATGTTTTGGATTTTGTATAGCAGAAATCTAAATGGAAAGAAAATCATAAAGAAACTTTTTCCCTTATTTTTTTTATGCTTTGTCTGCTATGTATTATTTTCAGAATTCAGATTTCATTGCTGTTGATCAATGATCATAGCTTTATAAAGGGCTTAATTTGGTAGGCTGATATGTCCAGCACACATATGACTAGTATATGATTTTGAAGTCTTCTGTACGATCTGTTGCTTTTCAGGTAAAGCTGTTGCTAAATTTTGTGCCAAATATCTGCACCGGCAGGTGCTTAAGAACGAAGCTTATGTTGCTGGAGATATAGGCACATCTTTGAAGAAAACTTTTCTCAGGTTATTATTTAATTTTTGTTTTTGTTGTTTATGATCTACGTTAATATTAGATAATTCTTTTCTTTTAATTATAAAATCCCAAGGATGGCATCATGAGGTAGTTGTCTTGTTTCAGAGAAGATCAAAGAGCTGATAAAAAATCTTAAGGATAAAAATAAAAATGAAGGTTACCATTTAATTTATTTATACTCTAAATCGATGCTACTCCTTAAAAGTTTAGCTCTATTATCTCCAATTTTCTGTCACTTATTTATAGTCAAATACTACGTCTAGAATGTACAAATTAACATCAATGTTATACAAATAATTTATTAAGAAATTGGATTTACATGTCTCTCATTGAGTGTGAGGAGCCTCCTAAATGATATTTTTGAGGTACTTGGCATTCTTCTTTGATAAAAGGATCTATCTGAACTGTTAATGGTGGTTTCTATTGAACAATGGAGTTTATAATTCACCTAGGTTTCTTTTCTCCATAGGTAAACTTAGTTACTCATTTAGAGTTTTCGTGGATTTTAAAACAAACACTTGACTGTGACTGGCATGGGGATATGGTTATGAATTTCAGACATAAATACTTCAGTCAAATCAAAGTGTTGCTCATTTATCCTTATTGATGGGCCCACCATTTTGGAGCTATTTTAGGTAGTCTATGGACACCTTTGGCAGCAGACTGTTTATTTTTTTGTTTTTTTCTTTTATGGAAAGCTGGATATCAGGGATGGCACTCCTATATCACCGGCAGGGTTCCTCTCAAAGACTCATATGGCCCTTGGGCGGTAGGTGATCTCCCTATCTAGATTTGCTATCAATGCAAATTTAGCTGTCATAGGGGGATTTGAACCTACACCCAAGGGGAGATGTAAGTCTTATTTGGGTTTTTTACAACCACTTGTGCCAGCTTGCATTGGCAGCAGACTGGTAATTTGAAGGCTGTTGCAATGTTTCACAACAGTTTTGGATAGTTTTAGGTAGGGAAATGGATGGATGCATTTATAACTGTTGCGGACAGTTTTGGGGAAGTTGAGAAGAAGTGTAGGCGAATTCTCGGATAGTGTAGGGTTTCTAGCATCTCAAATAATTGGGATTTTCTTATTCTCCTTCTCCTTGTGAGAGCTATTCTTTATTTCACAAGAATTCCTAGTTCTCTGTTTTGGTCTCTATAACACATATAATTTCCTTCCTATTGATCAAGAATGGATGAGATGATGCGTGGACAAAGAGGGTGGAGAGAATTAGCAGTCTTGGGAGATAATATAGAAAGGTTGTCTGGTATGCTGGAGGGCTTTATTTGGTCTCCTAGGGGTGGTGAAGGCAATGACCATTCTGATGATTGGGTTCTTGAGGAGGTAAAAAATAATTGCATTTTTGTTTTACATGCACAACTGCTTCTTTTCCTTAATTTTGATTTACTTATTCTGTTATTGGACATGCATTTTTGGGAAGATTTTAATGCCAAATTCATGGAATTTAATTTAAGTATATAAAACTTTTGGATTGGAAATTTCAATAATCTGCTCCATGTGTTATCATATGTAACACATGAATGAATTGTCTACCACTTTTTGTCAAAGCACTTTGGCATTGTTTGTTATATTTTTTAAGCAAAATGAAAATTTTCAAGAATTGAAGCCATTTTACTTTGAAGTTAACAGAGATGGTTAATTGTCTCTTGATTTTGATATTACATTTTGGTTATTTGCGGGATCATCTTTGTTGGAATTGCTTACTAAGAAAACTAAACAATATCTAATTCATTTCCAATTTCCACCAGTGCTGCCTTAAATCATTTGGTTCTCTGTGGATTAGGTGTCCTAATATTTTGATATCCGTGCTTGTTTCCAGTGTTTTCTAGATGTCTATCTTATGGTTGTGGAGCTTTATGTATTAATGAATTGCTAGTTTCTATGATATATAGCAATTTGACAGCCATTTACTTTTAGAATGACTTTGTAGACTGGATATCTTTATCAGCTGTTTCTATCTAACAAATTGTTTGTGATGTTGGGCATATTCCCTTCTGATCCCTAGAGCATAAATATTTTTTGTTCAAACTGAGTGTGCATAATGATGCAAATCAGGGACCACATTCTGATTTTACTGGACCAAACTCTGGATGCACAGCTTGTGTTGCAGTCATCCAAGGCAAGCAACTTGTAGTCGCAAATGCTGGTGATTCTCGTTGTGTAATATCGAGGAAGGGCCAGGTACCACCCCTCCCTATTGAGTACTTTTTTAACATAATTTGTAATATGCATGTAATACTGGGTACATATATTGAGAATGTAGGTGCATGATGATATTAAAACTATGCATGATGGTTATTTCATGAAATGATTTCAAAATTTAGACATTTCTTCAGAGTCCAGGCTGCGTTTTCTCCAGTTCGCTGCCTCAATACATGTGACTTGGCTTGTGCTGAATCATATGAATTTACTTGTTATCTATGACTTGGTGCCTATAGCATAGTTATTGTTCGGTATGATTCTGGTATCTGATTCTTCGATGAAATTTTATCCGTAGGCACATAATTTATCTAAAGACCACAAGCCTGACCTTGAAGTTGAGAGAGATAGGATTCTAAAAGCTGGTGGTTTCATACAAGTTGGGCGAGTTAATGGAAGTCTAAACTTGGCCAGAGCAATTGGTAATTAAAATTCCTTTTATCATGATTTATCAATGGTTAATGCAAAGTAAACAATGAGAGACCTTTTTCATTCCCTAATCTATAATTAGTATGGTCTAGATTTCATCTTTCACCCTAACTTTGGTAGTATGAAATTGCTTCTGTTACAGGAGACATGGAATTCAAGCAAAACAAGTTTTTGCCTGCTGAAAAGCAGATTGTGACCGCTGATCCGGATATAAATTCTGTATGTAGTGCCAGTATATAGTACTATATTAACAGGTTGATAGATATGGAATGATTATATTTGATATGTGCTTCCGGTCATGTTATACTGATAAAAGTTAAACATTTTCTGCAATAGGTTGAGCTTTGCGATGATGATGAGTTTCTTGTAATAGCCTGTGATGGAATATGGTAAGCTAAATGTCCTCTAGAAAGTCTGTTGACAGTATTTAATTCCTATTTTGGCCATGGACAGTATCTAATTCATTTACATAGCTATATGCCTATAATAGATATATGTACATATTTTTACAACTAAAATTATTAGTACACATTAAACATAGTTTTGTGACAGCAATACAACAACAACAACAACAATAAGCCTTATCCTATTAAATGGGGTCGGCTACATGGATCATACGACGCCATTGTGTTCTATCAAAAACTAAATCTTTGGATAGGTTATTAACCAAGAGATCCCGCTCAATGACTTCGTTGAGCGTTCTCTTTAGCCTTCCTCTACTCCTTTTAACCGGACTCCATACTGTTTGATCCATTCTCTTCACCGGCGCATCCTTTGTCCTTCTTTGCACGTGTCCAAACCACCTAAGATGGTTCTCTACCATTTTCTCCTCAATAGGTGCCACTCCAACTCTTCCAAGTATTTGCTCATCATGAATCTTATATTTTCTTGTATGCCCACACATCCATCTCAACATCCTCATCTCAGCTACCCCAACTTTATGCTCTTGCTGTCCTTTTAAAGCCCAACATTTACTTCCATAAAGCATTGTTGGTCTTATAGCAGTGCGATAAAATTTTCCTTTTACTTTATCTGGTACTTTCCGATCATATATAACCCCAGTAGCTTTTCTCTATTTAAACCACTTAGCCTGAATTCTATAATTAACATCCTCCAAAATTTTACCATCCTTCTGTATAATTGATTCCAAATATTTGAACTTTTCTATTTGTGGAATAACTTGATCTTCCCAATCTGACCTCCAAGTTATTTCTAATTTACCTTTTATCAAAATTACAATGCATATATTCAGTCTTACTTCTACTCAGACGAAAACCCTTCGACTCTATAGTACTTCTCCATAACTTAAATTTAGAATTAATCTCTTCTCTTGATTCTGCCACAAGAACTGTATTATCTTCAAAAAGCATGCACTTAGGGATTTCTTCTTGAATATGCTTAGTTAGAACATTCACTACTAGATTAAATAAATAAGGACTCAAGGATGATCCCTGATGTAGACCAATTTTTATAGAAAAATCCTTTATTTCGCCCCTAGACGTTTTTACAGTAGTTGTTACCCCCTCATACATATCTTTTATTGCCTTGATATATGCCATGCGCACACCTTTTTTTTCCAAAACTTTCCAAAGCACCTCCTTTGACACTCGATCATACGTTTTTTTCTAAGTTTTGTGACAGCAATAATTCATTAAAATGGCATTTCTGAAATTTTTCTTCTGATTTGGAGTCCGGTATCGTTATGTAACATTTCTTCATAGTACAGTATGTTGGCAATACTACCTTCTTGTTTCTAGAGGATACTTAAGAAATCAAGATGGCACTGCTTCTTTCTTTTTTGAGGATGAAATAGTTCTTACAATTATAACATAGCCAGCTTTTAGTCTGGTATAGGATACCCCATCCTCTGCTATGACCCTTACCGTTGGGCGCGATGTTTGTGTAGGGATTGCATGTCAAGCCAACAGCTTGTGGATTTTATACATTCACAGCTGAAGACGGTAAGTTTTTTCTCTGGCTACATTGGCATATTTTTCTGGATTAGAAAACCTACGAATCTCATGGTCTGGTTGTTTCATATGTGTATCACTTCTGTCTAGGAGAATAAACTCTCTGCTGTTTGCGAGAAAGTATTTGATCGGTGCTTATCACCTACGGCTGGCGGCGAGGGATGTGACAACATGACAATGATCTTGGTTCAGTTCAAAAAGCCTCCGAGTCCTGAGGATTCGATTACAGACAAGCCGTCCAAGGCCGATGATGAGAGTTCAAATCAACCATCCAACGGCGAAAGAAGTTCAGACCAACCAATCTAGCTCAACCGTGCAAGGCCGATAAAAGGTTTATCAGAATCAAAGTGGGAAAGAATTTTGGGCCCGAATCAGGTTGGATAGTCATCAATTTGTCGAAGCAACCGTGAGAAGGAAGAGGAGTCATTTCATATCCAGAAATCGCGATGTTGATTCTCAAGAGCGAATTGTATGTTTTAAGAGTTGTGCATCCCTGTTCTTCTGTTTATTGGCTTTTGTACATAAAGAAAAATGGTTCAGCTGGCATGATAGTGAGCAGTTTCACAGATGACTAATCACTTTAGGGGTTATAATCAGCGTGTTCTTGTTTTCGGCCCCAATGAATACGTAAAAGAAAGGCCTGGAGCCGAAAAAGAAAAAAGAAAAAATTCATGTAAGCCATGGAGGTGAACTTCGTAAGGATTATGATGTTTCCCGCTTTTACTTGTTCGTGTACGGGATTGATGATGCACCTGTGTTTCGCTCTTGTTCGTTTGCTACCATAGTGTTATTCATTGATATTTTGTTTGAGCTTTCTTCTTCTTCTTCTTGTATTCCAACCCCCCCCCCCCCTTTTTTTTAAATAATATTATCATACGTCCTTATTTTGATTGAAGTTGCCCCCTTTTGTCTTTAGGAATAGTTGGAAAACCTTCTATAAACATTGATTACAAAAAAGGACCAAAGTCCTTGATTGAAATTAAAAAATATTACTTTAAATTTCTGATCTCTCTCTCATCATTCAGTTCTACAGTTTAATTTTTATAGTTTACTAATTCAAATAATTATAAAGATTAAACTATTTCAAATTAAGAAATTATAAAAATTAAGTCGTTACAAGTTGATTTAGAGATTGAGTTAATGATACTACCATTGATATTTTTCCTAATATTTTTAATTTTATTTTCACTACTTATCTTTTATTTTTATTTTCTATATTTAGCTTTAATTTTTTACTCAATATTTTCAATATTCAACTTTTGATATTCATCTTTATTTTTTGTACTTAACAATATTTCCTCTTCAATCTTTATGGCTTTCATCTTAAGGAAATTGTGCCAAAGAATCACAGGATATTTACAATCGTTTGAAGGCTGCTCTTTTTACAAACAATGAGATGAGATTCTTAAGATTTATGGCAATTTTAGCAACAATATATATAACAATTAATTTATATTTAATAAAATTATTTCACATGCAATTTATTAATATTATTATTTTGATTTCCAATCATTAAAAATAAGATATAGATGTAACTTATTTAGAAATTTAGGATATTACCTAAATTTTGTTAATCTTTGTTCCCCTTTGGCCTCATAAATTTTGTTTATCTTATTATAAATATTGAACAGATAAGGATTACATAAAATAGAAGGGTTTGAAAATTCATCCAAAACGAGGAATATGCCCCAGAAGAAACCGAAACATCAGTTTTCCGCGTCCAATTCAGACCAATAATAAAGATAAAGCCAAAACGGATGAACACCGGAAATCTCTCTCTCTTCGTCAGCAATTTTTATTTATATATGCATCGAAGGTCCGAGACTTGTTCTCAATCTGTGAGTATCAGCATAATTTCTCGCCTTCTATTTAATATCTCGCCTTCGTCTTTAGATTAGTGGGGTTGTTGTTTATCCTTTGATTTATTCCTCAATTATTGATCTTTTAAAGAAGCCCCATTTTAGGGTTCAGACGCACCGTCTCCATCAAATCCACTTGCGTGCCCTTTGATCCATTCTAATTAAAAATCTTCCTTAAGAAAAAGATCATAGCCTTTTTATTTATAACCAAAGAATTTTCTTGTCATTTGTGCGTTTTTTTCCCTCTTCTGATTTTGGAGATTTCTGTCGAGTTACAATGGCTGCTTCCGTTGCTGGAGTTGTTGGGAGTAGTAGGTCATGTTCTTCCTGGATTCAATTCAAGGACAGGGAAAAGAAACAGAAACGGATGAACAGAGTTAAGATTTCTTGTTGTTCTTCTTCTTCTGTAATGGATCCTTATAAGACCTTAAGAATCCAGCCTGGTGCCTCTGAATCTGAGGTTAAGAAAGCTTTTAGACAGCTTGCTTTGCAGGTTTGATCCTTAATCTTTCTGCCGCAAATTGTTATTTCAAAGTTTAGGGCTTTTGTTTTATATACGCATGACGTTTGATATTTGGGTTCCAATTTGATTGTTCTTTGTTGGGTTTAAAGTTATTTGTTTCACTGATATCTGGGGTTTGGTCTTATTGGGATTTTTTTTAATAAAAAATGGAGATATTGATTGTCTGATTTTAAGTTGTGCATCAGTTTCACCCAGACGTTTGCAGAGGAAGCAATTGTGGGGTACAGTTTCACCAAATCAATGAGGCTTATGATGTGAGTTATCTTATTCCCATCTTTGAAAAATTCTAGTTCTGTGGTTGAATTGAATATTAATCATTTCTCTGCACTACTTTAAATTGAAAGCAAACAAAGAAAAGTACTGCTTCTGAGGTAGCTCCTTTTCCACTTCCATGGCTATTCTTTTTTTGTAGCGATTTTTTTATTTAAAAGGGTAGGCCCTAACGGCATAAGGTTATAAATGGGAGATCGGCAACCTCCTACTTACAAACAACCTTACATGCGATGAGGCGATTGGCCTTTCATAGGAAATTGAATCTTTAATATTGCATCAATGGCATGTATGATTCATTGCTCATTGCAGAACCAAAAGATTGAATATAAACAGTCGGTTGATATAGATATTTATAATTACTAGAAATCCATCTTGTTTTCACAAATTTGAGGTTTTATATCATGTAAAAAATGAAGTTGCTAAGAAAGTGAAGTTGATTGTTGAACAAATTTGCAGTTTGATTGTTGAAACTAATATTGAAAGAAAACAGTAATGGAAATGGTTAAGTGAAACTTATCTCATCCAATTGTTGCATATCTTCCACTTGTTATTACGTGTTGAATTTATGATTTGAACATGTCATTGCTGGTTGGTTGAATTTGAGGAGAAGGCCATAACTTATGTTAAATGCATGGAAGCAGATAGTTATGGATAATTTGAGAGTAGCAGCAAATGGAAGTGAAATGTATGGTAATGATCATGAAGATGGAGGGAATGATGAATCAATGAGAGGAATGAACGATCCAGATTGGGACTTGTGGGAAGAGTGGATGGGATGGGAAGGAGCAGGAATCCGCGACTACACATCTCATATCAATCCCTACATTTGATCATTTTCATTTCATGTCCGCTATGTGCCTGCTGACCACACCTGGTGATATAATGCTTGTTGATATTGTTGTTTTTCATCCTTTCATTAAACCTCAACCGATTCAAGTCGGGTAGGATGTATCTAGTGGTTGGTGTCCTTACTAATTCAAGTCGGGCTGGATCGATCCGGTTGGATGCTTTTGGTGGTTGGCATTCTTACTAATCCAGGTCTAATCGGGTCGGATCATGGTGGTTGGTTTGATTCCTAATTCAAGTTGAATCAAGGATTATTAGGGAGGGTTGGTGTTTGTATAGTCTTGGTAGGCTGAAAGTCACCGTCATCTGATCAATAATTGAAGCAGAGTGAGCAAGTGACCTTTTGTATATATATGAATGAAATTCAAAGGGCAAATCAAATCAAAGCTTTATTTTCTTCATTTGGTTATGTCTAATCCATCAGCCAGGCAAGGTGCTGTATTAGTATATTATTATGTCAAGGAAAAATATTTTATGTTTTAGTCCTGTAAATTATTCAGACATTATACTGTTATCTTTATAAGATATCTAGATCTGAAATTTTTTAAACTTGAACAGCAGAGAAAGCTTTTAGATGGATCCCACGTTTACATGTTTACATATATGGTTTGAGGAATGAGTTCCATTGTTCACGATTTATTAATGTGTAATTTGTGATGGATTTTACATTTTATGTTGGTTAAACATTCAAATTTGAAAATTATATAGTACAACAACAAATAAAAGTACATCCAATGAAAAAAAAACTGAGTACATTCAATTATTTGCTAGAATAATACATTTGTGATCCAGAAGATTTTCTTAAAAGATTCAGTAGTTTGTCTTATTTCTCTCATTTCTTCCTCATAATATAAGTAATTTTAGTGTGAAATCAATAATTAAAACTTTAAAATCTAATGAATAAATTAGTGAAAATTTAATTTAAATTAAGTGGAAATAATGAAATTCTAAATTGATCTACTAAATTTAATAAATTGCTAATAATTTGACACTGACTGTTACCTAAAGTTAAATTTAAATGTTAGTTGATTAATATATTAATAAGGCATCTATTTTTTTTATTTTAAATTAAGATATAAATTTATCTTAAAATTTTTTACAAAATTCATATTGTAAAAAAATGCATGTGAAAATAACCGACAAATAGTCAAATAGCATCATATCAAACGATTGCAACAATTTTAATATTGTAAGAATTAACATCTTACCTTTTTTTAGTTGTCCTTGTTTACCGGAATTTTATTTCGACTACATCCAGATCTGACCCGCGTCGCGCAATTGGTTATGGTGGGTGAGTCTCCCAATGAAAATTTTTTCTATACGCTAAGGCTCGAATTCGAGATTTCGTTTAAACGATACCAAATTGCTTATCATTCAGACTAACTTCCGTTGGTATATCTTACTCTTTTTGAGTAAATACAAACTCCGTGTGATAATTAAAGAAAACACTGTTTTTCATAGCTCTCGTTAGGATATCGGCTGGAGTTGTTGGATTGTACCTACGAATTTATCCACCTCCCATTTCTATTATAAGTCCACTATTTTTCCTTAGGCTTAATATATAAAAGGTTATATAGTATTTAATATTTTAATTTTTTTTTATATATGTTTAATATTTTAATTTTATTTATGGTATAATTTTACCTATAATCTTTTTAATTTAGTACAATTCTACCCATAATCTTTTTAATTTAGTATAATTCTTGGTACTTGAGAAATAAGATTATGGGCCTGTTTGGGAAACCACAAACCTATGTTTTAAAAATACTTTTGGCCCAAATCTCGGTTTGAATAAATTTTAAAACAGTCATATTTGTCCAAACCTCGATTTGGACCAAATCATGGTTTTAGATAAGCTGGTCAAAGTAGCTTTTAGAACAGTAAAATAACTTATGAACTACTCAATTACTTTTTTACTCTTATTTTTTCTTACATCCTCTCTCCTCTCTCCTCTCTCCTCTATCTTTTCCACTATCTCTCATTTCTCCTCTATGGACCTGTTTGGTAAGTGTCAAAATCGTGGTTTTAAAAGGATTTCTAACCCAAACCTCGGGTTGGAGAAGTTTTAAAACAAATAGCCATATTTGTTCAAACGGGCTTCTGGATCAAACCATAGTTTAAAACCATGGTTTCAGATAAACTGGTCAGAGTAGCTTTTGGAACAGTAAAACCCTTTTCAACTAATCAATTACTATTTTATCCTTACTTTTTCTTACACCCTCTCTCCTCTATCTTTTCCACCTTCTCTCCTCTCTCCTCTATCTTTTACACTATCTCTTATCTCTCCTCTATCTTTTCTACCCTCTCTCCTCTATCTTTTTTACCCTTCTCCTCTCTTATATCTCATACATACCATTTTTAGTAATTTTTCAATTACAAAATCTTTTTTTGTAACAACTATCCAAACACTCATTTATCCAAAATCACTTTTTTTCCATAAACTCTTCTCTAAAAGCCCTTTTCCATAAGCTGTCCAAAAGCCTATTTTTTCATAAGCCATTTTTTAAAATTTTATCCAAACACACACTATATTTTTCACCCTCTCTCTTCTCTACTCTATCTTTTCCACTATCTCTCATCTCTCTTCTATCTTATTCACCCTCTCTCCTCTCTCCTCTATCTTTTTTACTCTCTCTCATCTCTCATACATACCCTTTTTAGTAATTTTTAAATTACAAATATCTTTTGGTAATAACTATACAAACACTCATTTATCCAGAATCACTTTTTTTCTATAAGCTCTTCATAAGCCCTTTTTTAAAATCTTATCAAAACACACACTATGTATAAAATTATACCAAATTAAAAGATTATAGGTAAAATTACATTAAATTAAAAAGATTATGGGTAAATTATATCATAAATAAAATTAGAATATTAGACTCATATAAAAAATAAGATCATGATATTAGGCTATATATCTTTATATAATAAGGATCTATCTCTGTCCTTGTTGTGAAGATGTTTGTCCATGAATTATAGTTCCCAAATTATTTTAAAATCCAAATAGAAAAAAGAGTTAGGTGCTACTCCATCTTCATCTTCATTGTTTCATCATCATCTTCATCATACAAATGCTTATCTTGTATCAAGAGAAACAAATTACTTGTTGTCACAATGGAATTCACATAACCATTGCCATTAGAAAGCAATATTTGTCAAATATTTCATGTGTCAGATTAAATGTAAGTATAGTCATGTCCATATCTACCCATCTTCTTCTCTGCCAAGCAAGCCCATGAAGCACGTCATTGAAGAATATGTGGACAATGCCATGTAATACATTTCCATGACCATATGATATGAATTATGAGAAAATTCAAGCCACGTGAAATACAATAGAAACCTTTAACTTATCAAAATAATGATAACTACGGCTTACAACTTTAAAAACTTTAAAGTCATTACTATTGTTATCAAAACCAAAGCCTACCCTTTATAGTCTTTCATCCCAACACATTATGAGGGGAAGCCATATGTATTTTTGAATAGTTGAGTTCTAAAGAACTATAAGCTATATATAGAATTCAAAACTTTAATTAAAGAACTATAATAACTTAACATAATTACTATTAATACTTTCAGTTTGGATCTAATCACTTATTATAAGTAATACTTTCTTACATATATAATAAATAATTATTGAATTTCTTAATTTTGGTTATAATTTAAGAGGTGAGATGTAATTTTGCTTAAGCATATGATATATGGTGTCTGTTTGATGAATTTGCATCATTAGGAGGAAATTATCAATCCTTAAATTTGCAAGCATATATGAACTATCTACTATTATTATATAGAAAAATTAATCTTATTCAAAATATTTCAAACAGTGTTATGAACTCTTCACAATTAACGCCTTAAATTAATAACAATTGGTGCTATCGTGTGAGATCCCTTTGAGTCTGCACGTGGTTAGACAATTTTCTTTTGAAGGCATGCCATTTATTTGTCTATAACTTTTATGATGAAATCTAAATTTTCAAATGAGAGAAATTATGCTCTTTTGATCCTTGTCTTTTTTATATTTTCTGTTTGAGATTGATGTTTTATTGGATCATCCAAACTACCTCACCAATTGCAATTTCCTTGAACCATATCACTGTTATTACATACAATATGAATTTGCTCAACAGTCTCCTTCATTCTAATATCGAGGGCACCTGGAAAATGATACTAATTTGATGCTTCCTTCCTTTTTCAATCATTCTCTATGAATCTGATATACTTCTTATACCCCATTCCGCTAACCCTTTTATCTCAACTTTAGATGCAATTAATATAAATTAAATTTTATATCTCAAAAATACTAAGCTTAAAATTCTTTCTACTATAAAAATTGTTCTATTTAATAAATAAGAATTTAATAAATACTATTTAATATGATAACTTTGCTAGTAAATAGTTTATAAGTTCCTTTATAAGCATAGACACACTTTATCTCTAACAAGCTCAATGAACTTAACTCACTTAAACTTTTAGATAAAAAAACTTAATGCTCTCATTTTTAATATAAAACATATTTAACTAATTTGATGAAATTAAGAAAGATAGTTAAATTAGTTAGTATAATATTTTTCTAAAATATACTAATTATCTTCCTCAATCCTATCCCTCACTCTCTTACTTGATTATTGTTGAGTAAATATAAATAATGATAATTTAAAAAAAATCAATAAATATAAGAAATAGATCTTAAGAGATGAAATGGATAGAGGCCTTACATCTAAGACTAAAATCAACCCTATAACTAGTTTTTATATTTGAGACCAAAGTGGTCACTTCATCATGTTCAATATCTCCCAAGCGAATGGAAAGAATAAAATTGGATAGAAAGCAGCTAACCATCAGATTTTGAAAGACGAGTTTTCTAGTAGATGAAGTCACCACGATATTGATGGAAATATCAAAAGATGGAATAATATCCTTCCCTTCAACAAAGGTTCCAAGCTTTTTTATCGATGTATAGAGATTTTGACAGTACTCTCTCAACAACATATTTCAGCAGCAAACAAGCATAGCAATGAGTAATTCTACATGGACCACAATACTAAGAAAGACAAGAAAAGAAGAGCATCTCTGCCATACAAAAAGCCGGAGGAAGATAAAAAAGATGTAACAAAAACGTTATTAAGTGGTCAAACTGGGTTATTATTAATTAAGCTATATAATAAATGCAATATATAAGATCACTTAGCAGAGCCAGATGAGAGTCTTTGGCTCCTTGCTTTATCAGCTCTCTCCAAGTAGTCTTGATGAGACATTTGTTTAGATCCTGCAGGGAAACAAATGTGCAGATCAGCTCAATGAACTTAGTAGGCTGTATATGTATTAAACAAACTACAATGGACATGGATGAACTGTTTGATTATCAGAATAATCAAAACCCTCTTTAAATGCTACATTAAAGGCAACCATGCTTCCTAACACTTGGTAAAGAAAAGATCAGTGAAGGTTCAGAGATGATTGTTCATAATGTCCAACTTGTAATAGAAAATGCTATAACATGAAGAAATAGAATGCACTTACTAGGGACAAGATAGTTTGTGTAGTTTATAGAATAGTTCCAAGTAGTATATTTCTAAAAAAGAGCAAGGGACTAGAAACAATTACATAATTTGCGAGAGAAGCTTTGAATAACATGCACCACTACTCAGCAACAACGCACAGACACATGCACAACACATGCACCGCACCATGCTATACTGGAAGTACCTAGCACTGTTGTTTTCTTTAAACGGTTCTCCAGATTATCAGTTTATGAGGAAGAATTGGCATCTCAAGTTTGTTTCTACTCCAAGAGTGTACAACCAATCTGCTGATGGATTGTTTTGAGAACAAAATTGCCTTTTGTTACTTTTGAAGATATCCCAACTTGCATTAGGGATGTGTTCCTTCAGGCTTGTTTTGGGGTTCCTTCTGCTAGAGATTTTTTATTTCTCATTGTACCAAGCCTACTACCTCCTTTTATCAAAAAAAAAAAAAAAAAACTACTTAACTATCCACTTCAAATTAGGTTATGATGCAAAGTTTATACTTGATGCAACTGTTTTATGTTGACAGAAAAGCCTAGTGCATTATGGTTTATAAACTGCACCATACATGTTGAGAATTTAGAACTTCAGATCCCCATGGCACCATTTGTATACACAATACCTAATTGGATTAATTAAAAAGGCTAGAGGAGGTTTTATTAGACCACAGCAAATATTGGATCGATACAATTTCTGAACCATCCGTTTCAGCCACATCAAAGTATGTTTTTAGGTTGCATATGTACTTAAGGTTGTTTTTAAGTATGATAAGAAGCCTATAGTACCAATATCATGACACATTGGTTTATGTTCTGCCTTTGTCATGTGAAAATTCTATTTATGAGATCCATCTCATGGTTCTTAATACAATAATTTGTAAAAACTTAATGAAACTTTTATGACTCATTTCCAAAAATTCCTATTCCTCACCAGTCTCATCATCTATCTCAGTGAAACTTTTATGACTCATTTCCAAAAATTCCTATTCCTCACCAGTCTCATCATCTATCTCATCTCAACTTGAGGTGATTTCGAAGAATTATAAAAAAAATGTAGAATTAATCTACAAAAAGCATTTGATAGAACGGAGGACATATTAGCCAAGGACTGGTTGTAGGGCCTGTTTGGATAGGATTTTAAAAAAGGGCTTATGAAAAAAAAGGACTTATGGTCAGCTTATGGAAAAGAGCTTTTAGAGAAGAGTTTATGAAAAAAAAAGTGATTATGAATAAATAAGTGTTTGGATAGTTATTTTTAGAATGACTTTTTATATTGGTAAATTATCAAAGAGTATGATTTGATTAAAAGTAAGAGAGAGGAGAGAGGTGGAGAAAAGAGAAGAGAGAGGAGAGAGGAGAAAAGGTGTAAGAAAAAGTAGGAGAAAGGAGAGAGGGTGTAAGAAAAAGTAGGAGAGAGGAGAGAGGGTGTAAGAAAAAGTAGGGGTAAGATAGTAATTAGATAATCCATAAACTCTTTTACTGTTCCAAAAGCTAGTTTTAATAGCTTATTCAAAACCATGGTTTTGTCCAAAAGCACTTATGGACAAATATGGCTGTTTATTTTAAAATTTTCCCAAACCAAGGTTTGGGCCATAAGCCCTTTTCAAACTATGGTTTGAGGGCAAACCAAACAGCCCGTAATGGAATTGGTTACAAGAGCATTAAAATTCAAATTTATCATCAAATGGGCATCTTATACTTGTAAGGTATTAAATTCATTTTATGACTCAATACGATAAAAATAAAATTAGTTAAGTAACTGCATTTACAAACTGGTAAAGTTAAGAAGGCAACAGCAACTTGTTGATTCATGAATCATGAATCCCAGAATGAATTCTCAATGCTCATAGTATGCTTCATATGCATGAAAATTAGAACCGATCTATGCAATCATAATCCAGTAGTGCAAGGACAGTGAAGCGGTTAGATTGCAAATATGAATTATAATTCCATACCAAAGGTTCATCCTAATTAGCAGCTTAAAAGTGATTAGCACTTCAAACTACATGCATGCTTAGCACATTGAAAGACCGAAAGCATTGCACTTGAGGTTCATTCATTCATATAAAAAGATTTCTTTTAAACCGTCTTTCTTACAACTGTACCATCTGTGGCACCTTTGAAATTGTACTTAATAACATTCCCATCAATTGTTCTAGGAGAAAGAGGGTAAAAAGGAAAAAGAAACATTAGAAAACGAAAATTTAATCTCAACAGACGATTTTCGCATTTCTAAATACAAAATGAACCAAAAGGAATTAACTTCTCCTAATAGACAGAACAAATAAGTTACTAGATAATTCCATAAGATTCAAGCTTAAACATAGCAGAACAGATAAATTTCAATCCAAAACTAAATAGAAGTCTCTCCAATTAGGAAACAGCGAGTAACAGAACATTGAAATTCGTGAACTTTCGCAGTTATCCCAATCCTCAAAAGTAAAAAACGAAGGAAGATCCAAATACATCTACAGACAACTTCCAAAATTGAGTTCCCCCAAATCATGAAACATAAAATTCCAATTGAAAAGATGATTAAAGATAGTTAAGAGGCGAACCTCTGCTCATGTAGTACCAAGGGACGCCGAAGACGACGGTGATGAGAGCTATGCCAACCATGACATGCTTCTTGTCGCCACTGTAAAGGTAGTGATCCAACCTTGCCCTAAATCCACCGCCTCCAACGTTCCCACTGTTGTTGGGCTTCGTGTCGCCGCTCATTTCCTCGCTCTTACGGGACTTTCCTTCACTTTCTAAGTCTCTCAGCTTCCCTCGGTGTCCTTCGCCTCCTTCGCCACAGCAGCTGACTTATGCCACTTCCTCATTTAAAACATTTTTTTACTTCCTCTTTTTTTTTCCCCTTTTAAAAAAACTCTTCTTCTTCTATTATATATTTTTTCATTTGATTATTAAAAATTAGATCTATTAAAATTAATAATTTTTAAAAATAATTTTTGTTCTTTTTATATTTTTAGCTAAATTATATTATAGGTAAAAAGATAAGTACTCATACCTACAGGAAAGTTTGTAGGATAGAACATAAAAAACTTCAAATACACCCATTAAAACTACCCAAGGGTTTAAAGCCAAGCCTCCAACAAGCTAAGGGGTACAAGGATACAAGAACCAACTTCTGGCCCCTTTTGTTGTATCCAATGCAAATTGGAATCTTCTTAGAACCTAATCTTCTCTGTGAATGTCAAAAGCTGTTGCAAGCCTGGGAGTTCCACCCGCTTAGAAATCACTTCTCTGTCAGAAACTATTAGACGACTTATATAGATAAATTTAAAAAAAATGATTTATAAAAAAAATTTAGATAGCTTTTAAAAAATAATTTCTAGAAAAGAGTTTATGAGAAAAAAATAGTTTTGAATAAATGAGTATTTAGATAATTATTAACAGAAAGATTTTTGTAATTAGTAAATTACTAGAAAGAGTATGATTTTATTAAAATAGAAAAGATGAGATAGGGTAGAGAAAAAAGAAGAGAGTGGAGAAAATAGATGAGAGATGAAAGAGTGATTAAGAAAAAATAAGAGTAAAATAGTAATTAGGTAGTTCATAATTTTTTTTACTATTTTAAAAGCTACTCCTAATAGTTTGTTCAAAATTTTAGTTTTAAATCATGGTTTAATCTAAAAACTCTTTTAGACAAATATAATTATTTGTTTTAAAATTTTCTCACAGTAAAATTTATACCAAAAACTCTTTTACAATCTTGATCTTTTTATTTGTCAAGCAGCACTAAAAGTTTGTTTCATAATCTCTCAGCTTTCTCTTTTTGGGCCATCCTGAAGGCACACTAGCTTGCCTGCCATCAAAATGCAATAAGCCAGGTGTCTGCTGAGAGGAATGTCTCCACTGACCTCCCTCTCCACTTATTATCTTCACCATCAGATTAAAATATTTTATTATTCAGATAATTTAATTTAGTTAGAAGCTTTGATTATACGTGTACGTGTGTGTGTGTATGACAGCAAGTTATTTTTGGTTACAAGTTAGGTTTCTTATAAAAAGTGATAAAGAGGCAGTAGTGCAAGTGGCACGTAGGTGACCCTTTGATGGCAACAATGACCAATGTTCAATCCCTACTTACAAACAGTATGCTTGCCAATAGAAAAACAAGTGGTAAAGAGAAAATAATTTATGGAACCTTATATAAATTTGGTATCGAATCAGTAATGAGGAATGACATTTAAGTCCCAAGAGTATTATTAATTGATGACACTTAGGTTTTAACAAAATGATTTTTGAAAAATGAATTGCAAATATTGATTCTGGCAGACAAATAATCTCAGTTATAAATTGAGAGTTACATTTGAAGCTAATCAAAATTTGCAACTCTCAGTCTTTTAAAATTTTTTCCAAAAATGTAATTGTCATTAATTTATTCTTGTAGACTTAATTGTCATTCTTTATTGAATCATTCCATTAGAAAATATACCCATCATATTATGACAGGTATTATGGATAAAATGAAACGTTGCTACAATGCTAAAATGACACGTTTTATCTAATTTCTACAAACCATCAATGTGAGTGACAATATAGTTAATTAATTTTTTTGGTTCATTTCTATAAAGAGATCCATAGCAGTTAGAGCTGATAAAACGTACTTAACAAATAGATTGAGTTATTTTATCACAATTGTATTACAAGTGTTTATTGTTTAATTGGTCCTATTAATTATGATTTTTTTTTTATAAAAGTAATCAACTACATAATTAAATTAGGGGCCTATTTGGATAAGATTTTAAAAAGGGGCCTATGAAAAAAGAGAGTTTATGGACAGTTTATGAAAAATGACTTTTAGATAAGAGTTTATGAAAAAAAAGTAGTTTTGAATAAATAAGTATTTGGATAGTTATTTTTAGAATGATTTTTTATATTAGTAAATTATCAAAAAGAGTATGATTTGATTAAGAGAGAGGAGAGAGGTAGAGAAAAATAAGAGAGAGGAGAGAGATAGAGAAAATATAAGAGAGATGAGAGAGAGAAAAGAAGAGAGAGTAGAGAGGAGACAGAGTGTAACAAAAAGTATGGGTAAGATAGTAATTAGATAGTCCATAAGCTCTTTTACTGTTTAAAAAGTTAGTTTTAATAGTTTATTCAAAACCATGGTTTTGCCCAAAAGTACTTATGGACAAATATGGTTGTTTGTTTTAAAATTTTTTCAAACTAAGATTTGGACCAAAAACCCTTTTAAAATTACAGTTTGAGATCTTACCAAATAGGTCCTAGGTTTAATTGGTCCTCTTGCCATCTTTAAGGCAATTTAACTACAGCTTTTATTTAATTAAATTAGGTTTAATTAGTCATGGCCCCATTCACGATGGTGCCATGACTAATCCCATTTAACCAAAACCTTTTGCTATCAGATAATCATAAAAATCCAAGGCCTCCCCAACGCCATTATTTATGCAAAGGCCCTTCATTAGTGTATTCAAAGTAATTGTATCAGCTTATCAACTTTCTTGATCTTCTTATATTTTTTGACTTAAAAGGCTAATCACTAATGGCAACAACTTATTGGAGAATTTTTACATCACTAGACTATAAAATTATTGGCAACTGAATATTATATTAAAAGATAAATTTTAGGTTAAATTGATTATATTTATTAGGTTAAGTTCTTCAATCACACTTATTATTTTGTTATTGTTAATTATTAAAATATATATTTACATTGGTAAATTCACTTATATAAACACTCAATAAATTATTATATTAGCTCTTATAAAATAAATTAAGATTTATAAATTTTTTTATGAATACTTACTATTTTGCTATTATTACTTATTAAAATTATATTTATATATTTTCATATGGATAGTTGTTATTTTGTTCTTATTAGTTGTTAAAATATATATATATATGTACTTATAAATTTATTTATAAATTTGACGTAATAAATATAAGCAAATTAAAATAAGTTTTATTCTATATTAAAATACAAAGTAATATTATTTAGTCATTATATGTTTTTAAAAATGATAGTAAGTCAAGTGTTAAAAAATAAGAAAAAAAACTATTTTGTAAATACTTATACTTTATTCAAAATTTAATACAATATTTGATTTTATAATTTACTATATATATGTCCTACTTTTAAATAAAATTTTAAATTATTTTATTTTTTTATCTCTTGAGGGATTAAAATTTTTAATTTGAAATTGAGGATCAAAACTAAAATAATAATAAATTCTAAAAATTAAATATTATATTATTTTTTTTTTAATTTTTAATTTGACACTTATGTGTTATTTTTTTTAACTAAATCATTTAATTTTAGTCTATTAGTATCATTAATTCTATAAATTTACTTTATTAACTTCGTGAACCCTATATAGAAGCTAATGAATAAAGGTACAAAATTTAATTAAAAGATAAAAACATATGTCAAATTAAAGAGAAAATATAAGAATAAAAATAAAAAAAGTGTTCTAATAATAATAGCATGTTGCGGGGGAAAATAAAAGTGTTGTAATGATTAGGGAGTCGAGTAGTGTCAAAGTGATGGTGGAAGATAGATAGCGGCGTTCGGCAGAGAAAGGAACAAAGACCAGCTGCTGAGGATGGCCGCTCCCTCATTCCAAGTGGTGAAGCCGTCGTCGTCGTTGGCCCTCATCTTCTTCGTCGTTGCTTCCCTCTCCGCCGTCTCCGCCACCGACCACATCGTTGGTGCCAACCGTGGCTGGAACCCCGGCATTAACTACACTCTCTGGGCCAACAACCAGACTTTCTATGTTGGCGACCTCATCTGTTAGTTCCTTTTTACCTTTATGTTAGATCCCTTGAGTTACATCGTAGATCTGTTCATTCTTTCCCTTTTGGGTATCTTTCCTTTTTTGAATCTCACTCATTTTCCTTCACCAACCATCTTAACCATAAGACAAAACCTTCCATTCTTATCTCAGCTAATGTGCTTAACGATTTAGCAAGGGTGGTTACTTTCTGCTCCTTCTCCTTTCATCTTTAAGAAATATCTCTTTCTTCTATATTTATTATTAAGTATTCTGTTTTTATGTTTTCCATATAATTCAGGTACCAAAACACCCCGTATGTTTGATTTTTGGGGGAAAACAAAAGAAAATGAAGCTTTCTTATTGTAGTTCTCTAGCTACTATTCTTAAAGATTCTGCTTAAGAATTTTGAATTTTTCTGGCGGTTTTTTTCCCAATGTTTTTGTAGCATTTCAGAATCCTAAACCCCAGTATAACTAGTTTGATTCGAAGAAAAAGAATAATCTCATTGTATTTCTAACTACTGTTCTTAAAGGTTATGCACTTATGCTATAATTCTCTTTATGCATTACTTTCTTTCTGAGTCTTTAGAAGTTTTAATTTTTGGGTTTTGTTTTTTGGTTTGGTAGCATTCAGGTACGTGAAAAACCAGTACAATGTGTTTGAGGTGAACCAAACTGGGTATGACAACTGCACTACAGAGGGGGCTATTGGGAATTGGACAAAAGGCAAAGATTTCATACCACTGAATGAGGCTAAGAGGTATTACTTCATTGGTGGCAATGGCCAATGCTTCAATGGCATGAAAGTCTCTATTCTTGTTCATCCTCTTCCTCCTCCTCCTTCTTCTGCTGTTGCTGCTAAGCATGAAAACCCATCCTCTGCTGCTGCTGCTCCAATGCTTTTCTCTGGGGGATTCTTGTTTTCTATGCTCATGTCTTCTTCTGCTTTGGTTTGGTTTGGATGTGGTTGGATCTAGCATGTGTGTTGCTCTTGGGGGTTTTTTAATTCATTGTTCTCATTTTCTTTTCCTTCTTAGACATTCTATATCCGGCTGTGTCATGTGAGACTCCACATTAATTTCAAACCTATTCCATTCCATTTTTGTTCTTGCTTTCTTTCTTTCTTGGTTAAACCCACACCAGGATCCTATGCTTTTAATGAGTTTTGGTTCTAGTTTCTATACTTCGTTTCATTATTTTTAGCCCCTATATTTTATACCGTCTAAAATATTGGTCCATATAATTCCATAAGGACTTTAATTTGAGCTTAATGGTCTATATCCGGCTGTGTCATGTAAGACTCCACATTAATTTCAAACCTATTCCATTCCATTTTTGTTCTTGCTTTCTTTCTTTCTTGGTTAAACCCACACCAGGATCCTATGCTTTTAATGAGTTTTGGTTCTAGTTTCTATACATCGTTTCATTATTTTTAGCCACTATATTTTATACCGTCTAAAATGTTGGTCTGTATAATTCCCATAAGGACTTTAATTTGAGCTTAATGGTGTTAACTTCACTGATGTAGGTTAACACCGTTAAGTAAGCTGACGTGGACTTCTGGGTGCTGATTAGGACTGATGTGATTTTTTAGGTTCTTGCTCTTAACTTTACGTATTTTCTAAGGCAATAGATAAACTTCCTAAGTTTGGTGTGGCCTGATTGGTGAATTCTAAAGGCTGTCTTTCCCAACTGGGGCATAGTTGTCTGACTATTTAGATGCACAAGGAAAAACATGCTTATGATACTCACACATTTATATGAAATTGAATTCAAGAACACTATCTTAAGTAAAAACATCAAGACAGAGAGAGAGAGAGGCAATTTAGTGCAATATATGCTTTTCTGGGAAATTGGTAAAGAATATTCTGGTGTTTTATGAAGTTATATAGTTTATGTATAGATTCTGATGTAATCACGTGGCTGTGCTTGTGATGACCTTGAACTATGATGATAGGTCTTCTGTCTCATTAACTGCATAACAATATGACAAGCTGACAACCAACTAATAGTATAATGCTTTTAGCTTGATCTTGTCACCTTCATATGCAGATGTAGTACAGCTAACAAGTTTTAAACAAGGGAAATTACTATGAGATATTTAGGAATGAATGGAATTATCAAAAAGTTTCATAATAAGTTAGTAATATACAAATAACAAGTTTCAGTATATAAAATGATAACGTGCTTATACTGCTAATTTATTTATAAGATTTTTTAGCGATTACATTTTTTTTTAGTACCCTATAGTAATTTTCTGTTTGTAGTGATCATAATTATGACTGCTTCATCTTCTATGGCTCACCATATCTGCCACTTTTCTTGTTCGACCTTTAACTGAGTTCGATCTTCATGAAGATTTTAGATCGAAAGGGAACACTTTGATTCGGCCAGTTTCAATATAAGATAAATATGATATGTTTATTTATCTTTTTAATTAACTTGTTTTTGTTTAATACTTAAGAAGTCAATAATTTTTTTGAGCAATGTGATCGTTATTTGACGGATATTATGATTTTCCTTAAAGGACTATGGTACAACAAGATGACATGATTACCATATAATTAATCTATTAATGAAATTGAAGGATTTGAGATGTTGGTATGTTTGTCTTTACCACCAAAATTTCTGGATTGGAGAGATTTTATATGGATTTGTCTTCTTTGGGATGTTAAAAGGACAACTAGTAGAAAATGAGGCAATTTGCATTTCATTCAATATTATAAAATAATATTATTTCCTGTCTTAATTATAATAGTTAGTTAATTTTTTTTTATGTATTAAGAAAATCAAATAAATCAGTTAATTATACTTAATATAAGAACTAGTATTCTAATTTGGGGAGATAATATGAATTTGTCTTGAGGGGTGGGATTTGGTCATAATTAACTGATTTATTTAGTTTCTTTAATCTATCTAAAAAAGTTAATCAACTCTTATATTAAAGATTAGAGTTAGTACCGCCTTCCATCCTAATTTTTAAACATAGAAGTTTGATAATTAATTTATAAAAATAAATGGATAAAATAAATTAATGTCTTATATTTAAAATTAAAATAAATTTTTCAATTAATTTATATGTTTAGAATCGAGATGAGTATGTTAACAACATAATGACACTGAGTTAGCACTCTTGCCCCTGATGGTAGTAAAGTTGAGTAGAATAGACTTAATTTTCCGAAACACATCCTCTCATTTTCTTTTCAAAATCTCATTCTACCTTTGAATTAAAAAATAGATAGTTCATATTTAATATTTTATACACTTATTATTATAATATTTTATAAATTAAATTTTTTTTCTGTTTCTTCTGTATTACAGTTATAAATTATGTAGATCAAATTTTAACAGTTTAAATTTATTTAATTATTTTTATAATAATAGTTTTATAAAGTATTGAATCTAAACCATTCACTTTTTAATCTAAGGGTGGAGATGGGATTCAGAGGAAAAAAATGAGAGAACCCAAACCCTAATTTTCTGAATGCAAAGTTGCTGGTTTGAATCATACAAATGGGAAAAATCGTATTGTGAAATATATCTAGGTTCAATAATACTCGATTTTCAAATAACAATATCATATTGTAAATGAATGCATATGAAAAACGATTCTATGTGATTTTGACTTGTGTGGCCCATAATTCCATGACCAAACTACAAGCACACGATCCAAAAGTTACTGTACCATCAATATCATCATATATCAAACTATTACAAAGCACCATGAAAGTTACCTAATATACACTGCAGGTGTATTCATACTCAGCCCAATATGAAACAATCACTAAAATAATGCCTAATCAGAAAACCTGTTCTGCAGAACCTTTTTGTCTTCTTCTTGATTTGCTGTACAGTCTAAAAGGTGGAGAAGAAGAGGAGAGAGAAATCAAATATCCCCCTTCAGAATCTTAACAATACCCCCAATATGTGGCCTTAATTCTGGATTTCTCTGTAAGCAAGAAAGTGCCATGTTGATGCACAAGCTTGCTTGTTCCTTATTATAATCTTCTTCTCTCAACCTCTCATCTACAAGTTCTAAAATGTTACCAGATTTTGCCAATTGCCTACACCATCTTACTAAATTAGCTTTCTCAAGCTTCTTCACTAATGGGGATTCAAGAACATGTAATAATGGTCTTCTTCCTGAAACAATCACAAGAATCAATACTCCAAAACTGTAAATGTCATTTTTCTCACAACAACCACTACCATATTCTGGAGCAACATAACTCAGTGTTCCTCTCATGCTGGTTGTTGTGCTGCTGAAAAGTTCTCCGCTTCGCATCTCGCTGCCATTGGAAGGACTAATATTTTCTTTCTTCTTTTTCTTCGAACCTCTTCTGAAACTAATTAACTCCCCATTTTGATTCTGATCCTCCCTTTGGAAATTCTTAAATCTGCAGGGATAAAACTTCCACTTGGTTTGAAGATTTTTCATCGGGTTGCCACTGTTCTTGCTTGATTCTGCAAGATTCTCTTCTTTCCACAACTCGTTCATCTTCTTACGCTGCTTCTCATGATATTTCTTTTCCACTGATTCTTTGTTAGCATCATCTGGGCTCTCTGTTGGACTTGAATTTTCCAGTTCTGTTTTCTCAGGAATGTTCTTCTTTTCTTCATCCCAATCATTGTTTGATGGATGAATTTGACTCCCTATCCACTCCATGACATAATCTTTACTGCATAATTCTGCACTTTCATCATCCTGTTTCCACCACCAATCTGAATTTCCCCATTGTTTTTCATTTGGCTTTTCTTCATCTGCTGAGAAAGCATTAAAATTTAACTCTTTACTATGATCAATATTGCTGGAAAAATCATCATCACCAATATCCAAACTTGAGATTATTTCCTTCCCCTTGACACTAGTTTTTGTCCTTTCCTTCCCCTTGACACTAGTTTTTGTCCTTACTTCATTTTCACTTTTGCAGGCATTATAATTCAAAGAATTCAAGTTCAAAGCTCCAACATTAAAACCTACCCTACTACAACTATACTTGTAGGAGGAGGAAGATGCCTGCAAAGCTTGAGCAAAATCTACTTCATTAACATGCTCAACAGAACTATCAGCAGTTAAATTACCTGAAAACTCTTGGCTTTTCCATAGCTCCTGGCTCTTATCACCCAAGTACTGGCTAAACATATTCCCACTAAACTCGCCCTCCTCCACTTTAATCCTTGACAACCCAAAATCCGAAATCTTCCCGTGGTACTCTTCATCAAGAAGAACATTGCTTGGCTTGATATCCCCATGAATCACTGGAGGGTCACATTCAATGTGAAGGAATTCCAAAGCTTTAGCAACATCCAATATTACAAGAAACCTCTTTTCCCAGCTTAAACTCAAACAGTCATCATCTCCAAAGAGAAACTCCTGCAAACTTCCCTTAGGCATATATTCAAACGCCAAAGCCCTCTTGTTCTTCTCCATACAATATCCCAGAAGGGTGACAATGAAAGGGGACACTTTTAACCCACCAAGAATCTGAAGCTCATTCTGAAACTCTTGCTCTGTTTGTAAACACAAAGCATCTAAACGCTTAATGGCAATAAAGTTCCCATCTTTAAGCTTCCCTTTAAAAACTGTGCCAGATCCCCCTTTGCCAATGACATTTTCAGTGTGAAAACCATTGGTGGCTTTCTTGAGTTCTTTGTAAGAAAATCTTTGGAGCTTCAATGGAGAATTTGCATCAAACGGTATCGTTTTAGCTCTGTGTACCACAGAGTACCATAGATAGTATAGGAAGTAAAGTATTGAGCAGAAAATTAACAGAGACGCTGAGACAATGAGAGCCAGAATAAGGACCCTGTATTTGGTGAAAAAATTGTGATCTGGATTTGGAGGGAATGATCTTGAAGTCATGATGGAGATGGATTTTTCTTCTGAGACTCAAAGGGGTCTTAGATTTGAGATATTATTACAGGAATTGAAGAAGGAAAGGTAAATGAAGAACTAGCTGAGACGAGGCTTCTGGTTTTTTCTGATTTATGTTATAGTATCCAAATTTGGTTGCTTTCATGGTTTATACTTTATATAATCAAAGCAGTTGAATTCAACCATGATTCATTTAATAAAATGATGATATACTCAAGTCTTTTCATCTGAATTTGTGGAATTGTAAATTGGTTTTTGGGAAATAAAATTAAATGTTTGACAGAGATCAAATCTTCTTTCTTTCTTTTTAAGTGAATTGGGACATGGGAGATGACAACACAAGAGTTGACTTAGTGGTGATTTTAAGAGCTTTTATAAATATAATTACTCATTAATAAAAAGGTGTGCCTTCTACTTCAATGACTAAGATAATTATTTATAATGGAAAACTAAAGACATAACTTAAATTTTGAATCAGCTAGACTATTTTTGTTGGAAGAAATTTAATTATTAATTCTCTAATTTTTAATATAAGACTTATTTATATAATTTTAGGAGATTAAGAAAATTAAATATATTACTTAATTATAATATATGTGATATGATTTCTCTAAAATACTTTTATATAATATTTAATTATATATCAATTTATCAGTTAGATAAATTAATTTAAAAAAAATAATAAATATGATAGATAAATTTGATTCAGATTTTATATTTAGAGCAAAAACATATTTCTTATTAGGTTTTACATCCAGAGGAGTATTTATTATTAGTTAGGTCTTTTATTTAATCCCATCTTTCCTTAGTCTATGGTTACTGCTTCTTATAAGAAACTTATTGAGTATATTATATGTACTCAGTCTATATTAAATGGACCAATAAGAGTCTCTGCAAGTGGATTTTGTGACTGTCCATATAATAAACAAGAATGCAGCCAAATGTCATAAACTGAGGAATCTGCTCAGATGCTTTTCTGAATTTGACTTTTTTTAACAACCCCTGTGACTTGAGTTCAATCAAATCCCATAGAAAAATTGATAATTTTCCAGAATCTTTTTTTTATCATTTTTTTAATATTATATCTCAACTAACAATTATAATTTTTAATCAAAGATTAAGCGCGTCCATAATTTGGAGGATGACATTGAATAAATTAATATTAATATGTATAAATGACACGACATTGGGAGTATGTACAGGTGTTGGCTTGTAAAACAAAAATTGCAGGGTTATGTTTTTTTCTATTTTAAAATGTTTTAAAAATGTTCAGTAATATTATAAAGCAATTTGACTTCCAAAACAAATAATAAAGGAAATCATGTGAGGGGCGTCCTTGTCCCAATAATAATGAATAACCTTTACAATACACTTTTTTTTTTTGGGAAGAAATCAGGTAACTTGAGAAGGAAGGCATATGTTTAATTAAGTTATCATACATAACCAACGGAGTTGGTCTGAGTGATAAGCGACTCGGTATCGTTTATGCGAGGTCTCGTGTTCGAGCCTTGACGTATGCAAAAAATTCCCGTTGGGAGATTCACCCACCATAGCCAGGTACATGACGCGGGTCGGATCCGTATGTAGTAGAGACAAAACTCTTATGAACCAGGTGAGCAACTAAAAAAAAGTTATCACATATATATACCAAAAAAAAAGTTAAATCACATATATTAAGTGGTCCAATCTCTTAGAATATAATTGAGAATGACATTTGATCATCTCTTAGTCTATAGCATTTGTGGCTCAATAAACAAAATCACAATCAGAAATCCTAATAAAAATAGAAGCAACCTCAAGAGGCAAAAACTATTTTACAAAAATGCAACGAATGGATAAATCTATCAATTCAATATAAATAATAGAAAAAAAATAATTCTTAAGTCCTTCTAATTTACCTCAATTTTGAATCAGACCCCTTTTATTTATTTTGTTTGAATTGAGTATTTATTGTTGGATCTATTAGTTTTGAATTATACGCCTTATAAAATTTCATTTATGAAAATGAATGGGCAATCAAATGAAGTATATTCTCTAAAATTCATGAAATTCTATAAATTAAAATTAACGATTTTTATACTAAAAAATGTATGCCTATAACAAATCAAAATATAATATTTTGATTTAAACAAAATAAACTACAAGGGTCTAATTAAAAATCGAGATAAACTATAAGAAGCCCTATTTTTCCATAAATAATGTTGACCATATTCAACTTACATAAAATAAACTTAACAAAAGGTTTCATGAATAGTGATAACTAACTAACCGCCAGACCATGAATTTTTTTCCCCTGGCTGCTACACAGAAACATTAAACAACTTCACTCCAGAAGAATAATCCAAACATGACCTCATGTAAGGGAAAGAAGAACTAAGACCTTTGATAGTGTTTCCCACACAATCATGTTTAGGAGGAATGTGATAACAAGGCTCCATAGAGAAGTCCCTTTGACAAGGTGGATTAGGATGACGAGACTTATTTCCAACTAACCTATAAAGAAGCCATGGCTTTAATCCTCCCAAACCTTGAGCCACATACCCAAAAGTAGATAAAGAAGTAGTCACCAACACATCACTCAAACTCAAAAGGTACATGTCAGTCCATGCCTTCATATTATGCATATTGTTATGAAACTTTTGTTTCCCTTCATGACTTGCTTGATATACTCCAACCAATTCCCCTGTAATGGTTGGTTTTGTCAGATACATAATCCTCAAATTCTCACTATATTCTTGAAATAGAGATGCCACTAGAACCGCCTTTAAGCTCGAGTTTTCCCGGGTTGAAGAAGCTACCAGGTTTTTCGTGTCTAGTTCTGGGAGTAACTTGTGCTGCAAGGTACATCTCAAGAGTAGGTCCATGGCTGCTTCATGTGGGGTTGAATCAGGAGAGAATAATCTGATTTGAAGGCCAATTTTCACATCTGATTTTGCTAAGTAAGCATCATAGAATCTTTTTATTATTCCCCATGCTTCATTTGAAGGGTGAAAAAGGTAATGTCCCACGTGGTGAAAAACAGTGTCTTTTTCTGGGAACATTTGTGTGATCTCAGGGTTGAAAGATGGGATCATGAACAGAAGAGGTACAAAATACTGATCTGTTTGTAGAATCAAGATAGGAACTTTTTGAACAAGCTTTTGACTTTGATCACAATGGAAAAACTTCTCAGGATCATCTTTGGTATGCTGCAGATTCAGATGAAGAACCGATGGCGGCCGCGATGAAGAACTGTTCTTAGCTATCATGTTTTGATATGTTTCAACATCTCTTGGAAGATTCCAAAATGGAGAATCTTTTGGAAATTCCCATGTTGAATTTAGAAATGGTTCACAGAACAAACCCATCATGTCATCTTCAAATTTCACAAGTAGGACTCTATCTGTGAGGATAGCATAAACAAATGCAGCAGCCATGCTTATGATTCTGTTCCCTAAGCCATTTGCAGGAGTCCAAACAAGGTACTTACAAGTGGTATCAGTACTGTGTTTCTTAAACTTTACGAGCTTTTTCATGGCTTTATTGTAATGTCTTGTTCCAGGTCCACAGGTTGTGTGAATTTCTTCATAATTGCGGAGCTTGGAGATCAGATATGAAGAGGGTTTGTGAGGAGAAGATTTTCTGTATCGATACAAGTAAGATTGAAACCTGCTTATGCATGATGATTCATCAAACCCAGAAGCTAGAAGCCCTTCAAATAATTGCTGATCAGTGTCATTTTTGACAGTTGAGTTTGAAGCTTTTTTCAATTCTGTAAATTTTGAAGGAATTATATAAAAGTTAGCAAGTGGAGGAAGAAAACTCTGTTCACTAAACAGATTAATTTTTTGAAAAAAAGAGGAAAAATTAATATGCAGGTTGATATAATTTCACCTCATTTTTAATTAGGTCCTATAATCTTTTATTGGGTTCTTATAATTTCTTAAATTATAGGTATTAGTCGTATACTCATAAATTTTAAAAGAAACCATATTAACAATTGATAATGTGGCTCTTATAATCTTACTCAATATACACGTAGATTAATTTTGTCAAATGTATCTAAATAAAATCAAAATCAACCACATCATATTACATATTATATGTAGATGCAAAGAAATGGTTAGGAGCATAATAGTTTGTTTTTTATTTTTACATTATCTAAATAAAATCAAAATCAACCACATCATATTACATAGTGTATATAGATGCAAAGAAATGGTTAGTAGCATATTTTTTACATTGATAATAATAAACTTTATTCCATCATCTTATTTTTTTTTAATAAAAAACTTCTTTTTATTTTGTATTGGGTTAATACAATTTGTGTTCTATCAAATTTATCGTTATTTTAATTTTGGTCCCTCAAATTTATTTTTATCTAAAAGATTGTCTCCTATAATTTAATAAAAAAATTGGACCATTTTGCTATTTGAAATATCAAAATCTATGATTTGAAACTTGAAAGACCAAAACAAAAATGAGGGTAAACTTAACAGATCAAATATTGTATTAACTCCTTTATATTTCATGGTAACTTATATGCTATTTAGTCAACATCCACTTTAGCCCTAATTAATACTATATCAAATTCTAATTATAAGAGCTAATTAATTTTTTTAGATAGATTAAAAAACTAAATAAATTAATTAATTATAACTAATATAAGAGTTAATTGACTAATTTAGGTAGATTTGAGAGTATAAAATATGAATTCATTTTGAAATGTTAGATTTAATTATAATTATCTTATTTATTTATTTAATTTCGTTAATCTATCCAAAAATGTCAACTAGTTTTTTAAATTAGGACCATTAGTTCCTAAAAGTAAAAAAACTATAAATACCTGACAAAAGAAGTTACAAAAACTTATATTAAAATTTAGGTAAAATTATAAGAATAGATGAATTATTAATTTTTCCAAAAGAATGCCATTACCTTCATGTGACTCTGTAAGATTCTGAGCAGTATCTTCTGTTGCTGTAATATTGAGTGTTTGCTGGGAAAATCTTGACTTTTACAAGTTCATTAAGGATGGAGAGTGTGAGCTTGGATCAAACAGTGAGAAAACAAAAGAAATCTGAAGAAAACAGGTATTGTAAGTACCTCTGAGGAGGTTCCATTGATATCTGATGTGTTATTTGCTCTTTCTCTGAATCCTAAATCGATGGTTGTAACGTTGAGAGGTCTTCTTCTTCCTAGTACCTTGTCTTTTGAAAAACCCTCAACAGAAAGATAAAACACCGAGTTCTGATACATCAATGTAACTATGAGCAGTAGAGAGAAAGCTATGGCAGATAAAGCACAGCCTGTCTTGAATCTGTTGAAGCTCATCATCATCATCCCCATCTTGTTGTCCATTCTGACTTCTGAAGCTCAGAACCAGAGCTCTAATGGCGGTAATCAAATCAAACGCCTTAGAAAACATTGCCAACAACAGACATAATCATCAGGGTCCAAAATTGAAGCAAAAGTTAAGAACAGTCATCAAATAAAAAGAACAAAGAAACATTCTACATATCTGCACCATCAATAAAACAAAACGCCGGCTTCTCAAAACCTTGAAAAAATTGATGTGAAAAAAGACCTTTATATATATAATACCCAGATGATATTTCAAGTGAAATTCTTATACGAGGTTCATGATGAAGCATTGTCTTCTGGTTTGGAAGCAAAAGTTTACATCTTTTTCATGTTTCAAGGCTATGGAAGAAAATAAAACTGTATCGAACTGAATCGACAGAGAAGAAACCTCCTGAGTTACAGTTCAGAGAAAAAAGAAGATAGGGAAAAAAACCTTGTAAAAGACAAGCCTGTGTGAAACAACTATGAAGAATTCAACTTTTCTTGAGAAACAGATACATACATACATATGATGATTATATATGAAGGGCCATTGTTGACTTGGTATTTAGGAAATTGCCATTTTGAAGGGCCATTGTTGAATTTTCTCTAATCCCTTAAGTATACCGTTTACATAAAGTTGAATTTTGGTCTCGTAATTTTATAATATTAATACTATTAGCAAAAAATGTTGATGTTAAAAATTTAAATGTTAATAAAATATTTATTTAAATGTTGACATATTAAATTTATTTAAAAAAAAATAATAATAACTCATACAAACAATCATCATTTAAAACTAATATTCACAATATTAGAGGTAAAGGATTGAGGACGGAAAAGATACGTTATCAAATTAAGACCAAACTAAAATTTTATAAAGTTATAGAACTTAATGCACATTTTTGCCTAAAATTTATATGAAGACATGTTATTCCATCATAGATATTATGAACTTTTTTATTTTTTTTCCAAAACCGTCCATGGGTGAAGTAATTAAATTCCTCTAATCTTGGGATTCTTAGGCCAAAAGAAACTCCTTCATTCGGCCAAGTTCATGGAACAGTTTTTTTTATGCATTTAAAAATCACAGATCATGTTATTATTACTAGAGATTTTGGCCGGATTTGATCTATAAAATAATTAGACAATTTCGTGAATTAATTAATTAATTAATTCTGTACGTAAATAATTAATTTCTATGCAATGCTTACATTACATGCATCCACATATATATATTGACAAAAATATTATTTATATGTAATTTAAGTCATATCTAAAAGTATTTTTATACTCATAATTTATAAATTATAAAATACCTATAAGGAGGGGATTAAAATGTTTTTTTTATCTCTCCCATTTATATATAGCTTAGTAGTAAGTATGAGGAATGGATCCTAAGAATAGTTTGAGATGGTTTAATTTATATTTAAATGATCATTTTATTTGTTAAACCTCTTTACTAACGTGGTATTTTAAAAATCAACATAATAATATAGATATGTTTCATCCATCAACAAAGACTGATAACACCCGTTTATTTATGTTTATTAAACTTTCGAATGATGTGTTGGTAAATAATAACAACAATATTATCATTATCATTATTACTATTACTATTATTCATAAATATAATAATAAATTAAAAATAAAATTTCAAAATAAAATATTTTCACTAACCTTATTTCACTCTATTTGCCTTATTTTAAAGATGACCACGATGATAAATTAATATTTAAATTTTAATCAAAAAAAATATTTATATTATTTAATAGTATATGAAAATAATTAATTCTAATAAGAGAACATTTATACTTTTAAGAAAGATGCATATGAGAGTATATTATAATTCACTTTTGTCTAAAAAAAGAAAACGGTAAAAAGATGCTAAACAAATTCCTTTTAATACTCCGATCCCTAACATATAATTCAATTAAGGAGTTGATCTTAATTCTAAATATAAGATTTAGTTTCTATATTTATTAATTGTTTCTTAAAATTATCCCTATTGATATTTTCTCAACAATAATTAAATAAGAAAGATATTGAAGAAATTAAAGAAAATAATTAAGGTCTTTAGAAAAAATATGTTATATTAATTAAATTAATTTTATTAGTCTAATCAAATTAGTTAAATATTTCTTATATCAAAGACATGACGAGTATGTAATTAAAAGATATGAGAAGTCAAAATAATACTCCTCCGGTCCTTGATATAGGACCAAATAATTGGGAGTTGATCTTGACATTAAATATGAGATATATTTTTTATATTGATCAATTTTTTTTTAAATTATCCTTATTGATATCCCCTCACTAATAATCAAGTAGAAGGAGAAGAGAGGAAGTTAAAAAAGATAATTAGGATATTTTAAAAAAAATATATCATATTAATTAATTTTTTTATTTAATTAAATTAATTAAATATATTATATATTAAGAATGGGATAAGAATAAACGGAGAATAGATGAAGAAACTTTAACGGAGACGAATGGAGACTACTGGGGATGAGTAGGACCACTCGGAATTCTCTTCTTAGTCAAGGCCCCAGTTTCTGTGGCCTTCCCTTCTTCCCGGGTGGGAATTGAAGCCATGAGGATAATGAGGCATTTTAACAGTGAATAGGGTCCTTACACATCCCTTTCCTTTTCAGTGACCGGGTGGTATTGAGGAGTTAATAATAAGAATGGGGTTGTATTTAAGAATCTTAAGAATATATTTCATTTTCAGTGCCCGTGAATGGCATAAGGTCTTCGTCCTGTTCACAGCCAAAAGAATAGGTAGCAGATGTATCAATCCGATGTATAAATAATCACACGAAGGAGATCGAGCTGACAAGATCTTTCATATATTAGCCATAGGATTTTAGAAAATATTTTATAAAAAATGAGTTTTTACACAGTTTTTTTAAAAAAATACTTATAGAGAAGGGATTATGGAAAAAAATAATTCTGAATAAACGAGTGTTTGGATAGTTATTATCAGAAAAACTTTTATGATTGGTAAATTATCAGAAAGAGTAAGATAAAAAACAAACAAACACAGTTCCCTGTTCCCACTGTTCATTCATCTTCTTTCCTCTTGAACATGCGCACAGAGAAGTCGTCATCCCATTGACGCTGCTTCCGTCAACGTTGCTCTGATCGCGAGTCTGCAGCAGTCGGCGAGTGAGCCACGGAGAAGTCGGCTAGTGACCCACTGACGCTGTTCCCACCTATGTTGGACGGCGAGACCCACGATCAAGGAGAACAGTGAGAGAATGTGAGGTGCAGAGGGGGAGAGAGGACATAAGAGAGAGAATAAGATAAAATAAGAATAAAATAGTAATTAGATATTCTATAAGTTCTTTTTACTATTCTAGAAGCTATTCTCAATAGTTTATCCAAAATTATAATTTGATCTAAAAATTCTTTTAAATAAATATAACTATTTATTTTAATTTTTTTAAAACTAAAATTTAAACTAAAAACATTTTTAAAATTTTAGTTTGAGGGTTTAGACACACTACCTCTTTCCTGCTAAATACTTGTAAAAAGAAAATGATAGGCAGATTTTATAAAAACATAACCATAAGTGAAATGGATGGTTTCCAAAATGTCTTATCCTCTCCTCTCTCCTCACATGTGGGAGTGCAACAATGAAATCTTGCTAAAACCAAGTTTTCAGAAGCATATCCTCTCAACAGCTTCTTCCTCCTCATTTAGAATCACACATCTTTTTACTTTTACCTTATTTTCTTCTCTCTTCTCTCCACTGTCCAAACTTAAAAAAAAAATTATAAATAAATAAATAAATACTTTTTTAAAAAAGTGTTTTTAACTTTTTTAAAAAGTGTATTTTTTAAAAATTTTGCTTAAAAACACTTTTTAAGACTTTTTTTAAACAAAGTGTTTTTTAAAAAAACAGTTTCTTTTTTTTAAAAAAATCTTCTTCTCTCCGCTGCCCAAATTGTAAAAAAAAAAAGTTGGACCTTGTTTTTTTTAAAAAAAGGTCTTTCTATTTTTTTATTTTTTTATTTCTTTTAAGTTTGTGCACGAGAGAAGAGAGCAAAAAGCAAGGTGAATGTGAAGAAATATGTGATTCTGATGGATGAGGAGGAAGAAGTCATCTAGAAGATCTACATCGTAAATTTCATCTTCCTTCTAGGGGCATCACATCCCAATAAATAGTGACAGGACGGGAGTCACAACTAAGACTAAGATGAAACAGGACAAGATCGGAATGTCCTGGCCTTAATTTTTTAAAGAACAATTAATATAAATAAATTTAAAAAATTTAAATATATTTTCACTAAAACATTAAATATATATATTAATATTCATTTCTTTGACATTATCTTAAAAAATAGGTCATAATAATATACATATATTAAGATTAACATTAATATTATACAATATATATTAATATAAATAAATTTAAATTTTTTTAAAGAAAATATATAAATATATACGGGATTAGGTAACCCATTCCAATGTCTTATCCCATGCCGAACCCCTTTTTGGCCGTTCCGAAAATTTTTAGGATGGGACACCTTGTACAACCTAACTTCCTTCTATTCTACTCTCCATTAGACATAACATAATCTGCCACACTTTCATTCCGATCAATCTGACCCCCAAAGCCCGGGATTAGGTGAATGAGGGGCATATTCATCTCCGACCATTTGTCAAACCAAAAGGAAGAAGACGCTGCATTTCCGATTTTCCTTCCAATCCCTAGCTATTTTGAACTTCTTCCACACAGTACATATAACTCTCCAAGTAAGATGAATTTTGTTTCTTAACAATAGAGGGCATATCCTTCTCACCACAACTATATTTGTATAAAAGAATTTGGACCCATCAAGCATTTTTATTACAGATTATTACCAAACTCTTGATGTTCTTCATGACTTGGCTGAACCACATCTATAATCTCTCCTTTTACTGTTGGTTTTGTCAAATACATAGTCCTAAGCTTCTCAGATATATTGAATGCGAAGAAGCCACAAGAATAACTTTCAGGGATGTCTGTTTTTTTTTTCAACAACTCAGATGATGTTTTTGATGATGTCTGGTTTTTCAGTTCAGGTAACAAGTTATTTCTTAGAGTACAAGCTAAGATTTCATTCAGATCATATTCATATGGTGTTGTGTTAATATCAAATGCTCTTATTTGGAGGCCAATTTTCTGATCAGCATTGGCCAAGTGAGAGTTGTAAAACTTGGTGATCATGCTCCATGCTTGGTTTGAAGGGTGGAAAAGGTAGTGTCCTAAGTGAAAGAACACAGTCTTTTTCTGTGAACATTTTGCTTAGCTCTTGCTCAAAAGATGGAACCATGAGAAGTGAAGGGACAAAGTATTGATCAGACGGCAAAACCACCACAGGAGCTTTAGAAAGAAGATCTTGATCATGATCACAGCAGAAAAACATTTCATGACGATTACCACCAAGTTCTAGATTAAGGTCTATAAACAATGGAGGAGGAGAATACGGCTTTCCCTTATCATTATTCTTCAGCATGCTTTCGTATTTCTGCATATCTCCACGATGAATTACTTGAGAAAAATCCTCTGAGAGTATCCAAGTTGAATCAGGAAACGGCTCACAGAACAGACCAACCATTTCTGAGTGGGATTCAACAAGGAAGACTCGGTCTGTGAGGACAGCATAAAGAAATGAAGCAACCATGATGATCATTCTGTTCCCCAAACCATTGTCAGGCCTCCAGACAAGATAATTTACAAAGTGAAGTATCATTAACAGTGACAAATCATGATTTCATGAGTTTATGGTTCTGTTGTAGGATTTGGTACCAAGTCCACATGTTCTGTGGAGATCCTCATAGTTTCGAAGCTTTGTTATGAGATATGGAGATGGTTGATAATGCCGGGGAGGCTTTGCGGTATAAGTAGGATTGGTACCTACTTAAGCATGATTGTTCATCAAACCCAGAAGCTAGCAGCCCTTTAAGCAGTTTATCAATTCGGTGGTTAAATACCTATGAAGGTACTTAAACCAGGAAAAAAAAGCTACAGAACTGTATAAATTATTCCAGAACGAACAATGACCAACAAAATCGATGGAAAAGATGACAATGGTCCTACCTGAAGCTTGTGGTACAGGTTTTGAAACTCTTCCTTCCGGGTCTTGAATAGTAACTTTTTGATCTTTTTTACCCCTTAGCTTTGCCAAATCCAATAAAGAGATTCATAAATTAAGTTCTTGACACACAGAATCCATAATTTCTAACATCAGAACCAAACTATGAAGAGAAAATAATACTACCCGAGGAACTGTAATATTGTGAACTATCCCTTCGGAGCACTGATGAATTGTAACGTTTAATGCTTCATTGATTACAGCCTCTGAAACGTTTTGAGCTGTTCCTCCATTGGTTACAGCCTTTGAAAACCCCTCAAAGATATGGAAGTTATTGTCTCTGTACGGGAGGCTTTCGACGAAGAAAAGTGGTAAAACTATTGACAACACAGACTAGAATGTTCTGAATCTTTCAGAATTATTCAAATCCATCCCGCTCGATTTGTCAATATCAGAAGAAGGTAAGTAACCAGAAACTTGAGCGACCATCATAGTTACTTGTAAAAGGAGTGACTATAAGATATTTTTATGATACCCATTTTAAGATTTTTTTATAATTTTTAATTATAGATAATCAATCAATATTCAATGTATAATATTACTTCCCAATTATAATTATAAGATTTAGTTAATTTTTTTATAGATTAAAAAAATTAAAAAAATTAATTAATTATAACTAATATAATAGTTAGTTGATTAATTTAGATAGATTGATGAGTATATAATATGAATTTATCTTGAGGGATTAAATTGATCATAATTAACTAATTTTTTTAATTTTTTTAATCTACTAAAAAATTAACTAACTCTTATAATTAAGACCCAATAATAAAAAATTAGAATCATGAAAATTATAGTGTATTTCTAGCGTCTTGAATTTGTGATTTTTTTTAATTAATTTATATTGATTATAGGTAGGTAAATTTTTTACATAAATCCGTCCTTATGTAGATATATAGATTTTTCAAAATACTCTAGTACATTTGATAAAATAAAAGAGTTTTTTTATATAGAAATAGAAATAGAAATGAAAATAGAATTAGGCTAGAAATTAATTTTAAAAGTTCATTTAGTAGGTTAGAAATGAGTATAGATTGATGTATATTTTTTTAAATAACTTGAGATAAAATTGTCTAAAATATTTTTTTATAATTTAGGAAGGGTTAAAATTATCCAAAAATTTTATAACTTAAAGTAAAATAATCCAAAATATTTTATTTCCACTTCTCCTATCTCATTTTTTAATTTTTTTATAAAATTAAAATAACTTAAAATATTAAAAGTGAAAGTAAAAATAGTTTTTATTGTACTGAATAAAACAAATATTTAATTCTACTCCTACTTCAATCTCTCTACTTTTATTTTCATATTACCAAACATGCCCCTATGGGTGTTGCCAATCTGCGATCCTTAGCTATAAGGTGGACTATATGGTTCCCAAAGAAGGAGGGAACATTCATTTTTGCATATCTAAAGTTCCTGCTGTCTTTTCTCTTTATCTTTTTATTTGCTTGGGCCGTTTTGTTGACTACTTTATGAAAGTTGTTTTGAACTGCCTATAGGTGTAAGGTTATGATTCAATCAGCCGAGTCAGACGACAATTGGAGTACAGAATTTCACTGAATAAAATAATATTTTTTTATTGTAAATATAAGATTTTATTGTATTACAACTATTTTATTTTTAAAAACATAATTAGTTGGAGAATAAAAAAGAAACTCAAGAAGCATGTAAAACCTTACTAAAGCCCTGTTTTTAGAAAACTCCCAAATTTAATTTTTAAAAAAATTTTTAGCCTAAATTATAGTTTAAATTTTTTTTAAAATAAATAGTCATATTTATTCATAAGTATTTTTGAGCTAAACTATAGTTTAAAATTATAGTTTTGAATAAACTACTGAAACTAGCTTTTAAAACAGTAAAAAAATTTATAGACTATCCAATTATTATATTATCCTTACTTTTTTTATACCATCTCTCATCTCTCCTCTCCCTTCTCTACTCTCTCTCCTTTCTCTTTTCTCTCCTTTTTCCTCTCTACCCTCTCTAATCTCTTTTTTTTTTCTTTACCCTCTCTCATATCTCTTACTTTTAATCAAACTATATCGTTTTTAGTAATTTACTAATATAAAAAATTATTTTAAAAATAACTATTCAAACACTTATTTATTCAGAATTATTTTTTTTTTATAAATTATCTAAAAAAAATTTATAATTTTTTTTTTAAATTTTATTGAAACATATTAGCGAGTTTCATCAATAAATCAAAACCAGGATCGGTTTCAAAAAGCAAAACCAAAATCTGTACTATGAATCATGAGCTGTCATTTCAACCGAAATGAGCCATGAGGCGAGCTCCCACCGTCCCTTTCATATAGTGACAAATGACGGGAACTCTCAACCATTTTTTCTTTTCCTTCTTTACAATGTAAGCACATTTTTTTTTCATTTTTTATACTTTCAATTATTTAGTTGTATTTTTTTAAATTTAATCCTTTTGATTTTTTCTTTATATAAAACTTGGTATGAATTTTCTTTTTTTTTTTATAACAAAAATCTCACCACCACATATTACCCGGCACTTCTTTTAAATTTAGACTTCTTATAATATAAGTTAAATATTCGAGTAATTAATTAATTTAAATTTAAGAATATATTATCTTTTCTATTAAAAAATATGTTTCACAAAATTTAAGTTTGTATTTATTTTTTTTACGAAAATAAAACTATTTATCACTTGGAGTGATTGCTTACAATGAATTTTCTTTCTTGGAATTAAGAGAAGGCCATTTATATTGAGTGTGCCATTTCCTTTTTATAATTATTTTTTATCTTCTTTTTTTTTTTTTTTTGGCAAGAGTGTGCGTCAACATTATACAAGTTTGCAGTGATGATACATCGGATCAAGCAATTTATATGGAATTGTTTTCTTTTAACTTGTTTTTATTTTTTTTCTTAATTTATAAAGGGATTTTATGAATGATAGTAATTACATATTTATCAACAATTTCCATAAATTCGGATTTTCCCTCAAAATATATTTTTAATTTTTCTTTGGATAACATTTATAGTTATAAAATTTGTACATTTAAATAATAACCAACAATAGTCTAACCGCTAAATCATAAACCAATATTAACAATAATTCTTTTGTCCCAAAATAAATGTCAAGGGATCTAGTAATATTTTACTAGATCTTATTAATATTACTTGTTATTTAATTTTAGAGTTTATAGTTATCATTTTTAGTATAATTTTTTTAAAAAAATTAAATTTAAGATTTAAAGAGATTTTGTGGAACTTTACATTAATAAACTAACTTTATGTTAGTTTTGAAATTATGCTTTTTCTAAACCTTTTTATAAAAAATAAATAAAAGTCCTTTTGATTTAAATATAATGAATAACCATCAATCTTTTATATTTATTAAAAAATTAGTCTTTATAAATTGAAATTATTAAATATATATTCATATGTCAAATAATTAATACTTAAGTCTTTAATATAATATTTATTTAATTAATTTAATTAAATTAAAAAATAAATTAATTAATATAAGTTATTTTATATAAAATACATAAATATTTTTTCTTAATCCCTCTTTTTTTTTCTTATTTAATTATTGTTAGGTGAGTATCAATAGGAGTAATTTATAAAAAGTTAATAAATATAAAAAATATATATTATTTTTAAGATTAATATTAACTTTTAAATTATCTCCGGATTAGATGAGTTTTAATATTTTTTACACTAAAGATCTATTAATCTCGAAATACCAAAAAAAAAAAGATTTATTAATCTTGAATTCTTGATAACTGCTGGTCATCCATGAATCATGAAGAAATGACTTTCACTGTTTTGTATGGGAAAAAAGAAAAATAATTCTCCTCTTTAGCGGCAAATCTCACCGAATCACGATCTGGCTGTCACGCTCACGCCAACCCACGTTGGCTCTCTTCCAGTTCCAGCCCCCAACCTTAAATCTCTTTCCGTATTCTCTCTCCCCCTCTCTCGACCTTACCTCTCATACCATCGTCTTCGTTCTCCATGGAAGAAAGCGGCAATAGAAAAGCCCTCATCAATCATTCGTCCACCCGCAAAGGTGGCTGGCACGCCGCAATCTTCATCATCTGTAAGTACCATACCGTATCGGTGATTGACGTCGATTTCGATTCCATCGGTTCAAAAATTGATTGATGTTTCTGAGCAAGATTAGGTTAGATTCACTAACTTCGTTATCTCCGCCTTCGCATCGCAGCTATGGAGTTCGCTGAGAGATTCGCGTACCAAGGATTGGCCTCAAACCTGATCACTTACCTGACCAATGTTCTTCGCGAGCCCGTTCCTACGGCGGCCAAAAACGTTAACACTTGGATCGGCGTTTCGTCTCTCTTTCCTTTGCTTGGTGGCTTCGTCGCTGATTCATATATGGGTCGTTTCAACACAATTCTCTTGTCCTCCTCCATCTATCTCCTGGTATATAACTTAGTTTTTGGCCGGAATTAATATCTCATAACTACATATATTTTGTCTGATATGTGTTATTTTATCATTTATAATAATCTTCCGTGAACTGTCTTTTGCGTACGATTAGATTTCAACAACTGATTCTATTTGAATTCGTTGTTGTGGAGGGAAGTGTGCTACCTACCAAAAGGATTCTTTTGGGCCATGCCAATAATAATTTGTTTTCTGAAAAAAATTAACGTCATAGCTCTATTTACTCTATTAAATTATTAATAAAGTTATAGTTTTAAGCTTTTCGCCGACTATGATTGTAAATTACTAGTATGATGCAAGAGTTCGATTTATATGTACTTTTTTTTATACTTTTTATTGTTTTATATATATTTAAAATGTCTTAAATATATAATTTTTAGCAATAATATAACGCACATGAATTTGGCTTCTCTCTCGATTTCTTTTTCCCTTAAATTCCTCCCCACTTGCCACATTAGCTTTGATTAAATTTTGAACGGGTGGTATTTAGTACGAGCATTTCACAAAATTATTATTAAAACGTGAAATTATAAAAAATAAATAAATAAATTGAAATTGTGAAAATCTAGTTGAAATAGTTCAGAACTGTAATTTAAGAAATAAAAAATTATTTTATAAAATTATAAATCCTAACCATTCAAAATTCGATCTAAGATCTAAGAGTTGAGATGAGAAGTGGAAAAAAATGAATTACAGTTGGTGATGGCGGGTATGATTTGTCTACAGTTATTCCTTCCCTGAAAATGGGAAAAATCTCATTTAATCATTTTACACCAAACGAATTACAGGGCATGATTCTGTTGACACTATCAGTATCGGCAATGAAAGATGCAACCCTATTTTTTGTGTCTCTTTATATTCTATCAATCGGTGATGGCGGGCACAAGCCGTGCGTACAAACATTCGCTGCTGATCAATTCGACGAGGACACACCACAAGCCAGAGATGCCAAAAGCTCATTCTTCAATTGGTGGTACTTGGGAGTGGTTGGTGGTTCTACCCTTGCCGTTTTTGCAGTGGTATATCTTCAGGTAATAATTAACTAAATTCTTACCTTATTAAACCTGGATTTGCAAACTATGGTATTTTCTCTCACTTTCAAGAAGCACTAACTAACTGTCAAATTTAGTTAATGTTTTTGCTTCTCTCTGTCCTTGGATCTAATGAGGATAAGTTTTTCTTTACTTTCTCAAACAAATAGGACAATGCTGGGTGGGATGTGGGCCTTGGAGTATTAGCTGCTTTATTGGCTTTAGCACTGGCATTGTTCTTATTGGGAATCAAAAGGTTTAGAATTGAAGCCCCAACTGGAAGCCCATTTGCTAGTATGGCCCAAGTTTTTGTCGCGGCAACTCGAAAGCGGCGCTTAAAGACCCCATCTGGTGGTTCTCATGTTTATTGGGATGGCGATGAGGAGGATGTTGGACTCCACTCCCATGGGCAACCCAAGTCTCATTCTTTGGCTCTCACTGATGATTTCAGGTGCCTCTCATCATTTCTTTGGTATTTAATTTTTGAAGATTCGATAATAATGAGATCTTTAAAAGACAATGTTGAAGTTGATACTCCTTTATTGTTTAGTCATGTTGCTTGGCACACTTTTCATTAAATGCGAAGTGGAAATTTGTTGTAGATTTCTTGAGAAGGCAATGATCATTGATGACTTTGATTCTTCAAGCAAAACAAGAAATCCATGGAGACTATGTTCAGTAACCCAAGTAGAAGAAGTCAAGCAAGTTCTTCGTCTTATTCCCATATGGCTTGGCTGTTTAATGTTCAATGTTGTCCAAACTCAGTTCCACACATTCGTCATCAAACAAGCCAGCACACTGGTCCGTTCAATGGGACGACACTTCCAAATGCCTCCTGCATCGCTTCAAGGTACCATCGGAATCACAATCCTCGTCACGGTGCCAATATATGACCGATTCTTCGTTCCCTTAGCTAGAAAATTCACAGGCCATCACTCTGGTATCACTGCATTGCAAAGGATTGGTATTGGTCTATTCTTGTCCATACCAAGCATGATTGTCTCAGCCTTAATAGAAACAAAAAGGGTCGGTGTTGCTACACAGTATCATCTTCTAGATCATCCCGAGGCCGTGTTACCGATGAGTATATGGTGGTTGTTGCCTCAGCATATTATCACTGGTGTTTCTGATGCATTCACCACTGTAGGGCTGCAAGAGCTGTTCTATGATCAAATGCCAGAGGCAATGAGAAGTGTTGGGGCTGCAGCATATATAAGCATTGTAGGAGTTGGAAGCTTTGCTAGTAATATAGTTATAGTTGCTGTGGAGGAAATTAGCTCAAGATTTGGTGAGAAATGGTTGGGAAACAATTTGAACAGGGCACACCTTGATGATTTTTATTGGGTTTTGGCCGGTTTAAGTGCTTTGAGTTTGTGGGTTTATATTAATCTTACTAAGAATTTTGTGTACAAAAAGATTATGGTGGTTCAAACTTAGTTATTTAATTACTACAATCAATTGTAGGATATGAAAGAGTATGCAAGTGAAATAAAACTTGTTTGTAAATATGGTTCTTTCAGCATGATTCCTAATATTAGTTAAGTTGGATGTCGTGTTTTGATCTTTTTTTTTTCCTGAAATGTTTAGTAGGGATGGTGTTTATTTTTGAATTACTAGTTGTTACCTTACCTTTTTTTTCTAACGAAGAGGAATTGTTTGATGCTACATTAAATGTTTTGTATAAAAAAAAACACTCAATAGGTTATCAACGATTTTCAAATGGAAAGAGATCGAGATAAATTTGGTAGGTTAGTCCGTAAATTTTAACTGATAAAGGGTAAGACATACGATCATTTAAAGCATGTTTAATTCTTGAGAGTGTTATTTTATTGTGATTCTAGTTGCGACGCTAGTAAAAATATGCTAACTCCTAGATGTTTAAATTTATACCTGATAGACTCGTTTTACCTAACATTAGTATTATTTATGAGGAATTGAGATTTCATCCTATTATTGGATTGTAAGTGAGCCCACCTACTTTCTAAAAATTTTTTTATAAAAAAAAAATTGGTGGGTTTCACTTGTTAAGTAGAGCCTTCCAAATTTCAACCGACCAAACCTCTAAAATATTCATAATTTGTAGAAAATATTTTTTTAAATAGTTATGAACATGACATATATATTGAGAGAAGTAGCTAGGAATGTGGATACCTCGAATAATAGGATTTGGTAAATAGATAATAGGATCTAGTAGTAATATAAAAAAATAGTCATAAACAGTAAATATAGCCTCATCCAACTTCATATAGAGAAGTTCTTAACACTATAATGCTAAAATATTAACACTAAATATTATATATGAAAATTACTGAGCGAACAAATTTGAAAAACAAGATCTTACATTGAGATATTAAAGTAGAAAAACAATATTGATATGCTATATTTTTGTCCCATTTTTTCCAACCTATGGAGTAAGGACACTATCGTTGTTCATTGAGCTGGAGAAACTATTTAGAAGAGGAAGAAGAGGGAAAAAGAGAAAAGGGCGAATCATTTGCAGCTTTAAAAGTGTTCTTTTGTTTATCATTGATACAAAACTATTTATATAATGATTCGATCTTTAATATATGATATATTTAACTAATTTAATTAAATTAATAAAATTAGTTAAGTAAGTTAGTATGGTATGTTTTCTCTAAAATAATATAATTATCTTTCTTACCTCTCGCCTTCCTTTTCTAACTTGATTATTATTAAGAAAGTATCAATAAAATTAATTTAAAAAAATTAATAAATATGAGAAATATATTTTATAATTAAGATCAATATTAACTTCCTTATTATATCTTATATTAAGAAAGGGAATAATATATATTTTCTCTAGTATTAAATATAAGCAACCAATAACTAAAATAACAAATTAACCCTCTAATTTTGAAAAGAAAGGTTAAACTAGGTTCCCTTTTTAAATTTGTCACAAATGAGAAGTATTTCTTAAAAATATCCTCCATTCAACATTTAAAGTTTTACCCTTAATTTCATGATAAGTAATTAAAGCTCCAAATTAATGATGAGTAGAAGTGGAAAAAAAATTATTTAATGTACTATCTATATCCTATTTTTAAAATTATTTTTTTTAATATTAAATATAAAAATTAGATAAAAAAATATTTTAATTTTTAATATAAGATCTCAAATTATTTTATTTTTTAAAATTATAATTTTTTTCTCAATAATATTAAGGGGTTTCTATAAAGTTAATTAAATATAAATTATTAAAAAAAATATTTTAAAAAAATAAACTAATAATTATTATAAATAATTAATTTAATAATTTTATAATCTATATAAATTAGTTAAATAAATAACTCTCGAATGTCTCTTATATTCACATATCTTCCCAATTAGGGGAAATATATTTGTACACATGTTTACTAATGAAAGGTTAGTGTGAAAAGTGAATGTTATGGCTGTTTCTGGTTTATTTTTGTACGAACAAATGTTGAAGAGCGAGATATTTGTTGATTCATTCAACTTGTTGAACAAACATAGCGAATGTATCTCATCATACTCAATTGAACAGCATCTTCGATTTCAAATTCAATTCTCTCTCTCTCTCTCTGAACTCTCTCACTTACTGTCTTCGCCTCCATGGAAGAAAGCAGCTGCAGCAGCAACAGTAGCAAAACCCGCAGAGGCGGCTGGCGCGCCGCAATCTTCATAATCTGTAAGTCGCATTTCGATCCTTGATTCAAGAATTGATTGATGATTCTGAGCAACATTAGGTTAAGATTAGATTCACTAACTTTGTGATCTCCTCCTGCAGCTGTGGAGTTCGCTGAGAGATTCGCGTACCAAGGATTGGCGTCGAACCTGATCAATTACCTGACCAATGTTCTTCGACTGCCCGTTGCAACGGCGGCCAAACACGTTAACACTTGGGTCGGCTTTTCGTCTCTTTTCCCTTTGCTTGGTGGCTTCGTCGCTGACTCATATCTGGGTCGTTTCAAAACCATACTCTTATCTTCCTTCCTCTATCTTCTGGTACATATTCTTTTTGTCTTACCCTTATTCTTTTGTTATTTTTAAAAAACTTTCGGGCGCCGCCTTTGGGTAAGATTGGATTTCAACCTCTTGTTCTTATTGAATTCATTGCTGTGGGAGTGTGGATCCTACCAAAAGGAGACTTTTTGGGCCTGTCCATATTAAATTATTAATATATTCATAGTATTAAGCATCTCTAATTCTTTTCCCCAACCCAGATCATTCCAAATTTTGGATTATTAGGATTTAATATGCAACATAATTATTTTTAAAATGTAAAATCATGAAAAATAAATAAATAAATTCAAAGTATAAAAACTGCTTTTAGTAAAAGATTCAATTTTATTAAAACAAAGGAATTATTACGAAGGCTTGAGAAAAAAATTTACTCGTAAACAAATTTTAAATAACATAAATTTATTATTAATTTATACATTAGAATTTATTATTATTAACAGTTTAATTATTATTAAAATTTTTAAATAATTAAATTTTTTATTTAAGATCTCATACTAATTTTTAAATGATTACAATCACTAACATCAAATCAAAGCAAGAAAGGTTAAAAAAAAAAAAACAGAACAAAAAACATACTTTAGAAAAGACACCCTACAAACATCTAACGGAACCATGTAAAAGCTGTATCCTCCTTCACCTCCTTCCCCAATCCCCCAATAAAATTTCCTATGGCTTATTCCCTTCTACTGTTACCTCAAAAAGCAGCATCAATGTTGAGTTTCACAGTCCCAATAGCAGGCTCTTCCTTGCTGTAGCCTTCCAATAGCCTCTTACTAACCTCATAGCCTTTGCTACACAGTTATATGCATCCACCTCCACTGCCTCAAATACAAACCTAAATCTTGCTTTCCTGATTCCCCAGCAAATACCTCCAAACCAAGCTAGCACATACATATTCATCAGGCTCTTCCACATTTGTCATCCACTCCAACCATCTATCAAATAATCTGCTCATGCTCCTATCTTCAATTCTCAAAGCTAGAGAAGATCCAAACCTACATTGAACTGTCCAAGGGCAAAAGAATAGAGCATGTTCCACTCTCTCTGCCTGCTTCTGACAAATGTCACAAATGGGATTTCTTGAGCATTTCCTCTTATACAATGCATCATTAGTGGCCAAAGCACCACTCGCTGCTCTCCATATAAATTGGACCACCTTAGGAGGCATTTTGCTTTTCCAAATCCCTGTCCACAGCTTTTTAGAGGGCTTCTAAGACCCACCAGGTTCATTCGCCTTCACCTGCCCTTCTGAACTCATTGCCACTTTGTTCCCTCTTGTCACTGTGTATTCCCCATCCTTACTTGTCAACCACATACACTTGTCCTCCATTTTTATACAGGAACTCTCACCTTTTGAATCATCTGCACTTCTTCATCCATCAATACACATCTAACCTGTGAAAACTTGATCTAAACAGTAAATAACTGTAATTAAAAAAATAATATAAAAGTTATTTTATAAAATGTTAAATCCTAACCATTCAAAATTTGATGTAAAGGTTGAGATGGGAAGTGGAAAGGGAGTGGGGGGAAGAAATGGAGATAATCCAAGTTCAATGCACATATTTTTATTTAAAGAATATTGTCATAATATTATTTTAAAATTATATAGGTATGATTATTTAAATTTTCTCTCTCAATTGGTATCTAGTAGAGGGCTCCCTAATTCTTGTATTGTGATTTTTTATACTGACTACAGTTATTTCTCCCTGAAATGGGAAAATTCTCATTTAGTCATTTTACACCAAACAAATTACAGGGCATGATTCTGTTGACACTATCAGTCTCAGCAATAAAACATACAACCCTATTTTTTGTGGCTCTTTATATTCTATCAATCGGCGATGGCGGACACAAGCCATGTGTACAAACATTTGCTGCTGATCAATTTGACGACGACACGCCACAAGAGAGAGATGTGAAAAGCTCATTCTTCAATTGGTGGTACTTGGGAGTAGTTGGTGGTTCTACTCTTGCAGTTTTTGTAGTGATATATCTTCAGGTACTTCATCAAATTCATAACTTAATATTCAATTACGTCACTCAATTATCTTCTCTAATTCAACCCGGATTTGCAAACTATACCCTTTTCTATAGCACTAACTAACTGTCAAATTTAGTTAATGCTTTTGCTTCTCTCTGTCCTTGTATCTAATGAGGATGGGTTTTTTTACTTTCTCAAACATTCAATAGAATTTTGTATTACAACCGTTTTCTATTTAATTATTAATTTTGATCTTATTATCAAATAACAAAGTTTATGTAAGCTATCTATGTGTGTTACATGTGAACAATTATTATATGCAAAATAGGACAATGCTGGGTGGGGTGTGGGCCTGGGAGTATTAGCTGGTGTATTGGCTTTAGCACTGGCATTGTTCTTATTGGGAATCAAAAGGTTTAGGATTCAAGGCCCAACTGGAAGCCCATTTACTAGTATGGCCCAAGTTTTTGTAGCTGCAACTAGAAAGTGTCTTGTAAAGACCCCACCTGGTTCTCATGTTTATTGGTATGGTGATGAGGAGCAAGATGGACTCCACTTCCATGATCAACCCACGTCTCATTCTTTGCCTCACACTGATGGATTCAGGTACCTCTCATCATTTCTTTGGTATTTCAGTTTAGAAAATTCTATATTAATGAGGGACTTTTCTAGACACAATTTCTTTAACAAGCCATGATTGTGAATATGAGATCTTTAACTAACAAGTTGTTGATTGAGTTAGTAAACATCTTCACTCTCGTAAGGAGGAGAACACAAGTTTGATTCTAGGAAAGCGTACTTATTGGAAGAGGTAAAAACATTTTGTGCTCTAAACCTCAAAAGGTAGGGATACCTTTGACTAAATAAATAAAAAAAAAAAGAATATGAGATCTTTATAATACAATGTTGAAGTTAGCACAAACAAATTTTGGTTGATACTCCTTTTATTGTTTAGTCATGTTGCTTGGCACATTTTCTTTAAATACGAAGTGAAATTTTGTTGTAGGTTTCTTGAGAAGGCAATCATCATTGATGACTTTGATGCTTCAAGCAAAACAAGAAATCCATGGAGACTATGTTCAGTAACCCAAGTAGAAGAAGTCAAGCAAGTTCTTCGTCTCATTCCCATATGGCTTGGCTGTTTAATGTTCAATGTTGTCCAAGCTCAGCTCCACACATTCGTCACCAAACAAGCGGGCACAATGGTCCGTTCAATAGGACCACACTTCCAAATCCCCCCTGCATCACTTCAAGGTATCATCGGAATCACAATCCTCGTCACCGTGCCAATATATGACAGGTTTTTCGTTCCCTTGGCTAGAAAATTCACAGGCCATCACTCTGGTATCACAGTGTTGCAAAGGATTGGTATAGGTCTATTCTTGTCCATACTAACCATGATTGTCTCGGCCTTAGTAGAAATGAAAAGGATCAGTGTTGCTAGACAGTATCGTCTCCTAGATCATCCCGAAGCCGTGTTACCGTTGAGTGTATGGTGGTTGTTGCCTCAGCATATTATCACTGGTGTTTCTGATGCATTCACCATTGTAGGGCTGCAAGAGCTGTTCTATGATCAAATGCCAGAGGCAATGAGAAGTGTAGGGGCTGCAGCATATATAAGCATTTCGGGAGTTGGAAGCCTTGCTTGTAATGTAGTTATAGTTGCTGTTGAGGAAATTAGCTCAAAATTTGGTGAGAAATGGTTAGGAAACAATTTGAGCAGGGCACACCTTGATGATTTTTATTGGGTTTTGGCCGGTTTAAGTGCTTTGAGCTTTTGTGTTTATATTTATCTTGCTAAAAATTTTGTGTACAAAAAGATTATGGTGGTTCAAACCTAGTTACCAACTGCCGGGATTCTAGTCTCAATATATAATTGCTATAATCAATTGTAGCATATGACAAAGGAAAGAGTATGGAAGTGAAATAAAATTGTGATTTCTAATATTAGTTTCGATTAGTTTTTTCCGGAAATGTTTAGCAGTGATGATATTTTTACTTGACTTGCTACCTCATACTTTAGATATAATCATAATACTCACTTATGTGTTGCATGGGCGTATTATTTTTGGATTTATCTACTAGTATCCGGTACCGACTAATTCGGTTTACAGGAATGTAGGCCATAATAAGGGGAGCTTGTTATCTCCAAGTAATTATTGCAACCGCATAACTAGGATTTGAACATGAGACAACTATTTAAGCTGAAACAACTTACAACCAGTCGATTTAGACCCTTGTGGTTGCATGGGTGTATTATAATATGTTAATTCATGTGTTGCACATTTGTCTACGTCGTGAGAACTCTTTTAGTAGGCGATCTCGTAAGTTCCCTATAAGTACTCTCTGAATTTTGGGGTTATACCCTAGCCTTAGTGGAGAATGAGTGCCAAACCCACCTAAACTTTTCTTTACCAAAAATTAAAAAAAAAAAATTGGATTAAAAAGTAAATAAAAATTCATAAAAGAAAAGGGCATTGCGGTAAGATGAACACAAAGAAAGAGAGAGGGGCCCACATTTTTATATCTTCGCTCTCAACATTATAGATGCATCTACAAAAAAGTTGCAAACATCATGTTTAGATCACGTTGGAAAAGTTACTTTTCCCTCTCCCACCGTGATACCAAACACACCACGTAAGTTTGGGATCTATTGATGTGATAAATTACAATTACCAATTAAATACCTATTTCAAGAGCTGCTATAAATAAACACAACATGAACCTCAAGACAAATTATATCTATATCAATTATTATTATTATTATTATTAATAAGCCACTAATTGTCTGCCAAAATTATATAATGACTGATGGTTATCACTAATTGATAAGTTTCAGTCCGATGTCAAAGTCTTCACAGTGCCTAGTATGAGGAAAGAAAGAAGTAACATTGATAATAGTATTGGAACTACAGTCACGTTTAGGAGGAAAGTGAAAACAAGGATCCATGGATATGGCTCTTTCACATGGAGGATCTGGAACCTTTCCACTTAATGACCCCTTCAGAATCCATGGCTTCAAACCACCAAGGCTCTGAGCAACATACCCAAAAGTAGAAAATGAACTTGTAATCAACACATCACATAAACTCAGCAGATACATCTCAGTCCAAGCCTTCATGTTGTGCTTATTATCTTTTGAGTTTTGATGTTCTTCATGACTTGGCTGATAAACTCTTATCACTTCATTTTCCATATACCTAGCTTTTAGCTTTATTCCATATTCTGAATATAAAGAAATGACAAGAACAGCTTTTGAGGTATTATTATAATTCTGGGATTGAGAAGAAGTTACTGATATTTTCTCATCTGGTTTAGGCAAAAGATTGTGTTTTGAGGTACAAGATAAGATTGTGTTGAGAACAACTTGATGGGGTTGTTTATTTGTGTCAAATACTCTAATCTGAAGGCCAATCTTCTGAGTTGCCATTGATAAATGAGTTTGATAGAAGTTTCTGATGAATTTCCATGCTGCATTTGATGGGTGAAGAAGGTAGTTTCCTAGAAGGTGAAAGATTGTGTCTTTTTCTGGGAACATTTTGGTTAGATCTTGTCTGAAAGATGGAATCATGAAAAGAGAAGGAACAAAGTACTGATTTGACTGCAAAATCAACACAGGAACATTCTGCAGAAGATCTTGAGTAGAACCACAGTGGAAAAAATCATAATGATCATCATTGGTGTGTCTTAGATGAAGAACAGCGCGATGATCATCATGATCATGATCATCTTCCCAATGATGATGAGAAAAATCCCTAGTTGGCAATAACCATGATGAATTTGGAAATGGCTCACAGAAGAGACCATCCATGTCAGATTCAAATTTGACAAGAAGAACTCTGTCTGTGAGAAGAGCATAAAGAAATGCAGAAATTAAGCTTAGTATTCTGTTTCCTAAGCCATCCATGCCTGTCCAGATAAGGTATTTGCCGTTTATAGTAGAAGCAGCATGCTTGTTGCTGGAATTAGGGTTGGACTGGTTTCTGATGAAGGAGAAGGAAGATGCATAGGTTCTGTGAAGATTTTCATAGTGATGAAGCTTGGATTTCAGGTGTGAAGAGGGCTTATGAGGTGAAGCTTTGCGGTATAAGTGAGATTCATGTCTGCTTAAGCATGATCCTCCATCAACTCTCGTTGGACTAGATGAATTATCTTTTGTATAGCCTAGTGATCCATAATTTTTACCTGTATATTGAAAGACAAGGCATCAAAAATTCAATACTAACAGTACTATTTGCGGATAAAAATATTAGTTAAAATTAATTAAAAATAATAAATGTGTAAGATAAGTAATTTTTTTATTTGAAATATATTTTTATTTATGAAAATGATTAAGAGAGAGAATGAGTAAAAAAAAGATGAGAGGGACATGTAATTAATTAGGACTAAAAATGAAAAAAATATATTAAATTTTTAGATAAATACAAATTATTTATTTAGGACCAACCCTATGAAAGATAATATTGTTTATATATAGAATTGGAGGGAGCGAGTTAAGGATTTCTTAGCAAAAAGAGATAAAGATAAAGGCTTGGTGCGCCTCACTTGCGTTTGCGTTCTCCTCCTTATGGAGGTAAGGTCACTTCCATCTCAACTAACAGGGTTCTTATATATAAAAATTACTCAAACCACACATTTAAAAAAACAAGATTGATATGTTGGGAATTACAGTGAAAAATATGAATTTTATTATAAAATATAATAATTATATAAAAATTAATATGTAAAATATAAAAAAATAAAGAAAGAGTTTCTTAGTAAGAAACACTCCTAGGACTTTCTTTAAGATTGGGAGTTTGGCTCCCAAGAACTTTCTTCCTCTATTAGCACTATAGTTTTCCACATCTTTGAGGGTAAATTTGTTTTTTAAGATTTTCTCACCACGTCAAAAAATTGGTTCCCATCAAAAGTGGCGGGAACTCGCTTTTCTTTTTTTGTTTTATACACAAATTTTTGGAAAGAAATAAGTTGCCTTTCTATGAATGAGAGAAAATTCTTTCTTGTGAGAGAAAATTCTTTCTTGTGAGAAAAAATTGTGCCCAAATGTCCGCCACCAATAGAAAATCTAAATTTTTCTTATTTATCACTACACAAACTCTAAAAAATATTGAAATCATTGAATCCTTTTCAATTTAGGAAGAAAGTGCAATCAATTACCTGATGGTGGAGTAACGGTATGGTCTTTCCCTTTGATTCCAATGGCTGGGTCTGGTTTTGCAGACAAGAAGTCCAGAAGAAGATAAGAGATGGAAGTATAATGAAGCCAAGTAATAACCCCTACAATAGGCATAACTATGCAACACACACTCAACAATGCTCTGAGTCTCCCCAATCTTTCCACCATGCTTCTCACTTCAAACAATTTACACTGTTTTTTAGATTGGAGGTTTTGCCATATAAGCACCTAGTTGGGGTGGGCCATGGCTCATTAATTACAGGATTATATTATTCATTCACCTTTTCCTTCTTGTAATGGCCTTAAATTCCCCTAATTATTCCTTTGGATTATAATGTGTGTGTGTGTATTTACAAATAAAAAGGAAGTTTTCTAAAATTAGTATTAAATGCGGGCTGCTTTTGAGATTTAAATGAACCTGATTCTATTGCTTTGAATATTGAAGCAAACTTTCTTTCTTTCTGTTTTTGTATCATCTTACATCATTTCAAAATGTTAAAAAGAAATTAAAACGTGACTTTTATTTAGTAAATTAAAATTTTATAAAAGATAATATTATTTACATACAATAAACAAATTGCGACACAATGTAATAAGTTTTCTTTTGCCGTAAAATACCTATACCTTATAAAAGTTTATTATATAAATGAATATATTATAGTATGAATTTATTACATATTTAACATATATATAATATATTGATACTATGGATACTCTTTATATATATCAAATTAATTACTTATTAATTAATATGTGGAGCTAGATGATAAATTTATAAACATTACAGAGTTAATTAATTAAATTAATTATTTATAAAAAAATTAAAATTTTAAAAATATTTTTTATAATTATTTTTATTAGAAATTATCTTATTGAAAAAATTCTTTTAATATGTACTATCAATATTGCTAGTTTAAAAAAATTATTGTATAAATTTATGAGATCAAATAAATTAGTTTATTATATTTAATTTAAAGTTATTTACATTTTAATATGTGCAATGAACATGGGCAATTTTGATGTATTAATTTACTTGATTTGATTTTTTTTTTATTTTTTAATGTATTAATAATTTGACTCTTTTATAACTGTCAAACCCCCCCCCCCCCACTCTCAACCCTCGAAGCTTTCAATCCAATCGTCGCGCAGAGATTAGCCGCCGCTCAGCCGCACTACCTCGCGCAGCAACCGCTGCTCACGTCCTATTGCTGTCGCATCTCCGCTCCGGCAAGGTAAGTTCGGATCCCTTCCACCTTAATATCTCTGTGCTCTGCTTGTGGTTGAATTTAACAGTCTCGGAAGCAAATAAAATCAGTTTCGCTGGGCTTATTTTGAACCTTCTGAAACCATTGTCGCTTTTGATTGTCTTCTATCCCAGTCTGGTGGTCATGTTCGCTGATGGTCACAGTTTTATTAATATGCTCCCAAAATTTATAGCTCGCGCCATCAATTAGATCTCTGCTCATTGCTTGCTCTGAAATGGACACAGTGCGATTTTAACTTCTCAAATTGTTTTTGTTACATTCATTATTTTTTACTGATTTAATATGTTGCAATTCTGTTGCCTAGATTTGCTTCCTTTCTTCTTTTTCCATGTTTTGTTCTCATACTTGTTCCTTATTTTGTTCTTAAACACAGCCTAATTATTTATGCCTTATTTACAGATTCAAAGCTGAAGTTATGAAGGTGTTCAGGATTAATGGAAGCACTCTTTCTCTTGCACTTTTCACTGATGTCACCAATTCAAAGTCAGTCTTGTTTTCCGTGTGATATTTAAAAATGAGAATTTTTCACATAAAGTTGCATTCTTGTAGATTGCTGACTATGCATTCTTTTTCCCACTTTTCTCTTCTTCAAATGTTGAGAAATTGAAGTATACAGAGGATGAGAGTGTTGAAAAAAACAGATTCTGAGACTGGTCTCTTATAGTTGAGCAAGTAGTTTTTATACGAGACAAAATGCTAGAACTGTGGGACCAAATGCATCTAAGCCACTGACAACAATAATTTTTAATTCAATATAATTGTTTTCAATTTTTTTTGGACAACTAGAAATATAAATATATATATATATAGAAGTATCATTATAATAACTTTTAAAAGATTAACTGATTGTGGGAATGTTTTTTCATTAGTGATTTTTTTGCTCCTTTCAGCTGTCAAGTGAAGTGGTATTGTTATATATGTATGAATATGATTTAATAATATAGAATGGTTGAACACCTTACAATTTCCTGTTTGTAGCATTAGGTTAAATGGTTTTCTTTTTGGGTAACCGCCAGACAGCTTAGTAACTAGATGTTAGAGGTCACATGTCAATTTCATTCTGGAGGAGGTAATTTTGTTGAATAAGTTGTAAGGAAAAACATATCTATTTATTTTTGCCTAAAATAGTTTTTACATGCTATAATGAAGTTTGGGAACTTGATCTCAGACATTAGTTGAAGTATGAGATACAATTTCATGTTATTGCAGGGAGCTCTTAGAAAGTATGCAAGCTGCGACATTGGAACCAGAAGTTGCGTTTCTCAATGCTTCACTTGTAATACTTAATTTTATTTATGTAGGAATTATTGTTTCCTTCCTTTTCTACTTCATCTGTGTTGCTGTCTCTTTCTCAGAGTCAAGTCCAGCCCCATTTATAAAATGATAATTGATAGCATAATATTGGTTATGAAACAGTGGACAAGTAGTGAAATCTTATTGCATCTTTCTATTGTTCCCTCTTTTGTCAATTGAACCAGATCCCAGATGTTTTCCCTGTTCTGGCTGCTGCGCACAAGACGCTCATCGCCAAGTCACGGGATTCTTTGACAACACGCACACTTCATTCAGAGCTGGTTTTCAATTACTCAGGATCCAAGCATGTAATCTTTGTATTATTTGTGTTACCTGTTTTTTTTTTCCATTGTTCTCTATGATAGAATATGAACGTTGTTGAGTTATGGCTAGATTACAGAGTCGTTGAAAAGATGCGGAATCTCTGATACCACAACTTACATCCTTGCTGCTCGATTTGATGCTACTCCTGAGGAGGTGAGATAATTCTGTAATGAAGCATGTGTCTTGAGTCCCACATTGGGAAGGTCACCTTGAAGTAAAGGACCTTATAAAGCCTTGGGCTCTCTAACTTCAATGGCTAGCTTTTGCCTTTTAGGGTGTAGTTCTCCTAAGGACCCATACTCGTTACAGTATTACCCCCTTTTTTCTCATCCCACATTACTAGAAAGTGATCCTAAAGATACTTATCCTTGTTTTAAGATGAAAGCAGTTGAGAAGTTAATTAATGGGAAAGAGGTTGACCTGGAAGAGCTGGAAACGAGAGCAAACCAGGCCCAGATACAAAAAGTTTGCATCTACACTTAATCTATATCACTTTCTGTGTTTCCTTTTGTACATAATAGCATAGTCATTAATTTTGCTTATGTTTCAGCATTACAAGATATCAGGGCCAGAGCTTGGTGTATCATCACTTGCAGATGCAATAACTTGCCGTATAGCAGCTCGTGATGCCTTGTGAAGAATGGTTGTCGTCTGATTTCATACAAATACTATTTGCTTTTTATGAAGTCCCACTTGTGAAGAATGGAATTGTAACAGGAATCTTTCTGCTTCTTTGCTGGTCACTTTGTCTTTTTACATCTGTTGTCCTTGTATTCTTTCTTCTTTTTTTAATGTAAAATGTCACATTAGCTGTAGAAAATGAAAACTAGTAATCTTAGCTAGCAGATGTGGTTTATGTCAAGGTGATTAAATTGCGTCTGCTTTGGAAACAATGGTTTCATAATTTACATGAAGCAGTATGGTTAGTGATGCTATGTTATTATCTGTTGATTCTTAAACAAGCCAAGTGTGTGTTTGGATTAGTGGTGGCAAAAGTAGCTTTTATTTCATCTGATTCTTACAAACTTAAGATAGGGTAAAAGTTAGATAATGAAATGTGATTTATATTTATATTTTCTTTTTGTGAAAAGTTAGTTTGACAAATTGAAACTTGTTTGGATGATTAATGGAAAAATCTGTTTAGATAAAATGACTTGAAAGGAAATGACTTTTATTAAATACTTTTTTAGTTTTTAATATAAGATATATTTTATAGTATAATTTTATACTATAAAATAGGTCTTATATTAAAATACAAATGAGTAATTTATATATATGTACATACATAATATGTGGATTCCACTTGGTTTTTTTCCCCAAGATATATTTTGTAATATAATTTTGTATTACAAAATAGGTCTGAGTAATCCATATATATGTGTACATAATATGTGGGTTCACTTAGTCTTTTTTCTTTCCTCTCCGAGCATCACTCTCTCCCCCTATGGCAAATTTTCTTCAAACGTGGCGATAGGCAACCTTAGATTGACTTGTACTTATAAGTTCCAAAAAGTTATTTTGGGCAAAAGCTTATCCAAACTTGTGATGTGCCTGATTGGCTTTCTTTTTAAAATTATAGTTTTAAAAGTGTATTTAACTTTTAGGTTAAAAATTAAACAAATTTCTATTATATATTTAGAAGAGTTTCTAGAGTAAATTATAGTTTTGGATAAACTTGTGAGAGTAATTTTTAGGTAGTAAAAATATTTTTAGGCTGTGTAATGACTACTTTAACTCTATCTTTTTTCTCTATTATTTTACCCCACGTCCTTTCTTGTAATTTACCTATTAAAAAATTATTCTAGTAATAAATATTTAAACACTTATTCCTTCATAATCACTATTATTCCAAAAGCCTTTTTCTAGAATTTTTTTTTTCATAAACGCTTATCTAGTGATATTCTGGATCAAAAAAGAAAAGCCAACTTATCAATGAATTAATAAATATTATACATTACTTCCTCCTATTTTTTTAATATATATAAAAGAAAGTTTAGGTGAGTGGGATTTCATGTCCTCAGGCTCAAATAGCGCTTACAAAGATGTTTAAGATTATCTATCAATAAAATCTTCACATCGGTAGATGGTAGTAAGATTTGATTCACAACAAATGAAAGGATTATTTGTTTTAATAAATCTTTTTATTACTTATATGTATATTTCTATTGGAGACAATCATATTCAAGGCATATTCGAACACTAAATGTTGGCAATTCTCTAAATAAGGATTTGAACATTAGTTCTCCATATCATGAGAGACTAATCTCTTTTATTAGACTCAACCTGATTAATAAATCTTGAATGGTTAAATAATTGACACGAAATAAAAGAAATTATCAAGAAAACATTTAAGTATTAATTTCCCTTCCTGTTTAAAGAAATTTTGTCAATCTGTTTTGTTTTTTAACCAATACCAAAAATAAAATCACCTAATACCAGAATTACCCAAATCTAGGGGGACCATATAACGATAATAACCGTCTTAACTTCCGAATTCTTGGGGCCACTATCAAACTTTCTCTTCAATCAATTTCTTCCTCTTTGCAGATTTCTCTTCTTTCTCATTTCTCCACACACCTTCATTTACCTGTTCAAACATCCATTGTAAGTCCTCGCACGCACTTTCTGTTCTTTAATTTATTTTAGATTATCTTTTCCCTCAGTTTGATCTCATTTTTAATCGATCAGCTATGAGGTTTTAATTGTTTTTTCAATATCCCCTGTTTTTTCAACGATTCAAAGGGTATAATCGAGGTGAATTTCTTATGCAGAAAAGAACAAATGTCTCTGTTAATTTCAGAGTTAAAATTTATTAATTCAAGCATTTAAATTTCAATATTCGTTATAAAATCTCTTATATACTTATTTAACTTGCTCATCTAATACACAATTCTTCAAATTATATACAAACACAATTTTTTTTAGAAGGTCAAGTTATCATCATTCCCTTTCTCTGGTTTGGGAAGGTCTATTACAAATATCAATAATGTCAAATTAGGTATAATAATTTAAACAGGGCATCATTGGAAAGCCATGAGAAATTATTCTTGGTGAGGTTTCTTGTAATAATTTTGCAGTAATTTCCTAGAATAGAGCATTGTTTATCATGTCAAGATGTTTAGCATGTTGAAATCTATGTAGTACCAATAAGAATACACATATCAATGACTAAAACAAAGGATACTCCTTCATTGATTGATCTGGCTCTTGAATATGTTAGGGGTGCTATGCGAAATGACGTCCTGAGATTTTTTGAGTAATATGTAATTTGTGTTGGGCTTGGGCCCTCTCTTTCTTATAAAAAATATTACTCATTTTGTCCTTAATATATGACATAATTAAAAAATTGATCTTAATTTAATTAAATTAATTAAATATACCTTATATTAATGTGTAAAATATTCGAGAAGAATTTGTTCAAATATGTCGAAATCTCTGTAGTATGGATGGGATGTGTAACATGCCATGGATTTATACGAATGTTGCTAAACTTTGCAGCTTCTTTAAGCCGCGCGAAGAAACATGAAAGGTGGTTTGTTGAGGAGGTTAATTACCATACAGATGCTGATGTGATTTCTCCAGTATGTTCAATTCCTGCTACAATTCATACGACCAGAGGGATCAATTTGTGAGGTACCCAATGCACAACTATTGTGTACGTGTGTGTGTGTGTATTCATTGATGTTTTATGGGGAAAACATATTGAAAGTGAATGATTGCAGAAGACAAAAGTGTACGTTTGATCCTGTTAGTCTCAAATAATAATTGTGTCTATCTTTATTATTTTTAAAAATTAAACTTAATTTGTCAGGATCTAAAAATGTTTCATCCACTTTCAAAATTTCAATGCCATGTAAGCATTTTTTTTTTGTTAATAATGTTAGGGTTAGATGACTAAAAAGACACGTTTTAAATGAGATCTTTCCTGAAAGTGGGAAGTCATGAGTTCATCCCGCTTGTAACTTCAAGCTGTTACTGTCTGCGTATCTAATTCTACCAAAAAATTAAGGGACTTAAATGAAACTAGTGTGAAGTTAAAGTAATGAAGATGCACTTTTGCCTATTTCTCATTACTCAGTTCAAATGGTGATGATGATGATGCAGGTTGGATGATCTTGATTCTAACAATTCAGTGCAATCCAATCCAAGTGGAATCATGAAGAAGCTCATATTTAACATAGAAGGTAAGCCACTTGCTGCGCGAGAGAACAGGAATGCATCAAAATCATTTAGGATGGGAATGAAGAAAGGATCAGATGGACTAAAAACATTTGGAAGATCATTGAAAAGTGGAGTCACATGGCAAGTTTTCCCAGAAGATCTTAAAGTATCAGAGACTAAAATATTTGATCCTCAAGACAAGACCCTTTTGCTATGGAACAAGTTCTTTGAGCTTCTTTGTATTATTTCAGTTTCATGTGATCCTCTTTTCTTCTATCTTCCTTACTTCAACCTCAGATCTCACTGCCTTGCCATTGATACTAAGCTTGCATCCACTGCTATTATTCTGAGATCAATACTTGACACTATCTATCTCATCCGCATGGGTTTCCAATTCCGGACTGCTTTTATCGCCCCGTCCTCTCGGGTTTTCGGGCGAGGCGAACTCGTCATTGATCCTAAAAAGATTGCCAAGAGATACCTTGGGCGTTACTTTGTTGTTGATTTCAGTTCTGTGCTGCCATTGCCACAGGTTTTGTCAAACTATTATCATCAGCTTCTTTTAATTAGCCACTGCTTTGCTTCAAGAATTTCTTTCTCCTCTATACCTGTAATAATTCTATTGAAAAACCTAATGACAAATACCTAACTCAATTGTATGAAGGTCTAGTACAAAGAATATTATTCCCTCATGTCATAAATATAAAAACTAGTTAGAGAGTTTACTTTAATCCTAAATATAAAACCTCCATTCATTTTATCCTCTAAATTTATAATTTTTTCCCAAACTATATATCCGTAGTTTCCCTTCAAGCAGTATTTCCTATGCAAATGATTAAAACAGTTTATTGGCACTTATCTTCTTATTTAAAAAGGGTCAAGGGATTTGCTCTGTAAGTTTTTACTCAGGAGCAACGTTGCCTCAAGTTTTTTTTTGGTTTAAGGTTGCTTCGGAAATATTAAAATAGGCTAATATTTCCCCTTACTTTTATTAATGGTCAACGTTAATTTTTTAATGAGGTGGAGCAATATTGCTACTTTTAAAAACTTCCAAGGCGACATTGAATCCAAATAAACATACGGGGTAAATTTGCACATTAACCCTCTTAAAGAAAGAAAAATAAAAACCCTTGTGTTTGGCTACTGAAATTAAGTATTCTAGTCAGGTGTGGAAATTTGTCTGTGTTATAATAAGATGTTTTTAGTGCAGATTGTGGTGGCCAACTATCTCCGAAAAGCAAAAAGTTTAGAGGTGTTAGCCACAAAAACAACACTATTGAGAGTAGTGATCCTGCAATATATTCCAAGATTTGCACGCTTTATCCCTTTAGCTACAGAAGTTAAGAAGACAGCTGCTGTTTTTTCTGAAAATGCATTCGTTGGTGCCACCTACTATTTGGTTTGGTACATGCTTGTTAGCCATGTAAATTCATCTTTCATGCTCATATTAATTCTAATAGAGATCTTTCTTCCAACTTTATTAATTTGCGAAATTAGATTTCAACAAGTGTTTTGTTGTGTTTGTGTGATGTGACAGATAGTAGGGTCTGTGTGGTACTTACTAGCAATTGAAAGAAGTGACACATGCTGGCAGAATGCTTGTGCTGCTGCAGCTTCTCAAGGATGCATTCCACATTTCTTGTACTGTGAAAGTTCCAATAGGCGCCATCCTGGATATGAAGCCTGGAAAACTGTCAATGGCGATATTCTTGACAGGAACTGTGGAGCTGGAGGTGACGACCCTCCATTTGATTATGGAATCTACACTCGAGTTGTAGAGAAGGGTATTACTGCCTCCAGTGATATGTGGAGTAAATTCTTTCTATGTTTCTGGTGGGGCCTCCAAAACGTTAGGTATTTATATATCATTTAACGCTTATTTTTCAGTAACACTCAATATCCTAAACTAATTTTTGGTATATCCAACACCCTAAAGTAATTTTTGGTGCATAAAACACCCTAAAGTATTTTTTTAATAGCATTTACGCTATATTTGGATGGAAAGAAAATTAAGGAGGAAAGAATAATACATGGAAAACTCCCAAAAATAGTAAAAAAAATTTACCATTTTAGAAAATTTCCCTTCCAAGTATTCCCTTCCCCTTTTTCGCCTCAATTTTTTCTCCATCTAAACATATCATTAGTATTCTAAGTTTAGGATACCCATTGTTACTGAGAAGAATACTTTAAAGTTATATTGAACTAAAACAAAAATTACTTAAGAATATTAAGTGATACGGGAAAAATGCTTTAGGGTGCTGAATATACTAAAAATTAGTTAACAATACACTTCAAGATGCTACATGCTACTTAACCCTATATATATATATATGTGTGTGCTTGTTCTCTCATTCTCATTTCCATTCATCTTGTTCCTGGAAAATATCCAGTGGTTTATGCTGCTAACATCTTACTCACCAGTCACTTCCTTATACAAAACATACTTAAACTTGACAGCAGTTTGTGTGTTTTAAGATGTAGCATGCTTTATTCTTCAAAAAAAGCATATAATCATGGTGAGTATGGAAAAACCAAAGAACATGGCTCATATAAGAATTCATTATACAATAAACCCTGTTTTCAATGTTTTGAGATATGGAAATTCAGTAATATAATTAATGAGCACTTTGAGATGGCATGCCAACAATCCTGCATCATTTGTCCAACAAATGAACTTATGTTGTGCTAAATTGTTGGATAATTCTATTTCTATAGCTAATTTTCAGTAATGCTATATATCTTCACAACATTTACCAGCCTAATAATAACCTTTGGCTTTGTTTTTCCTCAGCACACTTGGGCAGGGGCTTGACACCAGTACTTACATTGGGGAGGCTTGTTTTTCCATTTTTATATGTATTTTGGGGCTTGTCCTTATGGCTCTTCTGATTGGAAAAGTGCAGGTAAAAGCAAAAGCCTAGCTTCACAGTTTTAGTTTCCTTATATGCTTTCTTGTGTATAATTACTCCTCTGATCATATTTATAAGGTAGAGAAAGAATTGTTTTTTTGGTCCTAATAATAAGACGTCATTGACTTCTTTTCCCCATGTATGTTACTACCTCCGGTCCTTAATATAAAAGCTAGATAACTAATTTGCGAACATTAAGAAAATTAGTTAAGTCAGTTATTTTTAATAAATTTATCTTAATTTCCCTGAACTACCTCATTTAATCATGTATTGGAATTACTTCTCAATTGTTAGCCACCTTAATACGTACAATCAATAAGAATACTTTAGGCCAAAAATTATGCAAAGTGGATTGAGGTCTTATATTTAGAACTAAAATAAATCTTTTGTCTAGCTTTTATAGAGGGGGTATTAAAATAGGAGCAAAGTTGAAAACTTGTTAAATTTTAGATAGAGTTTATGAGTTTTAAAATCTTTCTTAATTCTATAAAATATGTTAGAAGTGACTTATAAATAAGATCTGAGGTAATGTGTGAAACTTGGACTTAGATTACATCAATGTCAAAAAAAGTTGCATGAAGAGTTCTAAGCTTTGGGTTATGATGCGATTGAATGAACAGAACTACCTTCAATCAATAACTGTTCGTCTTGAGGAAATGAGGATAAAAAGGCGTGATTCTGAGCAGTGGATGCATCACCGAGTGCTTCCTCAAGAGCTCAGGGAAAGAGTGAGACGCTATGATCAATACAAATGGATGGAAACTCGAGGTGTCGACGAAGAGACCTTGGTCCAGAGTCTTCCAAAAGATCTCAGGAGGGATATCAAACGCCATCTTTGCTTGAATCTGGTCAGAAGGGTAAGTTATACACTCATACATTCCTTCATATTGGGATGCTTCAACTTCATCATCACAGTTCTGAACTTCTGTTTCTGAAATGTAATCTAATCTAATCCTGATTACATTACAGCAAATAACAACAAATCAAGTAATCCCCATTAAATAAACTTGACTGTGCAATATAGATTCAAACTTACATGCCTCAACGTGTAAACATCTATACTCTTAACGAGACAACATTTAGACATTTATACCCTACATTTTTAGCCTTGATAGATTAAAAAAGATCATTTCACATTTACTTTTACTTTTGTCTGGATAAAATATAAATTTTATTACATGATTCCTTCATGTCATACCAAACAAATATTCTGTAATCATCTTTCCATTTCGTTACATTCCTACGATTCTTTGAACCAAATGGGCACTACATGTCATAATATCATATGCAGGTTCCTCTCTTTGCTAATATGGACGAACGCTTGCTGGATGCTATATGTGAGCGTTTGAAGCCAAGTTTGTACACAGAGGGAACATACATTGTTAGGGAAGGAGATCCAGTGGTTGAGATGTTCTTCATAATACGTGGTCGTTTAGAGAGTGTGACCACAGATGGTGGAAGAAGTGGATTTTTCAACAGAGGACTTCTCAAAGAAGGTGATTTCTGTGGAGAAGAGCTTCTCACATGGGCATTAGACCCTAAATCTGCAGCAAATTTGCCATCATCAACAAGAACAGTGAAAGCTATGAATGAAGTTGAAGCATTTGCTTTAGAAGCTGAGATGTTGAAGTTTGTTGCTTCACAGTTCAGACGCCTCCATAGCAGACAAGTTCAACAGACCTTCCGGTTCTACTCGCAGCAATGGAGAACATGGGCAGCGACTTTCATTCAGGCTGCGTGGCGCCGGTACACGAAAAGGAAGATGATAGAGGCGATGCTGATAGAGGAGGAGGAGGAGGAAGAAGATTATGGTTCTGATGATGATGGAAAAGCCTTGATTTCAAGAACTGAAAGTTCATCAAGGACTGGACTTGGTTCAGCCATTTATGCTTCTCGCTTCGCTGCTAAAGCTCTTCATGGTCGTAAGCTTCGTTTGCTCCAAAAGCCTCCAGAACCTGACTTCAGCGTTTATGATCATTAGCAGCTGAAAGAGTAGAAGCTCCTGTGTGTCTCTGTCTTCCCTGTTCATATGCAGAGGAGACGAGAGTTTTAACTTGTATAGTGACATGTAAGTAATATAACTTAGTTGTTTGTGGCATGTGGTGATTTGAGTTTTGATAAACCTACCCCACTTTTGTTTCTGTAGGAGATTTTGGTGTTCTAACTCTTGGGAGCTGTTTAGTTGTTTATAGTGTGCTCCACTTGCGAGGTGTACATGTCATGTTCATTTTGATACTCTAAAGAATGAACTAACAGAAAATAAAAGGCAGTTTCTTATACCTTTACTGTGTAAAAAAATCTAATAACGTGAGTCATGTATATATATAATTCATAATGAACATATATAAAAAAAATTAGAATGAAATGGTTTATACGTGTAGAAAAAATAAATCAAGTAGTATGAAATTTTTTAAAAGAGAAAAGAAAAAAGTTGATAAAATCTATCTAAAGATTGAGTGGTTAATAAAACACAATGACTTTATTCAATACATGTACTCAACTCTACTAAGATATTTTTGTTGTTAAATATATAATTTATAATAAATCATACTCCTCTAAAACTTAATACAGTACCTAATTATAGAGTTAATTTTAATCCTAAATATAAAACATATTTTCTAAATTATCAATATTAATACTCCCTCAACGATAATCAAGTAAAAGAAAAGGGAATTAATGTTAGAATATTTTATAAAATACATTATATATTAAATAACTTAATTAACTTTTTTAATCTAATCAAATTAATTAAATATATCATATATTAAATATCATAGGAGTAGTATTTATAAGGCATGAACGGTATAACTCATCCATCAAAAGATGTGTGTGTATATGTAGAGAGAGGGGGTGATTAGTAAGTAAGTAGAAGGTATAGGCATTGCATTCGGGTTCTGATTTATCATATTCATTTGTTTGTATCTTAAATAAGTTCAACTGCTTTCCTGCAAAATGCGTCCGGGATTTCTTGGCCACAATTGCTTGATACAGAAGTTTCAAACAAGAAAAATGAAATATTACATCAAAGAATATACAAGACAAGAAAAGGTTGTGCTTTTTGGTGAATACATGATAGCATTCAAAATCAGGTTGAGCGGCGGATACAATAAGAACCTGAACCTGTTTCAGGATTATAGTGATCAACTCCGCCATGCAGAAGATAATTCTAACTCAAGATCTTCTTCCCACCATGTGCTAGACTGCAGAATCACACAATGCAGGAACCAGATAAATGCAACTTATTCAGACATGAACAAGATAGGGTATCTCAAAATAGGATAAATAGGGCCATAAGAGCAAAAAAATAGAGTCCACTTAACATTGAAAGGAACCAAAATTCAACTCAATCCACCCATGCACATATATCAACAGAAGTGAGAAGAGCATCATCAGAATATAAAATTAAACCAGGGGGGAATTGCACATAGTACTTAGTTTTAATGCTCTATCTTGTGCTCAGAATACCAGTATATTTTGGTACAGAAAGGAACATGGTATTAAAAACAGATGACCTTTGTTAGAAAAAATTTAATACTCCACCTGTCCTAAATATAAGATTTAGTTTGTAATGCAAATTATACTATAAACTAGGTCATGTTGGAGATTGTGCCCTAGGGGCCAATCATTATCTTATGAACATTGTTGATTTATGAATTTCTTAATAAAGTTATCATATTATTTGCATGTTTACTATGATGACAATCCTTGGATAACTCGTGATCTTATCCTAAATGTCCCTGGTCGGTCATCTATGTGGGAGCAGAGATGAAATAAGACCAGTATGACTTTGAAGATATATAGAGATATAAATCAAAGTCATAAGCACATGTAAGAGTACAGGGTGTTGGACCGACCCGCTATGAGAGAGCTGCATGGGTCAAGTCATAAGCTCCTCTCATATACAAGCCATGTCACTATGCCCTTTGACCTGAGATCATCATGGATTCCTACATGACAAACGCTCAGCTTTGACCTAGTCAAAAGTCACTTTTGACCGAGTGATCATAAAGGCTATGCTCGGGCTTAGTGGTTTTTCATGCGGAGGAATGTGAATAGTCAAGAAGGAATTTGTCCCTCACATTCGTAGAGAGATATTACTGGGCCCCTCGATGAGTGAGTCTGAGAAATGTATGGCCATACTGGAATGGAAGGGTAGTTCCATTTCTATATTCAGACTACTCAGGGATCGAGAAAGTAACGGTCAGGAACAGGAGGATGACGTTCACCATGCCTCATCCTTGACCGAAATATCGTGTGACAAAAGGGACGTGATATGGTTGTATGAAAGGTTACATCGTTTATCGATCCTCATATGTTTTGGGTAGTCGTAATGCCTTGCTAGAGACCGCTTACGACTTGTGGGTCAGTATAGTAACTGGGCCACTGCCAACTTCATATGGGCCTACAGGGTCGCACACAAAACAGCCCAATACGAGCTATGATGTCCAGATTCATTGAATCTAAGAGATGTCTAGATTCAATGAATAATCTAGGGTGGATATATATTTTATATATATATATAAATTAGTTTATATATATTATATATATAATATAAGAGATATTTGTAAGATTTAATTTATAAGGATAAATTAAATCTCTATCATTTTTGAATTTGAATTTAAATGGATATGATCTATTTGAATTTGAAATTCAAATTGATAAGATATCTCAAATTTGATTTATGAGAATAAATCAAATATAATTCTGTCTTATCTTTATTTTAAATTAAATAAATAGGTGAATTAAATCTGTGGGACGAATTTAATATAAACCATATTTATTTAATCAGTTTCTTATTAAATTATGCAATATATGATATTGTATTAATTCAGAATTAATATAAGATTAATTCTGAAGCCCGGCCCTATTAGAAGCCCGATAGCTTCCTATATATTTGACATTAGGAGCTAGGGTTCTACACACAATAGATCTCTTCACACACATTCAGTCGTGAGAAAAGGGGGCAGGGAGAGTGCAAAAGGTTTGCACATAAGAAACTGCCGAGATAGAGAGAGTGAGGACGGAATCTCTAGAAAGCCCTAGAGGGACAAGAGGCGCTAGCACGCCGTTCGCAATTGGAACGCTGTTCGTGTGGATACCGGTAGAGGAAGCCGATCTGAGCTGTCGACTTCTACGATACGGCCAGACACGAAGAAAGGTCGCGACCAGAACACACTTAGGTCGCGACCAAACGGGCATCTGAACGTCAGAAATCCGAAAAATGGAGACAGGTCGCGACGTGAAGTTGAAGAGGTCGCGACTAAAAGCTCCAGAGGCTACAGGTCGCGACTAGAAGCAGAGTAGGTCGCGACTACAAACTCCAGAGGCGACAGGTCGCGACTAGAAGCTGAGGAGGTCGCGACTGAAAGTTCCAGAGGCTAGGAGTCGCGACTAGTGGACACTGAGGTCGCGACCAAAGCTCGAGTACCGAAGGTAACACTTCTTTCTCCTTGACTTAAACACATTTGGTAGATCCTGGCTGGGAATGGAAAAATTTTTAAAGTTAATTTCCGCTGCGTGTCTTCCAATTCCCTACAGTGGTATCAGAGCCATGCCGTTTTGTGTTTAAGTTAGGTTTGATTGTTGATACATGTGATGTATGTTAGACTTCTTAGCTGATTATATGATAACATGCGTGATATGTATGACATATATGGAATCTGTTTATGTATGACATATACGGAATCTAAAAGGAAACTAAAATCGGTGGTGTATGTTAATTGATTTGATCAATTAATATTGATGGGGTCTAAGGAAAAAGAATTAAGATTCTTGATTATTTATCAAAAAAAATTTCTATTGGGGCGCTGCCCCACACCCCGCCCGCTAACCGGCTAGCGGGACCGCCGTGGCTATTTAATCGTAGCGCAACATAATCGTAATATGTATTGACTTTCCTGATATATGAATGTTTTGAAACATTTATTGCCCTTCAAATAGCATGAATTTTGATTCTTGAATGTTTGGGTATGGTGAACAATATGGCTCTAGATTACAAGTGTTGTAATTTTTCTAAATACGGCCTGCGTGTCGTGCCTTCCTCTAATGACTCTCGTTGTACATTCTCTTCTCATCTCACTCCCCTCGAATGTTAAAATGAGGTTTCCTTATGTACTTTTCCTATTCTAATTAGAGAGCTCCTCTCATTGGCTTGAGGGGACTTAGGATAGGTGAGCCATATTGTGTCACGTTTAAGATTATGCATCTTTTGATTAGATCACTGCATGTATGTTTTATATGCATAATACTTGTATGAGATACAACCGCGATACATGCATCTTATAAACAGATAACTAATTAAACCCTCTAAAAGAAATCTTAAGTCATATGCCGTCAATTAATGAACACTTGTCAAAACCTCGATCGCTCATTTGTAGGTCCACCAAAGTGGGTGCATTTGAGTTATCTTGGGGAGATAAGCAAGAGTAATGGTGCTACTCTTATGTTTGTTATTGTTTGACTTAATTGAGATTATCAAAACGGTTTTGGGTCTCAAGGCATTAGATGGGATTAAAACATGCCGGATCATATGATGATGGAATCCCATAAATATCTAAGAATTACATTTGATGTAATTGGTAAAGTTGTTACCTACCTAAATAACTTAAAGTTGAGCGTCTTGCCAAAGCGGACTCAAGTTTAAGCCAAATATGGATCTTAGCCCACTAATTATTACATTGAGGGTTGTTTTATTCAGTGGGAGATTGCTAATTAAATTGCATATTTTAATTGTAGAATCATGACGACTAGTAATACTGCTACATTATCGTTGCGATCTGTCCTTGAGAATGACAAACTCAATGGGACAAACCTTCTTGACTGGTTCAGGAACTTGAGAATTGTTCTCAAGCAGGAAAGAAAGGCATATGTCCTAGATCAACCCATTCCTGAGGAGCCAGCAGCCAATGCTCCTAGAGCTCAGAGAGATTCTTATGCGAAGCATAAGGAAGACTCTGTTGATGTGGGATGCTTGATGCTTGCCACTATGGTTCCGGAGCTCCAAAGAGATTTGGAACACATGGAGGCTTATGAGATGATTGTGCATCTTAAGGAAATGTTCCAGCAACAAGCAAGGCAAGAGAGGTATGAGACCACTAAGACCTTACATTCCTGCAGGATGGCTGAAGGTGCATCAGTGAGTACTCATGTCTTAAAGATGAAAGGGTACATAGATCACCTTGAGAGGCTTGGATTTCCCATAAGCCAGGAGTTAGCTACAGATTTGATCTTGAACTCACTCCCGGAAAGTTATGACCAGTTTGTCATGAACTACAACATGAACAACATGGAGAAATCTATTTCTGAACTGCATGGGATGCTTAAAACTGCTGAGCCGACTGTTAAGAAGAAGCCCAGTACTGTTTTGATGGTTCAGAAAGGAAAGGGTATGAAAAAGAAAGGCAAGGGCAAGGGGAAGGGTCACGGCTCATCTGGTAAGACCAAAGAGTCAGGCAAGCCTGAAACCAAGCCTGCACCAAAGAAGGCAAAGCCTCCAAAGGAAGGAGTTTGCTTCTTCTGCAATGAACCGGGTCATTGGAAGAGGAATTGCAAACTCTACCTTGAAGATCTGATAAAGAACAAGAAGGATAGCGGGGCTATCGCTTCAGGTATTTATGTTATAGACATTCATCTCTCTACTTCCACTACATGGGTATTAGATACTGCATGTGGTTCTCACATTTGTACAAATGTGCAGGGCCTAAAGGACAGTAGAAAGCTGAAGAAGGGCGAAGTTGACCTACGAGTTGAAAATAGAGCAAAGGTTGCTGCTCTAGCTGTAGGCACTTATGAATTAGTTCTGCCCACTGGGCTTTTGTTAGTTTTGAACAATTGCTATTATGTTCCTGCTTTGAGTAGTAACATTGTTTCTCTTTCTTATTTGGATAAGGAAGGTTACACTTCCATTTCTGGGAATGGTAAATGTTCCATTTATCGTAATGATATTTTCTATGCTCATGGTGATTTGCATGTTGATCATTACATATTAAACTTGGAACAACCCAATCATGGAAATATCTATAACATAACCGCCAAAAGGATCAAACCAAATGATTTGAATCCGACGTACCTCTGGCACTGTCGTCTAGGCCACATAAATGAGAAACGCATTTCTAAACTCCATCAAGATGGGTTTCTCAACTCATTTGATTTTGAATCATATGATACTTGCGAATCTTGTTTGTTAGGAAAGATGACAAAGTCGCCTTTCACTGGGCACAGTGAGAGGGCCACTGATTTGTTGGGCCTCATACATACAGATGTGTGTGGACCGATGAATACAAATGCCAGAAGAGGTTATTCGTACTTCATTACATTCATAGATGATTTCAGTAGATATGGCTACGTCTATCTAATGAAACATAAATCCGAATCTTTTGAAATGTTCAAGATATTTCAAAATGAAGTACAAAACCAGCTTGGTAAAACAATTAAAGCCCTTCGATCTGATCGAGGTGGTGTATATTTGAGCCAAGAGTTTATCGATCATCTTAGGAATTGTGGAATAGTCTCACAATTGACTCCTCCAGGAACACCACAATGGAATGGGGTTTCTGAACGGAGGAATCGAACACTATTGGATATGGTTCGATCCATGATGAGTCGAACAGATCTTCCACCATCCTTTTGGGGCCACGCCCTAGAGACAGCTGCGTTCACACTGAATCGTGTTCCATCTAAGGCAGTTGAAAAGACTCCGTATGAGATATGGACTGGGAGGAAACCTAGTTTGTCTTTTCTCAAGATTTGGGGATGTGAGGTCTATGTTAAGCAACAAGCCTCAGATAAGTTAGCGCCCAAATCTTCAAAGTGCCTTTTTGTGGGATATCCTAAGGAAACCAAGGGATATTATGTCTACAACCCCACTGATAACAAAGTGTTTGTTGTCAGAAATGGTATCTTTCTAGAACGAGAATTTATCTCTAAAAGAACCACTGGGAGCAAGGTACACCTCGAAGAAGTTCGAGAGCCACAAGACGCCACAGAACTAGAGATGGAAAGTAGAGAAGACTCACAAGAAGTTGTTGAGACTCCTCAAGTCACGCAAGGCCCAAGGCGATCTAATAGGGCACGACTTCAGCCTCAGAGATATGGATTTCTGATTTCTGATAGTCGTGATGTGTTGCTCATTGAGCATAATGAGCCCACTACCTATCAAGAAGCTATAATAGGACCAAACTCTGAGAAATGGCTTAATGCCATGAAGTCTGAGATGCAATCCATGTACGACAATAAGGTATGGACCTTAGTCGACCCGCCTGAAGGTATAAAAACCGTCGGGTGCAAGTGGGTTTTTAAAGAGAAAACTGACATGGATGGCAATGTAAATGTCTTCAAGGCACGACTGGTTGCAAAAGGATTTACTCAAACTCATGGTGTAGACTATGATGAGACCTTTTCCCCAGTTGCAATGGCCAAATCAATCAGAATCCTCCTTGCCATTGCAGCATATTATGACTATGAAATATGGCTGATGGACGTCAAGACAGCCTTCCTTAATGGAAAGCTCCTTGAGGATGTGTACATGACACAACCTGAAGGTTTTGTGCGTTCTGAGGACTCTGGTAAGGTGTGCAAGCTTCAAAGGTCCATTTATGGACTGAAGCAAGCATCTCGGAGTTGGAATCATCGTTTTGATGAAGTAGTCAAAGAGTTTGGATTTCTTCAAAATATTGATGAACCTTGTGTGTACAAGAAGGTTAGTGGGAGCACAGTTGTATTTTTGGTACTCTATGTCGATGACATCCTACTCATTGGGAATGACATTCCTACCTTGCAGATTGTCAAGTCTTGGTTAGGAAAATCTTTCTCGATGAAAGACTTGGGTGAAGCCACCTACATCCTAGGAATTAGGATCTATAGAGATAGATCTAAAAGGCTTCTAGGACTGAGTCAGAGCACATATATAGACAAGATACTGCATAGGTTCAGTATGCAGAAATCAAAGAGGGATTTCATACCCATGTCTCATGGTATTCACCTTAGCAAGGATTTGTGTCCTAGTACACCAGATCAGCGAGATCACATGAGTAAGATTCCATATGCCTCGGCCATAGGATCTATCATGTACGCCATGTTATGTACTCGACCGGATGTCTCGTTTGCCTTAAGTATGACTAGCAGATATCAACAGGACCCTGGTGAGGGCCATTGGACTGCTGTCAAGAATATCCTTAAGTACTTAAGAAGGACTAAGGACTTATTCTTGGTCTATGGTGGATTGGTAGACGAGCTCTATGTAACTGGTTACACAGATGCAAGTTTCCAAACTGACCAGGATGACCAGAAATCGCAATCTGGATACATATTCCTCCTGAATAATGGAGCAGTAAGCTGGAAGAGCTCTAAGCAGAGCACTGTAGCAGATTCTGCAACGGAAGCTGAGTACATAGCAGCATCTGATGCAGCTAAGGAGGCCGTTTGGATCAGGAAGTTCATTACAGAACTAGGGGTGGTACCTACCATCTCAAATCCAATAACTTTGTTCTGTGACAATAGTGGTGCCATTGCACAGGCCAAAGAGCCTAGGTCACATCAAAGGACCAAGCATATACTCAGGCGATTTCATCTCATCAGAGAAATCAATGATAGAGGTGATATAAAAATATGCAAGGTAGCAGGGGAAGACAATGTTGCTGATCCTCTAACAAAGCCGCTTGTGCAAGCAAAACATGAGTGTCATGTTAGGTCAATGGGAATTAGGCAAATTAATGATTGTACCTAGTGCAAGTGGGAGGATGTTGGAGATTGTGCCCTAGGGGCCAATCATTATCTTATGAACATTGTTGATTTATGAATTTCTTAATAAAGTTATCATATTATTTGCATGTTTACTATGATGACAATCCTTGGATAACTCGTGATCTTATCCTAAATGTCCCTGGTCGGTCATCTATGTGGGAGCAGAGATGAAATAAGACCAGTATGACTTTGAAGATATATAGAGATATAAATCAAAGTCATAAGCACATGTAAGAGTACAGGGTGTTGGACCGACCCGCTATGAGAGAGCTGCATGGGTCAAGTCATAAGCTCCTCTCATATACAAGCCATGTCACTATGCCCTTTGACCTGAGATCATCATGGATTCCTACATGACAAACGCTCAGCTTTGACCTAGTCAAAAGTCACTTTTGACCGAGTGATCATAAAGGCTATGCTCGGGCTTAGTGGTTTTTCATGCGGAGGAATGTGAATAGTCAAGAAGGAATTTGTCCCTCACATTCGTAGAGAGATATTACTGGGCCCCTCGATGAGTGAGTCTGAGAAATGTATGGCCATACTGGAATGGAAGGGTAGTTCCATTTCTATATTCAGACTACTCAGGGATCGAGAAAGTAACGGTCAGGAACAGGAGGATGACGTTCACCATGCCTCATCCTTGACCGAAATATCGTGTGACAAAAGGGACGTGATATGGTTGTATGAAAGGTTACATCGTTTATCGATCCTCATATGTTTTGGGTAGTCGTAATGCCTTGCTAGAGACCGCTTACGACTTGTGGGTCAGTATAGTAACTGGGCCACTGCCAACTTCATATGGGCCTACAGGGTCGCACACAAAACAGCCCAATACGAGCTATGATGTCCAGATTCATTGAATCTAAGAGATGTCTAGATTCAATGAATAATCTAGGGTGGATATATATTTTATATATATATATATAAATTAGTTTATATATATTATATATATAATATAAGAGATATTTGTAAGATTTAATTTATAAGGATAAATTAAATCTCTATCATTTTTGAATTTGAATTTAAATGGATATGATCTATTTGAATTTGAAATTCAAATTGATAAGATATCTCAAATTTGATTTATGAGAATAAATCAAATATAATTCTGTCTTATCTTTATTTTAAATTAAATAAATAGGTGAATTAAATCTGTGGGACGAATTTAATATAAACCATATTTATTTAATCAGTTTCTTATTAAATTATGCAATATATGATATTGTATTAATTCAGAATTAATATAAGATTAATTCTGAAGCCCGGCCCTATTAGAAGCCCGATAGCTTCCTATATATTTGACATTAGGAGCTAGGGTTCTACACACAATAGATCTCTTCACACACATTCAGTCGTGAGAAAAGGGGGCAGGGAGAGTGCAAAAGGTTTGCACATAAGAAACTGCCGAGATAGAGAGAGTGAGGACGGAATCTCTAGAAAGCCCTAGAGGGACAAGAGGCGCTAGCACGCCGTTCGCAATTGGAACGCTGTTCGTGTGGATACCGGTAGAGGAAGCCGATCTGAGCTGTCGACTTCTACGATACGGCCAGACACGAAGAAAGGTCGCGACCAGAACACACTTAGGTCGCGACCAAACGGGCATCTGAACGTCAGAAATCCGAAAAATGGAGACAGGTCGCGACGTGAAGTTGAAGAGGTCGCGACTAAAAGCTCCAGAGGCTACAGGTCGCGACTAGAAGCAGAGTAGGTCGCGACTACAAACTCCAGAGGCGACAGGTCGCGACTAGAAGCTGAGGAGGTCGCGACTGAAAGTTCCAGAGGCTAGGAGTCGCGACTAGTGGACACTGAGGTCGCGACCAAAGCTCGAGTACCGAAGGTAACACTTCTTTCTCCTTGACTTAAACACATTCGGTAGATCCTGGCTGGGAATGGAAAAATTTTTAAAGTTAATTTCCGCTGCGTGTCTTCCAATTCCCTACAGGTCATATATTTAGGATGAGAAGAGTATTGCAATACTAAGCTGGCACTCAACTTTGTGAAGGCAATATGACCAATAGCTACTGTATCTTATTGCAAACCCAATATAGAGACGGCTCATGCGCCGGCACGCTAGAAATGATTTCACACAATAAGCTAATTTAGGGCCACATGCTAGTTAATGCCCAGGTAGACAATAACAAGTGCAAATTTTACCCAGAGAGGAAATCCTGCATTTAAATAAATAAATGACAAAGAAATCTAGTTACAAGCATACATAAAATTCTAATAGATTCTTTAGCAAGGGTGGACCTTGTAGCCTTTTCGAAGAAATTCTAGAGAGCTACCCTCTTCTTCTTGAAGTCCCAGGACCCTCAACAATTCCTCTTTGGCCTAGATCAGATAATAGATTAGCATGAAAGCATGTAAAAGTATAAAGCCAATAAGGTAAAGTCTATGAGCTTACTTCACCAAGGGTGAAGCGGGTTGCACTCTCAGCTACGCAAGCATATGAACCATCCGTTTGCTTAAGCATCACCTGCCAAGGACCTTAACATATCATAAAGTTGAGGTCCAATGACATTTTTGTCAATGTCAGAGAAAAAGGAGACATCACAAACAATAAGATCGAAGTCAAAACTTGATAAAAGGAACATTTTGCCTACCAGGATACTGGCGAAACAGTGCTCCACTGTAATTGACAATATAAGGAGCTACGGCAACTGTCTGAAGAATAGAATAAGTAAACAAGCAAAGCACACAATTGCAAGAAGAACCAATATCTAGAGAAGATTAAACGAAGAGGTACCTTTGAATACTCTCTGATTGGAATATAGAACACTGAAGTAAATTGACAAAGAAATCGGTATTGCAAATCTTTAGGTGGAAAGCCCACAAGGCCTAAGTCAGCACTGTAAAGTCAATTGCTATAGATTGTCACTAATAAATGTATTTTAAGGATACAGACATAGATCAAAACCAAAAAATGACATGAAAATATACCGCAGGGTTTCTAGTTCAAGATTAAATAGAAGTGTGGGCGTTGACATAGCAAATTTTTCCTGCACAATCCAATAAGTTACAGACTAATGGTTGATGTTATGCATCATACTAAAGCAGCCTGCCATTGATATAGTATATTATGTTCAGTAACAGATAATTAAATTCATTAAGGACTGTACAAATGTTTTCCTTTCAAAGTTACCATACCACATACTGCTCTATGTAAGCAAGATCTCGTGTACTGCAATTGATGAATATGTATAGTGAAGGGGGCTCACTAGACTTCCAACGACCTGCATTTGTAGGAAGGAAATACAAGTTTCAAATTAATTCTTTTAATCATGATCAGGTGATACAAACCTACAATCGATGTCAACAAGATATAACTTAAGAATAAGGGTACACATGGTAGGAGTAAAATGGTAAGTTGAAAATGCAGAAGAAAAATTTAACAAGGTATCTTAAAACAAAATAAGTCTAGATATATCCCCTCATTTTCATTCCTTAATTTGTACATTTACATTTTAATTCCACCAGTGACACCCTACAATAGTCACATAAATATTTTCCCCCCAATACTTGCCTTCATTCTCATCTTCAAAGTCAAAATCAAGGGTGTCTCTAATAGATCTGAAAAATGAAGTGACAGGTCCACCAGGGACGTCATCCAGAGAACCTATGGTGATGCCATCAATCTGAAGCATAACAAAAATCACTCTTTAAAATAAAAAAGACTAATATGAGGGAGATACTTTATGTGTCAACAACCGCCAATCTATTGTTAATTGTTATTGTTGACTTGGAAGGATACTTTTAGAAAGAATTTTCTGAAGATGACATCTAGTTGGGCCAATACAAAAGAATATAATGTTACATTGAATTGGACTCCAATCAGTTTTGCCCATCTTAATAACATTAAAAAGAAAAAGATGAAGAATAGTGAGCATGATTGTTTTACTGAATCCAGAGCTGCTTTGAACAACACAGAGGCCCTTCGTTTTTCTGGCTTATCAGGGAATACCTACAATTAGAACAGAAATATAATTATATCGAGTCCAAATAAGAATCAGCATTTATAAACAAGTATTTCTTGCATGGGAAGTGAAGGAAAAAATGTGTCTTCATACTATGCAAGCTCTGGTCTCCTTCTTTTCCTGGAGCTTTCTCACAACAGCCAATGCAAGTTGAATGTTGGCATCATTGAATTCATCTGAAGATCCCTTGAAATATTTAGGAATTTGAGAAAATTATGTGCAGTGTAATCAGGCAAACATGCCTGCAAAGGTCTAGAAACTGTCAATGAGAACAATGTCTAGAAGCATAAAATCAACATCTAGCCATACAAATTTATAGATAATTAGGTATCAAAAAAGGAGGGAAAATGTTGAAACAATTTGAAAAAAAAAAAAAAAGATGAAAAAGAAACTATAGTGGATGAGGAGAAGTATATAGATCCACAATAACATGAAAGTAATCATATACCACAAGTTTAAGCATAAAGAATAGTATCCCTCGTCAGACCAGAATAGTATTCACTTATGGCCATGATTCATGAATCCACTCAATCGTCCATTAAATATCGCCCATTAGTCATTATGAATCTAATGGATACAGTCATATTGGATCCAACTTTTAATTGATTGTTATGGACAAAGCATAAAACGGATACCATCCACAAATGAGCCCTACATCAATAGGATCATTTCAAAATATTTTTACTGCATTGTAAGAATGTCAACTGGTCAAATTTGACCCAATTATTACAATAAACCTGATCTTTCCAATTGCAACCCTTACTAGATACTAAGAAGGAAAAGAATATATAGACTGACAGTTCATGAACTGACAAAAATTATTAACTTAATCACTAATGATTCATGAGAGAAAAGAATGGTACCTTATAAGAAGAAATGTTGCTGGGCAAAGGCCTGAAGACATAAGCCCCAGGAAAAAGATCAGGTACAGAAATGATAGCATATAAAAGCTACAACCAATAATGTCAAAACATAAGGTATGCCTTTTACATATATTCTTCACATTAAAAAATGATAATAATATCTAGAACCCACGGTAATAAACTAAGCATTGAGAGTGCATTAACACATAACAGTATGAACATTATAAGTGCATAGTTCCTAATGAGTCATGACCAGTATGAGCATTATAAATATGATTAGTTACTTGATTATTTGAATTAGAGTATTTCATTATCTATCGCATTACTATATAGGCCTATTATGACTTGCACGGCTAAAGAGAGAGAATGCAGAAATTTATACCTACAGTTGAGTTGTCAAATTAAGCACAAAAATCATGAAAACCTAAAAAAAAAGATAATGCAAAAGAAAACATTTATGTAAGACAAATGTGATGATGATCTGTGAACATACAAGATTCACTCATTTTCGCTAGTAATATTTTCACTAAGAACTCCGAATTACATTTCACTTTTGAACCATAAAATGGCGGTTAAACTTTGCGTATGCTAAAGTGTTCAACTATACAGCTTAAAGTTTCCCCGTTCACCAAATTTTCTCCCCCGTCAAAATTCTACAATTTTCGCCCCCGACAAAATTCTACAAGTGACTGGTCGAATATACTAGTTCAATGAACAAGAAGAACGTAAGAATTTATCAATTCAGCGAGAGTTGAGTACGACATCAATCTTGCAACATCACACCTAACATCCAATGCCCTTTTCCAATCGGTCGAATGGTGAAATTGTTAAAAAAATAGTAAAACACAGCTACTTGTATCTCTATTATATTTTTGTTATCAGCGGCAAAGTCATCAGCCATTCTCAATCAAATGAGAGCATTAACAGTGCAGTACAAGATGCAGAATCCAAAATTACTCAAAATCGAGTTTGAAATTAACACTTTTTAAGTTACAGAAAAAACAAACATAAAACTTCAAAGTTTTCTTGTGTCACATAAGTGAGTTACTGAGTTATGCTACCAGCTACTAAGTGGAACAAAATTTCCCATTGTCAAGTTTTAGAAATATGAAGTAACTGTACACCAAGTTCAAGCCCATGCAACCCGAAAACGCAAACAGCAGAGGAAGGGCATTACGGGAAATCAATCTCAAGGCGAGGTTTTCCGTCTTCAAGAGCATAAGCGAGGGAATTCGCAGCATCAGTGACGAGAACTTCATAGGATTTGGGTTTATAAACAGCGACACCGGCCTTGGGATCAAAACCTGGCTTCGATGAGGCTACTTCTCTTTCAGCACATCGGATTGCCGTATTGAGCGGAAATTTGCGGAAACGTTGAGGAGCAGATAAACCAGAGTGAAGAAAAGTGAAAGAGACGGAAGAAGAAGAAGAAGAAAGAAGAGGACGTTGAGAGTGTAAAGAGCGATGAAGGGTGAATTTCGAAGGTGAAGAGATGGCCATGGAGGAGAGTAGTACCATCTGTGTCGTGCGGTGGCGCCACGAGGAAGAAGGATAACGAATTAAAGGGACAGAAGTACGGGAAAATTAATTTAGACTCCCAAACAAAAACTTTATTTTTTTGTTACACCAAACAAAAACTTTAAATACAAACAAATTTACAAAATATATAAATAATTTTCAAGCTTCAAATAACGTGCATGTAAATATGTTTTCATTCTGTTATGAAATAGAAGAGAACGTAAGAGAGATTAAAAAAATAAGAGAAAAATTAGAGAAAATGAGGGAGCGATTCTTATTTATTTAAGTTTACAATCATTTAGTATATATCTATTATTTATATGCTATAATTTTTTAAATTCTATTCCAAGAGTTACACAAGAAATAAATCTACATATAATATATAATATTTGAAAGTTATGTGTGTTAATTATAAAAAATTTCTAAGAGACCGTTCATTTGTAGGTTACATAATTTTAATATAGAATTCTAAAAGCCAATTTAAAAAGTTATAGATCTTATTAGGAAAGATCCTGTGGGACAAACATTTAGTGAAAAAAAAAGAGTACACAATATATATTAAAACTGTCTTATTAAAAATCTTACCAGGAAAACCTAATAGAACAAAATCTAGTTAAGAAAAAAAGAGTACATCATAATATTTACTCCCCTAATAATGACATCACTATTCGTCCTTTCATCTAAACATAATATACTAGTTTCTAAAATAGATTATTTCAATACCTTTTGATCACATCTTTCATTTATCTAAACAATGTATAATATATTGTCATATTTTTAAGTATATTTTTTTAACATATCTTCTGAATATGTTGAATTATCAACATACTCTTTATCTGTCTTATGCACTGTGAAAATAACAGAAAAATTATCGTAAAAATCACTATGATATATCTTGAATTCATATGTTCAATTTATTCAGAACAAAATGATCATATATAATATTTCGTAGAACTATCACCTCAAATATCAATTTCATTATCTATTTGTGTACCCGAGGAACTTATTTTTTGCCAATAAAATTACAACATGCAATATCAACACAATAAATAAATATAATAGAATAAATATATAAGACTTCTGGTCCATTAAATTTAATATATTTTTATAGACAAAATGATCATAGAAAAATCTAAAGATTATGAAATCACTAGGTATTCAACTCTAGATATTTCATTTATATGTTTCAGGCAGTTTAAATCCTTAAAAATTATCATATAAATTTTGCTATTAATGAGCCATATGCATAGGCTATAATAATATCAATCAGACGCCTATTTTGTTTTTTTATGTGGCCAAACTATTAATATGTACAAAAATTATTACATCCGCAGCAGAATAATATTTCTCATTATAACTTCGTAAAAATCTTTATTTTCTCATAGATATGTATATATCGAATAATAACTTCATGTTTAAGATATTTGGACTGTAGGTCCATAATTTTCACATATTACAGAATATAATTTTATTTTTATTATGTCTTTTCCCTTTTACTTTTTCTTTTTGGCCAAAATTTTTTTTGTCTACTTCACACAACAGATCTATAAACAAAATCATCATTTGATCACATGATATTATTATCAAAACTATTGTTAACAACTTTATTTTTTGATTCAATTTTTTTTGTTGTGACATAACTTATCGAGCTCTCTTCGTTATTTTTAGGTACCTGAATCTCTTTTGAGGTTTATGTAAGTAGTTATATCTTGACATTTTTCTGGAGCACCTGCCTCCTCATTATGATCATCTTAATACATGCTCATATATTTCTAAGATATTTATATTTGAAACCGATTTAGCCTTTCATACTTCAAGCATGCCTCAATTGCATTTATATTAATTGGAGCATCTTCAGCTGGAATATGAAATTTGATAATTCTCATAGTTAGTAGTAGCATCTAGCAGATATTTTATAATATTTTATGGATGCAATATTTGATAAACTTTTAGTTCATACTACTGTATATTTGAGGATCTATATTTGATAGTAATAATACGTTCATGGTATTTTTTTCCAACTACTCACTTTCTCCCTTTTATATTGAGAAAATTTTATCAAATGACGATCAATTAATCATATGATCTGAGTCTCCTAAATCCATTTGTTTCCTTTAGAAATATTATTTTGTTTCATTTAGAAACAAACAAGAAGAATGAGGTTCTTACACTCTCAACTTTCTTTTAATAGCTATCTATGTGCATTGCGATGGATTAATAGAAATAAATATTGCACGTTCAAAAATATATGGCTCCTGACCAAAAGTCAACTTTATTGGGAGAATTTTATTAGCTTGATATATATAAATGCCGCAATATATTAAATCAAATATGCTAACACTGAAATAGAAATCTTGTTCTCATAAGCATTTATCAGTTACTTACAGAGGTATTAATAAATGATTCTCATATTCTAAAAATTTTGTACTCAATATATTGATTATATTTGTTCAAATAATCTTGCAAACTTCTAGTTGCAAACTCACAAGAATTTTACATGTAATGATCTTTATAGATGCATCTATTAAATTTATTGAATACTTGTATTGTTACATGGTAATTGAATGGGCCCATATATGAATTGAATATATTTTTAGAAATATAGAGATGCATTCTACACCATAACTAGTGATATTCTCATAATCAATTTTGTTTGAGAATAAGTAGCATATGTTAATTCTTATGTTGACTATTCATAAAGAATCTTCTAGTTCTTCAATGGATATCAATACATAATTTTTAATAATTTGTTACATCATCTATGATGATCAAACAAATTATACTAACAATATATTTATTTGATCAGTAAACTTCTGGATTACTGTAACCAGTAATAATCTTAATATTTAAAATTATCTACAATATATATTTTATCATAATATTTTTGTGATAAATCGATAGATCATAATAAGTAGAATTGTACCTCACATCCCAATTATAGGAATTACTGAACAAAATTAATCAGTAATCATTACTTAATTAAAATCAAATTTTTTATTACAATTTTCGCCAATACCTCACATATAATGGCAGAATGAAAGGAACGTCTACCTTCCATTATAATATTTTTTTTAAATATATATATAGATCAATTTCATATATATTAACTAAATACAATAAAAACTTGAATAGATTCATTAACCGAAAGGAAATAATAAATTACTAACATTTTTCAATAAATGCACAACTATATAGTAAATAGATAGATCAATTATTCATGCTTGATGAATTTCTTCATTTTCCTAATTTAAATGAGACATAAATATTTTCTTTCCCTTCTAAATATCATAAATTAAGCAACATGATGAATTTGGCACCACCAAACTTTGATTATACAACTATCAATAGTACTCATACATAGAGATATTGAATATTGCCATAGACAGCTCATCATAATTAAATAGCATTCAAAACGTAAATTCCGCACAAGCATATTCCTTAGAAATAACTTCACCGTTTATTTTCTCATTCTATAACCTAATATATGTAACAATAAATATGTGAACCGCTAAATTGAAGAACGTTGATTGCCCCCGAATATTTCAACATTTCAATGGACTTTTAAAACATTGATAATATACATAACGAAAACAAATCCTATTAAAGGCAAATAGAATATATAATGTATATTTAAAATACATAAAATCCAATCACATTAAAATCTAATAAAGGACAAATCAATTAGCCAATTTAAACGTTAGTAATACTTTGCTTTCACCATGCATATGTTAATATAAATATAAATAATGAATGTCAAGTATGCTTAGCCAAAGGAAAATAAAAACATGTATACTATTTGCTGTGTATATGCAAAATTACAGAGAAAGAATTTACCTTTTCTAAAGCATAGCCCTCTGTGTTTCGTCTTTAATACGGTAAACAACAAATTCTCAAATTGATATTCAGCAAATTCTCAAATTGATATTTTCAAATTCTCAAAATTACTTGCTGTTGTAACATTTACCTGTAACAGCCGCTACTTTTATTATAATATTTTTACAAAATATTTTGTATTCAAAGTAAGTTGTTTCTTCCTTAATTTTTTTTAAAAAAATAATATCCTAAAGATTAATACAATTAATTATATTATACTTTAGGAATCAATATGATCTACACTAATTACCACGCTTTAATTCAATGGAGTCGAATATATAATCCTTTATCTCATGACGTATTTGGAGCACACATCAAATAGTCAGTTAATTGAATTTATTCTCTATCATTTAATCCATTTCTAGTCTTCACTTTCTTTAGTAAAGCATACATCTGGAATATAAATTTTTCACTTTCATGATTTAAGATGAAATCATGTTTAACTCTAATCACAAAATCATACATAGATAAAATTTCAATAAATATAGTATAATTTTGCACCCACGAATAAAATTTTATATGATCTAATTCAAGATTAAATAAAGCCAAAATCATATATATAAATTTATCTCATTCCCTTTCTTATGTGATCAGCAAAACAGCAAAATGAATTTGAGAACACCTCGTGACTATATAATTTGACCAACTCATTACAATGCATTCAAGAGATGAGCAAGAAATATCTCCTAAGATTGTTGGCGACACCATTCCTATATAAAGCAAGGTGATAGAATAGCAAAAAGATCTTTGTAACTCAGGAGAGGAGAGAGATGGGGAGCTCAGTGTAGAGCTTAGTATCGCTTAACCGTGGTTCTCACTGGCATCAGTCTTTTGGCTTATAATTAAAATCATATAGCCTTCTCAGCTTATAATTATTTATTTTAATATTTTTCTCCATAACTTATTGCATTGAGAGTCACAATTACTTTTTATATTTTTTTATAAAATCTCATGGTCCTTTTGGTGTCATCACCAATTTTAATATTTAATTTCAATGAATTGATGCATATTTGTCTATACGACCTTCAATCACATTTTAATATTTACCTTTTATCCATATGACTTCTAGTTATATTATAACATTTTTTTTATATATATGACTTCTGGTCATCTTGTAATATTTTATTATAGGATTATCACCCTCATAGTTATATTCTATTACTTTCAATAGCACATCATCAATTTTCTAGATATTGATCTTCAAGACCATAGCAAAAATCTTTCAAAACTATAAGCTCTTTTGTGTAATTAAATATTTCAGTCATTAGCCTTCAAGACTTTGATATTTGTAATCATTAGATCATCAAATTGTTACAATATTTTAATCCGTCGTGCCATCCATAATAACTACAAAATGGTCTTCTATCAAATAACTATTATCAAAAGTGATATGACTTCTAGTCATTTAATCACAAAAGTATTATGGCTACTGGCAATTTAATAACACAATATTATAATATTAACATATATAGAAAGAGACAAAATATAAAAAGAATAAATAAATCTATTAAAATATAATATAGAAAGGGGTTATTGCAATATAAATAAATATGAATGATATATATATGTATATGTATATGCAAATTATATATTAAGAGTAATATAACATAATATTTGTTATGTATATATGCAAGCAGCTATTATATATATGAGTATGATAACCATTGCTGCGATAATTATAAACAAAATAAAAGAAATAATATGTACATAAAGGTATGAATAACATAATAAAAGAGGTATGTGAGCCGTTAAATATATAAAAAATAAAAAAATAATATAATACTTCACATAATAATAAAAGAACAATATGATAGGTAGCAAGTATATATAATTAAAATTTCACTTCACAATTGGATAAGAGGGATAAGTAAAGGAAAGCTAATATAGAGTACTATTATACATAACATAATAATACATAAATTTGTAAGAAGTCCATACTTCAAATTTTTAGAAGGAACTCGTACTGATAACGTGTTATGGAAATAAAAAAAAATATAAGAGAGATTTGAGATAAAAGAGATGAGAAAGACAAGAGAAAAATTAGAGAGAATAAGGGAGTGATTCCCATTCATTCAACCTTACAATCACTTAGTATATGTACACTATTTATAGGCCACAAGTCCTTAAATTCTATTCTAAGAGTTACACAAAAAATAAATCTACATAATTGTAGAATATATAATATTTGAAGGTTATGTGTATTAATCATAGAAAACTCCCAAGATATCATTTATTTATAGTTTACATAACTTTAATATAGAACTTTAAAAAACAAATTAAAAAATTATGGATATCCACACTTAATATTGTAATATTTATAACAAATTCTCAATTGTCAAAATATCCTTATTTTATCTTTCTTTCTTTTTTTAAATATCTAAACTCCTCCACCGTCAAGGCCAGCCAGAGCTCCGGCCACCTGTGGCTGTGGGTGCTCCAACACTCATGATGGTTGCTGGCCGGAACTTTGGTGATCGATAACGGAAGGATTAAGATTTTTTAAAATAAAATAAGGATATTTTGACAATTGAGTTTTTTTTTCATTTAAATTCTTGAGTGAGAATCCAAAATAATGTTTCATGGAATTAATTAGCTACAGTGGTGCAATTTTCCCAATGAAATATTCTTGTTAGTAGGTAATTTAATTTGTTAGCACTTTTTAAATTTGGAAACCTGTTCTTGCCTTAATAAACTCTAAAAACCCAGTTCACACGCGCACACAGATATATAACACAGGTTACATATCAAATTTGAAATGCTTAGTAAAATAGGTTTTGCAATTATGCCAATCCAATTAGTTTGCAAAGGGTGTAGTTAGGGGAATCTATGAAATAAGAAACTCAGCTCTTTTTTAACTAGGTTTAAATTTTGTGAATCAAAAAGGGGAAAAAATAATATACTCCTTCAATCTTTAATGTAAGACGTAACTAAGAAGATGATATTAATCTTAAATATAATATTTATTTTTTATATTTTTTAATTTTTTCTCAAATTACCCCTATTGATATCCATCAACAATAATTAAATAAAAGAATAAGAGAATAAATTAAGGAAGATAATTAAGATATTTTAGATAAAATATATCATATTAACTAACCTAACTAATTTTTTTATTTTAATCAAATTATTTAAATAAATTATATATTAAAGATGATAAGAAAAGCTACCACCAACTCCTTTAATATTTAAATATAACCCACTCATATTAATTAATATTTAAATATTAATTCTTTGTTGTTATACTTGGAGTATATATGTGTACCTGTAGGCTTTGGAATGGATATCTCCTCAAATTTGATATAATGACTCTAATACACACCACAATATTATAACTAGAAGATATAATTGAAATTTTGGAAGAAAATAATTATCAACTAATTCTCTTATCTTATTTATAAATTAAAATTTAAACTTTATTAACTCTCCTTTAAAATTCAACAATTTTTTTCATTTTATCCTTAACTAATACTCTCTCTCTCTCTAATCCTTATTACTATAAGTTAACAACTTACAGAGGTAACGTGATGATGGAGTTTAGAAGTTAACAAAGGTAAGATTATTGAATAGGATAAATTTAATATTTTTAACTACTTTTATTTGTATGCGTGAATTAGTCAGAAATAACTTATAATAAGGATTAGAAGAATATATATTATATATCCTATAAAAATAAAGTTAACATAATAAAAAATAAAAAATAAAATTATATATTTATATAAAAAATTTAATTATTTAACTTATAAATAGGGCCAAAAAATTCAATCTCTGTCGGAATAGGACCAAAGAGTATTGCCATTGATTTATGCACACATTAATCATCTTCGCCACACCTTCACCTCCACTTTAAACTTGAATCATCAAATCTATGTATAGTGACCTGTTTAAATATAATCAATATTCCTTATATACATTATTACCAATATTTTTTTTGGTGATAATTATTAACAATATTTTAATAAATATTATTGAATCATCAAAGTATAGAACTAATTTATGGAATGAGTTGTATTTCTTTTCTTATTCTTCTTTTTGCATTATTAAAGTTATGCTCATGTATTTTATGTACTCCTTAAAAGATCCTAAACCTCAATTAAATTCCCAGTAATTAGGGGTTTTAGATTGGTCCCACCAATCATCTAGAGAGTGAATAGAAGTTTACTAACAAAATCCTTGATTTGATAGCAAGATTAGAATTCATATCCTTATAAAATATGTGTTATACTAATATAATCATTTTTACTTGGACAAACCCTTATTAGCTAAAAGTGGTAAACCTAGATAATCTTTGGAGCTATAGTAAAATTATTGTCCAAAAGCTTATATTTCTTGTAATTATAAATATAAGAGTTATATAACTAATTTATAAATATTTAAAAATTAATTAAATTAATTATTTATAATAAATATATAAGTTAGTTTCTCTAAAATATTTCTATTAGTTATCACCCCTATATAAAACCCCCAAAAAACATATGAAATTAATTTAGGTTGTTTTCGAGAAAATTTATAAATTTACAAAATAAATTGGATAAAAGTCTTATATTTAGACATAAAAAAATTTATTAACTATCTCCTATATTTAAATCTGATTAGTATTATATGTTAAGAAGTTTGGCATGCAACAACATCATTTGTGAAGATATTAATAAATCAACGTACAATAAACGTTAAGAATGAAAATTGAATCAAAAAACAATGAATAAAGTCCACCAACTAACTCGTTTGCCGACAACACACACACACACACACACACATATCTCACATTCAAGATATATAAACGACAAAGAAGGCCTTGAGTTTGATGATCACAGAAGATCTTGATATCATATTCTTGTTGCTTCAGAATTTGTCACCTAATTAATCCTATTCCCACACCCAAATGATGAAAGGTCCTAATATGCTTCAGTTCAAGCGTTGCTTTCTGGTTTCAGACCCAACAAAAACTTATATTTAATGCTCTCATCAATGACTGAGCCATCTTACCTTTAACTCCATTTGACAACCAACCCAACCTAGGCTAAGTCCTAAACTATGTTGTTAACAAACTTTAATGCATATTTATCTTTGCTTATTGTCGTTTCAGCACACACTGTGATCATTATTACCTAATACCACATTATCAACTGTCATTATGTCTGGTTTTCAGTTACTTTTGCTCCTTAATTCTATCACTGTCTTCTTGCTTTTAACCCACTAATTAAGACTGAGATTAGATTGTAATCATCACAATGATTTGAATGTGTGGGTCCTCCCATGGGATTTCTTTTAGGTAACAAGACAACAAAAACTTGGTAGTTTTGGACTATTTCAACTTAATCTTGATTATTAAGTTTGGTTTATTATGCTATAAAACACTACTAATTAACAACAACACATGTCCAATTAAATGGAGTGAAATAATGGATTCAAATTAAATTTTTATTCAGATATAGTTGATAATATTAAATACAAGATGGTTCTCATAAAAATTAAAAACTTAGTACTGGGCAAAGTTTAGTTTAACGTACATTGATTGATTATTGAATTTGGCCTACTTTACTGTTAAACACTATTAAAAACCCCTGACAAGAAAAATGTCCTAATCATAGTTAAACATGAGACTAATAACGCACACTTTGTTCATCTCTTTATCTATGACTATTTTTTCGTAATATTCAGTATTGTCGAGTCCAATAAGATAGTACTCTCAACGTGATTTTTTTTATCATCCAGAAAATTTAAACACATCTTTATTTATGGGGTATGAGTATCTTCCACTTGAACTAACAACCATTAAATGTTCTTTAATTTTTTTTTTCAAAAATATTAACATATAATTGGTTTGGTTATAAACAAAAAAATCATAAAGATTTGAAAGAGTTAATTGAAGATATAATCTAAGATGGTTTTGATATAAACAATGATGTGATAGGGGGAGGATGCTTGTGCGGCTTAATTTCACATGCCTTTGGCTCACCTAATAATAGACAGCAACACACAGAAGATTGTCTATTCCTTTAACTGCAGATGGGTCAAAGTCTCACTCACCAACACCATTTTTCTCTATCAATCATAATTATTTACGATCCAATAAACCCATTAATTAACTCAACGATTTCATCAGATAATCAGACTTAATTATTCAGATAATAAGCTTCAATCCCCTTCGTCTTATTCTTAAGCTGCATTTAGTTTCACTGCATATATATCATCTTCCAAACTCAAGTGCATGTCTATGAGTTCCAAGAACATGTACAACCTCAGATTAAAGTATCTGAAACATTACAAATGTTGGAATGTAGTGTCTCTGATGTATGACTTTCAAAATTACAACTCAGCATTACATTACACACACACACACACACATATTGTAATGTCAGATAGAGTGTTTTCTTGTTCACAGTCTAAGGGACAAGTCAAGTTTGTGCGGCTCCTCTGCAGTGACATGCCTTGGAGAATTAAACTTTGGAATTCCAGAATTTAATAAAGAAGAAGATGATGATAATTCTGATAATTCAGTTTCTGTACTCCAAACATGGGATGCTCCGAAGAATAATGGATTCTTCTTCTGGAAACGAGGCGGATGAAAAGAAGAAGAAGAGGGCTTGTGAATCATGGAATGAAGCTGAATCCCAAGTGGTCTGTTATAGGAGGAGGAGGAGCCATGTAAAGGAAGAGAAGCCATACATGAATAATAATACCTCAATCCAAAATCTGCAGAAACATGTGAAGAAGAAGAAGAAGAACCACCACCAACGTTGTTGTTGTTGTGTCCTCTTTTTGCGAGAGTTCTCTCACGCTTGTGTGCGTTTTGGTGTCCTCCAAGTGCCTGAGAGCTGTAGAATTTTCTGTGACAGTAGTTGCAGGAGAAGATCCTGTCATGGTGGGGAGATTCAGATGAGGATGATGAGTAGTTAGAGAGACTGAGATCTAGACGAGGAGGAGGAGGAGGTGGGGAAGAAGAAGATGAACTACGTTGTTGTTGTGGTTGTTGATGATGATGCTGATGATCCTGTGTTTGTTCTGTAGGTTTCTGGGTCTTGTCTTCTGGTTGGTTGTCCATTGAAGAAGAAGAACAAGTCTCTGCAAAAACCAAAGCTCGATGTAGGTGATGTTTTCAAATGTTGATTTGGTTGAACAGAAAGGAAGATGAAGATGAAATAATAGTAAATGGTCTCTGTTGCTATGAAGTAGATATAACTATAAGGCCTTTTTATAGCAACAACTAAGAATGTCATTGTCAGTATCTAATGTCTTAGATCAAGTGCTCATCTTGAAGGCTCTGTTTGATATTGGTTCCTCCAAGTTTTCTTCTTTTTTTCTTTTGAAGGCAGAGAGAGAGAGAGAGAGAGAGAGGTCAGTTTCTTCTATATGTGGTAATTGGTATGAGGGATTCTTTTCTGGCCTGAAATTTGGTAGTGTTTCAATTTTTTTAAGGAATTTTAATTTTCCTCATGCATGTTATTCATAATAAATCATCGTTTTCATTCTAATTTTCTATAGGAGACCAAAATACTCTTCTAATTTTAAAAAAATAAATACAAACACATACACTTACATACATGTAAATACAAGAGAATCCAAAAAAATACTCTCCCATCCCAAATGTTATGAGTCAGATAATTAATTTATATATATTAAAAAAATTTATAAAATTAATTATTTATATAAAAAATGTATGTTAGTTTTTACCTTTTTAATTATTTGAATTGAAACTATCCTAAATAAAACTCCTCCTTTAATATCTACAATGGATTGAAATATTTAAAGGAAAAAATTAGATATAAAATTAGAAAATAAAATAAAATAAGCTCTTATATTTAAAGTTAAAATAAACTCACACAGTTGTGTGTGTTTGTGCATGTAAATCACCTACGTAATATATCATATGACGTCAAATGTGTGTCACGTGACCTCGAACACGTGGCTATTATGCCCTCACAGATCCAAACAATTTGTATATACGCATTTTTTAAACATTACATTATCTCCACTTCATTAACGAAAATTACAATACTTTTCCAATGTATATGATTTATTAATCTTCTTGTTTTTTGCCATTGTTTTTCTACGAAAATTGATCTTTTATTTGTACTGTTTGCATATATGAAAGGAAGAAAATCCAGAATTTCATACATAATTTATTTGATAAGCAAATATCTTACTCATAGCAAAGAAATACTTATTTATCGACAATTACTCAATTTTTTTATAAAGTTAAGATACATCTAATATTTTAAAATATTTTTTAAATAGTACTCAGTATTCTTTAAATATTTTTTGTGCAATGTACTAAAAATTAGATCAGTTATTAAACATGTAGAAACAATGGTTTAAATGATAGTGGTCTAATCATAATTAACCTAATCTTGATTAAAATAATATAATTTAATTAAATTATATAAAATATTCATATATAACCTTAAAAAAAGAATTCTAATATTTAAATAAAAAAATATTAATCCACAAGTAAATAGAATATTTACCTATGAAACACACATAATATAATAAAATAGTTATTGAAACACAGATATAACTGGTTTGTCTATATGGTTTTAAGTTTAACAAGAGGAAAAAATATAAAATTTAACATAGTTAATCCATCTAAAACTCTTGACCAATTCATAATTTAACATTTCATTAGTCTAACCTATTAACCCTATTAAATCCTGATACCATGATGTTTTCAATATTTTAATAGTGGGAGACAAGATATTGCCCAAAAGTGGCGTCTTTGTAACTTGAAAGCAAAAGAAACACTATTATGCATGCATGGTGATTTAATTGATCAAGAACACAACATTGAATTCGCCAATGTAATTGAAAGGTGCACCCACCTAACTGAAATCCCAAATACTAATAATTAAGGGAGAGTTGAGTTCAATAATTCAGCAATATTTCGGTGCTTATTATTGCTTGCTTAGGCTGTCTAAATTAAACAACCTACGAGGAACAACAATGTAAGACTTCTGATATAGCCGCATACTTTATGGTTTCCTTCAATTCTCCTTTACGTTTGTCTTTTACATTCCATATTAACTATATTTAATTAGTTTTAGCCTTTATGATATGTTTGATTAGAGAGAAGTAGGAGTGTAGAAGTAGAAGTAGAAGTGATCCCTTATTTAGTATAATGAAAGTCACTTCTATTTTTTTGAGTCATTTCAGTTCTATCAGAAAAATTATAAATTGAGATGATGAAAATGGAATTAAATTTTTTTTTATTATTTTACTCCAATTATAAAATTTCCGAACAACTTTAACATTTCATAAATTATAAAAAAATATTTTAGACCATTTTACCTTAAATTATAAAAAAATATATATCAATTCCTTATTCACTTATATTATATCAAATAAACTTTTAAAATCTATTTTTAACCTAATTTTATTTTTACTCCTATTTTTACTTCTATTTTTATTAAAAACTTTTTTATCTTATCAAACATACCATTAGGTCACACGTCTTTTCCTTAACGCTTGTGGTCTCTAATTTATTATTTATCACACCTTATATGTAACTCCTACGTACATCACAATTGCCTACTTTTCAATTAGTAGGCTTGTCTTATTATAGTACTCAGTTTGGTCCTTTTTTTTAATATGATTTTGTTCTTAATTTTTTTTTAGTAATATTTTCTACAAGATCTTTTTGCAATTTATTTATAGCATTAATTACTTTTAACGAAGGTATTTTTGAAAAATTTTAAAAGTTGTTAACTAGTCCTTATAATAAAAAATAAAATAAGTATTATGTTGATAATTTATAATTAACCTTGTGGTGTGGATAGGTGAATTTAATTACAATTATCTTCTACTTGAAAGAAACGTTTGTTATTTAGTACTCTTTTAATCGTTAATATAGAATTTAGTTAATTTTTTTTAGAGAGATTAAAAAAGTCAAATAAATTATTAATTATGATCAAATATAATTATTCAAAATGAATTCATATAATATACTCTTTAATTTATTAAAATTAATCAATTATCTCTTATATTAATTATAATTAATTAATTTATTTAATTTTTTAATTTATTTAAAAAAATTAAATATATATATCTATATATATTATGGTTGTGTTTGATCCATCCCGCAGTTTTTCCCTAAAATTTTATAAGTGCATGAATTTTTAAAGCTTAGGGGGAGGAACCTAGCTTGAGGTATCACCTACTTTTTTTTTCAATTGTTTAGTCTATAAATTTATATATGCTTTATCAACTTTCAACAATTTTTATTAGAATTCTCTAAAAATTATTAATTCTATAAAAAATTTAAATATATTTCATACTTGCAAATATTAAATCTACCTTTAAAATACTAACAAACTGTTAATTAAGATAATAAATGACATCATTCTTATATAAAGAAGAATACAAATTCAAATCTTAAAAAATATTTTTTTTAAGAGGGAGAAAAATATTTTTTTGTTCTAAATCTTATAAGTAATTATATAATTATTTAAATTAAAAAGAAAATCCACCTTTAAAATGACAGCAGATGAATTGCTGCAACTTGTGGTAAGAGGTTGTGTCCAGTAGGGTGGGTGGAAACACCAACGCTATGTTTAGAGTATGGATGGGAGTGGAATTGGTTGAGACCTGCAGGACTGGTGCAGAAGGTTTAGTTTGATTTCAATTTTCTAGTTTAGTTTATTTGTTTATATGAAATAGGGGAGTGTGTTGCTTTGGGAAGTGTAAAACAAATACACAAATTCAGGAGAACGCAAAATATTATATAATATACTATTACTTAATATAAGATTTAATTAAAAAATAATTTTAATTTTAAATATAAAATATATTTTTTATATTTATAATTTTTTTAAAATTATATCTATTGATACTTCCTCAATAATAATTAAATAATAGAAAGAAAGAGTTAAAAAAATAATTATAATATTTTAAAAAATATATATCATACTAACTAATTTAACTAACTTTCTTAATTTAATTAAATTAATTAAATATGTCATATATTAAAGATCAGAGGAGTATTGTCAAAAAAATATCTGTATAATATGTAAGAATTAATTTTTTTTTCAGTTTTGCCCTCCATTTAATGTCACACTATTTTAAATCTTAATTATTTCTATCTAATGCATTCTACATAACAGGTATTTTATTGGAAACAAATAATAATTATGTCATGAAAATTATTATTTACTGAATTAACAGAGAGATAAAATAGAAATCCAAATTAAGACAAGTAGATAGAAACAGAGGTAGTATAGCACTTTACAAAGTTTTAAGAGTAACTATAATTTTTTTAAAATGTCCCTAATGAATTATTAAAATAACCTAGCCTACATGCCTAATAAAGGAGAAAAACTGAAAAGAAGTAATACTTTTTTAGACATTTATTACTTGAGGATAAAATTGAAAAAAAAAATTAAACATCAACTAAACTTAATTATTTGCATGTTATCTGTGGCTAGGTAAATTGTGTTTTTATAATTAAGAATTAATAAAAAGAGAATAATTTTTTTTAATGTTCTAACCATAGCTTATACCTTCAATTTTGTATAATGAAAAAATCAACGCGTTTCTTACATTCTAAGCAAGGTATAACTCTTGATTCAACAAGGGACCATGAAGAAAGAAGAGACATGAGGGGAACCAAGAAATTTCAAAGAATACTAACAAATTTGTATAACTTTGTGAATATTTTGGCATGAGTAACCCTTCCATCTCTACAAACCATTACACTTTCAGCTACAGGGTTGATCAACAACAACGCACTACTAACCAAAAAAACAAAAATCTGAGCAAAAAAGATAATACAAACGATTGATGCCAAGCGATCGGGTGAATTTCCAACAGTTACAACACAAGAAACCAAACAAAAGAACAACACTTTCATTTGGTCAACCAGTAGATGAAAATCAGGAATGTGCATACTGATGCAACAAGAGAAAGTATGATTGTATCAATCGACTTCTTTCGCTTTATCGCTGACAGAATGGTATTTACCTGAAACATCAGTGTGACAGGCACATCAAACAACACAACATCAACAACAAAAATAAATTTTATCCCATTAACTGGAATCGACTACATGGATCACATGATACTATTATGCTCTATCAATCACCAAACAGCCTAAAAAAATATGGATATGGACACAAATTGCAGCACAACAAAATCTAAAACTTTCATGTTATGCCTAATGCAAGTATTGGACAAGGGTCGATTCATAATCACAGCTTAGTTTCTAAGTATTTGTGCTTCATAGGTTCTTTTCTTTGCGTTGATAAAAAGCTTCAGAAGAGAACATTTCAAAATTATTAGAGGACCAAAAACTACATAGCTATGAGGCATACCGTTGGAAGGCGACCGCTGACATTACTGAGCTTTGAATTGATTCCACCAAAAGTCGAACGCTGGGTGACAAGGGCCCCAAATGTTGCTTGTGCTTGTGAAATAACGTTGTCTATCTGAAGCACAGGAATAAGCAGGACAATTCAGATCAAGGCAATACAAGTTGAAGATACCAGAAATATCTGTTTACGGGGCAGCACTTTCATATGCCCCCGAAAAACACTAGCACACAAAAGCAAGGGCCTTACTATTTCTTCCAGATGACTGACTTTAAAAGTTACTAGCTCATTCTCCAAAAAATTTCAAAAAACCTAGAATATTGTTTTCCCTTCAACTAAAGATACACTGCATTCATTTTTCCCTTTTGGTCATTAAAGGGGGAAAAGATTATACACCATTGATGAAGAGTTTAATTTCACTGCCAGTATTGTATAACACTGAATTTTCCCCATTTATCAAACCACCAAACATACATATAAGCAGCTTTTTCTCCTTAGTCCTTACAAGGAAAAAATAGTTATTATAAATGGGTAAAAAACTTCCTATAAGCAGAAAGATCACTTGCCCTTCCTTACAAATGAAATTTCAACAAAAGACATACTATACCATGTATTCTCATATGATTTTTCAATATCTGACCACACAAAGAATCAGATTACCTTCTTTTTAGCATAGTGGGCCTGAAACAAATTTCTCCTTAGTTCTTATCAAACCACCCTCAATCTTGCAATATACATCTGTGGCTTGTGTAATTGTGTTAAATCCCTAGACCAACTTCTAACAACTCCCTAGGCCAACATCATAAACAAACAAGTATACAATACTAAGGCCAAAAGGAAGAATCGCACGTCATATAAGGTTAAATAATTCCACAGGAAGGACTGATTAAAAAAAAGATAACGGCACTTAACATCAGAAAAGTTAAGTAACTGTTTCATATGACAGACCTGTCCTGTACTTCTACTGATAGAAGCATGCTCCTTTAGTAGTGCTTGCCCAGTTGAATCTCCACCCTCTTCCAAGTCCAATCTTGTCCGATCAAACTCTTTAAAATCCTCAAGGAGTGAAGCATGTTCCTGCTTAGCTCTGAGGCTAGACCGGAGACGATAAAACTCCTGCACTTGAAAACATCTAACAACAGGTTGGTATACCGAAGGTCCACAACCAGTTAAAAATCTTCATATGCTTGAAAAAAACTGAATGGGAGGTATATAAATAAAAACTAAAAATACAAAGAATGAACAAGATGGATCAGACTTTATGTGCACGGATAAATGTTTATAATAGGAGTTACAAAATCAATTTCACCTATCCTATATCATAACACCCCCTCCCCTCAGGGGAAAATAGACAGGCTCAAAAATACCGGAAACTCAGCACTGGGCACTGATTGGGCAGAATATTTATTTGATCACAAGATTAAGATTCTTGCATGAGATAACCACCTGCATGTTGCATGTTTGATTGTAGGAAACAAAATCACTTCTAAATTCATTTGACAAAACTTTGATCATTGATTACCCTGTGGAGGAGAATTTAATTACATTTACCTTTTAATTTCATTCCATTCCACTTGTAAGAATGAAACATCTGCACCAGGGTGCATCAAATATCTATCCCATGTTTACAAATCTGCTTCACTTAAGCAACTGAAATTCAAAACACTATACAAGGATAACTGCACATAAACTAACACTGTAGCTTACCTGGGTGAGATCTTGAAGAATTTCTTGGTGCCTAGTCAAGGTATGAGAAACCATTTCTGACCCACCAGACGATACCCAAGCTTGCATCTGTGAGTTCACTTGTTGGAGTTGTTTTAGTAACCGCTCAATCCAAGCCTCGATGTCACTCTCTGCGTTATCCGCTTTTGAAGAAGCTTTAGCAGAAACCAATTTACGATAAGAATTCATTTGCTCATCCAACTGAGCTTCAAGTTTTCTCGCCTACAAAAGATTGAAGAGAGGCACATCTCTGTCATCAACCGTCTATTTAAAAATGCATAAATAAGATAACCGCATCAAATTCCCTTTGCAAAATCAAAGAAAGAGCCCTTTCTGAGATGGTTGACAACATCAAATTCCCAAAATAATTTTGTTCTTGGCATTAATAATGTGATATGACGATTAAAATAGAAAAACCAACCGGCTTCAAGGAAACTTAATAGGCTATCTAAATTATTCAATCTATACTCAGATCACCATCAAAAGAATCAATTCCCTGAGCAACTTAGGCGTCCTTCTAATTTGTCTGTCCTAAATCCGATGAATCAAAATCTATGAACATAATAGCCCGACGCATTTCAAGTCTTCATGATTTGCCCCCTTATGAAATAAAACAGAATATAAACCGAAGAAAGAACTTGTTGCAACAAGCATTGCCCCAACAAAATTGAGCACGATCTGCCACAAGAACAAGACTTTCTGTGTCCAATTCATCAACGGAAGCTTCCCTCAGCACCCAGAAATCATAATTCTACAAACCAGTCTAAGTCGTCGGGTACAAGCTGATCTCACGAATTCAATCACCGACAACATGAAAGAATCTCAATAATGGAAATTGTGAATCCCGGCCTCCGAATTGCATCAATCCAAATAATTTCCCTAACTATAATGCAGGGGAAAAAATAATATAGAATTCAAAGGTAATTGAGATTCAACCTGTTTGCGAAGGGCGTCCCACGAACTTGGCACCTCCATGGATAAAGAAGGATGAAAAAAAAAAAACTATGGAAATTTCTTACTCTCAGAATTTAGGAATTTTGTGTGTCCTTCTGGGGGATGCGATTAGGGAGTCGTTTAGCGATGGATGACAGGCCGCCTGCTCCCCACAGACGGCTTTGCGCATTGAGATCCAACTAATGATAAAGGCTTTGGTAAGAACAGAATTGTTTCCGTGGTAACAAATTACCAGTCGTATCAATTTTGTAATATTATTATTTACAATTTATAATAAAATATAGAGTAAAATAATGCAACCTACCTTTTTTATTTTTTCTTAATTATATAATCCTCCTCTTTGTTTTCTTTGGGTCAAAACTCAAAACCCTGCTCTAGATTTTAGTTTTATTCAAAAAAAATTCTAAAATAATATTTAGAAATTAAAATTTATATGACTAGTTTCCCTCTCACTATATTAAAGCTCTAATTTATTTATGGATAAACTGGCTTTAAGTTATTCTAATTTAATCAGTAATTTTATATTCAAATTTTAGGTATGATATGGTACCAAAAAAAAAAAGAAAGCAGTGGGTATGCAATTTAAATTTTAAAATTCCATTTTAGGATATCACATGTCATAAGGATTATTGAAATTCAAGTACCATTTATGTCTTTTTGTATTTTTTTTATTTTTCTCTCTCATTTTCCATACTTTTTTTTTGTTAGACACAAGAATCATTCTATTGAAGATAATCATATCTGTTAGGTATTAAATATAAATATATTTTTTAATAAAAATTCAAATATTAATTCACACGTTGTAAAGGATTAACTCCCTATTTTTTATATAAAAATTTTTGGAAAGGGGTTGGGCTTACTCACGATTCAAGTGTAAGGTGAAGTCTCCCTTCCTTTTAGGTGATACTAATATCGGGCAGGGTGAGCCGTCTATTATCCTCAATCGTAAACCTATACACCCAGAAGCTAAGATGCCTCCTTAAACAACTAAAATAAAGTGATAATCTTTAGAGATTAAATACACTCTAAATAATCATATGTCTCATCTTTTTATCAGTTGAATAATGATCGGTGATTAACTCCCATTCTGATGGTTATTATTTTTCCCCTGGTATGATTATCAAATAATATATTTTTTTTTGTTGCCCACCCGGTTCACCGGAGCTTTGCCCTGACTACATCCGGATCCGACCCGCGTCGCGCACCTGGCTGTGGTGGGTGAGTCTCCCAACGGGGATTTTCTGCATTCGTCAAGGCTCGAACTCGAGACCTCGCTTAAGCGATACCGAGCCGCTTACCACTCAGACCAACTCCCGTTGGTTTATCAAATAATATTGTTAGGCCATGAAATGCATTGGGTTGAGCCCAATGACAACAGAGAGCCCAAGAAAAGAAGGAACGCGGAGTTGTTACCCTTTAGCTCCTGTCTTGCCCAGCTCGTATTTGGATTGGAGCCATATATGTGAGCGCCCCCCAAACAGTGACCAACTATTATATTAATAGACTTATAGAAAAAACTATTATATTAATATATGTAAATATATTACTCTTAAAATTAGCAATGTTATAATTATTTTACATCCTTAAAATATTTTGTATTTTTTTAATTTGTATTAGTTTTTTCCTATGCACAACGTATTGTAAGGCTAGGGAAGCCAAATTAGTTTTGACTAGACATATTTGTTTCTCGTGTTTTATTGAATTTAAAATGAATTGCTCTATACTATAGACTTCATATTTGAAATATAATTGACGATTGGGATGGATAAATAAGTAAAAGATTTAAAGCTTGTAAGATCAAAGTAGCACGAGGGTAATCTTTCAATAATAGTCTTCTTGTTTTTTTTGGTTAGCTGAGTTTCCTGCTTCTTCTTTTTTTAATTACATAAAATTTAAATGGATTGGATCTTAAGAATTTACTAAAATTAATGTAAATGTTAAAACTCAACAAATATTTATAAAAGTATTTATATATTACAATCAATGAGATTTCCACTGTAACATTGAAATGTAAACTTATATTCTTATGAAATATGAGCTATATCCTTACCGGCTACACCGATTTTCATTGACAGTTCATTTTTGTTGGCATGATGATTCATTTATCATAATAGAAAAAGACAATATAGTATATATACATGTATCACACAGACACCACTCTTTTTGGCTTAAAACATTACAATTAATCTTGCGCCTAATCACACACATTCCCAATTAAGATTACTAATTGTTGCTAACGAACATTTTTGAAGCAGTGATTATTATTGGGTGGGATATGTTGAGAAAGAGAGGGATCATCTTCTGAAGCTACCAGGGGCAGAAGTAGTCGTTGCTTTGGCCTCTTCTTCTTGTTCTTCAGGGAGCTTCACTAGAGTGTAAGTGCCTGCTCCACTCAGAGCTCCAAGTATGGGAGCTATCACATACAACCATATGCCTTTGTAGTTATTTGCTGCTATTGCTGGCCCTAGTGTTCTCACTGGGTTCATTGACCCTCCTGTTGCTGGCCTGGATATGTTTATGTGCCAAACACCATTGTTATTATTATTATTATTATTATTATTATTATTATATACTATTTACTAAATCTTATTACTAGGTATTTAGTTTTAGGGTTAGTTTGTTTATGAAAGTTGAATGGAAAGAAAGTGGGAGTGGGTTTAAAAGTGTGTTTGATATAACCATAAAAATGTGAGGCATATGAGATTTTTTTTTTGTCCACCCAGTTCACCGGAGTTTTACCCTGACTACATCCGGATTTGACTCGTGTCGCGCACCTGGCTATGGTGGGTGAGTCTCCTAACGGGAATTTTCTGCATACGACAAGGTTCGAACTCGAGACCTCGCTTAAGCGATATCGAGCCGCTTATCACTCCCCTTAGTTTGGGTGTTGATCAACAAGTGATGAGCATTAAATCTGGACTGTCTAGAATTAGTTTTTTTTTTACTTTAAGTTTTTTTAAAAAAATATATTTAAATGTGTGTAGAATCTAAAATAAAGATAATCATTCAAATATCAATTTTTTTTTAAAAAAAATAATATTTTATTTAAAATTTATCAATTAAAAATTTTAAATTTAGACAATTGAAATTATATTTAGACAATGCAGATGTTACGGTAGCGATGAACTCAAAAACTCATTCCTGAAGGTATGAGGGTATAATTGTGAGAAAATCTTACTTCGAGGGAACTCAAAACCAGTTCCATGGGGTTATTCATAGAACCCCATTCCATCAAATTTGATGTAAGTGAGCAATAATACCATATTTATATTTTACTTTCACTCCCACTTTTCCAATCTCAATTCCAATATGGCGAACGGGGCACAAGAATTAGAACATACTATCTCTAGTCTTAATCTATTAATTTTTTAAAAAAATTAAAGAAATTAAATAAAATATTTAATTATAATATATACTATATGATATTTTTAAAATGAATAGTTTATAAGTCAAATAAATTAATTTAATAAAAAAATATAAATATAAGTATTTTAAAATAATTCATTTAATTTACTTAATTTCTCTAAAAAAATAATAGAATTTTATAATTAGGACCGAACAAGATATTGCCATTATACTAGTTGGATAAGGTGGAAGGAAGTAATAGGTTTGCGGGCTGATATTAAGTCGTAGGATTTGAATTTTATTGTTATATGAAATAAATCACATTAACAGAACTACTTATATTTATTTATATTTATTTGATTGATTATACTCAAATCTAAATCAGATGTTATGGGATAGTATATATTTATGTGGGGGAGTACATACCCTGATATGAGGATGTTGAGCATGACGGTGGCTCCCACTGCGATTCCCGCAAGCTCTCCAACCTGGATTCATTCATCATATCTCCAAAGTCAATGAAGCTTCTCACATTATATCAGCAAGTCTCCACTTTCATTATAATACTCTATTATTATTATTAAGAAAAATTAATCTGTAAATCCCTATAATTTTACCTTATTTTAATTAGATTCTTATAATTTTTTTTATTATATCTTTATAATTTCTCCTGATTTTAATTAAATCCCTATAATTTTTTGAGAAAATTTGAATTAAATACCTTTAGAATTTAAAAACCCCAATTTAATAATTCTTACTAAAAAGTGTTGTCATTTATTCATCAAATGTAATAAATAGTTAATAATTGTAATAAATAAAACTGATTTGGGATTTTAAAATTTTCAAAATATTTCTCAAGAATTCTCCCTAAATTTTTCGTTTTTATAAGTCCCCTAGAACTACATGAAACAATAAGAACATGATAAAAAGAGAAAATAAATTAAAATGATATGATTAAAATTAGGTGGAACTATAAGATCTTAATAATAATATATATATTTAAAACAATTGAAACCATAAGAACATGGTAAAAATTAAAGCTATTGAGACAAAATTAAAATTCTGGTGAAATTATAAGACTTTTTAAATTAATTTTCTCTAGACTCATCATTATTATTATCATATAAACTCCTCTTTTTATTATTCAATAACAAGTCTACTTCCTTGGATCAATCAACCTATGTTCCTTTCCATTCTGGAAAATCAAAAAAAGCAAAGTATAATAAACGAAGAGGGCTTTTTAGACTCTAGAGCTTTAAATCACTAACTAGACTCCCAAAATGACAAAACATTTTATCCTCCTTGTCCCTCGTGTCCTTTTCTCTAGAATTAGCCACAGCTAATAATGTATACACACACACACACACACACTTACGGCTCTTGTGTCGGTAGCTACCGCAGTGACGACGAACATGAGGTTAAAACTGATGATGAACTCCAAAGCAAAGGCTTGGCCATATCCTACTGAAGGAACAGTGACTCCTCCACTCATGAAGGGATGAAATATCCCCTTCAGTGCAAATGCTGCAAATATTGACGCCATTATTTGTGCTCCAATGTACACTGGAACCTGCAAATAATACGTCCACAAATCAAAGCTTAGATACTTGGATCTGTATATGAGTAATAAATAGCTTAAAGAGAGAACAAAAGAGATATCGTTACATGTTTCCATGGGAAGTGCTTCAGTGCAGCAAAGGAGATGGTGACGGCCGGATTGAGATGAGCGCCGGAGATGTGGCCAGTGGAGAGGATGACGATCATGACCGTCAGACCAGTGGTGGCGGCGCAGCCGATGAGAGTCTCGGCGCCTTGTGTCTTCTGGTTCACTATGGCAGCGGCAGTCCCAGCAAACATTAAAATCAGAGTGCCTACGAACTCAGCTCCCACCTGTTACATGAAGAAAAAGAAGGGGTCAGTTATGGATTCACAATTTTCTCATCAAAAATTTTCATCTTCCTCTGTTTTTGAAACACCCAATAAAATTAACACATGAAGGAAAAATGGGTCAGTGTTAGATGAGCAATTTGGTCATAAAAAATGATCTTTTTCTGTTTTTACTTTGATGTACCTTTCTTGCAAGAGGGATGGGAGGAGGAGGCAATGAGCAAGAGACAGTGGGCAAAGCTCCTTCTTCTACATTCCATTCTTCAACACTGAAGCACTTACAACTCTTGAGAAGCGATTTCTTCTTTCCATAGCCATTAGTTCTCTGATCAGACTTGAAACCTCCAAAAAGAGGTCCACCAGGAGTCCCTGGTGTTGCAGGTGCTGAGGGAATCTCCTCATTATCCATCACTCCAAACACCCAACAACACCAAAGCTACACAGAGAGAGAGAGAGAGAAGGCTATTGGAGGTTTTGGTTTCCGTTGTTTCTCTCTGTGGAAAGAGAATGCTTGAATGGTACGGTATATATCGTGGAGTGTGGTTGACTTGTGGAATCACAATGGAAGAGAGAGAGAGAGAATTAGTGGTTGAGAGTTGAAGGGAGTGAGAGAGAAAAGAAAAGAGAGAGAATAGCTGCAGCTTTAGGAGTGGACAGTGCATGGGACCTTGGAAGGAGGCATGAATTTGGGATTTGAGAAAGAGGCTTTAATCATTACTCATCAATCATGCCTCTTTTATTTCTACCATCCCTTGCAGCTGCTTCAAATTCTCATCTATCTCCAACTTCTAATCTAGATTTCTTACTTTTACAAAAAGTAAATGTGTGTATGGGCGTGTTTGGATAGGATTTTGAAAAAGGGCTTATGAAAAAAAAGGGATTATAGATAATTTATGGAAAAGGACTTTTGGAGAAGAGTTTATGGAAAAAAAAGTGGTTTTGAATAAATAGGTGTTTGGATAGTTATTGTTAGAATGACTTTTTATAGTGGTAAATTACCAAAAAGGGTATGATTTGATTTAAAGTAAGAGAGAGGAGGGAGTTAGAGAAAAGAGAGGAGAGAGGAGAGAGGGAAGAAAGGAGAAAGGAGAGAGGGTGTAAGAAAAAGTATGAGAGATGAGAGAGGGTGTAAGAAAAAGTAGGAGAGAGGAGAAAGGGTGTAAGAAAAAGTATGGGTAAGATAGTAATTGGATAGTCCATAAGTGCTTTTACTGTTGAAAAGGCTATTTTAAATAGCTTATTCAAAACCATGGTTTTAAACCATGGTTTTGTCCAAAAGCACTTATGGACAAATAAGCCTATTTGTTTTGAAATTTCCCCAAACCGAGGTTTGGGCCAAAAATCCTTTTAAAACCACGGTTTGCAGGCCAACCAAACAAGCCCTATATACATGTTCCCACCGCTTCTTTGAATAATTAATTTACAAAAATTAAAAAATTAGTTGTTTAAAAAAATTGTATGCACCTTAGTTTGTTTTAAAATACTCATTATAATTAGTTGTATTGAAAACTATTTTTTTATAGAAAAATCCCTTTAATATGTATAATTAATAGTAAAAATTTAAAAAATAATTATAAATATAAAAAATAGAATAAAATCTTACGTTTAGAAATAAAGTTAATTCCTTTACTAACCATAATCTATAATACAGCCATGCAACGCATGGTTTGACATTCTGATTTTTTAGTTAAGTTAAATTTTATCCATACATATGCCAAAAAATAATTTATCCATAAACAATAAATAAAATCACATTAAGAGAATTTGCTTGCCCTTTGGAACTAATACGTATAATTTAACAAAATTGAGGTGTGACTAAGTGACTACTCCTCCAATACTTAATATAAAATTTAATAGGAGAATTAATCTTAATCATAAATATTAGACATATTTTTTATATTTATTAATTTTTAAATTATTTTTATTGATATTTTTTTAACAATAATCAAGGAAGAGATGAGAGATAGAGTTAAAAAGAGATAATTATGATATTTTAAAAAAATATAAAATATTAATTAAATTAACTAAATTCTTTAATATAATAAAATTAGTTAAATAACCTATATATATATTAAGAACTGTATGAGTATATGCTTTTATGGGGAAAAGAGTAAAAGAGCATTGTAGAGTCTATTAAATGAGTTTCTTTAACAACCTTTCACATATTTGTATGGTATTGAACAATCGAAACCAATGGATAGGGAATACTGCTCCCCCCAACTTGCCTAGCCATATTTCTTAATGCATAAAAAGGCATATTTTGTATTCACAATCGTCTGTTATTTAAAAGGGCCACTTGTATTATCTTTTACGTATAAAGTCCATCAGAAAATTATCATGATGTTGTGGAACAACCGTGGATATTCAAAGTTCAGTATGCATATGAAATTGTATTTTGACTAATACTTTATGTATAAATGCATATGAAATTGTCAACAATTAAGCCTTATTTTTTTCCTAGACGGGTTGACTATTATATGGATCACACGGTACTATTATACTCTATCAACAAATAAATTTTTATATATATTGTTAAAGAAAAAGTCTCATTTAATAATTTTAATGAGTGTTATCTTTAATTTTTTTTTACTTCTTTCTAAATGACTCAATATTGTCTAATATATCCTCTTCAATAGCACCTCCAATGACTTTATTTGTACATGCACATTCAAACCCACATGAAAGTAAATAAATAAAAAATAAATCTTGTAATTTTTTTTATAAAACAATCAAATATATTATATGAAAAAAAGGTTAGAACAAATAGATCATCACACACAATAAAGTTCACAAAACAAAGCATAGAGACATTGTATAACTAGCACAAGTCATTGGGAGAATCACACCTTAAAAGCTAGTTGCAATAAAAAGTTACAATCAGAATAGTTTAAAGGACAAAAATCACATATAATAATAATGTAGATATATGAAACACTATAACAACCAAAATTAAGTCTTCAACCAAAGGAAACGTAATCAATATCATCTATATATTAATATTTAAATACTAGAGAATATTAAAAAAAAACTTCGGATGACAAGGAGAATAAAACTTATGATGAATGATGCTCGAACGACAGAGAAGACAACGAGCACGATGGAGGGAGTGGTGGCACCAAAAAATGAAGAAAAATGGCCGGACTTTGCTTCTCGTTGACGTTGCTGGTGGCAGGACACCTAAAAGAGAGACCACAAACGACTATAAAAAGTGAAATTATGAACTGTTTCGCGATATGAGTTTTTAAAATATGAAGGTTTTTAACGACGATTTTTAGAAAAATAACCGTTGAAAGTGTTTTTAAGTGAGGTTTTCAAATAACCGCTGTTAAAAATCCTACAATTTTTGTTCAGTTGGCATTTTTGGTTGCCTTGGTATACTTTTAACGGCATTTTTCATAAAAATTGCCATGAAAAGTTTTTTTAACAGCAATTTATTTATAAAAATACCATCATAATTTTTTTAAGTACGGTTTTTTTATTAAAATGCCATAAATGGGTGCAGTGAAAGCCATTTTGTGTAGTAGTACTGTTATTAGAGTAACACAGCTCAATGCCTTATAGCACCTCTCTTTCAATATCGCCCTCTCTATATAGAACTCAGGACGAAAACCAAAACATGTATCAGATTGAGGAATAAGATGAAACAACAATAACCAACTTACAATTGTATAAGAGTAAAGTAAATTAAAGCCCTAGAAGAAAACCAAAGTGAAGATATATGTCAAAAAGGGAAATAACCAGTAGTATCTGTCAAACAACAATCTTGACTTCATAGAATATATGGATTCAAGGAATATCATTATAAGATGAACATTCATATGCTTTAACTAAAGTTTTGGCCCCAAAAACAAACAAACAAAACAAAGAACCAAAATTGATTTAATTGATCAAGTGATTATACATCAATTATGATTTATGATTTGTCCACTCAATGCCTACCCTCCTATCCTCCAAGAAATTTCCCAATCTTATTAAATACAAATAGGGGCCTATATACGAAGTAAAGGAGATTATTATTATTATTATTACATATGACAAATGATTAATGACTTTATTTGAAGTGATTTATTACAAATTTATTATTAATAATGCTGTGTCAATAAGTTGATGTGCTTCGCCATTCATATATAGAAATGAAAGTAGTGCTTAACAGCTAAGGAACATAAAGAGAGAGCGGATATACCACACATTTTTCTGTGTGTGCATGTGTTTGTACATATATAATCTTACATGTGTTCATCATCTCTACCAAACGCAATAACACTCTTTACAACTCTGCCATATCAATATTCTCTGTGTTGTCTTTCTGTTGTATATTAATGGATGACACACGCCTACTTTAGCTAGCAACTAATCAAAAAGATTCCAAAACATAAAAAATGAATGTTTATATATATAGCTAGTTAAAAATTGTTTTTATTTTAAAAAAAAATGACTATGAGGTCCCAAGAAAGAGAATTAATTACCTTAGAGTCTAATAACAACTGAGGAACATGTCATTAATTATAAATTTTAGTATAGAAAATGACAACAAGTTTATACAGTTTACTTTTCATTTAGATTTTTTTTTGGTAATTTAAATCCCTCCCTTCCTGGGACTATACATGTTCATATAAAAAGCTCTACTCCTGCATGCATGTTAAAGAAAAGTTTCTGTAAAATGCAGGTATGGAATATGTTCTCTAACAGGTATATATTAATTAATAAGATTGATGAAAAAAATACAGTATTATATTATTGTATGTATATCATTGGTATTCAATAATTCTTTATCTATTTGAGAAAGATACTATTCCAAGAAAAGTAGAGGAAATGATGAAAGGTAGGCATTAGGCAATAAGAACAATACTTCTTTACACAATAATCATATCCAATAAAGAAAAACTTTAACTTTGTTGAAAAATCAAACTCATAATTGTATAAAGATACAGGTGAAGAAAAGGAATAGAGGGTTCTGCCACTAATGATTGTTTTTCAAGGATGTATTGAACCCTTTGAAATGTGTGGAGGGTACTTGTGGATCTTAAGCTAAGTGGGAAATATGGGATCTTATGATCAAACTCCAATAGTTCTGCTTTTAAAACATCAAATCATATGTAGGGTTACAAACATAAAACCCTCTGAAAATGTCTTTGAAAAGACTTGGTTTTTCTTCACTCTCACCGTTACAATTCTAAAATGTTTAGATCAAATTTTAGTGGCACAAATTAATTTATGCTTTTAAAAGTTGCCAAATCTAAATTATCAAATTTAATCTAACAATTTATAATTGAAGTAATATTATTATAGGCGTTGGTTAATGAGGACTTTTTTTATCTATATGCTAGTGGATATATAAACTACAATTTTTAATAAGGGTAATTAAGTCATGAAAACATTTACAATAGAATGAGTAGTAATGATATGTATTTTGAACCCATAGAGCCTATCAGGCCGGTTCATTATATAATATATATATATATATATATATATATATATATTTATAAAGCATTTATAGAAGATCATTTGAAGTTATTACCTACACACTTTTGAGAATTCATCCGTTTACTCAACTATAAATAAAATCAGACGAGTACTTGAAATTAATTACAAAATTACCATCAGATGCTTGGAAATTAAATAAAATGCTCGAGAAACCCTTGAGAAATTCACAGATGTAAAACTAATGGATGATCGATCGGAGTTTAATCTGTTGGATTTAGACATATGAGCAAAAGGGTGAAAAGAAGTCAGAATATATGAATTAAAAAAAATCAGAAATCGACTTAATATCATATGTCTAAGGCTAAAAAATGATGTCAACTCTGTTTTTGTACCAGTTTAGATAGCCTCAAAATTAAAGTTTTAAAAGAATTTCTGACATAAACTTTAGTTTGGATAAATTTTAAAATAAACAGTTATATTTATTCAAAAGGACTTTTAGACTAGTTTAAAACTATAGTTTTGGATAAACTATTAAGAATAACTTCTGTAACAGTAAAAGAACTTATGGACTACATAATTACTATTTTATCCCTATTTTTTCTAACACAGTCTTTCTCTCATCTTTTCTCTTCTCAGCTCGCCATCTTCTGCTCTTCTTTGTCCCTGTCATTGTGTCGTCACCGCTAGTTATGGTTCAGCTGTCTCCACCGTCCTGCTCCCCGATAGCCCCATCATCGCTCTATCCTGGAAGTTGCTCTCGCTGTTGGAAGAAGATGAAACTGTCGTGGAAGAAGAAGAGGAAAGAAGACGAATAGTGAGGTGGGATGTGAGGCTAGCGATGGGTAATTTTTTTTTATTTTTATCTCATACCCTTCTAGTAATTTACCAATCACAAAAGTCATTATGATAATAACTATCTAAATACTTATTTATTCAGAACTAATTTTTTCATAAATTCTTCTTTAGAAGCTATCTTTTTTTATAAGTTATTTTTCAAAAATCTATCCAAACGAGCCCTAACAAGCCTGAGGCTTAAGAACATATGTCTCTAATATTGTCTAAAACTAACCCTAACAAGCCTATATATATATATATATATATATATATATAACATTATAAGTTGATGTTGTAAATGAAGAAACTTTGATGCCAACTTGTTGGATGAAAGAATCAATTACTCCTCCATTTTTTTATAAGAGACAATTTCTTGATATAACCTCATTTGTTCCTTTTCGTAAGAAACATTTAGAAGTTGTCTTAATTTTTTTTTAATTTCTCATTTTACCCCATTTAACTACTCATCATATTACTTATATATCAATATATTTAATTCTCACAACTATTACAACAGATATCTTTTACCTCTCTATTATGGAGGCCCTTTTACCTCCCTTTCTGAGGGAACATAAAAACAATGGACATATATAGTAAGTAGGCCACTTTTTATGTCTGTTTTGAACATAAATGATAGTATTTAAAAAAAGAAGAGTTATTTTTTTTACATAATTATTGTCTCTAATTAATTTTTTGATCGACATGATTTTATTAATTATTTCTGAACGAGTAATTAACATTAAGTATACACTCTTGTCTTAATGTATGAGAGAAATAATAAGATACATCACAATCACTCAGGGAAGGTGGCAAGTGGGTGAGTGAAGTTTGAAGAAAATTGGAACCACACAAAAATGAGAGCTTGTGGATGGATGCTGAAAAGTGGGACTCCTAAGAAAATTATGAAATTGAAAAAGGGTCAAAATGAGTTGGCATTCTGTATCATTTTGTCTTCCACTTCAATTCAGTCGCATCAAGGGGTCAACTTTCTTTACATATACAATTCTGCTTTCACAAGTAATATTATTCAATTTCATGCCGTTCCTTCTTAATTTCTTCTTCTCTTTTGTCATAATATATATATATGTGGCTTCAATAATGTGATATCTGTAGATAGATACTGCTAACCTAGTGACAATTAATGTACCAAGTTGATTGTTTGTTATAATAAGAAATCGCATTCTTTTTCTCGTTGAATATTTAACCAAGTGAGTTGGATGGATCCCAAAAATTTAGACAGACCTAATAAGTTAAGAGGTGGCTTACAAAAATATTTATAAATTACTTGATAATATAGAGTCTTCATGTTGATAGCAAGATTGAAACATATATATGTATAAGATCAGTCTTTACTAATTAGATCAATTTTCCTGTAAAGAAATCACAAGTCTTTGCAAATGGCTATGATGCACGTAGTTCATTGTTTGTTATAACGAAGAACCACATCTTTTTGAGGTAGTATAGTTTTTAGTCCCTAAATTTTTTCTCAATTTTAATTTAGTCTTTAACTTTTGATTCAATATAATTCAGTCCTTATAATTTATTGACTTACAAAATAATAGAGAATGAGTTGTGCAGGTCAAAATTTAAAAACTAAATGAATAATTGAGAAAAAAAGTAAGGACCAAAAGTTATATTTTTCCTTTTTGTTTGTCTTATCAAGTTGTACTAGCTATATTAATAAAATTAAAGATAAAAACTTAAAGAATGCTTCAAAAATACTTACAAAACTATTTATTAATAAAATTCTCGTATTAGTATCAAAATTCAAATAATCCATATTTATATGAGAAATAAAACCAATATTTACTAATTTTAAACCAATATTTATTGTATTGAAGAAAATCACATACATGCCATTGAAAGTAATAATAAGTAGTGCTGAGAGATAAAAGTGATATCATAATTAAACCAGAAGGAAACTCTTGGCTATCCATCAAGATGGCCCCATAGAAAGAGAGAGCACTAATATAATTTTGTTTTGTGGTTTATGTTGTGAACTTGAAGGAAACTTCAATGTCATTAATATTCCTTAGTAATTATGAGTTTTACACTGTGAGATCAAGATAGAGATAAAGAAGAGAAGAAGATCAGAAAAGTACTTGTTATAATTTCTTGTAGTATCGTTTGATAGAATGAAAGAGTTTTTTATAGAAATAAAAATAGAGGTAGAAGTAGAAATGTGTTTTAAAAATTTGTTTGGTAGGATAGAAATGAATATGAAATCAATATATATATATTTTTATAACTTAACGTAAAATAATCTAAAATATTTTTTTTATAAGTTGGGAAGAGTTAAAGTTTTGCAGAAATTTTATAATTAGGGTAAAATAGTTTAAAATTTTTTACTTTCACTTCGATCATCTCAATTCTCGACTTTTCTGATAGAACTAAAATGACCCAAAATATTAAAAGTGACTTACATCGTATCAAATGATGAATTTCACTTTAACTTCTACTTCTACTTGGACTGATGCATTCCCAAAAATGAGAAGTTGGAGCACATTATATGCCAACCATATGACCTAATAATGAAGACTGATGAATAGTACCACTTTTATATCATTCTGGCTAATGCCTAACATATGGAGTACTTTTTTTTTATTGTATAAAATATGGAATAATTTCCCCCCCTTAAATTTTGACTCATTAAATGATTTTTTTTATAAAAATGATTGATTTCAAGTACCAGGACTGGTCTAACATGAATTTAAGCCAGATTGAGACTTGAGAGAGAAATTCTTCTCACATCATCTTTCTTTCCTTTCCCCTAATTTGCAATGCTTGAACACAATATTTGATTTAATACACCCTAAGATTTAATATTTACCTATTTGACTTATAAATTGCGTAATTCGACTTGTAAATATGGAAGCTTGACTTGTAAATATTAGAGCTCTTAGACCTAATATTATTAAAGAAATTCAAGGACTTATTTGTATTTAATTTTTTTTACCCAGGATCTATGATTAATTTTCCCTTAATTAAATGTAAGGTTTAAATTTAATTTATACACACACAAATATATATAGATATGAGTGAGTATGAATATCGAGTACTATAAAATTAGATTTTTCATGGAAATCAAAATAATAAATCAATAAATAAAATGTATATGGCCTACTTTTTCATGCTCATATTCCTTTTTCTTTTTGTTTCCATAAATATTTTATACATCACAATTTTTTTATGATAAAGCATTCAAGTCTTCTATTTAGAATGTAATAACTAATCTATAAGAGCGATCATCAATAATATTAATATAAAATATAAATATTATAATAAATATATGTCGTTTATAAGAAATGTAATATTTATAAAAGCGTTGAGAATACAGATCAACCTAAGAGCTAGGCGAAAACACCAACCCAAACCTGTTACAACTTACAGGATGCAGATTAAATCTATTGAACAAACTCATTACCGACTTTAATTAATCCATATTATGTAAATATGCTAGCTCCGTAATTTTGCATTGAAGTGTGTATAACAATAGTGTATAGATACTTATAAGAGAAAATGGGGCAAGACAAAATAATTAAGTAGAGGATTGATTTTGCACACAAATATACTGATTTATGAAACTTGATAATTGAAAGTGATGGAAGCATTTTATTCTTTTTCTCTTTTTGTTTTCTTTGTAATTTTTTAAATTGGAAGATTCCTTTTACAAGTCAAGAAAGATTTGGGAAACTAATAATTAAGTGAGAGAAAAAAATTCATAATACAAAGAGAGGAAGCATGCAATCATTTATTCTTCTTCTCTTTTTGTTTTCTTTAATTAATTTTTAATTTTTTAAATTGGAAGATTCCTCTTAAAGCGAATAAAGATTAGGGAAACTAATAATTAATTAAGTGAGAAAAAAAATCATGACATACAAAAGAGAAGAAGAAGCAATGCCCACCACTCAAATTTTAGAAATGGAGGGCGTGACAGTTCACATTGGTTTTGTTGGTAAGCATTATTTAATTACGAGATTAGCTAAAGCAAAAAATAAAAATATAATAAATAAATAAATAAAAGAGCTAATGGGTTGGTAAGCGTCTATGATTAGCATGCACTTCCATAATAAAATATGTTGTCTCTTTTTTTTTTTATTCAAAGTTGGATACGGAACAATTTGGATTAGTCGATAATATTGGTAGAAGAATATTTTATTATTTTATCAATATAAGTAAATGAACTCTTATTTCTTACATGAGGGACCGAGTTTTTGCATGTTCATTTATTCAGGTTATGGGCAAAGAAATAACTTTTATATTACACACCCAGATCTATAATTTTAAATATAAAATATATTTTTTATATTTATTAATTTTTTTTAAATTATACCTACTTATACTCCCTCAATAATAATTAAATGTAAGAGATTGAGGGAGTTAATAAAAATAATTAGAGTGGTTTAGAAGAAATATATCATATTAATTTATTTAATTAATTTTATTATTATAATCAAATTAATTAAATATATCATATATTAAAAATCAGAAAAGTATATGTGCATTAAGGATTTATCACTCCTTATAACTTTATCTGATTTTTAATCAGGTATATATATATATATATATTTTATTGGATCCTTACAATTTCATCAATTATAGATATTAATAAATATATTTGTGATCTTGCTCTGTTAATTAAGACTGATGCGAATGTTGTCTAGGCGATATGTAAGTGAAAAAATACAAAATAATTTTTTAAAATAAATAAAATGAAGAAATAATACATATACTCATCATAATAGTAATTTGGTCGATTTTTATTTTATTTAGATTTATATGATAAAATTAATTCAGATGTATCTTGAACGAGAGCCACATCATTAGTTACTAACATCATTTCTCTTATAAATTAGCAAATTATGAGTTTATGAACCAATGCATAAAATTGAGGAAACTATAAGAATTCAATAAAAAAAATTACAAAGGCATAATTAAAAATCAAGTAAAATTATATAGACTTACATATTGATTTTCTCAATAATTAATGGTATTAATAATGAAGAAACTTTTGATTGTTTTAAAAATTAAAGAATTAAAATAAAACGAAACAAAATTAAGGGATCAAAGTAAAACCTAGTAGAAGTTTTGTTTTTGACAAATTTTTTTTGAAAGGGGTTAGACTTCACCAAAACTTAAAGGTTAAGCGAAATTTGCCTTCCTTTAAGTACTGCAACTGAAACCGTAACAAAATAATATTTTTAAAAAATTGAATAAGTTTTAAATAATCATATATTTTATCTTTTATTAACTGAACCTATAAACTAAACGATTCGGTATAATAGATAAAACTTGTGTTTTCACTACAATTACAAAACAAAAATTATCAACATGGTTTGCCTTGAAGAGCCCAAACCGACATCTAACTAAAGGTGGTCCTGAAAATTTTTTGGTTCACTCCTAATGGAAAACACTTTATTGGATCTCAGTGGGGTCTTTCTTTTATAATTTTTGTCTTTCATAAACTAAAACTCTGCTTTTGGGAACCCAAAGGTTAACCATGGCCTGTTTATTTCTATTCTTTGTTTTTTCATTCTCAGGACAATTTTATAAAATATTTTTAAAAATAAATTTTGAAAAAAAATAAATAAAATCTATTTGGATAATTGTTCTAAAAACTTGGTTTGAAAATAAAAAACCATAAAAATTTGTTAGAAATAATTGTTTCTAAAACTAACTTTAAAAATTAAGAAAATGTGAAAGATTAAGTAAATATTGTAGTAATGACAGATAAGATAAAGAGTTAAAAGATTGAAAGATAACATAAATAAACAAAAAATAATTATTCTTATCATCATCTTAAATAATAATTGATAGCAAAAGTAGTTGGTGGTGGTAGCAATTGTCAGTAATAGTGGTGGTCGACGATGGTAAAAATATTGGTGGTGATAGTAGTTGTCAATAGTGGCGATCATAGGTAGTGTCCGATGGCGGTCTTCGGTGGTGGTTGATGGCACAGTGACAGTTGACAATAGTGATTGCGATAAATAACTATTTTTTAATAATGGGTCACTTTTTTAAAATAAAAATAAAAAAAACAAAAGGCAAAAACAAAAAAAAAAGAAAATAATTTTACAAAACATCTCAAATTTGTTCTTAGTTTTCCATTTTTAAAAATAGATTTCAATTTCTTTTTTAAAAAATAATTAAAGAAAAATAAGTTGTCAAACAAGTTTTTTTGTTTGTAAACTAAAAAACTGATTTTAGAAACAAAAACAAGCATGCCCCATATTTCCTTACTTCCAAACTTTGGGTTAATAGCTTGTTTGAATTTGCTTCCAAAATAAAGTTATGAGATTTTATATTAAAAAAAATATATATAATGTCAATTAATAGTAATATTATGAGCAAGATGCTTTGATACCAAAATAAAGTTGGGAAAATTTGGAAAAAGGTATAATTTGTACAAATCGTATAAATAATTTAGAATTAGAATTTAAAACCTTAAATTCGTTGAATTTTTAAAAAGGATACTATGTAGGAGTCACCAAAAAAAAATGTGACTTTACAAAACTATATATAAAAATGACATCAAATTTGATATAAAAATATAGTTTTATTAATGTGCCCCGGGCATACAATTTTTTTTTTTAATTAAATGTCAAAGTAAATGCTTTTCTTTTCAAAAATAGAAATTTCATATATTAATGTCCTAGCTTAATTCCAGTGAAAGTCCCATCCTTGTAAAAAGTTTAACAAATTTAATGTCCTAATTCCAAACCATCTCTACAATTTGGTCTTTATTCCAAAATTTTCCAATATAAAGCTTTTTAAATATACTACTCCTCCCCTACTTAAATATATAATATATTTAATTCTTAATTAAATTAATAAAATTAATTAATATTATATATATTTTTTAAATATCATAATATAATCATTTTTTTAAATAAACTAACTCTCTCTTTTAATTTTTTGATTATTATTGAGTGAGTATTAATACGGATAATTTTAAAAAAATTAATAAAATAAAAAAATTATTTTATATTTAGAATAAGATTAACTCTTAAATTAGGTCATATATAGGAGTATAAGATTTAATTGATAAATGTAGTTTGGTTTTGAACATAGAATCTTGATTTAATTCACTTATTAGTATTTATTTATTTAATATTTTTTCACATTATTCTTATTAATTTCACAGCTTTCCTTTCTTTATTTTTTCATATGTAATACTTGCATTAAAAAAAAAATTATACAGAATGACTGACAATTTTTATTATTGAATACTCTTGTATTTATGTATTTTGGCCGAGGGCGGGAAGGAAACCTTACATAAAGTCCTTTCAGCTTCTCAACGGGCAGACGTATTCGAGAAGAAGCATCGCGCGAAGATCACTGTGTCGACGGCGGCTGACGGAGATTTGGACGGCGACAGAGACCACCCTCCATTATCCGCGACGACGTTCAAAGGTACGGTGGTTTCTTCCCCATTTCCCTCAAGTCTGAAAACGTCGACGGAACCTTGCTTTTCTTTGTGATGTGATGTGCGAAGTTCATGTTTCTCACTTTTCAAATAACCTTGGATCTATAACTTTTTTTTAGATAAAATAATAATTAAATAATTTATTTAAAATTTTAATTTAAAATCATAATTTAATCTAAATTTTTTTAGATAAATATCACTATTTATTTTAAATATTTTTTAAAATAAAATTTAAATTAATTTTTTTTAAATTTTAATTTTTCGTGTTTTCAAACACGCCATCATATAGCATTTTGAATCAGGAAAATAGCGGTTTTCTGAGCAATATGCTGCAGAAATTCAAAAGTTTTATCCATAGACTGAACAAAATTTGCCAAAGACACCACCTTTAAGATCATGTCCCCACTAAAAATACTTTACATAAAAAAAAGGGCGTGACACTAAAAAACACTTCCATTTTTTTTTACATGTTGAATTCTTTGAGTTCCTCTTTCATTTATAACATTCACAAATTCTTTTTATCTTTTCTTTTTTCTTGTTCGGCCCATTGTTAGAACAATGAAAATAATTTTTTATGTTTATTCTATAAAAAATAAAATATCTTGATGTTATTAAATAATCACTTGAAATTTGATTTGTCATGTTCTATGTACTTTTTAATATTTTTTTTGTTCATTGAAACTATATATTATATATTTGGTTATATTTATATATAAACCTTTAATCTGATAAATATATATTCTAAAAAAAACATATTTACGCACAACATATAACGTATAGTGACATTATATAATGATATAATGTAATTATAAATGTGATATGGCAATCTAGTATATAATGTTAAACTATATAATCAGACAAATAAAAACATAAAAATTAATCTTATAATTATGATATATAAATTAAATATTTATATATATTTTAATGATATTTATGATATATTTGTATATCATAAATAAAATGCCAAATTTACAAGACGATGCAAGTTATTTATTCTAACGTTCTTGGATTAATAAAATGTGTTTTTTGAGTTAAAAACGTGTTTGGTAGGTAATCATGTGCGGGTTGGTGGGATTTCAAATTTCAAATACTTACCAACGGGTGTTAATCTGAATGGTAAGTGGTTCGATATCGTTTAAGCGAGGTCTCGAGTTCGAGTCTTGGCGTATGTAGAAAATCTCCGTTGGGAGACTCACCCACCATAGCCAAGTGCGCGACGTGGGTCGGATCTGGATGTAGTCGGGATAAAATTCCGATAAATTAGGTGGGCAAAAAAAATAAAATTCAAATACTATTTGGGTATCTTCACCGTCTCTAAATTTATAGGATTTTCATAGATACAATCACCCCCTCAAGATTTATATACAATTTATAAAATTTCCACACTCAAGAGACAAATGAGTGAGTTCGAACATAAGAGATTTATTGAGTTATCCTGTATCTCATTATTTCTCTATATGACTTTTAGATTTCATGAATAAATAAAAAATTGGATGGTTGAAGATTTTTTTTTTTAAAGATGACTTTTGGGTTATATGAATAAATAAAAAATTGAATGGCTGTAAGTTTTTCCCCCTTGAAAAGGCTTTTGATTTTGAGGACACTTTTGATTTTCAAGAACAAATGTTAAAAGAAACGGTTGGTTTAAATATAAGGAATAGAATATGTTAAAATAACCAAACTAATGATAGAATCCGTTTAAGAAAATCGCCATTTCTAAAAGACTTTTTTAAGATATATAACAAATGTAAATATAACAGAGATTTGTTGTAAAGTTTTAAAGATTTATTCAGGCAAAAAAAAATTGTAAAGTTTTAAACATGAATATTTTTATGTAGATAAAAAATATTAGAAATCTATTTATAATTTAATTTTAGAGAAAATTAATCTTGAGTCATTCAATCGTTAATTTAATTCAATTTCTTAACTATAACTCTTTGAATTTTAAATTCGCCTGCATGTCAAAAAGTATTGCTAAGTCAGAACCACGTGGAATTTATATGAAATTGAAAAAAATATTTTACCCTAAATAATTTTGGGCTGGTTTGGATGTAATCCAAAGCATGATTTTAGAAGTTCTTTTAGACAAAATTTTGATTTAAAAAAATTTTAAAATAAATAGTCATATTTATTTAAAAGGGCTTCTAGATAAAATTATAGTTTAAAACTAAGGTTTTAAATAAGTTATTGAGACTAACTTTTAGAACAGTAAAAAAACTTATGAACTACCTATTTACTATTTTACCTCTATTTTTTTTACACTCTCTTTCCTCTTCTCACTTCTCTCTTTTCATCCACCGCTGTCCTCTTCCTCCTCCTCCTCCTCTATTGAAATTAGCTTCTAGAACAGTAAAAAAGATTATGGACTACCTATTTACTGTTTTATCCCTATTTTTTCTTACACTCTCTTTCCTCTTTCTTCGGCGGATCTCCCTTCTTCATTGCCGCCACCTGTCTTCGCCGGAACCATGACTCCTCTAACTCCTTCCTCCTGCGCTTCCTATGAGAGAGAGAGGGATGAGAGAGTAGGGGAGAGAGATAATAATTTTTTTATTTTATACCCTTTTTAGTAATTTATCAATCATAAAAATTCTTCTGGTAATAATCATACAAATACTCATTTATGTAGAACCATATTTTTTTCTATAAGTTCTTATCCAGAATCACTTTTCTAAAAAATGTCCAAATTTTTTTTAATAAATAATTTTTTTAAATTTTATCCAAACACATTATGAGAGTTAAGACTTGAATGAGTAGTAGATTAATTTTTGCATTGGAAAAAAAAAGAAAAAAGAAAAAAAGTAGAAGTGTGTATTTGGGTACCTTAGTTTCAGAATTAATTTTGGGCAAAACCTCAGTTTGGAAAAATTTTACACAAACAGCTATTTTTATTCAAAATTTCGGTTTAGGCCAAACCATGGTTTCAGAATAGCTTTTGGAACAGTAAAACAACTTATGGACTATCCAATTACTATTTTACCCTTTAGGCCAAACCATGGTTTCAGAGAGGAGAGAGGAGAGATGGTGTAAGAAAAAGTATGGGTAAAATAGTAATTGAATAATCCATAACCTAGGTTTCAAACTAAAAATTATTTTCAGTGATTTAGTCAAAATTTAAGTTTTAAACTGAGATTTTATTTAAAATTAATTTTCAATAAAAATCATTGTTTTAGTAAAAAAATTTTAAATCATAGTGTTAGTCAAAATCAATTGTTGGAATTATATCCAAAGACCCACTTAGAAAGTAAGAAAAAACATCAGGAGTTTTCCTGAAAAAACATCAGGAGTTTTCCTTTCCACCTCACACTCTTCTCTCCTTCTCATCGGTCATCAGTAAAAGTCCATTTTCGACCTAGGCGAGCCTTTGTGCCTAGAGTGCTCTGTCGACGCCGGCTAACGGAGCTTTGGACGGCGACAGAGCCCATCTCCCGTTTTCCGCTACGTTCGAAGGTATGGTGTTTTCTTCTCCATTTCACCTGAAGATGTCGACGGGACCTTACTTTTGTTTGGACTGTGAGGAGGTGTGAAATTCATGTTTCTTCGTTAATGTCGACGGAGCTTTGCATGATCAGTTTATCGTGGTCTAAGTTTCGGTTTCAACTTTTTTATGTATTATATTTTTAATTTTCGACATTTCCTCTTTTTTATCGTTGTCGTTATTACTGGCATTTCTCTTTTGTGACATCTTCGGCATGCCTATGACTGGAATCTCTATTTGTATTCCACATGCTGAACTGTGTAGATATCCCAATTATTGGTGGCTACAAGTCTGACACGCTGAATTTAATTTTTTTTTTCTGTAACTAGGAAAAAAAGAAAGATTACTGCAAAAGATTTTTATTTTGTACATTTGTTAAGAGCATTGTATATGTTGCAAGTGCTGCATCTACAAAAACCAATAATTGCATGGAAAGATGTTTAGAATTGCTCCTGCAGTTTTAAAATCGATTTTTTTTCATAGAAGATGTTTTATTAGGCAGATATGTGAATGCTTGTATCATTCAAATTTTAGTAGTTATGCTACCCTCCAAGAGAGGGCGGTTTGACAAGGGTACTTTTTAATTCAGTCTTGTTTGGATATGCATCTGGGTTCAATAGGGCTTTTGGTAAGTTATATTATGCTAATTTTGCCTTTGGTAATTTTTATAGTTTACCTCCCAACAAATTTTACACAACCTTTCTTCCCGGATTTGGACTGATTTGGGCATATATATGCAGATCCTTAATGGACATTACCTCTGATGAAGAATCAGATATCAGTGAATCTGAGATTGATGAGTACAAGGAGAAACCTTATGAACAATTAAGGGCCGGGAATTATAAAGTAAAATATTCAAATGGCACTCTCAGATGTCCTTTCTGTGCTGGAAAGAAAAAGCAAGATTACAAATACAAAGACTTGCTGCAACATGCGTCAGGAGTGGGTAAGGGTTCGGCTAATAGAAGTGCGAAACAGAAGGCTAACCACCTTGCTCTGGCTAAATTTTTGGAGACTGATTTATCTGGTGAAGTAGAGCAAGTCGAAAGACCACCCTTACCAAAACCTGTCAATCAACCTCAGCAAGATGATCTTTATGTTTGGCCCTGGACTGGAATACTGGTCAACATACGGGATAAGAGCTTACATCATTCTGAGTATTGGCTGAAGGAATTGGCTAAATACAAGCCCTTAGATGTTTGTATGTTAAACGAACATGACTTAACTGCTCAAGCTGTGGTAGAGTTTAGTGATGATTGGAATGGTTTTCTGAATGCTAGGGATTTTGAGAAGTCATTTGAGACAAAACGTTATGGTAAAATGGATTGGAAGCTGCAAAACATGCAGCCAGGCTCAAACATTTATGGATGGATTGCTCGTGAAGAGGATTATCATTGTGAGGGGCCAATAGGGAAATACCTCTGCAAGAAAGGAAGCTTAAAAACTGTCTCAGATATTGTCCATGAAGCATCCAAAAGCAGGAATAATGTTGTGGCAAACCTAGCAAATGAAATTGATATGACAAATGAGAACCTCAGCAAAATGCAATACAAGTACAATGAGAAGACTTTGTCATTGAGTAGGATGCTTGAGGAGAAAGACCAGCTACATCATGCTTTTCTTGAAGGTTTGTCTGCTTTCTGTCTCTGAAGATTTTTTTTGCATGTGCTATAAAAGTTTCCAATTGACTATATACTATTTTGATATTAGTTTTATGTTCTCATGTGAATGAAATTAATGCCAAAAGTTACATGCAAGATATTGATGCATAATTGCTCCATTTTTTTGTCAGAATCAAGGAAAATGCAGCGTAGGGCACGGGAAGAGTTACAAAGGATATTGGATGAACAAGAAAAGTTAAACAGTGGATTAGAGGCAAAGAAGCGGAAGCTTGATTTGTGGAGCAGAGATTTAAACAAAAGAGAGGTAGTAACTGAGCAAGAGAGGCAGAAGCTTGAAGAAGACAAAAGGATGGTAATGATATACCACCATTTTTGTCTCGGTATTTTGTTTTATGCACAGCTTTTGACCCTTGATCTCGCATGCTTATCAATAACCACCCATGTAAACTTGTATGATTTTTTTTTGTTCTTGGTCTGCTACTAGAATCATTAGTTACTTTTTTCTTTATCTGGGCTGAAGCCTTGTTTTTTTTGGTCCCTCTATTTGCCTAAACCAATCTGCAAGGCAGAGGCTTTTCCCCAAATTTGAACTGACCTATAGTTTGTTTACTTGGGAAATATATATATGTATATATATACAGAAGTTAGTATAGTTTTACATTCGAAGTGCATAACTAGAATATTTATTTTATATGAAGCATGTTAGCTCTATCTAATGATCCTATGAAATTTTTTCTATGATGTTGCTTTTCAAATCCACTAGCAAGCCTGTAGGAGAAGTTTAATATCTCAATTTCCATCTTGTTGCAAGCATGTTAGTATTTAATCTGAAACTATTAGCATCTGTGATGTACTTCTATGAGATACTAATACAATCTCTTTCTCCTTCCAGAAAGATCTAAGGAATGAATCCCTCAATAAGGCTTCTGTGGAGCGGAAGAAAGCTGATGGGAATGTCTTAAGACTTATTGAAGAGCAAAAGGTTTCTCTACTTTATATTGTCTACAATGTGAAAATACCTTGTAGCAGTCTAGCATTTGCTGCCTATAGCTCAATTCTTAACACAATGATCTCCTTTTGTTTATACGCATCTGTTTTCAGAGAGAAAAAGAGGAGGCATTGAGGAAGATAATTGAGTTGGAAAAGCAGCTTGATGTGAAGCAGAAGTTGGAAATGGAAATAGAAGAGTTGAAAGGGAAATTACAAGTGTGGAAGCATCTTGGAGATGATGATGCTGTCCAGAAGAAGATTAAAGAAATGAATGATGAATTGGAACAAAAAGAAGTTGAATTAGAAGATGTGGAATCGATGAATCAAACTCTTATCGTCAAGGAGCGTCAGAGCAATGATGAACTACAAGAAGCCCGTAAAGAACTAATAGAAGTATGATTCCTTTTATTATATGTTGATTCCCGATCCCTAAATTTCTTCTTATAGCAAAGATAGATAACAATGAATAAAAGATTTTTCATTATCTTGCAATATATTTTAAACTAATGTCTGCTAAACATTTGGATTCTTGCCACTAATGGGACCGGTGAAGCACTTTTTAGACGTGTGTTTATGGGAGGGAGTGAAGGAGACAGCAACAGATGAATATATTTGTTTTACATTTTCAATTCTTAGTGCAAATAATAAGGAGCAAGTAATATTGATATTCTATGAACCATTGAACTTAGTTGAGAAAGGGAGAGATAGGGACAGATTGTTCTTGTTTCTTCACTAAATATATGTTTGTAGTGAAATTGACATTATTAATGTTTTTCTGTTGTTTTGTACTATTACTTGATTTCCTCCCAGCAAATTTGTTTTGGTTCAGATATGAAAACAATTGAATAACTACTTTATTTATGTATTTATTTAAATTATGAAAATCATGCTTAACAGTGAACCATATTCTCTTGACAAGGATTATTGTGTCAGGAGAAAATTATGAACCCTAATGTTTATCCTTTATACTCATTTTTCAGGGGCTAAAGAATATGCTAAATGCCCGAACTAATATTGGGATTAAGAGAATGGGAGAGCTTGATGAGAAGGTTTTTGTGAATGTTTGCAAGAAAAAGTTCTCTCTCGAAGATGCTCAGACAAAGGGTGTTGAGCTATGTTCCTTGTGGCAAGAGAACTTGAAGGATTCAGCGTGGCATCCTTTTAAAGTGATCTCAGATAATGATAAAGCAGTGGTATGCTTAAGTAAACCAATAAGATTTGCTTGGCATGTGCCTACTGTAATTAATGTTTACCATGGGTTAGGCTGCTTTTGTTGGGATTACCTCTGCTTGAAATCTCTCACAATATCTTTATAATCTGTTTATTTATCTTTCTGGTATATGATTTTTTCTGTTACTGTTCGGATTCAAATTTATTTACAAGTTAGTTTGTCAGATTCGTTGCCTGATTTTTAGCGATTGTTTGGCTGCTTTGTATCAATTTATTCCTCACTGAGATGAATAAGAAGTGTGGTTCTGTGTACTGCGAATGACATTGATCTATTTCTCTCAAAATTACACAGTTGAGATGGTAAAATATGTCTGCATGTGGGTGTGTTAAACTTTTGTATTTGAAATGTAGATTTACTTACCAATCTATTTTAGAAATAACTATGTATACTATCAATTGTAGTTTGAGTCCAAACATGATCCCTTGCACATGTACAATGGTACTTTTGTTTCTTATAGTTCTACAGTCTTTCTCTGTAGTTCCCAGTCAAGCTATTTGCATAATTACTTCCAGGCGGCGTAAATTGATTGATATGGGAAACATAATTGATGTTACATTGATGCAGGAATTAATTGATGAAGAGGATGAAAAGTTGCGAAATCTCAAGGCAGAATGGGGAGATGATATATACATTGTGGTTGTTACTGCTTTGAGAGAATTAAATGAATATAATCCTAGCGGTAGATATATTGTTTTTGAACTGTGGAACTTCAAGGAAAATAGGAAGGCTACATTGAAAGAGGTCATTAGTTACATTGTGGGGCAGATCAAGCAACTTAAGCGTAAGAGGACAGTGCGGTGAGCGTAACAGCCCCCTACGTTATGCTAAAGGTAAAAGGTTTTATTTTGTTTCAGTTCTGTTTAGTTAGCGTGTTGAGTGGCTGATTCATGAGTTCATGCTCATATTACTGTCATGGTTTCCCAGAACAAAATATGCTGTGTGGTGTGCTTTTACTGTTGATAATTGTTTAGATATGATTATCTTGAAATTTCATGATATATGATTAATTAGAAATTTAGTAGATTTCTTATGGATGAGTGATGATGTTTGCAATGTGCATTTCTTATGTATTCTGATTCCTAATGGAATATTCAACTACAAAGCATCAATCTGTTATAGAATTTGTATTTATATTTGTATGCGTATTTATCTATTCTGGAATTTGTATGTTAACTATGACTTGACCACGCTCCATAAAGAAACTTAGTGACCAGGTTCGAGTTATCTACCGTAATAATCTTAGTTTGGCCTTGATGACAAATCCCTGTTCCCTAACTGTTGCACCCAGTGTTAGTTCATTTCTAATTACAATTCTTGGTCCTTTTTTGTTGTTTGTCTAAAGATTTAGTTATTGATACAGCATAATGGAGCCATATAATCCAAGTAGTAAGCCAACCCGATCTAGTGGGATAAGGTTTATTGTTGTTGTTCTTTTCTGTTGTCTGCGGATTCAACCTATGCAGGAATTGAAGATTGTTTCATTAACTGGTGAATCTAGATCAATACTAATTATTGAATCACATGTTATAAGTGATGATGACTAACGTGTTACCTCTAATTCTAAAATATATTTCATTACGAATTTACCATATGATACTGAAATTTATATTTTCTGAAATTTTAGGTGCAGGCTCAGCGGACGTGAACATATCGTATTTCAAAGAGGAAGATGGAAACGCGTAGGTTCTTTGTCTTGTGCTTCTGAGTCACAAGCGCTTCAATTAATGTTGCTGTGTGTAAGACATTCTCAAAGTTGTCATTAGTAATGGATCTGAACCTCTGCAGAAACCTGAGGTTTAACTTATAACTTTAGTTATCTGTTTTAAATAATCAAAGTTCTCCTCTTGAAGGTTTAGCTGTTTACTAGAGGATACAGAAAGAAACTTGCCTAAGGTTGTCTATATATATACTTTTCACCCTTTTCTTCCTTTTTTAAGCTAAGGCAATGTTTGAATGGTTGCAATGCAAGAAGTGGAATGGTTAACTTTTGGATAAATCTTTATTGGCCAAATAAAAAATTGGGGTACATATTTGTTTGGGAAATTTGTGTAGCAGTATGGTCAAAATGGAATGATACAGAAGAATTTCAGGTCAAGGACAAAAGAGCATGGTCAAGATAGCAGTTTAAGGCATATTTCCAGTTGTCGAGTCCACAAAAATGATGGCATTTTAAGGTTTGAGCTCTTCTACATATCATGTATTGCTTTTATTAATACACAACTTGAGGTTAGGTCTAACTAAAAGGGATAGTTTTTTATAATGTAGTGAACTAAAGTTTAATTAAGTCTCTAATAAAAGAGGTGTTTATATTTAATATTAGATAGTGTCTTGAATAAAATTGTTTAATAGGAGAATATTTATTCTTAACAAAAAATATATATACCCTGCTTTTTTTCCTTATGAACCGCATATGCATTTTTCTATGCACTTCTCTCGTACACATTTCGTCTTATTTTTATTTTGTATTTCACTTATTTATCTAATTGTAAGCTTGTAACTCGTTAAGGGGAAAAAGCTAAAGCAGTTCTTTTGAAATCAAAATCCGATTGTTAAATTATTAATTGTTGATCTTTACAGGTAAAAAATTGTAGTAATACTTAACAATAATAAAATTACAAAGTACTAATTCCATCAAGTATTTCAAGAACATGGATAAATTAATAAATATATTGTTTTAAAAATTAGGAAAAAAGATCAGAAAAGATTATTTGAATTTCAAAATAACAAAAAGAGTATCTAAATATACAAAGGATAGATTGGGTATAAGTTTTAATATGCAATTTCAAAATTTGAGGGGAAAAAATGAAATTGCCCCTCTTCATTTTTTCTTTTCTTCCTTTTTTTCTTTTCTCTATCTATTGTCGATCTTCCTTCTTGTTTATCTCTATCCACTGTCGACATGCACGTCGGAGTTTTCGCCATCATTGTTGTAGATCTGTCTTCCTTGTTTTCAAAATAGAGAGAGAGAGAGTTGGCTGTGCGAAGAGAAAGAAGGAGGGAAGCAGAGCATTGAGATCGTCAGAGAAGATGACTAGAAAAGGGTAAGGATGAGCAAGATGGTGGCGAGAGGAGGGAGAGCGGTGATGGGTTGATATCCGTGAGTGTATGGGTGAGGTTGCTGGACGAAGATGAAAATAAAGATGAAAATGAGACGATGATTAAGAGTAATAATTGATCCAATTGATTTTTTACGACTAAATTATTAAAGAGAGTAATAAATATCTTAACGAATGTGATAAAAATTATTATATTGTAAATCCTATTACGCGAATAATATCACATAAATGTCACATAAATAAATATGACATCTCATTGACTACAAATAGAAGAGAAACATGTTACTATGCCAAACCTCTTATGGGTTAGCTACGAGTATGTATACCCCAAGTGGTTAAAAGTCAGTGGATAGACTTGAAATATCCCAAAGTATAGTCTTTTCGTGAAGAGACACTGACATGTGACGACCTCTAATGTGGTAAGTGACTAAACACACTTCAAGATTTGTTCTTCTTTCTGAGATTGATGGGAGCTTGAAATGAACTTTTTGAGTTTTTGATTGTACTCCCTTGGTGAAAAATACAAACTTTTGACCACTTCTGGGGATTTTAAACTTACCTTTTCTCATACTGGTAATTAAAAAAATGCCATGCTGCCTGCCTTAAGTGAATAGATGCCCAAACTGAAGAATGGAACTTTGCTTGACCATTATTGTTTGAGTAAATCAACCCAAATATAAATAGTACTATAGTCTAATGGTATAAAAAAAATTTAATTAATAAAAAATTATAAATTTAATCCTATTTATAACATATATATATTTTTTTACGTTTAAAAATTTATAAAAAAGTATAAAACTGCACATAAGCACACCCTTTCAAACACTGAACTGAGTTTTGCGTGATGCTTCTAGAAATCAAATGTAGAATGCTAAAATGCCGGAAGCATCAAATGTATGATCACGATCAACTTTTCCTGTATGTACCGAAAAAAACTTTTCCTTTTTTTTTCTCTGGGCCCCAAAAAAAACAAAAACAGCAAAATGCTAACACGTTGATTGGCTATAACTTATTGTCATTGAATTTACCAAAAAAAAAAAACTTATTGTCATTGCTTCCAGGTTTACTATGATTATATGCAGATGGATACATCCTGGTTTGAGAGGTGTTCATGGGATTTCAGAGGATGAATATTGAATTGAACAGGCATGACGTCAAAAATACAAATTTGTACAAACTTAAAACAATTTTGATTTTATATATTTTACTTAATTTTACCTTAAAGTTAAAATCTGATACATTAATGATTTTCCTTGTTTTTATTCATTTACAGTAGACAAGCGCTGAGGAAAAAAGGTGAAGTTTTTATCTCAATCACCAACTTAATACAGTGAAGACGAAGAAATTTTTCCGTCAGAAAAAAAAAACAGGAGGTGTATGACCGCAGGAAGAATTCAAACCAAGAGGGTAAAATAGTAATTATAGCACAACACAAATCTTACGCTCAAATAGAGGCATTAAAGCGCCAATGAGAGAGAGAAGCTTTTTGTTCATGGTTACTCTAATCCGAGAAAACTACCCAAAGTAGTATGTATTAGCGGATTCGACACCCGAAGAAGACTTCCTTTTTTCTGATCATGATGAAATCGGTGAAATCCTAAACCGGTTAAATTGCAAGTGTCTGCTTGCATGTTCAACACTTTGCCAGATATCACTGACTTTGTTGTTGTGCTGTGTTGTTTGCATTTGCTTGGTGTTTGGCTAGGGTTATAAATATACGGCCCTGGCTTTCAACGCAAATGTGGTGGAGTTTCTAGGTCTCTGAGCTTCAAAGTTCAAATCAATGGCTCCTCCTGACAGAGAAGTGCTTCAGTCACTTGTAGATGTTGGAGATGGCCTTCTCAATCACCCCTCTTCCATTGATGAGCTTCTCGCTCTTCTTGACGTGATTCCCTCAATTCCCTTCCTTCTGCATACCTTCATTCTTTATTTATTCTTCCGGAATTTCACTGTTTTGTTGAATTTAGTTGGTTTTTATTTTCTGCTACATTCTGTTGCTGTTCTGGGTTTATGATTCATGGTGGACATGTATGGTTTTCCTTACCCTTTTTTTTCCTTTCTGCAATATTTTTATGTGATATATTATATATTTTGATGGTTGCCTTGCCATTTCTTTTGGTCTAAGGGAGAGGGTAAGCAAATGGGAAAACAAACCCCATGTTGAGCCAAGGATCTTGAGGCCAATAGGCATATCTAATAGGTTGGCACACGCAAATTCTGCATTTGAATGAAGCATTTTCAAATTGGACTTCTTTAGTTTCCTAAAGTTTCTTTTTTCTTGGAATGATTCTCATTCGGGTCTATTGCTTCTTTCAGCTGCTTCAGGTTTGTTATTGGTATTTGATACTAAATGAAGTTGATGCTCTTTATATTTTTTATGTTATAGTAAATGGCGTTTTGTGAACTTTTGCATTATATGTAAGCTTTGTATATTGGGCCGCCCTTTTTATATGTGTGTGTCTGTTGGCGGGTGTGTGAGCTCTTGCTTTCACAGGCACTGTCTTTCTGGTCAAAAGAATTCCTCTACAACAGCCCTTCCCAACCCAGTGCGACTCTGACTTGATTCTCTTGTTTGGTTTTCTAACTTTCAGGAACTTGAGAATGTATTATCAACTTTGGATCAAGAACCAGATGAAACTGTGAAAGAAGCAATTCTGCCATCAATGAAAGCATTAATTTCCAGTGAACTTTTGAGGCACTCAGATGAGGATGTAAAGATTTCCGTTACATCTTGCATTGCTGAGATTACCAGAATAACAGCACCGGATGCCCCTTATGGTGATGAACATATGAAGGTAATGATAGTTATTATACAAATCGAATACGCCATGTTTCTATCGAACCTTGTTAAGAAACTTTATATACAGATTACAATTTCTTAATGATTTTGCCATTTATTTTCTTGGTGGAACTATACATAGTTTGAACTACATTTCATGGTGAACAGGAAATTTTCAAGCTCACAGTTGAAGCTTTTGAAAAATTATCCGATGTACCGAGCCGCAGTTATGACAAGGCACTTTTAATAGTTGATAATGTTGCAAGGGTCAGATCATGCCTGCTGATGATGGATCTTGAGTGTGATGACTTGATCGTTCAAATGTTTCAGATTTTCCTAAGAGTTATTAGGTTGGAGCCATGTCAACATTTCTGTTATCTGTTTGTTCATATTCAGTTCATATTCGGATATGAAATTTGTAAATCCTGCTGGAAAAGAAGATATATTTTGGTTTTCACAAGTGGGTATTAATTAAATATATCAATTATGGGAAAAACTGAAATTTTAATAACTTTGATTTATAACCTTTATTGCATAGCGATTAGTTTCAGTACACAATTTTGAATTCGTCAAATTGATTTTCGGTCAGAGATGACGTTTTGATGCCTCGAGTCGTGCTTTGTTCTTTTTTATCTTTATGCTACGCATAAGATGTGCAGCATCTGAAGAAAATTGTGTCACCCAACTTTATTTACACTCAGTTGGCATTGACATTATTGACATATGTAGTTTACAAAGCAGTTTATAAAAGAACTAAGACATATTTTGATGTTGTAATTAGGACCTGATTTATAAATTATATGTCTTTGATCTTTGAGAGCATAGTTGAGAAGTGCTTCTGAAGGTTAGAACTCCTTTGATGATTTTTTTGTGTTGGGCATCACAAGTGAAGTGGTGCAACCAAGAGAGTAGAGGATGTCTCTGCATTTACTCGCTGCCATTGAGTAGTGGTTAAAGTTTTGGGATGTTATTATTGTAACAACTAACGAGTACTAATGCAAAACTAGCTTGCTTTTGTCCTCCTTCTAAATAACTTGATACGCTAATAGATTAACTAATTCTTTTTGGTTTTTCTTGCTCAAGTTCAATGCCAAACCACCCTGAGGTTGTGACCTATGCGATTGAAGCAATAATGACAATGGTCTTGAATGAGAGTGAAGAAATTTCCGCTGATCTTCTAAGACCAATATTAGATAGCCTGAGAAAGGAAAACCAGGTAACTTGCTTTGCATTATGTCAATTTCTTCTCATCTCCTTTTGTTAAACTTTGTTAATTTCCTTTATTTGTTTTCCCAGACAACTTCACCTATCTCTTGGTCATTGGCGGAGAAAGTTGTTACCAACTGTGCTGATAAGCTTCAGTCCTATGTTATGAGAGCGGTGCAGTCCATGGGCAGACCTCTGGATGCTTTTGCTGAAATAGTAGTTTCAATTTGCCAGAGAGGATCTGAAACTCTTCAACGCAATCATTCAAATGGTTTTGGAAATCCATTGGTGTGTTCTACTTGTCTTATGCAATACCCTATCCAATTAACTGATATAACCAGTTTTCTATTTTCTTACTTTTGCTGCATGACATGGGAAACCATGTAAGAAATTTAATTCTGATACTTTCTCTGGAACCTTCACCATCACTGTTGATTTGATTACGACTCCTTTTAGATCAAATTAGATTTAGGGATAGATCTTTGTTTCATGAATATGATGAAAGCCAAAGTGTAGTAGAAACCGCCAAAGGGAAGGATTGACTCTCCAGAAACAACAATAGATTGAGTGAGAAATCCGTGTATTGATCTTGTTATGTTGGAGTGTAATTACCCTAATGCTTTGTGTGTTCTGTCATCTTCATAATTTTAGTAAATATTCTGTAATAATAGGACCTTACTTGGTTTCACAATCCATGCTCCACATAAGCTTTGTGTTTCCTAACAAACAGCTATTTCAAGATGGTTTGAGGCTTTGAGCTAGATGTAAGTTAGGATTGGTTGTGGTGCAATGCTTCCAGGTTCAAGCAGGTGAAAACGAACTTTCCGTGGGCAAAAGTGCAGATGAGCAATACTGTGATGTAATTATCTTTTCCATCTCCCTACAAGTTATTATATTTTATTTTACATTCTATCACAATTGCAAACTTACCATATAATGAGAATAATCAAACTATATTTGTTGGAAATCATGAGCCTATCCTGCTTAAGTTTTATCATTATTCTTTTTAATTAGCACGCCTTCTCTTATGACAATGATAATAAGCATTCAGATTATTATTCCACTGAATTTCTGAAATTTTAAAGCATCTTTTTTCTTTGGGTGATTAAGGACCAAGAACCTGATATGACTTGTGCAAGACATGTTGCTCAAAGTATGGATGACGCCAAGCTGAACAAAAGAAATCCCAGTTCTACTGTGCACAGTGAAATCATCAAGAAGAAAAGTGAAAAGAAACAACCTCATTCTGATCTTACTAAGAATGAGAAAAGAAAGAATACAAAAACCAATTTAGAAAATGGAAATTCAAAGTCACTTGAAAAATCAAGTTCAGAAGCTGAGCTCGATGTCGTGCCAAAGAAAAGGGGTCATAAACCCAATTCTTTAATGAATCCAGAAGAAGGGTATGATCACTCTCAGATTTGCATGGACAGAAAATCTGAAAATGTGGGCGAAGTTTCTCAACCTAAAACAGGTAAAACCATACAACACAAAAAGGCTTATGATAGAGATACTGGTCTTCCACCTTCTAAAAACTCTGCATCCCAAAAGGATAAGTTTCTTTTAGAGCCTGAAAATGCTGTTGAACTTTCTCAACATAAAACCAATAAGAAATCCAGAAAATCATCTCAAGTCAGAAAGGCTTGTGATAGTGGTATAGAGCTTTCGCCTCCTGTAAGCCATGATTTGCTAAAGGTTGCTAGTCTGAAGAAATCTGAAAATAAAGGCTGTGAAGCTTCAGTGTCCCAACGTGAAACTGATAAGAATATCAATGCTGCTCACACTTCAGCAAATCAGAGCACTCCTGACAGAAGCCATCGCAAGAGGGGTCGACCAAGGAAAAACAGTATCACCAATAATCAGTGTGCTGACCCTAGGTCTGCATCAATAACCAAGGAAGACCATTTGACTGCCCAGCATGAGGATATTTCTTTGGAACCTGCTAGTCTGAGGTTGCAAAAGGATCATGAAGTAATAAAAGATGGTGAATTGAAAAATCAGGTACCTCTGAGGAAAATCAAAGTTTCCGCGACTACTGGACCAATAGCTGGTGAGAATATAGAAACAACAAATACAGAAGAGGATCAGGCCTTCGCTCAAACAAATGTTAAGAAAAGGAGGAAGCTTGATGCTCTGCCTAATAAAGATGTCAATGACTCCTGTACTGTTAAGGTAGGGCCAACTGACCTGGTACTATCTGCTTGAACAGAACATATATTAATTACTAGTAAATTCTCACTTTGTCTTTTTGGGACAAATATTGAGCAGCAGCTAACTGAGTCTATGACTAAGAAACTGACTGGACTTGAAGAAACCCCTCAAACAAGACCAAGGAGGAAGAGAACCCCTGTAAATGTTGAGGTATGTGTTACTTATGCTATGTTTGAAATCATGTTTCAAATGTGATTACCCCTGTAAATGTTGAGGTATGTGTTACTTATGCTATGTTTGAAATCATGTTTCAAATGTGATTACCCTTCTGGAAAATCACGTTTGAAACATGACTCTGGAGCATGCACATAAAAAGTTTATTCAAACTGTAGAGTTTTAGGGCCTGAATAATGCCACACCTTTATTAATTGAGGCTACTGAATTTATAGAGTACAATTGGATAAAAAAGGATAAAAAATAACAATAACAATAATATCCTCGGATATCCTAATCTTAATTTGAATTTGAATTAATACTCCTAATATCCCTCCTATTATCTCCCAATATCTTTCATACTATCTTAATTGTTTACAAGAATTAATTATTTCCGTAATTACCACACTCCCCCTCAAGTTGGATCATAAATATTGATCATGTTCAACTTGCCTACAAAGCGTTTGAACACATCTTCTGGTAGTCCTTTAGTAAGGATGTCGGCCACTTGTAACTTGGTAGGAACATATGACAGGCTGATGATCCCGTCTTCAACGTTTTCTCTAATAAAATGTCTGTCCACATCAACATGCTTAGTCCTGCTATGTTGAATAGGATTCAAGGCCATACTTAACGCTGCTTTGTTATCACAGTAGAATTTCAGTGGAGAATCAAATTGAAAATAGGCTTTTTCTGCCACTCTTTTCAACCATAGCCCTTCCATAATACCTTGAGATAGGGCTCTTAATTCGGATTATGCACTACTCTTGGCAACAACTCTCTGCTTTTGACTTTGCCAGGTCACTAGATTACCCCATACAAAGGTGCAATAGCCAGACGTGGACCTGCTGTTATCCTGATCTCCTGCCCAATCTGCATCTGTAAAGATTTTAACGTCTCCGATATTTTGAAGAACAATCCCTTGCCAGGTGTACCTTTAAAGTACCTTAGAATTTTGTAAGCTGCATCAAGATGTTTCTTCTTGGGAGCATGCATGTGTTGACTAGCTACACTTACTGCAAAGGCAATATCTGGCCTAGTATGCGAAAGATAGATGAGCTTACCAACAAGTCGTTGATATCGGCCTTTATCTGTCGCTGCCTTATTTGCTTCCTGTTTTTTTTCTTGAGCTTCCTTCTTTTGTTTCTTTACTGATTTCCTTTTAGTACAAACAAGTACTTTGCTTGGCCGGCACCGAAGCATTCCTGTTTCCTTGAGGAAATCCAGTATATACTTCCTTTGAGAAACATAGATCCCTTTTTGAGACCTTGCTACTTCCATACCTAGGAAATACTTCAGTTTTCCAAGGTCTTTCACTTCAAACTGCTCATTGAGCGCCATTTTGACTCTCCATTTCCTTGACATTATTCCCTGTGAGAATAATGTCATCCACATATACAATGAAGATAGTTATCAACTCATCCCTTTTTAACACAAACATGGTGTGATTTGACAAGCTTTGTTTGTAGCCTTCAGCTTTGAGTACTTTAGAGAATCTGTCAAACCAAACCCGTGGTGATTGCTTTAAGCCATAAATTGATTTTTTCACTTTACATACCTGATCATTTTTCCCTTTATCAAATCCGGGTGGGATACTCATGTAGACCTCTTCCTTTAATTCACTATTAGGGAATGCATTTTTGATGTCAAGTTGTTGGAGTGGCCAGTTGAGATTTGCAGCAATGGAAAGTAGGACTCAAATGGTATTTAACTTAGCAACAGGAGCAAACGTTTCATTGTAGTCAATTCCATGAGTCTGGGTGAATCCCTTGGCAACTAGCCTTGCTTTGTATTTATTTAGTGATCCATCAGCATTAAACTTTGGCGTAAACACCCATTTGCATCCTACGGGTTTAGTTCCTTCTGGTAGTGCAGTGAACTCCCATGTCTCGTTCTTTTCTAGTGCTTTAATTTCTTCCATTACTGCATTTTTCCATTCTGGACTCTCAAGAGCTTCATATATGGTTTTAGGGACTTGGATCTGATCAAGATTAGTAACAAAGCTGTAATGCTTTTCAGAGAGAGTGGAGTAAGAAACATACTTCTGAATAGGATGTTTGGTACATGCTCGAGTTTTCTTAATGCAATAGGAAGACCTTCTGCCGGTGATGAGATTGGGACCTCTTCGAGTATGCTGGACCCAACTATCTGTTTATTTCTACGTGAGTAAATATTATCAAACTTTTGAGCTTGGACCTCTAGCCGTGGCATAACATTTGGCATAACATTAGATGGGTTGGTAGATGGAGGTATGGGTTTTGGAATACACTCAAATTGAAACTCATTCAAATTCTCCCCCTGAGTTGAAGAAGCTGTGAAATAGGGTTCGTTTTCGGCAAAGGTAACATCGCAGCTAATGAAAAGGCGTTTAGTGATAGGATCATAGCACCGGTATCCTTTTTGGGAATTGGAATATCCTAAGAGGACACACTTGATAGATCTGGGATCAAACTTAGATGGTGGGTGATGCTGATGGACAAAGACAGAGCAACCAAAGACTCGAAGAGGTAAAGAGTATTCAAGGTGAGTGACAGTGTGGGTCTCATGAAGCTTGTCCAGTGGTGCAATGTAGGACAGAACACGGCTAAGAAGACGGTTAATTAGATGAGTAGCCGTGAGTATGGCATCTCCCCAGAAAAAACTTGGAGTATGATAGGTATACAAGAGTACACGTGCAATTTCAAGAAGTTGTTTGTTTCTCCATTCGGCAATACCATTTTGTTGAGGGCTGTAAGGACAACTACTCTTGTGCACAATACCATTGGTTTTAAGAAAACTCTCAAGGGATTGGTTAAAATATTCTGTTCCATTATCCGTATAAAAGACTTGCAATTTGGTGTTGAACTGATTTTTGACGTAGTGATAGAACTCGATAAAAGTGGAGTTAACAACCGACTTGTCTTTTAATAGGTACACCCAACACATGCGTGTGTGGTCATCAATAAACGTAACAAAATATTTAGACTGGGTATGGTTTGAGATACGATAGGGACTCCAGACATCCCTGTGAATAATGGAGAATGGGCGAGTGGACTTATAAATAGACGGTGTGAAAGTAGGACGATGGTGTTTGGCAAACTCACAAATGTCACAATGGGGAATAGTACTTTTATTCAAATGTAAATGGGGAAACATGTGTTGTAAATAAGAAAAACTAGGATGACCCATCCTTTTATGCCATAATACAATATCATTGTCATTTGTGGTTGATGCGAAACCACTTATCCCATAACTTAAAACACCCACGGTAGAAACATCAAGATAGTAGAACCCGTCATATTCCTTAGCTGTGCCAATCATCATCCCCGATGAGAGATCTTGTAAAACACAATAAGATGGAAAGAAATGAGCCGAACAATTGAGTTGTTTAGTTAGTTTACTGATAGACAGTAAATTACAAGACAAGTGTGGGACATGTAAAACAGAGTTAAGATGTAACTTTTCTGACAGACGGACCGTCCCAGTGCCTGCTATAGAAGAAAAGAAACTTGTAGCTGTCTTAATTGATCGACTTCCAATCAGAGGAAGATAAGATTCAAACATTTTAACTTTTGAAGTCATATGATCGGAAGCCCCTGTATCAACAATCCATTTTGTAGGGACAAAAGTATGTAAGGCAATGGCATGATTACCTCGGTGAGCAATAGTAGCAGTAGATGCAGACTGTTGTTCAGTATGAAGAGTTTTAAAATACTTGAACAATTGACCCATTTGCTCTTTGCTCATAGTTGGGACTGGTGGTGGAGCACTCTCTAGAGATTGAGAGATTTGATTAGCACAAGGTTTACCTCTTTTTAGCTTCCAGTCAGTAGATTTCCCATGGATATCCCAGCAATTATCTTTAGTATGACCCACCTTTTTGCAGTGGTCACATGTTACTTTTCCACGAGTCGAGCTATAGTTGGTACCCTGACTTACAAAAGCAGCGGAATTAGAAGACACAGGTTATTTAGATACAAGTAACATTACCTCACGTCGAGATTCTTCATGTGAGATCTCGGCATATACTACCCTAGGAGGTGGAAGAACCTGTGCGCTTAATATCCGACCTCGGACATCATCAAAATCTGGGTTGAGGCCGGCCAAAAAAAGTAACACTCGTTCATTTTCGATATTTTGTTTGTTACAAGCAGCATCATGTGGAGAGTCCCATGTCTCCTCTGTCATTAGATCAAGTTCTTGTCATAGAGCCTCAAGCTCAAGCCAGAATTCTGTAATACTCCGTGCACCTTGTGTGGACTTCCAAATTCTACGCCTCACCATATTCCTGAGAATGGTCTTTCCCATAAGAATAGGAGTCACGAACAGCATCCCAAATTGCTTTAGCAGTGGGGAGATACATAAAACTTCTCTTAAGTTGAGGAGAGATAGCATTTACTAACCAAGAGCATACCAGTAAATCATTTGTTTTCCACTGGTTCATGGCTGTAGGATTAGATGGTGCTGGTGTGTCTCCGGTTGAGTGACCCAACTTGCCGCGGCCACCTACGACGAACTGAACTGCTTGTGCCCAATCCCTATAATTTGTGAGGGTGAGCTTTTCTGAAACAATCGTCGTAGGCGAACCATCAAAGGTAGAGATTGATCTCGGGGAACCGTCAATTCTTGAAGGATCCATTTTTAAAGTATCATCCATAAGGAGAAAGTAGCTGAATTAGACTCGTCTTGTTAGGGGGTTGCGCTGTCGCACGTCGCTGGCGGCTTCCTGGCGAGGCTCGTCTGTCGTCAGACTTTGGGTCGCTCACAGGAACCAGGACAAGGCCGACGCTGCTGAAGGTTGGTGGCAACCCTGGCTCTGATACCATGTAGAGTTTTAGGGCCTGAATAATGCCACACCTTATTCATTGAGGCTACTGAATTTATAGGGTATAATTGGATAAAAAAGGATAAAAAAATAACAATAAAAATAATATCCTCGGATAGCCTAATCTTAATTTGAATTTGAATTAATACTCCTAATATCCCTCCTATTATCTCCTAATATTTCTCATACTATCTTAATTGTTTACAAGAATTAATTATTTCCGTAATTACCACAAAACGTATTGAAATTTCAATCTTTTCTATCTAAAACTTTTGAGATGTCACTTTATCTTCAGTAGTTTTATGACACTACCTGGTATTCTTTAAAAGGTGACACTCAAAAATAATGGTTATGTTAATTGTACCTATGAATTGATAGTAAAGACTGATGGATGAATATTGTTGTTGCCTTCACATTATTGATTTACAGTTGATAAAAAAAAATGTTTGTTTCATTGTTTTCAATCATGCATGCATGTTAATCATTGTCCAGTGTCAAAATTTATGCCTTTAGGGACTTCCATTTTGTTTAAGTGATAATGCCAAAAGTAACAAGATTTGACATGGAAGATTTATTTTGAAGGCTTCTAATAAGAACTCTTTTGCATCAGAAGCTTTTTTATGGTGTTCATCCAGTGGAACCTGCCCCCCTCTCAAGTTACCTATTTCTCAATGTATATGTATTTTCTAGGCCAAATTTCTCAATGTATGTTTTCTGTTCATTTTTCTTCAGGATTCTGAAATGCATGATTGCCATGAACCTTCAGTTGGTAGCAGGATCAAGGTCTGGTGGCCAATGGATAGGAAGTAAGTGTTTCCGTTGCTCTATTGCACAATCCATTTCTATCACTACATTTATCTGCTACCAATTTTTTCATTTGATATGCTTTAATGCTTGACATGGTTTCATTCCATGAAACGTGAGAAATCTTGAGATATCTGACTGCAATGAAGTTCTTTAACTCGTCTTTGGGGCTTGAACACTATCCGAATTGATTTTTTTGTTTTTTTCTTTGTTTGGTTATCAACTATGATTTCTTCTGCAACATTGTAGGAAGACAGAAAAATTCAAAATCAAAATTTGAGAGTAGGATGCAGGCCTAGCTTTATTGTAACATATTTCTATCACAACATCATATGGTACAATGCAGCTAGGCCTGCATTCTACTCTAAAATTTTGATTTTGAATTTTATTGTGATAAGTACTTTTGTAAAAGCTGGATTATCCTTATATATTGACCTACCATTTTTTTCAGGTTTTATGATGGTGTTGTTGATTCTTATGACTCTGCCAAAGGAAAGCACAAGGTGAGATAGATTTGATTGATCCTGTTTTATTTGTTTAGACCCTCTAGTTATTTAAACCTTCGTCAATGTTCTGAAATTCTGATAGAACTTTTTGAGACGATCCTTCATTTTCAATTTGTACTTATCATGCAAGGAGGTGATAATTCATTTCCATACTTTGCAATAGTACAAATTTGCTGGATTTTTTACTTATTAAGTTACCATGATTCCATGGGCCGTGAGCCTAAAATTTCCTTGTGCTGGATTCTCAAATACACAGACTTATCATTTTCAAGTTAGATGTATAAAGTTGTTGAAATTTATATATTTATTGAGAGGTATAAAGAATTTAAGAAAGTCTTGTAGTTGTAGGTTAAGAAACTAGTTCATAGTAACGTACACAAAGGGTAAAGAGTATGTGTCTTTGTCTGATCATAGAGGAACTTTTTCTCTCCCTATCTTGTCAACAATATATAACGTGCCCTGGTTGTATACTTGAATATTTTGGAAGTGACTCAAAAAGTGTGAAATAAACTAGGGAACTATGTTAATTTTTTTTCCTTTTATGTTGTTTCTAATGCCTTTTGAACAGATTTTATATGCTGACGGTGACGTGGAAGTTTTAAACCTCAAAAAGCAGCGCTGGGAGCTAATTACAGATCATGCTTCACCAGATTCAGTGAGTATTAAGTGTGGATGGTTATTTCATTTCCGTTCTATAAACCATATCCTTCATAGATTTAGCTTATACTTCTTGATCTTCTGCTTGGCAGGATCAAGACATTGACCTTCAGCAAATTGAGACGGTGACATCGGATACGTAAGTAATATCTGTCCGATCTGAGGAACATTAACGCAGAATATTTCTGATACTACTGTTTTCAACTCAAGCTATCCAGTCAAACCTTAAATTACTGCTGATATGAGAGCATCATGGTCATTATCAGTTCCAGGATCTACCTAATTGCTTGGAAGTTAAAATATTTTGAACATGGGCATGAGTTTTTCTGAAGCGTAACTGGTTGTTAAAATTGTTCTGAGCACATTGTCATTTATAGGTATGCTAGTCTTCTGTCTGATATAGGGCCTACTTGCTGCTTATCATGTTTTGCTTCAGCAAGATGCTGTATATGTGGTCTGAGATCTCAAATCTAGGGATACAACCAGATTTCGGTGCTCACGAATTCTCAGTTGATCTTTCCTTGAAAGAGAATAGGACTGTTTGTTTTAAACACCTTGAATGATGTAATTATAAGGTAGAAAAATATGTATTGGAGTTCTTATCAGTCACTGGATATAAATATAGTCGCTATGGTGATGGCATTAATTAATGATGCATCCTTTATTTATTTTTGGTTTGAATCTGCTTCTTCTGGCTTTTAAGTTTTAAATGTTCTATTGAGCTTATACTTTTTAAGTTGTTCATGATGTGCAGAGAAGATAAAAGACAAGGAAAGTCGGCGTCCGAGTCAGCCAAGGGAGCGAAAGGCAATAGTTGCAGGACAAGGTTAGTGTGTCTGTGATAGAAGATTTAACTGTGTTTTCTTTGAGTCCTTATTGAAATATTATAATGAATCTGAAGGGGTAGAGCGTCTGCCAGAATCTCCAAATCGGAATCTGCAAAATCTGCCAGAAAATCAAAGGATGATTCCGTCGTTGATGAAACTGTTGTGGCTGATGAATCTGCAGTAACTAAGAATGAGCAAGACTCAGCTTTGAAGTCAAAAAACAGAAGATCGAAGATTCTTTCTGATAAGACGACCAAACCTAAAGATAATTCTGCGCTTGATGAACCCATTGTGGCTGATGAATCTGTTGATCCACCTAGAACTAAGAATGAGCAAGACTTAGCTGGGAAGTCAAGAACCAAGAGATCAAAGATTCTTTCTGATAAGAAAATGCTTGAACCTAATGATAATTCTACACCTGATGAACCCGTTGAAGTTGATGATCCTTCGGTTGATCCACCCAGAACTAACAATGAGCAAGACTCGGCTGGGAAGTCTAAAACCAAAAGATCGAAGATTCTCTCTGATAAGGAAAAGATCAAACCTGGAGATAATTCTGAACTTGATGAACCCATGGTGGCTGATGAATCAGCAGCTGATCCACCTATAACTAAGAATGAGCAAGACTTAGCTGGCAAGTCTAAAACCAAGAGATCGAATATTCTCTCTGATAAGGAAAAGATCGAACCTAAGAATAATTCTGCACTCGATGAACCCATTGAAGTTGATCATGACTCTGCAGTCGATCCACCTAGAATTAAGAATGAGCGAGACTTGGTTAGAAAGTCTAAAACCAAAAGAGCGAAGATTCTCTCTGACAAGGATGAGATTGAACCTAGGGATAATTCTCCACTTGATGAACTCATTGAAGCTGATGACTCTGCAGTTGGTCCACTTAGAACTAATGATGAGCAAGTCCCAGCTGGGAAGTCAAAAACCAGAAGATCAAAAATTCTCTCTAATAAGAAAATGATCAGACCTAGGGATAATTCTGCATTTGATGAACCCATTGAAGCTGGTGAATCTGCAGTTGATTCACCTAGAACTAAGAATGAGCAAGATTCAGCTGGGAAGTCTAAAACCAGAAGATCAAAGATTCTTTCTGATAAGAAAAAGATTGAACCTAAAGATAATTCTGCATCTGATGAACCCATTGAAGTTTATGACTCTGTAGTTGATCCACCTAGAACAAGGAATGAGCAAGACTTAGCTGGGAAGTGTAAAACCAGAAGATCAAAGATTCTTGCTGATAAGAAAAAGATCGAACCTAGGGATAATCATGCACTCAATGAGCCCATTGTGGCTGATGAATCAGCAGTTGATCCACCTAGACCTAATGATGAGCAAGACTCAGCTGGGAAGTCAAAAACCAGAAGACCAAAGATTCTTTCTGATGAGAAAAAGATCAAACCTAAAGATAGTTCTGCTCCTGATATACCCATTGTGGCTGATGAATCGGCAGCTGATCCACCTAGAACTAATGATGAGCAAGACATAGTTGGGAAGTCTAGAACCAGAAGATCAAAGATTCTTGCTGATAAGAAAAAGACTGAACCTGAAGATAATTCTGCACCTGATGAACCCATTGTGGCTGATGAATCAGCAGTTGACCCACCTAGAACTAAGGATGAGCAAAACTCAGTTGGGAAGTCTAGAACCAGAAGATCAAAGATTCTTTCTGATAAGGAAAAGATCGAACCTAAAGATAATTCTGCACTTGATGAACCAGTTGTGGCTGATGAATCAGCAGTTGACCCACCTAGAACTAAGGATGAGCAAACCTTAGTTGGGAAGTCTAGAACCAGAAGATCAAAGATTCTTTCTAATAAGAAAAGAACTGAACCTAAAGATAATTCTGCACCTGATGAACCCATTTTGGATGATGAACCAGCGGCTGATCCACCTAGAACTAATGACGAGCAAGACTTAGCCGGGAAGTCAAAAACCAGAAGATCAAAGATTCTATCTGATGAGGAAAAGATCATACCTAAAGATAATTCTGCACCTGATGAACCCATTGTGGATGATGAATCAGCGGCTGATCCACCTAGAACTAATGATGAGCAAGACTTAGCTGGGAAGCCAAAAACCAGAAGATCAAAGATTCTTTCTGATGAGGAAAAGATCATACCTAAAGATAATTCTGCACCTGATGAACCCATTGTGGATGATGAATCAGCAGCTGATCCACCTAGAACTAATGATGAACAAGACTCAGCTGGGAAATCAAAAGCCAAAAGGTTGACGGTGGTTTCTGATAAGAAAAGGATCAAACCTAGGGATGATTCTCCGCTTGATGAACCCGTTGAAGCTGATGAATCTGCAGTTGATCCTCCTCAAACTAATAATGAACAAGAGCCAGCTGGGAAGTCTAAAACCAAAAGACTGAAGATTGTTTCTGGTATGAAGAAGATCGAACCCGAGACTGATAACGTGCAGAAGTCAAAATTGCGGAAGGCTTGAATCTTGTGGTAGGAAATGCATCAAGAAGATGAGCAAAGGTGCAAAGAAATATTACTGTTCTTTAACTTTCATGCAGCGAAGTTCTGCAGAGATTTTCTAATTTTGGATTTTTAAGTGTAAGAATTTATCAAGCCTCGTTTCATATTTTCTTCTTTGTTATTACAGTTATATGTACTTAGGTTTTGCCAGGGTTAACTTCCCTTCCTGAGCAAATGGAAGGGCTCTTGTTTCATATTTAATCTCAAAACTAGACTCTTGGTTTTGTCCCGCAGCTTTCAAACATGTCATATAATGTAAGTGTGCAAAACTATTTACTGCAATGGATAAGGGCATCTTTAATACTTGTCTCTCCAGTGGAGGGGTAAAACTGTAATAGCGGTCACTTTTAAACTTTTATTTCCTCTGCTTGAGTTCTTGAGGAGAACTGATCAATTGGACATATGTTTTTCAAGTAAAATGGAATGGAGTGGAAAGAAACAGAGTGAAAAAGATAATTTTTTTGATAAAAAAAAAAGAATGTTCTCACATTCAAATAAGAAAGTAAGAAAATAATAATTACTAAACCGGTCTTTGATATAGGATTCTAATTAAGGAGTTAATTTTAGTTCTAAATGTATCTATTTCTTATATTTATTCATTTTTTTGTAAATCATTATATTAATATTTCTTTAATAATAATTAAGTGCGAGAAAAAGAAAAAGAGTTAAGAAAGATGATTATAATATTTTATATAAAAATATATCATATTAATTAATTTTATTAATCTAATTAAATTAATTAAAAATATTATATATTAATTTTCGGAAGAATATAAAGGAATAATAACTAGAGAAATATAACAAGTTTTAAGTACATGAATATTTGTACATGAGAACATAATTCTTTTCAACAGAGTTGATTCTTTTTTTTTTATATACAAAAATTTTTTAAAAGGGGTTGGGTTCACTCACGATTCAAGGGAAAGGCGAAATCTCCTTTCCTCCTAAGTGATACTAATGTCGTGCAGGACGAGCCATCTATTATCTTTAGACATAAACTTAGACATCTAAGAGTTAGGATGCCTCCCCAAATATTACGATTAGAATTACAATAAAATTATACTCTTTAACGATCAAACAATTTTAAATAATCATATGCCCATCTCTTCACCTCAGGGTTGATTCTATTATTATAAAGTTGCTTAATTGGGAGTTTTTGTTTTTGTGGGCCTTGTTTGAAGGGATGACCTATTAGTTATGGACATATAACCGCTAGGTGGCCGAATAACAAGAAGCAATGCGTCTTTTAGTTAAAAGATGAAGCATGACATTGAAGCTTCTAAATAAAGTGTATCACTATCACCTAAATGTCAACAAGAGTTAGATAGGCTCAAGCATCATCCCCGAAAGGGCTGACAAGATCTTGTTAGAATTAGATAGACTTCATTAGAGGGAGAGGGAGAGAGAAAGGAAGGGAGGGATATGAAGCTGTGGAGAACGACAGTTGGGTGAATTGGCCTTATTTTGGTTGATGAATGAGGATGGGACACCTTTGAATCTTTGGTTTAATGGCTAAGTAATGTGAAACACCGCACAAGAACCAGACGACAAGAATCAGATCATGAAATACGGAGCCAATGTTTGTATGCAAAATCATACAGTACCACTCTTTTAATTATTAACAGAAAAAGCCAAATCACAAGAGTATGGGGTTGAACTATTCATTGACTATGCTTGTTTCCATTTAAGAGGGGAAAAATTGGGTAATTGTATTACCCAAAATAAATCTAGTTGCTTAGAAATATTAGTAAAAAAAATTAAGGATTAAGATCCGTCTTGCAGCACCATGAAATTTTTTTTAAGTATGTCTAACACTATAAAATATTTTATAGTTTATTTATTACTTTAAAATATTTTTTTAAATGTCTTCAATATAATACCCTAAAATATTTTGTGCGTTGGAGACACCTTCACTTAAAAGATTTTTTTGAGTATTAATGTTGAGATTAAAATTACTTCTATAAAAATACTTTAAGGTTAAAGTTTCTCTTGAAAAAAATAAAAATTTAAAGATAAAATTACAACACAAAATATTTTAAAGCACTATATGCATATAAAAAATATTTTAAAGTGATAGATAAATTATAAAATATTTTAGGATATTGAATATATCTTAACCCAAAAATTAATGGTAAAATGTGTCATGATTTTTTCTTGTTAAAAAAAATCTAATTGAGTTGGTTCTTGAAACTCACTCAGATTTTTGTATGAAATGAGCCAATTTCATATCAGCAAGATTTCTTTTTTCTTGGGCAAATCTATCAGTTGTTAAAGGGAGGGGTGGGACCCACGAGACAGAATAATAGTTAAAAATGTTGAATTTTGATTGGTTGAGTGTGGGGTTTGGGAATAGAGAACCACTCAATATGGATAGAATGGTGGGTCAGGCTCATGCTCATAGGCCGCTTTTGGCTTTGGACTGTTTTGTTTTGGTCTTCAGAAGGTAACCATTTTAACTACACAAAGGAATAATATACTGTTTAGAATGGCAGGTCAGGCTGATAATCACTTAAACAAGATTTTAAATTTGAGCCTTGATGTTTGTAAAAAAAATTTGTTAGAAGACCCACTTACCATAGCTAAGTGCACGATACGAGTCAGATCCGAATATAGTCAGGGTAAAGTTCCGATAAACCTAGTACACAAAAAAATAATAATAAAATAATAAGAGAAATATAACAAGTTTTAACTACATGAATATTTGTAAATGAGAACAGAATCCTTTTCAACAGAGTTGATTTGATTATTATAAAGTTGCTTAATTAGGAGTTTTTGCATTTGTGTGATGGGATGACTTATTAGTTATTGACATATAATCAGCAGGTGGCCGAATAATAAGAAGCAATGTGTCTTTTAGTTACAAGATGAAGTGTGACATTGAAGCTTCTAAATAAAGAGTATCCCTATCACCTAAATGTCCACAAGAGTTAGATAGGCTCAAGCATCATCACCGAAAGGTCTGACAAGATCTTGTTAGAGTTAGATAGACTTCATTAGAGGGAGAGGGAGAGAGAAAGGAAGGGAGGGATATGAAGCTGTGGAGAACAACAGTTGGGTGAATTGGCCTTATTTTGGTTGATGGATGAGGATGGGACACCTTTGAATCTTTGTTAGAATCAGATCATGAAAGACGGAGCCAATGTTTGTATGCAAAATCATACAGTACCACTCTTTTAATTATTGACAGAAAAAGCCAAATCACAAGAGTATGGGGTTGAACTATTCATTGACCATGCTTGTTTCCATTTAAGAGGAAACAAAAATTGGGTAATTGTATTACCCAAAATAAATCTAATTGCTTAGAAATATTAGTAAAAACAATTAAGGGTTAAGATCCGTCCAACAGCACCATGAAATTTTTTTTTCCAGATATGTCTAACACCATATGGTATTACTTTAAAATATTTTTTTAATTGTATTCAATACAGCACTCTAAAATATTTTGTGCGTTGGAGGCACCTTCATTTAAAATATTTTTTGAATATTAATGTTGAAATTAAAATTACTTCTATAAAAATACTTTAAGGTTCAATTTTTTTTAAAAAAATAAAAATTTAAAGATAACATTGTACCACAAAATATTTTAGGGTGTTAGATACATATAAAAAAAATATTTTAGAGTGATAAATAAATCACAAAATATTTTAAGATATTGGATAACTCAAAAATTAATGGTAAAATATATCATGATTTTTTTCTTGTTAAAAAAATCTAATTGAGTTGGTTCTTGAAACTCCCTCAGATTTTTTGAACTCAGATTTTTGTATGAAATGAGCCAATTTCATATCAGCGAGATTTCTTTTTCGTTGGGCAAATCTATCTGTTGTTAAAGAAGGAGTGGGGCCCACGAGACAGAATAATAGTTAAAAATGTTGAATTTTGATTGGTTGAGTGTGGGGTTTGGGAATAGAGAACCACTCAATATGGATAGAATGGCGGGCCAGGCTCATGCTCGTAGGCCGCTTTTGCCTTTGGACTCTTTTGTCTTGGTCTTCAAAAGGTAACATTTTTCAAAACGGCCCTTTCGGCTTTTCACCGACCACCCCACTAACCCTACCCCACCTCTCCCCTTTTATTTCATCTACGCCCCTCATCATTTTTTTATTTTCCTTTTTGTCCCATCTGGCCACGCCCTCCCTTAATTATTTGTTTATTCAAGTCATTAAGGGTCGACATAATTGGCCAAAATAAGTGCTCCTAATTTGGCTTATTCTAATCTCCGTATGCTTTCATCTCATTCACCTAAACTTTTGATGTATTAGGAGAAAAAAAAAACTATATATATTTATATATTTGGAATTCGTTTTCTATTCTATGCTATTTATTCTCCAAAGTAATTCTAGACAATACAATTCATTTTTATTTATTTATTTATTTAATATTTTGATGATATTTTATGAAGTTAGCATTATCAACTAAAAAAATAATAAAAATAGTAATCTATAATTAATATGTACCGAATTTAGGACAATTTTCCAAAAAAGATAACATTATCAATTAATGATTAGAATTTAATGTGTAGAGATATTATGAGAAAAATAATTAATAATCCTCTAGTTATATTTAAAGTTAATTTTAGCATATTTTATATAGATTAAAAAAATCTTAAATATTTTAATTAATAAATTTTTAATTTTACTTTTATTTAATATAAATTATACCTTAAGAAAACAAAGTCTAACATAATATTAAATAAAAGATAAAATAATACTTCCTCTTATTATTATTATAAAGCACCAACTGACAAGTACTATTAGTCTTTTTTATAAGGCGTTTATTTAGTTTTAAGGAGCATTCATTGTTATTTTTTATAAATGTCTATAATTAATAAGAGTAGTGAGAGAGAGTAAAAATTAATAGATGATAGGGTTTAGTGTAGTTAATAAAGATAATATTAAAAATTACTTAAATTTTAGGATAACTTAAATGTTTTTAACTATTTTACTTGATATATGAGAATTAGTTAAAAATATCATATAATAAGGACTAAAAAGAATACATTCATATAACAATTTTTTTTCACTGTCATATAAATGTGATCAAAATAAATATTCTATTTCTGTTTTATAAATACGACTATAGGAACATAAAAGAAAAGAAAGAATTATACCTTGTATTTAAGAATAAGTTAAAATTTTTAAATATTTATTTATACGGAATCTATAAGTTAAGAATAAATTGTGTCTATTTAGGTCCTTGCTTCACATGTAGCTAGAAGCTAGTGTGAAAAATTCCTTGATGACCTTTACTTCTATGCTTCCCCCCAGGTGAAGTTAGAGTGGAGAATTCAAATTCGTTGAGACCATGGCTAGGGTTTGATTTCGAAGAAAATTAGCACCTTGAGAAACGAAAATTATAAAATGATCCAAACTGTGTCGTTTTCATGTTTTGCCTTGTTCATCACGCAATAGATGATTAAGGAGTACCGTACGATAAGAAGTGGACTCTACACGTTTATTTTCTTCCAAATCTTTCCCTTTCCCTTTCCCTTTCCCTTTCCCTCCATAAAAGATAGCCTCCCCGTCTTCATCTCTCTATTTCTATCCTCTTCCCCCTTATCATAGTCATGCAACACAATCAGATTCTTTTTTAACTGACTCTATCTTGGTTATTTACATAGCATATTGATTGAAAATCTCATTTAAAATATTATTAAATATTAAATATACACTCTTCCCTAACTATAATCAAACATTAATTCATCACATATTAAACTTAACCTTATTTGTATCTTTTTAGGTTAATAACATATTTTTGTCACTCTTATCACACAATCAGAAATTCCAAATCCCACTTAATCTCCAATTTTCCCAACCCAAATCACACTTAATAATCACAAGAAGCGACCCCACATGGACAAAATGAGAATTAGTTGGAAGTCCTAATCAAGCTACTTTATAAATTCCATATATTCAAGCTGGTCGGACAGATGATGGTATATCAAACTAATATTAATTATTAATATTTTTAATTGTTAGGGGTGATAAAGTTATTATATAAAAATTTTATAGATAAAATTAGAAATTAACCCTTTAGCTTATGTGTGTGTTTGGATAATATTTTAAAAAAATGCTTATGAAAAAAATGGGCTTTTAGACAGCTTATAGAAAAGGGTTTTTAGAGAAAAAATTATGGAGAAAAAAAGTAGTTTTAAATAAATGAGTATTTGGATAGTTGTTATAAAAAGGGGTTTTGTAATTGAAAAATTACTAAAAAAATGTATATATGAGAGATGTAAGAGGAGAGAGGGTAAAAAAGATAGAAGAGAGAAGGTAAAAAGATAGAAGAGAGAGGAGAAACAGTGGAAAAGATAGAGGAGAGAGAAGAGATGATGGAAAAGATAAAAGAGAGATAGTAAAAAAGATAGAAGAGAGATGATGTAAGAAAAAGTAAAAGTAAAATAATAATTAATTAGTTGAAAGTGATTTTTACTGTTCCAAAAACTACTCTGACCAACTTCTCTAAAATCATACTTTGGTTCAAACTGAGATTTTGACAAATATGACTGTTTGTTTTAAAATTTCTCCAAACTAAAATTTGAGTTAAAAATTCTTTTTAAAAGTATAATTTTAACTTTTACCAAATAGGCCCATTAAGGACTTCCTCACCTGGTTGGGATTAGAATTTTCCTTTGAAGTTATACCCATGACATTGTTTCATTGAGAGAGCTAAAAGCTCATTATTATTATGAGCTCATAAGACAAATGCCAGTTTTGATTGCCAAAACTGGGTTTAAGGTGGTGCAAACATTGAGAATTTAAACTACAAGTAATAATAGGATTGATAAGCCTGGAATTAGGTCAACCAAAACAACAATAATAATAATAATAATATTAGACGTAAATTAAATAAAAACATCCCTAAAGGCTAATTTACTCTTCTTGTTTACATAGAATTAATCTCCTCTCTCCATTGATGTCTCTGCCTTAGCTTTGTGGATGAGGATTGTTATCCCCTTGCCAACTCCAGACGATATCTTTCAGTGCTGGTCTTACTTGTTCCTCACACAGCTTTACATACTCCAAGGTGTCGCCGGAGGACTTTGAGAACTCCACCACCGCCACCTCCGGCGCCACCTCGAACACCTCCACCGTCACCCCCAACTTCCCCTTCCTTCCCTCCTTCGACCCCTGCATCCTCACCATGTACTCCTTCTTCCCCGTTATCCTCAGATTCAACTTCCTCGCCACCGCCTCCATCTTCCCCACCACCGCAGCTGCCGAGAACTTTGTCGTGAACATCGATGGCGACCTCTTCCTCGTCTCAAACAAGCTCCTCAGATCAAACCCATGTGACAACGACGAAATTATCTCAAACGCATTGTAAAATGGCCGTGATTGGGATTGTGCTTGTTGTTGGTGATTATCTTCATCACTACTTCCCTGTCCTCCCACCATTTTTTCTTCCACTTCTCCGATGTTATCATCTGCGAAATCCTCTAATCTTGGTTCCTTTATAGAAAATGCGATTGGTCTCATGAACCCATATTGAAACCATGGATCCTTCATTATTTCATTGATCGAATATCTCTTTTCTGGGTCGACCACTAGTAATTTAGAGATCAAATTCTTTGCTTCCGGTGAAATCCAATCTGGTAATACGTATTGAGCTTTGAATGCTTTCTTGTAAATTCTCATCACATTCTCACCTTGAAATGGAAGATACCCAGAAAGCAGAGCATAGAGAATTACGCCACAAGACCAGATATCTGCTTTCGACCCCTCGTAACCTTTCTTATTCAAAACCTCCGGCGCCACGTAAGACGGCGTCCCACACGGCGTCACGAGCATCCCGTCGGACCGGCGCTGCTCCGGCAAGGCCGACAGGCCAAAGTCGGAGACCTTCAGATCCTCATTTTCGTTGAGGAACAGATTCTCAGGCTTGAGATCCCGGTGAGTGACGCCGCGGCTGTGACAGAAATCGACGGCGGAAATCAATTGCTGGAAATATTTTCTCGCTAAATCTTCGTTCAATTTTCCTTTCGCGACTTTAGCGAACAGTTCACCGCCTTTAACATAATCCATAACCAGAAAGATCTTTCCCTTTGTAGCCATGACTTCTTTCAGCTCCACTATGTGTGGGTGTCGAACCAATCGCATTATCGAGACTTCTCTCTTGATCTGCTTCATCAGCTTCAGCTTCCCTTTCTCAAGCTTCTCCTTCTTAATCACCTTAATCGCAACACTCTCGTTGGTCACAAGGTTTCTTCCATAATAAACCTTAGCGAAATTCCCTTGGCCGAGAAGCCTCCCAATCTCATACTTGTTGAAGATAACGCTCCTAGATTGTCTCTGTTCATCCGCCATGTCGTTCAAAAACAGGGGAGGCAGCAGATGCGGCGGCGGCGGTGGCGGTGGCGATGACCGTGATTATGACACAATCAGATACTTCAAATGATCATTTGGAAGAGACCCAGATCAAAAAGCATCGATCTATCGATCAAGGGTGTGTGACGAACACACAAGATTATTGGGCTAGGAATCTTCATACAGTAAAGAACGGAGCAATTACAGGTTGGGATTGAGGAGGAAGAACGGGTAAGGTAGATATAGGAGCTGGATTGAGGGTGGAACGGAAGAAAAAGAGGAGGATAAGAAGGAAGACGTCCTGGTTACTAGGAGCGAGCGATGAAATGAAGGGATTGAAGAATGGCGGTTTTTAATACAGCAGGGAAGAGAACTTTGCGTTTGCTGCTACAGGAAAAAGAAAAAGATAAAATATCTGAAACCCTAAAAAAAAATTGCCGAGAAGGAACAACAAGTGGATGACACGTGGGGCCCTGACGAAGCCAATTATTGGATAAGCAATTTTTAAAAAATGTAGTAAATAGTATTTTGTTTTTTTTTTATGTATTCATGAAAAGTTCAAAGTAATCTACCTGACGTCAACAGAATTAAATTGTGGAAAATTAATTCATTTCCGAATTAGATTCAGATAGGGAAATTAAAATAGGTACAATTATAGAGCACTGTACTGAAAAAAAGATCCAACTTCGGTCCAATGAAATTTTGCTATTCTTTTCTGATTTGTACTTTAATTTTAAACATATTTTTAAAAATAGAAAATTAGGATGGAATATATTTGATGTTTTGTGGCAGTTATATCGTTTTTACTTTTCAATTTATATTGTACACGAAAAATGGTTAAAAAGTTGATGTTTAAAAATTTTATTGATAAAAATAATTTGATGTGTTTATGTGTGTGTTTGCGTAACTCTCAAATTACGGTTTTAAAAAAAATTCTAGGCTAAATTTTAGTTTAATTTTTTTTTAAAATAAATAGTTATATTTTTAAAAAAAAAATTGGATCAAATTAGGATTTAAAATTATAGTTTTGGATAAACTACTAGGAATAGTTTCTGGAGCAGTAAAATAATTTATGAACTACCCAATTATTATTTTACTCCTATTTTTTCTTACACCCTCTCCCATCTCTCTTCTCTTCCCTCTTTGTCTCTCTTCTTCTCATTGTTTCTTCTCCGCTTCCTTGTTGGTGTCGCCTCCAGATCTGCCTCCATCATCACTAGTCCATAGCACAAACATGTCGCTGGTCATCTCTAGGTGGAGGTGGTAGAATGCGTAGAGGAGGAAGATGGTAGAAGAGAGACAACAGTGGGAGACAGCAAAGGAGGGAGACGGTGGCACAGGGAAGAAAGTAGAGGAGGGAGATAGTGGCAGAGGGACGACAGTAGAGGAGAGAAACGGTGATAGAGGGACGACAATAGAGGAGGGAGACAATGGATGAGGGACGATATTAGAGGAGAGAGATGGTGGTAGAAGGACAACAACAAAGGAGGGAGGGAGAGGCGTAGGAACACATCGGAGGAGGGAGACGAAGGCAGGACTACGTGTGGGAGAAGATGAACATTAACATAATTTTTTTTATCTCATACCTTTTATAGTAATTTACCAATAATAAAATTATTTTGATAATAATTATCCAAACACTCATTTATTTAAAACTATTTTTTTCTATAAATTATTCTTAAAAAATTATTTTCTAAAAGCTATCTAAAAATATTTTTTCTCATAAATTATTTTTTAAAAGTTTATCTAAACAGGCTTTATATATATAAGTTATTAGTATTTGAAGTTACATTTTTTAACTAATAAAATTTTTAAATATAATTTTTTATTTTTTATTTTAAATTTAAATCTTAATTTATTATATTATTTAAAATTAGTACCTCTTATTAAACTGTTAATAAATTTATATCATATGCATGATAACATGTTGTCTCTAGAAAAACTTGAAAGGTTTAACGTCAATGTTTTACTCTGGAAAGTTATTTTCGAAATTTCATCAGAACTTTTTGAAGAGTCATATTATTTTTTTTAACTAAAAACATTAGATTATCTACTTTTCTAGAAGTTCTATTTTTATTCCGTATTTATCTCGTACTAAACAATCCCATATAATAAAAAATATTTTAGTAAAATATCATTAAATTTTACCATAATTCAAAACAGACAATAACAAGACTAATAAGTAAACGTCTTTTAATTATTTTTAATTAGATTATGAGGTGTGGACGCCGAAGATATGGACGACAGACGATAGAGAGGAAGATGACAAGCCCACTATTCATCCTTTTTACATATCTCACCGATTTCTTCACTCTTTCAGATCCCGCTGTCGTTGCTGTATTCTTCTTCTTTAGGTATAGAGATTCGACGGCACAGAAGATAGTGTTCGAAGAAGACGATGAGCCCACTGTTCGGAGAAGAAGTAGGAGAGAAAGAAAAAAGAGGAGATGAGAGTGTGTGTGAGAAAAAGTACGAGTAAAATGGTAATTGAATAATTTATAAATTTTTTTCTTCATCTAGAAGTTATTCCTAAAATTTTATCTAAAATTATAGTTTGAATTTATAGTTTAGTACTTAAGTCCTTTTAGACAAATAGAGTTATTTATTTTAAATTTTTTTAAACTACAGTTTGGGCTAATTTTTTTTTTTAAAATTTAGTTTTGGAGAAAACTAAACACCCATTAAATGTAGATATGATTATAATATAGGATCTTCATCCTCATTGTTATGCCCTCTCAATTTTTTAAAAATAACTTTAACATAGGCAAAAATCTTTCAATAAATACACAAAGACAATGAATAGCTATTTTTCATTTTTAGATCTAAAAAATTCCCTCAATTATTTTTTTATAAAGAGGTTCGGAGTAAGTAAGTATTTATCTATATACCGTATTTGATATGTTACTATAAATAACAGAGAAAAGTATTATAAAAACCTATATAAAAAAATATAATTATTAAAAAATCTTGTAAATTATAATAAGTGAGTAGCAATGTACTCTTAATCTTGTTGTCATTTTTTATTTTAAAATTTTTTATTATATGTTATTAATTTATAATAAATTTGATAGGATAGAAGAGTTTTTTTTTACAGAAGTGGAAGTAGAAATAGAAATATAAGTAGAAACAAAACTAGGCTAAAAATTAATTTTAACAGTTTGTTTGGTAAATTATAAATGAGTATAGAGTTGATGTATATTTTTTTATAATTTAAAATAAAATTATTCAAAATATTTTTTTATAATTTAGAAAGGGTTAAAGTTGTCTAGAAATTTTATAACTTGAGTTAAAATAATTTAAAATATTTTATTTATATTTCTACTTCAACTTTTACTCACATCATCTTATTTTTTAACTTTTTAGATGAAACTAAAATTATCTAAAATATTAAAAATATAAATAGTTTTGATATACTAAATAAATAAAATATTTGATTCTACCCCCATATTATCAAATAATTTCTAAGCACATATCTAAGTTGGCGGAGCAACTCTAGGACAAAATTTTAATGTGCTTGGAGAACTTTCCACATCTCGATCAGATTAGATTATATTTCTAACATCATTAATCTTTATCTTCATCATATGATTAATTGTTCCACCATTTTAAGTTAAAGTTAATATCATATTAAAATGTTAAACAATTCTTATGGGGTATTTTTTTAAAATAAAATTAAATGAGGAAAATATTTATTTAATTTTAACTATATGATTTAAGTAATTTTTTTTTATAGAATTAGAAATTAGAAAACAGAAAATAAAATAAAAGGGCGTGGAATGTGACGAAGGGAACGAAGGTGTCCAAATGCAAATGGGAAGCATGCTGACGTGGGATCGAGTAGATGCCAGCTAAGTCAAAAAAGGGTTTTGTGGTCGTCAAGGGTTGGTTTAGATTCTTATCTCTTTCATAAATAATTAAAATAAAATTCCCAAAAATAGAAGTAATATTTATAAAAAAAAAAAAATAGCCATTCATTTTGAGTAGGGCAAGAGAATGTGAAGGTATCCATCATATCCTATTTTGGACTATAGCTAGAGAATCTCCACCACTTAGTTAAAGAATAAAATGAAATAACCATTAGGTCATAACTTCTCTCAATTATTCATTCAATCCCCAAAACGCAACACCACCCACAGATCCCATCGCCAATCATTTTAATACATGCCAACAAACCAACAATAATTTGGATCCCGATCTTGTAAACCAAAATATTTTTATCCTATTTATAAAATATTTTTAATATATTTTATTAAAACATAAAAAAAAATCTTATTAATTTTATCTTAAAATTTAATAATTTTTTAACTCTGCATATATTTAATATGTATACTTTTAAAAAAATTAGCCCATTAAATTAGGGATAAAATTATATATTTATATAATAAAATTAATGAGATGAATTATATTAAGTATAAAAATATTCTCTCCCTATCTTATAAATAAAATAAAAAAAATATTATGTATTAAAAACCAATTTGGGTAGGTTGGTTAGAATGTGAGCCAGGGAAGTATTCTCCTCATTGTTCCGATTAAGAACATCTAATTATATTTTATATTCTTTTAATCTCATTATTTCTTTAACATGAAATAATATCATTTTGAATTTAAAAAAGAAAAAGTAGGAGTGTATCAATTTTGTATTTTAGTAAAGATGTTTTGTTAAATTATATATGATTTATACATGAATATTTTATTTATTTATAGATTAATTTATTTTTTTAAATATTAATCTTTTCAAAGTTATATATTAATTAAATTATATTATTTTAATTAACATTAAGTTGACTCTAATTATTATTGAAACGATAACCTTGAAAAAACTACTTTAATGAGTTAAAAAATCAGCTAGATTTTTAATACCTTTAAAAATGTGGTAAACAGCCCAGGAGGGCTTGGTCTGCGGGTCAAAAACAGGGGAGGAAAGGCGGGGAATGGGACACCGGAGGGATCTATCCAAAAAAAAATATAGAAAACTATATTTTATTCTAGAAATCATATAATTCTTAAATTTAAACTATAGGGTAATATTTATCCTATCTTTAATATATGATTTAATTATATAATTGATTTTAATTTTAAATATAATATTTATTTTTTATATTTATTAATTATTTCTCAAATTATCTGTATTGATACTCTCTTAACAATAATTAAATAAGGGAAATAGAATGAAAAAATTAATGAAAATTATTAAGATATTTTAAAATATATATATAATATATTAATTATTTTTTTAATATAATTAAATATATTATATATTAAGGAAGATATCATATGATTTAAAAATAAAAAGAATAAAGTGCCTGTTTTGAGATAGAGATTAGGTGGTGGATCTGACGTGTTTCTGAGTATTACACTCAAATCTCAATAATACAATTCCTTCCGCCATAATAAAAACAAAACAAAATAACAAAACACAACTTGCATGTCGTGCAATCATATCAGTAATACAAAAATAACAAGCAAACAAAAATACTCCATCTATGTGTGTGTGTGTGTGTGTGTTTTCGACATTATTAATGTTAAATGTTTGAGCCTTGCTCACTAAATCATAATTCAATAATGTGTTATGGATTGTGTTCCTTTCCCACATCATTATTCAGAAAAACAAATAAAACTCATTAAATAAAACAAAAACAATGGGGCCTCATGTATGGGCCTCACCTCCTGTTTTGGTATATCCCAAAAAAAAAATCAAATTATCATATTTTAAAATTTAAAAAGAAAAATAACAGAAAAAAATTCTGTAAAATAATAAATATTAAAATAAAACTTTAGGTTAGTAATACCATATATATTGTTGATAATACTTGATCTAGTGCTAGTAACATACCTGATTTAGAATTTATCATTTTTTATAGATTTTTTCTGTCATTTTTCTAATTTAAAATCATTTAGTTAATTAGGATGATTTATTTAGTAATAAAAACACAGCTCATGCCATACAAGAATATGAGTTTGAAGCCAGCCTCAAATGTGAGAACATGTCAACGGTTAGTTTTTCCAACCACAATACCATCTATCATATTTGGATAAAGTTCTAAGTTTAAGCTCAGCTTCTTTTGAATTTTAATACATATCATAAATGAGTCCTCAAATTTAACGCACTTCAATTTTTTTTATATTGCAAAATTTAGAATCAATTATCATGAATTTAAAGTTTATTAAAAATAATTTTTCATATTATTTTAAAATTATAATTCGATTTTGTTATTATATTCCTCTAATCTTTAATATATGACATATTTAACTAATATACTTAAATTAATGAAGTTAGTTAGATTAGTTAATATTAGGTATTCTCTCTAAAAACCCTAATCGTTTACCTTAACTTCCTCATTCCCTCCCTCCTTTACTTAATTATTGTTAAGAAAGTGTCAATAAAAATAATTCAAAAAAAATTAATAAATATAATAAAAATATCTTGTATTTATGATAAATATTAACTTCCCAATTATATTATATGTTAAGGACAGGACAGGACGAATATATATTATCTTGGATTCATTATTATATATAATTACTAAAATATTTTTGTAACATTAAAAAACAATCCATTGTAATTATATAATTGATACGAATAATATGTTTAATTATGAAAATTTTGATCTTTCAAAATTCGAAAAACATTTATGTGCTTTTAATATTTTTATTTTTGGATCAAAATTATATTTATTTTTAAATAATAATAAAAATTAACACCTTTTTTTTTGCCCGTGCTCCTCCTTCTTACAAATTCAATGGCCTCCCTTCTACTCTCTCTAAAACTAAATAATATAACATTAAAATTTTTTTCTTCCCTTCTCTTCTCCTCTCATCAATCTAAATAAAATAATATTAAAATTTTTCCTTTTCTCTCTTCATTTAAAATAAATATAAAATTTAAAATTTATACAAATCTGACAGCTCATAAATTATGAAAGCAACGTATTTATCAAACTCTAACATAGAAAATATGTCTAGCTCAAATGAAAATAACAACATATGCCAAAAATAGAAAATAACAACAAAAATACTAATACAAATAAAATATAAATATATAAATATTAGCATAAAAGTTTTGAGAACAAAAATGCAATTTCATAACAAATATCCACACACACAAACACACACATATATAAATAATTTATATTTAGACTCCAAGCTATGTTGAAAATACGTTTTAGCAATTTTCTTTTGTGAGGTTACCAGTATGATTGTTGGATTTTATGTCGGCAACACTTTTACTTATTTAAAAAAATGCTCTTATGGAGAATGTTATAATTTTGGCTCAACCATTTTTTTTTACCTCTTTGCAAACTTCTGATTTTCTAGTTTATGGTTAAAAATATATAATAAAATATTATTTTTTAAAAAATATTTTCCTCTAGATTTTAAACTAAAAGCACTATCCCATTGTTAACTCATATTCAAAGTCGACAATTTAGCTGGTAGAATTTAATATTTTATAATTAAACATAAAGAGTGGAATTCAAAACACAAAGTAATATATATATATATATATATATATATATATATATATATATGATTCGCACGACTTTGAATTAATGATATAAAATGTATTAAAAAATTGTGTCATAATCAATAATAGAAATTGGATAAATATATGAATTTGCTGATTAATTATAAATTTATAGGTGATTGAATTTCCCTTTCATTTTACAGTCCAAGAACAATCAAACACCTGAATCTATCATCATTGCTTAATTTAATTAAAATATAATCGATTAGGTTGAAACGTGGACCAGATTAACAATAATTAATGCAATACACACATGATTAATGACATCATGACACAAATGACAAATTAAGTCTACATTTGTTGTCCCAAAAATAATTTCAGTCGAATTTGAATTTGAATTTGTCCAAAAAGAAATTCAAAATGAAATGTCAAAACGTAGAACTCAGACAAAGCCGCCGCATTGGTGCGTAGCCATGCAATGCAAGTATGCAAGTTTGAGGATATTCTCATTTACAAAGAGATATAAGCTTTTAAAAATGGCTATAATTTAATAGGAGAATTACTCAGATCATATGGAAGAGAAATTATTATTAAAAATTCTTATAAAATTATCAAATAATTAAATAGTTTTAATAAATTCTATTTGTATAATTATCAAAATATTTTTTATATACAAATAATAAGTTACTGAACACGTGATAACAATTTAATGTAGCACAAATGATAACTGAGATATATAATCACAACTTGATGTGATACAAATAAAAAATAGTTAATTTTTTTAAATATATTAAATAAACAAAATAAATAAATTAAATGTGACTAAATCTAAATCTCAAGATAAATTTATATTATATATTCTTTAATTTACTCAAATTATTCAATTAGTTTTTATATTACTTATAAGTGATTGATTTATTTTGTTTATTTATTTTATCTAAAAAAATTAACTAACTCTTATATTAAAAATTAGAAGAATATAATAAATTCAAAACACTTCCTTTATTAGTACGTAGTTCTAAATAGTTTATTAATTTATTATCATATGAAGCTATATACATCTAGTTGATATGCACGATCCATTAAAAAAGGGATTTTGTCACAATCAATATTTTTCTTGCCTAAAATGTCATAATCAATATTGAAACTATATATAAAATATTTTGAACAATTGAAATTCATTTTCATTTGATTACAGGCCGGGAAACAGGTGGCAGCAATAATTAAACACCTGAAATCTGTCATCATGGACTAGTTAATTTAATTGAAGTCTAACTAAGAGGGTTAAAGTATGACTGAGACCTATTAATATTATAGTCTCCTCTGCTTCTAATTATAAAAATTTATTAATTTTTTTAAAAAATTAATAAAATTAAATAAATAATTTTAAAATATTTATATTTATCTTTTTTTATTAAATTAATTTATTTGACTTATAAACTACTCATTTTAAAAAGATTATATAGCATATATTGTAATTAAGTAGTTTATTTAGTTTTCTTAATCTCTCTAAAAAATAAATGAAGTCTTATAATTAGAATTGAAAGTAGTATTACTAAATAAATTTAATAATAACAATGATTAGTACAATATACATAATTCATAAATGATACTTGGTACTAAATATAGAACCTAATTGATGAATGTAGTTTGATACCAAATATAGGACTTGATACATTAGGTTTTGGGCTTTGTTTGATTATGTTTTTAATTTTTTTTATTCTCAAAATAGTTTTATAAAATTATTTTTCTGAACAAGTTTTGAGAAGAAGAAAAAAAATCTGTTTGGATAATTATTTTTTTTATAAAGGTTTGGATAATTATTCTAAGACAACAAACATTGAAATTGGGAAGTGGCAAGTAGGGCTGTGCATAATGCCCATAGCCCGGTATGCCCAGCCCAGCCCGCAATAAAATAGCCCTGCCCAGCCCGATAAATATAGGGCAGGGCTGTGCATCGGGCTACAAAATTCAGCCCATACTTTTTTCGGGCTGGGCACTGGGCAGGGGGGTTGCCCTGCCCTGCCCATCCCATGAGCACCACTTCTTTTATTTTTTTTACTTTTTTCCTTAAATGCTACACTTAAAAGGGAGAATATGATAGTTACTGGTGACTAGAGGTTCATTTTAAAAATATGAGTAGTTAAGTATGTAAATTGTATCTTTTAATATTTATAACTATATTAATTTTTTCTTTTTTTTCTTTTTTTTTAACTTTGCTAATCATCATATAATTACATTATAAATTATAATTGTTTATTTTTTTCAGATACTTAATCTTTGTCAATATTAGGGAGATTGATACAAAGTTACAATTACAAATTACTTAGACTTCAAGACTTTTTTTTACATACAATAGATTTCAAAAATTTAATTATCTTTTTGTTGCTTTATTCTTAGTGAATTATGGATATTATTTAAGTTTTAAAGACATATGAATATGGTATTATTTTATAAGTTCATAATTGCAGATTTTTTTTCACAACATGAGCATGACATCAAAACTTGGGCATACCCAGCCCGCCCATGCCCAACCCAAAGTAGTTAGGGCTTTTACCGGGCAGGGCCGGGCATCGGGCTGCAAAATGCAGCCCATGCTTTTTTTGGACAGGGCACCGGGCATGGGGCCTGCCCTGCCCAGCTCTGCCCATGCACACCCCTAGTGGCAAGTGCGAGTTTGAGCTGCAAGAGCTTGAACTGTCAAACGTAGAAAGAAGATAGGGCTCTTCCTTTATGGCCCAATTTTACATAACAAAAAGATTAGAAAACATATAAAACTTGTTCTTGTGTTTTTGTTTTCGAAGACAGATTATTGTTTTTTTTTTAAGTTTTACAATACACTTAGTGTGTGTTTGAAAACTAACTAAATCAATATTTAAAAAAAAATTTAGCTCAAATCTTAATTTAATTTTTTTTAAAACAAACAGTCGTATTTGTCTAAAAAGGTTTTTGGATCAAACCATAGTTTAAAATCAAGGTTTTAGATAAGCTACTAAGACTAGCTTCTAGAATAGTAAAAGAGTTTATAGACTATCTAATTACTATTTTACCTTTATTTTTTCTTACACCCTCTTTTCTCTTTCCTCTCTCCTCTTTCTTCTCTACCTTCTCTCATCTCTCCTCTCTCTTTTCTCTTCTCCACCATCTCCCCTCTCTCATATTTTTAATAAAATCATATACAAAAATTTTTCTGGTAATAACTATCCAAATATTCATTTATTTAGAATCATTTTTTTTTATAAACTCTTCTCCAAAAGTTATTTTCTAAAAGCTGTCTGAAAAACTTTTTTTTATAAGATATTTTTTAAATTCTTATCCAAACAAATTCTTAATGATAATAAATAACTAATTTAACTAATTATTCAGAGTTCTTGGAGTCAACATATTCAAATTTAAATTACTCATTTTGTCCTCAAATATAAGAAATAAATAACTATTTTTTCTCAATACTATAAGAAAACTTTAATTTTATTGATTTAATGCTTTAAATATGTTACGATTTATTTTTAAAAAAAATATCCGTTGTAAAATTATTAAATGGAGTAAATAATCACTAATATCAAACATCAGTTGTCAAGTTTCCTGTCAGCCATGATCTTTCTTTAATTTAAGAAGAATTACTTTAATCCCTTGAAGATTTTGCTATAATGTGAATCCAATTGCTACACTTAACTTATCCTACCAACGAAGAATTTCTGAATTAAATTAAATTATATGTCTATATTTACTATTGATTAATTTAAATAAAATATGACATAAAAATATAATAAAGTTTATATCTTGTTTTTGTCCACACTTCATCATATATACTTTTTTTTTCATGTGAATATAAAGAATCTAAATCAATTAAACACCATTACACCACTACTTTATTATGAGTCATACACGAGATTATATCTACCAATATGTCTTATCCATTACAATATTTAATAACGTTTGACTTTGTCGTCGTGCTATCCATATTATCAATAACAATGATTTCTTCATATAAAATGAATTTCAAGTCACCTGACTTGAACAATTGGAACACTAATAAATAATCTATTCGGTCCTAAATATAAAATTTATTTAAAAATTTATTTTAATCATAAAAAAAATAAGACTTTAGTCCATTTCATCCTTTAAATTTTTTTTTAAATTATATCTGTTAATTTAAGGAGATTTAAATCGAGCGTAGTTTCAATATAAATATTAAAGAGAAAATTAAAAAAAAAAATTAACACATATTAACTTAACTAATTTTTTAATCTCTATAAATTAGTCATCTATTACTTATATTAAAGAGAGAATAGAGTAAATAATTGGAGTTTCTCTTTCGTTAAATACACTCCAAGAAACAAGTGGGAGGGAACAATAATATATATAATCATCCCAAATGATGAAACCCTGAATATGATGGTGTTTAATTAATAATTTTTTAGTCAATTGTGTTTAATTAATAATCATATTATGCCCTACCCTAAGCAAGTGGCTGTAAGATTAGCATCATGACTTATTATTGGAGATAAGTTTCAATTAAAAATGTATGTAACTATTTGAAAACAAAAATTATAGAAATATTATCTCAATTTCATGATGCACCAATTATATATTTCATTTCTACTACAATTATGTTTTATTGTGGTGTGTGTGTCTTACTTTAAACTAGTCCTCTATATTAGAATAGGACCACCGATAGAAATAAGTAAATTGTACTAAGCTACTAATTAAGAACTCCGATCGTTTAAATCATGGAGATGTAGTGTAACTCTTAAGAATTGGATAAGGATTAGACATAAGTCGCATAAACTACTTAAATTACTATTGTGAAGATTGTATATATGAGTAATCGAACTAATTTGATTTTGAGGTTCGTGACTATCTCTTCCAATATAAATTCTTTTTTAAGGATTCGAACTCGACATAATCTAGAGGGATATCTCTAGTGAGATATTATACCATTGAATCAACCATATATTAAATGGGTGATCATTACTCTAACAATATGTAGAGTCTTTATTCATCTAATCTGTACTTATTATTTTTAATCTCTCTTTGAATTATATATATTTGTGAAACTAAGAATCTAAATTAATAAAAACATTGAATTGATAAACAATGAAACGTTGATGCTTCATTTTCCAAAAGTAATTATTCAGCTATAAATTGCATATCAATGATCCAATCTTGATATAAATTCAATGTTTCATTATATAATATATATATATATATATATATTATTCAGCTATATATATATACCTTTGTCCAAAAAGATATAAGATACATATACCAACATCTTACCACTTACTATATTAAATCCAAATCAATTTTGATTGAATTTTTATCTTTACTTTGTGCTATTCTTACCATCACAAAACGTGATTAATTTATGTATATATATCAAACGTATTCCAAGCGTGTACATCCACTTGATATTAATTAAATTGAAGCACTAAAAGGAGTGAATTTGGTCGCATATATACATAATTATTGGAATTTAGCTTTCGTTAATTACAGTCCAAGAAACAAGTGGCAGCTAAAACCTCTCAATGATGAAACCCTCATCATGAAATTGATAGGTTTTGAGTAATTATTTTTATATACCCTACCCCAATCAACTAGCTAGGTTCAACATTATCAACACACTTATTAATTTAATATTAATTACACACACACAAGTTATAGCTAATCACTAGCAAAAATACGAGGCTAAAGATATATAAGAGAGATAGCATTGTTGTTCTCATATCAAATTATAGGAAATTGTATTATATCATGAATATTACCACTGCTTATCTGGGGTATACAAAATCATACCAGTTATTGAATCAATAGAGGTAGTAGTTTAAAGTTCAATTGTTCCACCATCATTTGTTGAATTGGATCAAACCAATTATGATTAAAATTAATATAATTTAATTAAGATATATAAAAATATTCATATATAACTCTAAAAATAATAATATATAAATAAAAAAGGTATTAATGAATAAATAAATGAAAAAATAATATATAAACTATACATAGTGCAACAAAATATAGTTACTAAAATATAAATATGACATACTGCTATTATTTTAAGTGAAAACAACCTTAATTTAGTCTTAGTAAAGGGAAACAAAATCTAACCCAGTTGACCTGTTTAAAACTCTTGATTAGACTGATTAGGAGATTGATTTATTAGTTTAACAGACTGACTTAAATTAAATTTTAATATCATGGCTTTATGCGCATGGCTCTTATTTTACTTTGGTTCAATTTTCTTTTTTTTAGCAACCATGGGAAATTTATGATGTAGAGGGTTTTTTTGTGTGGAAAAAAATTGTCACTGAAAATAAAGTTTTGGCGTTCATCCATCCCCCCACGAAAGGTTATATATGTTGTTGTCACGCTTAATTACTTGGAAAAATCATCAAGCCCAATATTAAAATTCAATTAAAACTTCCAAAAAAATGTAACCAAGAAAATTATGTGAGAAAAAAAGACAGAATTATTTGATATGGAGAGTTAATAACCCTCTATGGATCAGATATTAGTATTTGTGAATGATTTTGAAAACAATAATATGGCCGTGAAGCTTCCACCCAAATTACTTTGACTGGTTGGGTGATGGATCTGACTTTGTATTTTACCCACGCAACCAAATAATTGAAAAACAAACTTCAAAAATATAAAACGTCCAAAACAAACACAGACACACACAGATAAAATTATTTTTGAGGTACATATAATTAAATCCAATTTCTAATTTAGTATATATGTGTTTTTATTTCTATATTATTAAATTTATTAATTTTATTCTCTTAGCACAATTAACTTCTGTACAAAGACTAATAATGGTAACTGAACAAAGTTACATGAGCTAAGGTATTAACAGAATAAAATTAAAAAATTTAATTAGGAAAAAAAATATGTAGGTATCAAATTAAAAATTGAAACAAATTACTGGAAGCTCTATAATAATGTTCTATATATATATATATATATATATATATATATATAAAAGGATTAGACTGATGGTTGAATGCAATCCAGGCATGCAAATTCAAGTTGCTTGTAAGTATTGTTGTGATGAATTGTACACCAAGAATATATTATATTTATAAGCATAAAATAATAATAATAATAAGATGAAAATAAAGTGCAAACTTCTGAGAATCTCATGCACGTTATATATATATATATATATACACACACACACACACATATATATTCATCTCAAAATTGTCCAAAAAGGTTATAGAGAGCCTTCGATGGTGCTGTATAACCATTGAAGCTAATGATAAATATCATTTTTTTTGTTTGAAATTATTATATATGATGAAGGGGATTCACATAAATTTGTTGTTAAAGAGAGAGAAGCTAGATGATTATAAATATATTAGTAATTAATAAAATTATATTTATTAAGGTGCAAGAGATTTGAAGGCAACTTCGAACGAAGAAGTGCTTTGAAGAAAACAACGTTAGGGCAGTGACTAGTTTGTAGTTTCCTGTTGTTTTATATTAAAGGAAAAGTTACCCTGAATTCCCATGAAAGATAATTAATTATAAAAGAGTCCTATATAATCATTAAACAGCTGGATAATCCTAAGAGACCAAAGGATAATTTTTTTAATTGTAAAATAACACAATTGCCCCTTTTATAATAAAACATAAATCCTGTCTCTATAGAAAGTGGGTAATTTTATTATTTTATAATTTAAAAAAAATACCCCTAGTCTCTTCAAAATATTCAGTTATTTGATAATTTATAGAATTCTTTTATATTTAATTATCTTTGAACTTCAATACAATTCTCCCTATATTAAACTACTTATCAAAAGGAAAGTCAATCTGCCAATCATATTTCATCTTTACTTTCAAACTATATACTTATGGCTAAAGGTGTATCTAGCGCTCTAAAATAATTTTAGAGGAGCAATTAGCACCCTAAAATATTTAAGAGTGTAATTAGCACCTTAAACTAATTTTAGAGGTGGACTAGTAACCTAAAGTATTTAAGGATATAATTAGCACCTTGAACTAATTTAGAGGTGCAACCAGCATTTTAAAGTATTTAAGGATACAATTAGCATCTTGAACTAATTTTAGAAGTACGATCAATACCCTAAAATATTTAAATTGATGCAATTTTTTCCTTTCGCTAATAAAAACACTAACTTCCATTTGATACATGTCACGTAAACTTTTTATTTTGATACATTATTATTTAAAATATCACATGTATAATATTATTTTAATAAATTGTACTAAATAAACAATAAAATTTCTCAATTTTTACATATGAATTCTATACAATATTAATTTTATAGTTTATTCAGTACCTTTATTTAAATAATATTATATATGTGATTTTTTAAATAATAATGTGTCGAAATAAAAAGTTCATGTGACATAGATCGGACAAATATTTGTGTTTATGTCATTAAAAATATAAAATTATATTAATTTAAATACTTTAAGATATTAATTATTTTTTTAAAATTAATTTAAAATGCTGGATCTACCTTTACTTTATACTTATTCTATTGTGCGTGTCCGCGCTCTTCTTTGAAAGCCATATGACCACAACCATTTGAAATGCCAATTATTTTCAACGCTTAATTATTTTTTTTTCTTTTTTAATAAGATTGAAATTAAAATCCTCAGTCAATGAAAGAAACCGAAGTCCTGGCACTCTAAAGTAACAAGCTTCGATTTTAAATTCAATGATTAGGGATCTTCCAATGTTAACGTTAAAGATTGTCCCTTTTTTATAGATAAAGTTTCCCACTTAATTAGAAGTTGTGTGTATTACATTTCAGTATTAGAAGGGTCGTCTGCCATTATGAAAATATAAAAAAAAATTAGGAGAACTATCCTAATTAGATATAACAAAACTCGAATTTAATTCAATCAAATAATCATATAAAAAAAATATTCATCAACCGCTAACGGTCTCTCTACAAACTTTATCGTTACTTATTGTTTGAACTCATTCTTTTCTCCCGAACAAAATATTCTATGTATTTTTTTCTTCTATTTAAGTAATTCCAAATTTCCAACAAAATCTTCAACACACGTATCTTTGCTTACAGAGAGCAAAAAGTTTCATTAAGAAAACTCAAGATTACAAAAACAATATTGTTATCTCTATGATGGATGAAATGTTGTATATATAAAGTTTCTAAACAATCTAAAAATTGCTAATTTGATTAACGAGTAGTATCTCTTAAAATCTGAATTATTATTTCATGCTAAGATGCTAACTTGGTTAACCAGCAAAGCCTAACTTTAGACAACAAGTATAATCATAAATAAACTGATCATAGTGGGCTTTGAGCATAATAATAATAGTACTATTTTGTGTGTGCGTGTGTTTCACAAAATTAGAAGGAAGTGGACTATTTTTTTCACAAAAAAAGTCAAGGCGACGCGGGTCAGATCCGGATGTAGTCGGGGCAAAGCTCCGGTGAACCGGGTGGGCAACAAAAAAAAAAAAACTTTTCGCGAGCGAGAAGATGAGACATACGATTATTTATAATATGTTTGATATCTGGAAAGTAATATTTTATAGTAGTTCTAATCGTGATGCTTGGGGAGACATTCTAACTCTTGGGTTCTTAGGTTTATGCTTAAGGATAATTGACGGCTCGTCCTGCCCGACATTAGTATTGCCTAAGAGAAAAAGAGATTTTGCCCTGCCCTTGAATCGTGGGTGAGCCCAACCCCTTTCTAAACATTTTTATATAAAAAAAAATTTTGGTCGGGACCCATCGTCTGTAGGTTCAGCCCGACATTAGTATTGCCTAAGAGAAAAAGAGACTTTGCCCTGCCCTTGAATCGTGGGTGAGCCCAACCCCTTTCTAAATATTTTTATATAAAAAAAAAATTTGGTCGAGACCCATCGTCTGTAGGTTCAGCTGGCGAAAGGGTGATACATGCGATCATTTAGAGCATGTTCAATCCCTAAAAAGTATCACTTTATTGTGGTTTTAGTCGCGGTGCTTGAAGAGATATCATAGCTCCTGAGTGCCTAGATTTACGTCTGAGGGTAATTGATAACTTGCACTACCCGACATTGGTATCGTCTAAGAGGAAGGAAAAATTCACCCTATCCTTATATCGTGGATGAACCTAACTTTTTTTCATAAATTTTTATACAAAAAAAAAACTTTTAGCCAGGCCTTTATAAAAAAAACTTTTAGTCGGGCGTTCTAGCCCAATGATGCCAAACACCTTTAAGTGTGTGTTTGGAAAACTCCTAAACCAAGGTTTCAAAAGAGCTTCTGGCCCAAACCTCGGTTTGAGAAAATTTAGAAACAAATAGCAATTTTTGTCCAAAATCTCAGTTTGGACCAAACTATAGTTTCAGATAAGCTGGTCAATAGCATTTGAAATAGTAAAAGAGTTTATGAACTATTCAATTACTAATTTACTCTTATTTTTTTTACACTATCTCTCCTCTCTCTTCTATCTTTTTCACTATCTCTCATCTTTCCTTTCTACTCTCTCTCCTCTCTTCTCTATATCCTCTCTCCTCTATCTTCTCCACTCTCTTTCCTCCCTCCTCCTTTTAATAAAATCATACCCTTTTTAGTAATTTACCAATACAAAAAGTCATTTTGAAAATAACTATCCAAACACTTATTTTTTTAAAATTACTTTTCTCCAAAATCTATTCTTCTAAAAATCTATTCTCCAAAAGTTAATCCAAACATGCCCTAAATCTTTCTGAAACTTAAGGTTGCGAGTTTAACTTCCTATAGATATAATGGGTGTATGGGTTGCTTCTCTTTTATTCATTATCTTGAGACCTTGTCTCTCTTCTCCCTCTTCTTTTTATCTATCTCTTCTTTTTCTTTTTGGTAAAACAAAAAACCTCTTTCTTTTCTTTTCATCCATACAAAAAAAACCCATACCTCATATGTGACTTATATAAATTAAAACTTTCTTGAAATTAAATAGTGAAAAAATTTATTTAAGCCTAATTTTAGGCTCCCCTAATTCAAGAGATACTGAAAGTACAACTTCAAAGAGCATCATGATTTAACCATAAACAAGATAAGCTCTCATACATTGCACAAAATTTAAAGAATAAACAATATTACTGATGAAGTATGAAAAATGCCAATTTGTTATACATTTTATATCTTATTTTGATACCGCTTTTTCTTTCTTATTTCCCTCACTAAATACTATATATTTATTCTTCCCTTCCAAGTAATTCCAACAAACTTCCAACGAAATATTAAAACACATTGATATTGCACGCTCAACTTATTTACTAAATTAATCTCTATATAGTATAAACGTCAACCTAAATCGTATTCTTTACGTAGAGTCAATATGTGGCTTAAATTTAGATTACTAAATATGCGTAGAAAGAAGAGTAGAAGAGAGCTTGATTAATTAGAATTTTTTAAAAAATAAAAAGAGAATAATAAGAATGAAAGCAAGACAAATAGATGATATTATCACTCTGAAGACGAATGCTCTCAAGGATTGATGCATGACTATTATCGTTCAATAATATATCGGAGTTATAAAAATTATATATGCTAAGTTCTTAATAGCATAACCTTAGACAATCGTCATGGTCATAATCATAAAATCTACAATTATACCTAGATCTAACATACAATTGTATCAATAATAATTACTTAAAAGTTTCACTTAGCATGTGATAAATTAAATAATGAATTATTTATTACTCTAACATGGATATTCAATCGAAAATCTTATAACTAAACATATAAACCCAACATGAATAATTATAAGAGGAAATCAAAGATATTAAATAAAAAATAACAAATCATAAATTGAAATAATAAATTACAAGAGTTTGATCACACATGTGTCTCAACCAAAACCTTAGATCCAACATATATAAATCTCAAAACCTAAACCTAGAAAAAATTGTTCAACTGATAAAATTGCATAAAGGAAAAAGATGAAATCATAAAATTATTTAATTCCTACTCTAAAGCACTGGAACTCAAGCAACTATAGATCTTTTCAAGAAATAAGGAAATTAATAAAAATATAAAAAAAATATTTTTAATCATTTAATTCATATAATCAATTAAAGTACAAAGTGAGTAAAACTATTACAATAATGTCTATTAAATATGATAAATTTCTTAAAATAAATAGAAAATAATATGATAAAATAGGGATTTATCACACATCTAACCTGTAGAGAGAATAACAAACAAAATCATGAAGAATGATGAGAGATCTATCTTCAATTTTAGGTGAAAGTTAAAAGAAAAAAGAAAATTATTAGGAAGTTCTAAATAAAAGATGCAATTACTAAAAAGTCTTATAACAAGTAAGTAGTATTCAGTAACAATTTTTAGTGCAAGAAATAATAACATGTTCATAGCCGCTCATTTGTTCTAAAACTTTTTAATAATTACATTCCTTCTTTAGAAATAATTTTCCCATAAAAGCCCCATAACACAACTCAATTTGACCTATCATTTTTTCCTTACTTCTACAATATCTCCACTCAATAACTTTTCCACGGCATCAGAAGGAAGTCCAATCATATCCAATGTCCTCTCCCAAACTTTGATGGATATCTCCACGTTGTGAGCTTCATTTGAAACATAGCCAAAACTACAATCATGATTTATATAAGCACAAACAGGAGAGTCTTGAGCCTTTAAGGAATTGGCATAATCTTGAACCTGAGGATGTGTAGCAGCATAGAGAACACTTCTAGATCCTTCTTTAGGAGTGTATAAGAAAAATAGCAGTTGTGGAACAACATGTTGAAACATTTTAGGAAGATCCCTAACCACATTTGTGTTTCTCACAGACCCTGGACTTGCACATATTACACTGATTCCAGATTCTGCAGGAAGCTTCTTCTGCAGCATGCTGCTGAACATCACCTATTTGATGATGATCATGTGGTAAAGGTTAAATAACAACAATCACAAATTCTCAATGTTTTTGTGATACATAAAAATTTAGAGAATTGTGTCTCGGGTTTTACCAAGTTCAAGGCAAGCCTTTGGACTCAAAAAGTACTTACTTATAAAAGTACTTACAGATAACCTACTAATAAAATTCTCACATCAGTAACAAGATTTAAACTTATAATATTAGGGGTTATAGGTCAAATGCTTATCAACTAAACCAAACTTCGTAGGAAATTCTCAATGTTTTCCGTATTTTTTGCAAAAGATTTGATTTATTATTAACCTCAATGTTTCAAAAAAAGTTCAGCATGGTCCTTTTTACTAGTTTCATAAACTCCCCTGATGATGAATCTCCTCTACTTGGACTGATTTAATGAATAGAAGTTTCCTACAGATATTTTCAAATGGTTTCAAGCCTGTCCTTTATATTTTCTTAAAGGCTTCAGTTTACTTCCTATTGTTTTAAGAAGATTTCATTTCAGCTTAGTCCAAGTTTCCTGTTTCATTTTTTAAATTATTAAATTATGTTATTAAAGGCCATATCTCAATTTTCAAACTAGCGCTTTAAAGTTGAACAAAACAAAACCAATTGAACCGACTTAAACTAAACCAAACTGACCAAAATCCATCAAAAACAAAAATAAAAAAGTCACAATCAGTTTCTCATATGTTGGAATCAATTTAATCAGTTCAATTATGGGGGCGATTTGTTTGATTTAAATTTTTAGCTTGGTTAAATTGAAACAATGATGAAAACTCTGTTTTTTGGGCAATGATTGATAATTTTGAGATTTTCATTCATATACTTTTTATACTGATTTCATGAAAACACATTCTTTTACATATTATATAGAGTCTAAAAAATGAATCACACAATTCACAACTTATCGTGAGAAGTGTGACTTGTTATATAAGTTTTATATTATACTTCTTCTAATTCTAAAGATACAACTAGATAAAGAGTTTACTTTATCTTAAATATAATAATTTAATTCATTTTATCTCTCAAATTTATAATTTCCCCCCTAGAATATCCCTATTCGCACATATTAAGGGGATTTTTATCAAGGTTGATTCGAATGCAATCGATTAAAGAGTGTATTATATAAAAACTAATTTATTATAAATAATTAACTTAACTAATTTTTTTAATATCCACAAATTAATTATTTAACTTTTATAAACACCACAGTGAGTATATTGATAAATGGATAAGAAACTGATTCAAAAACATATGGTATCTGCATAATTACCTGTGCTAGCTTGCTACTTGAGTACCCTTTGAAGCTTGAGAATCTCCGGTTCCTAGAAGTAAAATTCATGTCATCTACATCAACAAAACCCAGAAAATGACCTGTTGAATTGTTATTCACAATCCTGCTTGGAGATCCTTTCTTGAGTGATGGCAAGAGCAGTATAGACAACAATGCAGGTGAAAGATGATTAACTTGTAAGTGAGTTTCAAACCCATCTTCTTCAGAGAAACTCTGAGGCTTCCCCATGGTGAAAATCCCAGCATTGTTTATCAGAACATTCAAAGGCCTTGACTTTGAATTCCACTGTTCTGCAAAATCTACAACAGATTGCAGAGAGAGAAGATCCAGCTTCATCACCTCAATATCAAGCGGCTTTTTTGTATCAGAATCATTATCAGAAGAAGAAGATGATGAAGAAGAAGGAGAAGAGAAACAAGATGATCTTTCATGGTTCCACTGGTTTATCAAATCATGAGCGGCTTTCTGGTTTCTTACTGCCATGACTAAATGAGCTCCTGAGAAAGCTAAGTTTCTGGCAATTTCAAGGCCAATTCCACTGGTAGGACCAGTGATAATGATTGTGAGATCAGAAAGAGGAGGTAAAGGAAGAGGATTTTTGAGGTTCCTTGATGTGATTTTCTCAAAGAAGGTCTCATAAAGAAGAAGAGCCAAACCTCTGAGATAATCTGTGAATGATAAGCCTTGCTTTTGTTTCTGATTAGATAATTCATTTTGGGAAGATGAAGATGAAGCCATGAAAGCAGAGATTTTCCTGGAAAATATGGTGGAGTGGTATGTATGAAGAAGAGTACTTATGGTGAATGAAGAAGGACGAAGGAGATAAATAGCATAAATATATAAACACCCAATTTGGTCAGTGCGCAATAATAAGCACTTCAGATGCGTACAAAACTAATCAAAGTCACAAACAGTTGGCCGCATTAATTTGGGTTTTGATTTCTTTAAGAAGTTAATTTTAAGGGGGGAAATTAAAAATACCATGTACCCAAATAAGAAAGATGGATGAAGAAATATAGAAAGAAGCAAGCTTTATTTATTGAGGAGCTGAGAAACATGTAACAACAATATTTTTAAGGGAAAATTAGATCCGAAAAAGCCCTGTAAAAAATTTTATTAGTGAAAAGTATTTAATAAATTTGTATATATAAAAAGTATTGGTATGATGTAAATTTTGTATACCAATGCTCTAATTTAGGTAATTCTCACCAAAAAAAAAATCAATGGGGACTTTTCCGGCTTTCCACAATTTTTCCTTTTTTTTTAATTATAACATGTTTTTGTTTTGAAATAACTTGGGGGGAAAATGTAACCCTAGTTTGAATTCCTGCTAAGGAGAATAGTGGCATACACAGACAAAGTCATAAATAGAAAAGAAAAATGTTAGTTGCTTCAGTTTTCTTCCAGAAATGGAATTGTGAATGTTGCATTCACAACCAAATTGACACAAAGCTGATACAAAATCATATATTTGAATAATTTCATGAATCCAAGGAGATAGAATTTTCCTGTATTGTGGACAAGGAAGGAAGATGAAATGAAGCTTCCCAACTTGCAAACAAATCGAAGGTAAAAAGGTCAGAAAAAAGACTGAACTCCAAGTTAACCCAACCAAGGAACAGAGTCAAGGGCTTCACATAATCTATATATGCACCAAGTTGACAGGAAAAATATGTATTTGACCAATGATAAGGTTACATATCATGATTCATGTGTGTGTAATTAGATTGAGTTGACTTTTGAGATGAGTTGTGATGTTCATAACTAACAGGTAATATTATTTTTTTAATAAATTTTATATTATAGATAGAGATTCCAATCCCATGCCTTAGATATAGGACACATCTTTTTTTCAAAACCACTTGATATGTGATTATAAGGACAATAAATGATATTAGTTCTGATATTAATTATAAAAATTAGTTAATTTTTTTAATAGATTAAAGAAGTTAAATAAATAAATTAATTATAATTAATATAAAAGTTAATTAATTAATTTAGGTAAATTGAGAAATATATAATATGAATTTATATTGAGGGATTAGAATTAGTCATAATTAAATAATTTATTTAACTTTATTAGATAAGCATTGAAATATACATACTACCTTGTAGGAAAAAAGCTTATGATGTAAGCAATGTTTTGATTATCCTTCATGAACCTCTTTGTTTATTGTTCAATAAAAAAGAAATCACTTTTCCACAATTTGCCCTTATATATACACACGTACACACACATGTATGTATTATTGGTTAGTAGTTAGGGACTGACCAGGTGCATTGATGAGCCACCTCATTAGGTATTCTGCTCATCTTATATGTAAGATGGAGAGAATATTTTTTTATTCTATTTATAAGTCACAATGTCACATCATTAAAATTTGCATGAATTTACAATTTTATTATTTATTTATTATTGTGTTGACTATATATTTTTGAGGTAGAGTGTATATTATATAAAGCTAAAATTTAAAAGTTATTAAATTTTAAGATAAAGTTAATAAGGTGTAAAGTTCTTTTTTGTTCTAATAAAATATACTGGACGTGACTTATAAATAGAACAAGAGTGACTTATAAATAGAACAAGAGGAATACATATTATAAGAAAATTTTGATTTTGCCTCTGAAGTTTTCCCCCTTAGTAATATTTTTTGGTTCTGTCCGTGTCGGTATTACTACTTATTTCTTCTGTTTTTTTTTTTTTTTGGTTTTATTTGCAAGCAAAAAAAAAGGACATTTTACATTCACAAAATCAATGATTAATCATGTGGCCAGGAAACGTTGTTACAAACAACAGTATCCACCAAATTTTATCTACATTGTAGTTTCAATAGTTTGGAAAAATACGTATAAAAAATCAAAGTCATATTATAGAGTTCGGTCAATACGCAAATTTAAATAAAATTAAATAATTTGGGCTTGACTTTTGTTGGAATTTTGCGTATAATTTAAATCAAAATTACCTAAATGATAATCACGGACGAAGAGACGTGTACGCTTTGTTGATGATGAGTGGGGAAAATTCAACAATTCTTGTTCTGCGTTTGATTTCAGTGAGATGGATTATTGTTTCGGAGTTTGATTATAGTGAAGTTTATTGTTTTTAATACTTGGTTTCTAGTTTAATTTATGATTGATGGATTGTTGATGATAATTTTTTTATTTTTTTTGATACTATGATGATAATTTTTTGGAAGCCGATGAATCAAACGTTGAATCTAAGAGATTTGGAGAGAGATGGTGTTTTTTTAGTTAAGGGTATTTTAGTATTTTCAAATTAATAGTATAGTTCCTACCATAAAAAATAATGGCCGTTAGATTATTTTAATGGTGGAGTCATTTTTACTCTCATTTTAAATTTTCATAAATACTTTTATATTTCCAAAAAATATATGGTATTTAAAGCACTTCAGGTAAAAGATTGAGTATTTACATTATTCATAGTCTAGCTCACCCCAACCTAAAGTATAAGATCCTTTGGCACTGCTGCCGTTTCAACAAATATATATATATCAGCAGTTCAAATTTAATTTAGACAGTCTAATTTACTATATAAAATGTTTTTATATGTTAATTTTTGAATTATACAAAATACAGAGAAAAAGTAATATTTTAACAATTAACTAATTAAAATAATTATTCATAATAACAATAATATAGACACACACACACACACACACACACACACAAACCATCTACGTTAACCCTAGATGGTCCAGATTGCCTCTTTGTGGGGACACCCGAAATCTGCTACTCGAAAACAGCAGCCCGGTGACACTATTTTTCAAACAGAAAAACCAATTTTTTACCGTTCCATGAAAACTATCATATAAATAAAAGATTGTGGGTTTAATCAGACTTATAACATCATAACATTAGTATCTACCCCTTACTACTACTACAACAACAATAGCAACAATTATCTCTAGATTAAGTCGATTACATAGCACAATAATATTGTGACTACCTCTTTAATTAAAAACAAAAAAAAAAAAAGGGTTCCTTCCTACGGAACTTTTTGAGCTGGAGACAGAGACAGAGGGAGAGGGAAGCTTCCCACTGGCATCCAAATAAATGAAGAAAAGGTGATAGTGATAATGACTCTGGTCACTATCAGCTTATAAACCACTCTTCTCAGCATGTTAGCACAGAAACCAACAGTTGGATGCTTCCCTGCGAGCACATGGAAATATCCATCAATGGAGGATCATGGTCCCAGGATATATGTAACATGATAATCGACCATAAAAACATAGGATTTTCTTAGCAAACAAATACGTGTCGCTTACTAAACCCCAACCAAAGAAGAGGGTGGAGAGCTTCTAATAGCCTATGTATCAAGTTGAATTTGACCAAAGATGGTTATTAATTGTTTATATTCCACAAACTGGGTCTACCACGAGACCCATGAAAACCTGATCTGCTCGGTGATCTCAGTTTCCACTAGTACAATATATATAATAACAATAACAAACTTTATCCTAGGCCAGTTATATGAACCACATGATACTATTGTGCTCTATCAATAACCAACTAATTTACCGTATTCAAGCAATATTATCAAAGTAACTCCTCTATGTACAGCTACCTCTAGGACACTCTATGGCATCCAAAAGGAGATGATTTATATGTGGATCTAGAATAACCAGCGTAGCAAGGGAACATAAGTCACAATTAGCAGTATCCTCTATTCCTTCAGAACTAACAGAGAGCAGATCATATCCTTGATGAAAGTAATAGTCCCAAAATCACTGAAAATAAGATCCTAGTCAGCTTTCTAACCCAAAACTTGTTAGAGAAGGCCAATATATCCAGTAAGTTGTACGAACTCAAATAAAGTGAAACGTCAAAAAGTGATAATGTAAAGAACTTCACTAAGCAATTTGATGACATAGTTCAAGTCAGGGCCTCTAGGGCATGATGCCTGTTCTAGTGGATGGGAGGGATAAAGATCTAGAACAAGAATTTACTGTTAGACCAGGCAATCCAATGTGTCTAGGAAAACTACACAGAATAATTATAACTGGATGGAAAATTGCATATCAAAGTACCAAATTACAATAGTTGAAACTTGAAAACATCTTGCACACAGGCTATCTTTCAACTCCTACTGTTCATCCAGGATCGAAATGCAACTCAGAAACTTATAGTACAAGCAAAAGGTGACTTTAGACAAGGATTACGATAATACACACAAATTATTTCATCTTCAAGTAGGTGAATTAAGAAAAATTTTCTTTATATGGCTGCTAGGACTCCAGCTTCAGTAGATGGCTCTACTGAGCTGTAATAGATATTGAAAACAAGATTACAGCTATTAACAACTTCAGCTTGTATAAAATGAGAAGAGAACCATACTTTCAATATGATGATTGTCTAGGAGCCTCTGAATTCAAAAGTGATCAAATAATGGTCATAAATAGATGGAACAAATACTAAGCGTCTTTATTCATGATACATAGCTCTGGCACCTAAGTGATTGCGAAGAACTCTCACAATTCAGAAAAAGCAGAATCAACAAATTGCTGAGAGAAGGGCAGGCGACCTAGAACAAAGATCCCAAACGAATAAAACCAACCTCTGTATATTTAGAAAATGATATCCTCGTCTTTCTCATTTCCAGCAGACAACAAGTTGTGGGCTGAATTCAGTGAAATTCCTTTCTGCAAAGCAATTTTCTCAGCAACCTGTTCCTCAGCAAATTGCTTAGCCATCTGCATCTGCCTCTCTATTTCTCTCTTTTTATACCCTTGAATCTTCTTCAACCTAAAGAAATCCTCTCTTTCTAGCTCATCCAACTCTGCCTTGATATAACTGATTGTATTCTCCAACCTGGGCTTAACCACATTTTCAAGGGCATTCACTCTCCGATTCGTCGTCTTGATAGCCTCATCGAGTGTCAAGAAAGATGTCTGAAGTGAAGCAAGCTCAACAAGAACTTCAATTGCCTTAATATAAGCAGCACGACAATGTTGAACTTGTTGGCCACCTCTTGCCAATCCAGTAAGATCACTCTTAGAGACTTCACCATCATTTGAATACTCAAACTTGGGGAGCCTAACACCAGCTACGTTCTCTTGCCGAGAACGAACCTTCAGGGAAGCTTCTCGAACATTCTCGAGCACAACATGCTTGATGTTGTCACCAGCAACGTACTTGACTTCTGTCAGTGCAAAAGAAGAAGTTTTCATGATCTCCCCCATTGATTCCTTGGTGGAGACGATCTTCTTGAGGATCGCACGGAACTGTACAGTCAGAGCATCACTCTTCTTCTTGAGAAGAGCATGGCCTCGCGTGGCTCCGACAAGGCGAGCCTTCATGACTCCAAGCATTGTGACTGTGGGAACCACATTAAGACGCTGGCTTTGGCCGGACATTTTTCACCCTAAAGATCTAAAACCCAAAGAAAAAGAAAATCAACATCCCGAGATTTAACAGAATGATCCTCACAAGTATCATGAGGGGTTCGATCGCGACTTCAAAACTACTTCATAATATTAGATTTTAAACTCGGAAACAGAAACCCATGTCCGAAAATCGAAGGGCGGAAGAAGAATATCAACAGAAGTAACATAAGTACATAGAAATCGAAATTTACATGAAGCGATATGCAATATAACCCAAATTCACATCCGAAGGATCCGATAAAGGTAAACTACAGTGAATTAAACTACGATAAAGGTAAACTACAGTGAATTAAACTATGCTATGAGAGACAGGAGAGATGATTACCTGTCAAAGAAGGAACTTTCCGATCGGAGATCGAGAAAAGAACGGAAAGGAAGAGAAGAAAGAAGAGCCTGTTGATTGATGACAATAGTTTGGTCGAATTTGAGTGGGAGAATGAATGAAAATGGGCCAATAGCCACATCAAGAAACGCAGAATCCCCATCCTTCTCATGGGCCAATAGGCTATAAATGAACATGATAACAAGAAGAAATCTCTGGTTTCAGTTTTTTTTTTCTATTTGATAATTAATTATAAAAGATTTTTTTTGCCAAAAATTATAAAAGATTGATATCTCATATATCTACAATTCCAAGTTTCTTAAAATTTCATTCAATATTAAAAATGTTCTATTTGGCTATTATTCATCTCATGCACTGTACAGAAAAATTTAACTATAAATAATATAATAAATAAAAAGAATGAAATTTATATAGTAATGACTTATTCTATCTTGGGGGTTCTCTTTCTATCAACCGCATGCAGCAATTCTAGTGAGAGACTTTCATTATCATTATCATTATTTTTTTCCCAAGTTGGTTTATTGCTAAGAGTAAAACTCAAATAAAAAATTACAATCATTCCATTCTATAATAAATCTCAAATAATAATTAAATAAGATTACAACTACTTAAAAGATAATGTAGTAAGATTTATATCCTTTTTTAAGAAATAAATATAATTTTTAATTTGCATCTACTTAAACCATTCAATTTTGATTTATAATTTTTTAAATATAAAATTTAAGTGAGTTGAACACTTGAATTTTGTGGACTCATCATGATCGAATGATGTTACCAAAAATATATATTTTTTTTTTTTGTACAAGGAAAGTTGTAAAGCCATAAACAAATAAAATTAAATTATAAGGGGATTGAATCCTAAAAAAAACACATTAGATTGAAGGATGAGTCACTGGTCCACTAAAAATTGGTTCAGGGTTTGCTCAATCCTCAGCCCAATATATTTTGTTGGGCCACATCACCTGAACAGTTGGCCCAACACATTTTGGGTATATAAATTTAAAGCCCATTCACACTTCAAGCTATTATACATTTTTTTGTTATCTTATGAGTACCATGCATAATCAGCTATGAGTAGAAAATACCATACCAATCATTCATAAGTTTAATTGAAGAAGAAGGAAGACATATAATCATTTAGAGCATATTCAATCTTTAGGAAATATTATTTTATTATGGTTCCAGTCGCGACGCTTGGGAAGACATCCTAGCTCTTAGGTGTCTAAATTTACGTCTTAGGATAATAAACGGCTCGCCCTACTCGACATTGTTTTGCTTATGAGGAAGAGAGATTTCGCCCTGCCCTTAGATTGTGAATGAGCCTAACCCTTTTCTAAAAATTTATGTAAAAAAAATAATGCTATAATATAACTAATCTATTGGTTCAAATATTGGGACTAAATAGTATTGAGATTAAATGGTTAGAAATATATTTTATTAAATTAAAATTTTGTACAAAATTAGAGACTAAAGGTGGATTATTCCCACGCCAGCTACGGTTATTCTAATGATGGTTTCAACAAGGAGGGGTAATTTTTTTTTACACTTGAAAAAAGTATTTCCCAGTAATGATCTTAATCTTTTCTTAAAATTTCTCAAATTCAACATTGTTGCGTCCAATAAAGCTACTAGAAGGTCTTCAAATGTCCTTTTTTTCTCTCTTTTTAAAGCCCATACTCTAATAAGCCATCATTATACCATAATCTAAAAAGAGATTAAAAGGAGTAATTAAATAGGGAAAATGACAATTAGATCTCAAAAGTTCAATTTATTAACAGATAGAATTTCAAAATAATTCTATTAAAAAGATAATTCGCAAATATTAATTCAAAAGCTTATAAATTTAGAGTTCACGGTTATAATTATTTGAATCATCATTTTTCACTCATATTTTATTAAAATTTCTTTAAATCTAATCAATATTAAATTATTTTTTTATTCTTAATATATGAGTTAAATAATTTATTTATAGAAATTAAAAAAATTAGTTAAATTAATTATTTATAAAAAATATATACTAATTTTTTTAAAATAACTTATTTAATTATTTATATTAAAATTATTTTTTTGATGAAAATCATCTCTACAAATAAAATTAATAAAAATAATTTTAAAAAAAATAAGGCACGTTTATTATTAGCGTCCAAGTTTGGCAAGAATTTCTATCCATTTCACGATCCTCTTCCACCCCCTTTTCAAACTTCCAGTGCGGGGCAGTGGCATTTGACTTCAAAGTCTAGAGTAGGATTCTCTTTTTTTAGGGTATAAAATGGAGAATATTATTTTATTATAATTTTAATTTTAATATTTAAAAAAATATTTTAATTTTTAGGTGTCTAAATTAATATTTGAGAATAATTAGTGACTCGTCTTATCTAATATTAGTATTACTTAAGAAAAAAAACTCCACGTTACCTTTTAACAATGAGTGAGATTAATAATTTTTAAAAAAAAATTATACAAAAAAAAAAGCATACAAAATGGAGTTCTTTAATGTTAACTAAATTATATAGTGTTTGAGGGTTGTTACAATAATTAATTAAATTTTTCATAAATTTTACATTTTATTTTAATCATTTCATTTTATATTTTCATCTAAAACCATAATAACTCATTTTTATTATAAGGCGCATTTAAGGAATAAATATTTGTTATTATAAGTTATTAAGTGATATATTATTTATATATTTTTAGTATTATCCCCAATTTTCTATTTAAAATTAATTAATTTCACTTTCTATGACTCCTTAGATATAGTTCGTAATATTAAATATAAGTAAAATTACAATTTTATTTTATTTTCTGACTATATTAATTTTCTTTAATAAATAGTATTTCTATAATTTTGATGTTTAAATTGAAATAATTTTTTATTTCTTCCAATAAATATATTTATAAGATTTAAATTTATTTCTTTTAAATAAGATCGCTTGTCACTTTAATTAATAGTTTGTTAGTACAATAAATTAACGTTTATTTTTCATTTTTTATTTTGTTCCCATTAAGTATTAGTTAATCTAGTGCACTAATTAACTATGTACTTATTTTCTTTCTCACATTCTCTTTATAAATAAATAAAGGCATTTTAAAAAATAAATTATATTTTATATATTTATTATCTTTAATTAATTTTAACTAATTTTTAATCTACATAATTTATTTATTTATTTCTCATAAAAAGAATTATAAGGAATATAAACTAATTTTTATTTCATAAATGTTGTTTATTCTACTGCGTGTGATAAAAGGAGTGTATGGAATTTATAGCCCTGGGACAAATATGGGGAGGGTCCCGCTAAATTCAACCACACGTTCTAAAAGTCAAGAAAGAACAATTTAGTATTAAATGGACCTAGACAATGACATTATAATCCTCCTCCTTCCATGTAAATGCCCTAGACCTTTTCTAACTGGTTTCAATTTTCTCTACTTCTCCCACTTTTCTCACATTTCCTCTCTCCTTCTTCTTCTTTTCCTTATTTCGTTTTCAATATTACTATTTTCCCATTTATTCAATTTTAGGTCCTTGTCCATTTTTTCCCCTTTGGAAAAATATTGATTCTAATCCCATGAATAGGATCCGCCTCACTTTTTAGTTGCTCCACTTGGACGACTTCTCATGCATGTTACATTAATAATTTCCAAATTGTCAACTAAATTCAATGCAATCGATAGGAATATGACCAATATTTCATAAAAAATGTTGAATTGTTTATATATATTTTTTCATTAAAAAGTATTGGCCAAAACAAATATCATTGAAAGTGGGTTCAATTGGCTTGTTTAAAGAATTCTTCTGATTTCATATTTGGAGATATAAATAACTTGAAATTAATCTAATACAATTTAGAGATAAAAAGAAAATATTTATAAATAAATAAGTAGTGGGATAAGAAATCTTAGTTCTTATTACCACTTTCTATACTACCTTTCTACATCCTCTCACAAACACCGTTTTAAAAAATTATAAAACTAAAATTTACTAGAAAACTCTGAGATTTTAAGGATGTTTGTTAGAGAACGTAGAGAAGTAGTAGGAAAAGTGATGATAAAAATCTAATATCTCTCATAATTGACTATAGGTATGTTTAGGTAAATTTTTAAAAAATAGATTACGAAAAAAAAAAGATATTTAGATAGTTTTAAAAAAAAATTGAAAAGAGTTTATGGAAAAAAAATGATTATCAATAAATAAATATTTTAATAATTATTATTAGAAGGATTTTTATGATTACTAAATTATTAAAAAGGGTATGAAATAAAAAAAAAGTCTGCATTGTTCACTCATCATGTTCACAGTTCATTGTATTCTCTCTTTATTCCTCTCTTTTTCCATCCCATCATGAATCTTCTGTGCATGTTCTTCCTCTTCTTTCATCTTCCATCCCTCAGGCAAAGCAGCAACCTTCAACAGTGACATCAGCGGAGGCACACGTTCCATATCTACTCGACATCGACAATGTCTTATTGCTCCACTCCTACTTCTTTCTCCATGATTGGCATCTCAACAGAAGGTAAGAAGCAACACGGATGAGACGATATGAGACTAAGAAGAACTAGAAGAGAGAGAAGGTGGAGAGAGGAGAGGGAAAAAAGAATAGAGAGTATAAAAAATAGAGGTAAAATCATAAATATATAGTCTATAAGCTCTTTTACTATTCTACAAGCTAGTTTTATTATATTATTCAAAATTTTAATTTTAAATTATAATTTAGTCTAGAAATATTTTTAAATAAATATGACTGTTTGTTTTAAATTTTTTTTAAATTAAAATTTAGACCAAAACCATTTTAAAACTTTAGTTTAAAAGTTTCTTAAACATTCACTATATGGTGCTTATCCGTTTTTCTAGTTCTATCGTCTTTTCTTTCCCATCTTTTCTCTCCCATTTTTTCTTCCTTTGAACTTTTATTTAATTGATCAGCAAGAATGTAAAGGTCTCGAGACAAATCACAGCAAGTTTGAAATAGGTTTTACAACACATAAAAATATTCATAAAGTGCAAAAGAATTACTCCTTTTGATCCAAAATCACAAACAAATCCTTTGTATCAACAATAAAAAAATTTAACTTCCACCCTAAGCTTATGCTCTTGCCAACTAGAGCAATTTTATTTAGTATTTGATTTTATGTTAAAAAAAATTAAAATCATGATAATTATCTATTTCTACTAAAACTATAATTTTAATAATTTATAATATGAAATCAAGCATCAAGTCTGACTTTCAAAACAATGAGAACAAGAGACTCCGGAGCTAGGAATAGTGGGGAAATTACATTGAAATTATTTTTAAAAATACCCACATATCTATTTAGTTTATTTTGTTGGCACGCTGGATTTCAAGATTTTAAAGTAGGAGTTAAAAATTAAAAATGTAACAAAAATAATTTTAAAGAAAAACTGGTTAAAGTACATATTCAAAAATTTTATCAACTACAAAGACGTAAATTTAAATAATACAACTCATCTGGGCATATTTTTTTTAGTTGTGTACTATAACATATATTGTGTTATATCTACATATATGTAAATAATTTTCGCTTTATATATTTTTATATATAATTAAAAATATATTGTATACAGCCAAATATGAGTTATGAGTTTCATCAGTTGATCATATTAATCAATAAATTTTTTGAACAGTTGCTTTTAATTTTAACTAATTTTTAAATTTTTAATTGAATATAATTTATAATATTATAATAATTTTTTGATGAAATAAAAATATGTTAGAAATAAATAAGAGGGATGTATGATATTTATTGAAAAGTGTACCTGGTTTGGAAGAAGACAGGAGACAGAAAACGTGTGATAGGCGGATGTCTGAAAAGTACACGTGCGCGCCGTTCTGTCGTCAACATCGATCTTCAAGTTGAACCTTCCTCCTCATTTCCTACTTGTGCTAGTACCAAATACCGATCCCCCATTAAATATCTATTTCTCCCTTTTTTTTATTCTTATTCGAAATAATAATAATTTAATAAATGATGACGATTTATTTTTTTTCACTCCTGTGTTCTGACCGGCTGTCGGCGACCTGGGCCATCTCATCAATTTAGTGCTGTAATTTTTTCATGCAGTATATATATATATATATATATATATATAATATTTTATATTTCCTCAATATCTATTGGATTAAAATACATCTAATATTTTATAATATTTTTTTAAATATATCTATTATCGTAAAATATTTTATAAAATATTTAACATTTTAAAATAATTTTTTCTATACATCTAGCATCATAAAATATCTTTTAATACATCAAACACTGAGTTATAAAAATATTTTAAGATATTAGATATATAATAAAATATTTTAAAATATTGGATACATAAAATACTTTTAAAATAGAAGTGTGTAAATTAAGTAAATATACTATTGGGGTGTTCACAGGAGAAATATTACCTTGAGGGCTTAAGAAGGGTTAATTGTGTTTTTATATTTTTAACTAATTTTAATTTTTATCTTTATACTTTATTTTTTATTTTTTTTCATATACTTTATGTTATTTAAAATATTGATTCTTATAGTTTTATAAGAATTTGTATATGAGTTTAATAATATTAATTTCATTGATGTGAAGTAGGCTGAAGTGGATTGATTGTTAATGTAACTTATATATAGTTATAGAAACCAATAATTGTTAAAAGTATGGAAATGAAAACTAAAACATATTAATTAAAGGGATCTGAGTTGAATCCATTCAAGAATTAAGATGCTGGGGAACACTCCAAGATAGGTGAGCACGTAGGTGGAGGATTACAGTAGCACTCTTATATATGAGCATAGGAATATATAATTAAGGATAGGAGAAAACTTATATTTAAGTTATTTACTTTTATTTTATCATTTTTTACAATCTCATTATGTTATATGTCTTATGTTTTTAGCGCTTATTCGGAAGAATTAAAATTATCTGTTTTAAAAAAAAATTAATTTAACTTTTAGTTTGAAAAAATTTCAAAACAAGTCGTAATATTTATCCAAATTTTTTTTTGGAACAAATTATAATTTAAAATTATTGTTTTAGATAAGCTACTGAGACTAGTTTCTAGAATTATTGGCTACTTAATTACTATTTTACCCTTACTTTTTTTATACCCTTTCTCCTCTCTTATCAATAATCTCTCCTCTCTCTTCTCTACCCTCTCTCCTCTCCATCGTCTCTTATATCTCTTCTCTTTTATCTCTTATCCATTAGGGCTGTGCATAATGCCCATAGCCCGGTATGCCCAGCCCAGCCCGCAATAAAATAGCCCTGCCCAGCCCGATAAATATAGGGCAGGGCTGGGTATCGGGCTACAAAATTCAGCCCATGCTTTTTTCGGGCTGGGCACTGGGCAGGGGGTTGCCCTGCCCTGCCCATCCCATGAGCACCACTTCTTTTATTTTTTTTTACTTTTTTCCTTAAATACTACACTTAAAAGGGAGAATATGATAGTTACTGGTGACTAGAGGTTCATTTTAAAAATATGAGTAGTTAAGTATGTAAATTGTATCTTTTAATATTTATAACTATATTAATTTTTTTTCTTTTTTTTAACTTTGCTAATCATCATATAATTATATTATAAATTATAATTGTTTATTTTTTTCAGATACTTAATCTTTGTCAATATTAGGGAGATTGATACAAAGTTACAATTACAAATTACTTAGACTTCAAGACTTTTTTTTACATACAATAGATTTCAAAAATTTAATTATCTTTTTGTTGCTTTATTCTTAGTGAATTATGGATATTATTTAAGTCTTAAAGACATATGAATATGGTATTATTTTATAAGTTCATAATTGCAGATTTTTTTTCACAACATGAGCATGACATCAAAACTTGGGCATGCCCAGCCCGCCCATGCCCAGCCCGCCCATGCCCAGCCCACCCATGCCCAACCCAAAGTAGTTAGGGCTTTTACCGGGCAGGGCCGGGCATCGAGCTGCAAAATGCAGCCCATGCTTTTTTTGGACAGGGCACCGGGCATGGGGCCTGCCCTGCCCAGCTCTGCCCATGCACACCCCTATTATCCATTATCTCTCATTTCTTCTTTCTCATCTTTTTAATAAAATCATACATTTTCTGGTAATTTTTCAATTATAAAAGTCTTTCTAATAATAAATATCCAAACACTTATTTATTCAAAAATATTTTTTTTCATAAGCTCTTCTCCAAAAGTTATTTTTTAAAAGCTGTCTAAATTTTTTTTTTATAAGCTATTTTCTAAATTTTTTTTCAAACAAGCCTTTAATATTTTTATTAAAAAAATAATACACATAATAAAATTTAATTAAAAAATTTAACATACAGAAAAATTGATATAAGTGTAGTATTTATATATATATATGATAAGTAATAACGGGAATTTAAGAATTTATATATTAATGAATGAATGTTGAGGAATCGTGATTAGCGTGGGGAATAATAATAAGAGGAAGAGAATGGCGTCGGCGACTATGGCGTCATGCATGGCGTCACCATAATAGAGGAAAGGAAGCTTCCGTTTTGTTCTTAAATTAATTGAATTGAATGAGAATATGAACCAGACAACACCACGTGGATCTAACTGCTGTGAACAATCATAAACATGTCATGCAAGACTCACGATGTTAGACGAATCATGATACTAATTAAAGAGTAAATTTTACTTTTAAATATAATATTTTTTATATTTATTATTTTTTAAATTATTTTTATTAATATTACCTCTATATTAATTAAGTAAAAGAGAGAGTTATAAAATATAATTATAATATTTTAAAAAATATTATATTAACTAATTTAATTAATTTTATTAATTTAAATATTATTTTTTAATTATATTTAATATTTTAATTTTATTTATTGTTTAAGATGTTTTACGCGTTATAAATAAAATTAGGGTAGAAGAATCACAAATTTAAAGTGTTGTCTCTCATCACCCTATCTCTCCCTATATTTATATGTATGTGGTACACGCACGAAACAATAGTGCAAACTTTGCAGTTTCATATATATATATATATATATATATATATATATAAGTATGGACATTGGATAAAAGTTAAAAAATAATTTATAAAAAAAAAATTTTAGACAATTTTTAAAACAAGACTTTTAAAAAAAATTCATGAAAAAAAGTAATTCTGAATAAATAAGTGTTTAGATAGTTATTACTATAAAAAATTTTGTAATTAGAAAATGATCACATATGGTACTATTTTATTAAAAATAAGAGATAAGAGAGAGGATAGAGGGTGGAGAAGAGAAAAGAGATAGGAGAGAGAAGAGAGGGTGGAGAAGATAAATGAGAGATGATAGAGAAAATAGAGTAGAGAAGAGAGATAGTGAAAAAAAAAGAGGATAGAAAGTGTAAGAAAAATTAATAGTAAAATAGTAATTAGATAATCTATAAATTCTTTTACTGTTTTAAAAGCTAGTATCTGTAGTTTATCAAAAACTTTAATTTTAAAATATAGCTTAATTCAAAAATCTTTTTAAACAAATATTATTATTTATTTTAAAAAAATTAAACTAAAATTTTGGCCAAAAATATTTTTAAAACTTCAATTTTGTTACTTTAGACACTATATATACTTTGAGAAGTATGAAGTATCATCCAAACTGTTTAATTCAAATTTAAATGATTTAGATTTATATATAGATATTTCATATGAAAATATAAATTGAGCGAGCATTGAGATTACTTTATTTAAGTAAACCAAACAAAACGTATACATGGACCTCTAATACTTTCTAAAAATAAAATTAGATTGTAAAGTGAGTGGGGGTGATTAGATTAAGATGAGGCCGACAGAATATTAATAAGTCCAAAGTCATGGGGAAGTCAAAAACTGGGTAATATGCTTCGGTATATATGCATGATCCATTCTTGATTGAAAAAAACCTTATACCACTAATTTAATTATGGTATTATTCTATAATTATATTATTTTTTTTAACTGTAGATAATGTCATGTAATGTAATAATCACTAATTTGAGTGTGATGCATTGAAGACAATAATGGGCCCCACCCATTGTTACGCATGTTTGAAGTCAACGAGTCCGCCAATCCCCCACTCTCCTCCCACACACCCCATTCATTACGTACATTGACGACCACATTCTTCTTTCCAATTTTACTTTTGTCGCATTCTCGTCCAGTGTTCAATTGTTCATCGCATTGTTGTTCAAATTTGTTTAGATTTTTTTATTTGAAGTTTTTAATTTGCAATCTTTGTCAATAACCATGTTATTTTTTATCTGATCCTATTTATAAAACAAAAAAAAATTCAATCATATTTATAAATTACATATCATTCAAATTTTCTTATGAATACATAATTTAGTATTTATTTATTATATGTTGATTTTATTTTTATGGGGTATAAAATTAAAAAAATTTAAAATTAATAAAGTTTAAATTTTTTTAGTATGTATAAAACATATTGTAATTTATTTATAAATAAAATTATAGAAGTATTTAATAATAACAAATCCTTTTTGTTCGTAAGAGGTCATATATTCTATTCTCCTTATTTTCAAATTGTATTAGTTTATATTTTTATAATAAAAAAATTGTGGTTCTTAAAATATAAATATGAATTTACACTATATAGAGGGAGAATAACTCAATGGCATAGTTATTTCTTTTTTATTTATAAATTAAAAGTTTAGTTGAGTTAAATTTTAGGAGTTTACTAGGGCCAATATATATCTTTATGTTTAAATAACGCTTATAGAGATATTTACATATTATCCATCAATAAAGTCATCATATTAATAATAAGATTTGAACTTACGACTTTATAGATTATAAGTTAACTTTTTATTAACTAGATTAATTTTTACTGATATGGTATAGATAGTGTGATTATGGGAGTTCGCTGACCAAGCATCAAATGTAAGACACTAGTGTCTACCTCCACACATATCATTAAAATTGATTAAAATAATTTAAAGTCATTCAATTTGTAGCAATTAGCAATGTATTTTTCGTATTTACTGTTAATTAATGATTAACCTTCCTTCCTGCGGATCACAAACTTTTCTCTCATCTATTGAGTTCCAAAGTTACATGTTTCGGAAAAAAAGACAAGGTTAAATCCACTCCTCCAAATTAATTCCTACTTGTAAGTCATATTAGTCCTAATAAACAGTCTAAATTAGTCTATTTAATGGTATCAACATGAAATCAATAAAATTAACAACGTATTAAGTTTATATCCAAGTGGTTTCTAAAATCATAAGGATCAATATTTTAAATAAGCTTTTAGTTCTATCTGCTCTAAACTAACTTATCTATCTATTGATTCCTACGCTGGATTAATAGCTTCCTCTGCTTTTGGTATCCGTACCGCACATAAAATATAGAGATAAAAAATATATGAATTAAAATTAAAATTTGCTAAAAATATGCAAAATTTAGAATGGGTTTAACTTAAAAGACGATCCAAAAAAATGACATATATTCTAGACCACTAAAACATTAGAACAAATATGTTAATTATATTTGAAATATGAAAATATAAAAGAGTTGAATATATAAAAATAAAAAAGGGAGGGGAATGGATGGGGGTCAAGCATGTGGTGAAAGAAGAGAGGAGGAAGGTTTGAATTCAAAGGGATTAATGGTCCATGATTTGGTGAGCATGTCATTAATTGGAGGTAGACATTTGCTGAATCACCAGGTTCATGAATGTGAACGCAAAACACACTCTTCTTCATATATACACTTTTTTCTTTGTTTGTTTGTCTTTATTTTCCCACTCGTGCGTGGATTCAATGCATAGTACTATTCACTCCTTCATTCATTATTCTTCCATTCAGATATTTTTTTGGTCTTCTTCCATATCTTTCCTTCTTCCCTCTTCTTCTTACCATTCATCATTTGCTATTTTCCCTTTTTCCTTTTCTTTGTCAATGGTTGAATGGAGTCTAAACACAATCAACCTTATCATTCACAGTGGTTCTAAATTCTTTTTTATACAAAAAAAAATTATATGAGTTTGATATCGGTTTCCTACCAAAATTAAAACATAACTCTAAAACTCATAGAGTATTTATAAAGAACTTACGATATTGCCTATCAAAAGAATACTCACAATAGTAGAAACAATCGAACTCATTTTTTTTATAGGATACGAGTCTATTCTTTCCCATTCGTATTAACTCTTGCTGGCACAGTGATTCTAAATAGTATATCTTCCTGTGTACTCCCTCTATTTCACATATAAGGTTATTTTAATAAAATTCTAGAAAATAACTTATGAAAAAAAAAAAATTTTTAGATAGTTTTTAGAAAATGACTTTTGGAGAAGAGTTTATGGAAAAAGTTATTATAAATGAGTATTTTTATAATTATTACTAAAAGAACTTTTGTTATTGGTAAATTACTAAAAAAATATGATTTTATTAAAAATAGAAGAAAGGTGAGAGGAGAAAAGGTAGAAAAGAAAGAGGAAAGAGGAAAGAGTGTGATAAAAATAAGGATAAAATAGTAATTGGACAGTCTATAAACTCTTTTATTGTTCTAAAAGCTATTCTCAGTAGCTTATATAAAACTTTAGTTTTAAACGATAGTTTTATCCAAAAGCCCTTTTAGCCAAATATAACTGTTTTGATATGTTTGGATAAGAGTTTGAAAAATAGCTTGTGAAAAAAAAAATTGGACAATTTTTAGAAAAGGGCTTTTGGAGAAGAATTTATGAAAAAAGTGGTTCTAAATAAATGAGTGTTTGGATAGTTGTTACCAGAAGATTTTTTGTAATTGAAAAATTAATAGAAAGGGTATGATTTTATTCAAAATAGGAGAAAGAAGAGAGGGTGAAGAAGAGAAAAGAGAGAACCGAGAGAGTGGAGAAGAGAGATGAGAGAGGAGAGAGGAGAAATGATGTAAGAAAAAATAAGGGTAAAATAGTAATTATATAGTCTATAAGCTCTTTTATTATTCTATAAGTTAGTCTCATTAACTTATCTAAAACTTTAGTTTTAAATTATAGTTTGGTCCAAAAACTCTTTTGACAAATATAACTGTCTGTTTTAAAATTTTCTCAAATTAAAATTTGAGTTAAAAGTATTTTTAAAACCTTAGTTTTCTTTTTTTACAAATAGGCACATAAGGTATTTTTATTTATGTCTGCTAAGGAAATAAAACAAAAGGTATGTAAAAGGTGGTTACATCAATAATGGGATTTGATCCCACAACTTCGATATATATCTTCATATACTATATTTAATCTATTGTATAAGTCACTTAAACTAATTTATTATAACTAAGAAATGATAAATAACTCGTTAAGTGAGGCTTTGAATGGGAAATTAAAATAGGATGGGACACATTTAAATATTAATTATAAGAGTAAAATTGATAAATAAATATTAATTTTTTTCAAATTGATTCATATTATATACATTAAAGAATTCTTCTGATTTATATTGTCAACCAGAAAGAACGTATAACCTTATAGATTTTGGGAAAAATTAATACTATCAATTAAACTAATTTTTATTAATTTTTTAGGATTATCTCCGATTCTAATTATAATATATAAACAATTAGTTTACTTTAATCCTAAATATAAGATCTTAATCTATTTTATTTTCTAAATTTATAATTTTTTTTCTAAAATACTCATATATGATTGCACATATATTAATAAGATTTTATCAATAGGTAGTTCTAATAGACATTATAGTAGATGATGTTTTAAGAAATTCAATACATAATTATTATAAATAATTAACTTAATTAATTTTTTTAATTTAATTAAATTAATTAAATAGATTTTATATTAAGAATCAGAGAGAATATTAATTATTATTTTTTTTAATGAAAGGCAAGTAATTAACGTTGATATATTTCTAGAGATATTTTTGATAAAAAAAATACTTATTAATTATTTTTAAGATTTTATAAAATGTTTTACATATTAAAATATAATATTTTATAAAATATATATTTTATATTTAAAATAACGTAAGTTATATACTCTCCCCATTAAGTCAGACATATTTTGTTCGTTACATCATAGACAGCTTTTGAATCTTGGACCTATAAATCACTCCATCCTAGCTATAAGCACATAAGATAGCCTCATATCATTTTCTCTCTCACCTTATCCACATCATCTAGAAATAAAAAAAACTTTATCTTACCATGATATTATAAATGAGCTTAATTTTTTTTAAAAAAATTATAACAAAAAAAATATATTATTTTCTTTGAGATCTAATTTATTTAAATTTTTTTAAATTTTAAAAAAAATATTCTTCATGAGGAATAGATGAAAAGTATATACACATCAATAAAAATTTATTTTTTATACTTAATATTCAATTTTATGTGACAAAATGTAACATATATAATATAGGAGGGAGTATTATGTAAATATATCATGGGCATATTTAGCAACGACGAAGTAGAAGTAGAATTAAATATTTTTTTTAGTTGACATAATATAAGCCACTTTTATTTTTAATATTTTTTGTCATTCTAGTTTTATAAAAAAACTCTAGAAAATAAGATAAGAGAAATGAAATTAAAATATTTTAGATTATTTTATCTCAAATTATAAAATTTTTGGATAACTTGAATATTTTCTAAATTATAAAAAAATATTTTAGACTATTTTACTTTAAATTATATAAAAAAATATACATAAATTTTATATTCATTTTTAACATATTAAATAAACTTTTAAAATTTATTTTTAGTTTGATTATATTTTTATCTTTATTTCTATTTCTCCTTCTAATTCTATCAAAACTGGTTATATTCTATCAAATCTCTCCTATATGAATTAGTTTTAGACTCCAAAAGCAACGATGAGTTCTCTACGACAAATAGATGTTAGTCTGAGTGATAAATAGCTCAGTATAACATAAACGAGATATCAAGTTTGAGTTTTAGCTTATATAAAAAAAATTGTTAAAAAATTTAATTATTATAATTAAATACGTGATGCGAGTCAAATTTAAATATAATTAAAATAAAATTATAATAAATTGAGTGGGCATATAAAAAGATTTAAAACTCTACGTAATAATGTGCAATGAAGAAATAAGAAGACACCTATAATTGTTAAATATATTACGATTATTTTATTAAATTAAAAAAAAGAAGTGATGATGAAGTTGCTTTTTCGCGTGGAAGTCGTGTAAGTCAATTTCAAAAAATAAATCCGTCGTCAAATATATAATTTTTAAATAATTGTTATTGGCACACCCCATCAATCATATTACCTACTATAGACATTTTTTCTCATCTTTTTGTCTACCACGCCATGATTATGTTTAATTATATAAAGTATTTATTATTTAATTAAAGTCCCTCACGGTGAAAAATTACTATAATGACCTCATGCTTAATTTAACATTGTCTGCATTTAAAACCGTATTTTTAAATAAATTTTTTATTTAAATTTTAGTTTAATTTTTTTAAAATAAATATTTATATTTATCTAAAATTTTTGTTAGACTAAATTATAGTTTAAAATTAAAAATTTTAGATAAACTATTGAGACTAATTTTTACAATAATAAAATATTTTTTAAACTAACTAATTATTATTTTATTTTTAGTTTTTTATACCCTCTCTCCTCTTTCTTATCTCTTCTTTACCTTCTCTCCTCTATCATATTTTTAATAAAATTATATATTTTTTAGTAATTTATCGATTCTAAAAGTTCTTATTTTAATAACTATCCAAACATTTATTTATTCATAATTATTTTTTCTTATAAATTTTTTTCTAAAAGTCATTTTCTAATAGCTATCTAAAAACTCTTTTTTTTTTTTCTAAACTCTTATCTAAATAGATTTATTAATTAATTCACCCATAATTCTTACTTGTTTTGAATTCTACTTTATTCCGTCTACTAATTAATATCTTTTGTTAGTAAAATTACTTTCATATTCAATTAAACTTAAACCCCAAGTAATTTCTTACCCATACGCTTTGAATAATCTCTGATTTTAATTAGTCCAAGTATAATAAGTTGACTATGTATCTATATATAATGGCTAAATCAAAGGAATCTTTGGCATAAATAATTCTTTTGACTTTTAAAATTTGATAATGTGAATAGTAATATACTATCTTAACTTAGAAGTTTATGCACATAATTAATCATTCCATAATTGTTAGCTAATAATACTCTATTTTACAAAAAGGAACGTGATAAAATTAGGGAAGTTGTATAATAATAATTATTATTATTATTATCATCTCTCAAGTTTATGTTCACACATACTTTAATTTTGATGAACTTTATTCATAAAAATTAAACCTTAAATATTCCATCCAGTCTTAAATATAAAAAATAATAGACTTGATTGATTTAATATTAAATATAAAATATTAATTTATTTTGTTTTCTAAATTTATAATTTTTTTAAAATTTTTCTATTAATTACACATATTAAAGAGTTTTTTATTAAGGGAGTATTTTATAATACAAATATATAAAAAAATACTTAAAAGAAACTAATTCATATTTTTTTAAATAACTAACTAAAATAATTTTATTTTATTTTTATAAATTAATTATCTAATAATTCATACAAACTCTTCTGTTCTTATTTATAAGTCAGAGAGAATTATTTTTAGTCATATATATTTATAAATTATATCATTAAATTTTTATACATAAATGTATAATTGTACTTTTATTTTTTATTATGTAAATTGTTATTTTTTTAAAAGTGTATATATTACACATAAGTAAAGTTAGAAAGTTATCAAAATTTTAAGATAGAATTATATTTAAAGTATGTTACATGCTAAAAATTAACTTATGAATAATACCATGAGAATATATTTAATACCCAAGCGAGTATTTATTAATACTAATGTGTCACATGATGGAAGTTTAATTCCTAATTAATGATGGAAATACTTATTAAAGAGATGGAACCAACGTGACACAAATTAATTAAAGAAATTAAGGTGCTCGTTAACAAAAAGGGGGTTAATTAAAGGGTGAGTAGAATAATTAATGGATTAGATTATAACAATGCAACGTGGAAAATGTTTGAAATAGGTAACATGACAAGAGAGAGAGAAGAGAAATAAAAGGGAGAAGGTAGGGCCCATCCACATACCAGTATCTCCTACAGCTAAACTCCATACGGAAGAATAAACAATTATTTAAAAAAAAAAATAAAAGTTATATCATCTTAAATAAAATTAAAATATTTAGTATTATATAACCTCAACAATAAAATAAAGACTTGAAAAAAATAAAAGTTATATCATCTTAAATAAAATTAAAATATTAAATATATATATAAAATAAAATTAAAATATTTAGTATTATATAACCTCAACAATAAAACAAAGACTTGGACAAATCAAGGGGCTTCGGGTCAACATGAAACTTCTACTTCCAATAAGATTATTCCTTTATTTATAGTACTTTTCTCCCTCTCCTTCTTTCTTCTTTCCCTCTTTATTGTTTCAGAAAAATGTCACATCGATCCTGCCATATTGAACCCACAAGTTACCACTATTTGAATTCACTAACTTTTGAAATGTGTGCTTGACTTTGAATTTCTACCCCAGAATTCACCGACCCATCCCATCCAAACATCTCAAAAAGTATATTCTCTTCAGATCATCCCCCCAGACAAACCCACACCAAACCGTAAATTTCCCTATAAAATAATTGCATCTATCCATCACCACGTTCTTCTTAATTCTTATCCTCATCTCTCTCTCTCTATGTATATATATATATATAATAATTATATTGCTCGCTCGTGCCAGCTTTCTAAGCAAGTGGGTTCAACTTGTGACTTTCTTCATCACTTTCCGCCAAGTTTCCTTGTCCAACTTGAGCTTCTGAGGTCTACTTGAGGAGTGGCACTTCTATATATACATATCTGTCTTAGTTTACTCAGAGGTTCAAAATTCCGAAGGCTTTCAGCTAGATATATGAATATATAGCTATAAGTCCCATAGGGGTTTTTGCTACAAAGGGGGAGATTCGTTTGAGTTTTGATTTGGAAGCTAACTATGGATTGTTCATCTTGGGTCAACACGTCCTTGGATCTCAATATCAGACCTTATCATCATATGCTTCATGAAGAAGTTCCAGTGAGTAAAACAAATTCTTCACATATGTGAATGCCCAGAAGCTGTTCTGCAAAATGCTTCAATGAAAAAAAAAAACTGTTTGATGATTTCGTATACTGAAAAGTTCTTATATGTGTATCTGTTATTTCAGAAAAAGGAGGTGGAAAGCAATTTTTTCTCATCTGGGATGAAATCTTCTTTAAAAGACGAGGTTAGTTAGTTGTTCAATAATTCTTTTCTAAACTTTTCAGAGTTTCTAGCTCTAATAAAGATCGATTCACCAATTCTTTGCTTTACCTATAAACTCACCAATTAAGAACTTGAATGTATGCAGTCATTTCAGACGTCAAGTGGTGCGTTGGAGGATGAACTGAAGAGGGTGAGTGCAGAGAACAAGAAGTTGACAGAAATGCTCACTGAGATGTGTGAGAATTACAATTCTCTGAGAAGACACTTAGCTGAATACATGAGAAACAATCCTCAAAAGGATCAAAACAACACTATCCCATCAAAGAGAAGGAAGTCTGATAACATCAGCAGCAGCAACAACACAAATAGTAATCCCATGGCCATTAATGTCACCTCAGAGAGCTGCTCAACTGATGAAGAATCATGCAAGAAACCTAAAGAAGGAACCAACAAAGCAAAAGTTTCCAAAGCTTATGTCAGGACCAAATCATCTGACACTAGCCTGGTAATTAATTAAGTCTCTTCTTTCACCTCGTATGATTGATCTTAAGGATCTTTCATGAACTTGTTATAATCACTTGATTAGGTTTAATTGTCTGACAGGAAATATTTTTCCTTTTTGTGCTGTGTTTTTAGATTGTGAAGGATGGATATCAATGGAGGAAATATGGGCAAAAAGTGACCAGAGATAACCCTTCTCCAAGAGCATACTTTAAATGCTCTTTTGCTCCAAGCTGTCCTGTAAAAAAGAAGGTAAATTTAAGCTTCTCTGTCATAATTATATGAGAGAAATAGTTTTACTGCATCTAATGATTAAGGACCTGGAAGAAAATGGAAACCTAATTTCCTTGTTCTCATGTTTCAACTATTCAGGTGCAAAGAAGTGTGGAAGATCAATCTATTCTGGTAGCAACATATCTAGGGGAGCACAATCATCCTCATCCTTCTCAGATGGAGACAACAACAACAACAGGATCTAATCGTTTTGTGAGCCAAGCTTCAGTACCATGTTCATCAGCATCTCTGAACTCTTCCTCTGCACCTGCAACAATTACGTTTGACTTGAAAAAATCCAAGTCCAGCGGCCCCAACAACATGAATGCTGCCGCCGCCCCAACCACCAAGAACCCTACACCGAAACTCGATTCGCCGGAAGTCCCTCAGGTTTTGGTGGAACATATGGCCTCTTCCTTGACTAAAGATCCCAATTTCAGAGCAGCACTTGTTGCCGCCATTTCAGGAAGAATATCCCATGTGAATTAATTAAAGAGACCAGTGGAATTTCAAAGTTTCTAACTTTTGAATTGGATCATTCTTAAATCATGGCCGGGGATCTCTGTTTGTTGTAAATACAGACAAAGGAAGACTGGGACATGTTCCTCGGTTTGATCCTTAATGTGGGGGAAAAGAGACAGAGAGCTGCAATCTCACAAGAAAAGCCCAAATCAGACACTCAAAAGTTCTCGCTAAAGTCTGTCAAGGTGACTGAAGAGCTTTCTTTCAAGCAGTCTCATCGTCTCTGAAGCCAAATCTGCTTCTTTGTAATCTGCCATATTCCTTGTACTCTCTTTTCATTACATATATGATTAATATATAGTGATGCAAATATAGAGAGCTGTTCTACACTAAAGCTCAGCTTTAGATTTTTCAGAGAAAAGAACTATCAATATTTCAATATCTATTATATAAAATAGAGTTCATATACAAAGCTGTCTTATATCATATTATTCGAAAGTGTTGCAGATATATGGAATGGAAATCAGGCATGATGGGATAACTACATAATCTATGGGATGAAATTTCTTTCCCGAAAGTCATTTTTAGCAGTTGATATTAGAAGCTTTGAAGTTTAATTTTAGCAGTTGATATTAGAAGCTTTGAAGTTTAATTTACTTGCCATAACAACACTACATAAAGAAAGAACAAGCTGAAATGATCTGTTGTTTTAATGACATACTAAATTTACTAACATAAGCATCCGAATATGTAAATAATTATTTAATGTATCTGCGGGTTAGTCCGAGTAGTAAGCTGCTCGGTATTACTTAAGTGAGGTTTCGAGTTCGAGTTTTGGGCGAATACACTAAGTTTCAGTGAACCGGGTGTGGGCAACTAAAAAATTTATTTAATGTATCTAACCTGAGTTATAATCATTAAATGTGGTGCAGCGATTATTTCTGCTAAAGAGCATAATCTTACAATGACCCATTTGTGATCTAATAGAAATTGTTTCTGGAGTTCTCTGGATTTGATTTTCAATGCTTTAGGAGCATTCATTGAGAAAAAGTTCAAGTATGATCTTGAAGCTTCAAGGTGAGAGAGAGTGAGGGAGTCTATAGTATTTTTTTAATTATATTTTTAAATATTTAAACAATCGATTTAATTTTAAGATTCGTGACCTGAAAAATCTTTTACGCGACAAATTCTGTATTGATAGAAAATAAGTTTATTTTGTCCTTCCAATAAAACATCTCACACACGATACCCTTAAATACATCATCAAATTTCTTCTAGACTATCACATCAATAAAAACTTGGTCAATAATACGAAGAACACAATCCCATGTAGTATCTCTAATTTCTTGAAATTAGGTGGTGGGTAGGGTAGACAGTATCAAGCACCGCAATCTACAAAGCATTCAACCAATGCTGCAGACGAATCAAGCAATGTTCCTAAAAAGACCAATCTAAGGGTAGGTACTGCGGTTCTTAGTTGACTTTAAGACATGATAATATTACTTAACCTGAAAATACAGTAAGCAGATCCTCTCAGATCCTGCTTTCTCAAAATCTCTCGGAATCATGCTCTTCCCCTCCTTGCTTCTTGCCTCTTGCCTTCTCCCTCATGCCTTATCCATATAAAAAAAAAAATCTGGCCCCACTTTCAAATAATTTTTTAAAAACACTTTAAAAAAGTATTTTTAAATTTTTAAAAAAAGTGTATTTTTAAAAAAAAATTAAAAACAGTGTTTTTAAAAAATACTTTTTAAAGTGTTTTTAAAAAATGTTTTTTAAAAAAAAATAAGTTTTTTAATTTTTTTTTATACATAAGGCATGAGGGAGGAGGCCAAGAAGCAGCAAGGCAAGGAGCATGATTCTGAGAGATTCTGAGAAAGCGGGATTATGAGAGGATCCGCATCCGAAAATACAGAGTATAGTTGGGAAAAAAATTAATGCATCTTATTAGGTTCTTTTAAAAAAAAATTCTACCATAGACTTAGTGTGTGTTTGGCATATAGGTTTGAGAATTGATTTTTCTCTCAAACCATGGTTTTTGCTTATTTCAACCAAACACTCTCTCAAACTAAAAAAATCAATTCTCAATACAAACCATAGTTTTATAGGATAAAACCATAGTTTGTAAGAATCCAAGCGTTTTCAGCTTTTTACGGAAGAAATTTGATAATTTCCATCATTGTCCTCTTTTCCTCTCCTGGCTTCATATATCCTCACATTTCTCCTCTTCTCTTCTTGCGTGGGAAAAATACTGTAAGGAAGAAATTAAAATTCAAGTAAATTTTTCCAAATTTTTATTTGTTCAACAACATATGTGTATTATTTTTTAATTACTTAAATAAAAAAAATTATAAATAAAATTTATACCTTATATAATTATCATATTTAGTTATATCCTTTTTGGTAATTTACCATTATGAAAAAGTAATTCTACTACTAATCATCCAAACATCTCTATTCCTAAAATCTATTTTTCCCAAATCTATTCTACCCAAAATCTATTCTCCAGAATCTATTCTTCCCAGAATCTATTCTCTAAATACTAATCCAAACACACCTTAGACTTGCCCAACTCCATACCTAGGAGAGGCCTGGTCTTCGTCCTAACATATAGGAAACTGTTCATGTTCACAAGCTAATGAAGAAAGAACAGAGTAGGCAATGCAGAAGTGATATGGTGATTATTAGCTTGTGGCCATTTCAGTAATTTGATCTTCAATTGACACAGGTCACACTTCTGATTTCTGAATACGACAGCTGTTTTCGGTGAGATAGGTGAAGAGGTCATCATGACATGTTTCAGAGCCTAAGGCTTGTTGTTTGGGATATTATTTGTGTTTGGCAACCAGAACCACGGTTTTAATTTTTTTTTAAAACAAATTATTATATTTATCTAACAAAATTTTTAAACTAAATTATATTTTAAAATTAAAATTTTAAATAAATTATTCAAACTAATTTTTAAAATAGTAAAAAAATTTATGAACAGTCTAATTATTATTTTATCCTTATTTTTTTTATATCCTCCCTCCTCGCTCCTCTTCATCCTCTAACCTCGCTCATCTCTCATTTCTCCTTTCTACCATATTTTCTCTCTTCTCTCATCTCTCATATTTTTAATAAAATCATACTCTTTTTAATAATTTACCAATCACAAAAGTATTTCTACTAATAATTATCCAAACATTTATTTTTTCAGAACTACTTTTTTTTTATAAGCTCTTTTCTATAAATCATTTTTAAAATCTGTCTAAAAGCTTTTTTTAATAAAATTAATTTTTATTTGAATTTATTTTTATAAATTGAAGTTAAAATAAAAATTAATTAATATAATTTAATTTACATTTAAATAAAATTTTATAAAAATATTAATTTAATAAAAATTTATTTAAATAATATATTAAAAAGTTAGTTTTAAAATATTTAAATATACAAAAAAAATAAAAAAATTAAAAGTCCGGGAAAATTATTTCAAAATAAAAGTCACTTAAAAACAATGGATATAAACAAGATTATTTTGACTTAAAGTGTTTAAGCCTAAGGGTGTGTTTGGCTCAACGGAGAAGAGGGAAGGAGATAGATTTTAATAGGGGGGAAGGAAAAAAAAAGAAGAGCAGAAATTTTACTATTACTTTATTTGGATTAACATTAAAAGAGGGGATGTGAGAGATTTCTATATTACTTTATTTGATTTAAAAAAAGAGAAGAGTAAAAATATTTTTATATAAATAAATTTACCCACATATTATTTTATAGAATATTTTAATAAAATATAATATAAAAATAATATTAAGATATTAAAAAAATTATGGGTATATTAATATTATAAAATATAAATATTACTCTTCTCTTCTAAATTCTTCCAATTTGGGGGAGGTAAAGTTGAGGAGGGAAAAAAATTTACCCCTATTAAAAATTTTACATACCCAAACAAGGGAGGAGGGGAGAAAAATCGCGTCCCCTCCTCCTCCAAATCCTTTATACCAAACCAACAGTAAAAGTCACAGCCATCCCAAACATAAAGAGCTACAACTACCTATTTGTATTGCATTATATTCTCCAAAACTCAAATATCTCCCCTCAAAGTTGTATCACTATGAGTTGAAGCTCAATTTATCCACAGATGTTTCTTGATTTGGTTTTTCCACTTGATGTGTGGCGGCTATCCACTCATTGAATCTGATCTGAATCAACTGATAAGATGATCACTTGTAAGCTCAGTCACTTGCATTAAAGATGAAAGTACGTAGCTCTGGTTGGTATTATTGGTACAGGCTCATTATAGGCTTATGGTTTACTAAAAGTTAGAATTAAGTGTCAAACACGGTTCAAACTCTTTCATCACCTGCATTGTTTAAGGAATAGCTGTGTGCGCGACTAAACACAACCCCTATTACCCACCCTCGTGACAGTTGGGTTGAGAAATTGATTTTATCCAACCAAGTTTTGTTTTTTTTTGTTTTTTGAATAATTCCTCTGTGGGGTCATGGTCTCTTGGAGCAGGTTTGCATAAATTTTCTTAACCTTCTCCTTGTTAGGTAGCAGAAAAGTTTGAAAAGTAAGGGTTTGAGGTGGATTCACTTCAGCAATATATATATAACTTTCCATCCAGAAACAATGGACAAAGGAACAAAGATTGCGTTGTTGACACATGTAAGATTATACAAATGAATGAAAGAATTCAAAGATCTGATTCTGTCTGTCATCATTTAAAGTTTGAAACAATGCATAATATAAGGCCTAAATCATAGACTGACTCACCCTCTAGGAAAAGGAAAAATCTTTGAACTTAAGACCTAATTAAGGTCTAATTTTCTTCCTTATTTCCTTCATTACTCAATGGGACAGATCAAGGCGTTGTCTTGACCCCACTACTTTGACTTTACTAAGGTTTAGGTTTTAGTTTCCTCACACCATTTTGTAACTAGAAGTCTTCTTCTTCACCCTAATTTTATTCCTCTTCCTCACCTTACTTAGCTGTGTTTTGTAGATTCTCTCACTCTAACATTAGTTGAAATGATGATTTTTTAGTGGTTTCTTTCTTCTTGGCATTTAATGCGATGGTTTCACCCTGTGATCATTAGGATTGGTGCTGTTTCACTCACCCCATGGTTGTTTAGGGTGCCAATTTTCTTTAAATGAACATACTACATACTACAAGGTTTCTAATGCCATAAAAGAATTCAAAAAATGAAGATTCTCTTATCATTTAAAGTCTCAATCAGAGGTGGGTACTCCATTTCGTCATTTTTATTACCGTCCTTTTAGAATGTTTGTTGAATCCTTAATATATGAGGTGGTTTAGAAATTATCTGAATCATTAATGTTTTTACTCAAAATGCCCTATGTTTTGGAATCAGGGTAAAAGTACATTAATTTAATGACCTTCATCGAATGAGGGTAATTTTGGAGAAGAATTTGAAATTTAAGACATTTAGGTAAAGTTACACATGGTGTGAAAAGGATTTTTCATCATGTGGCATCAAGGTAATGGCTTGATTTCTCAGGGATTCTCTTCTGACTTTTGCATTGATGATATTCAAGAAAATTATAAAATATATTCTGAGAAAATTGTGCTGTTAAACCAGTTGAGTTTCAATAAGAAAAATCAAGATTCAAAGAGGGAAATAGATCCTTTCCAAACATAGCTTACTGAAGAGAGCATCAAAACTCAGCAGTTAATCAGAATGCTGAAGTGAAAGAGATAAGAGTAAGAACAATTACTAGTTATGTTATGTTATGTTATTAATAATAAAGGATTAATTAACAGTTATGTTGTTTCTACTTCAGTAGTTTAGTATCAACAAGCATATCTTGAAAAGGCTTCAAACAGAAGTTATGTTATGCTAGTGGCCTAAGCCTCACAACTCATTATGATTATGAACTTGCTGAGATGGTGCTTCAAGGACAGTTATGGATTTTTTTAATGAAAAACAAAATGATATTAGTAATAAATCATAGTTACAATAAATTTTTAAAGAATAAATAAAACAAGGACAATAATTTAGAAAATTGAAGAAATCAGCTGACGGGGAAAGAGCAAGTGAGCAGAAAAAAAAAGGCTAAAAACTTCAAGAAAGAAAAGATGTCTTGAAGGATGATATTGGTGTCTACATCCTTTGGGGTTTGTTAAGCAAAATGAATTGCTTTGAGAGGTACTAGATTTCCAATATATTCCTTCCAGTGTTTGAGAAGAATTGGGAACTAATGATCCAACCTCAAAATAGCACGAAAACATTTAAGCAAAAAAAGGGTGTTGCCACACAATTATGGAATTTCAATCATTTTCCCCATAAATAAAGATCTTTACTTTCATCCTAGTAATTAATTTTATCTAAACTGAGTTGAATTATTTTCCTTTCCATAACTTAACACGCAAGGTAACATAACTTTCATATTCAATCTTGATTCCTCAAGAAATGATTCCCTCCATTTCCACTTGTTCTACTTAGTATTAATTGAATTGCTTATACCTTCTTTTTTAAATACTTCCAATCAATCAGATGAATATGTCTCAGTACAGCATCAGGATCAAGCACATTATCAGTCCCAACCTTCCCTGTTTTGAAATCACTTTGTTACTTCCTTGTTCATTGACAATTGAAGGCATCGATGCGCATCACAGAATTGAATAGCTTACTCTTTTTCACACATTCAAATACAAACATATTGTCGCGAATTACATCTTCATGTAACTGCCATTTATTAAAGTGAAGATAGAGAATCTGAAACGAATTGAAAAGAAGGAACTTCGCAACTTCAATGGCATTGGCTGCGACTTACTTACAGACCAATTCCAAAAGCTTTCCCACCATTTTGTCAGCTAACCTGCCTTCAATTCCTACAGTTAGTTCCATTTCCCACCATGCTTCATTCATTCTTCATTCATTAGACCTTCAAGTTCATAATTCCAGCTCAACATGTGTTTGGATGATCAAGAAAATCACTTTTGCGCTTTACAAGATAAAATTCTCTTACATATTTACCTAGTACAGTACAAAATCACATTAATACCAAGAAGAACCCTGATGACGGAGATGGCCCAATGATGGAATATGGCTCCTTGTTTGCAGATCCTAAGTGGTAGAAGGATCCGAGGATAAGGGTTGTTAAATTAATCTGTTGCTCATTCAATGGATATAGCATCCTTTGTACTATATATATACTCAAGGAGATATACAAATCATTTGCCTTTTCGTTAAGATTTTAAATTTGCACCCTCCCATTCCTTGCTGTGTTTTTTTTTTATCCCATCTGTTCTTTTGCCCACGTCCTGAAATTTTGTATCTAATTGTTTCGATTCTGAAGCTTTCTGGCCTTGCTGGTACAAAAGATACAATCTTTCTTCTAGTTAACATGAGTATCCCGCCAGGAACACGTTTTCCCACTCTTAAAATTGCCATATTCCTGAAATTTTGCACCATAACTTAATGAATAGTGACTGACAGATTGAGAAAGCAGAATCTTTTGCGGTTGTATGAGAACCATACGAGACAAGCCAGAACTTTAATCTACAAATCCAATTTTCCTGAACTTTTTGGGACTTTTGGTTTAAATGGAATCATAAATAATACACACTGCAACTTGCACGAGAATTCAATCCTGCACTGAAATGTGGTGGAATTAGTTTCTTCCTCACTTTCACATGGGAATCATTCAAAGTTCTCATGTGTGTGAATCAATAAGTGAGGCAAGAGAGAGTAGTAAATTTGCAGGAACATCAAAGCAATTTATCTGAAACAGAATCACAGAAACTCACTAAATACGTAAGTTTTATTATGAAGAATCATGTTTATCAGAACAGAAATGTCTCCTAAATAGAAAAGATGGGGGTGGAGGGGAATGTCAAAGAAGTGGCTTGGCACGTGTGGATGGATCTTCTTTGGACTCCACTTGAATCATAAATAGGTATCCTAAAACCCAGAGGAGAATATATTGAAATGGAACCCAGGAGAGACATGCAAGGAGGCTCAAAATGCTGCCAACATATTGAGGATCTTTGATGGAACCAAATGGGAATTCTGTTACCCAGGGAATTTCTTTTCCAAAGCGAACACCGTAGTATGTTCCAGTCTCACCAAGCAGCTGATAAACCCTGTCATTTGAAGTAATTTTGCAAATAAAACACCTTTGAGAAAAGAACAAGTTCATACTTTAATGTGATCAAACAAAGTAAATAGTGCAATTTGGGACACTGCAAACATGTCAAAAATACCAGTCCACTTTAGTGCTAGAGGATTCAGAGGGATTCATATCAACCTTTTGAAGCCAAATATAAGGCTTGGAAAAATCATTGAATAAAATTCAATCCTTCAAAGCTCAAACCTTTTCAGTTGATAGAGATCAGATTACTGAACTCATTAATTTTGCTTCACCTTGATGTCTAAACTCAGTCAGTGAACAATGCCAATCATCAGTTTTGACAAAAATATATTTTCCATAACCAATCTACTGCATAGTCAGCATAAGAATTTATGTTGTGTGAAGCATATTTTCTCTCTGCTCAGGTTCAGACATGAACATAGAGCAAAAACCAAGCCTTGAAACTTTCCTCACATACACTAAACAACACTACTGAGTTCTTTATTTTCAGCTATCAATAGCCAAGCATGATTCCATATCAATCTCATAGGACCAATTTACAAACTCCATTATCAGATCTAGAGCACCACTAAACAAAATCCGATATAATCCAATCAAATATTCAACAACCTCTAAAATGATAATAAAATAAGCAAACACATCGTATACAGAAATACGTGTAGAGTACTAACTTGAAGTTGAGGAACTGGCCAAAGGAAAAAAGTGGCCAGAAATAGAGCGGAGGAGGCCAATGGAAAGAAGAGACGGAGAAGAGGGAGATGAACTGAACCATCTTCAAGAAATGAGAGACGTAAGACATCACTTTACATGGATCCCGCCCTTTCCCACAAAGGTCCACCCAAGACTGCGGCGAAGTCCATAGCCAGAAGTAGAACGGAAACGGTGAGATTACTCCAATAGCCGCCGCAATACCCATTCAACTTTCTGCTTCACTTTCCCGTAAAGTTTGAGCTCAGCTTTTCAGCTCAACGAGATCCTCTTTTTCCTGATTCTCAGAGCCGAACGGTGAAATAAAAGGACGTGAACTTGGCGGCCACAAATGGGGCTTAAACCACCTCATCCTGGCCCATTCTGTAAGCCCAATAACTTCATTTACACGATTCTGGGCCATAAACCCAAATTGAAATTTTTATTGCCTGGAAGTATCTTTTATCTTTTTTTTTAAAAAATACTCTTACCCATCCGTGATTCAACTAGCGAAGGGATGAGACATGTAACTATTTAGAGTATGTTCCATTCTTAGGGAGTAACCAACGGGGGTTGGTCTGAGTGGTAAGCGGCTTGGTATCGTTTAAGCGAGGTCTCGAGTTCGAGCCATGGCGTACGCAGAAAATTTCCGTTGGGAGACTCACCCACCATAGCCAGGTGCGCGACGCGGGTTGGATTCGGATGTAGTCGAGGCAAAGCTTCGGTGAACCGGGTAGACAACAAAAAAAAATAATCTTAGGGAGTACCACTTGGTTGTAGTTCCAGTTGCGAAGCTTAGGGAGGCATCCTAGCTTTTGAGTGCTTAGGTTTACGCCTGAGAGTAATTGACAGTTCATCCTACTCGACATTGGTATCGCCTAGGAGGAAGGGAGACTTCGCCTACCCTTAGATCGTAGGTGAGCCCAACTCTTTTCCAAAATTTTTTTACCAAAAATAAAATACTCCTCTTCTCTTTACTATAAGAGCTAATTAATTTTTTTAGATATATTAAGAAACTTAAATAAACTAATTAATTATGATCAATATAAGAGTTGACCGACTAATTTAAATAAATTAAAAGGTATATTATATTAATTTATCTTGAAAAGATATATTTAATCATAATTAACTGATTTATTTGATTTTTTTAAAGTGTGTTTGGCTCAACTAAGGGAAGGGAAGTGGGAGAGAAAGGAAAGAAAGAAATTTTAATATTCTCTCACTTAGATTGATGAAAAGGGAGTGGAGTTAAGAAATTTTAACGTTATATTATTTAATTTAAAAGAGGAAGTGAGAAAAATTTAATAATTAAAATAAGATAAAAATTTAATTTTTTTTCTAAATCTTCCTAATTTAAAGGAGAGAGTCTCCCCTCTTAAAATTTTATGATGCCAAATGAAGAAAAGGGGCAAAACCTCTCCTTTCCCTCTATTCCAAATTCGTCATACCAAATGCACTTTTATTCTCAAAAAAATCAACTAGATGTTAAGGACAAAAACTGGTTAATATATTTCACAAAAAATAACTGAGGTACTATTATTTTGCTGAAAAATACTATTTACTAAATTAATTGAATGAATTAGATTCTTTGGGGATGATGAAAAGTCTAAGATTCTTTAAAAAATGTGGTATTTATATCTTGAAATATCCACACATTTAACGTAAGCAAAATAAATAGTTCAAACTTTTTTTTTTAAAAAAATTACGTTAAGAAAATTACCTCAATTTAAATTCCACAATGCTCAAATTTAGATTTATTGGTAACACTAAATACTACAAAGTTGTTTTAAAAAAAGGCAAAAGTGAATCTATTTTATTTTGAGCTCTTAATTTTATAAAATATACTTGTTTAACGAGAAATGAAAGTTAACATTAAAATTTAAAACCTAGATAACAAGTACAGGAAATTGTAACAACAAAATCTCTTTCATCAACCACCAATGAAATGTGGTTTTTATTAAAAATATTCAAAACATTATCTAAATCATGACTTTTCTTAGCTATTAGCAATGCTATTAGATTCTTTATACATGAAATTAACTGAAAAATTCCTATTCCTATGAATCATGTTAATAATTTTCTCAATGATATCTTATTTATGACTCTAACGTTATTAAAAAAATTTAAATATTGACTAAACATTATTTTTTTTAAAAAAACAGACAAAATGATCATTAAATAAGTAAAAAGCAATTTACATAGTCCTACACGGAGAAACAAGTAACAGAGCTAGAGGAGGTGCATGAAAATAAATTAAGTAGTGTACCATTTATTAGGATGATGAGCCAATGAGAGTTGTCATAGATAGTAAAAAATAAACTCATATCCTATAAGGACTCGAGTCCTATTCATGTTATTATTATGAGTACTTCTTTGATAGGTGATATCGTAAATTTTTTATAAATACTTTTTAAACCTTATGACTATACTTTAATTTTAGTGAAAGACTAATGTCGCACGGACCTAAATGTTTTTATACTAAAAAAAATGAGGATGATGATACCTTTTATCAGAGTCTCTTGGCCATCGTTTGAAATTGTGGTGAGAGAGAAATTATAATTGAATGATATATTAAGTTTAATTTTTAAAAATAATAATAATTGACACAAAAAACTATTATTCAATATTAAAAATATTAGGGTTTGAAGACAAAAAAGTAGACTTTATAAAATTAAATAGTTAAACTAAATTCTTATATAAAGTTGAAGGAATAAAGATATATTTTTGAAAAAGAAAAGAAAATTTGTTATGCCTCAAGGAGCCTTATGGAAGAAGCACACATATATGTTGAAAACTTGATATAATTAAACTCAAAATCATGAAAAAGTGCAAATAATCTTTAATAATTTATATCTACTGTGGAATTAAACTATTTAAGTTTGGTATCATTTTTTTTAAAGTTAGTTTATTGGGTTAGACTAAGGAATTCCATTAATTAATGAGCTTAAAGTAATAGACGCAATCTTCGAATCTATTGGAATTTATTGGGAGAACACAAATTAAGTAGTAGTGCAAAATAATTCTTAATAATTCCCAAAATAATTCTATATTTCGAAGCAAGTCTATTGGATATATAATTAAATAATTTCGTTTTAAGGCTGTGGATTTAGCTTTTATACCTCTCAAGAGTTTATTGGTGATATGATAACTACTAATTCTTCAATAAGATCTAATAATTCTCAAGTTTATATATATATATATATATATATATATATAATCTATAAGTTATTAGTTAAGGTGATAAGCAGTTTTATCCCGTAAAAAAAAATACAAATTTAAATATCAGAAAGTGTATTTGTTAAAAGAAGTAATTTTTTTTTAAACTTTAAGCCTCAATTACTCTTGATTAAATCAATATATATATGTATATATAAAGATATAAGAGTTAGAGAAAACAAATGGTTCGTCCAAAAAGATAAAGCAAACAAATCGATATTGTTTTTTTGGTTACAAAACTTTTAAAAATAAGTTAGGCTCACCTACGATTTAAAGGCAGGATAAAGTCTCCCTTCTTCCTAAGTGATACCAATATCAGGCAGGGGGAGCTATCTATTATCCTCAAGTATAAATCTAGACACCCAAGAGTTAAGATGCCTCTCTAAGCGCCGCGACTGGAACCACAATAAAATGGACTCCTTAAGGATGAAACACACTCTAAATAGTAGCATGTCTCATCCCTTCTCCAGTTAAACAAATCGATATGAATATTCTTCCTGTTCTCTTCTCCTTGTTGTAAATTTTTTGTTTAAAAATTTTTAGAAAAGGGTTAGGCTCATCCACGATTCAAAGACATGTCGAAATCTTCATTTCTCTTAGGCGATACCAATATTGAGCAGGCCAAACTGTCAATTAATTTTAAGCGTAAATCTATGCACTCAAGAACTATCGAGCTATAATATCTTCCCAAATACTACGACTATAACTATAATAAAATAGTACCCTCTATAACACACACATGTTTAATGTGAGAGGATGAAAATTTCATGAATGTAAGTGGAGAAAAATCCATAAACACCGGCACAACTATTATATTCATAACAGTTTAACCCATAAATTTTGGAAAGAAAGAACAGAGCATTACCAACGCTAGCGTATGTTTGATCGCACAGTATTTTTTTTATTAAATATAAATATTTTTTATTAAAAATAATTTTATTTGAGTTATTATCAAATACTAAATATTAATATTTTTTTTAATAAAAAAATCAAATATTGATTTGTCAAGTATGTTTATTCGCACACTATTTATAGATGCTCACTTCAGTTGATTCAGTTTCTGTTTATTCGTCTAAGTATTTCTGTAAACAAAAATTCGAATCTTGTTTCGGTTTGACCGGGTACTATTTGTGATGCTCACTAAATAAACACTTTTGGTTCTTCTTTAAGCCTTGGACGAATTTATGATAATTGTATAATAACTAATCAAAGCATAATTTTATTTATATTCACAAACTAATGTATGTAACAGACAAAATTAAATAAAGAGAACTATTAAACAAACTAGCTAGATATGATAATAATCTGGCAGAACAAAATTAATCTAAATTAGTGGGTCCGCCAATTTAAATTGTACTCTTAATTGAACCACTTGTTCATTCATCCAAATAGCATATATTGATTTCACCAACATAAAATTAATCTAGTGGTATAAAACTTCACTAGATTCTTTTAGGTCTCAAATTTAATTCCTAGAAAAAACATCTATGTGGGAGAGACAACCACAAATCTTAAAACTATGATACTTAGTAATAAAATCTAGTTAATATTATAAAAAAAATCATATATTGATTTCATTTATGTATCCGTATCTGGATTCGACAAGCAAACAGAAACTATTTGAATTGAGAGATCTTTGTTGCAACTTTAATTTCTTTTAATATTATGGGATGATTGAGACCCTACTTTACTTTGTTCTTTGAAAGTACTTGTGAGATTGATCAAATTGCTCTTATGCAAATAATCATGAGAGAATACTTTAATATGAATGAATGGTTAGTATGATTATTAGGGGTTTAAGAAGCAATTAATCTATATTCTTTTGAGGTAATGGACCACCTTGTTCATGTGATGCAAAACGCCAAAAAAGAAAAAAAGAAAAAAAAAAGATAGCCAACTTTATTTAATGACACAACAAATAATTCCATGAGGTTTCATTAATATGTGCTCTCTCAAAGAAAAACCACAATTCAACACCTATCTCTAATTTGGAATGTTGCTTTTCAGAGGTGGTGGCACATTCCTGGAACATGCATCCCCCTTTCAAATTCCTATCAAACAATTTTATTCACCATCATAATCTATTACAATTCACCAATGAATGCCTATGGTAAAGTTGGAAGGATCAGATATTTCAGAGAGAGAGAGAGAGAGTGTTTTATTCATCATTATAGTCTATTACAATTGACCAATGAATGCCTATGGTTTTAACAGGATCTGAGATTGTGTATGTGTATGAGAGAGAGAGAGTTGGGGATCATAGTTAAATTAAAGGGGAAGTTGCCCACAAGTACACCTGTTCAGAATTTTTGTTATTCACAAGGGATGTGATATGTTTTTATACTCATAGAGTATCTACACTTTAAAAGATTTTATATACAAAGAGTATCGGTACTCAAATTCAAGTACTTATGATAATAAAATTTTTAAATAGGCATTATGAGAAATTTTCCCTAAACTTAAATGTTTGGAGGAGAGACGCTGATAGACACAAATTAAAAATTAGTAAATATTTAATAACTCTTAGTATAATTAATTAATGCTAATAATGTGTTCAAGAATTTCTCATATGTGAAGGTCTTTATGTTGAGATTACACTGACATGTGCTATTGAAAGATTCAACCATGGGAGCATGAGGAAACAAAATTCATGGGCAATTCCAAAGAACTATATTAAATATTCCCTTTTAGTTTCTGAATTCAATTCTAATCCTTAGGGACATATAAAACATGGAAATTTTATAATGTGAAGTGAGGCATTTGAAAGAATATGAACAAATTCCTATACATTCCCCCTTCCACAGGGTCCCCCGTATTAACCTATCATCATTCTTAGATTCATAAAAGACTGCATAATATAAGAATTATTGTTATCTCTCGGTTTTTTAATTAGTCTAAGGACACAGGAATAGTCAGTGACTCAGTGTAACTCAGTCACTGATCTCAGAGATCAGAACATGTCCATATGCTGTTTGCAGATGTGACCTGTCACCAATTAGTTACCATCGATGACAACCAGACAAGATTATTTAATAAACTTGCTAAACAGAAAGAATATAAGGTCAATAGATTCGTTTGGAAATCTAACACAGTGCACAATGGGAAAAATAAAGAAGGAAGAAATCATACAAGGAAGTTTGCATCAAAATAAATACTAGAAGGAAACGAATCTAACATTTAGCTGTATTATAATAATAATCATTATTATTTTCAATTGATCCTCTGAAGAAATATGGAAAGTTCTAACTTCTCTTGCAGAGGATGAGTCATAAGAAAATGCTATACTTTTTTCAGGTTTTCATCTTTAGCAAGGAAAGCTCAGCACCAAAAGCTTGGCAGGAAGCTCATACGCAACCCTTCTGCCAATTAATCAGCTTCACTATAATCAAAGCATAAGAGAATTCTGCAAAAGATTTTGAATTAAAACCTCAATTACAGAGCTTGATGATCATCATGGTATATGGAAGACGAAATTAAATGACTCACTCATGTCGTAGTGTGGCAACGTTTGCTCCATAAAAAGCTTTATATTAAATTGGAAAATCAGATTTCCTGCACCAACTTGTCTGACTTTTCAAATAGGTCAATATGAGGGTATGATCAGTCCTTGGATATCCACAACTTCCATCTGCATGGAGATCTTTGTTTCTGATGTCGAAAGATTTATTATTTGTGTATACACCATTTGTATGTATCATTTGTAGCAATTATCCCCAATGATAGGTCTCAAATTGTCCAAAATTCTAGATCAAATTTTCCTTTCCTTAACAGGTAACATCAGGTACATTTGGACCACGATTTAGCAGATATAAAGAGCAAAGGTCATCCCACTTTAGGAACTAGACATATCAGCTAATAAAATATGCGTCAGGGTGAAGCTTCTAGGGGTGTAGCCAGCCATCTAATATTTGCTTTTAATAAAATTTGGCATCATTCTTTAAAACATAAACAAACGAAAGAATAGTACAGGAACAATTGAAAGAGAGAAAAAAAGCACCTAGATGTGCATATGATGATGGCGATCAACACCCCCTTGACCCTCACAATAGCATCCCACATGTTCCCCGAAAATGTGGTGAAAGGAATTATTTTCATCCAACCTACCCTAATAATTGGTGAAAAGAGAACTTAATATGATAAGGGGTTTGTTTCTCTAAGGTTGAGAGTTCTGGTTTTCAAACAGCTGGGAGCATCAAACACTGATTCTAAATAACAGCAAGTGACCCACAACCTGCCTGCAACACAACTGATAGAGAAATTTTAACCAAAGAGGAGCAGAGAAACAGAATATCAGTTAACTAGAGTTTGAATAACGTGTGCGAATTTCTAGACTCAAACCACATGCCAAAAATGAATAGTCTTCTGAGCTGAGAAGATTTACCTTCTAAAAAAAATTTAACAAATGTTTCTCTCGTGTCAAGAAGATTTATCAGGAAGAAACGACAATTAATGCTCGTTTAGCCCACTTTACCTCAGATAAACATTACCTTAAACTGCTTCCGCAGTCACTGTTGCTTTCATCATAAAGTTATCATTATCCCCTAGTGGACATTACACAATATGAATAAGAAGACTGTGTAACTCGAACTTCTTTGGTAAGTTGTTATTCCCATCCCCTCTGTTATCTAACGTGTGGACTAAATACCTTATAATGCCAACACTAATTGAAATAATATCTAGTCTATTATCTTTTGAAAAAGTATATAGGTTCTACAGTGCATCTTTTGGATATGCACATGAAGTATTGGATCACGCACTACAAACAAAAGCAGATTTGAGCATGATGTAATGCGTGATAGAAACAATAGAATGGAAGTTTATATTACTTTTATTTCTCTTTTCTTTCCCAAAAAGAAAAAGGTCCACTGAAAGTGGGGAGTTGCCACGTCAACAGTCTTGGGGTCTCAGATGTGTGTATATATATATATAGAGAGAGAGAGATAGGAGATGGGACATTGAAGCTTTCAGAGCTAGCTCAACCCAGAAGAAGCCAAGAGTTTCTTAATCTTCTTCCTTCTTGCTTGCTGATATTAATCTACCATATCTCTGAAGATTACATCAGATAGCTGGACAGAAAAATCATTAGAAACGATGAAGAAGCCTCAAGTGGTGATAAGAGAATATGATGAGGACAGACATAAGTTAGGAGTAGAAAAAATGGAGACAATTTGTGAGGTCGGCCAGGGAGAAAATATGTCTCTGGTAACTGACCTCATGGGTGATCCCCTGTGTCGCATCCGCCACTTTCCTGTACATATCATGCTGGTAACTATTAATTCTATGTCAGCCAATATTGTTCTATTTCAAACTTTAATCTAAATTCTGAAACATATGATCATACAACCTGCTGTGTTGCTGGAATTTCTAAATCATTATAATAGTTTTCTCGTTTCATGGTTTTGAATTGAAACCATAGTTCCAATGCTTGGATATTTAATCATATGGAGGACCGTTTTCTTCTGGGTTGATGTGATAGTTGTTCCAAACAGGTTGCAGAATATGAAGAAGAAGTAGTTGGGGCGATCAGAGGATGCGTGAAAACAGTCACCAGAGGCTGTTCAGTTTATGTAAAGCTGGCTTATCTTTTGGGTCTCAGGGTCTCCCCAACACACAGGTTCTATTACATTCCCTCATATGTCTTTAGTTTGCTTCCATGAATTTTCCTCATAGTACATTGCAGAAAGCATCAGAAGGAAAACCAGAGAAACGTGATTCTCACTACCAGGTTATTCCCTAGGGAGTTTAATGTGAATGCGTTTCTGATTAATTCCAGAAACAAACAAGATACAGTAACATCTTTTTTTTGTACTTTTCCTTTTCCACATCAGTCACTACTCAGCACAGTCAAATTTAAAAACCAACTGTTATTTTCCCTCTGTCTCCAGTTAATATATGCTTTATTAGATCTAATCCAATCCTGACCTTAGAAAACACAAGTGAGACCGAAAAATCAGAAAAGGAAGTAGTGGGCGATTATATTCTTACGGGAAAAAAAATTAGAAGCTAGTGTTCCTCGTATCAAGGAAAGGTGAAAAAGCATAGGCAAAGGCTAGCCTGTCATTGACACATGTATCCACTAAAGGTACTTTACTAAGAAACTAGAAATTAGATGGGATGTCTTATTCTTTTTTATTTTAAACCATTTCACTGAACTTGGTATTAAGTTCTTCTTCCAGACAGCATGGTCCACTAATGTCCACTTTTATATCAAGTTCGAATCATCCCCAGAATTCTTGCCCTTCATTCTAATTAATTCCTGTTGGATTGCTTTTTAATAATAATCATCAATCAAAATTAACACATGTCAAGGGCAGGAGACTCGGCATTGGCACAAAGCTAATTTCACATTTAGAAGAATGGTGCAAACAACAAGGAGCTGAATATGCGTACATGGCAACAGATTGCACGAACGAAGCATCGGTGAATTTATTCACCAAAAAATGCGGCTACTCAAAATTCAGAACCCTAACCATGCTGGTTCAACCCGTTCATGCTCACCACAAGCCAATAAGCTCCAGCATTGCCGTAACTTGCCTTGCTCCATCCATAGCAGCATCAATCTACAACCATATCTTCGCCAATGCAGAATTCTACCCAAAGGACATAGACTCAATTCTATCGAACAATCTCAATCTGGGCACATTCATGGCCATACCGAATAAAACCCTACAAGAATGGGATCCGGAAACGGGGGCTCCGCCGCCGGATTACGCCATCACGAGCGTGTGGAACACGAAACAAGTTTTCAAACTGCAAGTGAAGGGGGTTTCGGTATGGAAGCGAGCTTTCTGCGCGGGAACGAGAGTGTTGGACACGTGGCTGACATGCCTGAGGGTACCGTCATTCCCAGACGTTTTCAAGCCATTTGGGGTTTACGTGATGTACGGGCTACACATGGAAGGCGAGGAAGGTAAAAAGCTGATGAGGTCGGTGTGCGACTTTGTGCATAATATGGGGAAAGATGACGACGGAGGGTGTGGCGCCGTCGTCGGGGAGCTCGGGTTGTGGGACCCAGCGACGAAGGCGGTCCCACACTGGAGAAGATTCTCGTGGGCCGAAGACATGTGGTGCATCAAGAGGCTTCAAGCTGAAGCTGAAGAAGAAGAAAACGACGCCAAGGAGAAGCAGGATAAGCGAGAGGATTGGATCGCGTCTGGATCATGCTCTTCATCTTCTTCTTCCGTAATTTTCGTTGATCCTCGTGAATTTTGAGGCAGCGAGTTATGGTTATTTCTTCAAAACAAACAGACTATTGTTCATCTTTGTCTTTTTGCTTTTTCTTTTTTCTTTTTATTTTCCTTTTTATATTGTAAGTAGTCCGTAAAATGATAATCACAGCAATCTCAATTGTTAATAAATATATAGTTAAATTTAGATCGATAAATGCTGTTATGGAGAATATACATATTTAACTAATTTAATTAGATTAAAAAAATTAATTAAATTAATTAATATATCTTAATTTTTTAAAACACTATAACTATATTTTTTAATTATTTTATTTAATTATTGTTGACAAAATACATATAAGAATAATTTTAAAAAATAGATAAATATATAAAAGAGATTTTATATTTAAGATTAAAATTAATTTTTTAATTAAATAATATATTAAAAATAAAAAATGTATATATATAATTTTATATGCACATATTTATAGACTCATTAAACAATACTATTCACAAGGAATATAGCAACAAGAAGAATCCTTCAATTAACCCCATTACATTCTCTTAAGCTCTCAAATTGTTTCGAAAATGTGTTGCATTGCCTAAACAATTAATATAATCTTTAGTCCTAAATATATGAGTTAGATAAAAAATTTATTTTAATTCTAAATATAAGATCCAATTCATTTTGTCTTCTAAATTTATTTTCTACTTAAAATATTCTTGTTGATTGCATATGTTAACGGGCTCCCAATCAAGAGATAGTTTCAATATGCATAATTAAATATAGTAATTTTAAAAAATTAAGACAAATTTATTAATAACTAACTTGACAATTTTTTTAATATGCACAAATTAGATATTTAATTCTTATATTAAGAATTCAAGCTAACAGAGTTGATAGAGTTAAATAAATTAATTAATTCTAACGAATGTGATTTAATATCTTTAAAATACTTCTGTGTAATATTATATTATATTATATATCAATTTATAAGTTATATAAAATTAATTTAAGTAAAAATGATCAATATAAAAAATAAAATGGATTAATATTTTATATTTATAACTAAAATTAATTTATTAGTTAGTTTTTATATATTAGATAAGAGGGGTAATTAATAATACAATAAGTTGTGACTCTCATTAATTAACTCATCAAAATAGTTTCTTAAGTAGTTTAATAGTAATAAGGTTTATTTTATAATGCAATAATTGCGCTAATATTAATATGAGCCAAGAAAAATGTAACTTATCGTACCATATGTACCATTGAATTAGCTCCGAATATTGCATAGCCAATGCATGGCTACAAGTACAACACTAACACTAGAGTACAATACGAGACTTTGAATGAGTTCATCATATATATATACACACACACATATATATATATATGTATATATATATATATATGTATATATATAGGTACATATGTATGATAAAATTAAAGTATGTTTAACGATTGAGATTGCTATCATTAACATGTTGCATTGCCTTAAAATAGTATTACCTCTTATATGAATTAATTAAAAGATTATATTTGATCTTAAATATAATTTTTTAATATAGTTTATATATGATATTTTTTTTAAAAAAATTAATTTATCTAATTTATAAACTGATATACTTTTCCGATCCTTAATATATGACCTAAACTAATTTAATTAGATTAAGGAAGTTAGTTAATATGATATATTTTTTTAAAATACCCTAATCAATTAATATGATATATTTATTTTTAAAATACCCTAATCATTTTTCTTAACTCACCCACTCCCTCTCTTGTTTGATTATTGTTAAGAGAGTTATCAATAATAGTAATTTGAAAAAAATTGATAAATATAAAAAATAAATCTTATATTTATGACTAAAATCAACTCTTTAATTATGTCTTATATTAAAAATCAGATGAGTATAATTTAATATTATACATAAATATTTTGAAGAGATCACGTCATATTTATTATAATTAATTTATTTAATTTTTTTAATATACTTAAATTAATCAATTAGATCTTATATTAAAATTCGAAAAGAGTATAGACGTTCTATATTTAAGAGTTGTGATTCTCATTTTACTATCAATAATAATAGCTATTCTTATTCAACAAATGACATGTTTACTTATATACCAATCTATATTTATATATTCATAAATAATATAAAGTAAAAATTGCTAAAAAAATCTCTTCTTGTACAATTTATTATTTAAAAATATCTAAATACTACTGTCTTTAAAAATATAACTCATCTTTAATAGAAGTTAACAAGTAGCATTTTTGAGACCCAAGATATTCAAGTTCCACCAGAAGCCCACACTTGCCAAATTCCAAGCATAATTTCATATGATAATTCTACATAATTCACATCCAGTCCTCCAATCATAAATATAAAAAATATATAATTAATCAACTGAGATTAAAAGAATTGATTAACTTATAAATTTTTTTCTTAATATATATAATTAATAAAAAAATTAAAAAAATTAAAAATTTAGAGAATAAAATAGACTGTGAGATTACATTTAACACTAGAGTAGATCCTTGTGCTAATTTTTGTATTTAGTATAGGAGGAGTATGCTTTTTTTTTCTTGCTTCAATAAATGTATATTGAATAAACAATTGGAAAAGGTATCCTATTCAATCAAAGAATCCAGGAATTGATTACAAAGTATGGTTAATTTGAACTTTGGTGGTGTTTGACGGGTCTACGACGTGCATGGGGATATGGTGGGCATAGTAAAGTAAGTTTGATGAATTATTCATTGGATGTGGTTGCTTTGATTATTGGGGAATGCAATGAAGTTCATACCAACAGGGACCTCATCGTTCTCTTTTACTTTCTCCACTTACTAAGAACAAGAAATTACTAAACTACAATTTATGCATATTATAATATTGAGTTTATAATTCAATTTTCTATAGTTATTTTTTTTTATAATTCTAACAAGTGGTATCAGAATCAGGTTATTAATTGAGAATTTTTTTATCATATGTATTGTTATAAAGTTTAACATAAAAAAAAATTTACTTGTTAGTTTTGAAGTTAGATGGAGGACATTCTTACTTTCTTCCTTCCTAGTTCCTTTCTTTTTTCTTTTCGGCCAAAATTATTTTTTTTATACATAAAAAATTATTTGTTATACACCGGAAATAATAATCCTTTCACATATCTATTTCAAAAATCTTCAAGTAATATGAGAAGGGATAAGAGGATATTAGGTTGTCTTTTTTAAATTAAAAAAAAAACTTAGTTTGCTATAGATTTTTAAATTTTAAATTATAGATTTTAGTTTTTTAAATTTTTTTCTGTCTAAAACAATCATTATAATTGAGTAAAAAATTAAACTATTTTATTTCTTATAATTTAAAATTTGAGGAAAAAAAATATTATATTAACCCATATATATATATAAAAGATATTGTTTTTTTTTTGAAAACGTATTTTTTAAAATACAAACAAAGCAAACACAAAATTCCTCTGAACTAAAATATAATGGATTCATTGAAGTTCAACTAAGCCTGGTCTGCAACTCCGAAGATTCTTTTATTATTAATATAAATTAAAGTATTTATTGTGATAGTTGTAACATATTATTGCCACAAAAATGCAAATAATTAAATCACATTCATTCTAATAATATCGTTATTCAATCACAAGTTGCCAAGTGACATTTCTGCTCATATCAGATTCATCAAGTTGGGTTTTAAAAAAGAAAAAGAATACAATTTTTTTTTTAAATTTACTTACACTGTTTTTAGTGTTTCCCCTAATTAATAATTAACACAAGTGATTAATTTTAATATCCATTATCATATAAATGAATTTTTAAAACAATCTATATCTATAAAGCTTTTAATAAAATACACTGGTAATAAAATATAAAATAATACTAATTGCTTTTTGAGTAAAATATTACCTGTCTTTATTATCTGAAAGAACCATCATATTTAACTTCATTGACAAAGATTAAACTTTGTAAAAAGATTATTTCTGCATCATCCATATATGAAATTGGAATAAAAACCAAATTTAGATGCTTGACTATATTTATATAGATTCCATGTATTCTAAAGCATTTTGTTTGACTGTATTCTATATAGTATATTCTCCAAAATGAGGGAATAAACATACAACATTCAATAATTCCAATGCAAGATCCAACACTTGCATTATTGTAAGACCCAACTCAAAAACTGGATTCTTCAGTTGACGGCCTTCTCAAGAAATATCTCAAGCTGTTTACAAGAACCTGCAAAATATGGTAGGTAGACACAAAATAATTCTCAGTTCACAAGACTACAAATATTTCAATATGTCAAGTCATTTTGATTTTTCCATCACTCAACAAAAAGAAGGAAATTTAACGACTAAATTGTATGATTTTGAGGGTTAAAAAAACTCTCTCATGTCATAATTTTAGGCAAAAGTGTACTTTGGTCCTCTAATTTTTTACAAAATTTTAGTATAGTCTCTTAATTTTATAAAATATATTTTCAGTCCTTTCATTATAATAGCATTAGTCTCAAATGATGATTTTTTGTGTGCCAATCATTGTTATATTTTAAAATTAATATTTTAGAATTCCAATGTTAGTATGTTTTGTTAATAGCATTAGAAATTGTCAATTAGAGAATTAAAAGGATATTTTATAAAATTAAGGGACTAAAATGAAATCTTGAGTGAAATTAAATGACTAAAAGTACATTTTTGCCCCTAATTTTATTAGAGAAATTGATAACAAACACTTAAGAATAGTAACTATAATGTTTGTTTACAAAAAAATATTGACTCACTTGCTGGAGAGGCTTGATCATTGCATTACCATTGTAGCTAACATGAAACTTTGCCTTAGCCAAGAGCCCCTAGGTTCAAACAACAAAGGTTATGGAGATTTTGGAAAACTTGAGAGAGAGAGAGAGAGAGAGAGAGAGAGAGAGAGAGAGAGAGGGTATAGATTTGCGCATTTTGCTGAGGTAAACTTAATTTACCTCAGTGTCAAATTCTCCAGATTCAACAGAGATGTTAATGTCAGTAATAATCTTTACAAGATCCACCAGTAATCCGGGTCGATCCGCGGTCTCCACATAAAGCAAACTGAAAAGGCAAAAACAAGAACCATGGTAATTCCAACAATGCGTGAAGAACTCTTTGCTTATGAGGCCGAGGCCTAAGATATTGTTTCAGTTAAACAATTTTCTGTTATGATCATCAAGATAGCTATCAAGTACCTTCGATCGGGGCCATCATCGGATATGGTTATGTGGGTTGCTATGTCCACATCAACCTGAGACATTCCAACCAGACAAGGAACCATGTTATATGGGCCTATGATAAACTCACACATCGTGTCATCAATGTATGTACAAGTGTACATGATTGGTCATTCCATTTCTGCTTTTCCCTTGATTGGTTTTGCTGAGACTGAAATCATCATTGCCTCTTTTGGAAGGTAATAAAAAGTGATGCACAAACAAGCTGAAATGAATGCTTCTCTATTTTTCTTATTTACCTATATTTAGTTGCAACTTACAATTCCATGTAAAACAACACCAGAAATGATAGAATGGAATGGATTTTCATTCATAAGACAAGAAAATAATGAAACAGTTAAACAGGATAATCATTCTGCTCCAAACCATTCTCTTCTTATTCTCAGAGAATAGAAAGAATAAATCAATTCCATTTTCCATCCCCATTCTCCACGGAACACGGTTTCTTTTTTTATTATTAAGGAGAATTACCGTGTAGTCCCACATAAATAATATAATCTCTAAAAAGGCCTACAACAAATAAGTAACATGTAATGACAAAATTTCGTGCAGAAAATGACAGCAGGTTACAATCTATTTACTTATTGTAAGATTTTTCAGTATTTAAATTGTTTACGTAGAACTGAACAGTAGTTTTACATTATTATTATGACATAGACAGAGTGCCGGCAAACATGGCACATGGATCTAAGTCAGCTAACAACTCATTAGTTATTCATTTCCATCTTAATTATCATGCATGTTGCCTCCCTCAAACAGAAACAATTTCATCGCCTCTAGCCACCGTAACTCCCACAGAACGGTCGGATCTTCTCTCAGTTGTATGGATGATGCCAAATTCATATTTGTCAACTAAGATTTTAAAATTTCAACATATAAACATTCATTTACCTGCTCTTTTGGAGGCAGAAGTCCAAAAGCTGCTCCCAATGCTAACTGGGCACTTGATTCCTGGATAACCAAATTGGAACATGAAACTATAATCAGAAAGAAGCAGTAACTGGCTAGCGGCTATAAAATGGAAGAATGTGCTATGATAGAAAAGAAAGAGAGGGCAACTGAGAAGCACATACCGGATGATACTGAATCATATTATTTAGAATTGTCAAACGAATGGCTTCTAACAACTCTGGATCTTCCACTTTCCTGCCAGTATCACTGCAAACAAAGCTCCACCACATATCCAATGAATTACTAGAGTAGCTAGATAAAGCTATGATCCATAAAATGATTGCCACTTGATAGGGAAATTTGAAGAAAACAACTTTCTTTCGTTGTGCTAGACTAATAAACTTCCAATATTTTAGCATGAAATTGTAATCAGACTCCCAGAACTCAAGGAGATGTTCAATTTAGAAACCTCTCTAGGGACTTGTGCTAAGAGAATAGTGACTATTTTCTTTAATTTTGCAATATATGATATCTAAAGATCATCAATTGGTAATTAAAATTCGTCATTGGCAATCCATTTCCTTTCCCCACTTCTATTGGCAACATTATCTCTATCTCCTTTGCAAGGGTCCCTGTACATGATCCATGATAGAGGAGTAAACTCAGCCAAAGTATCAGAAGAAATTATTCCCATTGGCAAAATAAGCTAACCATCATTATTAACTTACCTTGGTAAATCATCCAATAGTAAAGAGATATGATGGATACATACATATATATACATAGCAACACAGAAACATGTAATACTTACGCTTTTGTGATGGAAAATTTGTTGTGCTTTCCAGAATCGTCCAAATAGACATTTGCCTTAGCAACATTAAGCCCTAAGTTTTTCAATGCATTCATCTGCAACTCATGTAGAAATAGTTGATTTCTTCAATATTTACATAATTTAATGCAGAACATCAACTATGTCTCACTGGGACAGAATAAAGCATAAATAAAAATGACTTGAAAATTTGAAAGTGCTGGCATAAGTAGGGAAAATCAGTGAAAAGCCTCTTATCAGAAATTTTACAAGTTAGAAGGACCTTATATGTTTTCGTACACAAAAAGTACCGGTAGCTTGAAGAGTTTTATACATAGAGAGTACCGGTATTCGAACTCAGATCCTTCTGACTAGACTTTTCACCATTTTCCCATAAGAAGTATTCTAACGGGAAAAGAAAAGCAAACTAGAGTGCTGGAGTATTCTCAGAGGAGGGCTTACCGTGTCAAGAAGAGCACCAAGGCGATCGCCAAATGTTATTTCCACCACAGTCGCATCTGGATCAGAGTCTTGGTCAATTATAACTACGGGAGTTGGAACAGTGTCGGTCTCTGCTTGATTTCCATCCTGTCCATGATGGTATGCAATAACAACAAGCCTTATCCCGTGATAGCATAAATTGAAAATAAATGTTTTATTAATCAAAGTCAAAAAGAATGAGAGAAGAATGAATAGACAATCTATATCTCATGTGCAACACACAGGCGATAATTTTAGGATCATTTCGCTAAATACCTCTACATTAGCAACAGGTGCTGCTTGAGGGATAATTGTGGTTCCTGAAGATGACAATCTGACAAAATCGTACATATAATAATATTACAACAAAGAGAATGGACACATCATTTTGAAAAGTCTTAGTCTAAGTTCACATTGCACGTGTTAATTGTTTATACCTTTTCAAAAAGCACAAGGGTCTTAACATAACCAAAGACATTAAGGGTTTTGTTTGGAGGGATAAAAAATGAAGAAGGAAATGTCTGATTCAGATTTAAATCAAGGGGCATGTCTATATTAAACCTTTCCTTCCCTTTTCCATAATTCTCTTCAATCCAAACAAACCTTAATGTTTCCAGTAAGCATTCCACCGCTCAAATTACTTAGTACAGAAATTCCTCCAAGTGTTTTAAAAGCTTGCAAGAATTAACATTTTCAAGCTGGGTAATCAGAGAATGGTGCTAGAAGTTCCAAAAATTCTTTTTTCCATCCAAAGTTCTAACGAGTATTAAACAGGTTATGTAAATTATAAGGCCAAATTTACAACAGCAACTATGGAATCATCAAGAAAGCTAGAATTCTTATGATTTTAGTGTAAAGTGTCCACTAGAATATTGAAAGACTACATATGAAAAACAGAGGCCAATGACAGAATACATAGGAAATTAAGTTCCCAGGATAATATACCTTCCTTTATGTAAAATGAAGAATTGTTTAGCAACACCAAACCCAGATGAAGCCTTAAATACTGGCGCAATGCAAGTGGGTTTTTCCAGAGCTCTAAAATTAGCCTCGGTAGTGAAGGAAAGCCCAAGACTCGAAGCAGCCATAGCCATAGCCATTTTTATAACTCTTTTAGGGAGAAATCAGAGACAGGCACTGAAGTTATTTGAAGAGGAAACAGAAATGGAAGAAACCCAGATAGAATAAAATGAAAGATGCCTCGTGGGGAGGGAAAAAACACCAGAAGGAAGATGAATGGGTTAAGTTAAGCCTTGACGTATCCGTCATTCGGATAGAAATCAGAAAGCGAAAGGAAGGGAGAGCACATGATCGTGTCTTCTCTCTCTATCTCTAAAAACAATTGGGTGATAACTGATAACCCAATGCAATTCAAATTTCTAGAAAGATAATCTCGGACGTGCATTCATCATCTTGTTAGCCTTTCAATTTTTTTGGTCTTATAATAAATGCCCTTTAATGATATAATGCTAATGAGTGATTCTGCAGACGCGTTTGTGCAGGAAATCTGTAACTAAAATCCATCATTCTAAGACAAAAGAGTCAAATCTCCACCTTCAATTTTATGAAAAAGTTAGTAAGACGCAACAATTTTGGTCAAGTTTCCAAAAAAGAGTTGGTAAAAAAACAATTTTTTTAAGAGAATAAGAAATTTTAGAAGTAAAAAAAAAATTAAATCAAACAATTAGATTTATAAATATTTTAATTATGATTTATGGAGTGTACTACCAAATAAATAAGTATATAGACACAGAAGTAAGTCAACTGGTAAGAGCAGGTCGAGAGATGAGTACATAATAAAAAAAATAATTAACAAAATAAATTAACGTTAAACTCTCATCCCTTAAATAAATTAGGGCTAAGGTCCTAAAATATTCTGAAAGTTTCTATAAAAAAACTACTCAGCATCAGAAAATTTTTATTTTAATTTAATATACTCTGAAAGTTTTATTTTGTAGTGTTTCTGCCCCTACTACTAAAAAAAATTATTTTTTAGGTTAATGCTTAACGGTAAAAATTAATTTTTTTTAATGGTGGGGCAGAAATTTTACGAAATAAATTTTCTAAAGCATATTAGTTAAAAAAAATTACGAATACTGGGTGTTTTTTTCTTTTTTGTAGAAACTTTTAGAGTATTTAAAGATCTTAACTCAATAAATTATTAAGAAGTATACTTATCAATGAAGTATACTTTTTGTATATAAAGATTTAAATACAAAGATAATTTGAGAAATTTTGGCTAGAAAGAATTCATTTCAATTTTTAATATGGTTGTGTCACAATGATATATTATAAATATTAATAACAATATCTATATATTTCATAAAATTGGACAATATTATTTTCATCATGAACTCCATAATATAATTGTGTATGGAATCCACATTACTAAGTTATCACAATATTAGAACCTGAAATTATTTCATTGCATGAAAATAAGTTTAATTAAATTAATACAAAAAATAAAAATCAATCCCAAAAAAAAATTATAAATGAAATTTTGCTTTTGGGAATGAGCAGTAACAACGACGCCATTGGAGGAAAAACTTGGATGTCTAGAAGAATGTGGCAGCACATTGTGCCAATGGAGATAAAAATGGTCCCCTCCTCACTTTTCTCATCACGTGCCCAAATTCATTTTATTGTCATTTTTGTATTTTTTTTAATAAAATACTTTTGGGTGAATTTGAGATATTTTTATTTTTAAATATTTTGTATGATTTTTATTTTTATATTTTTTTAGAACAAATTTTATTATATATATATATATAGACACCATATTTTTGCAAATGTAGTTTCCACAGTGAAAATCAAATATGGCTTACTGCAATCTAATCTAAATTATAAATGAAATTGATAATTGATAACACATCACACTTACAAAGAGTCGAACTTGCAAAAAGGATTTGAAGGGAGGGGGGAAAACTTTAGTTCAATTTAAAAAAAAAATAAAAAAATAGGATTATAAAATTTTAATAAAAATATGTAAATAAAATAATAAAATATTAATTAACAACTTTTAAGTTATTTATAGGAGAATGAAGATGAGATTGGATGAGATAAATATACAACCACTCTTTGTACTTATTATAAGTTATTTATTGGAAAAAAATTTAGTACTAAATATAAACTATAAGATTATTAATGATCTTTTTAATTTTGTCTTTATTTAATTCCCATTAGAAATAAAGAGAGAAAAGAGAAATATGAGAATGATTTATAAATATTGAAAAAAATTAATAAAGATAAATTTAAAAATCTTATCATATTTAATATTTTTTTCAGTAAGTATAAATGAGTTATAAGTAACTTTTTTTTTATTAAATATAGGTATCATTCTATTAGAGTCAATTTTATTTAAAATACTATCGAGTATTAAATATGAATATATCTCCTAACGATGATTTAAATATTAATTTGGAGTTAACCCTTTTTATTATATCAAACCCTCATTTGTCCAAATGATTTATAATAAAGATCAGTACATTAGTATTGGTTAGCTCCAAAAAATAAATATAAATTATATGTTGGTTATAAGAGTTTCTATAAATATTTTTTTTATTTTAAAATATGAGCTACTTTGTATCCTAAATTTATAAAATAATTTTTTTTTTAAAATATTTTTTAATTGCATGTATTAAAAAGACATTTCATCGAATAAATAGTTTTTTATATAAATAATTAGAATAATATTATTAACTTTATTCTTAAAATTTTATAATATCTAATTTAGTAATCTTACTTTAATCTTTAAAAATTTTAAACCTATAATAGTAATACATCAATAATCCCAGTAGTTAATATGATATTTTAAATTTATAATCACGATGATAATTCATAATAATTATAAATAATTATATAAAATAATATTATTTACATTTGCATGATTCAAACTTTACATCCAACCATATCTACCATCCTTTTCGTAGTTTAGTTTTAATAAAATCAATATTTATATTTTATTTTATAAATAATTAATTTAACTAATTTTTAAATATTTATAAATTAATTATTTAACTGCATGAGATTTGATAAATCACAACTATTAGTAACATCTATTTTTGTTTGAAATTACCTAAAGTCGTCATTACTGGGTTAGTCAGATCATGCACAGATGTAAAGTTCTTCTCCACATAATAAGTTCGGGGGGTGATGCTAAATTGTTAATGATTAAAAATATATTATAATTAATTTAAATCTAAATTTTAGAGATATTAAAAAAATACCCTTTTTCCTTCTAATCTCGTGATTTATTTTCTTTTTGGTTTTTGCGGTTGGAAGTAATGACAACGAAGCAAAAGCAACGAACCCAGGCAATGGATTTGTTGGACCATATTATCTGCATGTGTGGATGATTTTGGATCTTTCATTATTCACAACATTTTCTTAAGAAAATAAATAATTATAAAAATATAATGTGTGAGATAATAGCCTAATTTACTGTGACAAATTCCAATTATTATTTTTTAATACTTCAATTCTTAATATAAGATTTAATTAGAGAGTTAATATTAATTATAAATATAAGACATATTTTATATATTTATTAACTTTTCCTAAATTACCCCTATTGGTACTCTCTCAATAATAAGTAGGAGAGGGAGGGAAGGAATTAAGAAAGATGGTTAGAGTGTTTTAGAAAAATTATATCATATTAATTAATTTAACTAATTTTTTAATCTAATTAAATTAATTAAATATATTTTATATTAAAAAAAAGAGTATTATTCATAATCACAATTGTACTTCATGTGATAATAGCCTGATTTAGTAAGGGCTTAAATTCAAAGTACATAAATCGGAATGGTGATTTTGTTGAACTATTTATCAAATATTAATGAAGACAAGGAAGAATTATAATAAAATTCTAAATATAGGATTTAATTACTAAATTTTTTTACTAATAAATAGGTAAAATAAATTTATTATTATTTTTTGTACTAAAATTTATCATTATATATGCTCTTAAATGTTATTGGTTTTTTGAGGAAATAAATCCTTTCCTTATGACTTTTTACATGGCCTGCCTACCTACTTTTAATTAAATTCTTATTTGACGTATTTTTAAAGTTAGCCGTTAATTAAAATATTAAAATCTATAAAATTATTTTAAATTTTAGATCAGTTGTATATCACATTTAATTTTTAAGAGTTTAAATTAAAGACATGATGTTCTATGTTTTGAGCATCAACACATCTCATATTAAAATTACTATTAAAGTTAATAATTTTTACTATATCTTACTTTTTATATTTTTAAAAAACATAACACTTGTGATTCAAAATATAATTTTAATTTTTTTTAAATACTTAAATAAAATATTTAGAATACTTAAAAATATTAAATATTTAAAAAATATGTAAAATATTTATTTGACCATTTATTTTTTAAATAAAAAGTATTAAAAATATAAAATAGTTAAAAAGGTATTTAAAATATTTGTTTGGCTATATCTTGTTTAAATTAAAAAGTATAATAGATTTAAATTAGGAGTGTTCACGGGACGGGTCGGGACCGGGACAACCCCGTCCCGTGTCCCGTCCCGATACAGTACACGGGACGCAAAATGCGTCCCGTGTCCCGTCCCGTCCCGAATTTGTCCCGATCCCAACGGGACCGGGACGGGACGGGAATTCCCGAATTTATTTTTTTAAAAAAAATATATTATAATAAAATCATCTCAAATAAATTATTCCATATAAAATACCCCAGCAACTTACTCTAAATACCAACATTTCTCCTTGATATAATATAATAACTTACCCATATAAAGAAAAAAAATAATAGTAAGAAAGAATAGAAATATCAATATAAAAATATCTGTATAAGAATAAAAATATCTATATAAGAGTGGGAAAGATAGGATAATGTAAATTTTTTTTTAAAAAAAAAAATTCGGGACGGGACGGGATTTCCGAGGGACGGGCCGAAACCCGTCCCGGTCCATTCGGGACGGGACGAACCCGTCCCGAAATCCCCGGGATCGGGTCGGGACACCCGGGACGGGACAAGGTTGGACACCCCTAATTTAAACATTCTACGTCAATTAAATTACTTAAACTATTGTCCGAACAGTGTTCCACTAAATTTGTGTATATATGAAGAAGGTGATCTTCAAGTTATTGATTATTAGGTTATATAGTACATAATATTTTAATTTTATTTTTTATATGTATCTAATATCTTAATTTTATTTGTTATATAATTTTATCTATAATCTTTTTAATTTGATATAATTTCACCTATAACCTTTTTAATTTGTTACAATTTGACACATAATTTTATTTCTCAAGTACTAAGAATTACACTAAATTAAAAAAATTATAGGTAAAATTATATTAACTTAAAAAAGTTATGGGTAAAATTATACTACAAATAAGATTAAAATACTAGACGTATATAAAAAATAAGATCAAAATATTGTTGACTATATAACTTTTGAGTCTTTCTCCTCTTCTCTCTTCGGTCGCTACATATTATTGACATCATATACTTTTTATTTCTTTTTTAATAATAATAATACTAATAATAATAGTAACAATCATAATAATTTTATTATTTATATATTTTTATTTTAAAATAGAATTATTTAAACATTTATATTCTTAAAAAAATATTTTTTATACAACAAAAAATTAATTACATAATACATATATGTTCAAACTTCCTAGCTTTTCTTCCCAATCTGTTGGCGGTCCTTTCATATGTTGTACCTGTAAAACAACCAAAGATTGATATTTTTAAGGTTCTTTCTGTTGCAGTAGAAAATTATTAGGGCATCAATGTAATAATGGTAAGGACCTTATACTAATACAAAAACTTCTAAGATTACCTGATTTATGTTCTTCTGTAACATAGATTGATGTTTGGGTACATATGCCCTCATGCTTCTGTAACTTCCTGTACATGTTGCTATTAATCTGCAAATAAGACAATCAAATTCTAAAATTAGCAGAAAAGAATGATACCCTCAGGGTGGTTTCTGTGGAAGAAGAATGTATGTACTTACGCCATGACAGCAAGAGGTGGTTTTGGCTGTTTACCCCGGCAATCATGATGATATCCCCGCCATCAACAAGTTCACAAGATTCCTTCTATTCTTCTATTATTATTATAAGAACTCATTTAATAATTAATATCATAAATTTTTTATAAACATTTTTTAAAATTTAAAATCGTGCCTTATTTTTAATAAAAAATAAGTGTCAAATTTACCTAAACTTTTTTTTTTACTAAAAAAGAGTTTACAAGTAAGATTATATATATATATATATATATATATATAAGATGTCAAGAAGCATCTAAAATGTATGTGTTCAATACAATAATATTCAAAAGACATTTGGTATCATCTAAAATACTTGAAGTCAGTGAATGATGCCACCAGAACTTGTAATACAAGTTTCAGAAGCATAGTGAAATCTTATACCAAAAGACAAAATTTAGATCAAATTAATTATATCTATTAGATCAAGTTCACAGGTAAATTTATAAATATAAATACGCATTTTAATAACTAATAATAGAATAATAAGTATCCATATAAAAATTTATAAATTCTAACTTTAATAATTAATAATAATAAAATAATAAGTGTGATTAGAAAAATTGATACAATAGATATAAATAATTTGACCTAAATTTTATCATATCAGCAAATCAAAAATAAAAGTGGATGGCTTTTAAATGCATTTTATCCTGGCCTGCAATTTTCAAAGAGAAAGAGCATAAGACGGAACCTGATCCCATATGTGGTATTTTGAACCCATAAAGTTGGCTATCACTGTTCCAAGAAGACTATCATCTGAATTAGACAACAGTCCTTTTACACTCTGAGCTATGGTGAATTGAGACCTCCCATTTCGTCTCTTATGGTAAGCCACAGCCAGTTTCCTATTCTGTCGGCCTTTACCTTCCTAGAATAATGTAAACATTTCCTGAAGTCAAGGTTTAAGGTATATACAATACAAGGTACTAAATGTAACAATAATAACACTCCAAGTATTCTGACTCCAACGTAGGCAACAATCATAATGTGACACGTACCAAGTCTAAGGATCCTAAGATCAGCCACTGTACCAAGTACCAACACGCTCATCAGATAAGTTTTTCTTTGACTTTCAATTTGGCCCTGCATGTTGGATTATAGGGAAAATTAGTGTCATATTCCTTATAGTTTTTTATCTGTCTAATTTATTTTTTAAATTTTAACTTAGTATAACTTAATTATTATAATTTTAATTCGGTTATAATTCAGTCCTTAAATTTTGACTCGATACAACTCAATTTTCATAATTTAACAATTTAAAATATTAGTCCTTAAATTTTAGAAAATAAAATTATACATTTCATGAAACTTATGGACTAAATTTTAAATAGTTAAAACTATAAAACTGAATTGTACCAAATTAAAATTTAAAGACTGAGTTATATCAGAATTAAAATTATAGAGATTAAAAGATTAATTTTTTCTATATTTAGATTATATATGAATGGCCCCATCATGATTCTCAACTGTATGATAAATTACAGTTATCTTACATAGGTATATGAGAGAAAAATGTGCCCCCAGATAGTCCTTCTGGCGATGCTTCCTTTACAATAATAACACATGTACATCTTCCAATATCAACAGGCAATGGTCTACAGATCAAAGGCCTTGACATAATAAATTCATCAGAGATCAACTTCTAAGTTCTAACATTAAGATTCTCAAAGGATTTTAGAAATTCATCAAAACTGAAATTAAAAATTCAGAAAATCAACATATTTGAGGCCAAAGTTGGATTTTTTTTTTTTGCTTCCAAGAGAGTTTTTATTTTTACTCACTTGTTTGGCAGAGTTGACCACGATGAAGCTGGAGCTGCCTCAGAATCAGAAAAGTCCCAAACATTCATAGAGCTCGAATTCTCCAAATCAAAACGATGCCATATCTTAGACCCAAAAGCCTTTTCAGAATAATCATTCATTTTCATGCAGAACTGAAGCGAAGTAGGCTTCAAGATCCTATAAGTGGACAAAGACCTAGAATTCGAGAACTTTTTGGGCACAGCATTTTCCTTTTCATCATCACCAGAAGAAGAAACTACAATTTCTTTTTTGTTAGGTGTCGCATTCTCTTTGTTATGCATCAGGATTTTCCCGCCTCGGTGAGCGAAATCTTCCAAGTCGTCACCTTTGTTAGCTAAACGGCCATAGTCACAGCTACAGCTCCGGCTATGCCTGAGCTCAGCGAGGGGATTAACATGGATAGAATTGTATGACTGGACCGATATGGAAGATTTTTTGCGACCATCCATTATCTGGGTGCCAAAGAAATGATTCAAATGATCAAACTTCATGAGATTTAATAGGTGGAAAAGCTTCAGTATCTGAGAAGAGTTGACAGTACAGAGATTCAAACTTCTGAAGCTGAGTCTGGGTACATAGATTTAATGAAGAATGGCAGAAAAATTTGAGAATGGAGAATGGTTATAATCTTCCACGAACTGGAATAGGAGTTGAGTTTTGCCTTTGTGGGGAAAGAACTAGGCGCTTCTGATAAAGCATTTAATAAACGGCTACGAATCATTAGATATATAAATATATATAGACGATGTGTAGGTGGGTCCCTCTGAAGTTTGAATATGAGGGGCGAAGGATAGTGGGATATTGTGTGGAGTGAGTGATGATGAAATGAAAGGAAGTTTCTAATTTGGAAAAGCTTTGGGAAACGGGCCTGTATTGGACAGTAGTTGTTCATTTTGGGGGAACGAACGGTAACTATTCAGCATGTACCGAGAAAAATGCCACTAAGTTTCAAACCTTTGTCTTTTTGTGCAAGTTTGAGCGGCAAAACTTCTGAATGAATCTCCTGCAAAGCTAGTCTGTCAATAGGAACCGTCAGATGGATCCATCGGGCTGAGAAGCATCACAGCAAAAAATGCTCATGTGGATTCGCCACGTCACCCCCAGTCCTAGCCATGGACTTGGCAGCATCCAATTCATTCTCCACGTGTGTGCGGGGTATATTTAGATAATGGCCCGTTTTAGATTGGCTTTTAAAAAAAAATTATAGAAAAAAAGTTATTTAAAAATATTTTGAATAAATTTTTAAAAAAAAACTTATTAAAAAAATAATTTTATGTAAATTAATGTGGAGATAGTTATTATTAAAACGATTTTTATGATTGGTAAATTATTAAAAAGAGTACAACAACAACAACAACAAAGCCTTTTCCCATTAAATTATTAAAAAGAGTATGAGATAAAAAAAAATTATTCATATCATCAGCATCACATCTAATCTCTGCCACTCCATCACCTCTAGAGCGGGTAAAACAAGCCCAACTCGCGGGCTAAACCCGTTTTACCTTAAAGGGGGCGGGTTCAGGCTAGCAAAATGCCAGCCCGTTTTGGGCGGGTTGTGCCTCAGCCCGCCAGCCCGCCACTTTTTTTTAATTTTAATATTATTATTTATTTTACTTAAATGTTATTTTGAATACTCCTATTATCGAATACTAGTAAAGATAATTATTTATTTGTTAATATATGTTTACATATTATAATTGATTAATATTATGTTAATATTTATTTAGATTTATAGTTATAAAGTTTGAGATTTTTTTTATAAAAAATAGGAATTTTTAAGAGTATAACATGAGCAATTTTTTGATTATACTAATATAACTAAGGGGGGCGGGCGCCAGCCCGTATTCCCAGCTCTAATCACCTCCAATATTTATCTTCTTCCTCTTTTTCCTTGTTGATTCCAGGTGACTGTCGACCTCCTCTACTTTGTCTTCCTCTTCTCTTTCTTCTTCACAATGATGAAGCAGTGAAGCTCAACGGAGGAGAGCGACGAACAATGGAAGCACTAGTGACAGACAACGGAAGGATCTACGCCAGAAGATGAACAAGCTGCAGAAGACGTGACAAAATGATGAACTATGAGCAAAGAGAGGAGAGAGTGTGTCAAAAAAAGTAAAGGTAAAATTGTCTTTTAATGCCCATAAATCTTTTTTTCTATAAAAAAAATTATTCCCAGAAGTTTATCTGAAATTATAGTTTTGAACCATAGTTTAACTCCGAAGCACTTATGGATATTTAGGGCTATTTGTTTAATTTTTTTTAAAACCATATTTTTTTTGTTGCTCACCCGGTTCATCGAAATTTTACCCTGACTACATCCGGATACGACCCTCGTCGCGCACCTGGCTATGGTGAGTGAGTCTCCCAACGGGAATTTTCTGCATACGCTAAGGTTCGAATTCGAGATCTCGTTTAAACGATACTGAGTCGCTTACCACTTATACTAACCACCGTTGATGGACCAATCCTAAAACCATAGTTTTAGTTAAATCCAAACACTCACAAGAATTTATAGGGAAAACGGGGCTGAGTCTCTCTGGACCTTTTCCGTTTGCTTTCTATTTAATTAAAACGACATACTTTTGATTCTAAATATAAATATGGTAATTTTATATTAAAAAATAAAATAATAGAGGGTTAGATTTTAGCCCATTTAACGATTATTCTTTATTTGTGTATAGAATCAAAATTACATCATTTTAGATAAATGGAGGGTAATAAAAAATGCTCTCAATGGAAAGGCCCTTGCCGAAAATCGTGAGTATAAAAATGATAGAGTATATTCATTATTTTTTATTTTTGAATTTATGCATATATTAATAAAAATATATAATTTATAACATGTATCATTTTAAAAAAAATTATTCACGTTTACTATTTTTTAACAAACAATAAAAATATTCAGAAATTAGAAAAAAACTTCTATACATATAAAGAAAGAGATGCTTCTCATATGTTGCCTTAACGAATTATGAAAATATGACAATAAGCACAACATTGGGCACTTGTGTTTTAAAATAAGTCATTGGTTAGTACTCATTTTGCAATGTTATATTGATGTAGTCAATTAGTCATAAAAGATTGAGTGCTTTATATTCAGAAATTAAATAGCTGGTATTGTTTTCATAATTCCACCTATTGCACTAAAAATCGAAGCATCAAACAGAGTTCTTTCATTATTTCTTTTCTTTTAGATAAAAAGCCCAAAAAAGAGCTAACAATATGCCTAAGCTACTGCGTCTCTATGGAACAAACTTGTAATCTCAAAAGGAACGTCAAAAAGAAACTTAAGGCAGAGCTCATGAACAAGACTACATGCTTGGCCATACCATAACAGTACTCTCATTGGATCTTGCAGCTCTGCTAAGTTCACAAAACGTACTCAAATAGCCATCTGATTTCCAATAAAAAAATCAATAAAAACTGTATATTCTATCAATTATGTACGACGACATTGAGTTTTTCTTCACAAACCACTACTTCTACCACCACCTTTACCTTGGCTTTTCTGCTCATGGGGAGAAGATTTTGGAGCTGCCGTTTCATTCTTTGGACTCTCTTGGCCTGATTCTGGGCTTGGCTTAACAGGCTTACCAAGATTATTATCTTTCTCCACAACTTTATCTGGTGGTAAAGAATTGTTTTTGTCGCTTTCTGTAGAAGAAGAAAACTTGGCATGTTTTTTCTCATCATCTTCTTTCACTTGATTTTCAGGGAGGTTGCTGTTTGATTGTTTCTTTGTTCCAGTCACAATCTCCTTTACTGCCTCCTCGAGTTTGTCTAGTCTCACTTTCACCTCCTGAAGCGGAGGATCAAGGGGAGGGGGATTTAACTTCTCTAATTCTTCTCTTTCTTTTGCTTCCTTTTCATCCCTTATCTTCCTTTTCTGCTCCACTTCCTAAGCGCAATGATACAGAGGGCTCCATTGTTAAAAGAGAATCAAACAAAATAATACTCCCTCCGACCCTAAATATAGGAGTTAGATAAAGAGTTTACTCTGATCTTAAATATAAAACCTCAATCCACTTTGTATCCAAAATTTATAGTTTTTTCCCAAAATATCCCAATTGATTGCACTTATTAGAAAGGTTTTCAATAAGGAAATGCACATGATTAAAAAAAGTATTTTAAAAAACCTAACACACATTTTTTATAAATAACCAACTTAACTAATTTCTTCAATATTTACAAATTAGTTATCTAGCTCTTATATTAAGAACTAAAGAGAGTATTATATGAATTGTTATGCCTCTGATTGTTTTCCAGGTATAATGACATCATCAATTTGACCCAAAAAAAATTGGGTCATGCTTTACTACTCAGTTCAAAACCCACACCTAACTCTGATTAGTGCTGATTACTAAAACGGAACAGATCAAACAAACAATAACTGATGCAAAAAAAAATTTAAGATTCGTACATATCAAATATGTAACATGCTGAATCTGCCTTGCTTATAAAGTGAAACCACGAACAATTGCATGATGCATGACATATGATATCTATGACACCAGTATCTAGCAGGGAGTTAAACTTGTATTACAATTCTATCTCGAGTCTTGTTTCTGATCATATGGCAATTTTCATCTCTAAAGGGTTCCATATACAACAACAACAAGAAGTCTTATCTCATTAGGTGGGGTTCTAAAAGTTCCATATAACGTATTGAAATCCCTGGAATGGATAATGTGAAGAGCATTACAATGATGGATATACATATCAATTATATGATGTTCAGAACTTCATGTCAATTTTATATCAATAGAAAGGAAAGAATACATACCGCCTCCATTATTTTCATATCATAACGAGCATATTGAGCCACCAAATATACAGCTGTTGCAAGAAAGTACTTGTTTCAGACGGTAGCACTAACAGTTACAAAAATGACAAATGAAAGTGAATAAAAGTGAAATGTGACAGTTTCAAACCTAAAGAAGGCAAGCAGGCAAAGAAAAGTTGCACAAGATGGAAATCAAGCCTGACCATGAAAGAGGTCAACAATGTGAGAATCAATTCAACTATTATAAACAGGCAGATGTTGATGAGGTAGCAAGCAGTAGTAAACCATATAATCTGTAATAATTTATGATTGTCGATAAACATTTTATCCTGAGAGCTTACACTAATAATTGAAGCCCCATAATGATTTCATTATAAGATCTAATATATTTGCTAACCTAAAAGATCATCAACTTCATTTAGATTAGAAGCATGAAAGTTGTCAAGGATTGATCTCCTACTTAATTGATCACAAAGAATTTGATACATGGCAAGCAACGTTTCAACTCGAGCAATCTAAGCAAAGAAAGTTAGGCATTAATAGTTAGTTCCAATTTCCAAAGAAGCGTATCAATCGACATTGAAATGAAGCTGCTCAGCAAAATGCCAGAGAAAGCTTGCCGTGAGAGTGAAATACTAAAGCAAAGTAATCAAATGAGAATAAAAAAACGAACTTGGAAACAAATGCGATACCCAAATTTCTTTTCCTTTGAAGGGCCGGTAAAAAGGATCTTTGCCGCAGTCATGAAGTCAAGATTCTCCAGCTGCCGATACCTTTCATCGCGAATAATCTTGTCGTTCTTCGTGGAATTGCTGGAAGAGTTTTTAGCGTTGCTACATAATGACGCGGTTCGAAGAAGCTTGAACGGCCCTGAGAATCGGGCCCACCTTCCTCGGACACGAAACATGGCTCTTACTTCCTTTCTCAACCTCGACAATGTTTAGGGAAAATTTCACTCAAGGACCATGTCCACTGGCCATCAAAAAATTCTGAAACATTACTGCAAGGACCTGGGCAAAATGAAATTAAAATTTGTGGTGAAAAGACATTGTTATCCCTTGCTATTTTTTTTTTAAAGAAGGTTAAACCTCGCCTGCCGCCGAAGCTCCGGCAACCGCTCTTCTTCCTCCGATCTCTCACTCTCTCTGAACCAGTCGCGCCTCTCTCTCTTCAGCTTAGGAAGAAGAAGACGATCCAGATGAAGAAACAGAATGCAGCCCCCAAAGGCGTCTCCGTTCAGCCTCTAGACCCAGCTCCTCGTCTTGCTGAAGAAGAAGAGCCTAGAGCAGAACAACGCCCTCTCCACTCTCCTCGAATCCGAGTGGGAAGAAGAAGCTTTGGATAACGAGTTAACGACAGATTCGGCACTCAGGAGAAGCAAAAGATGGTCGCATTAATCCCAAATGCAAAAACACGCCGTACCCTAACCTCATGCTTATTTGGACCTTCAATGACAGCGATGGAGAGTGGAAGAAAGGGAAAGACGAACCATGTATCAACGACGAACCCGAACGTCGGAAGGAGACGGACACAAATCGTGAAACGCCGAACTCAGGAGAAGAAAGGGCATCTTTGAGGGAAACACGGGAAATTGAAATCAACGGCCATAATTTATTTATATAGGAGCACTCGGATGTGTCTCAGAAATTTGACGATGTGGTAAACTGATGAAAGCGTGGACGAAGAAATGGTACCAATTGCTGGCAAAAAAAAATACTACTGATAAAAAATTAATAAAAAAATTTAGATAATTTAAAAAAAAAAAAATTTATAAAAAAAATAATTTTAAATAAATAAATATTAAGATAGTTACTATTAAAATAATTTTTGATATTAATAAATTATTAAAATAAAAAAATTAATTATTATCATTATGCATATCGGCTTGTTGTGTTGCCCCATCACAAGTCTCTCGTTTTCTCACTTTTGTCATATCTCCTCATCTTTTCACTGTGCAACAACAGCTTCTCATTTTCTCTCATTTCTCGGGCAAGGGGGTGACTTACAGCAATAACTTGCGACGAAGATGAATTGTGACGGAGGAGAGAGCTCGGTGAAGATGGTGCACGACGGACACAGGGTAGGGACACAACTGACGTAAAAGGCACAGTTGAAGCATAGTAGAGTAGAGTAGGGGCGGATGCAAAACAGTGATAATAACAAGGAAGAATGCACGCGATGACGACAGAAAGGAAAGAGGGGAGTGAGTATTGAGCGTGAAAAAAATAAAAATAAAATAATAATTAAATAATTTATAAATTTTATTATTATTTTAATAATTTATCTAAAACTATAATTTAATTTAAAAATTTTTTAGACAAATAAAATTATTTATTTTAAAATTTCTCTAATATAAAATTTAGGCTAAAAATTTTATAAAATTATAATTTTTCACTTTTCAAAACAGTCACTATATTCACTAATTTATTTTAAAAGTTATTAAATTTTAAAAAATAATTTAAAAAGTTTTAAAGCAACAAGAAATAATTAAAAAACGAAAATAAACAATAAAAAGATTAGTTCTCTCTATCAAAGATTAGCACAATTCTCATCCTCTGGCCCTTTAAGAATGACTTCAAATATATTCTTGATCTCGTCTATCATCCTCATTTTTCATGTACCTCTTTCTGCATAACATCTTCCACTACTTCCGTGAAAATCATAATTCATACCATGTATTAATTATAAATTAATAAATATATTTTTATAATTTTATTTAATTTTTTCTTTTCTTTATAACTTTATATAAAAAATATTATTTCTTCATTCTTAATCTAAAAAATGCCTTCCCTTATATATATAATATTTTCATATGCATTTTAAATGATTATTTTATTAATTTTGACATGTTATTTCATTAATTTTAATATGCTTCTTAAACCCTTACTATTTTATTTTGATTTCTACCTTAGTTTTTATAATATTTTATATCAGAATTATTATTTTTTATTTTTTTAATATAAAAAATACGTTACCTCATTTGTATATATAAAATATTTTTATATTCATTTTATAAGATGATTTTATTAATTTAACAGGTTATCTCATTAATTTTAATATGCCTCTTGAAATATTTTACTTAGGAATATGATAAAATTAAAAATTGAGTTGGAAGAAAAGAGACCGAATCTCAACTGTATGATAAGACCTTCCATACATTAGAAAATAAAAAATATGTATTAACCATGCGAAATTATAATTATAAAATGTATAGTGTTATAGTGTTGTGTGAGTATTAAATATTTATACATTTATAAAACAAATCAATAAAACTGTCTAACGCTCCTATATCCTAAAACGTTATATGAAAAAAAATGGGGAAAATCACACTAGGTTCGCAATAAAAAAAAATAATACTCTATTCGATCATTTATATAAGAACTAATTGACTTTTTTTTTAAAATAATTAAGTTAAATAAATTAATTATGACTAAATCGAATCTCGTATGACAAATTTATATTATATACTTTTTAATTCATCCAAATTAGTCAACTTTTGTATTAATTATAATTAACTGATTTATTTAATTTATTTAATTTTTTCTAAAAAAATTAATCAATTCTTATACTAATAATTAAATAATTAGAGGTAGTAACAGAAAAGTCAAAGAGATTTTTAAATAATTAAAAAATCCCATTCAACCTATGATCTAACAAACGCCACATATATAAAACCCCTCTTTGTTATGCTTAAGGCATTGTTTGGTTGGGGGGTTTTGGAGGGGAGGGGAGGGGAGGGTAGGGGAGATATAAGTGTGTTTGGTTGGAAAACATGGAGGGGAGGGGTATTTTTTTGTCCTTTTCTGCTCCCCTACCCCTCTCTCTCTCCCCTCCAAATTTGGGGTTTTTTGGAGGGGTGAGAAATATTGTGTGTGATCCTGACCAAAATACCCCTGCCAATTTTTTAAAATTCCACGATTGCCCTCCGCGTGTACAAACCCTTTTCCTCTTTTCATTTTCGCCATTCAGCTTCCGCGTGCTTGCTGTGGCTCCTTCTTCGTCGGCGCGCGATTGCAACCACCGCTGTCGGTCGCTTGACGTTCTCCGGCAACCACCACCGTCGACTGCGTTCAGGTAACCTGTTATACCCTTCTCCTTCTTCGCTCCTATTGTCTTCTGTCTGTCACTCCTCTGTTGCCGTTTCGATTCATCTGTGTGTGCTGGTTGTGGTTGTGTTGGTTCGTCGGCCAGTTCCTCTTTTACCCTGCGTTTTCCCTCTTTCTTTTCTGGGTTATTTGACTGCTCGCCCAGTTCTGGTTGTTGAAGATCACTCTTCAACCATTCAACAACTGACGAGTCACTGTTAAGCCATTTTTGCTGGAAAGCATCAGAAACTTGTTTAAGCATTTCTCTCGAGTCACCGTCCATCTGTAAAATATTATCTTTGAGGAGAATTGAAGTTTGTGGACTCGTGCAGGGTTCATGGACTCGAGTCACTGTCCATCTGTAAAATACGCCTATTGTTGACACTGGATCTCTTTCTTTCATCCCAGCCAAAATTTAACGCTTCAACCTATAAGCATTATTATCGTGATGATCGGGTGGAGATTAGTTCTCGGTACAGCCAGATTTTGACTTCTGATCATATGTAGTGGTGATCGTCTGTGCTGATGGCTTGAAGCACTTTCTGATTTCTGTGCTCATGGCTTGGTTGCATTTCTGTGCTAATAGCTTGGTTGCATTTCTTTGCTCTGTGCTCACGTCTGTGCTCAAGGCCGTAGTATGGATGGAAGTGCTTTTGTGTTTTGAGTTTCTGTTTGAGATCAATGTGAATTGCTGGTTTCTGTTTTGAGTTTCTATTTGAGATCAATGTGAATTGCTGGTTTCTGTTTTGAGTTTCTTTTTGTGGTTACCTAACTCCTCTCTTGCTAGGGTGTAGTTTTGTTGCATTTTATATTCTGATTTTCTCTTCACTGCATCTTCTGCGTTGAATCTGTTATCCCCTGTAAATATATGCAACAATCTCAGCTGCATTTGGTTTTTACGCTCTCATGTTTTGCAACTCTGTGTTTGTTTCATAGTATAGAGTAGGCAATGCCAAATCCCCGTCTACATGAATATATATCTAACAATTCCACTCTGTTCAGCAATATGCAACTTCACACTTAATACTATCAAGTGGTAATAGGAAGGTATTATGTTGGAAATGCATTATTGTTCTGCAAGTCAACTTCACATTACATGAATCTGTGCCTCTCTTTCTCGCTTGTTCAACTTCACACTTAATACTATCAAGTTGATGCATTATTGTTCTGTATTATATTCACTCTGCGAACTATTTGATATTTATATTAATATATTATTATTTGTAATCTGTTTATAACAGTTGTTAGATGGAATCGACATTCCAAAACAATATAGCCTTGCGCCGATGGCTGGATTTGCGTCAAAAAGCTATAGCATTACTCACATGTGTTTTTGTCTACCTTGTAATTCGGAGGAGATGCCGTAAAAGAAAAATAAGTTATAGTATGAGTTCAGAAAGGGAAAGGGTACGTGAAGAAATAATGAGTCAGTTAAGTACTAGTGAAAAGAGTCGTAACATCATCCGTATGACTCCTACAGCTTTCCTAACATTATGTGGCTTACTAGAAAGAGAGGGGGGATTAAAACCTACGAGATGGGCTATAGTGGAAGAACAAGTGGCTAAAACCCTTTACATACTAGGGCATAAGGCAAAAAATCGTGTGGTGAATTTCTTCTTCCGACGATCTGGTGAGACAATTAGTCGTCATCTCCATAATGTATTAGGAGCCATCATTGAAGTAGGAGACAAATTTATTGTCCAACCTGATGGGACAAATGTCTCTCCTGAAATCCAGGCAAATTATAGGTTCTACCCTTTTTTTAAGGATTGTGTTGGTGCTGTAGATGGAACACATATACGTGTGAAAGTGCCGACTAAAGATGCTCCTAGATATCGTGGCAGGAAAGAATTCCCGACACAAAATGTGTTAGCCTCTTGCACATTTGATTTGAAATTTACTTATGTGCTCACTGGGTGGGAAGGCACAGCATCTGACTCCAGGATCATGAAAAATGCATTGACACGAGAAGATAATCTCAAAATTCCTGAAGGTAAATATTACCTTGTGGATGCTGGCTTCATACTAACTAGTGGACTCATTACACCTTATAGAGGAGTCCGTTATCATTTGAAAGAGTACTCACAAAGAAATCCACCCCAAAATTATAAGGAGTTGTTCAATTTGCGGCATTCATCCCTTCGTAATGCGATTGAGAGAACTTTTGGTGTTTTGAAAAAATGATTTGACATTTTAGCCTATTCATCTGAGCCTACTTATGGAATAAAAGCACAAACCCTTATCATTGGAGCATGTTGCATTCTCCATAACTTCTTGATGAGCGCCGACCCTAATGAGGATATTATAGACGAAGTAGATCGTGAACTTGCAAGTCAACTTGAGTATATTGACAATAATCATGATGGGCATGGTGACAATGAAGAGGCCATTCGAGGACAGCTTATAAGAGATTCCATAGCAAATGAGATGTGGATAGATTATCAAAATAGGCGAATGAGTCGCGATGACAATGCACCTTAATCATTATGGACTTGTTGTTTTAAGTACCGTTAGACTTGATGTATTCTAATTTGTTTTAATTATGTCATGTATTCTATAAGTTTGAAGGTGGACTATTATGTTTTGTTAGACTCCGATGTTTTTAAATATGCCATAAATTCTATTCTGTTTTGATGGTATATTGTTTTATTATTGGTGTAATAGCATGCCTCCGAGATCAAAGAATAAACAATGCTTGAATTGGACAAGAGCAATGGACGACTATCTTGTAGATGCCTTCATGGAACAATATAATATTGGCAACAAAGTAAGTGGGCAATTTACAGGCACTGCGTATGACAATATTGTGAAAGAGATGACTGCTTTGCTCGATGTTGACATGGACAAAGAGAGGATTAAGAACAGATGGAAAACTTTAAAAAAAAACTTCTCTGATGTTTATGATATTTTCAAAAATGGATTAAGTGGGTTTGCTTGGAATCCATCAACACAATTGTGGGAAGCAGAAGATAAAGTTTGGGAGCAACTTATTGAGGTTAGTTGTCTTAATCTTTGTTTAAAGAATTGTTTAAACAAGTTTATTCTCATCTAATTTATTTAAGAGTATTCATATTATTTTTAATTTGTTCTTTACAGTCAAAACCTAAAGCTGCCAATTGGAGAAATATTCCTTTTCCGAACTATAACAAGATGGTCATCTTGTATGGCTCTGATAGAGCATCAGGGGAGGGAAGTCATACTATTGGTGACATGCGAAAGAGGCGTCACTCAATTGATGAGGAGGACTTTATTGAAGATGTCAACAACAATAATATTCCATCCCAACATAATGTCAATATTGACCGTATGCAAACTGGCGAAGATGTAAATGTCAATAATGTTGCAACTGGTTCTTCTAGAAAGAAGCAAAAAGTTAATTCAACAAAAGAAAAGGACTCTGAGTTAATTGAGATTAAGGAAGTTATGTCTGAAATGGCACAAGCTATAAGAGAAGGAAATCAAGCAATTAGAGAGAGTTCAAGAAAGTTTCCACAATTGTCAGGTGAAGAAGTTTGGAATATGATTCAGGATTGTGACATTCCCCCAACTCATGTTACCAAGATTTATAGAGTTCTCATGGGGGATGTGGACCAATTAAGGACATTTGTTGAATGTCCCACTGTGGCACGCAAGAATTTACTCATGGATGTCATGTCTGACTTAGGAATTATGTGATACTTGCTAATTATGTTCGATTTTTGATAGTCTACCATAGCTATTATTTAGACCATTACTAAGTATTTTTTGACATAGGCATTACCATTTGGTGACCATTTGGTGACTTTTGATTTTTTTTATAAACATATGACTTTTAATGTTATCTGTGTATAAAAAAAAACTTTTGGCCTATGTGACTATGTAATTATGTAATTGTGTAATGATATGTAATTTTGTTTTGTTAGTCTGCCTCATGTAGTTTTTTTTAAATATGTAGTAATTATGTAGTTTTTTTGTAATGATATGTAATTATGTAGTTTTTTTTATACATAATTACATAATTACATATCATTAACTTTTTTTAAAGACTTTGTAACAAAAAAAAAGTTATAGCATGATTAAATTCTGAGTATAAATTAAATTTTTTTAAAATTTATAAATAAAAAAATAACAATAATAATATAAATATTAGAAGTAAAAAATTAATAAATGTAAATAAAGGCCTGAGGGCATATCTGTCATTTTTTCATTACCTACCCTCCCCTCCCCTCCTGAACCAAACAAGAAATATCATCTCTCCTCCCCTAACTTCCCACTTATAACCTCCCCTACCTTAACCTACCCTCCCTTAAATTAACTTAACCTCCCCTCCCCTCCGTTGAACCAAACAATGCCTAAGACTTTTCCACAAACTTGAACAAAACTTCACAATATGCCTCACCAATGATATTTTGTTACCACAATCTTTTTTTTTTTGTTACAATTTTTTTAAAAAAAGTTGAGCTAACCTAAAATTTAAAGACAGGGCAAAATCTCTTTTTCTCTTAGGCAATACTAATGTCGGGTAGGATGAACTATCTATTAGTCTCAGGCAATAAATTTAAACACTTAAGAATTATAATGTCTCTTTAAATATCGTAACTAAAATTATACTAAAATGATACTTGTTAGCAAAGTGGTACCACAATCTATCTTAATAATAATGATATTTTGTCACCAAAACAGCATAAAAGTAGATTGAGAATTTTTTTTTGATACAAAGTAGATTGAGAATTTAAAGCAAGTTGAAGAACTCCTCTAACATATGGGAAGCCCCAGACCCCTTCTTCGGAGGATGACCTATATGCCCTTCCATAAAGGAAACTTTGATGTAGTTGATTGCAAAATATTGGGCTCAAAATTGTAACACACTTCATCTTGTTCGCTCGGCATTGGAGTGTTGAAGTCATGCATACCCATCATGGGATTAAATTACAGCCCAAGCTGACAAGTTAAGCTAATAAATTAGTGAACTAATTCCCAAACTAGTACAATTAACAGTTTGTACCTTGTACGAAAAAAAAAAGAGTGTGTATAAAAAAAGTACAATTAAGAGTTATGCTCATTTCAGTTAATAAAAAAGTGATATATGTGATTATTTAAAACGTGTTCAATTTTTAAAAAATACTATTTTATTATAGTTCAAGTTACGGCACTTAAGGAGGCATTATAGCTCCTAGGTGTTTAGATTTACGTTTGTGATTAATTAACAACTCGCCCTGTCTAATATTAATATCGCTTAGAAAAAAAAGACTTAACTTTACTCTTAGATTATTAACTAACCCAATTTTTTTTAAAAAAAATTTACACAAAAAAAAAGTTTAACTAAGAGTTTCGGACAAATACGACTAAATTATATTTTATATTTTTTTATATCTTTATTGAACATAAAACAACGTTGTTTTGACTCTGTTGATTTATATATAAATATTTCATTTACTTTTAGATTGATATTTTTATTATTTAAATATTATTATTTTTAAGATTATATATAAATATTTTTATATTTTAATTAAATTATATTATTTTAATTATAATTAAGATTAATTCTAGTTCAATTACAATTTTAAATCACTGATCTTTGAGCTATTGTTTGATCAGATGAATGACCAGTCATGTTTTCACTACCTTAATATCTATAGATAGGTAATCAATGTGCTTATTTTCTTGTTACGTATTATCTTTCACTATCCCTGTCCGCATGTCTTGAAGAACTCCTTCCTCCATTTAAGAACCGTTCTGAATGATGATGACGATGTTTATGGGATCTCATCTATACCTTGTATTGGCCTTTAGAACTTGCTTGTAATCATTTTGACATAAAAACAAATATAGCTTAAAGAAAGGACTTGATGGCAATTATTGCAAAAACTATTCAGAGAATATCAACATCCATTCAATGTAGAACACCCACAAAATCTTTAAAAGAAATATTATACCCAGCAGAATAACACTTTATGATCCAAGTTTTTATACTCCCATTAATTATAAAAAAAACCCTAATTTGATTCTGTGATCAGAAAAAAGTTGATTGAACCCATTTCATGGCTGGACCACACAACCCCTTGTTCATCATAGAATCATCATAGTTCATCATTCATCTTTATCACTGACAGGTTGATCCGAGTGATAAATAGTTCGGTATCGCTTAAATAAGGTTTTAAGTTCGAGTATTGGCGTATGTAAAAAATTTCTGTTATGAAACTCACCCACTATAACTAAATGCGCGATGCGAGTCAAATCTAAATATAGTCAGGACAAAATTCTGATAAACTTAATGACTAAAAAAAATCATTGATCATTCATCATTCATGGTCTTTCCTTTTCCCTTTCCTTTAAAACTAAAACTCCACTAATTAGAGTTCATTATGTAATCCCAAACCCCACCTACACACCATAATTATTACCCAACGTTGCTTTCTTTGTTTCAATAATTTTTTCTTAAAAAAAATAATCAGAGACTTGTTCATAATATATATATATACTCTCCACCACCCTCACCAATAACAGAGTCGTTGCGCCACCGTCTGTTTGCCGCCGGCGAGTATTAGTGCCAGAAGCTTCTCAGTATCTTCTCTGCTTTCCGATAAAGAAATAGTTTCACGACTCTTATGGTGGAAATATTTACTGATTATTGATTAAGGATTAGTATACCTTTTTTGCAATTGGCTCTGCAATGAAGTGGATGTAGCTAAACGACGTCGCAGAATGCTGTGCAGGAAGGGTCTCCGGAACTGCGGATCAGGATCGGTGCCGGTGTACCTCAATGTGTACGATCTGACGCCGATTAACGGATACGCTTACTGGTTCGGCCTCGGAGTCTACCATTCCGGCGTCCAAGGTTCGTCTTCCTCCTCAATTTCTCTCTCCTTTGCAAATTCTTGAACCTGCAGAGCTTAGCTCACAAGATTACAGATCTTGAGACAGTCCATAACAATCTAAATTCAATTCAATTCTTCTAATCAGTAGTCTGCGTTAGAAAACACATTCATCAAATTGCATCTGATGATATGAACATTTCGATATCTGAGCGAAGTGCTGGATTTTTTTTTTGTACAGTTCATGGAGTGGAGTACGCATTTGGAGCTCACGAGTACTCATCGACGGGGATATTCGAAGGAGAACCAAAACGGTGCGAGGGTTTCGCGTTTAGGAAGACGATTCTGATCGGGAAGACGGAGATGGGAGAGGAAGGAGTGAGGGGGGTGATGGAAGAGCTCGCCGGAGAGTACAGAGGGAATGCGTACAATCTAATCACCAAGAATTGCAACCATTTCTGCAACGAAGCGTGCCTGAAACTCACCGGCAAATCTATTCCCAGTTGGATCAATCGTCTCGCTAGAATCGGTAACTTCAGAAATCGTTTCTTAATTCTATCGATTTCATTGAATTCTTCGCCATTATAGATCTAAGTTTCAGCTTATGAAGTTCGAAATTCATAAAATTCATTCAATCCAAAACTAAATTACATGAAATATCTTCTACTGAACTTCCCATGACAGTTAAAACAACTTGACAAACCTGGATTCATTTTTTTCCCCTCTAAGATCATTTATTCTAGTTAATTAATTTCCTTTGGCCATATTGACAATTGTCAACCTATTTTGTGCTACTGAATCCTCGCCCAAAATTTAGCTTAATTTTTTGCTGGGGAAGAATATGATTACTTTTGTTTTAAGCTAAATTATTTTATGGTGATTATTATCAAGTTTTAAATGCTTAGGACGTTAGTTTTATATAGTTTAAAATTTATGGGAATTTTGTGTAATTTAAAATATAATTGAAATAAAAAGGTTTTATTGGATGGATTTTATTTTTAGATGATTTTTAAGTGAGGAAAAAACAGAGAGAATATAAGAAATTATGAAGTCAATTTTGGAATTGCTAGGAAGTGTAATTGGTGCTTTCCATGAAAATAGATGGGACTCGTTTCTTTATTCTTTTTATATAAATAGTAGTTTAAAAAAAGATTCTTTGGGACAATAATTGGTGTTTAAAAAAAGTGAATCAATTTGTTATCCTTAGAAGAAGAAGAAAAAGAAAGGATGGAAAAGACAAGCGACTTTATTCTTTTTCGAAGAGAACATTATTCCCATTTCAATCAAACATATAAATAAAATGATTCAATCAAACATATAAATAAAATGATTCTACTATAGGATATGCCGAGTGCAAAAAGATAAACCGAATAATTAAATTATAAATAAATAATAAATACTTTAAATATATTTCATATATTTTTACTTCTTCTTTTTTTCATGTTATACATGATTGAATCTAATTTGAAAATATCCTTTTAACATGCATCGGACAGATAAATAATTAGTTTCTTCTTAAGACAAATATGATTAATAAACAATGGATCAGGAACATCAGAATCATTTTTCCAAACATGAGTTATTTAAATTTGAACGCATGAGTGAAATTCATATGAGTCAGTTGGTTAAATCAGTTAACTGACAAATCAATCTCATAACTACCAATAAAATTTAACACAATTAATAGATATATGAGTTCTTTAAATATGATATTATGGGTTCGAATTAGGTCATGTATATGGAAATATTTGTTTAGTAGAAGCAAAACATAATTCAGTTATCTCTCAACGCCTCAGGAGTATTAGTTTCTAATCGTCTAAGGGATACAACTTAGTTTTTACAAAAAAAAATCAATTTCTTAGTCTATTTGATTAAGAGTTTTGAATAAATTTAATTGGGTTAGATTTTATATTTTATCTCCAATTGTTTGAGTCTAAGATGATGTTGTTTTGAGTAAAGAAAATGGTAACCTATCAAATTTATACTTTAGTAATTTTATTTTGTTAGATTATGAGTAGTTTATGCCAGGATATTTTATTTATTTAGGGATTAATACATTTTTATTTAAATAGTATTTTTTCAAGAATTATATATGAATATTATTGTATATTTTAATTAAATTATATAATTTCAATTAAGGTTGAGTTGATTTTGGTCCATCTGTAGTTAGACTACTAACCATTGAAGTACTATCTCAACCGATTCAATGATTTGTCCAGTAGCTAGGCGAAATGAAACAGAAAGAAATCAAATTGAATGGATCGGTTGGTTTGTTAATTTCAGGGTTTCTTTGCAAGTGTGTTCTTCCGGTGGCTTTAAACTCAACCAGAGTTAGGCATCACAGAACTGAAGACAAACAGTGTGAAGAAGAGAAGAAGGAAGCATCATCATTATCATCGTCAACAACAAGTGTCCCTTTAGGAACATCCGATAAAATACAGATACAAAGATCACCATCAACAGGTGAGACAAATAACAACGACAAGATGTCACCTTCAAATTCAACATCTTCTCCATCATCGACTTCCCCAGCTTTACGCAGGGGAAGGAGTATAATCAGACCTGACCTTCCTCCACCTTCTTCGCCTGTGATTATTGAGCCCTCTTCTTCATCTTCATGTCCAGACACTGAACATTAGAAGTTTTTCCTTTTCCTTTTTATTCCTTTTTTGGGTTTTGTTTTTCTGGATTTGCTTTAAGGAAGAGATCAAGAGAGAAGAGTTTCAAATTAAAATGCAATATTCATTCTTTTCTTCCAATAATTGGTATCTGAAGCAGGAGACCAGGGGCTGATAATGTGCTTGTACGTGTTGTATTGCCTCATATTGTGTTGGATTTTGTTGTAAGATTTCTTTAGAATTTGTGAATAAGTGTATGGTTTCATATAACTGAATCAAAAGCACCTAGTTAAGAAAGAATCAATTAATTTTCAATTTCTTTTCGTTAGTTAAAAATATAAATCCCTCTTCTTTACTCCTCTTCAATTTTTTTTATAATTATTTTATGCTCTTATTCAGTCAATGCCAAAATATACTCATAGATATTCTCAACAATAAAATATAATTAAAATTAATAATTAATAAAACATATATGTATATTAAAAGTAAATTTTTCGATTTATTGCTTAACATTTTAATGTAATACTTCTTCACAATTAACATCTATCTACATTTTGCAACTTAAATATTGTGGCTGTTTGAGAAATCCCTAAATTAAAGTTTTAAAAGATATTTTAACCTAACTCTTAATTTAAATAAATTTTAAAATAAACAGTTATATAATATAAATCCCTCTTCTTTACTCCTCTTCAATTTTTTTTATAATTATTTTATGCTCTTATTCAGTCAATGCCAAAATATACTCATAGATATTCTCAACAATAAAATATAATTAAAATTAATAATTAATAAAACATATATGTATATTAAAAGTAAATTTTTCGATTTATTGCTTAACATTTTAATGTAATACTTCTTCACAATTAACATCTATCTACATTTTGCAACTTAAATATTGTGGCTGTTTGAGAAATCCCTAAATTAAAGTTTTAAAAGATATTTTAACCTAAATCTTAATTTAAATAAATTTTAAAATAAACAGTCATATTTGTCTAAAAGAACTTTTGAATTAAACAATGATTTAAAACTAAAGTTTTGGATAAGTTATTGAGATTAGCTTCTGGAACAGTAAAACAACTTATGGACTATCCAATTACTATTTTATCTTATTTTTTCTTACACCTTCTCTCCCATCTCTTCTTTCTTTTCCACCCTCACTACTCTCTCTTCTCTCTTCTCCCTTCTCCACTCTCTTTTCTCTCTCATATTTTTAATAAAATAATACCTTTATGATAATTTTTTAATTACAAAAGTTTTTCTGGTAATTACTATCTAAATAATCATTTATTCAGAACTACTTTTTTCCATAATCTCTTCTCTAAAAATCCCTTTCTAAAAAATGTTCAAAAGTCTTTTATTTTTTTATAAGTCATTTTTTAAACTAAGATTTAGGCCAAATTTTTTTTTAAAATTTTGATTTTATATTTTTCCAAACACAAACGTATAATATATCAGCCACAATATATATATATATATATTTTGGTATACAGCCCACAATATATTTTTTTTATTGCCCACCCTGTTCATCGGAGTTTTGCCCCGACTACATCCGGATCCAACGCGCGTCGCGCACCTGGCTATGGTGGATGAGTCTCCTAACGAGAATTTTCTGTGTACGCCAAGACTTAAACTCGAGACCTCACTTAAGCGATACCGAATCGCTTACTACTCGGACTAACCCCCTTTGGTCCCACAATATATTGTTGTCGCTAAATGCATCTATGCGAGGCCTTGTTGCATAGCTTGCTGAATTAATGGGCAATTGGGCCTACGTTATAAAATATTTTTTCTAATTTTTAGTACATTTTATACTATAAAATATTTTTTTAATAATAACTAGTATTTTAAAAGTAATTTTTAATACAATTCTACCTATAAATTATTTTTTTAAATAGCAATGAGCATCTTTAATTTAGGATACTAAATACTTTTAAATTTTTTTAGAGTGTTGGATGAATAAAAAATTAGTTTAGAATAGTAGATGCTACTAGAAAAATATTTTATATACCATATGAAATAAAAATTATATTTTTACAAAAATAAATAAAAAATGGAAAATGAAAATGAAAACCCAAAACACATGAGCGGTACTTCCATAAACACACACTCTACAATACTATTATAGAGAAGACGGAGCTTGATGCTTGGAGAGGAAGAAGTAAGAAAGAAAGTTACTCCATTGTTGCTTGTTACTATTTTAAGCTTGTTCTCCCTTTCAGCTAAAGCGGATGACCATACATGGATGCCCTTGACGCATTTATGCGATCCCCTTGACCCCTCTTGATATTGTGGATGATACCATTTGGGAGGTTGTGGAAGGCGATATATAGGAAAGTTCAACTTTTGTTGGAAGAGGAAGAGAACAGGGATAGGGACAGGATGAGGATGAGGAAGAGAATTTGGAAGCAAACGCTCTCGAGCACCTAGCGGATGAGCAATACAGTGTATGCCAATTCCCCATCAAAGAGCCAGACCATATTATAATCGCCATGTGAGCATATGTTTCATATTTTTTGCATCCGTCAAAGCCTTCTTAAGCATGGCCACATATGTCCCAATTGCTGTGGAAAGTGGCAAAGTTTGATGATGATTATGAATATCTTTTTAGCGATCAAATTAATACCACTTGATGGTGCGAATAATGACTTATGGAAGGTCATGAAAAATGTTATGCAAGAAGAGGTACACGTTGTCCATGAGAGGATGAGAATGAGGATGAGGCAATGGAAGAGATCATTTTTTTTGTTTGATATAAAAAAATTTAAGTGAATTTTACACTGGTCCCCCACTAAAGCTAAAGTATAGTCACAGGGTTCAGAGAACGCTTACAAGAAACTTACGAGATCACCTACCAAATGAGTCCTCACAATAGCAATATGAATCGAACTCACATCCTTACGAGATCATGAATATACTTAAAGTCTTTATCGAGGGTCTAGATGATGAGAATCATGTTATATGGGACTATATTGTACTTCTTAAAAGCCCAATATAATTATACATTCATGGAAAGTCTAACGATAGAACTCTAATACTAAATGATATCTATATAATTAATGAATCGAATTATATTATAGTTATTGAATGTCTAATATAATTATACGGTTCAATAAAACTCTAATACTAAATGATATGAGAGTCATTACAAATCAATTATAAAATAAGTGAAAAATTAGACGAATGATGAGAGTTAAAAACTTTGAGAAGATTAAAAAATTAAAGCAAGAAAGCATCATTTAAGTTTCAATTTCTTTTCATTAGTAAAAATATAAATTCCTCTTCAATTTTTTAAAATTATTTTATACTCAACTCAATGCCAAAATATACCCATGGATATTCTCAACAATAAAATATAATTAAAATAAATAATTAATAGATATCTAATAAAACATATAAGTGTATTACAAGTAAATTTCTTGAGATATTGCTTAACATGTTAATGTAGTACTTCTTCAAAAGTAACATCTATCTACATTTTACAATTTAAATATTAACGAGGGAATAATATGATTGTAAGATGTGTGTGGAAGATATTAGCATCCGAATCAATTTATTATGATAACACTAATAATAGAGGGATATGTTGAGAAAAAAATATAAATTACGGGGCAAAAAGATTAATTTGAAATTAGATTGAAACCGGATACCACGGAATACCCAACTCCAAAATCCAAATCCAACCCCAAAGGCCACCGCACACCGCTCCGTACTATCGACGCTACGCGGCCGGCTTAGCGTTGCGCCAACGTCTCCTGGCGCCTATAAAATCACCCACATTCTTTCGCTTCTTTCCCTCCATCCCTTTTCGCACCATTGTGATTCACCTTACTTCTCTTCTCTCTCTATCTCTCTCACATTCTCTGTTTAGGTTTCCCGTCCGTGTTGTTCCCTTTCGTCCCATCGTTTCAAAATGACGACGTTCGGGGCTGCAAACACTAATCCGAACAAATCTTTCGAGGTACGTTGGTCAAACCTCCTGAACTTACGGAGTCAATTTCTCGTGCTTCTGAGCTTCTATGGAGTGTATTCAAATTTCCAAGCTCTGCTAGTCTGCTTCTTTGGTTCTTATTTTGTAAACTAAACTATATATGTTTGATCGGTCGAGATTTTTTAAGAAGGAATTGCCGCCCAGATTATTGGATTGTTGATAGTTATACATGAGGAGAGGCATTCTTTGATTAACTTATAGTGATTATTGTTTTTTTGGTAATTTATTAACTGTTTATTATTCTATAAGAATGCTGATTTATATGAAAAATGCAATTTTCAGGTGACTCATCCACCTGGTGATTCTGTTTCAAGTCTTGCTTTCAGTCCCAAGGCCAATTTCCTTGTGTCTACATCATGGGATAACCAGGTTTGCCATGTCTGACCTTGTTTCTATGATTTGCATTGTATTCATGAGTTGATTAGAAGTGTCAAGGAAAGATGAATGATTGATATAAAATGGGAGCTCCTGCCTTTCTCCTAGAATATGTTCTGTTTCATCATCTTTCACTCTTTATGTGGTTGCTTGATTGATAAACTATTCCTGCATTAACAATCTTGTAGGTACGATGTTGGGAGATTGTAAAGAATGGAACTGCAGTAAGCGGTACACCCAAAACGTCAATGGCTCATGATCAACCAGTAATATACCTGAATACATATATAAAATTGTTCTTTTAGCCTGAACCCGCACTGGTCTGACCTTTTGACATAATGCTGGTTTCCTGTTGAAGGTTTTATGCTCTGCATGGAAGGACGATGGAACAACTGTTTTTTCTGGAGGATGCGACAAGCAGGTCAAAATGTGGCCTCTTTTGTCTGGTGGGCAACCAGTGACTGTTGCCATGCATGATGGTCCTATTAAAGAGATCGCATGGATACCTGAGATGAATCTTTTAGCCACAGGAAGTTGGGACAAGACATTGAAGTCTGTAATTTCCCCCCCCCTCTTTATTTACATTATTAAAAAAAGTTATATTTATATGTTTGTCAGCTTTATTATTGTTAGTTAGTTGAAATACTGATTATGAATTGTGATGGATTATATTTGTGATTTTTCAAATGTATATGATTTTAGACCCAATGCATCTTGGCATTGTTTTAGAAAGCTTGACCAAATATTAACAAGAACAATTACATAACGCCATAATGCAATGTTTATAACCTGCAAGTATTGCACAAGAAAACATAAGACATTGCATTATTATGGCTGTGTCAGTGTCGTAGAAACTACATCTGGTTGGGCCACTCATTTCCATGTACCTTTGGGTATGAAGGCCTTTTTAGGTAACACATGCTCCATTATGATATAGCGTATTGTGTTTATAGTAATTAATAGACAGCATAATACATGAATCTGCATTTATGTTATATTCTCTGCAAACATTATTCTGCTTCCACTTTATTTGTGGTTTCATACTTTCATCTGAAATTGGTGAGAGGCAGCTCTCACAGTTGGGCCTTGTCCTTTCATTATTCTCTTTAAGGATTTCATGCAAGCCTGACCATGAACTTCCTTTTTTCTTTGCGATAGTGTATTTTATGACTTTGGTTGTCTCTGTGAAGTGACAGCTCTCATGGCAACTTTTAGGATTTTTGTTAGGAAAAAAATGCATTTTATATGCTGTTAACTGTTCTAAATACTTCTGGCTGTCTAAATTACTTTATGCTTTCCTTGCCTTCTATTAGGTATTGGGATACTAGGCAGTCAAATCCTGTGCATACTCAACAACTTCCTGACCGCTGCTATGCAATGACTGTGAAATATCCTCTGATGGTTGTGGGAACTGCAGATAGAAATCTGGTGGTATTCAATTTGCAGAATCCTCAGGTAATATTTCATGCTTTCTATGATAGTATTTTGTAGCATTTTTGTTGATTTTAAGTGATAGGTTATGAATTTGACTTGCAGCATAGAATAATATGTTTATATTCAGGAGTTGAAATTTTCAACTAAAAATTTGGTTGAGTATCCAATCAATGTCAATACATATAATCTATACACTATTTATAGGTCAAGAACAATGCTACACGATTCATGGGACCCACATCTAGTTTGAGTAATTTTGAGTGATATTTACTATTGCACAATTTTCATAGTTATGAGAAATATGCGTTAAATGATGTTACATTCCTCCGTCTATAACTGAAGAACCCACTAAATTGTCAATGCGTCTAAACTGATCAGTGTCCTCATTTACTGTAGTTACCATTGTTTTCATTTTTGATAAAAATATAATCCAGTTGTAGTATACTTTCTCTACTGAGTCTGGTTTCTGTAGTTTCCACAAGAAGTAATTAGGGAGCAGTGATTCTTATCATCTGAACAGCATCTAACTTGATAAATATCAATATAATGTTTGCCTTCTAATCAATGTTCAAACTTCAACAGACTGAGTACAAAAGAATCATATCGCCCCTGAAGTATCAAACAAGATGTGTCGCTGCTTTTCCGGATCCGCAAGGTTTTTTGGTATGTATTGACTTATTATTTACATTCACATAGAACAAAATGTGCTGCAGAATTTCAATCGTCGCTTTCATTTGGCATTTAGACATCTGGATAAAGGCAACATTTTCCCAGAGGATTTTGAATTGATGTGTCACATGGTGTAGAGGCCTGATCTATTGAGATGATGAGATTCAATTTATTGGAGTGCTTGGATTGAATTTTATTCTCATACCTTTCTTTGCCAAATTTAATTTGTATTTAACATTAAACATTACAAATCCTAACTGGCCCTTCAATTTCAGCATTATCCTTTTTGGCATTGTAATTATATGCTCTTTGTTGTTTTCCTGGTATTAATATTGCTACTGTTTAAATCTCAATTTGCCAAAAACATTACTTTTGTTCTTGCAAGATTTCATGTTGGCACGATGGGTATCGACATACTCTTTCTCTGTAGGTTGGTTCAATAGAGGGAAGGGTTGGAGTACATCACCTGGATGATGCACAACAAAATAAGAACTTTACATTCAAATGCCACAGAGAAGCTAATGAGATCTACTCAGTCAACTCCTTGAATTTCCATCCAGTAATACTATGATAATTTTCACCGTTAATGATGTTAATTTGATGATTAGTAGCTTATATCTTATTTAATATCTGTGTGTAGGTACATCACACTTTTGCAACTGCTGGATCTGATGGCGCTTTTAACTTTTGGGACAAGGACAGTAAACAGAGACTCAAGGTTTCTCCTTAAGTCTAAACTCCTTCTCACCCCTCGTTTTGTTTTGTCTTGCTGAAATTGATCTCTATAAAGTCATTAGTTATCTCCATATGATTTTTAGATTACAATATTTTGTAGACCCTTTTAATAGTCAGGGTTGTTCTGTTTGTGTGTCTCAACTCTATATAAAGATGCGCATCCACTTTTTGATAATAGTGTAGTTATTTTCCTTGCTAATATTATGGTGTAGCTGAAGTTAGAATTCAACCCTTACAGGATGCAGTTAAAATATTGAATCATTTTTATAATGGAATTTCTATCAACCTATGTAGTTATATTATTGGAGTGTTTGGTATGTTCTTACTATTGTTAATTTGCTTGTAATACGCTACTGTGTTTGCAGGCCTGGAACAGGTGTAGCATGCCCATACCGTGCAGTACATTTAATAATGATGGTTCCATCTTTGCTTATGCGGTATGTCTAATTTCACTGTTCCAACAAATTGTATGTTTTTTTCTTTTTTGCTTTCTATGCAGCTTGTGTTTTAAATCAACAAGACCGATGTTTACTGTTGTATAGATCTGTTTGATATTCGTAATTTTGGTTCTTTTGAAGTGTCCCCATTCTTGTGCATGCACGCCTAAAAATGCATGTATAGCACCTATAAAGTGCCAAATGTCTAATCAGTTATCGTTTATTTATTAAATGTGATGTTAAATATTACTGTGAACATTTATTCATTTCAGGCTTACATTTTCTAGATCCATTAATGCAAATTTGTGTGGTCCTATATAACCATGCGTTTCTCTCCATGTATTATTTTAATACTTGGAGGAGACTAGGTGAGAGTAAGATAATATGTTGTTTCCTAGCTGATGTCCTTATTTATTTATTTATTTATTTATTTATTACCTTGAATATATTTGAATTTGCAAATTGAGTGTTCACTGTATACAAATTAAATATATATATATATACAGATTTTGCATTCTGTTGAAAGTAATGATGTCCGTAGAGCAAAAAGTGACAATAATTGAGAATTGTAAATTCCTGATTACTTTTGAAATCTTATGCCTGGCTGTAGGTTTGTTATGATTGGGGCAAGGGTGCAGAAAATCACAATCCAGCAACAGCGAAGACCTCTATTTACTTGCACTTACCACAGGTACACTTGTCACTCGGTCATCTATGAAAATTAATATCTTATCTTAATACTCTGGAGTCTGGATGAAACCACAAGAAGATCAAAATATCAGATATTTAGTTATTAAAGAATGAAACAAAACAGAAAGGACAATGCTGATTCATTGAATGTCTAAAAAGTATTCTATTTTCCTGTTTGTCTAACAGAACATATTTAAAGCCTTATAATAAAGGATGCTGCTTTCTTCTTACCTCATTATTTTATAATGATGATTACAAACAAGAGTTTGATAGCATCCTGTATTGATATTTTCTTTCCGTTTAATTTATAATTCAAGCAATCTTAACTGCTTTGAAATATTGTGATCAGGAAAATGAGGTGAAAGCTAAGCCCCGAACTGGAAATATTGGTAGGAAATGAAGCTTCATATTAGAAGAAGGCTTTGAAAGTGGAATCAACTTTTGGAGGATTGCTTTGTTTTAGTGCAAAAGCTAGATTTACCTTTAGGTCCCAGTTTTGAAATTTCTTAGGTCTTGCCCAGTTTAGCTATATGATGATGAGTCATGGATCTAATTGATTTGAAGGGCATGTATAGAATTATGCCTATTTTGTTAGCAATTTCTGTGAATTGACGATTGATGAATTTTTAGTTTATATAAGTGGACACGTTTTAGTTTATACCTTTTCCAATAACAAAAATTAGAGAAAATTGGGGAAAACACCCCATTGATTTTTTTTTTGTGAGAAGGACTTAAATCATAGTACTAATATTCTCTATTTATAAAAATTTAATTATAGAGTATTCGATATTTTCTATGTATAAAAATTTATTAGATCATTTTCAATGTGGGATTTTCCCCCAATTTTTTCTAAAAATTATTAAAATTGAATTAATAATTTCTCCTTTCAATGCACATGCATTTCTTTCTTCTCACCAACATGGGTTTACATTTGGACTGATTTTTTATTGGAAAGAGTACAAATATCTTGACCCCATGTGACTCTAACAAACATATTTATAGTTTATACACAAAAGTCTGATTGATAAAAGACATTCACATTTGGGTTTCAACCAAAAATGTGATCAACATGCATATCTATTTACAATTTTGTTAATCTCATTAGTTTTTGTAGTCTTGAATCTACCAAAAGATTTATAAATTTACTGCCGCTTCAGTAATCAGTAATAGTTAACTGGTGATGAAGAGATGGATTCTTCTGAGGGTGAAGTAGAGAGAAAGTGGTGGGTCCCATATCCATGTCCATGACATTCTAAGAAGTACTATCATTTGTGGAGATTAAGAAAATTAATTAATTTATTTATAAAAAATATTTGTTAATTTCCTTAAAATATTTATTCTGGTCATTTGCATAGAAAACTATCTACTTGATAATTTTTTTTATGTGCAATTAATAGGAAAAGTATAAAAAAATTATAAATTTAAAAAATAGTAGACTGAGATCTTATTTTATATTTAAAATTAAAATAAACTGTTTTTTTTTTTTGGTACAGAAGAGGGCTTGACGCCCGAAATAACTCAAAACTAAACTATAAGGGGATTAACTCCCAAACACTCCGTATCAAATAGCGGTTTCAAGTGTGAAGGGCAAGAATGCAATATTGTCGTGTTAGCCAAACCTTCCTTAGCAAGGGCATCTGCAAGTTTATTCTGCTCTCTAGGTATATATTGAATTTTCAATTCCCAAAATAACTTTTGAAGTTCATGTATCTGCGAGACCAATAAACTGCATTTATCAGCCTTCGGATTTGATAATGTCTTGACAACATTCAAGGCATCGGATTCAAGAATAATATTCTTAAATCCTAGATCTGAAGCTATTTTTAAACCTCTATAAACAGCCCACTGTTCAGCTTCAATCACACTGCATATACCCAATTGATTTGTAAATCCAATAACCCAACTTCCTGAATGATCACGAATGACTCCACCACATCCTGCCTTACCATGTGATTTAGTTAGGGCTCCATCAACATTTAATTTGATCCACCCCAATGGAGGTAGTTGCCATACAGTTGTATTTGATACCACTAGATCATTAGGCAGATAAGCTTGCTGATTCTGCACAAATCCTTTCCATATTTGCATAATAACCGAATAAGGGTTTGAAGATTTGGAAAACTCTTGATCAAAAGTACATTGATTACGCCATTTCCAAAGACTCCAAATAGAAACCCCCCAGATGAGGCCCCAATTAGAAGTACCATCAGCTCCTAACTCACTTCTAAGATTGAAAGTAAACCAATCTCTTAACGAAGCACTGAAGAAGGAAGAATAAAACCTGGGATGAACTAACCGACTCCACAGTTGTCTTGCATAATAACAATCACGAAGTATATGCAAAATATCTTCTATGTCCTCCCTGCAATATTCACATAAAGTACAAGTTGAAGACCACTTGCTTCTCCACTCATTAGTCGGAAGTCGGTTATTAAATGCAATCCACATGAAGACTCTAATACGCTCCACACCCCTCCATTTCCAGATGTCTTTGTAAGTAGATCTCAAATGATTCTCTGCTTGTTTTTCAATAAGATAGTAAGCACTTTTTATAGTAAAGCAGCCATCATTTGTAGCATTCCAAATCATTAAATCATTACCCGCTTCTTTCATAGCTGGTAACATACTTATTAATAGCTGGAATGCCTCACTTGGTATAATATCAGCAAGTCTATGGTAATCCCAAGTTCCAGACTCAACCCAGTCCACTACTTTACTATTCTCTTCTTCATTTGTAAGTGGTCGAAGGCACATCTCCTTTAAGCTTTTATTAGGAAATAGCCACTTATCTGTAAAGAAATTAACTAGTTGCCCATCTCTGATCTGCCATCTTGTACCTAAATTGACTATTTCTTGTTGTTGTAAAATGAACTTCCACAAAGGAGAATCCTCTCTTCTTGCCTCAAGTAAACTGACTTCATTTCTCAACATATATTTATGAAGAAGCACATCAACCCACAAGCCTTTGTCTCCATTAACAAGTTTCCATGCAATTTTAGCTCCACACGCACGGTTGAAAGATCCTAACTTCTTGAACCCTAGCCCACCATATAATTTAGGTCTAACAATTTGATCCCATCCAATAGGGTGAAAACCATGAGAATTTTGACCATTCCCCCATATAAAGTTCCTTTGCAATCTCTCCACTTCCTGACAAATCGAGGCTGGAACTTTAGTCACTTGCATAGGATAAACAGGTATAGAACTCAAGACAGATTTGGCTAGGCTTATCCTACCAGCCACAGAAAGTGTACTTTCTTTCCATGTAGTGAGCTTAGATTATCAATGATGTATTGAAAAGTATCTCTGGGTTTCCTTCCTCTGATGATTGGAAAACCCAGATACTTCCCTATATCCACCGAAATAGATATTCCTGTAAACCCACTAATCTTTTTCCTCATATTTCCATGAACCTTTGGCGAAAAGAAGACTGAAGATTTGCTTTTATTGATCTTCTCCCCAGAGGCCCGACAAAATTTATCCAAACAATTCATCATACACTTGGCTTGTTGTTCAGATGCTACTCCAAAAAGAAGAAGGTCATCTGCAAACATAAGATGAGAAATATAGGGTCCTCCCCTAGTAATGAAAATTGGTTTCCAATCACCTGCATTCACTGTATCAGTAATAATATGGGATAATCTATCCATACAAAGAACAAATAATAGAGGTGAGATAGGATCTCCTTGACGAAGTCCTCTTTTAGGATAGAAAAATTCAGATTGAGAACCATTCCATAACAAATTATAAGAAACTGATATAACACAATTCATAATAAGATTGATAAAGTTAGAATCTAAACCAACATCATTAAGAACCTGTTGAAGAAAGTCCCATCTAATACGATCATATGCTTTCTCCAAATCAATTTTTAAAGCCATTAACCCAATCTTTCCTCTAGCTTTCTTCATTGTATGCATTTTTTCTTGGCCAATTATAATATTGTCCTGTATGTGTCTACCCTCTATGAAATTTGATTGAAAAGGAGAAATAATATCATCCATAACCTCCCTTAATCGACTAACAGTCACTTTAGTAATGCATTTATAATGTACCGTACACAGAGCAATAAGTCTAAAGTGGCTAATTACCTCAATATGATCCCTTTTTGGTATAAGAGAAATCAATGTCCTGTTTGCATTAGCCTCAAATGAACCTCTCTCAAAAGCATTTTTCACAAATTTGCAAAGAGAGTTACTCACCGCATTCCAATTAGCTTGATAGAATATTGGAGAAAAACCATCAATACCAGGAGCCTTATATGGCCCCATAGAAAAGATAGCTTCCTTAATCTCCTTTTCAGTTGGCAATTGCCCCATATCAGTCAAGCGAGCCTTAGCTTCCTCAGGAAAATTAGTCATAGTGTGCAAATTACAGGAATTCGAAGACAGATCATTATATAGATTCTTAAAATAATCTATAGCCATCGATAACAATTTAGATTCATCCTCTATCCAGTTCCCATTATCATCTTTAAGCGACAGAACTCTATTTCTCCTTCTCCTCATTTTCGTTTTCAAATGATAATATCGTGTATTTCGATCACCTTTAGTAATCCATTCAGTTCTGGCCTTTTGAAACCATTTAATTTCCTCTAATTTTAAAATCTCATCTAATTCAGATTGCAAATCATTTTCAAGAGATTTTAAAAATTTTGAATAAGTGTAAGCTGAAGAACTTTGTATACCATTTAACCTAGCTAGTAAGACTTTTTTCTTTTTTCAACAAATCCAAAAATATTTTTGTTCCAATAAACAAGATCATTCCCTAACTTTTCCAAGGATTTATTGAAATCGTCATGTTCCATCCAAACCTCATCAAGAAATTGTTTAAAATTATCATGAGTTAACCACATAGCCTCAAATCTAAAAGGTTTATGTTTTCCAACAAAATAAGAATTTTGAAATTGCAAAACAATAGGATTATGATCAGAGAATTGAGTTCTTGGCAGTACCTTTAAAAAGCCTTCTGAAAGTATATCAAGAAAAAGAGAATTAGCTAAGGCGCGATCTAACCTTTCATAAAGGCGTGAGTAACCAGCAATTCGGGGTCCTTTCCATGTAAATTTTGGTCCTTGGAATCCCATGTCTGACAGACCACACTCCTTTACTTTATATTGGAACCAATTTATTCTACTATAATTACAAGTCGCGCCACCAACTCTATCGGTTGACTGTAGAATATCATTAAAATCACCATAAACTACCCACGGCATAGTAATGGAAATAGACAAATTCTTCAGCTCATTCCATAATTCCTGTCGAAGATTAGAATGTGGAATAGCATATATTGCCGTTAACAGAAATGGAGGACGACCGGCAATTTCACAATGTAAGTGAAAATATTGCCTATTTTCAATGAGTACAGATACTTTGATTCGATCCTTTTTCCATGCCGTTACCAAACCTCCCGAACGTCCTGAACTGGGGATCATTCTTAATGCATCAAAACCCCAAGTCTGCAAAAATCCAAACCGAGATTCTGAAGAGCATTTCGTTTCAGACAAAACTATGAGACTTGGATTAGGACCCAAGCAAATAGCCTTTAAATTCCTGAGCAGCCCATTAGCACAAGCCCCTCTTACATTCCAATATAATAAACTATCCATAAAATAGATTATAATATGTGTAACCCAAGTCCAATCACGTAGGTCCATTAGTCTTCTTGAAGAAATTGGGTCTCGGGGACCATACTATTTTCCTCATTCTCACATATCTCATTAATTATAGGAAGTGGGCTTATATCCATAAAGCCCAAATCTGGATCTCCTGGTTCAATTTCCTCTATTCTAATATCATTGGCAAAGAAATGGACCTTTGAATTTTGGGCTTCAATTGGTCGGCCCATTAAGTCCCTTCCCATACACTCATGTCCAACTGTATCTTCTCCCATTAGATGCCCTGCTTCCGTCATTTTCCCGTTAGCCTTCTCCATTGTCAACATTAGCGCCTCTCCTTTCTTCTCACTGTGCAGCACATCCCTAGGTCTTTTCTCACTCCTTTTTCTTTCCTCGTCCCCTACACTCCCCATTTTAGTAGCCAGCCGTTCCCTACCCTCTATATCCTGCTGCTTCTTCCCTCTCAAATTCCTCTTTTCTCGCCCTTTAGATTGTCGTATCACACCGTAATCAGATAAAGGCGGCTGAGCAGGTTTTGCCTCCTGACCATTGACATTGTGATTGATGTCCTTGTTGTACTGTTCATGCTCTAGATTTTCCACCTCGGCTAGGATTCCAAAACGAGAACCTCTAGTTTCCCGGCGAGTTGACTCAGTCCTGTTATCCTTCAATTTTCTTTGCCGGCGAGGCTTCTGCACCACTTTCCACTGATCTCGATTTGTACACTCTTCATTAGACGACTTCTGTAAGTTTCCTGGCTGTGGTTGATTTCTATTAGTTTCATTCTCATTTACTTCTTGCCTCTGCGTTCTGTTTGCACAAGAATCACTCCGATGACCATAAATACCACAATTAGTGCAGAGTAGATGAAGACCCTCATATTCCATATAATAATCTTCCCCATCTAAAGAGAATCCAGCCATCAGTTGTTTCTCTAGATCAACAAGAACACAAATTCTTGCGTACTGGCCCCTTAATTGACAGGAAGTATTCATATCTACTTTCACTGTTTGCCCAATTCGGTTACCAATAATAGTGAGTGCCTCTTCATCATAGTATTCTAAACATACCTTAGGCATACGTACCCACACTGCTACCTTGTTAATAGTGGCTTTCTCTGGTTTGAAATTTGGTTCCCAAGGCCTCACAGTGAGATAGTGATCATAGATCATCCAGGGACCCCCAGTTAACGCGTTGAAATAGTCTTGCTTGTTTGTCATCTTAACCACATAAAATCCATGGCTAATATTGATCACATTTAATACACCATTTTTTCCCCACATGGATTGTAATCTTGATTGTAAAGCTTTAAATCCAATATCTCTGTCAAGCAATTTGACTATGAGTGCTTTCCTCCATGCTCTGTAAAGCTTTTTCTTCATCTTTCCTGAGAAACAGAAAGTAGGAAAATTCCTGGTAGGATCTTCAATAGTTTTGCATATAGGTTCATCCTTTCCAAGTTCTCCCTGTTTCGATGACTCTGACAATGTATCATCTGAATCCATTCCATCATTTCCTCCTTCCATCTCATCCTCAGAATGTTCGCTGGACACATCTACTCCTTTAAGCTTCTCTGCAAAGGAAGGTCCACCTTGAGTATATTCATTTCCTTTTGCACCTAGTTTAGGCAAGTGACCCTGAAAAAGCTTCTCGTTTCCTTCCTTAATCCTGTCATTCTTAACTTTCTTAGAGCTACGTATCAGTAAATCTTCCTCCTCCTGAGAAGAAGGTACACCAGTGGAAATAGAACTTGAGAGAACAATAGCCATCACTCAGTTTAAAATAAACTATTTTATTAACTCAACTGATCGGAAGGGGCAAGATTTAGTGTTTTCCATTCTCATTCTATTTCTCGCTGTTTCAGGGAGAAAGAAGGGAGATGACGAGGCACGTGTATGAAACACATGGGATTCTGATTCTGACTGTGACCGCTTTGTGTAATAATAATAGGCATGTTGAATGAGTTTTTAAAAAAAAATTGTAAAAAATAACAACTTATAGATAGTTTTTAAAAAATGACTTGTGAAAAAAAAATAATTCTAAATAAATGTTTGTTTAGATAGTTATTATAAAAAAGGAAAGAGAGAATGTTTGGATGGAGAGAAAATTGAGAGAAAAATACGAGGAGGGAATATTAGGAAGATTTTTTTTTTAAATGATAAATTTTTTTTACTATGTTTAGGAGTTTTCTCTCGTACTATCCTTTTTTTTCCTAATTTTCTTCCATTCTAAACATAATGCTAAAGTTGTTACAACTTTACTCAACTTTTAAAGAATCCTGCGTTAACAAGTTAACCCACGTTCGATTACCTAGTGTAACTAACGTAGAAAGTTATTTTTATGTCAGTTGTTTGATTACCCTCGATATGTATGTAAGCTATATATATATATATATATATATATATATATATATATATCTTATGTTATTATATTATTCTTAGGAAATACCCACGTTTATACATGAATGATGTTGTGCTATAATATGATTTATTATGATTCGTATTTTCTTAATTTCACATATAACATGGCATTGACTCTGATTTATCAGCTAGTTGTAATGTGACGTTAGTTTCGTTAAAATCCGTTATTCCTAGCTTCTTAGGTTCTTCAGTTTTGAAGTTTGAAGGATGGTACGTACTACATTTTTCTGTGGCCAAGTGTAGCAAACTCTTTTAAGTCCCGTTTTGTTGGAATCGGCTCCTTGAGGCATTTAGCATAAGAAGGTATCTTATGGCCCGTTTGGTTTATCCAATATAATGTAATAAGCATTACATAATAGCATCATGATTCTCCCAAAATTATCTGTAATCCACCCTTTTTCCTCAAACGCCCCTTGCTCTTCCCAAGCCTCCACCGTCTTCTTCCTTCTCCTTCAAGGTTGGGAAGCATCTTCTCCAACCAACTCCGACGACTTGTCTTCCCCTTTTACTATGACGAACATCTTCGTTGACGCCCCACCACCACCGTAATTAGCATCTTAATTAGCGCAATGAGCTTTAGTCAAATCATGCAAAACGTATATTTATATTTCACTATTTACTTAATCTCAGCTATTTTTAAGCACTTTGAGATAATTATATTTCCAACATATTACATACAGGTTGATAAAAGAAAATACATCCTTAAAACTCCACTTTAATAAAATAATATAGAATACATTGATTAATTTATAATAAAAAAATTATGAAAAATATAAAAAATGAAAAAGAAAAAGTGTGATGATAGAAAGAGGTTTAGCTGCAAGACGGGGGTCAAAAGAAAGATCATCACAAATATGTTTCATCGCAAATAATAAATTGAATAAATATTTGAAATTCCCATATAAGGAAGAAAGAAAAATTGACTTCTTAATTATAGAAAGCCACAAAGTGAGGCATAGTGAACAAGAACGAGTGGGAACGAGCGATTTTAGACAGAGACTATTAATCTCACACACACACTCACATCGCGCGCACACATATATATACTCACATCGCGCGCATCAACAAAAAAAAGCAAAGTTACATAAAAGAAACACATCAAGCTAATAATCACTTAGTGATAACCATCCTCCAGTGTTAAACTTTCGTGTATATACACACACACATACATATACATACGAAAAAAGACAAACTCAGTAACATCTAATAATGGCAGGAGGCAGCCTCGACGAGATCAAGAAGGAGAATGTCGACCTCGTATGTCCCCTCTCCATTCTTCTTCTTCATTTTTCTCCATTGCATTAAATTCGAGAAAGATCTGTTTCATACTATTAGTTTCGTTTCTTTGATGTTTCTTCTTTCTTCGATTGAATTAACAGGAGCGCATACCGATAGATGAAGTGTTCAGAGAATTGAACTGTACGAAACAGGGTTTGAGCAGTGAAGAGGGTCAAAAGAGAATCGCAGTTTTTGGGCTCAACAAGCTAGAAGAGAAAAAGGCAATATATTATTCATTAATTCTGTTTTTTCTTTTACCATTCAAAGACGCATGTTTCTTAAACAAGAACAAACCTGTCTAACACACTTGTTCAAATCCAACAGGAAAGCAAGCTTCTTAAATTCTTGGGCTTTATGTGGAACCCTCTCTCCTGGGTCATGGAAATAGCTGCTATTATGGCTATTGCTTTGGCCAATGGAGGGGTAATAACAACTCTCTCTCTCTCTCTATATATATATATATTCATGTGTTTGTATGACATGTGGACATTATGATTAATCTATTCATTTTGAAACCAACAGGGGCAACCACCAGATTGGCAAGATTTCGTGGGAATTGTGGCATTGCTCATCATAAACTCAACTATTAGTTTCATTGAAGAAAACAATGCAGGTAATGCTGCAGCAGCACTTATGGCAAGCCTTGCATTGAAAACTAAGGTACTATTATTGTCCCAAAACACAAAGATAATGCTCTTACCTTATATACATCAGACATGGTTTTGTATCTCTGTCATAAAAAATGTTTGGGGGCAGGTTTTGAGGGATGGAAAGTGGACTGAGCAGGATGCATCTGTGTTGGTACCTGGAGACATAATCAGCGTCAAATTAGGAGACATTATCCCTGCAGATGCTCGTCTCTTGGAAGGAGACCCTTTAAAGATTGATCAGTCTGCACTTACTGGTGAGTCTTTGCCGGTTACCAAGAACTCGTCCGATGAAGTCTTCTCGGGATCGACTGTGAAGCAAGGAGAGATCGAGGCTGTTGTGATTGCTACTGGGGTTCACACCTTCTTTGGTAAAGCTGCTCACTTGGTTGATAGCACTAACCAAGTAGGCCACTTTCAAAAGGTATGTATGACTTCTCTTTCTTGGATACTTGAGCTCTCCATAACGTTGACATTGCCCTTGCAGATTGGGATGATTAATTGGGATTGTTGAAACTTTTTTTTTGTGTGGTTAGGTGTTGACTGCCATTGGTAACTTCTGCATTTGTACAATAGCAATTGGGATGATTGTAGAGATAGTCGTGATGTACCCGATTCAACATCGTAGATATAGGAGTGGAATCGACAACCTCTTGGTGCTTCTCATCGGAGGGATTCCGATTGCCATGCCCACAGTCTTATCCGTAACAATGGCTATTGGTTCTCATAGGTTGTCACAGCAAGGTGCTATCACTAAGAGGATGACAGCCATTGAGGAGCTGGCTGGGATGGATGTTCTATGCAGTGACAAGACCGGCACCTTAACGCTCAACAAGCTCACAGTTGACAAGACCTTAATTGAGGTAACCGATCAAGCATTGAGCATATGTTGCAAAGAAAGAAACAACATTTTGATTTGTTATATTCATAAATGTTTTGGCCATGTGCAGGTCTTTGTAAAAGATATTGACAAGGACACTTTGATGTTGCTTGGAGCTAGAGCCTCAAGGGTGGAGAATCAAGATGCTATTGATGCTTGTATTGTTGGAATGCTGGGTGACCCAAAGGAGGTATGCTTCAACCAAAAAATGCTATTTAGAGAATCAAAGATACTTCTGATTGCAATAACTAAAAACTCCCAATCTTACTTTGTGCAGGCCAGAGATGGCATCACAGAGGTGCATTTCCTTCCCTTTAATCCAGTGGACAAGCGTACGGCCATAACATACATTGACTCTGCAGGCAATTGGCACAGAGTAAGCAAAGGAGCACCAGAACAGGTAAATAGATAGATATACTTCTGTTAGTGTAGAAAGTTGATCATATTGTATCTTGCTTCATTACATAACCTTTATTAAAATTCTTACCAGATTGTTGAACTTTGCAATGTCAAAGAAGATATAAAGAAAAAAGTTCATTCCATTATCGATAAGTTTGCTGATCGTGGCCTGCGTTCTCTTGCTGTTGCAAGACAAGTAAGTGATGGTTCTTCTGTGCTATTTCTTGAAGATACGATTCAGTTATTTAATGAAGTTTTTATTTATCAACTTATAGGAAGTGCCAGAAAAGAACAAAGAGAGTCCAGGAGCACCATGGCAGTTCGTGGGTCTCTTACCACTTTTCGATCCTCCAAGGCATGATAGTGCAGAGACCATCAAACGCGCTCTTCATCTTGGAGTGAATGTGAAGATGATTACTGGTGATCAACTAGCTATCGGGAAGGAGACTGGCCGTAGGCTTGGCATGGGAAGCAACATGTATCCTTCTTCCTCCCTTCTTGGTGAACACAAGGATGAGTCTATTGCTGCGCTTCCAATTGATGAGCTTATTGAGAAGGCTGATGGCTTTGCTGGAGTCTTTCCTGGTAAATATAGATATAAGTATACAAGATATTTTAATGCGAAAAAGTGTGTCAATTACTAACTAATGTCAAGTGCAGAGCACAAATATGAGATAGTGAAGAGACTACAAGATAGGAAGCACATCTGTGGAATGACTGGAGATGGTGTGAATGATGCTCCTGCATTGAAAAAGGCAGATATTGGGATTGCAGTGGCTGATGCAACCGATGCAGCTCGAAATGCATCTGACATAGTTTTGACAGAACCTGGTTTAAGTGTGATTATCAGTGCAGTGTTGACAAGCCGTGCCATTTTCCAAAGAATGAAGAATTACACCATCTATGCAGTTTCTATCACAATTCGAATCGTGTTGGGCTTTCTCTTGCTTGCTCTTATCTGGAAATTTGATTTCTCACCTTTTATGGTTCTGATCATTGCCATACTAAATGATGGGACCATCATGACCATTTCTAAGGATAGAGTCAAGCCATCACCTTCTCCAGATTCATGGAAACTCAGAGAGATTTTCGCCACCGGAGTAGTACTTGGATCCTACATGGCTGTTATGACTGTTGTCTTCTTCTGGGCTGCTCATGCCTCAGATTTCTTCACAGTAAGTACAGAAAACAAATAATTAAAATCAGTTAGAGATGGCAGACAATAAAATGTCTTGTCCCTACTTGATAATTTATTTCACCCATAAGCTTAACCATACAATTCCCAAACTTTTGCAGGAAAAGTTCGGTGTTAGATCAATTAGAGAAAACGATAAAGCATTAACATCAGCTGTTTATCTTCAAGTGAGTATTGTGAGTCAGGCACTCATCTTTGTTACTCGGTCAAGAAGCTGGTCATATGTTGAACGCCCTGGTTTGTTGCTTCTGGGAGCCTTTCTCATAGCGCAATTGGTAAGTGTGTACACAATTAACTTTTTTTTTTTTTTTATATCTTAAAAACAGTTTAAATTCGGTAATCCTACCTTGTTTAACGATTTACAAACTAATTACTAGTATTTTCTTGATGAATTGATAGATTGCCACTATCATAGCGGTGTATGCAAACTGGGGATTTGCAGATATAGAAGGAATCGGATGGGGCTGGGCAGGAGTAATATGGATTTACAACATTGTCTTCTACATTCCTTTGGATTTGCTAAAGTTCATAATCCGATATGCATTGAGTGGGAAAGCATGGAATAATATTACAGAGACCAGGGTGAGAGTTACTTACCAAATCAAATCAAAATCGAACAAAACCTATAAAACTCTAGATTATTCTTCTTCATCTTGAATTTTTTCTATGTGCTCTGTCATTGATGTAGACTGCTTTCACAACGAAGAAGGATTACGGGAGAGGAGAACGAGAAGCTCAATGGGCTACAGCTCAACGTACCCTCCATGGACTCAATCCTCCTCAAGCCGAGCAAATCCTCAACGAAATGAACTCCTACGGCGAATTGTCAGAACTCGCAGAACAAGCTAAGAAACGAGCTGAAGTTGCAAGGTAAATCAATCTTCTACCTTCAAAATGTTTATGAATTTAATCTCAGAATCGGTCAAAGTTACTGAATAATTTACCTATTGTATATTAGTATAGGTTGAGGGAGCTTCACACGTTGAAGGGACATGTGGAATCGGTGGTGAAACTGAAGGGGCTTGACATAGATACGATTCAGCAACACTACACGGTTTGAGAGAAGAAAACCAAGTGGAGGTTATGGAAGATGATAGATTTAGAGGGAGATTAAGAGATAATTAGTACTATGATTAATGATATCTCATTGCAATAAGGTTGTCCCTTTTTGAATAATCTTCTTTTGAATTTGGCCTATTATTTATAGGCTTTGGTCTTCAAAACCTTTTGAGATTGTGCAGATAGCAATCCAAGGTTTTGGGATCAAAAGATCCAATAATTTTGACACATTAGTTTAGTGGTCCACTTTGTTCTTTGATTTATTGTACTGTCTATGTATGAGATTCTATTTATTCAGTACACTAATAAATGAAGAAACTTCTTTTGTTTAATTTCCTTCTTCCTTCTTTCTTTCTTTTGACCAACTTTTGTTTTTCTTCTTTTTGATTAGTTAGTCAAGACTTTTGATTCACACTACGTTAATGTTACTTCAAGCATAACAGCCTGAGTTCGATCGTCTCAGGACTTGCTAGTTTCTCTGATAAACCGGCAACCTCATCTTCTCAGTCTACTTATATTCTATCTTCGATAACTCAATGTTAATACCGGCAACCACCGATGATGCTGGTTATGAGAAACATGAACCTGCAAACCAGTGTACTTCCCTAAAGCGGACTCCAGAAAACAATAGTAGTTAGCCAAAGGACAAGGAAGACTAGAAGTTCATCTGAGTCATTGGATCACATAATGTCTGAGAGAAAAAGGAGACAATAACTCACTGAGAAGTTTATTGCACTTTCAGCTACAATTTCTGGTCTCAAGAAGGTCAGCTAATTCATTCACTTTTCAATATGTCCCTCATTTTAACATCACTCTCTCTCTCTCTCTCTCTCTATATATATATATATATTTTTTTTTATTTTTTTTCATCAGTTTTATGGAGCTCAGTATCCTGTAACACTGAGGGGTAGTAGATATCCTTGTTTAAGGATTAACACTATGTTTGCATGCATGCATAACAGATTGACAAGTCGTCTGTACTAAGCGAAGCTATCAATCACATGAAGAAACTTAAAGAACGAGTGAGAGAGCTAGAGGAAGAGAACAAGAGGATAAGTGGTGGCGAGTTATTATTAATGTCAAGCATTAAGAAATCATGCCACCTCAACGCTGAAGACAAAATATTCTCTGATGATTGCTTCAGAATGAACGAAGCATTGCCTGACGTTGAAGCAAGAGTTTTACACAACGAAGATCTCATCAGAATCCACTGTGAGAAGAAAACAAGTGTTATGCTGAATAGATTGGCCCAACTCAAGAGCCTCCATTTCTCCATAATCAGCACTACTAGCGTCTTAACCTTTGGCAATTCCTGCTCTTGACATTACCATTATAGCTGAGGTACACATTCATCTATACATACTGTCAATTAAGAATAGTTTTAAAGTGTTTATTGCAAAGTTTTTAGAACTATAGCAGGTGAGTTCATTCTTCATATTTGAGTAGTATATGTAATCAAGTATTTCAAAAACATATTTGATCCCTTATTTTTTTTTTCGGCAAACACCAATATATATATATATATATATAGTTTGAAATCAGGATCTTTAGCCCTAATATGACTATTTTTGGCAAGTACACATTTGACAAGAATCTACTCCTTTAAAGAATTAAAAATTAAATTAATCCAGATCTGGCTATGATAGGAGCCATTTGGGTAGTAACCCTACCACTTAGATTGCTAAATTCCTAAAAGATCCAACCCGTGATATTTAATTAAGTTGGACTAATTTTTACTAGTTGATCTAAGTATTCAGTAGTTTTTTTCCTACCAATTTTGATTATAGACAAATACAATTAAACACACGTCCCACAACTTTGAATCTGTGACCTTCCACATCAAGGGCATTACCTAGGTGATGCTACAACAATATGCCATTAGCCATACCTTTTATCCTTTAAAGTATCATATATAACTTCAAATTTTGTAAAGGTACTATTCGCTTAGATTTTTATCTTATACGATGTGCATATTGTAGAGTAACTAACTCGGAACTCTATCTCTTAAAATTTTGAGATCAATTTTAACCCTCAAATGCATTTTCAAATCTTGAAATGGAGTAATTAGTATTGTCTTCCTGTTTTTTTATGAGGGTTTTTTTTCTACAATGTTTGTTTGGTTCTAAATTGAATCTTTCTTCTTAAATATAAGTCACTTTGCATAATTTTTTTTTTGGAATTTAAAGCTTTTCTTCAAGAAATATTCTTTTTGCAGATTTCCAAGGTAGGTCATGTATGTGTATGTATGTATTTTTAAATGGATGGTGTTAATTAAGAGTAAATATAAAACTTATTAAATTTTAAGACTATTTTAATGAAGCGATTAATTAATGACAACTTATACTTTAGAATTGGATCAAGTATTTTAAAAATTGTTTTAATCGTTATTTTGTTTGCTCAAAATGTCCTTTGTTCTCTCCTTTGTATAGAAGGAGAGTGAAAATTTCATTAATTTCATGAACTTTATTGAATGAGAGTAATTTTGGAGAAAATTTAAAATTAAGTCATCTTTACTAAGTTTAACTAATTTTTGTATTTGATATTTGTGAAGTGGTTGATGAGGCCTTATAAAAAGAAATAAGGAGTAGTATTATAATTAAAAGAGACATTTCAATTAAGGAAGCTTATATTAAATGGTAGTTTTAATGGTCATAATCAAAAGAAACATTTTAATAAAATTAATAAATAATTATTATAAATAATTAATTTTTTAATTGATTTAAATTAATTAAATATATTTTATACTAAAAATGAGATGTAATAAAGTATTATATAAAGAGAGAGATAGACAGACCCGGATTCATGTTGCCACATAAGGGATCACGTGGTGGAGCCTCAAAATGGCAAAATCTCAATGACTTTTTAAAATCTATGTTTCCCAACATTATAATTATATTAAAAATACACTTTTTTTTTATTTAAAGATTAAAATAAAATCTATCTATAAAAGATTTAACTTATACTTTGTCTTTTAAAATATAAAAATATTATATTAAATAATTAATTTTTTTTAATATATTTTATCAACATTTAATTATAAGTCATTATTTAAATAAGCATTTAATTGACGCGATCTAGCCTTCAACCAACTAAACTACCATATCCCTCTGGCATATTTATTAATAGTAGCTTGCAGTACATTCGTTCATTTCCTCTCTTAAACTTTATTCATTGAGCATTCGAGAAGGAATCATCTCAGTTTTCTCACTCTAGATCTGTGGGACCGAGAAGGCGACGAAGATTTGAGCATGGAGAAGAATTACTCGCACCCGGAAAATTCTGTTATTAATCTCAAACAGCTTCCCCCTATAGATCCATCCAGAATCGTTAACTCCTCCTTCAACGTAATCCTCTGCTTCTCTCATCAAATATTTTACTTTTTCGTTTCTTGAAAGTCGTTTTTTTTGCCCCAATGTTGCATGTATGTAGAAATTTCCATTCTTTCATATGTTGAATTTATTTTGATTTCCCAGCGTAGGTGGAGCAAATCTAGCACCAGCGCCGCTCCTAAAACCGGGAATCCTAACTTTTATCGGGGACTGAAATCGCTTAAATCCGACGAAGCATTAAGAAAATCAAATTCCAGCTCTAGTTCATCTGTCAAAACAAGTGAGACCCAGGGAAACGCCACCAATGATTCAGACTCTGCAGAAATTGGTATTATAGAATTGGTTCTCGAGGATATCATTTCATTTGAGCTATTTTTTCTATTTGATTTTGTTCTCTGTGTATACACCCATCGTCCTCCTTCGGACTTTTTATATATTTATTTTTATTGATTTCCTCGCGTATTTCAAAAAAACTCTGGCAGAAGAAAGTCAAAGATATCCTTGAAACTCTTCTATAATAAAAGCATGGACCTTTACAATAATGGTTTTTGCTCTCCCCAAATCCTTCGTCTTTCGCAAAGTCAGATTGGTTTGACAGGAGTACCTTTTTCTTAGTTTTCTTTTGATTTTGGCTTTTCTGTGGTGGGGGAGAGGAGATTAGTTCCTTTGACTTGTGCTTTTCCTTTTAACCATTCATCCGTATAGTGATCTGGTAATATTATAATAAATTTATGCCAGTCAAGCATAATAAATCACTCCTTCTCTGGATTTAGGTATGAAACAAGGATCTGCTAGGTCAAATCTGTATGAGATCTGTGCTGCAAAGCATTGGAAGCCCCCTGTATTTGAGTGCTGCAAAGAGGAAGGCCCTAGTCATCAAAGAAAGTAATGTCGAACTGCTTCTTCTTTATATAGATCACGCTAAATTTATTTCTCATATGTGTAGCGTGTGTTTTAAGTTCAGATAAATTTTAAAACATACAATCGTATTTATTTTTTTTAGACCAAACGTTTTAAACTAAAATTTTATATAACCTACTACTCCTAAAAAATTAAAAGAACTTACGAACTATCTAATTATTATTTTATTCTTACTTTTTTTACACCCTATTTCCTTTGTTTTTCTATCTTCTCTCCTCTCTCTTCTCTTCTTGTTTCTCTCTCCTTTTTTCTCTCTCATCTCTTATATTTTTAATAAAATCATACATTTTATAATAATTTTTCAATTACAAAAGTCTTTATAGTAATAACTATCCAAATACTCATTTATTCAAAACTACTTTTTTTCTATTTTTTTCTATAAACTCTTCTCCAAAAACCTTTTTCTAAAAATGTCTAAAAGTTTTTTTTATAAGCCATTTTCTAAACTCTTATCTAAATATACCCCTAATCTTATTTGTGGTATAATTTTACTCATAATATTTTTAATTTAGTACAATATTACCCATAATTTTTTTAATTTAGTATAATTCTTGGTACTCAAGAAATAAGATTATATGTAAAATTGTACCAAATTAAAAAAAATTATAGATGAAATTATACTAAATTAAAAAGATTATGGGTAAATTGTACAACAAATAAGATTAGGATACTAGATGTATATAAGAAATAAGATTAGGATATTAAGTGCTATGTAACCCTATTTTATACCGTAAATAATCTACAGTGCAGTGTTTTAATTGTACAGTGCAGTTGTTTTATATTCTAGGGCTAAGGAAGGGAGTTAATTAACCTAAAGTCTAATGACAACTGTAGAGAATGTAATGATAAATTCTAGTATAAGAAATGACAAGTTTATATTACTTACTTGCCATTAGGATTTTTTAATGATAAAGTCCCTTCCTTATACCTCATAGACATTACCCCCATATTCTATTATAAACAACTGATATGTAGTACGCTTCTAATAATGAAATTATGGGGAGTCAACACAAGCCACATTTTGTGTGTTGGTTTGGTTCGGGAATGTTGTCAGATGTCAATGAAACAAATAGACTAAAGTCAAGAGAATACATTGTGTTACTTTGTAGTGAGCAAGTTGGGTACATTGATGAGGAAGAGAGCTTTTCGAAGTTTACTTTAACTGGAGCTATACAACATATTTCAGATGTACATCTGTAATCAACTCATGCCCTGTTTAGTTCACTATGTATAGGATGGGGATGATAGTATAAGCAAATATAACCCAGTTAGGACTTTTTATTTGGTTGTTACCCTATAACACTTTCTACGCAAGAGGTGAGGGATAAGCCATGAAATGAGATGGAATCATATATAATTTTTTTAAGAACAAAAATCTTTACTATCCTTATTTTCTAACATATTGTCATACCTCTATGTTCCTATCACCACCACCAACATTTTCATTATTACCATGTTATGACATGAGTGTAGCATTATTTACATCTATATATTATTTTCATCCCATGGTCAAAGACATGCCCAAAGCCCAAATGTTACAGATTGAAGCAATTAACTCGTGATAGTATAAAGTGCTTATATGATAAAGACAATACTATACCATGCTATTTATGCTATCAAACATGGCCTAACTATAAACAAGTAAGGGTTAGGTGTAGAAATTCATGTGAATTTTAGGACCATGCAGATGAAAAGGTCTGACAGGTACTTGTTCCTGAACCCTTTGCTGTTTTGAATTTGTTGTGAGGTAGTTAAGCCAGAGGAAGGGTTTCATATTTAAGAAAGAAGAAAATAAGTAATCTCTATGATACTGAATGATTGGGTACTCATGATTCAGTTAACTGCCTCTCTTTCTCTCTCAATGAACTAGGTGATTTGCAGTATTAAATTACATTTTTGCTATCCTTGGAGACTAATTGATGATTTTCACAGATTCACTTTCAAGGTTATTATTGAGATAGAAGCAGGACCGAAAACGTCTCTAGAGTGCTTTGGTTCCCCTCATCCGAAAAAGAAAACAGCAGCAGACCATGCAGCCGAAGGAGCATTGTGGTTCTTAAAGCATCAATGTCATGTTAGGAAAACCAAATAGGGGGGCAATAGTCACTGAATATCATCATGAGCCAAAACTTCCAGAACCACCAAATTTATTTCATTCTTCAATGATGCTCTCTAGCCTTGGTTGCCAAAATATAGAAGCCGATAATTGCCTAGGAGAGCCTCCTGTGCTATTATTTCCTGTCAAATCCGGTGTCCTCTTCCTGGTTAGTGTATTGTTGTCATCGGGTTTTTCTTTAACTGTGACTCCAGTAAACATGCAAGGAAAGCAACTATCAATATAAAAACAATTACTCTTTCTGATTTATGATCTCTCTCTTTTGTTTCTTGCATGTTTGTTGCTGTCATGTAGTTGCTTGGGAATTTTATTCCTGAAGATACAACAGGTAAAGATCAGGCCATCATCATCTTCCTCGTCGCTGAATTGGATGCTCCTAATTTCATGAAATGGAGAAGGATAACGCTTTGGAGAAAGCCTTTGAAGCTTTCTTATGGTGCTTAATGGCACTACATAGAACTTCTGTCCCGGTATGAGCATGGTGTCTGGCGCAACAATCGCCCATGGCTGTTGAAACACATGGGATATGCAACACAGCTTCTCGGGTTACGACACATAATCTCAGCTGCAAGCACAGGCCTATCATGGAGCTCTGTATGACCGCCGGGATGAACAATCCGAAGGAACAGGGTTTTTGAACTATCGGTACATATCCAGCTACAAATTGACATGGTTTCTCTGTATTTTTAGGCAAGGGAGGGATAAGGGAACAATTAGTGTATGCAACCAACTCAACCATATGTAGGAGGATTTAAGTAAATAATCCAACAATGTATGAAACTCTTAGTTGTTGCTTGTTTCAGTCATTGATAACATCAATGCATAGAATCTGTTTTATCAATAAGTAAATTGTATCATTCATTTGTTTCTTGTCTGGGGGATGCTTTTTCATAAATTTGTCTTCTAATGCTATTTTTTTTAATTAAAAAAAATCTATTTGTTACGGTCAAAGAAGTGTCAGACAGCTTTCCCCCCTTCCTTCGGTCCTTTGTACAAGGATAAACAGTTGAGCGGCCAGAATTGGTGTGGTTTTGTGAAAGAGATTTCTATTCATAAGGCTTAGTTGATAAATTTAAATGAATCAGAGAGATTATATAAATTAATTAATTATAATAAATGTGATATAATTTTTTTAAAATATTTATGTATAATATTAGATTATATATCATTTTATAAATTAAATAAATTAGTTTTAAAAAAATAATAAATATTATATATAAAATAAATTAATTTGTTATATTTAAAATTAAATTTAACCCTCTAACTAGTTCTTATGTTAAGGATTAAAGTTAGTAATATTTAATGACAAGCTTCCTAGAGCCACTAGGTATACAAAGAACATGAGATTTCAGAGACTGTTGAAAAGCCAGTTCTGTGTCTTGTGCGTCCTCTTCGTGGAAGCCAAATCTAATTTAGAAATATCCGAATCTGTATCTAGAAATCACCATCCATGATAGTGAATCTCAATGAAATCCATTGATGCTTGGAAAAAAAATCTCAGGTCGTCGGTTTCACCTTTCAAATTTCACTAATGAAATCACACAAAAAAAAAACAAAGAACATTACTTCTGAAGTTTCTCTTTGTGATTCCATTAGGACCACTGGATGGATCGTTAAGGTTCATGGAAATTTGGCAAATAGCAGATAACAAAGCTGAGAACTACGCCATTAAGGGCATCCGCAAATTGACAGAATTTATCGAGTTACATTGAACCTTCACTTGTAAAGTTTTGTTTTGTTTGTTTTTTGACAGAACATTGACTTGTAAAGTTAAACAACCAATACATCAAAGATAAAATATACAAATTCTAACAAAATACAGCTATACGCATTTCACAAGTTATCAATGACAAGTTGCCCTAATGACAATATTACCTACCACACTTGGATGAGGCCTCAGACTCAACCCCGGGATATTGACATATTTGTATCATTGTGTTTAAATTGATTTTATTCAAAAAAATAATAATAAGTTGTGGATGATACAACTCACTCCTCACACTTCACGCAATACATAAGAACCAATATTTAATTTTTACAAAAATGTCAACTATGGTCTTATTTGAAGTCAAAGTATTTTGTTACATTTAAAATTGATATACACTAACTGCAATTAAACCTTAATTTCAGGAGGTAGAATGTATTTATCCCTTGTTCCAAAGCACATTTAATATTTTAAACTTACTATGAGAACCATATATTTCACTTAAAATATATAAAATGTCCGGGAGAGAACAAAACTCAAGGCTGAGTGTTTCAGCTTATGACTGACCACTAGTTCACCCAAAAGTGTCCTAAAATATAGTATGCAATCTGAAGCTTTACTAGGATTTACAAACTATAATGCTCTGTCACCACAAAAGACATGATAATGAATTATCTCTCTGTAAACAAAAAATACAAACTTTGCAGCAATATCAGTTTTAAACATCTCCAAAATCATTGCAAATTCTCGGAGCAGACTGATTCTGAAACTCTGAGCGACCCTCCTAGCTCCGTCGGTACCAAAGGGATGAGAGAGTGTAGGACATCGGTTATTAGTGGCCGATAACTTGGTTCTGGTTGTACACAAAGTACAGCTACTGCAGCAATCTGCAGAATGTTAATAATAGTTATGCAACTCGCAATTATCGGTAATTAAGAACGAAAACTTGTGATTATGGTGCTTCTAATCAATGAACCTGATATAAATGCTTCAAATCCATTGTGTTTCTCATTACAGGATCTATAATACTTGGAAGCTTTGATCTGTCAGTTAGCTGAGGCATGGCCTGCATACAAATCATAGGTTTTAACTTCTGATAAATAACCAAGCCCAGATGAACTGAAGAATTTGCAGCTAAAGTTCAGGATATAAAATATATTACACCCTTATTTTTTGAATTAAAGAGGTAGACACTAATGGTTTAAGGTTACAAGTAGGATTGAACCTGTGACATCTCACTTACATGACTAGGCTATAGGGCCATTGGCAATATATTACACCCTTGATGGTGTGAAATTAACATACCCATGTGACAATGGATTGGTATTGGTCTGAAGACATCTTGTCCATGGCTTTTCTTCCTGTTATAAGCTCTAGAAGGACAACTCCAAAAGCATATACATCACTCTTATCAGTTAGCTTACCTGAAAATATAATGAACAAAGTTCCTTAGGTTCTCAGAATTGTTAACAGAAGCATCATGATGATGCACTGAAAATTTGGAAGGCATCATTTTCTTTTCAAAAGATGAAATCTGACTTTATGAGCCAATCGGCATTTAGAATCATCAAGATTGAATGAAGACCACTTTCGTGAGAATATTGTGGTCATAATCAACTTGATAGATATAACAGATCAACAAATATGACTATGAAATTAGTATGGTAGAAAATTATACTGAATTTACAACACAAGACACCTTGTCCACTTTGAAGTAATACTTAAAAAGAGAGACCTCTTATATAATGAGCACTTCAAAACTACTTCATACCTGTAGAAACTTGACAAAAACATTTCTAAATGGAAAAAATGAAGATACCAAACAGGAGTATCAGTGAAGCACCTTCAAAGAATTTTAAAAGAGAGAAAGAAAAGCAATACTTCCGAAGAAGGAGAATTGATACAACTACTTTATTCAGTGCTTGTTTGGATTGGCGATTTGAAACCTCAATCTAACTTTTCAATCGTGATTTTACAGTTTACGAGGTAAATATGTGAGGGAAGTTTTGTCTTAGCTAGCATGAATGTGCTTATCAATTACAAATCCAAACAAGCACTCAAGATATACTGTAGGAAGGAGTAAGCTATTTGTTTTGATGATGACAGATATTTCTTATGTACCATGTGATATGTACTCAGGTGCTACGTAACCCAAAGTTCCCGACATCTTTATGTTCTTGTCTTGCATTACAGAACTTACAGCAAGCCCAAAATCTGATAGCTGAATCAATCAAAATTCAGCAAAAGCAAGCATAAGTAAACAGTTAAGTAACAAAGACATGAAAAAAATAATGAATGATTTTGGATCTGACAACCTTGGCATTAAAGTGAGAATCCAGAAGAACATTAGAAGATTGTAGTTCTCTATGAACCACAGGAGGATTAGAGTGCTCATGGAGATATTCTAATGCCCTAACAGAACCAGAGATTGTTAATTAGATCAGCCTATATAATCAGAACAAAGGATTCAGCATCAGAAACTGTTGCAGTACAATTCACAGGCTTACCTGGCAACATCAACGGCGATCTTTAACCGAAGGTGCCAATTTAAAGGTGATCCATGACTAGGCCCTACAATTGTGAGCGCAAATGAAACATATGATGCGTATGAACCCTACATATATATAGAGTATTATACTAATCCCTCTCATTTAACAGATAAAAAATGATACCATGTAATTGAGTTTCCAAAGATCCATTCTCCATCATTTCATAAACAAGAAACCTTGATTCACCATGAATACAGTAACCAAGAAGTTTAATGATATTCTGATGCCGAATCTTGCTTAACCAATTCACTTCATTCTGCAAATTTATCCAATAATTGGAGGCAAACTCGGTAAAGAGCAAAATCATATATATCCCAGGAATTACAGATTGTAAATATAAATAATAAAAGACCCTTACCTCAAATTCTCTATCAGCACTGCTATCTGCTTTCTTCACAGCTGCCTTGAGATGCTCATCAAAACAAGCTCTGTACACTAGCCTAGAACCACTCTCACCCAGAATATTACTTTTGTCAAAGCTGTTTGTTGCAACCTCTAACAATTGAAAGTCAAATATAGCAATTGAACTCTTCTTGTCTACCATTTTTGAGTAATTAAATTTAACATCAACAGGGCTAAGTGACACCCCTTTTGCAGCTTCTGCAAATTCAATAAACATATAGATGAGGGGTGGAAAAGCAAAGTTATCTGCATTCATGTTCTATAAATAGAAACAGAGAGTTTTTCATGCAAAAAAAAAATATAGATACCGATGGTCTTGGGGCTTTTAGAACTGGGAACTTTGAAGATTTTGTGTCGATGACACCAGATATATGTTAACAATAGGAAGATTGAAACAAGAAGGGCAGAACAAACAATAAGTGCTATTAGAATTCTCTTGTCCAAATTCTGATGGTGCCCTGCTCTAACCTCCGCAATACCTGGTTCAACAAGAGAGATAAAACCACACACACACACACATATATGTTGATATAGATTATTAAATAAAGCCAAAAACTTCAATAAAAAAAGGCAATGGCGCAGAAATATAAGAGGGAGGGGGTGATTCAGGTGAACTATATAATTGAATTGTATCATTAGTATCAAGTAATTAATTAACACTAGTATCAACAAGTGGGAAGCAGAACCTCTGAAAGAAAGCAGCTTTCTGTTGTCTAATTCTAATAATTAAGCAAAAATGAGAAGAAGAAAAACTTGTATCATCAGATCTATGGTTGAAAATGATAATGCTTAGAACAAAAAACCGAGTAATTTTATTTCCTCATATGGTTTTAGACTCAGAAAAGGGATAAATTGCAGCTTAACCACTTCTCCTGTTCGTTTCCCTGCAAGACTGCTTTTCTCAGAAACCAAAGAGAAGTTATCTTCTATAAAGTACGTTAATAGTGTACCCATCAAAATTCCTCACTGATTTATGGCCCCAGAAAAAGTTAAGACCAGGGATTTTGGTGGGGATTCAAAGTTTTGAGCTTTTTAAGTTTCGAACTGATGGTAAATCATCAACGCATTGTATCAAACATAAAGCCAACAGAAAAATTCAAAGCTCAAAATTAAGGAAACCAGCAGATAAATGCCTGAGGATGTGAAGTAGTACCTGGAGATTCAGCTTGAGCATTTGCGAAAAAATGAGAAACTGAAGGAGAAAAGCTTGATACCCAAATGACCAGGAACATAACTAGAAAATTACTCATGTTGCTTTAGCTGGGTGATTAAGGAAGAATGACACGGAGGAGTGTGTGTGTGTGTGTGTGTATGTGTGTGTGTGTGTGTGTGTGTGTGTGTGTTCAAAGGCTTGAGAAGAGAAAAATGTATTGGGGTTTGATTTTGAATCTCAGGTTTGGCAGTAATATGCTGTGAAGAAGAAATGGACAAAGGATCTTTCAGGGAAACCAAGAAAGCGCTTTTGAGTCCATCTACTACCAAACTGGATGATTGAAATGACTTAGGTTTGTTTGTTCGTGAGAGAGAGAGAGAGAGAGAGAAGGGCAATATAGAAAAGAAAGAAAGAAAGAAAGAAATGTAGAAATCATGTGGCGGTTATGCAAAGGTGAGAGTTCAAAAGTTATGGGGACACGAGTCTGAGAGGTGGATAGTGGGGAGAGAGAGTGGTAGAGACTAGAGAGAGAGATAAACTGGGCGGGGGACCTGCCGTGCATGTGGGTCATGCTGATGCATGTTGCACGACACAAGGTTAAAGTTCGAAGCTCTCTCTTTAATTAGTTCGTTGAAAGAAATTGCTGTGATGTCAAAAGTTTGAGAAGTGTTATAAAGTGTGAGAGGAATAATTTAAAATAAAGAAGATAAAGTGTGCATATATGTTTTTATTTATTGTGTTCCTGTCTTTTTATATAAACTTGATAGATTATGGGCCTATGGCAAAAGTTAAAATTATAATTTAAAAAAAAATTAACCTAAATCTCATTTTAAAAATTTTTTAAAATAAATAGTTATATTTGTCAAAATTTTGGTTTAGACCAAACTATAGTTTAAAATCATAATTTTAGATAAACTAGTCAGAGTAGCTTTTGAAACAGTAAAAACTACTTTCAACTACTCAATTACTATTTTACCCTTACTTTTTCTTACACCCTCTATCCTCTTTTGTCTATCTTTTCCACCCTCTCTCATTTCTCCTCTATTTTTTCTACTATCTATCATCTCTTATCTATCTTCTCCACACTCTCTCATCTCTCCTCTATCTTTTTTACCTTCTCTCCTATCTCATACATACCCTTTTTAGTAATTTTCCAATTATAAAACCTCTTTTTATAACAACTATCCAAACATTCATTTATTCAAAACAACTTTTTTTTCATAGGGCCTGTTTGGATAGGATTTTAAAAAAAGACTTATGAAAAAAAAGGGTTTATGGATAGCTTATGAAAAAGGGTTTTTAGAAAAGAGTTGATGGAAAAAAAGTGGTTTTGAATAAATAAGTGTTTGGATAGTTATTTTTAGAATGACTTTTTATATTGGTAAATTACCAAAAAGGATATGATTTGATTTAAAGTAAGAGAGAGGAGAGAGGTAGAGAAAAGAGAAGAGAGATGAGAGAGGATAGAGAGGAGAAAGGAGAGAGGGTGTAAGAAAAAGTAGGAGAGAGGGTGTAAGAAAAAGTAGGAGAGAGGAGAGAGAGTGTAAGAAAAAGTAGGGGTAAGATAGTAATTGGATAATCCATAAGCTCTTTTATTGTTGAAAAAGTTAATTTTAATAGCTTATTCAAAACCATGGTTTTGCCTAAAAGCACTTATGGACAAATATAGCTGTTTGTTTTAAAATTTCTCCAAACCAAAGTTTTGCCCAAAAGGGCTTCTAAAACCAAGGTTTGGGGTGCATCCAAACACACCCATAATCTCTTCTCTAAAAGCCCTTTTCCATAAATTGTTCAAAAGTCTATTTTTTTTATAAGCCCTTTTTAAAATCTTATCCAAACACACACTATAAATTAAAAAGTTAAGCTGGTGACTTATTGTCTTAAAATATTTTTTAAATATATTTAGTATTTTAAAATAATGTGTAGTATAATTTTATCTATAAAATATTTAAAAATGGTGCGATCTCATACAAACTAATAAGAATATTTAATTTTAACTATTAAAATGTTGAGTCAGCTAGAGTTTGACTAAAATATCATACATAACATTTAATATAAGTAGATGAGTTAGATATTTTTTTTGTAGAAATAATAAAATTTATTTTTGCTCATTCTTTCTTTCGATAGCTTCATTTAGGTGGATTGTCGCTATCATTATCCCGCATCTAGGTGCTAGATTGATAGTGGGTTGTCGTCAGGAAAAAATTGAAGGCTATTGAACTGTAAAGCGTTAGCTGTTAGAGTCGTCGTCGTTGGCTACCGAAGTCATTGTCACACAAAGGGGTTATTGCCAGCAATGGGGTGGGGTGGCGTGGGGTGGATGAAGAACCAAAAGCTATCGAGAAAAAGAATGAGCGAAAATAAATTTTATTTTTTTGCTAAAAAAACTTCCAACTCATCTACTTATGTAAATGCTATGTAGAATTATTTTAGTCAAATTCTAGCTGACCCAACATTTTAACAGTCAAAGTTAAATGTTCTTATTAGTTTAAATGAGATTATATAATTTAAAATATTTTATAAGTAAAATTATATCATACATTATTTTATTTTAGGACAATTGACACATATTAATTCTAAATTAAACGAGGGTTCTTAATGAGTTATGTGTCCCATTATGTCATGATTTATGAGCGCCACTTGGCATAAATTTTATATTTTACATGATGGAAAAATTCATGCTTTAAAATATTTCTATTTTTCTTCTTAATTCATTCCTAAGTTTTTGGCTAGTGCCTCTTTGTTACTTGCCTTTTTCGATTTACTCTTTATTCTTTAAGATTTTTGCAATATATTCTTATAATTATTAAAAAAACATTAATTTAATTTATACTTATAAACCTTTGCTAATAAATATAGTTGGTAAAGAAAACCTTTGCCAGTATATAATCAAAATATTTTTCTCACCAACCATCACATGTTATTATGGTATTAAAATAAAATAAAATTCAACACACGTAGACCAGTCAAACTAAAAACCTAATAAATCAATAAAATAGCTTCCTTATCAAAAATTTTAAAAGGTTATCTCATTGTATTTTATAGTATTTTTTCTCCCTTTATTAATAAAATAACATTGTTTTAAATTAAAAAAAACATGATTCATCATTGAACTAAAAACATTGCTCATACGTTTCACAAAATGAATATTAAGCTATGCTATTTATAAATTGTAAATATTACTAATACAATTTTGTTTATGAAATTTTTTAAATTAATTATGACAATTTTTTTTTATTATAAAAATTTTTAGAAAAAGTTAAGCTTACTTACGATCTAAAAATAGGGTAAAATCTTTCTTTCTCTTAGGTGATATTAATGTCAGATAAAATGAGTCATTAATTATCCTCAAACATAAATATAAATATTTTTTTAAATACTACGATTAAAATTATAATAAATAATATTTTTTGATATATTATTTTTTGATATATTTTAAATAATTATATATATCAATTCTTCCGTCACCTACACTTACGGATGGGGTTAATCATGACAATTGAAATTGACAATGATAACTATTATTGATCACGATGATATCAATTGGGTGCGTGTGGGGGTTCTATGACAATAGACGACACTCTAACTTAAGGTCCCTCTCCCAACAACTTTACAAAGATTTACAAGATTCATTCACTCTCGGGCAGTATTTATAATTTAATTTTAAATTTAAATTTTCAAAATAAAAAATTAAAATGTTTCTAAAATCAAAAGACAGTGATACAATAAAATGACAGTAAATATAAAACTTATTTATTATGTTTCCACTCTTTTTTGAATTTGTTCTTGCTAAGATATCCCTTTGAAATGGACCATGAATTTTTTTTTTGTTCCACAAATAGGTTAAACAAAAAAAAGGATTTTTGAAAACATGGTTTTCATGAGCAGACAATAAATAATAGCTGACAAATTCATTGAAGAAAGCCATCTAAGGAGGAAAATAAAATAAAATCAGAATGGCCTCATACCTAATACCTATTTTAGACAAAATTTAGCATGAGCAACACGATTTACAACAGGTAAAGATATAGTTAATTTTCATTTTTATTCCCTTCCTATTTTTGTTTTTAGCAACTAAGAATATAAACAACAGGATATCATTATTGTCGTGAAATCATCTGAAAAAGTGGTTCTTCCATGAAGGGGTTCTAATGGAAAAACCTATCTTCAATTGGTTTGCCTTTCATTACTAAAAATGTGTTTGGTTGGAGGGGAATAGAGATTTTAATGGGTTTGATTTTAAAAAATTGGAGAAATGGGGTTAAAATTTTTTAATTAATTCTTTTATTATGTTATCTTACATCATCTTCTCTTTTTTTTTTAAATTTTATAACCCCACTTTTCCCCTACAAATCCCTCATACCAAACACACTATAGGTATTTTATGAGCTTCACTCTTCCAAATCCATAACTATGATCGCATCGATACAGACTTCAAGACTCCTCTCATCATTCATTGTGTCTGGAAATGCTTCATTCATAGTTGTATAGAACATGCATGCTTATTTACCTTAACTTGGCAGGAAATTTGATCATCACTTTAGGATTTCGCATTTACTAAAGTTATATATTTTTCTTTAACTTCTTTTCTTAGGTTTTTTAGTAATTTTATTTGTGTATTAATTTTTTTTTGTACAAAAATTTTTAGAAAGGGGTTAGACTCACCCACGATCTAAAAGTAGAGCGAAATCTCCTTTTTTCCTAGGCGATATCAATGTCAGACAAGGCGACCGTCTATTATCCTCAGACTTAAACCTAGGCACCTATGAGATAGGATACTTATTCAAGCGCCACGACTGAAACCACAACAAAGTAATACTCTCCAGAGATCGAACACGTTTTAAATAGTCGTATGTCTTACCTTTTTTACCAGTTCAACTCACATAGGATAGATTTGGTGGATTAACTGGTGGTAGCATGAAAACTCTTATTACTTTAGTTCATTTTGTAGACTATTTCAAAAAAAAAAAACTTTTTTTTTTGTTGCCCACCCGGTTCACCGGAGCTTTGCCCCGACTACATCCGGATCCGACCCGCGTCGCGCACCTGGCTATGGTGGGTGAGTCTCCCAACGGGGATTTTCTACGTACGCCAAGGCTCGAACTCGAGACCTCGCTTAAGCGATACTAAGTCTACAATGCAAACCGAAACTAAGACAAATGCTGAATGGGCAACTCAGGCCCGTTAACATTGGAGCTGAAAGCCTAAAAGCGATGCTCATGGAATAAATTTAACTGAATTCTTAAAATCTTAAGGATATTTTTAGATTATATTTTTGAAAATAGTTTATGGGAAAATCCCCAATTGAAAATTTTATTAGTGAAAATTATTTGATAAATTTTTATACACAGAAACACAAAAAATACTGGTATTCTATAAATTTTATACACACAAAGCGATACTCTTGACTTAAATCCTTCTCAATAATAAAATTCTTAATAAGAGATTTTTCACCCCAATTTTCCCTTTAAATAAAAAAGACCTATATGTTTGTGTCCCTTGTTACAATGCATAGTCTCTGTTCATACAACAAAACAACCTACAAAACCCATATGTATAGACTATAGAGGTGAACCATCTCTTCTTTCCCTATTTCTCTACAACTCTAACCATGGGTGCTTCCAAAATCACTTATTTGAAAGAAAACCATAGTTTTAGAAGGGAAAATAAACCCCAAACACACAATAAATTTTCACCATCTACTTTTTCACTAAAACCATGATTTTAGTATAAGCTATCCAGGTATTCTTTCCACAATCTATTTTTTAAGAAAACCATAGTTTTAATACAAGTTAGGAGTAATAATCATTTTTTTTTCACAAAATCTATTCTTCAGAAACTAATCTAAATAGAGACCAATTTTGACATAAACCACACTTTTTTTTTTAGTTATCCAGCCGGTTCACCGGAGCTTTGCCCAGACTACATCCGGATCCAACCCACGTCGCGCACCTGGCTATGGTGGGTGATTCTTCCAACGGAAATTTTTTGCATACACTAAGGCTTGAACTCGAGACCTTGTTTAAGCGATACCGAGTTGCTTACCACTCGGACTAACACCCATTGGTTAAACCACACTCTTGTTGCTTCTACCAAGAGTGATCCCAAACACGTCTTTCATCATGTTGGGCCAAAAATAAAAGCTCAATAATTCGGTCCACTCTTAACTTTGGAGGGCCCAGTTGCAGCGGCTTACTAAACATGCAAACACACAATACCTAAACAATTGACACGCCACAAGGCAGATCCTGAGGTGTGTGCCTCCAATCTTTACTTGCATTAAACTCCTACTAACACTATTCATATTCAAATCTCAAACAGTGAAATTGGCACATACAACTAGGCTTCTTCCACTTCCACTGTTTTTGTGTGTGTGTCAATGAAATAATGTGTGCTTCATCCTCCCACATACCAGTCCCTCTCTTATACTTGCCCTTCCCTTTCTCTTCTCTGCATTCATACACAGCATCAAAGCATTATATTATCGTGTGTGTGTGTGGGTGTATAGATAATCAAACAGGAGGAGGAGGATTATAAACATGCAGTACAGAAATGAGAGCAAACAGTGTTGTGATTGTGACACTAGTGTCACTCCTCTTGATTAGCCAATGTGTAGCAGCAGAAAGTAGACAGAGGCAAATAAGATGAAGAATTGAGAGGGCTTAGAAGCAGAATCAGACATGGCAGCAACACCAGTAGAAGAAGAAGCAGAGGAGGTAAAAGAATGAGAGCAAACAAGTGTGATCAGTTTTACCTGTTTCTGTTTGATAAATGTGGTCAATGGCTTTTTCCTGCTTATCCTTTCAGGATAATCCCTTTGATTAGACCCAATTTATTATCATTCGCCTCCGTTAACGGCTTCTCCTCCGCCGGTAACGCCTTCTTACTCACCAAGAATCTCTCCTCCTCCATCACCGGTAATTCAATATTCTCCACCACCGCCACTACCACCACAGGTAATTCCTCCTCCGCAAACTTCATTGCCGCCACCGTCGTTGTCATCCCCACCACCACTATGCCCACCCCCAACCTCTACCCTGTCCTTCACCCCCACCAACTTGTCCCTGTCCATCTCCGTCTCCGCCGCCGCCTCCACCGAGTCCGTCTCCATCGCCACCGGCGCCTTCATGTCTGCCACCGTGATTTCCATGGAGCCCACTACCGCCATTGCCCCCATTTCCGCCGTTGGTCTTATCACCACCACCACCGTCCCCAACTCCTCTACCGGCAGTTCTTCCACCGTTGGTTATTCCAACACAGCTTGCTCTTACTCCTCCGGCAGATGTACCATCAACTCCAACATTACCGTGGGTATCACCTCCTGATGTAGATACTTATCCTCCGCCACCTGCGTCGAATCTTCCCCCCGATGGATCACACCAGCAGCTCCACTTGTCCCGATGTTCTCGACGCCGCCGCGTCCCCAACAATCACAGAATGATCCACTCGTATTTTCACCCCCTCTGGTTTCAAACCCAACTACGCCGGACACCGGCGTGATCCCGATGCCGGAGTTTCCTATCTCGCAAACGCCGCCGGTTTTTCCTGACGATCTAGTTCCTCCACGCCGCCAGTCTTTCCTTTTACGCAGACGCCTGACATTTTCTTGCCGCCTCACGCCAGTCCACAACTCCCAGATAATTCCACAGGAACCACCGTCGTTTACGTTAACTCCACCAGCCTTTCCTATCCCAGAGACGCCAGATATTATCTTGCCGCCTCCGATGGTTCTGCAAATTCCAGAAGAACCACCGACTTTTCCGTTGACACCACCGGTTTTTACTACGCCAGAGACAGCGGATATTTTCCTTCCGCCACCAGAAAATCCCGTGCTACCCGGAGACCCACAAGAGCCATTTCCATTTGCATCGTCTCCACCCTCGACGGAGATTATCCTTCCAGAACCATCGCAAGAGGCACCTTCGCCACCACTAGTATTCTTTACCCCGCCATCCGATGCTCCTCCTTTCAAAAACTACTGAGAGAGAGATGTAAGACAAGTATTTAAAAGATCAAAGTTATAGTTTAGAAATGGGTTTGAATCGTGTACATCATTAGTTGTTTTGAATTGTTCTGAAGCGATTTTTTTGCTCGTTTATCGCTGTAAGGCTATATTTGGTTCAATCAAAGAGAGAGTGATAGGTTAAATTAATTTAGGAGAGAATAAAAAAAGATAAGGAAAATTATAAATATAAAAGTAGGGGAGGAGAGATAATATTTTTTATTTAGTTTAGGGGTAAGGGGAGGAGAAAGGAGGGGATATAATTAAAAATTAATAAATATACTCTTTTATTTTTATTTAAATTTATTTACTTTTTATTTATAATATTTAAATTAAAATTATTTTTTTTTAATTTATAAATTTAAAAAAACTTTTTACTTTATTTATATATATATGATAAATTAAAAAATATAATAAAATTTTATAATTATTATATATATTAATATAATATATAAATAAAATTTATTTTTATTCTAAATTTCACTTCTCACTTATTTTCTTCATATTTTTATTATTAACACGGGTATAATATCAAATAAAAATCAAAAATCAAGACCATTACTTTATGTGAAGGTCAGCTGGAAATCAAAAATAAAATTATTGTATTACTGTTTGAGAAGATCAGTTGGAGGGTAGAACTGAAATTTTATAAAATTGTCATAGATAATTTTGTCTAAAAGTGAAGTAAAGTTTCTCACCCCTAAAAAAAAAAACCCAATTTTAGAGGGGTGAGAGAGGGGGATAGGGGAGCAAATAAGGACAAAATTTTTTCCCTCCCCTCCCCTCTAATTTTTTAATCAAACACTCATATACTCTCCTCTCCAAAAACCCCCAACTAAATAATGCCTGAGCATATGCTGAAAATTCTTGGTTAGAGAGGGGCTCACTAAATAGTGTGAAGTCTCTTTTTATTTTAAATAATATTAAAATTAGATAAAATAAACGGTTAATTAATTTAAATATAAATTTAAATATTTAAGAGTTAAGTAATTTTTTTAATTTTTTTATAAAAAATTTTAAAAAAAAGTTAGACTCACCTACTATTTAAAAGTAGAGTAATTTTTTTTAAAATAATATTAATATCGAACAAAACGAATTTTCTTGATATTATTTGGATTGAGAACTGAAAACAAGAGCGAGTTGGCCCATTTAACATTGTTTTTACTCAAAAAAAATTAAGCTTATCAGTAACTTGATTTTACCAAATTTTGCAATAAAGATTTTGATCAAGAAGGGAGGGTAACCACAGTGTCCGGTGGAGATGGACCAAGAGTGGAGCTTTCTACACAAAATCTGCTTATTTGGCATTAAGTTTGACTTTTGTAGTAACCTTTCTATTTTTTAATATAAAAATTAATTAATTAATTTAAAAATATTAAAGAGTATATAATATAAATTAATTTTAAAAATTTAAATTTAATTATAATTAATTAATTTAATTTTTTTTAATTTATTTAAATTGATTAACTAATTTTTATATTAAAATTATAAAAAGTACTGGATAGAAGATGGGACAATATTTGGAAGTTGAAAATTCGCCATAGATGGAAGATGTTTGCCTAGTTATTGAGCCATGGGCGCCTCATAACTAATAATCTTAAAAGGAAAAGCCACTGAAGCTCTGAACTAGAATGACACTGATACAAGGTAGGCATGTTTATGGAAACTCCCAATGGCCCAAAGGGTGAGAACCTTCATCTGGTTGATCCTTAAAAAGAAATTGCTCCCCGGTGCTGAAAGCTACTGAAGAGGCATGACTCTTGAACAAAGCTGTTATCTCTGTCAAGGCAACACTGAAACCATTGATCCTGTACTCACAGATTACTACTCTATTGCTGCCTCAGAATTCTTCCATATGATATTTGGCGTGATTTTTGCTGAATTATGGGAGGCGAGGAATCATAGGATTTTTGCTCATGAAATTTACACAATTGATAAGTATAAAGAGTTCTTCTATGTCTCTTTGTATAGCTTTTTATAGTTTTTTCTAGTCTCCCTAGGATGTAACCGTGGTATTCTTTTGTCAATTTAAATGAGTGTTATCAATAAAATCTAAAGGTATCGTCTTTTTTTCTAAAAAAAATATAAATGGACACAAGGCTTAATAGTCTCATTTACTATTTACTTTTCGGGGATAAAATTTTCAACAGGGATTTGTTCCCAATTTACCTAAATTATTTTTACAATTAGCCTGTTTAATTTTTTCTAAAATTATAGTTTTAAAAGAGCATTTAGCATAAATTTTGATTTGAAAAAATTTTAAAACAGACAACTATATTTGTCTATAAGTACTTTTGGGTTAAACTATAATTTAAAACTATGGTTTTAAATAAATTATTGAGACTAATTTTTGAAACGGTAAAAGAGTTTATAGATTATCTAATTACTATATTATCCTTACTTTTTCTTATACCCTCTCTCCTCTACCTCTCTCCTCTTTCCTTTCTCCTCTCTCCACTCTCCTATCTTTTCTCCACCCTCTCTCTCCTCTCTACCCTCTCTCGTCTCTTTTTTTACCTTCTCTTATACATTTAATCAAATCATACTATTTTTAGTAATTTATCAATATAAAAAATTATTTTAAAAATAACTATTTAAATATTTATTTATTTAGAACTACTTTTTTTTTTTTCATAACACACGCAGTATATTATTATTATTATGTGAGCTTGTTAACCAGGCAATTGGACTACTTAATTTTATTTAAAAGTTATTTAATTATTTAATATTACTTTTTATTTAATTATTATTTCGCTGTTGATGTAACTTGCTATTAGATCATCAAATTCATGACTCTTGCGTGGTTTTCACGTCTGGCTCACTATCAAAACGTTCCAGATAGAATTTTCTCTCCATTCAAATCCTCTCACTGGTCTTTTTCCATCCGTGCCATTCAGTTTTCAGAATTGAACTGCTCATTCTCTTGCATTCCAAAGATGTCATTTGAACGGGCTGATTTACCTGCTGAAATGCTGGGAATTGATCCTCCGATCACTCTACCACCGCCGTGACTTCGACTCTGTATCTTTGGTTTGCAAGAGATTCTACTCTATCACCAGGCGCCTTCACTCCTCTCTCACTATTACGACTCAACAATTCCGTTCCTTCCTCGCTTTTTCCTCAGATTTGCCGCTATCAAGTTCATCGATTTCAGTAACTTCGACGGCGATCTCAATCCCGTGCTTGCTCAGATTTCAAAATCTCGATTGGCCCTCGATTCCCTCAATATCTCCAATCGGAAATCCCTTCCCGTCGATGGACTGCGAAAATTGGGTTCGGAGATGGGAAATCATCTGAGGGTTTTGATCTGTTCCGGTATTCGCAACCTTCAGGATAGCGATCTAGTCGTCATAGCTGATTCCTTTCCTCTTCTTGAAGAGCTCGACATTGGATACCTTAACGTAACTGATTCTGGGTTCATGGCGTTGACTATGAGGCTGAAGAACCTACGCAGGGTCAAAATTGGTAGTCGCGACATCACTGATGTCTCTCTTCATTCTCTGTTTGTGAACTGTGAGTTTCTGACATAAGTCTCACTTGATCATTGGAGCAGCTTGTCTCAAGTGGGCATTGCTTCTGCAATCCTCAAGAGACCGCATCTGAGTTCTATCTCCCTCAGCAATGTCAAGGATCTACGTCTACCCATTATTTCAAATTTTATTGATTCACTGAGTACTTTGAAAAGTTTAACCGTTTTTGAATTAGTAAAAGCCTCTGTATCAGATGAGTTGCTCTGTTCAATTGCAGATGCTAATCTTCCATTGAGTAAGTTTATCCTGAGGAACTGTTCCGGCTATACATATGCTGGAATCTCTTGCTTGTTGGCAAAATGTCAATCTCTTCGGTACTTGGATCTTCAGAAGGCTGAACTCGCAGATGAAGAGATGAGGGGGTTATCTTTGTTTCTCCGTGACGTGACCTTCATAAACCTAAGGCTATGTTTGGTTCAACGGAGGAAGGGAGGGGAGGTTAAGTTAATTTAAGGAAGGGTAGGGAAAGGTAGGGGAGGTTATAAATGTGAAGGTAGGGGAGGAGAGATGATATTTTTTGTTTGGTTCAGGAAGGGAGGGGAGGATAGGTAATAAAAAATTGACAGATATACCCTCAAGACTTTATTTACATTTATTAATTTTTTATTTATAATATTTATATTAGTATTGTTATTTTTTTATTTATAAATTTTAAAAAAACTTAATTTATACTCATAAAACTTAATCATGCTATAACTTTTTTTTTTACAAAATCTTTAAAATAAGTTAAGCTCATAGAACTTAAGACATAAAGCAGACTAACAAAATAATTATATTTCATTACACAATTACATAATCACATAGGTTAAAAATTTTTTTTTTTTTATACACAGAGAACATTGAACAAAATTGTATCCGGCGAGAACTCTGGATCAACTTGTTTCATTTTCTTGTATTCTTCTAAATCCACCTCAACATTCTTGATTCGCTTCTTGTATGCATTGTACAGTGTCTTCTGGTTAAAAACTGATTTAAGATACATTAAATTCACACCTCATTAGAATCACTCTCTATATACTTGGCTTAAGTTAATAACAGGTTCATGATGCAGAACAAGATAGAACTAGCAGCAGAACTTCCCAAAACGCAATGTGCAATTCGTCAATGCGGTACCCTCAATGCAAACTACTTTAGTTAATGTCAATATTCTCTTTATGCAAAAGGTACCCTAATCTTCAACTCGCAACTTAATTTTGATGCAATAGTTTTCATTCACCATAAATAAATAAATTACATAACAGCATAATTTCAAAGAAAAGAAAATAATTACTTTAGGTAAAGAGCCAAAAACCCGCTCAGTTGAGGAGCCATAAATAAGTGTATGTTAAAAAACAAACTGAAATCAATTGATTCACTATGAATGAAAGATTTTCAGGTAGTTTGAAGTTGTTCAATTAAACCAAACAAAGCCTATTGAAAGGTTGGTTCACATTGGTTTAGTAGGGCCAACTCAATTCTTGTTTTCTCCCTAGATTCATGCCCAATGAAATGAAATTCTAATTAATCTACGCCCATTAATAAAATAGTTTTATCTTACACTTGTCAGCCCTAAACTTCAAAAGCTTTAAAACAAGGTAATAAATAAGTGCCTAAGAAGCCTCTTAACCTGCACACTATTGTCAAAATAAATGTCTAGGCATAGAACATCAACAATGAAAACATACCATTTTTTTGCAAAAGAATAAAACATACCATCCGAGCCAAATGTTGCAGGATCCTTCTCCCATTTCTTATACTTTTCTTCTGCTGCCTCTTGAGTGTCGAGCATATATGCTTTAGTCCTGTCAAGACCATTTGCATCTAGGAGTTTCCCAATTTGTTTCTTCCTATCCTCAAGCCACTTCTGTTTAGAAATACCCCTAGATTCTGCTGGAGCTTCCATCTTCTTTCTTTCGGCAGCAATTTCAATTTGATTACCTTTTTTCGCTTCTTGCTGCCAGTGAAACAAAAAATGAATACTAATTTTATGTAGACATAGAAAATGAGTTCTGAGCTCAACATTTCAACAGTTTACCATCTTGTTCCTCAATTCCATCCACTTTTTCTGTCTCTTTGAAAGATTAGCATATCCTTGTTCAACGATTTCTGATGCAGGTTGTTCATCTTCGCTACCAGACTGCTCTTCATCAAGATAGGGCTTTTCATCATCTATGCACTCAGCAGGATACATGTCATCTGAGGGGCCTTGCTTACTGTCGCCACTAGCTAGTATAACTTCTGATAGATATAACAAACGAAGAAAATATTACAAAAGATATGTAAAATAAATCGTAAGTGCAAATTTGAAAATCGAAATCAACATTTTTGGATGCTTTCCAGCATACTTAATTATAGCATGCTCCCATGGAAAGACTGGTCTAATCAGAAGGCAAGCTTCTGCAAGAAGGGCTATGAAAGCCTTATTCATCTTATGCAAGCAAACGATTAACTTGGTCTGCCAAATGGAATCAGTACAGAGGACTGTAATTATTGAGGAAAGACTAACCTGGTTCCTTTTGCTGCATCTTAGTTTTGGCTTCAGCTATTACTTTAAAGCAATAATCACAACACTCATGGAAAGGATTACTGGCATTTCGGCAATCAGGGTGTATTGATCGTTCTTCAGACATTGCAAAAAGTAATATTCTCTATATCCCTGCTGCAGATAGCCCTACAAGATTAAAAACAAACGTAGAGATTCTAAAAATAAAGCAAAATCTTTCATGCCCAAAACTCTTTCGGAAAACAAAAGCATGCACAGAGCTTTGAATCGAAAGAGCTTAAATTACCTCTTTATTTATTATCGGAGCGACCCAATCGCTTCAATACTTTATAGTAGCCGAAGAACAAAATTGAACAAAATCGTATCCAGCGAGATCGGGCTTATTTGGAGGAGCGCGCCGACGGAGAAGGAGACAGAAGCAAACGCGGCAGTCTGTTGTGGAATGGAATGGCGGAAAACCGAAGGAAGAATGGGTTTTTTACACGTGGGGGCAATTCTGGCAAATTGAAAAATGAGTAGGGGTAATTTAGTCAGGATTATACCTAATATTTCTCACCCCTCCAAAAAACCCCAAATTTGGAGGGGTGAGAGAGAGGGGTAGGGGAGCAGAAGAGGACAAAAAAATTCCCCTCCCCTCCCCTCCATTTTTTCCAACCAAATACAATTATATCTCCCCTACCCTACCCTCCCCTCCAAAACCCTCCAACCAAACAATGCCTAAGTTTTTCTTCAAAGCTGACCAATTCAAAATTTTCTAAGACATATTTGGATTAGCTTTTGGAGAATAAATTTTAGAAAGAATAGAGTTTGGGAAAAAGTGATTTTAAAAAAATAAGTGTTTGTATAGTTATTTTTAAAATGACTTTTTATATCGGTAAATTATTAAAAAGGGTATAATTTTATTAAAAAGATGAGAGAGGGTGGAGAAGGGAGAAAAGAGAGGAGAGAGGGTATAGAGAAGAGAGGAGAGAGGGTATAGAGAAGAGATGAGAGAAATAGTAGAAAAGATAGAAGAGAGAGGAGAGATAGTGTAAAAAAATAAGAGTAAAATAGTAATTGAATAGTTCATAAGTTCTTTGACTGTTTCAAAAGCTATTTTGACCAGTTTATCTGAAATCATAATTTGGTCCAAATTGAGATTTTGTATAAAAATGACTGTTTGTTTTTAAATTTTTTTAAACCAAAGTCTAGGAGTTTTCCAAATAAACAGTAACTCTCACAATAAACTTCTTAGTGAGATCAGGATGGAGAGGACGGCTCTTGGGACAGAAGGCCTAGAAGAAGACTGTTTGAATGATTTTGTCGTTCACTCTCAAGTGAAGACTCTCTATTTAGGTAGTAACTTTCAATTGAAGGACGAAGATGTCAAAAGGTTTGTTTCCATGTGTCCCAATTTAGAGCTTCTTGACATAAACACTTGTTGGAATATCACAGAAGGTGTATTTGAAGCTTTAAGGTACTGCCCTAAGATTACGCATCTGAGCTTAGCTGGTTGTGCAGCAGTAACTGGATTTGAGATAGGGTTTGAATTACCCAAACTGAAAGTGATGAACTTTATCGCAATCAAGGATTGGTGATGAAGCCCTTTCAATGGTTTCAAAGACTTGTTTTGGGCTAACAGATTTGGTGTTGCAGAATTGCTTTACTGTGACAGCAAATGGAGTGTGGTTCGTGATAGCAAATTGCAGTAGAATGAGAGAGATAAATTTGAAGCAATGTAATAAAGTGCGTTCTGATATTATTCCTTGGATGGTATGTTCAAGCTCTTCATTGAGGAAAATAATGGCTTCCCCCCAGTTTTCGTGCTAGTGAGAGCCAGACAGAACTCTTCTTGCGGCATGGATGCCATGTTTGTTAGTGCTAGACTGCCAGTGATTAAGAGACTCTGTAAAATATGTTTTCTTCATTTATATGACAAACTGATCAGTAAATAGTAGTATTTTGCATTTATTATATTTATGCTTTGTGAATACCACTTTATATTTTTAATTGTAATGAAGTTGTAATGATAAGTTGAAAACAGGGTTTTTTCTATTTCTTGTGTTAATGAAGATGGAGAAGACCAAATGGACCCCTAAGCCTCTCTCTTACGATAAACCAAGACACATGGCTCCTTTCTCGATTGTTACAAATAGAGAATGTCTACCTCATGTGATGCATCAAGTATGAAATGTTGTTCATTCTCTGATTTTGGAACTTATTTGTTTTTTGGTTTGATATTGATATGCTTTATTGATTGCCCTCTTTATCTCTCACTGGGCAGCAAGGACCCCTTCTTGATTTTTTTTTAGGAAAAGGCAAAATAGTATTAATAATTAAGCAATTTACATAGTTCTCTTGTATATGATTATCTTTATTTTAGATTATGTACATATTAGAATAAATTTTTTCTTAAAAAAATAAATATAAAAATATTCAATCTAAACTATCTAAATTAGATATATACAGTGCATGGTGATAATGAAAAAAAGTTTCCTAGGAATTTATTTGGAATTAAATTTCTTTATCATATGGGGATATAGCCTTTGAATCTTAAAAAGAATCGGTCCATTACTAGCTGCCAGAGCTCTGTTCAGGGGGAAGCTCTAGCACCGGCTACTGCAGGTCTGGCACTGTGACCTCAGAATTATTGAGAAGGAGCTAATCCTGAAATCAGCTCATTTAAAAAAAAATTAAAATACTCATAACCCCTCGATTATAGATGAGTTGTATATAACACTCCTCATCTTTAAAAATTTAAATTTTATACTTTTATTTTTTAAATTTTGACTATGAGCACCCTGCTGTTAAAGTAGTTGTTAAATTTAACGGATCACATGCTATGTTAGATTATTAAAAATTAGGGGGCATATGATATGTAATTTTCCTTAGTTTATTAATTTATTCCGACTTAAAGTACTAAAGAGTGTTTTGGTGATTCAACCAGCAATAATGACCCTAGCACCCACATTCGCCCCGTCGTCTTGCTCTCAGCCTCTAGCAACTCTGCTACTCGCTAGTCCTTTCTATTTACAGCATTTGATTCATCTTCTAATCACATTCATCTTTCCATAAAATCATCTTCATCAAATTCTTTCTTTAAATCTGGAACTTTTTTTCCCCCACCTGATTTATTAGAGTTTTGTCTCGACTATATCCGGATCCGACTTACGTCGTATATCTAGCTATATAGTGAGTGAGTCTCCCAACAGACATTTTTTATATACGCTAAGGCTCGAACTCGAGACCTCGTTTAAACGATACTGAGCCGCTTACCATTCGGATCAACTTTATTAGTGAAATTATTTCTTTATGACTACGTTTATCATCTCTTCTCGTCTTTCACAAGCCTGTCTCCCTGACTACACTCCAACTTCTTATTTTCAAATTATAGACGATATGGGATATTAGTTGCTAGCCTCAATTGCTTTGGTATATTTGGTTGCTAACTATATCCAATTGATAATATGATTATATCAATTGCCAGCCTCAATTGTTTGGTATATTTAGTTTATATAATTATATCAGTTGCTAGCCTGATACAAGTGGATAGAATACCATTACCAGGATATAAGTAAAAAGGTAACAGAGATAGGATGCATAAGAATTTTTTGAGTGAAGATTATGATTAGATGATGAACCAAGCATCACAGACAGAGTAAGTGTGTGTTTGGGTGCATAGTTTGAGAATTGATTTTAGGCAAAATTTTGGTTTGGAAAAATTTTATACAAACAGTCATTTTTGTTCAAAATCTTGGTTTGGACCAAACTATAATTTCAAACCATGGTTTCAGAAAAATTGGTCAGAATAAATTTTAGAACAGTAAAACAACTTATGGACTATCCAATTACTATTTTATCCTTATTTTTTTCTTACACTATCTCTCCTCTCTCTTCTATCTTTTCTACTATCTCGCATCTTTTCTCTCTACCTTCTCTCCTCTCTCTTCTCTTCTTTATATTCTCTCTCCTCTCTCTTCTCCATCCACTATCATCTTTTCTCTATTCCTCACCCTCTCTCTTCTCTCCTCTTTTTAATAAAATTATACCCTTTTTAGTAATTTATCTTTCTAAAAAATTATTTTAAAAATAACAATCTAAACACTTATCTCTCCAAAATCTATTTTTCCTAAAATTTATTTTTTAGAATTTATTTTTTCTAAAATCTACAGTCAAAAGCTAATCTAAAGAGGCCATATGGGTTAGAGGACTAGCGAGTTTCGAGAAGCCGAGAGCAAGACGATGGCATGAATGTGAGCGCTAGGGATTTTTATTGGTTGAATTATCAAAATACTTTTTAGTAATTTAAGTCAAAATAAATAAAGAAAATTACCTATCATATACCACCTAATTTTTAATGACATGTGTTCCTTAGATCTTAAGTTAGGGTGATCATGGTCAAAATTTAAAAGATAAAGGTGTAAAGTTTAAACTTTAAAAAATGAGTACTGTATGCAACACATCATCTCATATAAAAGTATATATGGGCACGGCTAGGTAGGACAGTCCCTGCATAAAAAAAGTTTGGGCTATATTTTGTAGCCCGATGCCCGGCTCTGTCCGATAAAAGTCCTAATCATTTCAGACTGAGCATGAGCGGGCTGGGTATGGGCGGGCTGGGCATGCCCAAATCGTAGTATCTCGCTCATATTGTGAAAAAAAAATCTGCAATCATGAATTTATAAAATAATATAATATTTATGTCTTCAAGAATTAAATAATATCCATAATCTATTAAGAATAAGGTAATAAAAAGATAATAATTAAAGTCTTGAAGTCTATTGTATATATAAAAAATAAAGATTGAAATCTGTAAGGGTCGGATATCTGTAGCGATATTGCAACATCAATAATTGAATGCTTGGCAAGTAAAACATATGAGTAACTTTAGTATCTATATAAATATAAGAGTTATGTTCAGTACTTTAAAAATAAACAAGGAGAGTTATCAACTAAAGTAAAAAGTGTAAAGTTATAAATAGAATAAGTTAAGAAAAAAATAAGATTATAAAAAAAATAAAATAATAATATATATATATAGCCGGGTCAAATAGATAGGACGGCATACCATGTCTAATATCCTGTTCTGCTTGATACTTAGCCCTACTCTACTCTATCCAAATATATTTTAAGTGATTTTTTCTAGGCTGAGCTGGTCAATTTTTTACCGGGACAGACACTCGGTATTTTGCACACGCCTAATCTCATAAGTCGTTCAAGGGGTGTCATTCGGCGAACAACTTCACCTTTTGTTAAAGTTTGGCGTGTTTTTCACGTTTGGTTCACTCCCAAAACATTTCATATAGAATTTTCTTGATCTTCAGTTTTCAGAACTGAACTTCTCTGAGATTGATTGATTCTCTTGCTTTCCAAAGATGTCATCTGAATGTTCACTCAAAGAAAAAAGGATGTCATCTGAATGGGCTGATTTACCTCGGGAATGCTGGGAATTGATCCTCCGATCACTCAATCACCGCCGTGAATACGACTCTGTATCTTTGGTTTGCAAGGGATTCTACTTTATCACCAGTCGTCTTCACTCCTCTCTCACTATCTACGAACCAACAATTCCGTTCCTTCCTCGCTTTTTCCTCAGATTTCCCGCTCTCAAGTTCATCGATTTCAGTAACTTCGATGGCGATCTCAATCCCGTGCTTGCTCAGATTTCAAAATCTCGATTGGCCCTCGATTCCCTCAATATCTCCAATCGGAAATCCCTTCCCGTCGATGGACTGCGAAAATTGGGTTCGGAGATGAGAAATCATCTGAGGGTTTTGATCTGTTCCGGTATTCGCAACCTTCAGGATAGCGATCTAGTCGTTATAGCTGATTCCTTTCCTCTTCTTGAAGAGCTCGACATTGGATACCTTAACGTAACTGATTCTGGGTTCACGGCGTTGACTATGAGGCTGAAGAACCTACGCAGGGTCAAAATTGGTAGTTGCTACATCACTGATGTGTCTCTTCATTCTCTGTTTGCGAACTGTGAGTTTCTGAGAGAAGTCTCACTTGATCATTGCAGCAGCTTGTCTCAAGTGGGCATTGCTTCTGCAATCCTCAAGAGACCGCATCTGATTTCCATCTCCATCAGTAATATCATGGATCGACGCCTACCCATTATTTCAAATTTTATTGATTCACTGAGTATTTTGAAAAGTTTAACCGTTTTTGAATTTGTACAAGCTTCTGTATCGGATGAGTTGCTCTGTTCAATGGCAGATGCGAATCTTCCATTGAGTAAGTTTATCCTGAGGAACTGTTCCGGCTATACATATGCTGGAATCTCTTGCTTGTTGGCAAAATGTCATTCTGTTCAGTACTTGGATCTTCAGAAGTCTGACCTGACAGATGAAGAGATGAGGGGGTTATCTTTGTTTCTTCGTAATGTGACCTTCATAAACCTAAGTTTTTCTTCAAAGCTGACCAATTCAACATTTCTAACTCTCACAGGAAACTGTCCTTTGCTTAGTGAGATTAGAATGGAGAGGACGGCTCTTGGGACAGAAGGCGTAGAAGAAGATTGTTTGAATGATTTTGTTGTTCACTCTCAAGTGAAGACTCTCCATTTAGGTAGTAATTTTCAATTGAAGGACGAAGATGTCAAAAGGTTTGTTTCCATGTGTCCCAATTTAGAGCTTCTTGACATAAACACTTGTTGGAATATCACAGAAGGTGTATTTGAAGCTTTAAGGTACTGCCCTAAGATTACGCATCTGAGCTTAGCTGGTTGTGCAGCAGTAACTGGATTTGATATAGGGTTTGAATTACCCAAACTGGAAGTGCTGAACTTCTCGCAATCAAGGATTGGTGATGAAGCCCTTTCAATAGTTTCAAAGACTTGTTGTGGGCTAACAGATTTGGAGTTGCAGAATTGCTTTAATGTGACAGCAAATGGAGTGAGGTACGTGGTAGAAAATTGCAGTAGAATGAGAGAGATAAATTTGAGGCAATGTAATAAAGTGCGTGCTGATATTATTCCTTGGATGGTATGTTCAAGCTCTTCATTGAGAAAAATAACGGCTCCTCCAAGTTTTCGTGCTAGTGAGAGCCAGACAAAACTCTTGCGGTATGGATGCCGTGTTTTGGTACCAGCCCCCAGGAAGAGAAGAGACTCTGGAGGGCTTCCCTGATATGTAAAATATGCTTTCTTCAGTTATCTATGACAAACTGATCATTAAATTAGTATTTTGCATTTATCATATTTATGCCTTGTGAATATCACTTTATATTTTCAATTGAAATGAAGTTGTAACGATAAGTGGAAAACAGTGTTTTTCTGTTTCTCGCGTTAATGAAGTTGGAGAAGACCAAAGGGGCGCCTAAGACATGTTCCTTCTCTGATTTTGGAACTCATGTTTTTTGTTTGACTAGGGAACCTTAGAATTTTATTTACAATAAAAAAATAATAAGTCAATTTCTGGTGATTACATGTTAAATTTATTCATACAATTATAAATTACCTTGAAAAATTAACATAACAGTTTTACAGTGCTCTACAATTGACAAGTGCATGTTGGGATTTTAACAAGTCAATCTCTGGTTGATGTCGAAATATATTTTCAATTCAGTCCAGAAAGGGATCTTTAAAAATTAACACACAACAGTTCTTCAATTCACAAGCATGTGTCCTGATCTTGACAAGTTAATAACTAGTTTTCACATCACATTTACTAAATCTAGCAGGCCGACAGAAGAATTTAGTAATATCTTGGACCCAAAATGCTATTATCTTGCTTCTGGGAGCCCCCAATGACATTCTCCCATGATTGTTGACAAAGGCTTGCCACTCATTCCACAGGCTTTTGCACATGGCTGTCCTTTCTTTAGGGCTTTTGCACAGAGTCAGAATAGTTCTGTTATGCTGCATCGGGAAACCAACATTTCTCCACCTATCTTCCCCTTTTATCTGAGAATCCAATCTCCATTAGATCCAAAAATCAATGGTTTAGATTTAATATTTCATTTTTGATCTGATAGTGGAGATTAGGTTCTGCCATAAATAGAGTGGGAGACCGAGAGAAACCGGATCCCTCTCGCTACTGGGTTATGGAGACGGTTCCACATTCTGATCCAAGTCAGATGTGCCTCTACTGGCGTTCAGAATATGGTAACATGCATTTCCTCCCCAACAACAGCAAATATCTCCTCCACCCTATCAACAACACAACCATGCATTTAGAGTTCAATTGATATAAATTCATGCTATGCATTTTCTGCCTTCATACCTGTTAGTGTCTATGTTCACTTCTGCAAGCCATGTCGTTAAATATACCTGCAAAAACTCAAATCATCTTATGACAGAATTAAACACTATATATTACTTTTAAACATTTTCAATAAAAAAGATGAAAAATGAAATGGCTGTTTTACTCAGCACAAAATATGGAACTCCCACTTCACATTTCGCACTTCCATATTTTCACGAGCCAATGTAGCCGGGGAGACGAAGGGTTCCTTTTTTCAGGGCTTGAAGCTCAAAGGATTAAAGCAAGTGGCTATCAAACCAGCATCTGAATCCATGAGCTTGTCTAATTGATTCAAAATAGATTCAGCCTGTGCATTGTGAGGAGCCCCATCCAGCATACCACAATAATCATGTCTCACAAACAATGTTACTTGTTATAGATTTCTATAATATATATAACTACCTGTAAAACCTCAGGCTTGGGTTGGTTGTCAAATTTTAGAGCTTCCATATCAGATTTCCCATCCCTCAGTCTTGGAGCGACTGGCCCACAGGACTCCTCACAGTAAAGATTGCAGTTCTGCAAGTGTTCGAATTCACCGGCATAAAGCTCATTTGACCAATTTAGCTGCTTGCCTTGTGAGATGTCATAATCAATGGGCAAGAACTCAATCATAAGCAATCGCTGCCCATTTAAAATCAGTTCCATAATAACAGGAAAGCAAAGCACACAGTCAGAAATCATATATGAAATGAGAAAAATCACAAGACATGTTGCTGAGTTCACACCTTCAAACACAGCTCCCATCTGAACATGTGAACAAGCTCCTCAGCCAATTTCTCTGAGAAATTTCAAGAGTCAGTAACTTTTATAATTAGTAAACTGCACGAATCAAATGCATTAGATGATATATTATATTATATTCCTCCACATCTTGTTGGATGGAAATAAGGATAGTATGATGTTGATTAATAAGCCCAACAAAAATATTTTATCAATTAAACTCCAAGTTCTCATATTTAGCATACATCCTTTATGGGTAACCAGAGCACCTAATCACAATTTCAACAGTTTTCATGCAGTTATTTATGAATCCTGTATATTTCCTTGTGCCATTCACAAAAGTTTTAAGATTCTATAACTCTGTATAAAGTCATACCATGAGAAGCGATTGATAAAAATGAAAATACAGGGACGCCGCCACCATCTCCAGAATCACTCTTGTCTTCAGAAAAACTAGAAAACTGTAATAGTGGACTATTATTTGCTCCTTTAAAGAAACATCTCATTAATCTGGTAGTATTGATAATGTCACTAACTACGGCCACCTGAAATTGAATGAAAAATAAAACATGCACAATAAATCAATTCAGGAACATCTGACGCATGATTGCCATAACAAACCATCCAGTAACATCTTTCACAGTAAAACATGTACAATGTTTGTTCATTACATTTCTTTGCAAGTTCACAATGCCATCAATTACAAAAGGATACAAAATGTACCATGTCCTTATACGTAGACAATAGCTGGCTTCTCAAAAGTTCCTGAAACAGACACAAATGGTGCAGCAGTAAATAATAAAAATATGATATAAATTATACTCCGTCTAATTCTTAATATAAGAGCTAGTTGACTTTTTTTTTTGGTAGATTAAGGAAACTAAATAAATTAGTTAATTATGACCAAATCCAACCCTCAGGACGAGTTCATATTATATACTCTTTAATCTACCCAAATTAGTCAACTAGCTCTTCTATTTAGTTATAATTAATTGATTTATTTAGCTTCATTAATCTATCTAAATTTAACTAGCTCTTATATTAAGAACCGGAGAGTATAAATCAATAACATATGCTTGAAGAATTCACCAAAAACAAACAATGATAAATTCTTGTAAGATGTACACAATAGTTCTGACATTATATTGAGAAAAACATATCCCAAAATCAAAAGATAGTTTTGAACGGGTCAGTGTCCTAGTTACAACTACCTCCAATATAAGTTAATATAAGTTCAAATTGCTCCAGTAAGATTTACCAAAGCAACATAAATAAGAACTACCTGCTGCTTTGATAGTTTGAAACAAGCTTTCTTTCTTATATCAGGCATACCGCTCAAAACACCTAAGTCCATATTAGGCATGTATCTGCATCAAATATGAAACAAGAGCATGACTAAACGCATATATGAAAGCAATCAGTTAATTAATTTTTGTAAAAAAAAAACCGTTATTTGTAAATACCAATAAAAAGGTGAAAACCTGGAGACAAAAACCTATCATCAGTTCAATCTAACAAGATAAAAAGTAGCAGAATCGAGGAATGTGATCACAGCAGGACCACTTTTTTCTTTTCTAAAGGATAAAACGAGTGAAAACTTGCAGTGAACAAGAAAAGATTTAAGTGAGTCATGTGACTCATAACTCATAACCGAAACAAATCATAACATTATACAATAGACAAGATTTCATAATTCTCCGCGACAGAGTCTCATTTTTCCATGTTTCTAGTGCGAAACTGAGTTACCAAAATAAGAAGAACTGAACTTACTTATAAATTACCTTTGGGAGAGAATAGAGTTGACAAGAGAAGTTGCTTGAGATCTTCCAGCAGAAGAAAGAGAAGACCATTGGTTCCTAAAAGATGCTAATTTGGACCACTGGTTCCTGAGATTTCGCTGCGCAGCTGGCCTCCATAGTCTGAACACTGATTGTGGCAATGGTGATACTGTCGAGCTCGAGTAGCCTTGGGGTTTGGAATCGCTGGTTCGCGAGGAAGAGGATGGTGTTGAATAAAAGGTTTCCATCATTGAGAATTAATCAGCTTTGCTCTATTAGTATTCCATTCACAAAATTGGGCGAGGGAGAGGGAAAAGTGGGGTTTTCCGGCGGCGGGGCTGTTTTGGAAGTCGAGGGAGGAACCAACTGTAGATTTTGCTTATTTCCTTTTGCAGGTGTCGTTTTTTTTTAAAGAAAATTTAGATCAAAGTTGTTTACATCTATTTAGTTAAGTTTTTAATCTCACTTGCAACAGTATCTTATTTTTTTGATATTTTTATTTAATTTAAAATAAATCCACATAAGAAATTATGAGATTAAAAACTTGATATAATAAATACAAATAACTTAATATTAATGTAATAATGATCCTTCTTTTGTTTGAAGCAGAGATTTGTTTGTTTCATTTAAAAACTAAGAGTGCTTTTTTTTATATATATATTTTAATATCATATTATTAATTATTGATGTTGGCTGAAAAGAAAATCTCATCTCGTTGATAATTTAAAAATTGAATTAGAAAATAAAGCAACATTTTTAAAATTAAAAACAAATAGGTTTAATTTTTATTAACATTGTTAGTAATTGTAAAAACTATTATATTGCTATGTTTTTTTTTATTTTTTTAGATATTAAAAGATTAAAAAAAATTAAAATAACATAGGAATACAATAAAAACAAAAGTCCAAGATTCAAACCTTCTTATATAATAAAAAATATATAAACTGAGGCAGAGCTCAATACAATCAACACGCTTTATAAATATCAGTAGCAACATATCAAAATCACGAGACTTACTGTTGAACTCGAACAAGATGTTTCCCATTTTTGGCCTAAGTTGAACACGATGTTTAACAGCAGCTACATTTGTTTAAAAAAATTTATATCTCCATACAAATACCACACAACCACTCACATTCATGAATATGAACCATACAAGTTGCTCCCAAAGTGCATCCAAGACAGAAAGAATCAAAGTAATTTATTTTGATTCCAGAAGCCCAGCGGCCTTATAGCTCTCAACAGAATCAATTAGTGTTTCTTCCAATGGCCTGTCTCTCCAACCCAACCTCCGCAGTTTCTCTGAGCTCAACTTTATACAATCATCTACTTCAACAAATCTGCAAAAGTAAGAACACTTGCAAAATTAAACAGGGTGAAATAAAGTACACGATCAGCCACAGCAACTGTCAAATGCTAAATAGAAATGAGAGCATATATTTGCTTTGTTTTCTTAAACAATGGGAACTAACAGAACCTTACTTTTTAGGGTAGCTATAGTTTGGGTATATATGCCTTAATTTCTCCACCAAGTCATTTGTCATGATAGAATGTGCAGTGCATATGTATCTGCCCTCTGCCTCAGGCTTCTCATAAAGCATCAATATTGCATCAGCTACATCACGCACATCTACTATCCAACGCTGTTTATTCTCCAGTGAGTCAAGACCTTCAGTTTTGGACAAATATTGCAATAAAGAAGCGGCCGAATAAATTGCCAACCCTTAATGCATTCTATTGTAAAATTAAAGCCTTGCAAGTCTTAAGATGATATGCAATAAAGTTGTTTCTATGGTCTAAAACAATGACGCATCAACATTCAGTGTATTGCAAAACATAGAATTTGTTAAGGAGTTAACAAGCACCTTTAAATTGCTTGAGGAGAACCGAGCTACTTGCATTGACTGTGGATGGCCCCTGCAAAATTGGCCCCCACACCATGGTAGGACAAATAGTTACCACTGAGAGCCCAGTATTTCTGGCAAAATCCAGGGCCTGTAACTCTGCCTCTGTCTTCGCATAATAATACCAGTTCTGAATCATTAAGTAAACGAGAGTAAGGAAATAGCTTTGATAATTGAGTGACTGAATTGCAAAGTATTATTACTAAATAAAAATTCAAGTGAAATAGTATGCTGCACTAAAGACAATGCTGCTTTTAAAATGAAGGACCAATAACAGATTCAAACAATAAGCTCGTAAGTGATAGAAGTTCACAACTTCAGACCTTTGTTCTTCTGCTGTACTCTTTATCAGTCCAACAGGACTCATCGATTATTCCATCCTTGGGCAAGTTAGGGTTCATGGAAACAGCGGATTGAGAAGATACAAAGACAACACGTTCCACTTTTGCTTCAAGACAAGCTTTGAGGACATTAGTAGTGCCCGTCACAGAAGGCTCAATCATTTCTACCTGTAGAAAACTTTGATTACAACATCAAAAAACATATAGGAAAAGTCAAGTGCCAATTATCATTGGAGGCTTGCTCCAATATTGCTACTCTCAAATGAAACCTAACATCCAAGACCTCAATTGGTTTAATTTACAAATAAACATAGCCTAAATTAAATTTCATTATGAGTTTACTCAAAGGAAATAAAGGAAATTTGCCATCAATCGCATGGGTATATTGCTAGCTGAATTCACTCCACATACAAGTTCTATATTGAAGAAATCATATGAATAATGGATTACTGCTGCACAGGTTGAAAGAAAGGAAACTCTAAAACCTATTGCTGATAGCAAATATCAAGAGATACTGTGTATGTAGGAAATGACAAAAATTACAACATTCAAAGTTTTGAACTATGGCAGAATATCACGTCAACATAACGAACTAATCGTCAGTTGAGTAAAATTTGGAGATTGTTCTCACTTTGCAACTCAGAAGCAATTTCCATCAAACAACAATGAAATCTTAAATATCGTGTTATAAAACAACAGTTTCAACTGATGAAGGCAAAATTTAAAACGAGCTTGCATAAAAAGTGTCCCATACATTCTATAGAAAAATAGTAAGAATTCATTTTATTGTAAACCAAGGGAGTAAAAACTTGCCTCAGGATTGGATACAGTTGTAGAAGGCACAGGACAAGCAACATGGAAAGCTGCTCTACAACCAGCAATCGCCGAAGAAAGAGACTCGTAATCCAAGAGTTCAGCCTTGAAGAGCTTAAGGTTCTTAGAAGCTCCCTCGAATTTAAGTAAGTGATCATACTTCGGATTACCTAATCAAACATAAAAGTATTAGAAATTGTTATCTAATCAAATAGTTTGATTAATTGAACAAACAAAAAAACATAAATCTATACATTCCAGTAAGACATGCAACAGAAAACAATGTGACCCAACTAAACGATAAATGCAATCGATCTAATCGATAAGAGCGTAAGCGATTTCAGAATCAGTAGAAAATTGAAGAGGAAAAGCAAAATAAAAGAGACCAGGTTGTCTGACGGTGCCATGAACAAAATAACGTTTGGAGAGAAGAAGCTTAACGAGCCAAGACGCAAGAAAGCCTCCAGCACCAGTTACGCAAACCTTCGTCCCTGCGCCTGCCATTTCCTTATCCTCGCAACTTTCCCTTCAAGAAGCTCCCAGGCAACACACAAATATTGGGACTTTCTCGTCAGCAACAAGAATTTTTTTTTTTTTAAATGCTGCCAAGTGCCAACAGGATTTTTGTTTTTTGAGTGAAATGTTGCCGACACGTCCCCTTGGCAAGTGGCGACTCTTGAGTTTGAAAAGGAAATAATTATTTTTATAATATTTTTTGGCATCATATTTAAGTTTCTTTCACCTACAAAATTTATCCCAATAAAATTCTATAAAATTATCAAATCATTTAATGAGTCTCGTAAGATTTTAGAGGGAGAGATTTTAATTGTGAAATGATAATTTTGCCAATATTCATTAAAAAATAATAAATAAAATAAAATAAATGATAACTTCACATACTACAATTGATAAATCAAATAATAATGAATAATAACTCATATAATTTAAACATAATATTTTGAGAAAAATATAATTATCATTTATTACTGTATGACTTATCAATTATATTAAATAAAGTTGTCATTTATAAATGACAACTTTATATATTGTAATTATAACAAAACAAAAATCTTAATATTTATTCTCTGTAACTTTCAATTGTATAATTATGTTATTTAATTATTTTTTTATGTACTTATAACTTTTTAAGGTTAATCTTTAATGTTAGTATCCTATAAATAAAAAATGATGTACATATATTTAGAAAAATTATATATATATATATATATATATATATCAGAATCACTCCCTCTTTCTTTATAATTTTATCTTGTATTTCTTATTTCTCTCATCTCCTAAAGCATTTTCCTTTAGTTTTATAACATATTTCAAGATAAATAGAGTTATACTAAAATCATATCCTTTTCATCATTATGAAAAACAAAAATAAGAAGTGTGAAAAGACCATGGCCATGTTTGAAATTTTTCTAAACTAATATTTTAAAAAAGCTTTTGACCTAAATTTTAGTTTGAAAAAATTTTCAAATAAACAGTCATATTTGTCCAAAAGATTTTTTAGACCAAACCATAGTTTAAAACTAAGGTTTTAGATAAGCTACTGAGACTAACTTCTAGATCAGTAAAAGAACTTATGAACTATTCAATTATTATTTTACCCTTACTTTTTCTTATATCATATCTCCTCTCTTCTCTCTCTCCTTTCTTTTCCACTATCTCTCATCTCTCATCTCTCATATTTTTAATAAAATTACACCATTTATCGTAATTTGCTAATCACAAAAATCCTTTTGATAATAACTATTCAAACACTCATTTATTTAAAACTATTTTCTTCTATAATTTTTTCTTTAAAAATTATTTTTAAAAACTTTCCAAAAATCCTTTATACAAGTTCTTACTTTTCAACCTCAAATCAATCAAAATAAAAAGTTAAGGAGTCATTATATAAATATTTAATTTGTAAAATAGATATGTGATGTATATAGTAAATATATGTAATGTATCTATTAAATGTGTAGAAATACTAAAGAAAAAATTGGGTTGTATTGAAAGTATTATATGATTAACTATAGGTAATCTTTATCGTTGAAAATTCGAATACCAACCTTAAAGTATATAAAAACTTAATCTCTCTACCATCAATGGAGTATGATCCTTATGTCTCACCCAAGAAAAACTATTCATAATACTCATTTTTATCCTTAATATAAGAACTAGTTGACTAATTTTAGTATATTAAAAAATTAAATTAATTAATTAATTTTAATCAAATATAATCTCTGAAGATGAATTCATATTATATATTTCTTAATCTACCCAAATTAGTCAGCTAGCTCTTATATTAATTATAATTAACTGATTTATTTAGTTTCCTTAATTTATTAAAAAAATCAACAAGTTAACTTTTATATACTATCAAAGTGTTTATATACTGTCAAAGTGTTTGGATTAACCTTTTACAAGTGATTTTAAGTACTAATGTGAAAGAAGTTTGGCATGCTTCTAAAACCATGATTTGGGGGGGGGGGGGGCGCGGGGGAAATTGCCCACAAAGTCATCAAAGCAGATCCATACGCATCCAAACACATTATATTACAATCACACTCGTGGCTATAAAGGATTCAAATTGCATCCAAGACAAAGAATCAAAGTTATTTAGTTAGATTCCAGAATCCCAGATGCCTTACAGCTCTCAACAGAATCAACTGTTTCTTCCAGTTGCCTGTATCTCCAACCCAACCTCTGCAGTTTCTCTGTGTGCAACCTTACGTCATCATCTACTTCAAGGAAGCTGCCAGTAATAAAACTCATTAAACAAGGTGAAATAAAACACACATTAGCAGCAGCAGAAAGTGTCAAATACTAAAAAAAGCGAGATAGCATTTACTATTCAGAAAATTTCTTGCTGAAAAATACCCCATTGCAAAATTTATTGCTCCAAAAATACCTAAGGACTCAAGTCCTGCAACTCATCTTCAATTGGGTACAACATATCTTCAGTTATCTTCTATTTTATAAATAGTTAAAAATAGGTCGCACACAATTAAATAGAAGTTACACTTGCTGAAGATAAATTGCACTTAAGTTCTTAAATAAATTTTAGATACCTTTAAAAAACTAATTTTGCAATATGAGATTTTTCAGCAATTTTCTCTTTACTATTTCCTTTGTTTTCATGAACCATGGGAACTGAACCTTACTTTTTAGGGTAGCTATAGTGTGGATATATGCTCCTTAATTTCTCCACCAAGTCATATGTCTTGATAGAATGTGCATTGCACAGGAATCTGCCCTCTGCCTCAGGCTTCTCATAAGCCATCAGTATTGCATCAGCTACATCACGCACATCTACTATCCACCGTTGTTTATTCTCCATGGACTCAAGACCTTCAGTTTTAGAAAAAATTTGCAAGGAAGAAACCGCTAAATTAATTGCCGACCCTAAATTCATTCTATAGAACAAATAAAGCCTCACAGGTCTTTAAGATGATATGCAAAATAAACTTGTGTCTACCGTATAAAACAATGAGGCATCAGAATTCAATATACTGCGAAACAAAGAATTTGAAAAGGCATTAGCTAGAACCTTTAAATAGTTTGAGGAGAATCAAGCTACTTGCGTTGACTGTGGATGCCTGTAAAATCGGCCCCAACACCAAGGTAGGATAAATAGTTACCACTGGGAGACCAGTGTTTCTGGCAAAATCCAGAGCCTGCATCTCTGCCTGTCTTGGCATAAAAATACCAGTTCTGGATCATGAGTGAATCGAGAGTAAGAAAGTATTCTTGATAGTCGAGTCGAGTGATTGACACGCGCCAAGTATTTTAACCAAAGAAAAATTCAAGTAAAATATAATGCCCGTGAAATATGATGTTACTTTCAAAATAAGGACCAATCACAAATCCAAACCATGAGCTCATAAGTGACACAAGTTCACACCTTTGTTCTTCTGCAGTACTCTTTATCAGACCAACAGGACTCGTCAATTACTTGATCCTTGGAAAAGTTGGCGTTCATAGAAATAGCAGATCGAGATGATACAAAGACAGCCTGTTCCACTTTTGCTTCAAGACAAGCCTTGAGGACATTAGCAGTGCCCTTAAGTTATATGTTGAAGAAATGATATAAACAATGGATTGTTGCTGCATTGGTTGTAATTAGGAAACTCTAAAACCTATTGATACAAGCAAATACCAAAGGAAGGTGGGTATATAGGAAATGGAAAAGGATTATGATATTTGAACTAAGTCAGAATTTCGTGTCCATACGATGAACTAATACAAGACAATCATGGCATCCATTGACTCAAATTTGGATGTTGTCTTCACTTTTCAACTCTGAAGCAATTTCCAACAAAAAGCTATGAAATCTGAAATACACGTATGTGAAGGAATAATTTGAAACCAGATTACAAAGCAAAATGTACCCTGAACATTGGGAAAGAGAAAATAGATAGAATTCAACTCATTTTAAACCCATGGAGTAAAACTTGCCTCAGGATTGGACATAGTTGTAGAGGGCACAGGACAAGCAACGTGGAAAACTGCTGTACATCCAACAATCGCCGAATGAAGAGAATCGTAATGTAAGAGGTCTGCCTTGAAGAGCTTAAGGTTCTCGGAAGCTCCTTAGAATTTAAGTGATCGTACTTCTGATTACCTGCTCAGACATAAAGGGTTTAAGATTAAGAGGGCAAGGGAAAACAATTCTATTTTGAACAATTGAAAAAAAGAAAGAAAGAAAGCATAAATTGATGCATTCCAATAAGACTTGCAAACAGAAAACTATGTTATTCGGCTATGCAATAACTGAAATCGATCTAATCCAAAAGAGCAGAACGATTTCAGAATCAGTAGAAAATGGAAAATGAAATATACCTAGTTCTCTGACGGTGCCATGAACAAAATAGCGCTTGGAGAGAAGAAGCTTAACGAGCCAAGAAGCCAAATTATTTTCATTACTGACGGTGCTGCTAAAAAATTATTTTCATGTGCAAGATACACCTTCACCCAAGGGATAGTCCACAGGATTCATAACTATTGCTCTTACTACAAGATACTTACCTAGCTAACACTAAGATCTGACTCTATTCAAACTTTTTCAGTTTACCCTGACATTCTCCACTTGTCCAACTGTTGCTGAGTAGTTTTTGAATTATGAACCTCTCAAAAGGTAATTTTAATGTGGGCAATTTCCCTTCTCTTTTTTGTTTTGTAACAAAAAAAAAAATCCCCTCTTACAGCACTTGCTGCCATAGCTAATTGTCCATCCTGTAATTTTTATGTTACGTACAACCATGTCTAAGGGCTTATCAGTTGAAGTAGTAACTTTTTGATGAGTTAACAAGATTAAATTGTTTCTAAAAACTGTTTTAAGGGTAAAATTACACTTAAAAAATGCATTGAGGACAAAATTGAACTATAAAATATTTTAAGATATTAAAATTATTTAAAAAATAATTTCATATATTTTTTAATAAAATAAAATTATTTTAGAGTATTAGGTGAATTTAACCCTATCTGTACTTATAATTTATTTTTCACAATCTAATCATTATTAATTATGTTGGAGGGATTAGCTCAGTTCTCTAGGCTTTCAAAACGCGTGACAAAGAAAACTATAAAAGTCCGGGCTTTCAAAACGCTTAATAATCTTTCATCACCGTTTTCAAATGTCATAGTCCTCCTGACTCCTGACCTGGAATGCTCGCTGCTGCTGCTTGCAATGATAAAACTTCCATTCTCATTTCATAAATCTCCTTCAACATTTTCGTATACATTGAGATCTATTCTCTCTTAATTCAATCCAAAATAGTTGCCCTTGTTCCATGGATATTCAATTGAACATGTTAAATATCATGCAAAATTGTACATTAACGTTAAAAATTCACAAAAAGTGTGCATGGAACCATAAAAATATAACTAAGCAAAAGTTTCCTAACAAGACGTGATTCATCTCTCCCACAAAATTTCAAAAAGTATTCACATTCTCAAAAGACCTAAAGGAAAAATGTGATGATAGCATTTCTTCAGTACTTAGTATCTGGATTATCTCGTAGACCTAGCTTTGAAATCATAAAACAGTAGGAATCCCAGTCAGTTCTTCTGAGGTATTTCAGTAACCTTTTCATCTTCTGAACCATTGCTATCAAGGCTTTCCGAGAATGCTTATCCTAAAATGTCATATAAGAAAAACGAATCACGAATTGAACTCGAATGCCATAACGTAAGAAATTCAACATACACTAGACGCAGAATCAGTGGTTAGAATTGAGCAGAATATATAACTCTCTCGATGTCCTGATGAAACTCAACAAAGGAAACTAGATTCTAATCAAAAGGAAGATACCATTATAGAACAAGATATTTGCAGGCTTAATGCCTCCAACATTATGGGATAACCTTAGTTGTCATTACTGCCTCCGTTCCTTTCTATAAGAGATTTTTTGGGTATGGCTTATTTCTATTTATAAGAGACACTTAGAAATTGTCTCCAAGTTTTTTCGTTAATTACTTATTTTACTCCCATTTAATTAATCTTATTAATATCAATGCATTTATTATCAAGGTAAATTGTCTATAAACCTCTTTTTTCTATGGGTTAACTTTCCCTCTTTCACTCACACTCTCTCCCCCTATAAACAAGGTTATTTCTTGGGAAAAGAATTACATTTTTTTACATATTTATTGTCTCTAACTAATATTAACTAACTTTTTGTCTAAAGTGATTCAGTTAATTGTCTATTATAAAACGGAGCGGAGAGAGAGTAATTTATTGTCTTTGTTCTTGTTCTACATTAGAATCTCTACATCCCCATAAAGAAATTCAAACGTAGAACATTAGATATAGAAGAAAGTGCCTCCCCTTCTTGTGCAAAAATGATGATAGATGCTTAATCTTAGTTGTGAGTTGTGCAACTGTGAAGGAATCAGGGGAGAAGTATTAGTTTTACTAAAATGAATGTATACCAATTTTCATATGCACGAACCAAACCATTGGACTCAAAATAACACTACAACTTTAGCCAGGACCTATGTAACCTATCCAACCAGAAAAGTAATTAACGAAGGATATATCCTTTACCTTGAACACGAAATGATCCACAATCTGACTCAGACATTATAAACTCATCCCTAATTCTCGCAAGCTCGATTTTCATCTTTTCTAATGAAGACATATTGTCTGGATGGAAATACTGCATTAAACATAAATCATCCACATTATGGACATGTGAACTACATAAACAGAGAACAACTGAAACAACAGCATTCAAAAATATCCAAGAACCTGAAATGATTCCGTCATAAGTCTATAATAGTACCTCATGTACAGACCAACTAAAGAAAAAAACTTACCTTTTCAACAAGATGCTCCTTAGGAGGCTGCAGCATGAAGCTTGGAGTCCGGCCCAGCTCACCCAAGATATCAAGTGTCTGCACTGGACAATTCATATCATTAGTTCACTTTGGAATAACTGTCACGTATTACATGAACATGGAGTTATTATGTATTCATTGGGTTAACGATTTGATGAAATTTGATTAAGTATCCTTCATGAAATTTAGGCTACATGAATAAGCTTAGATAGAACCCCTCAGCATCACAATATGAACAAGAGGCGACTGAAATATTATTAACTAACGTAAACTTTTACTTACTGTACTTTTCCTCTCCTGCTTATTAGACTCCTGCGCCTTAATCAAGACCTCTTTCAAATCCTTAATGCCAAAGCTCATAATGTGTGATTTCTCATACTCCTTCTCATCCATTTCCCTCAATTTCACCAAAATATCGTTCAACTCCCTCAGAGAAAACCAGTCCTCTCCTTTTGCAGGCGGCCTTAATTTTCTCAATTTCTCTCCCATCTCCTCATGCCTATATGCCTCAGCTTCTTGCCAAAAACCGACGCCGGCAATCCCGTCCCCCCTATTACCGTCGACCATGTTCGAGAACCAGTGGAGTCCGAAGGCTCCTTTCTTAAACTCTGGGAAAATGCCGAAAACGACGAAGTCCCCCGTCTCTCCGGTCACTCCCGGAGGGATCAACATTCTGCCTTCTATTCCGCACGCTTTCGCGAATTGCATCGAAGGAAAGTCTTCCTCCAATTTTCCCAGGCCTTAAATCAGCAATTCGCGTAGATTCGCCCGATTTTCCAGCCATTTTTCTCCTAAAGATCTCCTGTAAAGAGACTTGATTCGATGAAGGTGAAGACGAACGCGTTTTATCTGCGTCCGAGACACGATGACGAAATTGGGTTAGGTTCTTACGAATTTCATCAAGAGTAACACCTTTGTATGGCGTCGGAGCAGCAGAATCGGAAGCAGAGAAAGAAGAATTTGAGGGATTTCTTGGGGTGAAAAAGGATGAAGGGGATTGGTCCTGTTTGAGAAACTTCTTGACATCGCTGAAATAGGAAGAGAAAGGAGAATTAGAGGTTGTAGAAGGAGTATCGTCGGAGGAGTTGGCGGTGGATTCGGGTTCATCGTCGTTGGAATGGCAGGTAGAGGAGAAATGGGAGAGAGATGGATTTGTGAAGGTATTCTTCCTGGTTCTCGTTCTGAGTTGCAGAAGGAGAGCCATGGCTGAGGATTGAGATTTAATAAGGTTACGGTTTAGGAGAAGTTCAGTATGAGCGGCTACTGTGACTGTTATCTGTTGTATTACGATTTACGAAGGGGGCGAACTCCCTCCCTCTCCCTCTCTGTCCTTTTTTTTTAAAAAAAAAATTACACTAACAAGTAACAACTCACAAGCAATAAAAAAAAATAGAGAAAACCAATCTCCAAGTCCCTCTTAAAATTTTGAATCAGGTTATTATAATTTTTTTTCCTTTTGTTCTACTTTGAGTTAAAGAGGGTGACGTGCTAACCGTAACATACATTATACTTCTCAGTCCCCAGCTTTTATAAACTGAAAATGAAAAGTAATACTATCTCTCTTTCTTAATATAAAATCTAAATAATTAACTTTAAAAAACTAAGAAAGCTAAATACCTTATAAATTATTTTTTTTCCGTAAAAAAAGCCTCTTCTAATTTTTTGTGGTTTCATTTTTTAACTTTTATCTGGATTAACTTATTTTAAATAATTTGATGAGGCACAAAATAAGCATGTGAGGATAATTTTATCTAATAAAGTATAAAAAAGCTTCTTTTTTAAATAATTACGAGGGTTTGCCAAACAAGTACTAATTGTTGATTCTATATATATATTAACTAATATAATGGCGAAAAGAAATCAAGATAACTTGAAGTTATGGTAAAATTTATGATCAATCACTTGTTATATAAAAATATATAATGCTACCACTAGAAAAGTTGGCCAAAAGATTGATATAATTTGAAAAAACTTTAAATGAGAAATTTGGATGTGGGGGGAAAATGAGGTGGCTATGTTGAGTACTGTTGTATGGACCTGTTTCAGGTATTGCAGCTGTACTACCGAAATCAGCAACAGTATTTATAAGAATGAGAATCACAACACATTCCATTCAACAACGCTTACCAAAATAAGCGGCAGCAACTAACAATCACATTATATACAGTAAGTCTCAATGAAGGAACCAAAATGCTTGAATTATCATTTATCTGAAGAACGTGTAATTACATTTACCGGTGATCATTTCTATCAAGACGATGGAGAAGGATGGAGGGTTGCCCCAAGAGAAATTTTGGACAACGTCGAGGAAACCTATGAAAGAATTAATGTCCGACACCACGTGTCAGAATCTCTGAACTACCCTCCCTACCTTCATGACCCCAAAAATACAATTCCCACATCATGATTTTTGACAACGTGAGGAAAGTTGATCAATTCAGGACCTACATGATGGTTAGGATTCACAAATGTCCTGTTACATCCCATTCAGCACAGTACTAGGAGCACAGTAATCCTGGTCGAACTTGTGAACAAATATCATCAACTTGGAACTTGGATGAAAAGAATATTAAGGAAGAAATAATACTACGAGAGAAAACTCTAAAAAATAGTAAAAAATATTTACCATTTTTTAAAATTTTCTTTTCTAGTATTCTATCTTCGTTATTTTTCTCTCCATCTAAACATAGCTCAAGTTTTCTTCTTTTTTTCAGTTTATTTCATGTCAAAGCATTGTAGCTCAAATCCTCCTCTACAGGCAGATTTAGATCAGGCAGTAAGAAAGAAGCTTCTTGCTCAGCATCATATGAATGAGACTGTTCCTCTTTAGTGGCTACAGAGGCTGCATCTGTTTTGAAGGCCCTTCCGGACTCTAAATCAAGCTGTTACAACGGATTCATTAAGGAATAAAACAGTCGTTAGTCTAAGTTTTAAACTTAGCAATGGGACCAGTAAAACCTCATTTTGGTTCTTTACAGATGAAGTATTTCAATTTAGTAGTCCCTAATAAATAAAGTATTCTCATATGCAACGAACCAAATTGATATTGTGAATTGTGAGAGACCAAATTGGAAAAATATTTTGAGGGACAAAATTGATAAATACCTCATCCATAAAAGACCTAAGATAGGATTTTATTTTAGTTCTAAAAAATAATATATACCACTACTTATGTCAGATATGAAGTTGATAACTATAAAGGTTAATACAATTTTTACTCCCTCAAATTTATTTTTATTTAGGTTTTGGTTCCTCAATCTAAAACATTAGTCCCTATAAATTAATAAAAATCTGTACCATTTTATCCCTTAAGCGGCTTAAACTAAAATTCATACAAATTTGACAGACTAAAAATTATATTAACCCTAACTATAAGGCTAACAGAATTAGTAATTAGTTGAAATAGTAGCGATAACTCGCAATACATTATAAATATAATCTGATTGGTCAAACTCAGGATAGAGAAGTACATTATAAATAGCAGAAGAAAGTAATCCTATTGCAGTGATCAATTGCAGCATTGCCCCACTTAAGAATGATTATGGAAACACAAGATATCAAGGATGTCAAAAAAAAGGTAGATAACATAAAGCAGAACAGGAAGGTTACCTTCATTTTCTTTAAGCTTGTATTTGCGGCCCTATGTTTCTCAACAGTGAGACGCAAGGATGCCAGTTCCTGTTCAAGATTCATGACAATAATAAGAAACATATGCTTAAAAATATAAGTTATGACCGAAACCAAAATCATTTGAAGTTCATTATGAAACGTACACTTTTCAAATTTTTCCTTTCCTTTAACAGCAAATTCTCTTCCTCCTTTAGTTCAACTAAAGTCTGCAAAATAGCATTCATCAAAATGTGTTAAGGAAGAAGACTTTTCTAAAGATTAATACATAAATGTGCAGACCAAAACCAGACTTCTCTTTCACCCATGAAATAACATGATGAAGTTAGTTTCATTCTGAAGTTCGATGACAGCAAAATGACCAAAACAAGGTGACTTGGCCGTATAGGTGTATGTATATGCATTTCCACTCTATTTGATGATACTAACACATGCAAACAGCCTATTATCTAAATTTATACAATCATTTCATTAGGATAAACATTCTTTATTCTCCAACCAAGTATTAGGATACATGTGCATCCAATGCTGGGCATTTCGTGAAAAAGTAGGTGAAATACCTTTTTTCTTCGTGACCTTTTTGTACTTGTTTCATTTGGATTTGTAACCTGCCAAACAACAAAATACTGGAGCGTCAAAATCTTATCATATGAAAATGAAATAACTGTTCAAAAAATATGGACTTTCGGAATTTTATACTATGATTGCATAAGCATAAGCTTGGGTACAAGGACATAGGTCAGGTGGCTCATACAGCAAGTTTCAAGAGTACGTGATGGAAATATGATCTTTGAAATTAAATACTAAATCAAATAAAGAGCAATGATTTGAGTTCTGAAGAATACCATTCGAAAAGACTAACCAACAGAGACAAAAAGCGTAGAAGAGTGTGATCAAAGAAGACAGATATTCTCTCCATTTTGTCTAAGCAAATGGAAAAAACTTGATTTTTTCCCCTCCTTTGCCACGCAAAGGGAAATCCACAGAGATGCAGAAAATACGCTTCTATGCAGATTCATAATCAACTTATACCAACCCATCGTTCGTGGGTTTAATTGACGAAAGGGTGAGACATACGACTATTTAGAGCGTGTTCGATCCTTAGGGAGTACTACTTTGTTGTGATTCTAGTCGCAACGCTTAGGTAAGTATCCTAACTCCTGGGTGCCTAGATTTACGCTTGAGGGTAATAGATGGCTCGCTCTACCCGACATTAATATCGCTTAGGAGGAAGCGAGAAAGGAGATTTCGTCCTACTCTTAGATCGTGGATGAGCCCAACCCCTTTCTAAAAATTTTTATAACCAAAAAAAAATTAACTTATACCAAGAATTAAGTCAGCATGGCAAGCCAAAGTCATTGATGATACCATAATTGATTACAAAATCCCCGGTGGCAGCAGCACAGGAAAGAGGGAAGCACCCTAAGTGACCTAGAAAAAGGTATAATGTAAATAAACTACCACTAAACGGCCAAAAATCTGCTAGACTTGTACACTGGACCACCAAAATACAGATACATATTAAAAAGAAAAATACATATTTACTTTAACTATTTAAGTTCGCATCCTTAACAGAGCTACCGCATTTAATGTACCATATTCTTTCTTTTTATGATGACATAACTACTCAACCGTGATTTTAGTACTACCATAAATCTCGTACACAGTGCAATTGCCTGGTCGTGGCCGTGGTAAAAATTGCAGTCCAAACAATACATGACCTTCTCCAATCGCACGCATTCGTAGTGAATAGTAATATTCATTTGATATGGGAGGGAGGATAAATTAAAGTACGATGGATTCGAAAGAAAGACACTTTCGCGTCCAAGAAGCCTCTCACGTCTTAACACCATGCCCGTCAAGAAAAAGCACGATCCATATGAAAGAAGGGCACCTTTGACTTTGAGTCTAAGCAAGACCCCTCTATGGACGGCACAGAAAACAAAAGGTGATTTTTTTTTAAGCAACGACACAGATTAAGTTGCTTTATGTCATCAAATTGATGACAAAGTGGTCCCCATATAGGGAGCTAGCAAAATGGCTCCTACTCTTCCTCCTGGCATTTAACGGAGAGAAAGCATCTTTCTATTCAATTCGCATCTTCATTTCCTCTTCTTGGAGGTATAATTAACTCATCTTAAACTTCAATCTAAGAAACATAACAGGAGAAGAGCCTGATCATCGTTCCAATCCCAACCATTGCTGCAACTGATGTTTACTCAGATTCTTACTTTTTGGACCCTACCAAGCATGAAAAGACCACTAGTACAGCAGCCTGTCATTCTAATGAATAGTCCCAAATAAAAATTCCCCCTCCTTTTGACTTTGCAGATCATATATGTTGCCATCTTTCCCACGAATAGAAAGGATCGCCATCATGCTGTCAAGCAGAAGATGCCGTATAATACATTAATATTTATTATTAATTAATAATATAATAAATAAATTATTAATTAATTAAAAAATACGAACATATATTTATATAAAAATCATATATTTAGAAAATTATTATTCAAATTTTATATCCTCATTTCACCTCACGCATGATGCGTGAAACGACGACGCGCAGAGTGAATAAATGAGCTAAGAAAGGAACTTCTGCTAGAGAGGAATCATTTCTCCAACACAGCAGACCCTCAAAAAGTGCGCAACCACTACCCACACTTCGCCAAACTGCACGCAGACAAAATTGCCAAGAAAACACGCTACCAAAAAAGAAGGTGACCCGAGCTGATATTACCGAACTACCCACCCCTCCCGGTAAATCACTTGTACAAATACAATTACTATTTACCTCATCCAAATCGGAGTGTTGAATGCGGGTGCGACAAATCAGTTAAGGAACGAGAAGTTTAGTTCCAGTACTTCAATTTTCCTTAATCCACACAGACGGCTTCATGATTCTTTGGAAACAAGTCCTGAAAGGACATACGCGCCCTTCTGTGCTAAGGGCTGTTTCGGTCATTTCAAGACTATGCGTGACGCAGAGCGGAAAAGAGAGCGAGCAAGAAACGTGATAGCCTGAGACAGAAACATTCAAGCCTCTGACTCCATGCCTTGAATGAAGGTCACTCATTTTCTCTGAAGGACTTGAAATGAAATGTAATGATAATAAAGTGGATACATCTCGGAATTATCCTATATTAATTTTTAACTAACACGAGTCAAAAACTTCAACTAAGTTTCAAGGAAGACACCGTGGAAGAAGGGTGTGTCGTCCACATCAAAAACTATATTCTCTCGTGATATATAATAGAAACAGAAAAATCAGGGTCCAACCTTTTCTGAGGGCATCTCGGTCAACAAGATTGGGCATTGGAAAATGCTCCGGCTATCGGAGAAGCTCCGACCGGCGAGCGGGATTACCGGTATGGAGTAACGGTGAATCTGATGCCACGAAGCGAATATATGTTGGTCCGAAACTGATATGACAGGAAAGGAAAACGAGGCAGGGGCCATCTACTTAAATTATTTACCACCTGACTTGAAAGGTTTCATCAACGTAAATATCCATGTTCCATAAGGCCATTTTCGTCAGTTTCAGAACTAACCGCCACGCTACGTAGATAGAGAAGTTTCGGAGCCGCGTGATTCGACGTGCGCGACTGAGACACACAAGAGGCAAGCCGAACGCATCCGGTGACCGGAGATCTGTCACCGGAAGCAAAAAAAAAGAACAGAACAGAAAAATTAAACAGATATACAAAGAACAAGCAGCAAACCTTCTTAGATCTTGAGCTCTCCACCAGTTTGATTGGACGGCTGGACTCTTCACAGCCATCACCGGCGTCACCGCCGCCGCCGCCACAGCTAGCAGACGTGGCACAGCTCCAGGAGAGCGGCGTAGTAGGACTAGCTCTCGTCGGTTCGTCTTTTCCTTCAGAGTCACGGTGTCTCGGAACCGACCTGGAACGACGCTGGCGCACGGTCCAGTCGACGTGAAGACAGGGAGGCTGGTTTTTGGTCGGAGGAGGTTGCGGTATAGTAGTAGCTTGGTGGAGGCGGAGGAGAAGCTCGACGACGACGGAGTCGTCGGACATGGCCATGTTCATCCAGTCTTCGTCGCGCATCTCGCGCTGAGACTGAAGAAGGAAGAGAGAGAGAGAGATGGTGGCGAAGAAGAAGGAGAAGGCGAAAATCGTGTATGGGGGTGTGTGTCGTTGGGAATGTTAAGTAAATAATAAATAATGAATAAAATGAATCAGGATGGTATGGGGGCACTGTGCGCGTTTGTGTGTGACTCTGTGTATCTGTGTGTGTAAGAGAGAGGGGATGCTCCATGTTGATCATTGACAAACCCTTTTCTTGTTCTTGTGGATTATTCTTCGCTTACGTGGGGTCCACTACCCTTCTGCGGGGCTTTTTCTGAAAGCGTTCGGTTTGTTTCTCTCATGGTGTGTCCGATCCGGTTTAGTCGTCACAAGCGATCTCAAACGTTAATTTGATCTAATGGTAGAGTTTAATTGCTTAATGAAAAAATGTCCTTTTAAAATATGAATTTGGGCCTTTCATTCTTTCCAGCAATCTGGACCGTCAATCTCTGATGTCAAGTTTTCCCTTGTGTGTTCCTTCTTTCTCAATAGTCTACATCATTGCTGAGTGAGGAGATGAGGTTTACTCGTTTACATGAGTAACTCTTGACATAGCATTGAGACTTGAGAGAAAGGAGATCGTCGGCAGAACTAACAATACTCTAACAAATATAGGAACTTAATCCTTCGTCTGAAATTCGATAATCAACATGAGAAAAATGAATTGTCTTTTAAATTTAAACTCAGATAGGCCAATATGATAACAGTAAAAGTTGTAGTACAATTTAGTCTTTCATCTAAAGATTATAGGAGTATTTTGATAGATGAAATCATACTAGATTCTAACTATTTAAAGTGAATAGAGTCCTAGATGATGAAGCTTTTTTAAATTTGAACTCAAACTTAATATATTATACTTAAATGGCTATATAATTTTTTTTACAAAATTTTTTAGAAAGGGATTAGACTCACCTATGATCTAAGGACTTGCGCGAAGTCTTCTTTCTTCCTAGATAATACTAATATTATGTAAGGCGAGCTGTTTATTATCTTCAGACGTAAACCTAGATACCTAGGAGTTAAAAATGCCTTCCTAAATATCACGATTGGAATTATAATAAAATAATACTCACTAAAGATTAAATATACTCTAAATAATCGTATGTCTCACCCTTTCACCAGTTAAAACTCACATACTATAGGTTATATAACTTCTTTTGATAGAAGTGTTGGTTGCGTTAAGAGCAACTCTAATATAAGAAGGGTTGTTCCAATTTAGGAAATGCCAAAACCGGTGCTTCACTAACATCTTGAGTTTATTAGTAAGAGTCGTCTATGTTGCCCCTTCATTAGTTCCACTTGGAGTTATATTTTTTTAAGAGGTCAATAAGGTTTTATCAAAATCCCATTGTCTATTATGAATCCCTTGTAGTGCCCAGACAGGATTTTGTTTGGTAGAGGATAGAGGAAAAACTTGGAGGAGAGGAGAGGATTTCTTTTGGGACATTAATTATTTAACTGTCTTTCACTAGTTCAAGCAATAAAGAAAGAAAAGATCGATATGCCTGGAGGGGGAGCGCTTGAGCTTGGCGGAGGAAATTATACATCTTGGCAAAGCTCTTAGATGTAGGGTCTATGAGTGGGTCCCAAGAAAACGGAATCTAACTGCTAACTGGTGTGTTCGTGCAGCTTTGAAGGACGAGTGCTCGAAAGACTGGGTTTTACAACCCCCTTCTCCGCTGTCAGAAATCCTAGGTGAAGACATTAGGATGGCTAGGAATGTTATGCGTTGATCTTTTATCTTTTCTGCTTTGGGACTTTTAAAGCTTTTGTGGTTTATTTTCTGCGCTGTTTTCCTCCCTCTTGGCACTGACTGATATGTGCGTACTTTGGTCTTTGTTAGTTGTTACTGTTCTGGTGGTTTTCTTCTCCTTTGATTGAGGAATGAAAGTTCGTATCTTTTCAGCGAAAAAATAAATAAATAAAGTGTAGGTTATACTAGTAAAGTCACTTTTAAGAGTAGGATCAGCTGAGAAATAAAAATAGAATTAAATATTTTTTTTATTTAATATCATAAAATTATATTTTATTTTTAATATTTTATTGTATTTAAATTCTATCTAAATAATTAAGAATAAAATAGGTTTCATATAAATAAAATATTTTAAATTATTTTATCTTAATTTATAAAATTCTTATATAATGTTACTATTTCCGAAATCAGAACAAATTACTTTCATCTATTTTTTCTTTCTTTCTTTTTTAAATATGGATCAATTTTATATTTATTTTTAACCTATCAAATAAATTTTTAAAATTTATTTTTAACCTAATTCTATTTCTACTCTCACTTCAATTTTTACTCCTACTTCTATCAAAATCTTTTATATTACTAAATGCACCGTAAATGTATTAAGTCAAAGTGTGATAAGAATTGTATTATAATATAGTACATATTTTAGAAACTTTGGGCATATATTCGATGCTGCAATTTCGTGAATTGAAATATATTATTTTATTTATATATTACCCCTCTATTACTAAATATAAAAAATAGTTTATAGTATAATATAAAACTTAATTTATAATATAATTTATACTATAAATCTATAAATTAAATCTTATATTTATGATAGGAGAAATATTAAAAAAATCGTGATTTTAGTTTAACTTGAAATCTTATGAATGAAACATTGGCAAGTAAATTTGGGAAAATCGTTATCATGAGATATTAAAAAAAAAATTTAATCATTAAAAAAATTTGAGTAATATAAATTTAAGTTAAAACTCGTCATTATATTATGCTCATTTAAAACTTTTTTACAGTTCAATTCTTTTATTGAGACATTATAATAATATTTTTATTAAATTTTATATTACTTATTTATTTTTACATGTTAAGAGGGCATAAACTTTTGACATCTACTTATCCCATACCCCATCCTTACCAATTTTTTTTGGCAAAAATATTATTTTATTACTATTCAAAAGAATCATACAAACACCAAGGGCCAAATACAAGCTGAGGTTTAAGGATTTTTTTAGTTACAATAAAATATAATATAATCAATATACCAGTAGAATATTTAGAATATAGACATGCGGGATACTGTAAGACAACGCTAAAATTGTTCTTGGTAAGAACGAGGTTGGTAGAGGTGCAATATTTTAGTAAATACTTCACAGCATGTAATATTTTGTTTTTTTTTAATAATGTAATGGTGGAAAAGTCAAAGAGTGAAAGCTATAAGAACAAACATGACTCTAAAGGGATCATTCTATTTTCCTATGTAAGTAGCTAATAGTAGCATGTCTGTTGTAAAAGATTTGACTTGGATATTATTCCTTTTTTTTTTTTCCACCCAATTCACCGGAATTTTACCCCGACTACATCCGGATCCGACCTGCGTCGCGCACCTGGCTATGGTGGGTGAGTCTCCCAACGGGGATTTTCTGCGTACGCCAAGGCTCGAACTCGAGACCTCGCTTAAGCGATACCGAGCCGCTTACCATTCGGACCAACCCCCGTTACAACTTGGATATTATTCCTGATTGTGTGCTCATGCTTTACGAGTCACATTGGGTTGGACCATGAGATTTTTCCCACTTAAATAATTGACCAAGTATTATTAAAAAAAAAATAGGAAAAAAATCCTTCACTTAAAATGTTATTCGATACCAATATTCTAATTCACAATTATTTAACAAATATAATTTTTAAATAGAGAATTTTCACCAAATTTTTTTATTATTATTTAGACTATATTTTTTTAAAAAAACTATATTATTCATTAAAACATAAATTATATACATGTATTCCATGAAAAAATTTACATAGAAAACTTAATAATTTTATATAGTAATTAAGAAATTTAAATAAACTTGGAGGCCAAGGACTCTCCCTCTCAACCTTTATATAGTCTTTTCATAAACTTTTGATTAAGAAAAAGTGTTTATTTAGGTTTAACGCTTACTCACACCCATATATTAATTTTGGAATGCGACATTTTCAGTTTAGCTATCACTCCCCAAATTGAACCAAATTCGTTTAGAGTCTTTTTCCTATTAATTGATATGAAACCTTTTAAGTTTGTGACCAAGAAAAGAAAGAAAATATGGAACCTTGTGTTAAATTTTTAAAATAGAAATTAATTATATTATATTATAAAGAAAAGATAAAATACTCAAAATACATGTTCATAGTCCCATGGAAAGCATTCCCTCTTAAACAACATAGAATCATGAGAAAAATAAAAAAGAAACACTAAAAAAAATTAAATTAAATAAGAACAAATGTCGGAAGTGAAACATCTTCATGAGATAAAGATTGAGGTTTCTTCAAAGTGGTCCTATGAATCGGATAAACATCCTGCCCAAAGATAACTTGATACTTGTTGCTAAAGAGTTAGACATATGGTAAAAAATGAGCTCGTATCTTATAAGGATGTAAGTTTGATTTCTATTACAGTCGTAAAGGTTCATTTGATAGGCTATTTTATAAGTCTTCTGTATGTACTCTCTGAAGACTGTGCCCTGACTTTGATAGAGGATTGATGCTAAAATTACCTAAATTTTTTTGTACAAGAAAAACTTAGAATTTCACCTTTACCAACAAGCATGCTTCTTAGGATTTGAACTTGTGTTCTTCTCCTTACAAGAGTGATGGTGTTGATTTATGTAATAGATTAATATTAGTTGTTAGTTCAATTACATATTTAATTTAACTATTTAGTTCTGTTTTTAAATATTAAAGTGCAAACTATTTTTTTTTTGTTACAAAATTTTTGGAAAAGAGTTGTGTTCATCCACGATCTAAGGGGAGGGCGAAGTGTCATTTCTTCCTAGGCGATATCAATATCGGGTAGGGCAAGCTGTCAATTACTATCAGGTATAAACCTAGGCACTTAAGAGCTAGGATGCCTCCCCAAACGCCACGACTGGAACCACAATAAAGTGATACTCCCCAGGAATCGAATATACTCTAAATAATCGTATATTTTACCCCTTCTCCAGCTAAACCCACGGACGATAGGTAAATGCAAAATAAATTAAATCCTAATTAATTGAGTCCATACCATAGTATGTGGAATTACCCCCGAACCCTTTGTTTATGGCCCACCTTATTTCATGACCCTGCTCTTTAAGTCAGGGGCCTTTCTTGGGGTAGACACCAAAGGCCCAATAGGCCCATGGATTGTCCTTAAGAATATTTCACAAAATGTTTGATCAAACATTTGGGCTAAGTTTTGTGGATTTGAAATAATTGGGCCTTCTGTTTGGAGTTATTCATTTTTTGTTTTCCAACTGTTCTAATTTTCCCAATATAAACCCATGGGGGTTTATCTAACAAAAAATATTAATCCTTTATAATATAATAAATTAATATTTAAATTGTTATTAGAAGAAATATCTACTTTGAATAATATTACTTTCAATAGAAATATATTTGTGTTTATAAAAAAAAACTGAGAGATAGATATAGACCCATCGGATTTTTTCATCATTTTCTTAAGGTCAAGGTCCCGGGGGCAATATAGCCCAAAAAAGAAAGAATTACAACTCAAAGAAATCACCAAAGAGTTTTTCTAACCAAGTCACAAACTCCACAATCATATCTTTTGTTCGAACGCCCAAACAAAAAGATGAAAAAAAATAGAAACAGGAAAAATATCAAACATGTGTTTTATTACAAAATTAAATAATTAAAATATATAATACTATCTCTTGTCCTTATTATAAGAGTTAGATGGGGTTAAATTTGATCATAAATATAAGACTTCAATCTACTTTGTCTTTTAAAATTATAATTTTCTTTCTAATGTATCATTATATGATTGCACATATTATAATATTTTTATTAAGAGTAGTTCGAATGCTCATGATTCAATAGGATATTTTAGATAAATTAACACACAGTCATTATAAATAATTAACTTAACTAATTTTTTTAATTTATTTAAATTAATTAAGTATATCTTATAATTAGAGCAGGAGATAGTACCATCTTCATTGTTTCAACTTTTTTGGGCTTGGGCAGGAGACCATTGGTAATTATTCCTAATGATATCCCCTTAATAATAATAAATTAAAAAAATTAAAGATAATAATTATAGTATTTTAATAAAAAAATAAATATTAATTAATTTTATTAATTTAATTAAATTAGTTAAATATAAGTAAATTTACAAGTTTTGTCTTGCATAGAGAAGTGGGTGTACGTTTTTGAAACCTTCACAGAAACATAGGGTGGTCTGACGCATTGTTCTATTTACTCACGTTTACAAGACAAAATCTTTTCCTATTAGATTTCTTTTTCCTTTTTGCATATTGGTTGTTAGAATTTGCTTAAATTCACTTCACTCCCTAATCAAAACAAACATCTAAGCATGTGAGACAAATATAACACACATAGGCCACCTGATATTTAATTGACCAAAATTTGAATAAAACAGTTTAAGTCAGTTTTAAATGGACAGGTTATTAAATACTTGTTCCTAATAAAACATGCGTTCTGGCAAAATATATTTCAATGCAATATATATATATATGTATTATCAATATTAAAAAAAGACAATTTATAAAGAATTCACTATTTTAGTTTAAAAATATATATATTTTTAATTATTTTAGGTTCAAATCCTACCGTTAATAGTTTTCTAAATTACATACATTATAGGAAAAACAGGACATGATCGGGGCTACTTTATAATGAATCCAAATTATAAAGATTAATGAATCATCCAAGGGACAAGACATGATTGATTGGGGATACTTTACTTCATTTTTTTATATATAAAAAAACTTTATCAGTCCCATAAACAAAGCCAACAAATTTTTTGTTACTATACAAAATCAATGTACAACGTAATTTGATTTGTATATTTAAAAAAAAAAATAATACAATGAATGCTACATCAAATTCGGCTTCTTAGACAATATTTAATTTAAAATTAATCCATAATTATCATATGTATTTGGGAAAATTCCAAAAAATATCTATTTAAATTTCAAAACTCCGTTTACTATATTTTATAAGCTATTTATAATTCTTATAAAGCTATTTACAATTTTTTTATAAAAAATTTTGATTTAAAATTTTAAAATTCAAATGGATATTTTTTGGAATTTTTCCTATCTATTTTTTGCAATGAATGCCAAATCATCACTAGATTTATAGTTTTTGTCATAAAAAAAAAACCATTCATAAAATTGAAATTAATCCATAATTATATATTTATATATATGCTGTAATTTACTCTAACATTTAACTAACATAGAACGAATATTTCTATGCCCAAAACAAGCAAGAACTATTGTGCATATGGTTTAAGTAATTTAATCATGGAAAAAATCTGACAAGAGTAATTACAATAATAAAATCTGGGCAGAAAATAATAAAATCAGCGAGATTGAATCTGATAAAAAACTTCTAAACACACTTATGAATGAAAACTCTAAGACAAATTTACACTTTAACTCAATTTTAAATTAAACAAATCAAATTGAAAAATAAATGAAATTGTTCATCGAAAAAGAAAAATAAATAATGAAATTATTTGGAATGAAAGAATATTTTGATCTAAAAACTATCCATACATTTATACATCAATGCCCACTTAATGAAATACTACATCTGATCTTTAGTATAAGATTTATTTAACAAATTTAAATAGATTAAATAAAGTAGTTAAGTTAATTATTTATAATAATTTTGTATTGGCTTCTCTAAAATATTCTCTTTAATAATATGTATTTGAACTATCCTTGATAAAAATCACCTCAATATGTATAATTATATAGAAATATTTTTAAAAAAATATTATAATTTTAAGAGATAAAATAGGTTATAATATTATATTTAAATCTAAAATAATTTTTTTATCTAACTTTATTGTAGGTAGTATTTAAGGTGATTATGGATGACATAAGTGCATCAGATTTCAACACTCTAAATTTCTAACAACTAGAAATTTTTCATCCCGTTTGGTTGGAGAGGGGGAGGGAGGAGAAAAAAGATTTTAATGAATTTAATTTTAAAAAATAAGCAGATGAAGTAATAAAATTTAAGTAGAGATAAGATATAGAATAAACGAACAAAAAAATTAATAAAAAAAGTCTTACCCCTCGCTTCTTTAATTTTTTTAAATTAAAATCATTAAAATCTTCAATCGCCTCCTATCCAACCAAACAGAGGATGCAAGGGAGGAAGTAATCAACCTATTAATGAATTAATTACAAATTTAAAACTTCCTTATTTATTAACTAGATCAATAAATGTATGAATGATTAAAGGAAGGCTTCTTTAGATTAATGTTTTACAAAAATACTATATATGAGCATTTGTAATGTATAAATGTATAATAGAATCTAACAAATAAATTACACTATTTATATTTTACTAATAATATTTAACTTATTATATATTTTATAGGATAAATATTAAAAAAAATTGTTGAAAAAACTCAAATTATAAAATTTTATTGTTCAAAACTACTTAAAATTTATTTAAGAATCTACATATAATTTATTTTTATTAGATACAATCTTTTTTTTTTGTTGGACAATATATCTTTAATTATATAAAAGACGAAAACAATTGCACTTGGTTAAAGACATAACTTCTTAAATAGCTTTGGGTAATAAATTTTGATATGAGAAATTTTTACTAATTTTTTATAAATATTATAAATTGCTATATACGGTATTAGATAAAAAAAGTTACTCATCCGATCTTTAATATATGACATAATTAAAAAATTAATTTTAATTTTAAATATGAAATATATTTTATATATTTATTAATTTTTTTAAATTATTTTTATTAATACTCTATTAATAATTAAATAAAAAAAAGAGAGATAAAAAATACTTAAAAAATTTATTATATTAATTAATTTAATTTAATTAGTTAAAAAAATATACATGGTGACCAATCAATCCACAGTACAACTTTTTTGCAGGGAGATTCTTTTCCAAAGAACCCTCGTGATGGTAAGGTAGATGCCTAGATCCTCATTGTTTCTGATGCTCCTGGACAAATATTAAAAAATTGGGATCTGGGAGAATGTGAAGAGCAAGGAAGTGAGGGACAGAGTATGATATTATAAAATATTACTAAAATCTTGAACCATGTGTTTCTCCATTTACCAAACGACCTTTCTTTCTCTTTTTCCCGTCCACCCCCCTCTAGCTCTTTAGCCATGTTGTAAAAAAGTTGATGAAAAAAATGGCAGCAAAATCAAGACATGTAACATTTATTTATTTATTTATTAATTAACGTCACTAGATAGCTATCTCTTCTTTTTATACTCAGCCGCTTATGAGAATAGACACAAGAAAATTGTCATTTTTTAGTTAATCAAACGTATAATCCATTTTTAGGTTTTGAGTGTAAGAAACTTTCATTTCTCCTAACAAACACACTCCTCTAAATTTAAAATTTGTCTTCTTCTTTTTACTAAAATAAAACTGTTTATTACCTCAATTAATAATAAACTTATTGGTAGAAAACTCTTTTTCACTATTCATTTTCTCAACTTCAAGGTTCATACATGCAGTGTGGTGTCGGTTGAATTTTATTTTAATTTTATGTCTTACGTATGTGGTTGTTATTTTGGGTATAATGTCTCTAGATTTTCTCAGGTTGTCATGTATGGTTTTCTGTATTTGTTAGTTTCGTGTTTATGTGATCTACAGATTTAGCTCTCATATATGCTTCATATCCGCATATGATGTAATGAGCCTAATCTGTGTTATGTATTGTTTTATCTTTTGTTGATTGAATAAATTTTCCTTTTTATAAAGAAAAGAAATGAACATAATCGTTGGAAAATTAATGAAATTAATTCTTCATTATATTTAGGGGATAAAACTAGTCGTTAATCAAAGTAACGTACTTTATATAAGTTAGCTGAATATGACAAATGTTGACTCCTGTCTTAACCCCTATGCATACATATACATATGTGGGTATTGCAAATAATTAATTTTGATTGAGCACGTTTAAATCTATGTTGAGTAATCATTCTCAATTTTTGGATGAAAAAATGATTAATTTAAAATAAATTCGGGTTATCCAATCAATTCAAGTAGCAATCTAAATCTGTTGAACATATTTTTTATATTTAATAAAAATATTTAAGCTATCTAGATCAAATAAAGATTAATCACGCAAATAAATTACTTTTTTACTTTGAATTAAACGAATCCACACCATTGTCAAACTCTTACTCTTTCTAGGAGTACTTTTTCTTTCTTTTTATTTAATTAAAAAGATATAATCATTTTTTAAGTTTAGAGCACAAAAGGTTTTCAATTCTTTAAATAAGTCCTGGGATTCGAACTTATATTTTTCTCCTTATGGGTAAATCCGTTTACTATCTCAACCAATAATTGTTGATTATGGAAGTACTTTTTCTAACAAGGGTTAATATAAATTTTAATCCCTTAAGTTTCAAGCCAAAAATCCTTCAGGAAAAAATAGTTCAGGTATTTATTAAATTATAAGGACCGATGTTTTAGATAGAAATAAATTTGAGAGATTAAAACATATATTTTAAAATTTGAGGACTAAAATCAAAATAAAGACAAAATTAATAAACCAAAATTTATATTAACCCTTCTACAAATAAAGATTAATCTCTCTATATATGGAATACAAATGACAGACCCTCATACTTAGATTTGCCCAATATATGCAGACTGAGAATCATATCACCAATTTTGAACCCAAAAAAAAAAAAAAACAGAGAGAATCATATCACCAATCATTTGCTTAATATATGTGTGTGTGATGAAAATTGAAAATCAAACCCTCAATCATTTGTGTAATAGGGACAAAAACCATTCAATTCACGCCAACTTGAATTGATTTTCTCTCTCTTATTCCTTAATTAACTGTAATATGAATCACTTAATTACCTTACATATAACCTTTTTCACACTTAGATGAAGACAACCTTCTATTTGTAATTCGATCCCTGTGTGAATACTCTTGGCTATACATCTCTGAAAGTCCAAACGACATGCAAATGCAAGTAGTAGTCCTAAAGAAAACTTTACGAAAATTCAGTCCTTTACAAATTAAAAAAACTCTTTAATAATAATAATTTGTGCACGAGACACACCTCTGCAAATTATTCCGTTCTATCTTATCATCAGGACATACATGACAGAAATAAAGAAAGCTTTATATGCCTGCCCTTTAATTCATGGGTCCTACACTAATGGATATGAACAAGTTGCATGCTAAACGAGTCATTTCTTTTTATCTCCTCCTCCATTGGATTATATAACTCAATTCTCTTGTTAGCTTCATCGTGTGTGAATATTATTAATTACTCATATATATATATTTACAAACATCACTATCACAGAATTCAATCTTATTTCTTCTTCATCTGAATTCGCAACCTTATTATTATTAATGGAGGTTCCATGGCAGAATTGTTTCTCTGATCTGGTAATCATCATTTATCTTAACCTAATTCTGTTTTAGGGTTTCATGTTGATGAACATGCATCCATATATATGTTCATATATATATATATATGCTTTTTTAGTTCTCATGGATCCCTTTTTTTGTGGTTTAATTTTTGTTTTTTTAGGATATGGATGAGATCGATTTCTTCAATCAATCACACAAGACTTATTCTTTTGATGATGATGAAGAGTTTCTTATGGAGATCTTTCGCCAACCTTCTTTCTCTTCTGAGAGTGACAGTACTCATTCTTCCTCTATTCAAAACAACCCCGTCACCGCCGCATCGGATCCTTGTGGTGGGGTTGCCACCGCCGCCACAGCCACAACACCCAACGTTAACAGCTTATCTTTGGATAATAATGACTCCTCCGGCGTCGGCAGCCAGCTGAAGCGTAATAGCTCGAGCTCCAGCTCAATAGCCTCGAAACTTAGTAACTTGTCGGACAAACCTGTGGTAGTAGCCTCGTCGTCGTCTCCGTCAACTTATATTCTGTCTTTCGATAACTCAACAGTACTACCAGCCACCTCCGACGTCGACGGTTACCGGAAACATGATGAATCCGCCATGAAGAGTGGTAATCAGGAGAAATTAGCGAGTAGTACACGAGGAGGAGGAGGAGGAGGCATACGCGCTTCTCAAAAGCGAACCCTAGAAAACCATAATAGTGATCATCAACCGAAAGCTAATCAAGGGACAAAGAAGACTAGAAGTTCATCTGAGTCATTGGATCACATAATGGCTGAGAGAAAAAGGAGACAAGAACTCACTGAGAAGTTCATTGCACTCTCTGCTACAATTCCTGGTCTCAAGAAGGTCAGTTTATTTCTTTCATTTCATAAAATTATATCATGATTCTTATGATTTTCTGTATTCTTATGAAGGATTGGAATTGAATTGAATAGTATACGAGATGTGGATTTACATAATAAGATATCATATGTGTATTTGGATTAACTTTTGTAACCTAAAAGCTAGTTTAAAAGCCTTAAAGTTCATTTGAATCCAAGAAAAAAATTTTGGATTGTTATTTGATTCGAATGATTTTTTTTTTCAGAAGTCAAGTTAGATCTAAAGCTATAATTTGGAAATGGGTATTTAAATTGACTTTTATTTTACTAAAAGATATCTAAACATAAATCATATTATACTATTAACTTCTACTCTAACTCCAAACATAAACCCCGTTGAAAGCCTTCTTTTCACGTCCTTTACTCAAAAGGGACGTGAAAACCAGGCTGAATCAGCATTTACGTATGTTTTTTTAAGAACAGACGTGGGTGGATTGGGGACATAGATGCTCTATTTTGTAGTAGTGGCAATTTGGATAAAAATCGGTTTTTGTAAACGTTAAACCTAACCACCTCGTAACACATTTGCAAATGAAAACAAAACTACTAGCCAAACACACAAATCGTCAATTTCATATATGAATTAATTTGTTTTGTTGTTTAAATGTTGATAAGCTGATATAATATAATGGTTTCGATGAATATGCATAACTATAACAGATTGACAAGGCTTCTATACTAAGCGAAGCTATCATTCACGTGAAGCAACTTAAAGAACGAGTGAGAGAGTTAGAGGAACAGAACAAGAAGATGATGACTACTAATATGGAGCAGTCAGTGTCGTACATGAAGAAGAAGAAGAAGAAGAGGTCGTCGTTGTCACCGTCGCTGCCGAGACAAGATAATATTGAAGACACGACGACGACGTCTTGTGAAATAATGAGCTCTGATGATTACTTTAAAATTAGTGAATCACTTCCAGAAGTTGAAGCAAGAGTTTTACAGAGGCAAGTCCTCATCAGAATCCACTGTGAGAATGAAAAAGGAGTTATTATTAACTTATTGGCTCAGCTCCATGGTCTTCATTTCTCCATAATCAGTGACAGTGTGTTGCCATTTGGAAATTCTACTCTTGATATTACCATTGTTGCTGAGGTACATTCACTTCAATCCATATACTTAATACTCTTCTCTACTTAATTTAGAATAATCTGAATGGATTAAGGAATCAAGATAAATTATTTAATTATAATAAATGTGCCCTAATAGTATAATATATTTGTATAACATTAGATTATGTATTAGTTTGTATGTTAGGTAAATTAATTTTAAAAATGATTAATATGAGGAATAAAATAGGTCGATGTCTTATATATTTAGGATTAAAAGTAACTCCCTAATTAACTAGCTGATTTATTTAGAATTGGAGGAGTAGGACAAAAGTCAGATTATGTTTGTTCTTAATTCCACATATAATTAGAATATTTTCAAACCCTTAATAAAGGAAAATGACCATAAAAGTTCTTATAATTATCTAATGATATATATCAGAGAAAGAAGAATTAAAAATAAAATTAAGGGTATGTTTAGATAGAGAGAAAAGTGAGAGAAAAATATGGGGGAGGAAATACTAGGAAGATTTTTGTTTTTTTAAATGGTAAAAATTTTTACTATTTTTGAGAGTTTTTACTTATAGTATTATTTTCTCCCTAATTTTCTCCCCATCTAGACAAAGTATAAAGTTCTTTTCAAAGACTAAAGTTATCCCTGGTGCTTTTCAAGCTTAAGCTAGTATTTCTCAAAACTATTATGATTTCGAATAATATTGAAAAAAAAAACTAGGCTATATCTTTATAACAAACAAGTGGATATATATAGCTTTGGTTTTGAAGACCCTTTGTGTATATAGTCCTCCAATCATAAATAAATATAAGAATTAATTAAATAGTTAATTTTGATTTTAAATGTAAGATCTTAATTTACTTTACTTATCATTTTTTTAAATTAATTTATAAACTGATACATACATACGTACGTACGTACGTACGTATGTACGTACGTACGTACGTACATACATACATACATACATACATACATACATACATACATACATACATACATACATACATACATACATATAATATAATCTTACATATGGGTATTTTAAAGAAATAATGTCATAATTTATTATACTTTAATCTACCTAAATTAGTTAAATAGCTATCTTAAGGATAGGAGAAGTATCAATTTTTTCAACAAGAAAAACTCTACGCCTGGGAGAGTTATTTCACAATCAGCCACGTACAATTCAAAAATCTCTATTAAATCATTAGTTTATTAAAGAACATGTAGAATAATTATATATAAGATCTCTATCAAATCATCATTAGTTTATTCAAGAACATGTAGAATAATTATCTATGTGTGTGTGTCGGTGCAATTTTCATATGACGAATTTGTTGTCATGATTAGGTCGATGAGGAACACAAGATAGCAGTGAAGGAACTTGTGAAAAAGCTGAGAATGACTCTGTTGAAGTCAGCTGACTGAGAACTACATAAGAGTTTGATCCCCCCCCCCCCATATATATAAACTACCAGATATGTGATGATTGAATCTCATGTTTTAAAAATGATTCAACTTTTGAATAGTATACATTAATTATCATTTGGTGTTGTTTGTCTCAACAATATTAAAGAAAAAAAACAATAAGAGAGAGTTTATTGTATGCAGATTGAACCTAGACGGCTGTATATATTATCATGGATTGTACATAATTAGGATATATATATATATATATATATATATATATATATGTTTGATTACAGTGTGTGTGTGTTGGTCTTGCAAGTTAGAGTTTTTGTATCAATCATCAAAATAATTTAAGCTTCTAAGTGATCATATGGTATAAAAAGCAATTAGTGCATGGTGGTTCTATATATATATGAAATAGTATTGGCATTAAATGGGATGGATCGTTGAATTATATTTAATTAATACCATTAAATCCTCTGTTAACTATTAATTTAATTATATAATTATTATTATATATATATCAATTTAATTGGAAGAGTTCTATCCTGTACCCTGTCCTCAGAATCCTCAGGGAGATTAATCTCTACTTTTGACAGAATACTTGTCAATTTATCATACCTTAAAAAAAAGTTAATATATAATTTATAAAAAATATAGGGAGTCACATTATTTTGTTTAAAATGTAATTTATCTACTCTAATTGCTAGAAAAAAACATAATATAATTAAGAAAAATATAATAGTGATAGATTAAATTGAATCCGACAAGACTTTGTGGTAGGCTTTCTAGGATTGATTTAATATTATATTTTTGTACTTTGTTCCCAAAAAGAAAATATTTTGATATTTTTATAACTCTGCCTTTATTAGCTTATTATTAGTGTTGAACAAGATTCAATATTATATTATTTCGGCACCTGTTGCACTTAACACGAGTTTAACTAACCTCCGAATGACAAATGAGAATTTGTCATTATAAATGAAACTTCGGATGCAACTATGTATAAATTAACCTTATATATCATTATATTGCAAACATCAACATATGGATTATAGTACCTATACTTTTCTTTAAGAAAATTAATCATATAATTTTTAAAAAATATATTCCTTTTATAAAATTTTAGCCATTATATTTATTTTTCTATAAAAAATTAGTTAATATTAATTTATTTATTTCAATCCTTCTATATATAAATATCAATCAATTAGTTTTACATAGTTCAGTGATTTTCTGTCTTCTATATATTCAACATATGTGCATAAAAACTGAGGTATGTAATTGTATCTGGAAAAAAAGTAAAAAAAAAAAGATTATAATTAACGTGTGATCAAGACAAGGTTGTAACAAAATAGAGACAAAACATTCATACCATTTTTCCTAAGCCCCATTAACCATTTTGAAAAAGTTAGCCATAGCAATTATTAGTCTTTGGTACACATGGTCATCCTTTCATGTTAAAAGTTATCAGATGATAATAACTCTATATTTTGTATTTAAAAAATAGAGTAAATTAGTATACACCTCCCAATGTTATTTACCAATAGAGATCTAATACTCTACTTTTATTTATAGTATATCTAGTACTCTAATATTATTTTTCTAGTACATCTAATACTTCTTGATATTATTTTTCAGTTACATATAACATTTTAATTTTATTTATAATTATGGTGTTGGATGCATTATGATTAAAATTAATGGGTTTGATACAAATATTAGGGTCTTTGGATCCTACTTTAACCTAACAAATATAATTGAATTAAGAGTACACTCCATTTGATCCTATCTGTTAGTCAATTCCAATATTTTCAACTATATTAAGAAAAATCTTAAATACATTAACTTTATTTATAAATTAAAAGAAATTTATTACTTTGCTTATATAAAATACTCCTTTGATTTTTAATGTAACAACTAGTTAACTAAGTTAGGAATATTAAGAAAATCAGTTAAATTAGTTAATTATCTTTATTTTTCCTAAATTGCCCTTGTCTTTCTTAAATTATTGTTTCAACTTTTGATGAAAAGTTACTATAAATTTCATGTGTATAGGAACAATATTTTAGTCTTTAATTATATGAATGAAATCTCTACCATATTATAGTATTTGATGCTCATTGTGTTTTTGAGATTTATAGATTCACGAAGTCTACATACTGATTTTTTACATGTTTGATGCTAGTTTGTAGAATTTTTAAAAAATGCTTAAAATTATTTTATTATAAAATAAAAACAGTAAAATTTCTTTGTGTGAGACATTAATGATTTCTCTATACTAGCAAGCATTACTCACTTTATATGGTACATGAGTGCATTATTAAATTATTGTTATATTTAATTATTATTCAAGGAGCACCAATAAGAGTAATTTTAGAAAAAAAGTGATAAATATTTAGAACTAAGATAAACTCTCAAATTATATCATTATTAAATATAATGATAAAATGAGAAATTGTAATAAATAATCATTGTTGTGTCTTATAAAAGAAACCACAAACTCCACTTCAAATTACCTTATAAATAGGATAAGAGTAAGTATCATGTAATATACTAAACTTGAATTAGTTATCCAACTTTCTATTCATATATTTGTAAACAGAAATCTTGACTGTAAACTAAAAGTTCTATTAAGACACCTAAATTTATAATTGTTTAAATCCATATTTATGACTCATTTTTTTTAAAAAAAATTCGGAAGCCTAATTATCATTAAATTATTTCTTTGGCAACCTAACTATCATTCTACCAAAGGATAAAGGGTTAACGTAAAGGTGAAATCAATTTATTGGCCCAATGTGGGGAAAATAATTAGGAAGAAAAACTTCCCGCGCTAATATATACGATACCTACAACAAATAAAAGTGGCAAATAGTAACAAACAAACAAATCATGGAAACTGAGAAAAAGTAATGAGGTAGGGATGGGTTGTCACTTATATAATCTACATCACTTCAAAGTACTGACAAAATGGAACAATAATTCCTAAAAACATTCTTGCTATCATACTCATTGTAGGGTATATTGTGGGCAGCTTTTTTTTTTGGTTATTAAAACTGTTAATTATAATACTTATATTAATTATATTAAAATATAACAGTGCAGTTGTTATATAATTAAATCATACTTAAATTATTTTTGTTATATTATTTAAGTTAAAAATATTATTATTTGCAATTAATTATATTATTTATAAATATTTTTTTGATATTAAAATCTTAAGAAAAGGAAAGCTGAAAATTGACAGAGCTACGTGCCTAAGGACTCCCTCCACCACCCTACCATCCCCACCATTGTTGGTGGATAATGCAAATCCAAATATACAACTATTTTAAAATTTATTAGTCAATTATATAATAAATTAAAATTAATTTAAGAGAAGTACCTAATAAAGCTGTGGTAAAGAAATTTAGGCGTGTTGTATATATCAAAGTCATATGTATGAGGGGGGAAAACTATAGTGTAGGAATGCTTGGAGGTAAGGCTCATGACTTCTTTTTTTCCTTATAAAGATTAGCCTTATTAGGGATTACCTTTGAGCCCAACCTGCTTAACCTTAGATGTTATAACTGAGTTTATACAATAAAAATCTCTAAATATATGCTTTTCGCTAATGATATAGTTCTTTTGGCTGAATCAAGAAAAGAAATTAACTCTAGATTTGAATTATGGAGAAGGATCTAGAAGTCGAAAGTTTTTGCTTGAATATGAATCAGACAATATATATGTACTGCAATTTGGATAAGAGGCAAATTAATAGTGATTTGGAGGTTAAAATAGGAGATCAAATTATTTCACAGGTAACAAAGTCAAATATTTGGGGTCAAATATACATAAAAATATGGAAATAGATGGAGTTGTTATTACACATAGAATACAAGCCTTGGATGGTTTAAGTGGAGAAACCATGTTAGAATTATCTGTGATAAAAAAGTACCTAGTAAGTTTAAAGGAAAATTTTATCGAACTGCCATAAGACCAATAATACTATATAGTAGTGAATGTATGTTGGGTTTTAAAGGGACAATAAGGGCATAAAGTTAGGGTAACAAAATTGAAGGTATTGAAAGAAAATAATAGAAAATTGTTTAAGATGATTTTCATACATATATAAAGAAGGCCAGTGAAAAGGTAAATCAGACAGTATAAAATCATCTAAAAAAAGGGAAAGGAAGACCGAAGAAAATACTCAATATTTAAATCTTTCAATGAGACATTTTAGTTAATAATTTATCTAAATATTTTGTTATTGATAGAGAGAGCATAATTGTCTCATACGATATTTGTAGCCAACTCCTCCTAATATAAACAACTTGTTGTTTAGGTGAACAAATTAAACCTAGGGAGAATTTCACTTATTAACCCCCATATGCGACTTTTATATCAAATAAGGATCAAAATATCATGAAATTACATTACAGTATCAAGGGAGCAAAGTGAAATTATGTTTTTGGTGGCCCCATTTGTTTCACCTGATCTTCTCAATCCGTATATTCACATCCCACTAATTCACGATAATCCCATCATTATGTTTTACTTTTAAGAGCAATTTGATCTCTTGTTAATTGCAACCCTTCATCTATTTAATTAACCATAATGAAATATATATTTCCCATTTCTAACTTTTCATCCAACCCTTTCTAAGTTTTAATATTATTGAAATGATCCCAACAAGCTTTCATAATACCCTTCCAAGAGATTAAGTCGACCTTCTTTTCTCTCTCAACATCCACCAAACACTTATATCCATTATTCCCCCAATGATTAAAAGGGTTTTTTCCAAATTACTCCTCTTAATACTCCCTACAAAATAATCAAGTAAGAGAAAGAGAGATAGAGTTAAGGAATATATTTAAGATATTTTAGAAAATATGTCATATTAATTAAACTAACTTTATTAATCTAATCAAATTAGCTAAATAAATACTATATTAAGGAACGGATGAGTGTATATATAGAGAGAGAGAGCGAGAGAGAGAGAGACTCTTACCGATTATGCTGGAGAACTGCAAGATGGAGAAGGTGTTGAGCTTCACTTGATATGAACAGCATGTGTTTCTGCTTTTAATAAACCCCACGTGAGAAATACTTTATATATACCTACCCGTATAGTTTTTTCATGTACGGTAAATTTTGCGTTTCCCCATATAGTATGGTCCACTTGAACATGCGTGTTTGTCAGTCTACAAGCCCATTTTGGTTGTTAAGTGATGAGTTCTCACGATAATACCCTTCATACATGTTTTCTCTTTCCCCAAAACTAGAGGGTTTCTCCACCATCTATTTGTGTGTCTATATATATAGATGCTTTTGATCAGCACTCGAACCACAATCTCCAGATCACTCAAAACCTTTCAATATTATATCTTCGTCGATCTCCACAACAACTCAAAACCTAGGTTGATATATCATGATGTTATATATATAATCTAGCTACTCTGAATGTCAATTTCAGTTTGAGCAATTTTCTCAAATCTGGGTTTTGATTTTATATGTCTGAAATAATGTTGCAGGACATGGATGATGCTGAAGACTTCCACGACCAGTTTTGTCACATGATGGTGTCTTTTGATGAGGAAGACCAAGAGTTTCTCAGAAACATTCTTCAGCAGCAGCCAGCTGCTGGTGGTGGAAATAACAATAAGATTAAGAATAATGAGCTGTCTTCTTCTTCTCAAAGCGAAGAAGATAAATCCTTTCCCACCATTGATTTCTCTACCGATGGCTCCGGCAACCGTGGTGGTAGTGGTGGTGGTTCGAATGTTGCCAACAAAAACCGTGTGATGTCTGCTAAATCATACATTTTATCATTTGATCAATCCAACGTAATACCAGCAGAAGAAGAAACAATGTCAAAACAAGAAGAATCTAGTACCTCTGAACTTTGTTCATTAAAAAGGATCAGAGAGACAGGTAATAATGTTGAGCCCAGAAAGAAGACGAGAAGCTGTTCAGAGACTGCAAATCACATAATGGCAGAGAGGAGGAGGAGGCAGCAACTCACAGAGAGATTTATTGCACTTTCTGCAACTATTCCGGGCTTGAAGAAGGTCAGCTTTTTAAATAATTTTATATCATTATTCATTCTTCAAATTTTCAATTGATTAAGGCTTTATTTTTCATGTTTAAAACAAGAGTAGTGGCAAAAGGGGAAAAAACGAAAATAAAATATATGAGAGGAAACAAAAATAAGTGAAAGAAGAAAAGGGTTGCCTTTTAGGATGTGATGTGACCCATTAAATTATCGCGCTCCTTCAGTATAATTTATTGCAAGTTGAATTACATTTAAATTTCGGTTTATTAATTCCTCTCTCGCGCCACAAAAAATCGATTTATGTAATAACTTTTCTCAGAAAAGCATTAAATTGCAATCATTTTGTTCCTTCATTTCATTACTTGAATGCTTAATTTTTGATCAATCTCGTGAGATATTGTGCTATATGTTACCATTATTTCACCACTTCTAAAACGATAAAGTTGGATTAAGAAAAAAATCAAACCATGTTATACGGTGGTAATGGTTCTTTCAAGAGTAGAAAGAAGAAAGTTATACACGTGAGAAACCCATTCCTTTATTAATTCACTTCACCCATTCCAAGCCATAATGTTTTTTCATGTACTCTTTTCAGATGGACAAAGCTACAATTCTTCAAGAAGCGACCAAATACGTGAAGCAGCTTCAAGAACGAGTAACAGTGCTAGAGAAACAAAATAGTGTAATCAACAGCACAACAACAACATTAGAGTCATCAATGATATCGATAAAGAAATGTGAGCTACACAGAATTAATGATGATGATCTGTGTTGTGAAGCAAATGATCAAGTGTTGCCTCAGATTGATGCGAAAGTGTTGGAGAATCAAGTGCTGTTTGGAATCTATTGTGAGAAGCAAAAGGGCATTGAGTTTAAAATATTGACTTTGCTTGAAAATTTGCATCTTCATGTCACCAGTAGCAGCGTCTTGCCATTTGGGAATTCCACTCTTGGCATCACCATCATTGCCCAGGTAAATGCTTTATTACCAAAAATAAATAAAATGCCTCAACCTATGCTATTATGAATCCCATATCGAGAAAATCACAAGTGAAATATGGTTTATTATAAGTTAAGTGTTCTCCCATCCACCCAATAATCTATCTTTTGGAATTGGGTTCTATATGTTTGCATGAAAAGAAAATTAGAGAAAAAAAATATAGGGAGAGATTATTAGAAAGAAAAACTTCTAAAATTAGGGGAAAAATTTATTATTTTTGAGAGTTTTTCCTCCTAATATTTTTTTTACCTCTAATTTTCTTCCTATCTAAATATAAGAGAGTACATCTAACTTGTTAAGCTCCTCGATGATGCTGGTTTCATAGCATCAACACAACACAAAAGGAAGGAAAAGAAAGTAATATCCCCTCAGGTCCTATATATAGCCAACATTCTCATAAATAGAATGGGTCCTATATATTAGAAATACTTTGTGTTTGTTTAAATTATTTTTCTATTTTTAGTCTAAATTAATTATATGTCTTTTTCACTCATCATCTCTATTAATAAGAGTATATTTAGAAAAAAAAATTACATGCATCTCTTACATATGTATTATCTTAAACTAATTTGAACTAACATTTTAATCTATATATGATTTGATTAATTGTTACTTATATATAAGATCAAATCTGAGTACTAAACTTGTTATGGAATTGATTTTGGGAAGTTGAAATGTTGAATTGCCATGATGACAATTGATTGCAGATGGGAGAGGAATACAGAATGACAGTGAATGAAGTGATGAAAAACCTAAGACAAGTTCTGTCAAAGACCCACGATGCTGATCCGTACTAGTGTATCAAACATGTTTTGTTATTATAATTTGTCGCTTTATAGTTTATAGAGACTTGGATTTGATTGATGTTTTTGGAGATTACAAAGTTTCTCTATTAATAAAGTTATTAATTGACGATGAGTGTGTTTAATTATGTGATGTGAATTGTCGCATATAGACTCGGATGCTTTTCGAGGGTACCAAGTTCCCCGCCAATTAATGAAGTTATTTAGTGATCATGAGTGTGGGGCTGTGGGGTTAATTTGAAATTATCACAATTTTATGAGTCATGTTATTTCATGAAAAAGTGCTATTTTTAAAAAAAGAGAAGTAAATAAATGACTTTTTTCTTAATAAAATGATACAGTACTGATATTATTAATGTTATTACATTAATAAATGATAAAAGATAATACTTTTTATAGGAATAAGAAAAAATAATATTTAACCATTGTATAATGTGTTAATGTTAATTTTCACTCCAATTTACTAGTCATTACATGCACACATATAGTCAAATAGGAAGTGTAAATGCAATTATAGCATGCATATTTTTATATTTTAACCTTTTATTATAATTATTTTCTTACAATGTAAGTAGAAAGTCTCTCTGTTTTTTTTAATCACACATGCACCCATTTTCTTTTTCCACAAGAAGGGCCTCACACACGCAGATTCTAATCAATGACATCCTCATAACTGAGAACCACACATGCCATTGAAGGGGCTACTACTACGCGAATAGTCTTTTCAATTAAGTTACAAAAAAAATACATTAATTCATTAACTTCGATTAATTAAATTAAGGGTATATTAAACCATTTAAAAAGAAATTTTGACATATTTTCAGTTATATGCAAAAGTATCTTTTATTTTAATTTTTTTTATACATAGTTAAAGATAAAATATACACAGCCAACACATTTCTTATTTCAAAGGCAAAACAAAAGATATTTATACATAACTAAATATTAGTGTTGTATTAACTGAAGATAAGTTACATTATCTGATCCTTAGATAAATTTTAGATATCTTTGGATGATAAAAATTTCAATGGAGATTTTTATATATTTTATATATGAGAACATGATTACTTATATTAAATATTGATTAAAAATATATTATATTAATTAGTGCTTGTTGAAATTGCATGAGAAAAAGGCAGTTAAATATACTGAATTAGTTAAAACTCAAATCAGTTCCACCAAAATACAAAATGCTAGACAAATTCTTCGGACCAAAATGATATTTTAGAATTTGAGGAAATGACCTTAAGGACTAATTTGCATATAGGGAAGATGTGTTGCATTTGCATATACAGGGAAGATAAGTTGCACAAAAAAAAGATAAATTGCACACAAGGGAAGATACATTGTATAAAGAGAATGCTTTTACATTTTCCTAGGGACCATTCCCCAATTAAAAATTAAAATTGGGACATACCCCAATTTTCCCTAAGATCGCTTCACCAAAGTAATATGAAATCCCATATTTTTGTCCAAGGTGGCATTTTGTGATTTTAGGGGATTGATTTCGGTTTTAATTAATTTAGGGATATTTAACTGTCTTTTCCCAAATTTCAATATGATGAAACCAGTGAATCTAAAACCAATTAATATATAGATGTTTAATCACATGGTTTCTTTTTTAATTATGACAAACCATTTGATATTCGAAATTATATTTGATTTTGACTAATATAAATTCGAGATTAGCTCTAATAAATATGTCCAAAACCTCATATTTAAATAACTATATTAGTTAAAATATGTTAATAATCGAAGATAAAACTAGGAGACATTTAAAATAGAGTTAACCCAAAACAAACAAAAAAAATTAGTGATGAGCACTGAAACTAACTAAAGAAAAAAGCCTAGATTTTGGCTGTAGAGAAGCGTAAGAGGACAATTTGCAATTTTTTTTCATTACATGTCAATATGAAAGTAGAAGTCAGAATATTGATGAGCCCTAGCAAGTTATTAGGCAAACCCAAAACAGGAAATTTATGGATCAGCCGCAACATGCATGTGCTCTGGCATATGAATCTGATCTCTTTGTCGTCTTTTCCACTGTGGGAAAGTGATCATAATAACAAGTTTATACTTTATGCAGCATTATACGGCTATATGGTGAATTGATAAAAGTTAAAGCTTTTCTCAATTCTTCTTGACCAAGTTGTACGTGAGATATGAACAGCTTTAGACTTCACAATCATTTCTGTTGATCTTTATCTTTTGGCCGGGGCCGGTCAAATTAAATTCATTGCCTCGTGTCCTGTCAGAGAAACTTGGTTTGTATTCTAACAACCAAACATATGAAACCATCTCTCAATCTCCCCAACTTGAAATGTTCCTCCCTTTATACACTACGCTTCAATAATAATTATCTTCATATGTATGTGAATATTGGTCTAATCTATATGTCTCTTTTCTTTTTGCTTTTCCCCCCCAAAAAAAATAGATCTCCTAATATTCCTAGTTTTATGTATTTTGTGATAAATTGTGTGCTAGTGACGAAAGAAATAATATTAATTCGGTTCTTAATATAAGAGTTAGTTAATTTTTTTAGATAGATTAAGGAAGATAAATAAATTAACTAATTAGAACTAATATAAGAGCCAGTTGACTAATTTAGATAGATTAAGTTTATATTAAGGACCCAGAGAATATTAATATGCATTTCATTATTATTGCATGTAATTGTTAATTATATTCTCTCCATTTCGGTTTTTATGTATATACTCCTCTGATCTTATTTATAAGGTAAAAAGAGAAAATTTTTCATCCTATCTATTAGTCCCATCATTAATCTTTTTCATATAAATAAATGTATAATTTTACTATTTACTTATTATTGCAGACTTTGTTCTCATTATATATAGTGTATATTAATAAGGGTGAAATTAGAAGGTTGTTAAATTTTAAAAAAGAGTTAATAATGTTTAAGATTTTTATAGTGTATATATAATATGTTTTTGTTGAGCCCATTGGAACTTGTGTATTTAAGAAATATTCCTGGAAACACACACACACACAATTTCTCCATTTGTTATGAATAAATATTTAAATACATCTATGAGTAAATAGGCAAGTTGGAGTATCAACATTGTAATTACAATATAATTAATGCATGTTGTCTAGAATTGTGAAAGATTGATCAAAATGACTTCAATGGAACTTCTAACAACCATTATGACAACAACATTATTTGCTTATAATTTTGACCTCAATCCCTTCTTTCCTGCCACTCTATTCATATATACAAATCACTTGTACATTATCCTCGTATGATAAGGAATACTTTAAATTGATAAAAAAAAAATTATATTTTTCTTTATTAAAGAAATGTATTGATAAAAAAATAATTAATTACTCTACAAATTCCTTATATTCAATAAGGATAAAATTAAAAAAAATATTAATTACCTTATAAATGACTTATATTTAAAAATAAAGTGATAAATTTGTTGTATTGTGTGTGCTATCCCTTGTGATGTGTGGAGAGCACTTTGAAATTCTGAAGTTATTTTAATTCAAATAAATAGAAAAACAAAAACTTTTCAAAGTCCAAAAAATAATATCACAGAAATAGAACCTCAAGACACAGTCTTTTAACCACATTTAACAGCTTATATTAAGAATCATATTATTTATAAATTATATCAATAATGTAAATTAATTAAATGATAAAGTAATTGGGATGGATGTTTTCCCTCTCATTGTACTCAATCTATGGCAAAATTGTCTTGGATTTTGAGCTTTAAGCAACCCATGAAAGAGATAGAAAAAGGCCTATAGGAAAACTCTAACAACCAAAGTGACATTAGCTTTTAATAATTTCGACCTCAAGACATATATTCTCAATCTGTTCCATAAACCTTCTGTAAATGCACGTTCATTGAGCTCTGCGTGAGCTAGCCTTTTTTTTTTCAAAAAAGTTTTTCTCCCTTTGGTCCTATATATATATATATATAAGCTAGAAACCGAATTATGTAGTTAACAAGTTTTTTTTTCAAATATATCCTTATTTTTGTATTGGGTGAGTGAGAAAAAGAATGAGTGGAAAAAATAGATAAGAAAGAGTCTATCAAAAGAGAGAATAAATAGTTAATTCTTGACCACAATGCGAGATAATTAATACAGAAGCATGTATGAAATATAACTTAAAACCAAAAATTGACCAAAAGATTTTCAATTAGAGGTAAAAATGAAAAAAAGTAAATTAAAATTTTAAATAAGTATAAAATATAACTTATAAAAAAAATCAGCCCTACCCCAAAAATTATAACTTATATATATATATATAGGACTAGAAGGAGTAGTATATTACCGACTAATCTGAATTTAAATATGTCTTGGTCTAAAAATGGAGGGAGTTCTCTCTACCTGTTTTCCCCCTAGAGACATGAACTTAAAACCAGAAGTAATAGTGAATTCTGTTTGGAATGGAGAGCGAAGCCCACAAGCAATGGCGAACTTCACATCTTAACTCAAAATTTCAGATGGAGGATATGATGTCACATCTCAAAATCTCAATTCCCTACTTTTGCTATTAGGGCCAACTCAATTTTTGGGCAATTGCAAACTTTTTATGTCGGCATAACATAACAGATGGGCAATAGAGTTAAAAAAAACTTTACATCTTAACTCAAAATTCCAAGGCTTGAGTTTATATAGGTCCTTTCACTTTATTATATAGTATATATTAAGTTCAACTTTATTTGATACAATACTTTCTACATCAATTCAATTTCACTCACACTTACGTATATCCTAACAAATTTATTTCACTTGACTCAATTAATGTGTTGTTAGGTTTTCGATTATGCTTAATATGAGAACCATTTATAGATTATATATTTTCCCGGAATATAGAACAAGGCCATTTAAGGAGCTAACATATATAGAACTTCATTATGGTTTTTAGGATGTGGGCATGGGAAAAAGTTTACTTTTCCCCTAAAATAGATGGACAAAATCGATCGCGGAGAAGAATTAATAATATTCATCAACAGTTATTATGATTTTATATTTTATCAAAACATCAATAAATAAATAAATAAATTATTCTTGAATTTTTCACAGCTTATACAGTAAAACCTGCTGAAACCAATAATAAAACATTAATAAACTTATGGGACAAAATAGAGGATTCATCATCAGATAGCTAGATTTGAAGAATAAAAAGCAATTTAAAAGAATAATACACAAGGAAAGAGACAAGACCTACTTTGAAACCTGCTGAAGACCATGAATGTGAGTAAAAGTACTCAAAAATGATCACCATATATATATATATATATATATATATATATATATGAGAGAGAACACAAAAAGAAAAATGATTTATATAATAAAACTAGTGTGTCCCCTGTGTTATATGCTTGAGTGTGACAAGTCACATTATTTATAATCTATAAGTAAATGATTTATTAGAACATTGTAAGTTTCATCCACTCTGAACAAGAATCTCTTAAGATTATAACTTTTAATTAAGGATATGCTTATGTCACTCCTCATTCCATTCTTTCATTAATGGATTCACCACTTAAATTGCCCTATATAATTGTGTATCAATAGAAGAAGTTTAAAGATCGTCATGAGTTGATATGATCATCATGTAATTAAATTATATTTTTCGCATGATTAAAATCTAATGAGACTTGGTGAATGGTAAAATTTGTTTTATACATATGGAAAATATTTGTACCAGGCCCTAAATATAGGAATTAAAGAAATTAAAGGATTTACTTTGATCCTAAATATAATACTCTACTTTATTTTACTATCAAAATTTATAATTTTTTATCCAAAATATCCATATTAATTGCATGTATTAAGCAGGACTTCCAATCAAAAGTTAGTTTTAATGCCCACGATTAAATATGATAATTTAGAAAAATTAAGATAAATATTTTATAAATAATTAATTTAACTAATTTTTTAATATCAATAAATTAATTATCTAATTATATATTAAGGATTCGATTAGTATCATTTTATTACTCAGTGGCCGCGTGCATCATGCGTTGGAGTAGCTAGCCGATTAGTCCCATCGATCATTTGTGTGAGTAGTTCTTCATGATTAACTGTTTAAGGTTATATCATATTTTTGATTAATCCTAAATCACATTCTTCTTCTTCCCACATGCTATCGTTGCCATAACTCTCCAATAATCTTTCTCTCACTAATCAATTCATTAATCTTTCGCTTTCCAACATTCTTCACACACAGATTAACACACTTCAACTTCGTTCTTTTTATTACGACTTAAAATGTAACATCAAGAGTCAAATAATGCAAAGGATTAAAAGATGATCGATTAGATTTTAAGGTTATATATGCTAAATAATGCCATTACTTGCCTCCATAAAATTTAGTTGAATTGATATATTCTAGTCATGGAATATTAAATACAATAATAATAAGTCTTAACCCACTACATGAGTCCGGTTACATACACTACAAAAAGTCCTAAAGTCTCCGCTAAAGGCCTTTAGCGGCGACATTTTGTCGCTACCAAATCGCCGCCTATGAGACTGTCGTCTATACACATTGGCGGCAACATTGAATTGTCGCCGTTGAAAGTAAAAAATCTACGGTGACGTAATTGTCGCCTCTGAATGTCAACATTCAACGGCGACACTTCTATCGCCGCTGAAAGGTGATTCAGTGGCGACATTTATGTCGCTGCTGAAAGTCTATAAACTTTCAACGGCAACACTTCTGTCTCCGCCTATTGTATTAAAATCCTTAATATTATTATCCCCTCCATTAAATATATATTTAATAATAAAAATAAAAAATAATAAATAACAAAATAAACCAAAATATAATAATATTAATGAATAGTTCAGATAATTTTATAAAATATCAAATTACTTTAATTATTTAAGCATATTTAAAAAGAAAATAAAATTATTTAGTTTATACATAAACATTATATGGAAGGGTCAATAGTAGGAGTAGAAGAAGTCGACGCTTGTAGTTGCCCTCTCCGCATCAAAGCAGCGAATTGAGCTTGTATCCTTTGCTTCATTTGCTCCATTAATCTCTGCTCGAATTGCAAACGCTCTTCTTCCATCTTCGCACGCTCTGCTGCACGTTCTTCTTCTATTTTTGTAAGCTCTGCCTCCATTTTTCTCTCTCCTCTTGAAATTTTTTATCAAATTCTTCCTGCAATTGGGCACGCACACTTTGCACAACTGAACTATCACTAGATTGAGGGCGATTTCTCTTCCTTGAAGGCTCCGCTCTATACCCTTTCCCTCTTACATACCTTGACCTCTCGCCAAGAACAGTCGCCAATATTTTCTCAGACGTCATTCGAGCATCACTCTCTAAATCTTGGTCTGATTGCTGAGAAAGTTCGTGCATACGACTCTACAATAAAAACATATGAATCTATTAGATTAAAAATAAAATTAAATCAAAATAAAATATAAAACTATAATGCATACATGAATTTGTTCATCTAATGTCTTCCTAGTATGCGTTATCTCCCATAGCTGGTCAGCAGGGACAGATTCTCCAGTAGTTGGATCTCTCTACAAAAGAATAACATACAAGAAAAAATAAATAATATATTTTAAAATAAAAAAAGATTAAAAACTTAAATTATAGTGGTGATAGATTAAACTTACTATAGAATAGTCAATCTCTGCAAATGATCGAGGACCACAAGTATGTTTAGTCATTAATTTTTCTCGATTTATCGTGTTCCTTGCACTTTTGTTCTACAACAAAATTTGGTAACTAATAAAAATTTAATTATTAAAACAAAAAATATAATTTCGTTAGAAGGATAACGAGATACCTTAAACATGTCACTCTTAAAATATATTAATAACCACTCCCAATCTTAAAAACTAATAGTTTGAAGAGGATCCGCCAACCTATCCTCATCAGTCTCATATTTCTTATAATGAGAGTGTAGATTGGTCTTTTAATTTCTGAATGCATTTTGTAAAATAATTAATATAGTTATATAAAATTTTTCTTCAGTAATAGCATCAGCAGGTTCAAATTTATCCTGAAACAAATATAAACACTTTATATAATAATATAAATAAAGTAAGATAAATATTAAAATTTGACATAAATAATACCTTTATTTTTAAAATCATATCCTGACCATATTTTTCAAAAATATTCTTCCAGTTACCTCCACATCCCTAAACGAGACTGTGGTTCTAAGAGCTAAACCACAATAATTAGAAAAACCTCTTACTTCTGGACCGATTGCTCTTGACATGAAATCTGAAAAATTGACTCGAATCCTTGCTCCTTGTGCGGTCCCCAAATTCACGTTAATAGACTTATAAACTCCTCTATGCTTATTGATTGCAGTAGAAGAGCCTATCATTCATGTTGAATTAGAACAATTAAATGATATATGAAATGTAAATCAATTATTATAAAATTGAAACAAACTTACCTACACTACTATTTTGAGTATAGAAAGTAGGAGGAGAGTTGGCAGGTATTTCTTCAAGTTGTTGTTGCAGTGATCTCGGTGAAACAACAGGTCTTGATTGAAGTGTAGAGCATGTATCTTGGCTATTTAAGTTGTCATGAGATATCGCAGAAAAACCTTTCCCACCTTGACCTCTCTTTAATCCTAATATATCCTACAAAAATACAAATATGGGCCTCTCAAGGAATTAGGAGCTTGTTCATTAATTTAAACAATTAATCTAAACAATTAGTAGTATTTCATATCAATACAAGGCTAATTAGACTAATTAGAGCTACGTAAAGTTAACTCTAACACCCAAATTTCTCAACTCTGGCTTCTAATGCCCAATTATCAACTCAATCCAATTCCCACCATTCCTTAACTTAATTAACTTGTAGGAACCTCAAATTACCATCCAATTATACCAATTAATAAAAATCTCAAAATTTTCAAATTATGATTATAATACTCAAACATACCCATTGTCAAATTCAATATGAAATCAACAATGTAAATAGATTAAAACTTAATTCAACCTTAGATAAACACAAACTAACCATTAAATTCAAACTCAATCGGTGAAATTAACATTATCCAACTCAAACGCCAATTTTCCATCAAACCTTAACTCTAACTCCTCATAACTATATACCTGTCTCTTTTTTTATCATGCGTGAAATTTTTTATCAAGCTGAATTGTTTTCAAGTCATCTATCAACAACAACAATAACAATACAACTTATTCTTCAAACTTTGTGGAATACAATACATAAAAATTGTATCTAATATATAATAAAATTTATATCAAATTGTATTATTTACAAGTCATTTAAAGTATGCAACTCATCACAACATGTCATATATATGGTTTCTGATGCAAACATGCACATTATCTCTCTCTCTGTACATATATATAACTACAGGTGGCTGGCTATATTGATGCAAAGATTGGTATAGTGATGCAAAAATATGAATGAATCTCAATTCATAGCAACAGACTATAAACAAGCGAGAGTCTTGATTATGAAAAGGGGGCTTCATTTCCTTACAGCCTTTCACACAGAAACAATGGAGACTTCATCAAGAGCAAAGTATTGACAAGGTAATCCTTTTTTGTTGAAGTTCCCTTTTTTATCTGTATTTTGGGCTAAAAGGATTAAAGTATTATAAACCCCATTAACTTAGAAAACAGAAAACAGAAGAGGTCAAATTTTGCATTTGGCTGTGCCATGAACAAGAAAACAGAAGAGGACTACTCCAGCAATTCAGAAAAGGCTCACAATATTCAGAAATGAAGTGGTACAGCAGTTCAGAAAAGACTCAACTCAATCATCATTTAGTGAAACAGAAGATGGCAAGATGCAATAACATAATGAATAACAACAAAAGATACTTAACAACAATGAAGTATAAAGCATTTAAGAAAATAAGAGGCACAAGTCCAATAGCTCCGTTCTTACCTATCTTAACTTGGTTTTTATTCCTTCCACACCACATCATTTCCTTTTGTCTCAAAATGAATGTTGACGGAAACCATGATACAATTGTAACACTCATCTAACCATTAGCAAATGCAAGAGCTAAACTGACAAATGAAGACAGATCAATGAAAGAAAATTTAGAAGGCAAGAACAAATTTCCAGCAAACAGAAGCTCCCCTCTTTGTAACATTCTTCAGAAATGTGTGACATCATACAGCAACGACATTTGGAGATTAAAGCTTCATTCCACGTTTTTAAGCTTCATTAATTACTTAATCAGAGATTTAATCTCAAAAACCCAAATTTAAACATGCACAAACCCTAAAACGCGTCGCCATAGTAAATCTACCAGCAACCCTACCGTCCAACAATTTTGGTTCGGTTTAAAGTCAGAAAACTCAAATACTTACTCATTTTTACTGAATCAACCAAAATCAAAATCTTGACTTTAATCGGTGACCCACCCCATAATCGAAAGAAAACAGACGAGACAAATCGAAGACGGACTCGGAGAACTCACTTCTGATGGCCGACGATGTCACAAGCTCGATCTCTGACCTCCAGTCACTCCTCCAACGTCACAATCCTCTGGTCCTTCCCTCGTGCTCTCCCTCTCTCTCCCGCTCTCGATGTTTCGCGTGTTCTCTGAAGCAGGGTACTTAGCGATGGTGAGGAATAAAGAAGAGAAGGGGAAACCTAGCAAAATATTAAAACGTATTCAATAACCTCTTTTATATAGGTCTGAATTCCCCTCAAACGATATTTTATTATTTTCTTTTCAACATATGCATGTCATTGCAACTTCTCTCGTATGTGAAATGAAGTAAGGGAATTTTGGTCCTTACCATCAAAACATAATTTTATTTATATCCTTAATTGCTTTAATGCACAATATATATGCATTTTTTTCTTAATATGCTTTATATCATATGCCAACTATGAAGATAGATAAACTATCTTCTACATTTTTTTAATACTTTATAGCATATGCATCCTATGACAATTTAATTTGAAGTAAAATAAATTCCATTAAAAGGCATGTATGCACGCCATTTAGTCATGATGTGAAATAAATATATGAAACAGGTTGTTGTGGATCTATCTGTCAATTTTTAATAATATATAAATATATTGAGGTAAAATATAACTAAGAATGATGGGGGGAAATCTCCTCGTTAAACATGCAACTTATATTTGTGCCGTTGGATCACTAAAGTGTGATCAGCAATTGTAACACCCTTCTTTTAATTTGAAACCATGTTTTAATTGTCCTACCGTGATAATTAAAGAAATTATCTAGTTGTAATTAAGCACGCATGATTTCCATATTAAAAAGGTCAAAGTTGTTTTATAATGCTAGAGAAGAACAAAATACCCTAATTAAGATATACCAAAGTTAAAAAGAATACAATTTATGCATCATCATGATATAAAAGAGACTATTTGGTTTAACTTTTGGAAAAGAGATTATAGAGAAAAAAATGATTTAAAAATAATTATGGAGAATAGCTTCTGCAGAAGAGCTTTAAAAAAGTGATTATAAAAAAATAAATGTTTTGTTGGTTATTACTATAATGACTTTTATAAATGATAAATTACTAAAAAAGGCATGAGATCAAATGATAATTAGAGAACTTCTTAGCCTTGCAATGGAGATCCACCTCGACTGACCTACAACAGAGATCCACAGGTAACCTGAAGAAGAACGACGACCTCTGACAACATCCATCAGCAACTGACTTGCAACGGAGAGACGGATCGGAGGTGAAGATAGGGGGCAACAACATAGCCGCTTTCTCTCCTTCTTCCTTCTTCATTCGGCACCTCATTCTCCATCATCACCTCATTCTCCGTCATCACCTCATTCTTTTCTTCACCTCCATAGGAACTCTGTAGATCCGATGGAGTCAAAGAAAGTGCATGAGGTGAAATGTTAAATTTGTATTTCTGTGTGCTGTCGTCGTCAACCCTATTCTCCTGTCGCTGTTCTTGTTATCGCGAAGCTGTGCTGGCCATGCGTCGCTCTGCTGCTCGACCGTGGATCTTTGATGGGTGTCGGCTGCTTCTATTTCTGTCATCTTCTCTGTGTGTCTCAATGTCATCACCGAACTGATAGAAGATAAAATGATGGAGGGAACCGACGGTGGAAGGTGGTGGGAGCGAAGGACGTTGGATGTGGAATGGAGGAATATGGATGACGATGATGGTGTGTCAGCCAAATGGCGCCGCTATGTTGTCGGCCAAGAGGATGGAGTCGATGATGAGAGAGCTTCGGTGATGAAGAGAGAGGAGAAAGTAAAAAAAATATGGGCAAAATTGTCATTGGACAGTTCAAAAGCCCTTTTCCCCCACCCTGAAGCTATTTCTATTAACTTATCCGAAACTATAATTTAGTCCATAAGTTTTTTTAGACATTTGATGGTTGTTTGTTTAATTTTTAGGTCAAACCGAGGTTTGACTCAAAAGCACTTACCAAACCATAGTTACAAAGTTATCTAAACATGCACTAAGATAGTAATAAAAGTGAGCTTAGAGATATTTGGGGCTTAAAACATAGTTCTAACTTTAAGAACTATTTGGTATGAGGGATTTAAAAGAGAAGGGAGGGAAGAGGGGAAAAATTTTAAGTTGAATTTTAAAAAATTGGAGAAGTGGAGTTGTTAAAAGTTAATTAATTTTTCTTATTTTTTATTTTACATCTTCTCTTTATTACAACCTTATGGTCCCATTTTTTTTAACTTTTTAAATTCCCAACTCATAAAAATTTTCACTCCTCTCAATATTCCTCCTACCAAACAGCCCTTCAACCTACAACACTACATACACCATTACATGCAAGACTTTTTTGTCGCAATAGGGAAGAAAATTTATGTCGATTTATGAAAAATAGTGTGCGTATATATATAAGGGAAAATAACTTATATAATTTACTTTTAGCCACTAAGGCTAGTAAGCAAACTTTTGCAATGATTAGAGCCTTTGCTACTGCTTTAGTGATAGCTTGTCAATCAATCTCTTGGCATTGCAATATGTAGTGTAAACCGTTCTTCTAATATTTAATATAAGATATAATTAAAAAAATTAATTTTAATCTTTAATATAAGATATATTTATCATATTTATAATTTTTTTTAAACTGCCCCTACTGTAAACAAGAAAACTTGTGCTAACAACCATTTACATAAGGTTTCAGAAAAGACATTGTCCATAATCACTTCATATTTCTCTGTCATACTTTCGGCAACTTTGTCTTCAAACATACAATATCAAGATCAACCATATTCATAGCCCTACTTGAAAAATTCTTGAGGGGCCATCAAATTAACTTTCATTCAGAAATATCACTTTTAATAAAACCAAATCGCTATTTTTTATTTGAACATGAGAATACAAGAAAAAAAATCAAACAGTTTTTAAGAGCATTATATTGATCATCACACTACCCTGATATTAAAGGTGATGCAATGTTTTCCTTAAAGCCCAAACATCTGAGCAATGTTATCCCTTCGTTAAATTTCTATGAATTTGAACGTTTTAGTAAATGGAAAATTACAACTCAGTTCTCTCAAGATTGCAAATAAGTCCCTTATAAGAAATTTAATATTAATTAAATCCCAAAATTACAAATAAATTCTAAGAAACTAGCACCATTTCTTACTCATGTAAAAAATCAAATTACCATTTTAACCAACTACTAACTGATGACTTCATCATTAGTTATAACAAAGACTAATCTTTTTCAGTAGATTTTTGTACGAGAGTTGAGATTCGAATCCCAACCACTTATTTAAAGGATAAGAGTATCTCTATCACTCAAACCAACTTGAGTTGGTATAATTGTATTTAAGTTATTAAATATTAAACCATCAAAATTTAAATAAAATATTATTAAAACAAAAACAAAATTCTTTTAATTACTTTCTGGCACTGCCACCAGCGATGATGATGACTACACGATAATCTACCAATTTCTGGTCAAAGATGGTTAAAGTGGTTAGTCAAAATGATAGTTTGGTCTCTTATATGGATAAGAAAGAACATTAGCTAGTCGCTTGATATCTACCCATAATTATTGAAATTCAAGGGACTTAATCAGTATTAGTTTTCTTGAAGGGGACTTATTTATAATTTTGAGAGGCCTAATCTGTAATTTTGCATTTTGCATTAATGTTCAAATTAATGGGAGTTTGACAATGGGGGCAACATTACACCACCTTTCACTTTTTTTCAATTTCGCTGGGGCTAATGTTATTTTTTGCCCTTGTTTATTTCCTTCATTTATTTAATACGAACCCTTACTATATGTAATATGTAAATTTATTTGCTAATAATTATCATTTTGTCCTTGATTAAAAAAACATTGCACCACCTTCAATTTTTATATAATTAGTGCTCTTGAAAAAAAAAATACTCTAATGGTGAAAATGTACCTTAATTAGCTATATTATTACCAATTTTGTTTCATTAATTGAGAGAACTACATTATGTTCTATAAATATATTGTTAGGTGAAATTACATCAAAATGTTGGATTGAGTCCCTATAGCGATTTTTTATTGCCTACTCCTCATATTCTTAATATATAACATATTTAACTAATTTGATTATATTAAAAATTTAAATTAAATTAGTTAATATGATATATATATTCTAAAATATCTCTAATTATTTTTCTTAACTTCCTATCTCTCTCTTTTATTTAATTATTATTAAGAGAATATTAACAAGAGTATTTTAAAAAAATATATATAAAAAATATATTTTATATTTAAAATTATATCTTATATTAAAAATTTAATAATTATAAAACACACTTTTGGTTGGACTTAAAAGAGATATAAAGACAAAATTATGTTTGAAGGGCATTGGTCCTAAACTAAGTCCCCATGCGCCTACACCAATATAATATTATAGCTAGCGCAATTATAGCGGGTAGCATGATTATGTCCAGAAACTGTCGTTTTGTACGTATATATATATATATATATATATATATATATATTTCATTGAGATATCGATTGAAAGAAACAATTAATTAATTGTAAAGGCCCGTAGAAACAAATTGTATGAAACACTTGCGAAGAATTTGAAATTTCATTGAAGGCCTTAATTAGGTCCTCAATTAGAATTAAATTTTATAATTCATATAACTAAAATATCCTTCTTCTTTTTGTAAGAAAAAGGCCCCACAATTTTTGCCAGCGGCCAAATTGCCACCACCTCCGGCGAACTTCTTCGTTGAAGATTGAGAATTTGTAATTCAAATTTTGACAAATTTTTTTAAATATATATTCACAAGTTGTACTTCAGATTTTTTATTAATTCAGTTCTTTAAGTGTCTTTGGATATAGATAACTTCTTGACAAATTGGAATATACTGCTTAGTATATATAATATAAGTCATTTTTAATTAATTTATTAAAATTAAGAAAAGACAGTTAATTTATTAAATTTATCTTAAATTAAAAAAAATCAACTTCACTATTGAATGAGAGAAAGAAATAGAAAGAGTCACATGTAAGTAATAATTATAAAGATAAAATTGATAAATAAGTATTAATTATTCTATAAATAATTTATATTATTAACTAAAGAATCTTTCTAAAGTAGCTTATATATTATGCACTTGAGAGAGAAATACAATTTTTTACCGGTCTTTGAATAGACAATATTTTCTATATAGGCTAGAAGACATAAAATTCTCCTAAATTTTAGGTCAATTATACATAACTTTTCTAATCTTTCAAATTTTAAATTAAGGACCCAATATTTCATGTTTGGACTTTTAAGACCTTGATTTTAATATTTTTTAAGTACTTAAAATAAAATAATTAAATATAAAATAATTAAATAATACTTGACACTTGATAAGTAATTTAAAGTATTTTTTAAATATTTAAAAATTATAAAATACTTAAAAAATATTTAAAATATTTATTTGACCATATTTAAATAAAAAATATAAACTACTTAAAATTAAATATAAATTACCAAGTGTTAATTTTTAAATAATATGGTATATAATAAAAAATATAAAAATTATGATATAACAAAAACTGTTAATTTTAACGGTATAGATTTATTAATTAAAATATAAAATATTAAAATTTTTAATTTAAATTTTTAAAAATTAAGAAAATTATATACGACTGACACAAAGTTTATAGGATTTTATGTATATAAACTTTTTATATATTGATGAGTTATTCTTTGAGTTTTGTCAACTTCACTATAGGAAGAAATTAACAACTGTTATAGAAAGATTTGAAAACTAAATTTAATATATATATATATATATATATATATATATATATATAACTTAAAGGCTCTTATTTGTTCAATGGATACAAATATTTTGGTGAAGTGTGAAATATAAATGAAGGGTATTTTAATAATTGAACTATAAAGTTTAATTCCAATTGGGGATTTAGCTAGGGTCTGTAGTAAAGTTTCATATTCCTTTGAGGCTTTCATGCAATTATGTTGCTTTAATTTTAAGGGCCTTCAATAAGATTCTCCCAAATTAATTAGTAGTCGTCAAAAGAAATTATCAATCACTCTTTTTTCCTCTTTCCAACAGACCGGATGTGGCATACGCCAACACTGAATAATCATAAAATGTTCAAATTGACACAAAAAAGAAAATAAAAAAAAGTTCAAAAACCTCTCATATACATGTTACCTATACGTGTTTAAATTGACGATTTGAAGCACTAATTTGATTTTACAATTATGATTTTATGGGATATAAAGTAAGTATATAATATGAGTTTTGTCTCGAAACGTGCTTATTAAAAACAAATTTAAACAAGCCCCATGAAAATATTGGAAACTTCTTTCAAACTCCAGCCCTAGCATGCACCCTCACGTAACTTGAAGAGATCTCTCGTCTCAAGTTCTTCACCAGATCATTTACTGTCATGCCGTATTCTTCACGCATCTGCATAAAATTCAATTAAAGCTTCATCGTGTGTGTATGTATATAATATAACTAGAACTATAATTTATTAATCTTTACGAAGCTAAAAGTATTATAGCCAGCTTAAAAACACGCACGCACGAGTACAAAACTTAAAAAATATAATCTCAATAAATATAGGTTAGATGTACTCCTTTCCCGACGCCCTATCGATTATCAGGTATTTCTAACCATTTTACTCAAATTAAGGAAATATAATTAAGTTATTAATAACTTTTTCTAAAAAATAAAATAAATGTCTGTTTTTACCTATATATAGATAAAAAATTTTAAATTTACATTAAAATAATATGTCTTATAGTTAATGACTTTAAATAAGAGTAATATTAAAAAACGGTTAATATAATGTTTAGTACTTATATTTTATCCTTATTTTAATTTTGGTCTCTATAATATAAAACTATAAATTTTGTTCGTTAAGTTTTTTTAGCCTAAAACGTTAGTGCTTATATTTTAATAAAAACTTACATAATTTTGCCTTTTAACTTTTGAGGGATAGGACAAAGAGAGGTAGGAATCCTTTATGTAATATATTTAAGGAATTGATTTTTTTATAAGGATTTACTTCGGCATTCCTAGCTCTGTTGCCTTTTCAATTTACATAACTCATTGGCAGGCACAAACTAATTGACCTCGTTACAAAGAGATTTTCTTTTCTAATTTAAAATTATGTTAGCAATATGAACAACTACCTTGGAGGAAATACATAATTGACATGCACTTCTCTTGGTCCTATTCCAAATGAAGATTTCATTTTTGCATATATTCAGAAGTGGTATAAACGATCTAGAGATCAGGAATTCAATTCGGCTACTATAGTCTATATTGATTCCAGACCATCAGGATCACCAAGGCCTTCTACTGAGTTACAATTATTACCTCCTAGCGCATCCATAGAAGAGATAGTTGTCTCTCTGACATAAGACTCAGATCCTTGGGGATGACCTTTTTCACAAGACCTTTGGAGTTGACCACTTTCACCAGATCTTGAAGCAGCACTCTCAAACCCTCCAGACCTATATCATGTATTTGATATAGATAAATCCAATATATACCCAAATAATGACCGGCCATGAACCCATCTCTGGATAAATGACAATGACAGAAAGCAAAAGCAAAAGATTCTCGCATGCCTTGCTTTTATTATATCATTTTGTTTGTTTCCGGTCTGCTTTATTAAAAGTTGTGTTTAGTACGGTCATAGTGAGGACTGTTTTATTAAAAGTTATGTTTAGTGTGGTCTTAGTGCGGACTGCGTTTTACTTTCCAGCTTATATATCATTATGGTGCGTTTGTCTTATTGTAACCTCAACTCTCTATATAAGGATCTTCCACACTTCATTGGAGATCATCGAGAGTTCATTTTATAAAATATCATTGTAAAATAGAAGAATAATTTCCTTCTAAGTTTTTTTTTCTTATGAAAGCTCTATATTTCTTTATTTCTATTCTTATCTCCACATAGATTCTATTGCTCTACACTTGCTTCTCATAAGAAGAGGATCATGTGTATCAGAAAGGAATCTGACATTGTTCCAAGAGTTAAAGACTTTTGCATGAATAATCCAATTTCGTCTAAAAATTCATGAGTTATGTATCTTGAAAAGGCAACAAGGCTAGGAATACTAAAGTAAGTCCCTATAAAAAGATCAATTCCTTGAATATATTAGACTGTGTCTCAAAGTTCATAAAGGAGATCCATCCCTTGGGGACTAAAATTAAAATGAGAGCAAACTATAAAGGTAAAGTATTATATGAACCCTGTATAACCTTAATTAATACCCCTATCAAGTAACTTATAATAAGGACCATCGATCTTTTATAAAAGATGAATTATAATAAAAATCAGAGGGAGTACTTACCTCGGTGTTAATGGTGATGTTGAGAGTAGAGTTTGTAAACGGCAATACGCTGCTATTAGTTATTGTGAGATGAGTGCTTTCAAGGAGAGACGCAATCATGAGCATAATTCCATCTTGTTTCTTAAACTTATTTCTTATGAGTATTTCTCTCTCTAAAACTCTAGCTTCCACCTCAGCCAACACGTCATCATCTTCATGATCTTCAACAGAAGATCTCTTGGCGTATAAAATGGCGGACTCTATGCTTTTCTTCTTGTTGGCTTTCTCCTCTAACTCTTTGATTCGTTGTTGAAGTTGCTTCACGTAATTGATGGCTCCACTAAGTACTGAAGCCTTGTCCATCTATTTATGCACCAGTTTTAATATGTTATAAACTCTAGATTATGTGTTTGATACTTCATATATAATTCTCCTTATCTTTAATATATAAGACATATTTAACTAATTTAATTATACTAAGAAAGTTAATTAAATTAATTATTTTTCATATATTTTTTAAAATTAATTATTTATTATATATTTTTTAAAACACCCTAATAATCTATCTTCCTTAATTTTCTTCCTCCCTCTTTTAATATATTATTATTGAAGGAGTATCAATAGATATAATTTAAAAAAAAATAACAAATATAAAAAATAGGTCTTATATTTAATATTAAGATTAACTCCTTACTCAGGAATCATATTACAAATCGGAGGAGTATAATGAAGTTCTATACTTTAATTTTGTGCAAATAATATCTTTACAATTAGATACTCCTTCGGTTCTTAATATAAGAGTTATTTGAAAGATTATATTTAGTCTTAAATGTAATAAGACCTATTTTTTATATTTATCAATTTTTCTCAAATTATCCTCATCAATATACTCCCTCAACAATAATCAAGAGAAAGAAGAAAAAAATTAAAGAAAATAATTATTATATTTAAAAAAAAATATATCATATTAATTAATTTAAATAATTTTATTAATATAATTAAATTAGTTAAATAAATCTTACATTAAGTTTGGGAAAGAGTTCAATGTTATTTCACTACTTGAACATGATGCTCCTTAAATTTGTTTTTTTTTTCGTGTAGTCGATTTCCTTAAATTTGGTTATAAGATGATAACTCATTAGACATGAAACCATATGCTGAATTGAAGATGACGTTGATCAAGTACCGACAATAGAAAGCTTTGTAGCAATGGTCGACACAAGAAGAATCAAAGTGAAGAAAGAATAAAGGACGAAGCCAGGTATTCGAACACATACGATTTCCCTTCAAACTTTAATTTGGTTGAGATACCTGAAAGAGTACTATGTAAAAGTAAACAGAGTATGTATATATATATTTATATATATATAGAGAGAGAGAGAGAGAGAGAGAGAGTGAATGAATGAATGAATGAGGCGTGAAAGAGTTAATTTGGCGCACTAGACTGTAGTAAAGTTGTTGCAGTGTGAGCCTTGGAACCAATCTTTTGTAAAAATCTAAAGTAAAGTTGTAACATCCCACTTATTTTAAAAAACAAATAGAGAGATAGAAATAGCTATTAAAATTTTTATAAGAACTTAAAAGGAAATAAGGAAATATTATTTTGAGGTGTTAGAAGAATTATGAAAGGCTTAATGAGGCCCAAATTATTTTAAAGCTATTTTTTAAGAATTAAAGGCATATTTTAAAAAAAATTAAAAAAAGTAGTTAGAAATTAATTTTTGAGCTAAAAATTTTAGAGATATTATTTTACAAGGTAAATAAGCTAATCAAGGCATAAAATATTTATAGTGTCCTAGATTAAGTTTTATAAATTATTTAGTAATTTCAGTATCTATAGATAAAGGTAAAATAATAAATTTATTATCCTAAATCTAAAAGTAGAATTGGCCCATGTTTAAGAAGACAAGATTCAGATTTTGGGATATTGACCCAATATTGTGTTAGAGTAATGAAGCTTATGGGATAAGCTTGTGTCGTGGGACCCAAGAACAATAAAATTAATTCCCACTCATTAAACTCATCAGCCTCACTCTTCCCCTCTCTCATTTGCGACTTGAACCAGAAAATAGAGTGAGAGAGAGAGTTTGAAAACGCTGAAGAAGACGGAGATCAGGAAGAAGGAGAATAAGGGGAGAAGAAATCTCACATGCAAACCGATTAATAGGTTAAGTCCCTAGAATACCATCCTACCATTATTTTCTCCTTTTAATTTGTGGCATCTTTGGAGAGAAGATTATGATTTTAAAAAGACGATTAGTGTGAGAAAACGGAAGATCAAGGGGGAATAATTATAGATTAAAGTTTGTAAATGAGAGAAATGAAGTTGAATGTCAATGGATGTCCTTGCATGTGGTTGGCCGTATAGTCTAGGCATGTTTCTTAAACCTGGAATTTTTATTAAGGTTTTGCTGCTGTGTGAAATGTTATTTTGAATGTTAGAATGCATATATGTTAAGTGAAAGACATAAGAGTTATATACATATATGGGTCTGTGTGTGTGGCGTAAAAAGTTGAAATTTGAAGCTGGAAAATTGATTACAATTTGTTGATTGATGTTTTCCAATTTCGAATCATTGTCTTAAATGCTTCTATCATGTTTGGAGGTATTAAAATGATGGTTTAAATATTAACAGTAAAGCTGGAAACATTGGAGATTTAATAAGGGTACTGTCCGAAATTTTTAGGATATATGGACATGTAGAAGTCAATGGCTTTATGTTATATAGTGCAAGATGATGATGACGAATGCCCATTAAGTTTAAATTTTTGGAACATTAATGATAAAAAGATGCCACTGTTGTTCGGCTAGCCCTGTTTCAGTGGGAAAGAGTTAGTTTTTGTTTAAGTGCCCTAGTGAACTTAAAAGATATAACTGTATAGGGTAGGCTTGAGGAGAGAATTTTAAGTCAAAGCATAAGCACTGAAAACTTAAGAGAAAATTGGAAGAGCTAATTGAATTATATAAAGTTTAGAGTTAAATGGGATTTATTATATTATTAAAAAGTGTCAAGATATGATTATTAATCTGCCCTATACATACATATAAATTATATGTTTTGATTTGTGCCTAAGCCCACCAATAAGACGTAAAGAGAGGAGCTAAGGAAGAGATACTATTAAAGAAGAGAAAGCTAGAGGTAGCTTAATGAATATTTTTTATGTTTGCATTGGTTGCATGTTTTTTTGGGCCATATTTGCTGTAGTTAAGTATGAGAACATAAAAGTCTCTTAACCTAGTTATTACCACGGCATCAGTTAGTTATTCAGTTTATTTATTTGTAAAGTGTTATTCTCTGTAGCTTATTTTACATCTTTAGTTTTAACTATATATTTATATATTAAAAATGATTTTGCTATTTAGATTCCCCCGAATCTCACCCCCTTTTCTCCCATATAACCACGATAAAAACAAATATCTTAGGGTCAGGGCGAAGCTAGTGGAGAATTATAAAGAATGTAGATAATGGAGGAAGTTAATTCCACTTGTTTTGTCGTATATTATTTTTCTGGTTGTATGCTAGTTATATATAGATATATGTGTGTAAATGTTTAACTATTAAAGTTTGCCAGCGTCCTCCCTAAGGAGGATAAAGTAGGCTACTTGGGCACCTCAAGTAAATGTTAGGCCGAGCCTAGTAACTATGTATGGTAGTAGTATTAATAGTTTCTATGTTGAGTTATGATTTTGGAATAGATAATTGATAGAGTTATCATATGAATTAAATCTTAAAACTTTATAGTGATATAATAGACAGCCTAACCTTTCAAGTGAGCTATATTTCATAATTTTTAAATGTGGGAATTAGAAATTATGATTCTAGTACAGCTCAAAAATTTTAAAAATCTATCACGAAAACTCTATGAACAGATATGATATTTTGGTATTATGGACTAAATGGGTCATAAATAGAAACGGGTCTTATTTTTATAATAAAGATCTTTGCTAGAGCTAAAAAATACTATTTTTGGAGTTATATTGAATTAGATGAGTTTTCAAAGTTTTAAGAAAATTCAATACTAATGATACTATTTGGGTTATATAGTATTTCTATAATAGTTAAACTAATATGATAGGTGACCCTAGATTAAATTGTGACAAAAGTTACATATAATTAGGGTTAATAATATTTTTTACCTCTTAAATTTATTTTTATTTTGATTTTAGTCTCTCAAATTATAGAACTATAGGTTCTGGTGTATTAAATTTCTTTATGTCTAAAATACTTATCCTTATAATTTAGTAAATACTTAAATTATTTTATCCTTTGAGAGATTAAAACTAAAATTTATATAAATTTAAGAGACTAAAAATTATATTAATTACATATAACTTTGATAGTGTAAGAATATAGATATTTTTCTCAAGCCGATTGGACATGAATATTAACAGTTGTTGATCAAGATAGATTTATTTGTGTGTTATATCATATTTGATTATTTTGTAGGATATAAGTCATATATATCTGAAACAGGTTACTTTGATTATTTCTCATTATGATCTATTGATATTTATGTAAGATGATATTTAAAACTTACTCATATGATAAAATATATTTTTATATTTATTAATTTTTTTAAAATTATTTTAATGATACAATCTTAATAATAATTAAAAAAATAGAGGGATAGAATTAAAGAATATAATTATAGTATTTTAAAAAAATATTATATTAATTAATTTAATTAATTTTTTAATTTAATTTAATTAATTAAATAAATTTTATATTATACATCTTATATATTTTAAGAAAAAAACGTTGATGAGATAAAAGATAATAGAGATAACTGACCTTTTTCAAGCCAGGAATAGTAGCAGAAAGAGCAGTGAATTTCTGAGCCAATTCGTGTTGTCTACTTCTCTCAGCCCCAACGTGATCCAATGTCCCAGATTCAGGGTTCCGACGACCCTTCCTTGTTCCTCGGTTCCTGCTATTTCCAAATCGATGCACAGAATCATCATCATCATGAGCTATATATTCTTCTTGTTTCGTACAAGGTTGTTGTATAGTACTTGGTCCTCTCTCAAGAACATTAGAGTTATCGAAAGACACAAGATTATTATAGGAAAATATTAAGTCGTCATCAGGGTTCTGTGAAGTGCTTTCATGGCAGACCAGTTGTTCATCGTCGTTCATTCCCTGCAAAAAAAAGAAAAAGAAAAGACTGGACAATAACACAACATCATCTATTCAATCAAATAGATAAATAAATAAATCTGGGTGTAATTGTGTGTTTAATATAAAGAATTAAATAAATCTTACCAGAAAAGGGAGACAGAAGGAATTCTTCATTGGAGAAAGATCAAGGAAGTGATCTGGTTTAGCTTCAAGTTTAACTTTGGAGACAGATGAAGGGAATTAGTCACAATATTCATAAGCCACAAAAGATAAATAATTTATATCACATTTTTTTTATAAAAAAAATTTAAATAAATTTAACATCAATCTTTTACTAAAATTAGGTTACAACCTCATAGCTCAAAAAATACTTATAATAAATTTATAGAATTATCTACTAAATAAACTCTTATAACAATCAAAAAATTAAACTTATATTTTTATAAAATATAAATTTATTTTTTATTATAAAGTTATTTATATCATATTTTTTCGTAAAGCAAATAGTGCTACTAAGAAATGACAGCCACATCACATATGCGTGATCCTTTATTTATGATTTTGAACTCCTTTACGTCTCATAACTGACGCAAGTGGGGCCCTCAATTATGATAATGTCGAAATTTTGCATTCCCTTTGATTTTGTTAAGTAGGATATTGTCTTTTCAAGCTTTAATCTCCATAAAAGCACCGATTAAACAAAAATTAGATGAATTTTAATTTAAAAGTAAGACTTTAATTCAATTTATATTTTATATTTATTATTTTTTATCAAATTAATTTATTTAAATTATAAATCAAAATATAATATAATATTTCACACAAATATTTTAAATATATCATTGTACATATATTACAATTAAATATTTAATTTAATTTTTTAATTAACTTAAAATAAATAAATAGCTCCAATTGAAAAAATATACACGAGACATAAAGAATAATGTGGTGATGGATTGAAAACATTAATTAGCCAAATTTAACTTAAGAGTGTTTACAGTACAAGACAGGAGCAATACAATCCCGTCCCAATTCCATCCAATGAACATTGACAGGAAGGATTTTTCATCATGTATCCCATCCTGAAAGTGTCTCAATTAGGACCGAGGCATCCAACTATAATTTTTTTTTTAAAAAAATTATATAAATAAATTTAAATATATTTTCACAAAAAAATTAGATGTATATTAATATTCACTTTTTTTGACATTATTTTAAAAAATGGGTCATAATAATATACATATATTAATATTATACAATATATATTAATAAAAATAAATTTAAAAAATATGTGTGTATTTGGGACTAGAGGGAGGGGACACTATGAACACCCTAACGGAAACAATGTCCAAAATAAAATCCCAATTCATAACCATACGGCAGAACGGTTCTGTTATGTGCTACACAACTAAGACAGGAAATGAAGTTTTTTTTTTTTGTTTGCCATCTAAGACAGGTAATGAATACACCATGAAAATGAACATATACGACAAAAAAAATTGAAACTGCTCTCTTTAAAGTCAAGCGACGTACAAATCTAAGGTGGGGAACAATCCACTAGAGTGTTTTGCTATTGCAATAGTTTTCTCTGTTTTCATAATGTACCTAACATCTTTATATGAATCCACCCGTATAATATAGTCATGCTTTTACCTGAGAACAGTAACACTCTTATGGAACAATATCTGTACATGAATTATGAGACCTCAGCAATGAAAGTACAAAAATCAGGTAGAAAAATATCTCCCTTCCTATGGAACCACCAGAAAGTTTCAGGTCCTGGGAGTAATCTGTTGCTCTGAGCATCTCCGTGCCTTGACAGATCTTCTAGCTTCTTCCCATGTTACCTTTCTTTCGCAGCTCAGAGCCACAACTAGAAGAAGATTCCACTTAAGTGGGGACAGCAGTTTCGTCTTTTATTTCGTCTGACCCGGACAGATTTTCAGCTGTCTTCCCATTTTCAAGACAAATCATGAGATCTCTTAACTGCAAAATTTGAGTGTGTATCAATAGCAGTTCGATTAGATTTTGTGTGATTTGTACAAATATAAAAAAAAAATAGACCAAACTTTTTTTTTTTGTTACAAATAGACCAAACTTTACAATTAAATAAGAGAACCATATATTTCACCTGCTCTTCCAGGGCCCTTTTTTTGTCATCCTCGAGTTTTATGGCCCTTTCCTCCCTAGGGAAAAAAATATTTGATCACCGTCTAGTTTGTGAAACTTTCAATTTCATAACTTCCTAAAGCAAGTTGTAGATGTCAAGGGGATTCATGAGCCCTCAAATAGAAAGGTGAGAAGAAATATCCTAAAATTATGTCCCAAGGAAAGCGGTCAATATTAGAATGTAATATTTTTTTTTTTTGTTGCCCACCCAATTCACCGGAGCTTTGCACCGACTATATCCGGATCCGACTCACGTATCGCATCTAGCTATGGTGGATGAGTTCCCCAACGAGAATTTTTTGCATACGCTAAAGCTCGAACTTGAGACCTTGCTTAAACGATACCGAGTCTCTTACTACTCGGATCAACCCCGTTAGTAATGTTAACTGTAATGCTGACCGTAATGTTGCAGTCATGGACACACCACATGCGTGTTCATGACGCCATACATACTGCAGAGATTAATAGATGGAAAATAGGAGATGAATCGAAAAAAGTATGACAAAGAACAGTGGCAGGAAAGCATCTTCAAAATATGGTTATTTACAATCAAACCTAAATGTAATAAAATCATGGTGTTGTAGGGGAAATTATACAGATCAGCAATATTAATTATAAGAATTGCCACTAGTTTGAATTTTATTAAACACAGACACAAGGTACAACTTTGTATATAAATCAAACAAATTCAGTAACCAATTTTTTGTAGCTTAAACCTCATGAGGAGGCCGTATCCGAGAGAAAAGAAAACATTAGAGGCACTATTAAAAGCATAACTTTCTTCAATCTCAAGTATCTTGGCTTTCCAGATCTCCTGATTTTTCAGCAGATTCTCATTTAGCTGCAGACAGAGATAATCACAAATTAACTTCACATCAGCAACAAAAGTTCCTAATCCTCTCGTAGTATTACTGAGACAACACAAAATTTGTGGCATGGTTACATGTCATGTCTTCTAATAAATCCAAACAGCTTCTCAAGGATTTCAACTTACATCATCCAAAACTTTCTCCTCCTTATAACATCTGTCAAGCTTGGACTGCAGCTTCTGCAGTTTAACAGCAATGGCCTTCTCAACAGCTTTAGAAATTTCTCTCAGTTTCTTCCTTCACTTCTTGTAGTAAGGACTCGAAGTACTACAGTAAAAATAGGGGGGGGAATTGACACATGTTCAAGATTTCTAAGCCATTTATCCTAGACTAGCACAGAAGCCTTGACAGAGTCACTTAAATAAATATGAACTCACTAATTTTTTATTTTCAAGTTGTTTAGCAAGCAATTCATTGTACTCGTTGACAATGTGTCAAAGAAAATCAGAATTAAAACTCAAAAGATAAAAGAAACTAGGCCTAAGATATGAAACAAGTCTTAAAACATTACAGCTTCGACTTTACTGTTATGTATAGCCTCACTCATAGCATTATCTTCACAGCTGCAACTTCCCCATCCATTGCCTGTGTGCTCACAGTGAGAGTTTAACTCAACCAACTTCCCATCGGTTTTGGACAGGATTAGTCTACGAACATAGTTGTCTTTCACATAATCCCATACTCGTTGTGTTTCCACTTCTTGGAAGTAGCAATGCTGTGTGTCTTTCCAGTGTATTTTGGCATGCTCTGCTTTGTATCTAAATCATGTCTTTCTTAGGAATTTCAGAAGAACCATAAACGAAACCAAGTTAAAAAAGAGAAGAAGAAAGAAAAGGAGTTTGAGGAAAGAGTACTTACTTTCCACAGCCAACAAACCCACAAATAACACATGCTGAGGTTTTCAGTAGTTTGACAAACAAAACATATAGATTTTTCAGCCTGCCGCTGACAATACCGGCATACCTGGAACAAAATGTAGGAGACCAGTAAATAATTTATTGACTAATACACACCAAGACTGGATAAATTAACTCTTAACGTCAAACTAATAGAGAAACTACTTGAAAGCAACAATACATTAGAAGACAGATAGGGCCCTAGAACATCCCAACCCAAAAAGCAGCCCAAAGAATACAGATGAACTTTTTGCAGTCCTAGGCATGTTCTACAACATCCAAATGTATGTATGGAAACAAAAAGACAGTATAGAAAATTACAGGACAAGATGAATATGCCTTTTTTGAAATACAGGAACAATGGAAAGAATCCAATCGCTCTGCAGGTAAAGAAATTATCAGTGACACAGATGTTCACAAACTTCCTTACATGAGACATTACAGAGTACTTATAGAGTTATAATAGCTGGCATATGAAATAAAACTCATGTCATAATAGATAGACACATGAACACAAGGCAAAGAAAAGGAAACATACCTAAGCATACTGGACATGAAGGCTGTTAAGTTGAGCTAGCATTAGATGCCTGTGCATGTTCAATCAGGCCAGTGTACTGCACATCCAATGTGAAGAGAACACAGCAAACTTCCACCTATGCATAGAAAAGAGAAGCATATAGAAATAACATGAATATCAATTTACATTCATTCATTTACCTTTCATGGATATATTATGAGTCCCCTCATAGGAAAAAAAGAAAGAAAATAATTATCAAACATGGACAAACCTCCATAGATGAGAAACGATGCCCATTATAATGCTTGTAGAAACCATCTGTAGAATATTGGTCATCAAAACGAATTAAAACACTATACTGATCCTCCATCCCATCATTTCTTAACCAACCCCAATAAACAACCAAAGTAAATAAGTCAGACAGGACGACAGGAAAAGGAAAAAGACAAACCAGAAATACCCAGCACATAAATAAACCTGACAATCCTCAGCTCTAAGATATGCTGAATAAATGGACAACAGAACTGGCAAAAATCTGCATATGTCATGTGATTTGGCACTCCAAGCACACAGACAAGTAGTTTACGTCCAACCTTTGACAAATGGAAACTTAATATCTTAGTATCTGGTCTTCCAAGTCGTTTCACGATGATCAAAGCTAAAGAGTAAGAATATGAAGCTTATTTAAAATGAAACTTATGGGCATAGTTTTTGCAGTGAAATCAGTCCTCAGTTGACAACAAATTTAAACTTGAAAATGTCGGGCGATTTGTTCTTTACTTTAATGTATCCTTGAGGTACTGAGTTGGATCCAAGAGAGCAAACTTAGCAACTCACGGAACCACCAGACAAACAATTTTTTTATTTTATTTTAAAAATCAATCGACCAATGAATATATAAAATGACATAACTTATCAAATGATCAAGCGCACAACTATAAATATCTTAGAAAAGGTAGCACTGTTTGAAATGCATCGCATGATCCAGATAAAAATAATAAATTAAAGCTTCTAAATTTGAATTTAACATACCATCAAACTTCTATAGAAATGGCTTTACATCCCATATGCTAGAAATTATAATGTACCAGCAAAATTCAAGTGCAAAAGAAACTATAAAGGAAATTTGTAGACTCCCATCCCCAATAATCAATTTCGCAGGGGGGAAAACTCCACATAATTTCATTTAGCATACATAATTAAAAGAATGAGCTTACAGGAAGATCAATAGGCGATGGGGAAGTGGGATCCACACGATAGAGATGCATGACGCCTCTAGTCTCCTCGATTCTAGGGTTTCCAGAAGAAAAAGGAAAGGCCTGAGTTAAATTGGACAAGGAGAAAGATGAGGATGAAGATTCACTTCAATCGCCTGAAACCGCCATAGCTGGTGGCCGTGTAATTTCGTCCGACGTGGGTCCAGCTATTTCTGTACACGAACTAGTGGACATAGGCTGCGTCAGCGTCGTTGTTTCAGCTTGAGACTCAGATGTTGCCATTTTGCTTATGTGGCGGTTCTTTATCAAAACGATGCCAAGATTAATGTCGTTTAATGCGTAATATGTACTGAATTTTCTTTTGGGCCAAGTTTTGCAAGGTGAAAAAATTGCACAAAAATTTCATGCTGCCAAACGAGCCATTAAAGTTTAATTGGTCATACTATGAATAGTGGGTGAGCCTAATTTTTTTTTTAAATTATTGTATATAAAAAAATTATTGGCCATACCATGGTCAGATCATGGTTTAACTGATAATAATTAAATTATAATTTATAATTATCAAAAGCATATTTAATAAGAAAAAAAATTAAATTCTATAGAGCTTTAAAAAAAATGTCCTATAAATAAAAGGAGAAGTGCTACTTCACGTTTTGAAAGAATTCATATTCTAATTACTACTAATATTTAATATATGATTTAATTAAAAGTTAATTTTAATTTTAAATATAAGATATATTTTTTAATTTATCGATTTTTTTGTAAATTACTCATAGTAATACTCCATCAATAATAATCAAGTAAAGGAGAGAGAGTGAGTAAAAAAAAATGATTAGATTATTTAAAAAAAAATATGTTATATTAACTAGTTTAACTATTTTTTTTAATTTAATTAATTTAGTTTAACAAGTCTTATACTAAAGACCGGATGAATATATAGGAAGTTAAATTGAGTAGATTCTATCAGTCATATTCCATTGTAGATGTATGGCTGGGGAAATTTTGGGAGAGTATTTATCCCTGGATGAATACTAATTCTATATCCATATTAGGTTTTTTACTTTTATTTTTTTAAGAAAATATTTTATTGTGCATGGAATTAAAATTAAAAAACAAATTGCTAGTTTTTCAAAAAAAATTAATTTAAAAATTTTAAAGGGAAAATCAAATCATTCTTTTAATTTTTTAATTTTTAATTTATTTATAATCCAATCTATCAACTATGACTTGGGACGACTTACTACCATACCCAAATGGTGAAGCAAAGGATAATGAGTCCAAAAGTGATCACCATACTCAAGCAATATCAGCTCGGGGGAAAGGACCTAGAAGAGCAGTTTCATTCTCAAAAACTTAGAATCTTCATTTTACAAGAACAAAACTGCTAGAAGCTCAGATGTTCGCCATTGGGTTATGATATAGTAACGTGATGTTCACTCTCAGGCGAGTTTCAGTTCCGCCGATCACTCCTCCCGGCACCTCTTTCTTTTGTTTAAATTTTATTTTTAAAAAATCTAGCTGGAGCTGAGATGGAAGGAATTTTCACCACATTAGATGAAATTATAGATGATAGGGACAATAATATAAAAAATAAAAATATAAAGGACTGAATCATAAATAACTCAAAAGTTTAAGGGTTGAATTATAAATAAGTTAAAAATTAAAAAAATAATTTTTCTAATTTTAAATCTTCACCGTTGAAACTACGTTCCAACCATGTAAATCTCATGGCAGCCACGAGCTAACGCTCATCCCTGTAACGTGCACTCAAACCCGATCGCGAAGGGTAAGAGCTCTAATATAATAGTTGGTAGGGCCAACCCTTGGCAATTGGATTCATGTTTTTTTTTTTAGTATAATCAGGCCTCTCTTTTTGATATATTTTTTTTTAAAGTAAAGAAACCTGCTTGGTTGAGATCAATGCCTTTCATCGCACGAAACATGACTATATAATTAATATGGATAAATTAAAATTATAAGCAAGCCATGTCCTCGTGGCTAATTATTTTACCCTTTTTCCATTTTATACTCTTGTCAAAGTCGTATATGTTTGATACATTAAAATAATGGCACACGGTTGAAAACTCAAAAATGCCATACTTCATTACGATGACAACATCAATTCCTATAAAATAATTTATGTTTAATTAGAAAATCTTCTGGTATGTGATTTTTTTTTACAATAAATTTTAAAAAATTGGTTAAGCTCACTTATCATCTAAAGGTAAGGTGAAGTCTCTTTTCCTCCTAAGTAATACTAATATTGGGTAGGGCGAACTGTCTATTACCTTTAGACGTAAATCTAAATACCTAAGAGTTAAGATACTTTTCTAAATATCGCGATTAGAACTATAATAAAATAGTACTTTCTATAAATTGAATACACCCTAAATAGTTCTAAATAGTATGTGATTTATATACGCCCAATACTATTTGGTATAGTAGTACAAGATATATTCTCGATAACCTCAGGTTTAGGGTTCGATTTCTAAATTCATCAGGTTGTATGTATGCTTTGGTGAAACTGATCATTATCTTACAAACAAAAGCTACGTCTGTAAAAGTGAATGATTATGATTTTTATATATTCAACGTGTGTTATGAATTATAAATTAAAACACCACTAGTACTTTCTTCTTCTTTTTTATATACTCCTTATATCATTAATATAATATATATTTAATTAATTTGATTAAATTAAAAAAATTAGTTAAATTAGTTATATATCATATTTTTAAAATGCTCTAATAACCTTCCTTAATTCTATTATTTTTTATTTAATTATTATTGAGAGAGTATTAAAACCGATAGTTTAAGAAAAAATTGATAAATGTAAAAAATATATATTATATTTAAGATTAATATCAATTCCCTAATTAAGTCATATATTAAAATGACATGAGTTTATACTTTACTGAGAGATTAAAAGATGTGGGGAGCTTAGGGAAAATTTTTCTAAATTAAAATTAGAAAAATTAGAGAATTTGGCTTATAAAATTTTAATAAAGATAAGATGTAAAATAAAAAAGTAAGAAAAATTAATAAAATTTTGTTAACCCACCTCTATAATTTTTATAAATCTAACTAAAAAAAAATTATTTCCACTTCCCTCCCCTCCAAATATCTCTTACCAAACATCTCAATAGTTTGATATAGACATTTAATGGTTTAGATTTTAATTTATTTAAAATATTTATTAAAATAATAAAATATGAAATACTGAAATTTAATCTCGACACTTGAAAAATGCACTATTTTTTTTTTAAAAAATCATTTTATAAATGATTTTAAGAGAAAAATCATATAAATCATTTTTTTAAAGAGAAAAACATTTTTAGGGCCAAGAATTACTATTCTTGTTCTCCCTCTATCCCACTTATCTGGTGAATAATTCTCCCAATGATTACTAGTAATTTTAATTAGAAATAATCTTTTTCTTTAATCAAATAATAAACGCATTTAATAAACGCAGATTAAATCCCAACAAAAAAAAGTAGCTATCAAATGCTAGGATTTAAGTAACCTGCGGAAAATACAATAGAATAGTAGCCTTCATTATCTATTACATCTAGTACCCACTTATTTATAATTATTATTTCTGATTCTAATTATAAGATCTAGTTAATTTTTTTAGATAAATTAAAAAAATTAAATAAATTATTTAATTATAAATAACATAAAAGCTAGTTAACTAATTTGAATACAATGAGCAGTAAAATAATTATAATTAACTAATTTATTTAATTTTTTTAATCTACCTCAAAAATTTAATTAATTTTTATATTAACTAGCTTACAAAATGAACCATTAAAATATTCGACGATGAGATTAAAAGTGATAAATGTGAATATGAACCATTAACCAGGAAGCAAAAAAGCTTAAACACGTTTTGGTAAAAAAAAAAAAAGCTTAAAGACGTGACAATACAACAATGTATATATTCCTTTCAAATTACTCTACTATACTATTCTAACTTTTATTTTTATTGGGAAATGAGAGGGAACAATATAGTACTATAAATAAATCAAATTCTATATATGGTATAAAAAACATAAAAATACATAATGGAATCATACAAACCCATCAACTCCAACCAACTCCAAAGGACGACAAAAATGTTTCTTTGCTGGATGGGTCATGGCGTTTCCTAAAACGGGAACTATATTGTTTGTAGTTTATTGCTTATAAATAATGTATGATTTAGTGAAAAATTATTTAAAGGTCCAATAGAAAATAATTTATTATAAAAAAATTAAAAAATTATCAAATAATTAAATAATTTTAAAAAAATTGAGGGTAATAAATTTGTTTTTTTTTTGTAAAAATTAAGTTATTTTTATACACAAATGACAAATTTTTAAGTACTTAATAACAATTTAAAATATCATAAATGACAATTGGAAGGGTAGACAATATCAACTTAAAGTGACACAAATGATAACGAAAAAAAAAATGACAATAACTTGAAATGGTATAAATAATAACTAGAGTTGTTATCACATGCCCTTAATTATCTTTTGTGCTCGCATGTCTCTAATTGTCATTTTTGTCGCTAAGTTATTATCGTATTTTTAAATAATTATAAGAATTAAATTTATTAATCCCAAATCTCTTTAAATTATTTAATTATTTATAATATTATGGGATATTTTTATAATAAATTCTCGGAAGTTCTCCCTAGATTTTATATACTATATACTCATGGAATTATAACCACTTGCGTATGCGTATATATACTATATATATTGATGATTTAAGCAATAATGTTTGCTAATGGGGCCGGCCAGCTTAGATATATCATATATGTATTCTCACCATTTTAGATATATATATATATATATATATATAACAATGATTTGATTTTTTTTTTTGTACTTTTTAGTTTTTATTTCAAAATTTATCCTAAAATATTTTTATAAACAATTATTTTAAAAACATAAAAATAGAGAATGGAATCAAACAAGACCACCAACTCCAAGAACGACAAAAAGGCCTCTTTGCTGGATGGATAATGTCGCTTCCTAAAAAGTGACTTGGTTATATGATTTATTATATTTTATTTATTATATACGAATAGAATTAAAAAAATCTCAATTTAAGTTTTAGAGAAGAAATTCATATTATAGAGATAATTATAAATTTTAAAATTAAAATATTTAAAATAAGATTCAAATAATATTATAAAAAAATTAGAATCACTTGTGCATGTGTATTCCTATATATAGATTTATGATGTAAGCAATAATATTTGGTAATGTGCCTAGTTAACCTAATTTAATATTTATTTATATTAAGGTTTTAAAATTCTAATATAACTTTTTAATCATAATTTTATAATTTATGCAATAAATATATACAATAATAATATTATTATTATGTCTTATCATATTAAATGGTTTCGGTTTTATAAATTATATAATATTATTGTATTTTAAAAAAACAAAAGTCCTTGAATAATACATATAAGATTGAAAAAATCTTAAAAAATACCCATTTCAATTTTAAAATTTCGTTTACTTCATTTTATAAGTTATTTATAACTCTGGTAAACTATTTACAACTTTTTTAAAAAAAATAATTTAAAATTTTAAAATTTAAATAGGTATTTTTTAGAATTTTTCCTCCAAGATTTCATATAGATTCATTCTATACACTACGAAACCCCTAGTCTAGGACCTCAAAAGGGCTCGCACCCCGGACTCCCTCTAATGGAAAAGTCTGTGAACTAAGGAGATCCAACAAATGGAGAAATCAAGCCATTTTGATCTTCCCGAAGGTTTTCACTCTATAGATAGTGCAGACCTTCTACGTTTTTTTTTTCATCCGATTCACCGGAGCTTTGCTCTGACTACATCCGGATTCGACCCGCGTCGCGCACCTGGCTATGGTGGGTGAGTCTCCCAATGGGAATTTTTTGCATTCGCCAAAGCTCAAACTCGAGACCTCACTTAAGCGATACCGAGCTGCTTACCACTCGGACCAACCCCCCTTGGTGACCTTCTACGTTTATAAATCCAAGGTTCTTACTACTAGTAGTCCGCCTTAGGACAACTGTGAAAAGGCACTTCAAAAGCTACCTCGGCCTATTCGAACACTAAACATAATTACGTGTATGCGAGGAGTTTTATCTTAATTCTAAATAAGCCATTAGTTGGTTGAGGAAAACAATGCGCCCTTTGGATTATATCTAAACTTAAATTTTAAAAAATTTCTTACTCAAATCTTAAGTTTTTTTTTAAAATAAATAATTATATTTGTCTAAAAGAGTTTATAAACTAAACTATATTTTTAGATAAACTATTGAGAATAGCTTCTAAAACAATAAAAAAATTTATAGGCTACCTAATTACTATTTTACTCTTATTTTTTTACACTATATCTCCTCCATCCTTCCACTCCTCTCTCTTCTGTGATTCTTCTTCATCTTCGTTGTGCTTCCACTGTCACCGTAGAAGCCGTTTGTCGCCTTGGCTAGACCTTGTCGTTGTCGCTCGTTTCCTTCCTTCATCATCCGGTCATTGGGTCACTAGAGCTCACCATCATTGGTCTTCATTTTCTTCCTCTATCGTTGGTGAACATTGGTCTTCATCCTCCGTCGCTAGTTTTATCCTAGGTTGTTGGTGGTCACTAAGTAGAGAGAGAACATGAGAGAGAGGAAAAAAATAAATAGAATTATATTTTTTTATAAAATAATATTTTTTTAATAATTTATTAATTATAAAAATCATTCTAATAATATCTATCTAAATATCTATTTATCTAGAATTATTTTTTTCTATAAACTCTTTTTTAATTTTTTTTTAAATTGTTTAAAAACTCCTTTTTTTCATAAGTCATTTCTTAAAAGTCTATCTAAACGAGCCTAATATATATTAGGGCAATTGTCCATGGCCTTTTTCGAATTCATAATAATAGTGAAGATTTCAAACTCATGTATAGGTGATCGATGAGGCTAGAGTTCTTTATTATTTTATTCCTTAATTTAATTTAATTTCTAAATTATGAAATAATGTGTAGCATTAGAGTTTAATGAAAAATGTCAACAAAAGTTGTCCAATCCTAAATTTATAAATATATTTGTAAGTATTATTTTAATATAACAATATATTCTGACCTCTTACAATCTAATTCATGAACTTTTTAATTCTATTGAAATAATTACTACTAGCAAAACAAATTAATGTTAAGATCGTTATAAATAAAAATTACTCATTTAATTTTTAATATATGACATATTTAATTAATTTAATAAAATTGAAAAAATTAAGTTAGTTAATATGATATTTTTGTTTAAAATACCCTTAATCATCTTCATTAATTTTCTCCCTCCATCTTTTATTTGATTATTATTGAAGAAATATCAATACATATAATTTAAAAGAATTGATAAAAATAAAAAATATATCTTATATTTAAAATTAATATAAATTCTCGGTATTTTCAATTTTATTCAAGCATAGCAAACTTAACGAGAAAGTGCTATAATTAATTAACATCATTATCTATCATTAAAGCATCGATCGCTATCTTCCACATCCAATATAAACATCATCCTTTGTTTTGGTGAACCAATGAAAAGTCATATTTGCTGGCCCAAAAAACAGAAAATAGAACAGTCATATTTTAACAATCTACCCCGTTTTAATTTCTTTTTCACCTCTCTCATGTCATAAATGATCATCATAAAAAGGCTGCATCTAGTTATGTCAAACAACACCTGAATCTAATTTAAATCTTTAATATAAAATTTAATTAATCAATTTAAATAGATTAAACAAATTAAATAAATAAATAAATTATAATAAGTATAACATAATTTACTTAAAATATTTATACATAACATTATATTATATATTAATTTATAAATTAGATAAATTAATTTAGAGAAAAAATGATAAATATTAAGTATAAAATAGATTAAGGTCTTATATTTATGATAAAATCTAACTTTTGAATTAGTTCGTATATTAATGATAAAAAATAATAATATTAAATATTTTCTCTAATTCTATTTATAAATAATATTCTCATATATATGATTAGTCCGGTATGTATAAATAACAATTTGATTTTGTATAAAAATTTAATGTAATTTTATTTTTATTTTTTTTTCTAATCAATTACATATCTCTGATTTTTTTTGCTATCCATTATCCTTCATCTCTTTTTCTACTTATTTTTCTTCACGCTCCTCCTTTTCATAAATAAGGATAAATTTAGAGGAAATATCACATCTTTTACACAATTAGGTAATTGTTACTTGGATCGGAATAACAAATAATAGTTGTAAGAAAATAAAAAGTGGGTGGTGATCGTTGAGTGATTTTTTTTTATAAAAATTTTTAGAAAAGAGTTGGGCTCACCTATCCATGATCTAAAAATAGGACGAAGTTTCCTTTTCTTCTGAGCGATATCAATGTCAGGCAGGGCGATCCGTCAATTATCTTTAAATGTAAACCTAGACACCTAAAAATTAGAATGTCTCCCTAAACACTGCGACTTGAACTACAGCAATAAAAAATTAAAGGATGTATATATGTAGAATTGTTATCATGAAATGGACCTATATATCTAGTGTTCATTCTTATATCCTTAAATGTAAACCTAGACACCTAAAAATTAGAATGTCTCCCTAAACACTGCGACTTGAACTACAGCAATAAAAAATTAAAGGATGTATATATGTAGAATTGTTATCATGAAATGGACCTATATATCTAGTGTTCATTCTTATCTTCATCAAACAAAACAAATTATATTTTTATATAAGCAACTTGGAGTAAAAATAATATATTCAAATAATGGCATTATTACCTATCAATGACTATGAACTTTAATTTCAAATCACGAGAAAAACATTCCCCATTGTTTAATATAAGCACTGTTCGACACTTACACCAATAAATTTAAACCACTGCTTCATCGATGTTCTCCTCATACTTGCATCTGCAGATTCTTCTTCTTCCTTCTTCTTCGTCTTCGTCTTCGTTGTAGCGCAATGTCTTCTTCGTTGAGATCTTCTTCAGTTTCGGATAAAAACTTCAGGCTAAACTTCGATGAGCTTCGATGGGTGATGGAGATAAAGAAAACCCTAGAGGAAGAGCATGAGGAAGAAGGTGAATACAGTGTGTCGATCTTCAACGTGCCGAGGCTTCTGATGATTTGTGACCCAGATTCGTATGTTCCTCAACAAGTGGCCATAGGACCATACCATTATTGGCGAGCAGAGCTTTATGAGATGCAGAGGTACAAGGTTGCTGCTGCAAAAAGATTCCGAAAACATATTCAGAATCATAAGTTGGAAAACCTAGTACATGAGTTGACCAAGTTCGAACCCAGGTAATTAATTAATTTACTCAATAGTCACATGTTTGGAAGTGCTTTCGATGCGTATTAAGAGTGATGCAGTTTACATTTAATTTTTTATTATTTTTTTTTAAAATTTTTTTAATGCATACAAAATATAAAATAAAGATAATCTCTTTACTATAAATTTTTAAATTTTTTTCATTTAAAAATTATTAGTTTAAATTAAACCGTTAAAACTATATTTAAACAATATAAACAGAAAGGTCCGTTAAATTACCCTATAAATGGTTCATAAAGAGAATTATGTACCGTCATTTATAAATAAGGCCCTATTTATCACAAATAATTTATTATTATTATTTTCTCAATAGTCACAATTCTTACAATATCATTTTTTTATTATTTTATCTCGCTTCAAGATTTACCTTAAATCTCATAGCATGAAATTTGACATCAATATCATAACCCTCACTCTACATTTTCGTGTGCAATTGAAGTATTTCTTTTTTAATAACTAAGAGATAGAATAAAATAAATCATCGAATGAATATTGAAGCAAACTATACAAGTATAAAAACAATATCATTCGTAAGTTATAAATAATACAGTTTAGGTTAATTTATTTGTGATTGAGGAACCAAATATATTATGTAAAAATGTAGATACTTAATTTGATCCCTTAGATAAACATTTTATTTAGTTTTTTTTCATTTATTCTTATGTTAAAATAAATTATTACTAAAGTATTAAAATATAGGAAAAATTAATATATATCAATAATTAGACTTGATTTTTAATTAGGTGATTGTAATTTTTCCTAATTTTTAATTAGACATATATAATTTTTTTTATCATTCACTTGAAATTAGAGGGATACAATTAAAAATTAGATAAAATTATAAAACATAATAAAAAGAAAAAAAAAAGTTATAGTGACGTGATTTAAATAAAATGAACTATAAGGATCTATTAAAAATATTATAGGGGCTAACTTAAAAATTAGATATAACTATATGGAATAAATAGTGCAATTTCAATAATTAAAAGTAGCTTGAAGATTTAACTTGCGTTTGCCTTTTAGCAAGTTATATATAATCATAACCTGTATTATTGAACGTTGAATCGATCGAGAACTTTGTTTCCTTTCGTTTAATCCTTTCTATATTGCGATAAATCAACAGGATTCGAGCAAGCTACCACAAGTACTTGGATTTCAACGGCGAAACGTTGGTGTGGATGATGATAATTGACGCCTCATTCTTGCTTGAATTCCTTCAAGTTTATGCAATCCAAGAAGGAAACAAAATCCCTGGAATTTCCTCCAGAATGTCTCACTTAGTGGATTACGCAGGAAAGAAATCAGCCCACAACGCAATTCTGAGGGACATAGTGATGCTGGAGAATCAAATCCCTTTGTGTGTTTTGCGGAAGATGCTGGAATTCAAATTCTCATCGCTCGATGATGCAGATCATGTTCTTTCTCTCATCCTAACTGGGTTGTTTAATGAGCTTTCTCCGTTCAAAATGATGCAGGATTGTCCAATTGTTCAGATCTCTGAGTGTGCTCATTTGCTAGATCTCTTCTACGACATGATTGTTCCCAGAACTAAAGATCAACAGCCTGATCTTTCCATTGGTATTGATGAGTGTATTGAATCAAAAGGAGGGAAAAATGATGAGGAATCAAGCACGAACACAAGCCATTTGAAGAAATTCCTCAGAGAAGTATGGAAGATTCTTTCAAAGCTAAACGGAGGACCTGTGAGATTAATCAAGAAGGTATTACTTTCTAGACCCTTGAAAGTCTTTGTTAAGTTACCATGGACAATAGTCTCAAACCTACCTGGAATTAAACTCATAAAACAACCTGTTGAATACTTCTTTAAGTTTCCACAAGAAGAAGAAGAAAAGCCAGGAAATGAGGGTTCTACCTCAAAGAGTTTGATTGAGAAGCCACCATTAATAGAGGAAATCACAGTCCCTTCTGTTACAGAACTAATGAATTCTGGGGTTCGTTTTGTACCCACTACTGGATCTATATCAAGCATCAAATTCGATTCAACAACACGCACTTTACATCTTCCAATGGTTGGCCTAGACGTGAACACTGAAGTGTTCTTGAGAAATCTAGTTGCATATGAAGCTTCAGTAGCATCTGGGCCATTGGTTTTGACACGATACACAGAATTAATGAATGGGATTGTGGATTCTGAAGAGGATGCTAAACTGCTGAGAGAAAAAGGGGTGATTCTGAATCACTTGAAGAGTGATTCAGAAGTGGCTAACTTGTGGAATGGGATGAGTAAGTCTATAAAGCTGACGAAAGTGCCAGTGTTGGATAATGTGGTTGAAGATGTGAACAAGTATTATAATGGAAGATTGAAGGTGAAGGCCCGCAAATTCATGAGGAGTTATATATTTGGGTCGTGGCAGTTATTGACGTTTTTGGGAGCAATTTGTCTCATGCTTTTGATGTTCTTGCAAGCCTTTTGCTCTGTTTATACTTGCAATCGTTACTTTCGAATGGCTATGTCTGACTGATTCTTCTTCTTCTTCAACCTCTCATTTCTCATATGAAGTTCTCAAATCTGTGTGATCTCTTGAATCATGGAGCAATTCTTATTGTGGTCAATATGTCAACTGTACACAAACTTAGGGGAAGAATTTGTTGTAATTTTTTTTTCGGTTTTAAGTTTCTTATAATTTCTCTTCGTTTCGGTTTTTATGAAATGTATTTGTAGTTTTTTTTTTCTCAATTTCAAATGAATCAACATTGCCTTATTTTGTGGCTTGATGAACATTCTAAACCATTATACCTAATTTTCAGCTTTCTTTTGTTTTTAAATATAGGTCTCAATACATATTTCTAGGAGTAATTAGTACATCTTTCCAAAAATATCCCTCATAGAAAATCTAAATTACCTATCCCACCCTTAATATTTAAAAATGCACCCTTTCCTACGTCCTTTAATTGAGGGCAAGAATAAAAGGAAAAAAATAATTTATGTTCTGTCTTCGAAAGAATTTGAAAGTAGTGGGAAACTAATTTCTATAGACAATGGATGATCTAGTGCCAATTTATTTTAACGGAAGTGGAACATATTCAAAATGATTTTGGTTCATGATGCGCTATGAATATTGAATAGTATTCCATCCGATCCTTTTTATAGGTAATATTTTCTTATATAAGAATAGTTTTATATACGAGCAATAATTTATATATATCTAAAAATTTAATATAATTTTTTTATTATCATCATCATTAATTACATGTCTCTTTTATGTTTTTGTCGTCTATTTTTCCTTATCTATTTTTTTACTCACCCTCTGTTTTACTTATCATCTTTATAAATAAAAATATATTTTAAAAAAATTATATATTTATTATTTTTAACTAATTTTAATCAACACTTTAACCTACATAATTTAAATAATTTTTATTTATAAAAAGAATCGGAAGGAGTAATAGTTAAAGCGTTCGGATATTGGGAAAGAAAAAGAGACTTTTCAATTTATAGGGATGGTAATAAATAGTACTTACATATAGTTTTTCATCACTTGATTTGAGAAATTTGTTGAAGTATGTTCACGAGCTGAAATCAGGTGTCAATTTTTTTTTCTTTTGGGTTTTAATCTTCAAAATATTTATAATCGTACGTACATGATTTTCTTAACAAACCAGTTGTGTCTCTCAATTTATAATATCCTAAATTTTATTATTAGGATTTGGATGAAATAAGAGAATTTATCAAAAATATGATTTATAAGTATAGAAGAGTTAATATATAATAATGATAATATAGAAATAGAAATAGAAATAAAAAAAAGGTGCAAGGAAGAGGAAATTAAAAAAGGTCCTTAACTCTAATTTACCCCATGTGGGGCTTTAGGTGTAATATAACCCTACCATCATTTATATGGGTTCTTCATCGCGTTCGCCACTTTTTCCCATGTAAGGTTCATCTTTATAGATCATTTTGGTAAGTAAAATTATCCTTATTAGCAGTACTCTTTTTATAAATGTTGTTCTATTCAACTAGATCTTTCTAATGATTGTATTTTTGTTAGGGATTAGAGTAAATTTTTGGATTAAAGTTGAGAATAAATATTGAGTTTTAACATTAGATATAAGATTTAAGCATTGGTTTGGTAGTTAAATTTGAGATTTAAAATTAGATTAAAATTATAAAAATTAATTTACATATATAAAAATATCCGTATGTAACTCTTAAAAGATAAATATTGAAACAAAAAAAGGCATTAATTCATGTGTAAATGAATATTCATATATAAAACCATACACAATCATCTGATGTTGAGTTCCAAACACTGAACTACCACTTTGTCATAATAAAATTGATTAGAACATATCCCTTCAAGTGTTGAGTTCCATCCAGTGTGTTAAGAATGATCCTATTTCTTTCACTCTTTCCTCTAATCCATCTTCCTTCAGTGACTTGTCCATTTCCTCTCTTTTGTAAGAATCTCTCAGCACCCAAATCAGTAGTCTAAGTTGATTGATTGGGGTGAAATTTTAAATGAGTGTGTGGAGGTTTAAATCCTAAGTTGGAAATTGGGAGTTTTGATCAATTAGTCATTTATATGATGATAGATGGAATTTGTGGTTGGTTTGATGTTTTTGGACACTTGGTGAAGAATGGAGATTTATGGGTAGAAGAGTTGAGCATTCTTTGTTGTTGTAGTTAAGTTAATTGTTGTTGTTTGACCTGTGCCAATTATATCTACCTTAACTATTGGTTACTGGGACTTTTTATCTTGCCTCATGGTTATTATGGTTTTCAGGAGAGGGTTCTAATTTTCAGCATCATGAAGGGAACGAGCCGGAGACTTAGGCACTATTAACATATTGTATGCCTTCTCTTTCTGTATGATTTTATGTAAGATGTATATTGCCATATAGAGTTACCACATATTTTGCATTGACTTTTTTGTTAGATTATGCTTTGAAACCTGGGATTATTGTATGACTGGATTAGTGTTGTTAATTGGATAAGGCCATAGGTTTGTTGTACGTGATTCGTTGTGGATCCACGCTCTTGACTGTTATTTATGTTATGGGAGTATTCAAATTTATGTTATGATGTTACTGTGCACATGTGAATTTATTATAGAGAGGATTTGTGGGCAGGAGTACCTAAATCGGGAAATTGTGCAGTACGTTTGGAGCTTTTATGTATTATTGTGCACTAAATCCCAATGTGATATTGGCTTGATTCATTTGGTTATGTGGATAGGTTTTATAGCTATGGTAGTGTTTAATTTATTGGTGCCGTACTTTTCTATCATGGATAGTGTTTACTGTGAAGTTAAGAATGTGTTTGTCTATTTTCTAATTATGATAGTAATGAGAATTGTTAATGTACTTTTATTCTTTTTTTTTTTTTATTGTGATTAGCATTTGAGTCATAAAAGAGGCTTTTATGAAATGTCATGGGTTTAAGGTTTTCAGATGATGTCTTGTCCCTTTTAACTATGATCGTAATTTTTACAGTGAGTTAAACTATTTTTTTTATTGTGATTAACCTTTTCAATAGTTAATTTCTTTTGTTTTATGGCAGACCTTAAAATGTGTTTATTCCTTTTATATCATAGTAGTGTGTGATTAATGTTTAATGTAAGGTTAATTGTACCAGGTTGTTAGGAAGTTTAGGCAATTAGTGAGGTATGATTTAGGTATAAGAAATCATTAGTTAGGGCCTTATAGAGGAAGTCTTTCTAATCAAATGGGCTATGCTTAATGTGATGGCTTAGAGTACTATTGAGTATTATTTTAATGATGGAAAATTATATATTTTTTTCTAAATATTTATTTTTGCCAAATTTATTAATATTATCTAGGATATATTCTTGATAAGCACATATACACTCCTATAGAAAGTAATGTTGTTCATGGTACTATTGTTCACTAAATGTAGACACCTCTCTTAATAGAGATTTAAATCTTAATTTATTAATTAGTCCTTTCAACTAGACTTAACTATTATTAGTTTATTAAGAATATTTTTAAGCAGTTCTAGAAATAATATTATTAATTGAAAAATATATTAATATAAATTATGTTGATCAATCAATTTTATAATATCATAAAAAAATTGAAAATATATGTATTAATTATCAAATTATTTTTTTATGACATAAGTGTTTAAATAATCTTCAAATATTATTTATAATAAATAAGAGTGACAAACATGTAATTTAATTATCAATTAAGATGAAATAAGTTAGTATGTAATATAACTATTATTTTGAGAAATATAAAATTTTAAACTAAATTCAAAATATTGATATTAATAATCAAAATAAAATACAGAAGGGATTAATGTATTTTTACTATAACATTGAAAAAGAGTTGACAAATCCAGAAAAAATGGCAATACATTAAGATTTGGTTTCTTTCTTTATTTTCTCTGATAAAAAGATTTGGTTTCTTAAACAAACTTACGGGTATGCATATAATAATAGTAATAATAATAAGAATACAATCAAAACCAGAACTATGTTTAAATAGAGAAAAAAGTGAACAAAAAATAGGAAGAAAAAAATATTAAGAATTTTTTTTTTAATTGGTAAAAAAATTTATCTCTATTTTCTTTTTCCATCCAAACAAAACAATCCAAAACCGTGGTTAATTTCGACGTGAAACCAGGAATATGCTGTAGATGATTTCTTTCGTGACGACCACGTCAAGGACTAAAACAGAGCCACCTTTTCCTTTAGCTTCAGTGCTTCACTATCTCATCAACGGTAACACGCAGCATCGTCGTCATCCTCGTGGTAGAAGACTGTGATTGGAGACTTTCAGAAATCCTAATGTGTTTCTTTTTCTTTGTATAGCTAATTTAGTTTTGTTTGCTTTGGGAAACATATTCGCGTTTCTCTGATTCCTTATAACACACTTTTCTAGTGCTTATTAGCCATTAGGTAAAGTATCTTCGTGATGGTGGATATGGAAAATATTTTCTGTCTTTGAAAGAATTTGAAAGTACTGGGATAGAAGTAAATAGTTTCATATTTCACATCATGGTAATTCATCACGAGCTGAAATCAGGAGTCAATTTTTTTTTTCTTTTGGTTTTTAGATTTTCACTAGTGAGTATTTATAATCTTAAGTTCATAATTTTTCTTACTAAACCGGTAGTTCTGTCGACTTGTTTACAAGTTTCAGCTCAATTTATGTTCCCTTTTGAAGTTTGATTTGATTTAAATTAAATGTCAAAATTTTGTACCTTAGCTGATTTAGATTGAATAGGTACAATCACTGGAGACCCCTACTATGGATGCAAATGATTGGAGGGCTGAATTGCAGCCTCATATTCGCCAAATAGAAGTCAATGAAATGTAAGTCTAAAGTCTTGATTAGTAAGATTATCTAAACAGTGTTATCTTATATCCTTACCTATACTTCTATCTGGGGGCGGAGGAACTATTTTTGTGTGTTTTATATTGTTGACATTATTTTGGAAGCTACTGATATCTGTTTTTTGTTATTCCACTAGAGCTCATAATATTTGGAATAAACTGTTTGTATTATAGGCCTAACTTTGGCATGAAGTAAGAATTTGGAACAGTTCTGGTTTATTCTTTTAAGTGGGTTTGAGAGAAGGAAGAAGCTTATAATTGTCTTTAGTCTTCGACCGTCTACTCCAAATAATAATCTGTTTTCTCTGGACTTTTTTTTGAAGAATAAATAGAGGGGCTGGCCCTTTACATAGTGATGATGTTTTTTCAGTTGACCATTGTATATTGTCCTCAACTACTTGATCCAATGTCATTGCAAAACAAATCTTCATTTTGTAGAATGAGTATATTAATTATGCATCAGTCTCTTGGCGAGGGCGACGACGATGAATTACTTGAAGTTCAAAAAATTGCTCAAAGTATTGAGCATAAGACTTATGCTGTTGCAGCAAGCAAGGTACATCAATTTGGGGTTGGAGGGGTGTTCCTTACCCCAGCTTTGCCATTTTTATGTCCTTGCATGTAATTTGCCCCCACCCCTACCCCTAATTTGAAGCATTGTTTTAGCAGGGTCAAATTTAGCAGTGGCCAACGTTTTCATACACTGTCATGATTGCTGTGATGCTAATTTTCTTACATTCCAACATTTCCTAATTTCAGGACGAATATTTACAGAAAATACCTTCCTTGATGCGGTTATTTGATAATTATAGTAAGTCCCAGAACACCGATGTCACTATTATGCCATCAGATTCAGTTACTAACCCTTAAAACCTCTGAACCCAACGTATTGGATGAATGTCTGAGTTTTACTCAGACAGTATGCCTAGCAGTTCAGCCATTTTTTTCCACTAACAAAATATTCAATTTGAAGCTTTTTTTTTTTAATTTCATATCATATATAAAATGTTTCCTAACTCATGATATTTTCCATTAATTTTCATCTCAAACAAATATCTTATGTATTTAATTTGAATATCATCCGAATTTTGCATTTGCATTGTCATTTTGTCTTTGATAGAAGTTCTTTTCTGTTATAATATTAATTTATTACTGTTTTGATTTGACATATCTATTGATGTTATTTTTATTGTCTTATGCGCTTGAAACTATGCTACTAATTTTTTTCCATCTAAATTCAGATATGATTTTAGCAATTTGTCATTGATGCCTCATTCTAAATTTGTGAGTATGAATAATTGAAGACATACTCAAGTTGGATGATCCTTTACAGAATATTGGAGAGCTTTACTGCTACCTGATAGTCGCCAAGGAATCATCAACAAAATGTATAATTTTTTATTGTTTTTTACTTTGATCATATATTTCATGGTGGGGAAAAATCATATACCACACTTCTTTAGAGTTCTCTCATTGGCCACTTACATTTTGCTTTTGGTCTTGTGTAGTTAGAGTATTTCTTATTGTATAACTCTGAACTGAGCTTGATGATTCCATGCTAGTGTTTTGCTTTTTGGTCCTTTTGTTTTGAAAATGCACAGGAAATGTTATGTTTCCAGAAAGGAAAAAATGTATGTGATACTATCATCATTCATATTTCTAATCAAAATCTGAATAATTTGCATTTCTTTTTGAAAATGTGAAGGACTTGAATAGTGCATTGTGATCATGCTTGTTATTTGGAGGACTGTCTAATGCTATATGCTTTCCAATGACTTTATAGTAATTAAACTTCTGTTATTCATCTTGTAGAATGGAAACACTAAGAAGACGTCTTAATCTTTCTTGCCAAGGGGGTTTAGATAAACTTCGTAAAGCTGCTGTAACATTAGAGGAGAAGATTTATGATTCAGCAACAAACCAGGTAGAGTTATCACAGTTTTAATTCTGACAGCCCTCTTGATAGATCATTACCATCTGTGTAGGGGAATTACTCTTTCGATCTTTAATATAAGATCTATTTAACTAATTTAATTATATTAAAGAAGTTAGTTAACATGATTTTTTTTCTAAAATACCCTGATCATCTTCCTTAACTCATTCCCTCCCTCTCTTACTGGATTATTGTTGAGGGAGTATGAATAGGGTTAATTTGGGAAAAAGTTGATAAATATAGAAAATATATCTTATATTTAGAACTAAGGTCAACTGGAGGAGTATGATAGAAAGATGAGCAGCTTTTGTCTTGTACAAGATCATGGATTGCCATGATTTCTTATATCTCTTACATTTCCTAATTTCAGACTGATTATCTTGAGAAAACATCCTTCGCGATGCTGAGATTGGGAAATGGAGTCCAGAACTGTGGTGACAATAGGCATGGACGTTCAGATAGAGGTATTGGCATTTAAAAGCTTCGATCTGTTTGCTACAAATAACTTGATACTTTGGTATGTGAATAAGGATTTGGATATCTTCAATTGAGTTCTCTCAATTAATCCTCAATTGAGGGTTATTAACTATTAGATAGTGATCTAATGGTGTTGAAGGATGAGTTATAATTAAATATTTTTGTTTATTCTTTAAAAATAAATTTATAACTCCCATCTCAACACCGTTAGATTATAATCTAATGTCTACTATCCCTCAATTCAGAGGATTCAAATCCTTGTGAAGAAAACTTAATGAGCACTAAGCTGATGATGTCGTATTTTCTTTTGTTGTTAGGTGCATTTGGGAAAACCCCAAACCATAGTTTAAAAAGCATTTTTACGCTAAACTTACTTCATATACTTGTCTAAAATTACTTTCAAATTGCTAATTCAAACACCTAAGGATACATATTTTGAACGAAGTCCAAGAATACTCGTGAAGTTATATGTGTGGTATTAAGGAAATCAAGTTTTTTGAATGGTGAATAGGGTTTGTTATGCGGGCACCATCAGAGGGAGAGAGAAATACTCCAGGAAGACAGTCTATAAGAAAGAGGAAGCAACCACAGTGGCTAGCGGAATTTGTTACCTATTGATGGTTCTATTCTCACATGCTAATTTCTTCAGGCCATTGCAAATGATGTGGACCAAATGTCTGTTATGTCCACGGCATTATTTCTATTGTAATGTTTTCTGTGTCTTGCAATATTTTGATGATATGAGGCCTCTGAACTGCTTTGATCTTCAGGGGAAAAACAGAGGTTTGTACATTGGGGTTAGGGGGCTGCGTGTTTTGGCTGTCTTATAAGCTACTCCTAACTATCTACTCCTAATAAAATCTAAACCCTTCAAGGATATTTGTGCAATTTACTTGGTTCTATAGCTTTCCATACTCCTCTGATAAGCATATTTTTTGGGATTGGATTTTTAATAAGGGTGAACCAATTAGCAAGATCTGAGGGAAGAAAGGTAAAACCCAAGAAATTAAAGGAAGAACTTTGTTCAGCGGGCCATTAATTCAACTCAATTAATTGGTTCACATGGAATAACAATCCATCTAATGATGAGGCTTGTTTGGATAGAGCCTTGTGTAATTTTCAATGTATGGATATTGGATACCTTCCCTTCTTGTTGTTCGTCGTGGTCCTGCTCTACTGTTTTAGGGAGAGGGGATGATGGATTGATGGGCAAAATGGTCACTTTACCCAATTCCAGAGAATTAGAACCTAGTTCCTTGGGTATGGGCGTGGAATCCAGTTCCATCAAAATTTTCACAAACTTGGGTTCTTACATACCAACCTGACCAAGTTTACAATTCTCTCCCCAGTTCCACTTGCTAGGCTCTAATTCCCTGCTACCAAACGGACCATTAGAGTAGAACAAACAATAAATTGGTGAAATCAGAAACAGTATTAATCGATTGGAAACAAATTTTGCTAGCCTACAACATAAAAGGAGTCGTTTGAATTGTGATGCAGGAGGAGAAAAATATCAGAAATCTTCTTGAGTTTTGCTAGCTTCACTGGATATAGAATATTGGTTTATCAAAGGATCACCAATACGCACTCAATTTATTAGAAAAATTACGAAATCCTAGAGAAGAAATGCCATTACTAAAAAAATTCTTATAAATAAATAATATAGACCTATTATTATTTTATATAAATAAAATATATTATTATAAAAATTTTTAGTGATTATATTTATTCTTTGATATCTTATAATGATTTTTCTCATTTTATTTTGATTTGTGGTCATACATCTAAAAGTTACATGATGTCCACAAAATCCATTTATTTCTATGGAGATTGTTATTTGTTAAGAGATTCACTGCCTATTGAGATTGTTAAGCAAAAGTTATTTTGCCTTATAATATTTTTTATCTAAATTCATATTTTTTATCGACATTCTTTTGGTTTATTGTATATGATTATTTTTAAAAGCTAATTAAAGTTAATTTTTAAAATTCACTTTAAAATCTCTAAAAGTGTTTAAAAAGAAAGAAGAGTGCTTTTTCATAAAAAGAAAGAAGAGTGCTTTTTCATAAAAAAAAAATTAAATAATTCTAATAATGGTTTCGTGCGGGAACCCCACGGCAAATAGCAATTAGTACAGACCCACCTTTTCTCCCCTTCCCTTTCGCTTGACTCACTCGTCGATCGGTCAACTTACTCCTCGCCTCGCAGCGTCGTCGTCGTAGAAGGCAACGATCGTAGCCTTCCAGTAATCCTACTGTTCTTCTCTTTATTTCTTTCTTTCTTTCTAATCATAATTTAGTTTTGTTTGCTCTGGGAGACATTTTATCTCTCTGATTCGTTGTAACATACTTTTCTAGCACTTATTCGCACTTAGGTGAAGTTCCCTTCCTTTCTTGATGGCTGTTATGTAGGAAATATTTTCTGTCTTTGAAAGAATTTGAAAGTACTGGGAAACTAATCTCAGTTCTTTAGACGGATGATGATCAAGAACCAGTTTATTTTAACGGGAGTGAAACATATTCAAAACGATTTTGGTATATGATGCATTAGGAATAGTACTAGTTAGAGTCCTGAAAGATGGGGACGGGAATTTCATATTTCACATCATAGTAATTCATCACTTGACTTGAGGAATTTGCTGAATTATGACCACGTGCTGAAATCAGGTGCCATTTTTTATTTTTGGGTTTTGGTTTTCATAATAGAATATTCATAAAAAACCAATAGTTTCGGTTGACTCGTTTACAAGTACCTGCTCAATTTCTATGTATGCTTTTAAAGTTTGATTTCATTTAATGGGTCAATTTTTTATACCTTTGCTGATTTGAATTTAATAGGTACGATCATCAGAGACCTCCACAAGGTGCAGACCTACTATGGATACACCTGATTGGAGGGCACAATTGCCTCCTCATATTCGCCAAATAAAAGTCAATGAAATGTAGGTCTAAATTCTCTCTTAATTGATTAGATGATCTGAGTAGTATCTGCTTCGAGACATCAGTTCTGTAAATTATCGTGCTGTCATAACATTCCCCTTGTTTGTCATGGAGGATCAAATTTATTTCATCACAAAACATATATCAATCTTACTAACAAGACATACAATCATTATATCCATGGTAAAGGAGCTTTAGCAGGCTTTGTATACCATTGACAGAGTCATTGAACTACTGATTCTTCTATTGTGTCCGGTTGAGGAACCCTATTACTTGATGTACTCAATTTCTCTTGACATGCTCGTATTCTCCATTTATAGGCAATGCTAGACATTTATATTTCAACCTTTCAATGTTGAATGTGAGCTCCATTCAAGAGTTTTAGTGGGCGGTGTTATCTTATCTTTATCAATAGCCTTAGCTGGAGGAGTAGTAACCCTTTTGGTGATTTATATATTGTTGTTATGACCTTGAAAGCCTCTGATATTTGCTGTTACATTTCACTATAGCCCAAAATATTTGGAATAAAATCTGTGTTATAGGCCGATCTTGGATATGAACAAAGAACTTGGAATAGTTTGCTTTATTAGTTATTTTTAGTTGATTTGAGAGAAGGAAGAAGTTTATAATTTTCAGTTGCTAGGATGATGACACAAGTCTTTTTTTTTAATATAATTAATGACACAAGTCTTTCACAGTGTACTCCAGATGATAACCTGTTTTTTTACCATTGCTTTTCAATAAAACAAAAAACCAAACAAAAAAATGAAGAGGCTGAGCTTTTACATAATGATCATGTGTTTTCAGTTTACCATTGTAGATATTCCTCAACTTCTTGATGCCATATCATTGTAAAATAACTCTTCATTTTGTAGAATGAATAAATTAAAATGGTATCAGTCTCAAGGTGATGATGATGGATTACTCGAAGTTCAAAAAACTGCACAAAATTTTGAGCAGAAGACTTATGCTGGTGCAGCTAGCCAGGTACTCCAATGATGTATAATCTCATAATATAATAATTTATGGCTATCTATGCATTTGGTTGAATCATGAGGGATATTGTGTGTGTAATTTGTGGTGTGGGGAGGACATTTTCCCCCCCTGCTTTGGAATCTTCATATCTCCTAATTTGGAACACTGTCTTAACAGGGTCATTTTTAGCAGTGGGCCCACTTTTCTTTACCCTGTCATGATTGATGTGATGCTAATTTTCTTACCTTTCGACCTTTCCTTATTTCAGGAGGATTATTTACAGAAAATTTCTTCAACGGTGCAGTTAATAAGAGATAGTAAGTCCCAGAACATCAAGGTCACCAGTATGCAATTAGATTCAGTTATTAACCAATTTTAGCTTTTGGTAGTTTTTAATCCTAAAAACCTCTGAACCCATTATATTGGATGAATGTTTGCAGTCTACTCTGACATTACTCTTAGCAATTCAGCCATAGTTTTCCACTAACAAAATATCCAATTTGCAGCTATTTTTTTATTTGATATCATATATAGATATTTTGCCAAGTTTTATGATATTTTCCATTAATTTTGATCTCAAACAAATACGTTGTGTATTAAAATTGAATTCGGTCCAAATTTTGTACGTTTGCATTGCAATTTTGTCTTTAATAGAAGTGATTTTCTTTTACAATAATTTATCACAGTTTTTATTTCATATATCTATTGATGTTCTTTTTATTGTCTCATGCACTTGTAACTATGCTGCTAATGTTTTTGCATTTACAGTCAGATATGCTTTAAGTAATCTGTTATTGATCCCTCAATCTAAATTTGTGAGTATGAATAATTGGAGACATACTCAAGCTGGATGATCCTTTACAGGGTATTGGAGGACCCTAGTGCAACCTGATAGTCGCCAAAGAATCATCAACAAAATGTATAAATTTTCTATGTTGTTTTACTTTGGTCATATATTGCATGATGGGGAAAAATCATATACCACACTTCATTAGAGTTCTGTCGTTTGTCATGTGGAATTAAATTGAAAACCAACTTAAGATTAATGCTCAAAATTATGTTTTATAGCTGGGGAACTATAAAACGTAATTTTTCTTATGATTTTTGAATTGTGTTTTCAGCATGCTTTTTGTTGTTTTGAACTTAGTTTTAATTTTTGTTTAAGTTTTAATTTTTGTTTAAGTTGTTCCCCCTGATTGGATATTGGGGAGATTTCTTAATATACTTATTGTTATTTGTTTTTTCTCTTATATTTTGCTTTTGGTTTGGTGTAGTTAGAGTATTTCTTATTGTATGTTTTTTTATTGTGGAGAGGAGAGAATTTAAAATGCAAAAGAGATAATCTCTTTATAATTAGGAAAGTTGTTCTATGGCCTCCATGAATAACTCTGAACTGAGCTCGATGAGTCCATGCTAGTGTTATGCTTTTTGGTCTTTTTGATATGAAAATGCACAGGAAATGTTATATTTCTGGAAGCGAAAAATAGTATGTGATATTATCATTGTTCATATTTCTAATCAAAATCTAAATTCTTTGCATTTCTTTTGGAAAATGTGAAGTACTGAATAGTGCATTATGATCATGCTTGTTACTAGGAGGACTGTTTAATGCTATATCCTTTACAAAATGACTCAGAGAAATTAAACTGTTTTTATTCATTTTGTAGATTGGAAACATTAACAAGACATCTTCCTTGTTCTGGCCAAGAGGGATTAGATGAAATTCGTAAAATTGCTGTAAGATTTGAGGAGAAGAGTTATAACTCAGCATCAAGCCAGGTAGAGTCATCACAGTTTTAATTGTGACACCCCTCTTGATGGATCATTATCATCTGAGTCGATGAATTATGATAGAAAGTTGAGCATTAATTGAACTTTGTCTTTGACAATATCATGGATTGCCATGACATCTTTTATCTCTTACATTTCCTAATTTCAGAGTGATTATCTTCGGAAAATATCCTTGAAGATGCTGACAATGGAAACTAGACAGCAAAACACCATAGCAAACTCGACGCCATCAAACTTTGGGGACAATAGGAATGGACCTTCAAATCCAGGTATTGTCATTCAAAAGCCTCATGGTCTCTATTTGCTACAAATAGCCTACTCAAGGTTATAAATGGACAATACTCCCTCCGTTCCATTTTATAAGAGACACTTTTTGGGTATGACCTGTTCGTATTTTGTAGGTGACACTTAGAGATTGTCTCAAAAAAAAATTGTTGGTTTCCCATTTTATCCCTATTTAATTACTCATATTTAATTCCCACCTTTGACTTAACTTTGTCTTCCAACCACACATCTTTCCACCACATATTCTCTCTCTTCCACATAAATGAGGGTATTTTTGGAAGAAAAGTTACAATTTTTACATATTTATTATCTCTAATTGGTTTTAACCAATTTTTTTATTGACATGATTCACTTAATTGTCTCTTATAAAAAAAACGACGAGGGAGTACATTGATCTATGAATAAAACTTCATAAGCGTTAAGCTGATGGTGCTGTTCTTTCTTTCTTTGTTTTTCTTTAAGATTGTTTAGAAAGGAAAGAATATATGTTTTTCATCGAAGTCTGAGGATTCTGTTGAAGTTATTTGTGGTATGAAGGAAACCAAGTTGTTTGTTTTCCAGTGGTGAATAGGGTCTGTTATGCAGGCTCAAGTGCTAGAAGGGCAGGTGGCACAATCAGAGGGGGAGAGAGAAATGCTCCAGGAAGACAATCTGTAAGAAAAAGGAAGAAACCACAGTGGCTAGCTGAATTTGTTACCTATTGATAGTTCTATTCTCACATACTAATTTCCTCATGCCATTGCAAATAATTTGGACCAAATGTCTGTTATGTCCATGCCATTATTTCTATTGTAGTGTTTCTGTGTCTCTAGTGTATGGTTTTGCAATATTGATTATATGAGGCCTCTGAACTGCTTTGATCCTCGGGGAAAATGGAGGTTTGAACATTGGTGTTAGTGGGCTGAGTGTTTTGGCTGTCTTGTAGGCTACTCCTAATTCTGTGGATTTTACTTGGAGTCTATTGCTTCCATTCTCCTCTGATAGGCATATAATAGGCCTTGGGATTGGATTATTAATAATGGTGAAACAATTAGCAAGATCTAGTTGCTAATTGGAGACTTTAAACACTGTTCAATGTTAATAATTTAAGAGCAATATATTCAGATGATAATGCTATGTCTTGGTCCTATATGGATTCTTTATTACAAGATGTTCATGTACCAAGGCTCTCTCATCAACAGAGAAATATATTAACCGATGAATTGTTGATTGAAGACATTGAACTTGCAGTGAAAGCCATGAATTCAAATGGAACCCCAGGTCTCAAGGGTTTAATGTGTGCAAAGAGCCTCTAATGCCCCTTCAATTGTCGGAATCTTCTAACATAAATATTTTTTTTCTTTTTTCTATGGACAATTAGAACATTGTACGGTTAAAAAAGGTTCAATTTTGAATTTTTTATAATTTTTTAAAGAAAAATACTCTAAACTTGTGTAATTTTGATTTATTTTCTTTAGTTAGAAAATTAAAGGCTTATTAACATGGATGTAATTATAAAAAAAAAAGTCCCACAATAAATGATTGTTTTTAAACAATCATTTATTTATACCTCAATCTAAATTTGTTAGTATGAATAATTGAACACATGCTCAAGTTGGATGATCCTTTACAGCTTGGAGGGCTCCACTGCAACCTGATAGTTGCCATAGAATCGTCAACAAAATGTAATTTTTTTCCAACTTCGGCCATATATTACGTGATGGGGGAAAATCATATACCAAACTTCTTTAGAGTTCCCTCGTTTTTCATGTGGAATTAAAATGATAACAAACTTGAGATTTATGCTCAATTTTTTTTTTTTTTTGTAGTTGAGGAACTATAATTAGACCAAATATTAACTTTTGATAATTAAATGTTCTTCACTAACAATCGTGTAGCAATCCTTCAGTAATTTAGTCAAGGTCTGTCTGAGTTTTATAGGGATAACATTACACATTGAATGGCAGGTGATTGAGGTTTATTCATTCGAAATGTTTTTGGGAGAAGGGATGAAAGTGCTCCTTTTGATATCTATCTTGACAAGCCTCTGAGATCTGATGCCACAATTTTCAAATACAAATCTTGATTATGATTATCAACTTCTATTTTCATTCAAAAGCTTAATGGCTTCTGTTTGGGGCAAATAGCCTATGCAAAATAAATCAAGTTTTGTTTTTATTTTGCCAATCGCATTACATGTAAATTCTTATATAAAAAGGAGGTTACCACTTTGGTTCCGTTTATAATTTTAAAATATTAGTATCTATTTTTTTAAATAAAAAAAAAAAGAAAATCAAGTTTTTTCATTGGTGGATAGGTTCTGTGAGCGGGGCTCACGTGCTAGTAGGCCAGGTGGCATCATCAGAGGGAGAGAGAAATGCTGCAGTAAGACATTGTGTAAGAAAAAGGAAGCAACCACAGTGATTAGCTGACTTTGTCACCTATTGATATCTCTCCGGTTCTGTCATATACACGTTTCCTCATGCATTATTGCAAATGATGTAAACCAAATGCTTGTTTTGTCCATATGCCATTATTGTTGGATTTTTTTTTATACTAAAGAGGGCTAACGTTTAAAAATAAAAAATTTTAAGCTACTGAAAAATTTAATCTTAGACTCTCTAAAATTATTAATTGACACATCTATATTTAACACGTTTCAAGTATAACAGATCTTGATAGACCTTTCTTTGCAAGAGTATCTGCCACTTGGTTTGCTTCTCGCGGTATAAACTGTAATCTCAATTCGCACCGTTTGTTTAGGAAGTTCACAATTTTCTCAATTAATAAACTGCCTCTTCGCACGACATTATTTCTTCCTAACATATCAATGAGGTATTTGATATCTTATTCAAGAATAACTTTTTTAAATCATCTATCACATACAATTTAGAGTCCCTTAAAAATAGCCCACTTCTCAGATTCAACCTAGTTACTATTGTAATCTCTTAACAACCTATCATATCCAATTTTATTATTAGAATGATATATGGAAATATTTACTATTGGGGATACAGGTGGTTGCGGACCAGCCCGCTGTAAAATGGATTGGCTTTTTATCAGGTTGAGCTTAGTTCTTTTATGTGGTAGGCTAGCAAAAACGAAAACTTTTTGAAGCCCTATCTAAATAAATATTATAATAATTTATCACAATCTAAATAAATATTAATAATATAATATTAATCCATCACAATCATTTAAATATAAAAATAATAACCGTATTTACTAATCTTCAATATTTAAATATTTGAAGCAATCTCTGAAACTGTAACAATATCATTAACACTACAATAGTCACCTTCCTTTTCTTTAGATTCATCTGCCACATACCACAGCACACAACATTAAAAAAAAGAGTTCATAAGATTAAATTAATATATACAAGAAAAAGATAAATGGGTAAGAAAATCTAATTAAATTATCACCCCATGAATAACCCAGCATCCAATTGTGACTCGTGAACCAAGACTAAAAACTTATTCACTTGTAATTGTGTGATTGGAATATATAATATGTCACAGGCCATCTTTGAAAGATAAGAAAATCGAGCCGCATTAGTCATCCAATAACTCAATAAATTAAATTTTAGAGACAGTCTAAGATCAAATGTTGCTTCTTCCAAATAAATATCTAGCTTATACTTTTGAAATACCACAGTATTTTTATTTTTCGTTTCAAAAAAATCTTGTATCATATAAATTAAATATTAACATTGATAACATGACAATCATATAAATTAAGAACTAATATTAAAAATCTTAAATTTACTTCAAAAGTATTAAAGTAATTGTTTTCATCCTTTATAGAGGGACTGACACATTGTGGGAAAGATATTATTATTGACACATTGACATTAAAGCTTCATTCAACTTTGACATAAGGGACTGAGGATGATAAAGATGATCCTATGCTTTTATAGTAATAGGCCTATAGTCAAGATTAAAATATGAGTGAAAATCTCTAAATGCTTCCCATTCAACAAAAGAATATGGAATATCATATCTGATGATACAATAAGTTAGCAAATCTCAAACTTTGTTTGGATCAAATTTTCTAGCTCTAACATTCCCTACATGGTTTAGCATCATGACACCAACATCTTTATATTTAGGGATTGCTGCACAAGTATGTATATGACGACGAAGATGTGAAGTCCCATAATCTTTACCTCCAACACTATATGATTTTTTACACTATTTACATTCAATTTTTTTTTGACATCTACTTTACTGATTTTAGTAAAGTGATTCCAAACATTAGAGTTAGTTTTCTTTGATTTCTTACTTGGATTATCTTCTGCAGAAACAGAAGGGTCAGGTTGTCCATATTGATTTTCCACATTAGTTGCATTAGTATTATCATCAGCACTCTTTCTTTTATACTCCCCAATCCCAATGACAATGTCACTCAAATCCATCTTAAATTTGTACAAATTATTGCAAAAATTAACAAGCAGACAACCAAACATTTAAGACAAAACTTCAATTAAAACGATCAGACAAACTATGCCTTCTATGAAGTTTTTTTTTCCAGCCAGAAAAAGAAATCAAATCGGCCTTGTACATGGAGATTGATATTCTAACAAGCATAAATTTCTTAAAGAAATGTTGGAAGGAAGAGGCATTGGAAGAAGAACAAAGCATTAGTTTCTAAAAGTTTAAGCTATAAGATTTCTTCTTAAATTTGTTCAACCAGAGAACTGTAACATCCTATTTTTATTTTAGGATTTAAGTAGTATTAAAAAGAATTAATTTATAGTACATAATTTTTTTATTTAATTATATAAGTTAAGAGAATTTAAAATAAATAAATAAATAAATATTAATACTATTTTATTAAAAGTAAAAAAATAATAAATAAATAAATAAAAAAGAGGAAAAAAACAAAAAGAAAAAAAGAGAAGAAAAAGAACGTGAATATATATATTATATATATAATAAAAAATAAAACAAAAAGGTGGAGCCACGTTTTTTTTATAATATCTAAACCCACACACACAAACAGAGCACGCGATTCTCTTCTTCTTCTTTCTTTTCTTCTTCTTTGGTCGCTCTCTGTAAGATTCCAGTGCCTCCATTGATCAACTTTAGATTTCTTTGATCTCTAGTTTGTTCTTATAAAATCTTTTAACTATCATAATTATTTCTTAATTATTTTCTATACCAAATGAGTCTTTTAGAAATATAATTTTTGTTAGAAGGAAAATAAATTTGACGATTAGGATTTGAAATAAGTGTGAATTTTTAATAAATGAGAATCATAGAATGATAGAGATAAGTGAATATTTGCATTTAATCGGTTTAGAATCTTTCTATTTGCATTATTTAAAAGATTTAGAGTTAAGGTTTAAATGTTAGAGAGTAGAGATAATTTAATATAAAAATATTGTTAATTTAATTTGAGTTTAATGTTTGGGTTATATTTATGGGAGATGTAATTGATATTTAATCAGTTTAGATTGTGAATAAAGCTTGTAAATTAAAAATGGGTATTTTGTAAGAACCCTAAGTTAGAGAAATTTAGGAATTTCGGTTGAATTGAATAATTATGGATTAATTAATAGTGAAAATGAGTTATTGAAATTTAGGAATGATGCGATTTAATATTGAAATGAGGATTTGAATATTGTAAGTGAGATTTAGAAATTAGATATAAAATTGGGAACTTTGGACTTATGAAATTAAATTTATTATTTGTTTAGCAATTTGATTGATGATGAAACTTAAAGTTTAGTATATTGTGCTAATTATAATATAAGAGATTTGAGAATTTTGTATAATTGGATGATTTAGTGGTTAATTTAAATAAATTAAAGTTAGAGTTTGATTGGAAATTATAAATTATAATTTTTTAGGTTGATTATGAAATGTGAGTATTGAAAATTTTAGGTGAAGCTTTAAAGGTTATAAATTTGAAATTTTTGGATTGTTTGAGGGATTTGATGTTAAATGAGAAATTATATGAGTAAAATAAAGTTGAGACAATATATAGGTTGATCATTGGAATAATAATTTAAAAAATAGAGGTGTGATTGGGATAGAAAAATTAAGTTATGGTATTGAATTAAATTTTATTAAAATAAAATAAAGTTAGAAGAAAAATGTGAGTATTTATTTAAGAATATATATTATGTCAAATTAACAACTTATTGATGAACATTTATATCAATTATGTAGATTGACTAGTGAATTGTGACATAAACACGTGGCTCCTCATCTGTGATATTTTTGTTAGCTTTGGAGAGAGATAACCACTTTTCACTCATTGTGTGTGCTAATATGATGTTTGTGAGTGATTTGATATATATATAAATATACTGATGATGATGTGATTATATTAGGAAAATTTTGATTTGCTGATTTTATTGAAAATGGTCTTGTGGGACTTAAAGTAATTTGGAAAGTTTAAATAGAGATTAAAAACTTGTTATATCATGAGATGCATATTTTGACTATTATGATTATCTTGATAATTATGTATATAGTGATTGGGATTGGTGAATGATGAATTTGTCTTTCTACCACGTGGTATAGCCTCCATTAGAGCTCGATTATTGACTTTTGTCCCATCAATTTACCGAGGGACTTGCCCCACCAGTTTACCAAGGGGCTGGATACCCCCACCAATTTATCGAAGGAGAATGAACTCATGGTCCAATCTTGTGATTGTGGATTTTGGCCTATCCATAACACTTGACCATTTAGATTTTTGTGTGGCCATTCATATGGTAGTTAACACTAGCCCATGAGTTCGATCGGCAAGTATAAGGCGGTTCGGTTGGTTTGATGGGAGGAATTGGGGTAGTATTTCAATTTGATCATATTATGATAATGTATTATTTTCTATCTCGTGTATTTTATTACCTGTTACACTTGACACCTCACGAGTACATGTTAGTATGCATGATGAGTAGAATTGTTGGTTACTGAAATATTTGTCTCACCCCGTGGTTATTAACATTTTTTAGGAGTTAGTTCTGCTGCTGATTCTCATGGGAAGGTGCCAGAGGCATAGTGGTGCTATTTGACCTGTATAGCACCATCATTTATGTTTATGTGCTGAATAGATGTAAATTGCCACTGTAGGGCTTATTTTTGTTTATACATTTACATTTACTATTTTGATGATCACACTATACATTGTGTGCTGGTAGAAGGCCGGAGGTCTCTCAGAGTTATGCATGCAAATTTGTGGATCCACAGTAACTATTTTGCCATATTAAAAATATTATTAAGTATTTTATTTGTGTTATGGGTTTTGAGGTTGTTTACCTGTGTTCAATGCTCGGAGGCCCCTTTCAGAAGTTTATAATTGATAATTATAATAGTGTTGGAAGGGTAATTTGGTATTTTCGATTATAGTTATTTGTTGATTAAGAAAAATCTTTTATAACCATGGTAGTGTTCATTTTAGAATATTTGTAAAGCTCTTTTCTACCATGGTTAACTCTTTTGAAATTAGAAAACTCATTTATAAACATGGTTAGTTTGTAGCCAATTATGATAAAAATAATTTTAAGTGATTAATTATTATTATAATAAGGAGAATTTTACAAGAACCACCTTTAGATTTCACAAAAAAAAAACTAGGTTGTCTTTGAAATTGAACCTTTACTTTGTCGATTTTAGCAGACGACCGCAAGCAAGGGCAATTGGTGACAACAAGCGAGGTGACTAGCACGAGAGGTAGCTGAGGCGATTGGCATGAGAGGCAAGTGAGGCGACAGCGCAAGGTGACTGGCACAAGAACGAGGGAAGCTGATGCAACTGGGCCACTAGGGCGAGAAGCTTATAACCAGATTACTAGACGACGCTGTGACAAGAGCGGAGTGTGAGACTGTGAGCGGCTAAGACGGGGCACGACTACATGAGAGAAAGAGACGACGTGAGTGGCTGAAACCTAAAACTAGGGCACTGAGCTCTAAAGTGAACTGAAGAAGTGAAGAGTGAAGAACAGATCACGAAGGAGTAAATAAGTAAAGGTGAGCTGTGGAAATGTGGATTGGAATATAATAATTATAAAAAAAAAAAAGAGGTGGGCAAGCCCGCTTCTTGTTACGGGGTGATACGGGGCAGATTATGCAGCCCACCACTAAACGGGCTAGCTAAAGCCCTCCCCATTTTTTTTATAAAATGGGCTCAACCCGTTTTACCAGCTCTAGAAATATGGGAGAAAAATTGGAAGAAAAATATACTAATAATGAAAACTTACATAAATAGTAAGAAAAAATTATTGTTTATAGGAGTTTTCTTTTATAGTATTATTTTCTCTTTGATTTTTTTCCATCCAAATTACAGGATAGTGTTTTGCAACTTTCCTTTTAAGTCCTCTTGTGTAATTACTTTGACAATCTAAAAAGCTTTTGCTTTGGTGCTGTAGTTACTGAAAAATGGAAATACTGCCATTAAACTGCCCATGTATGTCATATAGAATTAACCTAATCATAAAATGTTCATTATTGGGGGAAGGAACTGTGGCGGACTCAGTGTCATTGTTGTACATGATTGGCCAACTTGTACATAAAATTTTCATTTGAGGCATATAGTTATTAATAGCATTATAGTAGCTCATTGAAATGGAACCTGGTGCTCGATCACTTGTCTCGCATGGAAGCTTTCATATAGCCGACGTAGCTATGCTATATGAGCTACTTTGAGTAGCTGTAATTCTATAATTCATGCTACATATAAACAAGGAAACAACAGTCTAATTTTTGTGATATTGTGAGATGAACATAAGTTCAAAAAGAGAACTCATTCCTAAAAAATTAGTCTGTTAGGAGGGAGAATCCCCTTAAATTTATAAACTCCACTTTACTCTTGAGACTCCCCGATGTGGGACTTATAACAATATCATCCCCTCGAAAATTGATGTCCCTGGCGGCTCCACTTTACAACATTTCACTCAGTCTTCTGTCAGTCAGAACCCTCCGTAGGTAGTCCTCTCCAGTGAGTCTACTCTCAATGAAAGCACCAATAAGATGAGCATAAACCTAAAAGGAGAGATCATTTTTAAAATACTAGTTTGTTAGGAGGAAAATCCCCACTCTATTTGTGAAACTCCCCAATGTAAGACTTATAACATATTGCATATTGCAGAGGGTATAACAGAAAATTTACTTGACTCATCCTCGTGCAACCAAATATTGAGTGATTCAGTACTCATTGATCGTATCTTGAGCATGCAATTCCTTCTTGCACGCTCCATGTGGTTTTTGAACACTAGAAGAGAAGATTGAAGGATTTCTTATTGGATTTGATGGAGAGGAATTGGTTTGCAAATATAAGGATAAACCTTTAGACTATAAAAAATTTGAATGAGGGGAATGGAACATTTGATTTTCTAATTTATGCGTGGTTATTCTGTTGTTGTGAGGTTCTAATTTGTTATTTATTAGAAGCTTTTATATATGGGTATCAGTCATTATCAATTATATTTGGGAGAATTTCTCTCAAGTCCTTCCCAAGACCATGAACTACCCAAACGTCCCATGAAATCCACAAATCACTCTAAGTCCCAAATCCCTAAAGAAATATGTTTTCCAGTACAACTACAAAAGTGCCCTTGATTTTTAGCCAAAAAAAAAAAGGACCCCTCCACCATGGTCGCTGGCCAGCCACACTGGCCGTTGAAGCTCCGTCACGGCATCACCCACAACAGAGCCACTATTGCGGGTCGCTGGAGCTCCGGCGATAAGGAGCTATTGAAAGAGCTCTTGCAGCTGGTGGCCCGTTGGCGATCATGGTGGGGTACTTTTTTTAACTAAAAAAAAGGTTATTTTTGTAATTACATTTGAAAACATATTTACACTTCACGGATTTGGGACTTGTGGGTGATTTGTGGATTTCGTGGACTTTTGGGTAGTTCATGGTCTTGTGTGGGAGTCGAGAGTAATTCTCCCATTATATTTTGAATTGATGAAAGTTGCGAGCTATTTGGGGACAGTGTGCTATGGCTTTTGGGAACCTTTGATTGTTTAATAGCTTTATTTGCAGGACTCTTTGATGTCTTCTCTCCTCACCATCTTGATGAATTGTAAAAGAATTGTTCTTTTTCTTTTGATTTTGTAGAATGAAAGCTGTAGGGCTTATCCCCATTTTGACGAAGATGAACGGCAAGAACTTAAAAAGTTTGCACAAAGTCGTGAGCAGAAGATATTCGCTACTGCGACAAGCCAGGTATGCTCATGGTTTGAATCTTGAAATTATCATCATCATTTATGTTACCTATGCAGACAAATTTAAATTTAGAAAACTGATAATGTAATGTGGTATCCCTTTTTTATGGCTTTGTTATTTAATTTTCAGTTTTTGCTTCATGGATTGCCTTATATTTATTTCCTTTACATTCTGATAGGGTCCTGCTCCAATAGAATTAAAAATAGCAGATTTAAGAGGCAAACAAACAGATTAAGGGAAATTCTGGGATTTTGATATTAATGTAGGAAATAGAATCAGTGTTACAAAAGAGGAATTCATTGATTCTAGTCACAATCCTATTCCCTAATACAAATAGAAATACAAGGACAGAACCCACACTACCAAGCCAAAGGCAAGGTCCTAACTGGTGCTTTGAGAGACCAGCCCCCTCCCAAGGTAAAACCCCTTTCAAAATAAACCTCGTACCCTCCAAACAAGAACAAGGCAGAGACCAAAATATAAGCAACATCAAAAAGTGACCCGTGAGCAGCCTAGGTCTAAAGCCACCCTACAACCTTACTTAGCAGACTCTAGTCCCTTAACTTTTATAGGTCTGATCAAAACCAGCAGCTATATCATTACCCACCCCTAAAAGTTTCACCTTGTCCTCAAGGGGAAAGGCTAGAAATTGTTTGGAAATGGTATCAGCTTCTTCCCAGGATTTTTCAAACTCCGGCAAGTCCTTCCGCTTGACCAAAACTTCCAATTGGCCATTCATTAAACGACGAACCTTGCCGATGTCTTGAGGTTGAACCTGCAATTCCCATGAAGCTGCAAGAGCAGGTGGAATTCTAGAAGTTACAGCAGCTGTACTAACAGATTTTTTAAGCTGAGAAACGTGAAAATCCGGGTGTACACGGGCTGTAAGAGGAAGTTCTAGTTTGTAGGCCACCTTCCCATTCTTCTCAATGATTTTAAAAGGCTCATAGAAACATGGACTGAGGTTTTGATTAAGCCTTTTAGCAAGAGTCTTCAGCCTATAAGTCTTGATCTTCACATATACCATGTCTCCGATTTCCAGCTGGACATCCCTGCGATGTTTATTAGCTTGCTACTTCATTTGGTTCTGAGCCCGAGTGAGATTGTCCTTAAGGACTTCAATGATATGATTTCTAGATTTCATCTGCTCATTTACTGCTTCTAAATTCAAGTTTATTTCAAACAACTTTCGTAGAATCTTTTTGTAAATGAAGTCAATTTTCTTAATTTAAAGGTTCTAAAGACAGTAAATGACTAGAGGATTTAAAAGTAGTTTTATATCCGTTGTACTTGATTGATGATCTAAGACGACCTTAGGTATAAGGAACTTATGTGACGTATGCTGCAGGCTAATCATGCCCTGTTGGAAGAGATAAGGGTGATTAATCAACGACTTATAGATACAGTTGTAGATATCAGTGATGATGGATGTTGATCCAGCTGCTGCTGCTGTTTCTGGAGGGGCGGAAGGGACCGTTGTCAAGTGTTCTTACAGTGCTGTAGCTCTCAGTCCAAACTTGAAATCACAATATGCTTCAGTGCAGATGGTAAGGCTTTAAAACCTTCTAATTGCAAGAACGGTACATATTAATTTTTGTTTATTTTTTCCCCTTGTGGAAATGGAACTGTCGTCACTCATGTTTTGCCATCATGTAGTCACCAATTCAACCCATATGGTTGCTTGTTCCTTCAAATTATCCCAATTGTTCCCCCAAACTCCTTGACAAGTTTCCAATTGAATCCATGTGAGAAAATGTGCATTTTGGCATCTCTTGTCTAGCTCTAGCTTGCTTAGCAATTTATTGATATTAATCCAGAATTATAAAATGATATCACTTGTCATTATATTTTAACAGCAAGGAGAGTGAAGATTTGTCGGTGAAAGTTAAGGTTTAGCATATCCCTGCGAAGCTTATCACAACCTATGTCACTCGGCGATATAGCGAGGACCTGGGATACTTGCGCTCGTACAGTTATTTCAGAGCATGCACAGCAGAGTGGTAGAGGGAGCTTCAGTTCTAAGTATGGGACTTGGGAGAATTTCTTGAGCACTGCACAGTGATCAATCCATGGCAATGAGAAGTTCTTAAGCAGTCCTTCATTGTACAGTTATAGATGGGACAAGGAGCTAAAATAAAAATTACCAAAGGAGGCTTGTTAATAATTGCTTTTTTATTTGCTCATTGTCCACTTTTGTCGAAAATTTATGTGAATTTAACAAGTATAGTCCTTGATGGACATGCAAACCCTTTTGGTTTTACTGCCATAGAAACAGTCAAAGCTTTTGTTGGAATAATTGCAGAGCAGAACACTTTGTTGTCTTCAAGTGTTTATAGGATACTTATATTCAACAATAATGGCCCTAAAAAATATTATATTTTCGAAGAGTCGTATCTTGAAGGATTGAAATTAGTATATTTTAAAATTTATAACAAGAATCTTAGAAAATGTAGTAACTCTTTAGAATTAAATAATAGTTTTTTTAAAACAATATATAATATTTAATAATAACTAGATAAAAACGCACATTTAATTTTCTATCTTCACACAAAATTTCGTTTTGACCATTTAATTTTATAAAATACTCATTTAACCTTTAACATTGTTAACAAGAAAGACTAATATTGAAATCTTAAATGTTAATAAAATTATAAAATATTTTTAAATATTGACATATTAATTTATTAAGCTTATTTTTCAAAATAACAATTATTATCATAAAAATTATCATTTGAAACTGCTATTATAGTTGAAGAGTTGAAAATATATTTTTAAAATTAAAAATAAAGTCAACCTTAAAAGTTAGAAGGCTAAATGTGACCTTAACCTAATAATTTTTAATCTTAAAAATTAATTCTTGTTTTTAAAAAAATTAGCTTGAACTTTTTAAAACTCTGGCCGTTATTTCCCCCAAGAATAACAGGATAATTCAAAGAGAGTTACCCGTTTGGCATTAAGTACATCGTTGGCCACCTGGTAACAGTATCCAGATGTCGCCAAACAATGAGGTACACGTGGCACCGCGTGTCGGATGCTTAGAATCTTGGGACGGGCCCGTTACGTCCCATGTTATGTTTAATCATTAAATTAAATTAAACTATTTTAAATAAATAATAATATTACCAATAAAAAGAATGAAATGACAGCCCACAAAAATCCAAACGTTGGGACGTCCACCGCCCAATGTTTGGGAAATAGTAAAATACTGCGTGCCTTCTCCTCTGTGCGCTTTTACCATTTATTTATATATATTATTTTTAATATTTATTTTTTTAATCAAAATATCTTTTATGTATGTACATATCTACGTATATTTTTTATTCGATTGAAAATTGTATATTTATTTACTTTTCAATGAATATGTTCCTCTGTTGTTTAATGAAGAGCAAACAATAAAATGAGAAATGGAATGAAAAATAAGATCAATTGCAATTTTCATTAAAAATTAATATTTTAGTAAAAATACACTACTAAAATATTTCATTAACTTAAAATTATATAATTAACTTAAAAAATCAATACTAAATTTTCATTCACCCTAAAACTAAATAAAAAATATGAACGGAAAATAATTCAATTTAGTACTTAAAATTAAAATAAATTAATATATTTAAATTTAATGTAATGTTTTATTTAAAAAAAATCAAATTTGAAAGTTAATTCATAATAATACCTATAAAATAAGGAATATCACCATGTGTCGGATGAGTAGAAGATCCATAATGCTATGCGTGGCAAACCCTCAAACTACATTAACCAGAAGACACCCAATTAAGATCCTTGCCAGTTAGGATTCCATCACTCTCAAGACACGCGTGTTAACTACTCACTTCTAAACAAATCTGGATGATCCGAAGGTGAGATCACATTCCTTGAAATGGCGCGTGAACTAGGGAAGTTTCCTAATTCCTATTCCCACCCATAGGTTCTGAACCTGACTCCAGAGCGAAACTACGCCTTCCCTCTGTTTCTCCATTAACCCCCACTCAGTCGTTTCACTAATGTGAGAAGTCCTAACCACCCTCGAGAACCTTCTCGAAATTACGACTCTACCCTTCCTTTCTTCTCCTTCCCTGCCCCTCCTCATATAAACCTGCCTTCTCTGAAAAACCGTTTGCGCAACTGATTCACCAAAACGCTGCTCTTGCTCTTTCTCTCTCCTAAACTTCTCTAATGTTCACTCTCTCTCTCTTAAAAGATGGCTTCTAGTTGTGTAGCGTCTCCTCCTTCGAGAAACAAAACGACGACGTCGCGTCCTTCTTCTTCGTCTTCTTCGAGTTTCGCACCACGGTCGTCTACTTTCTTGACGCGCTCGTCGTCCCCGTTGCACCTCAGCCTCTTCGGCCGTCAATCGTCGCCTCCGCCTTTGCCTCCGCCGTCGTCCTTCTGCTTCACATCATCCTCAATGAGATTCTCAATCGATCCTTCTCCAAGGCGGTCGATGACGGTGGCGAAGAAGACGAACAATGCGGTGTCGAGTAACAAGAGGATGTGTATGTGTGCCCCTACGACACACCCTGGCTCGTTCCGGTGCTCGTACCACAAGCGTCTCGCGGAACAGCAGAATAATAGAGCAGCGTCGTCGCCTTCTATGCAATCATCGAGTTCGAGTCTCAATCTCCGGCGATCGGCGATGAAGAACTCTCTGGTGAGAATCTGCGGTGTGGATGGTGAACTGGTGAAGAGGACACTGACCAGGCCTTCGTCGCACCAGCTACGATGATGTCCAATGCCGAAGACAAGTAATTGATCTCTGTTTCCGATCCGTTCTCTGGATCAATACTGACTTAGGAGTAACAATTTTGGTAGGGGTGAATATGATAGAGAAATATTTGTAAATCTCTGGGGAATTTTGTGAATAATTTTTCCTTTCAATCGTTAAGACTGGGATATGAGTAATCCGTTGATGCTATTTCTTGTTCGAATTTTGAGTAGAGTCTGTGATTTCATTGTTGTTCATAGTAGTAGTCCTTGGGTAAGTTACAGTCGAAGATTTAAAAATGTGGGGAAGATGATGAGAATTTACATTGGCAATGAAAGATTCTGGAATTAATGGACGGAGACCATTGCTTTGAAGTTCTTAATATTTTGTAGTCATCTAAAAATTGAATCGTTGGTAAATTAATTAAGGAAAGTTGATAAATTTATGAATTGTCAGTGAAGTTAATTAGTCGTTGGTATTACTCTGTTCTCTGAATCGATACTGATCTTTCAGTAACAATTTTGGTAGTGACTGAATATGGTATAATTATTTGTAAATCAGGGGGAATTTTGTAAATAATTTTCTCGCTCTATTTTTTAAGATAAATAAATCTTTCATTCAATCGTTAAGACCAGGACCTGATGAAGAATTCGTTGATGCAATTTTATGATCAAATTTGGAATTTTATTTAGTTGAATATAATCAGTTTCAAAAGATATTGTAGGACAGCACTATTGAAGAACTTCTCACATATTTCCTTTAGATTAGATTTCATTTTGCTTTTTATCAAAAAAAAAAGTGACAAGTATAGCATTCATGGTAGTTGAAGATCTAAGATCGGTGCTCTGAAGTTTTAAGTAAATTGATAATTTTAATGCAGTTTCATTGATGTGTCGCCATTCGCAAACATGAAAGTTAGGTTAACAAAAAGGGAGAGGAGGGAAGAAATTTACTATTGTGATTTTCAAAGAGATTTTATTCATGAATAAAACCCATCATGTCCAACCGGTAGGAACTATGAGATCACCCCAAAGACACCCTTGGTATCCAAGGTCGCGGACCAACTATAGAACCCTCTTTAATAAGTGGAAAACTGTCCGTCCTCAAGTTGGAACGTAAGGGTAGAATGAAGGGAAAGACATTCCTAGTTCTCTTATAGCTGGATCCCCTAGAACTACAAGAATCTTTAATTAGAATGGGACTCCAACTCAGCATGCTTTTTAGAGAGCACACTATGATAAAAGTTATATAATGAGAGATATGTAAAAAGCGGTCCGATTACATTTATTTCTAATCTTAAATGGAATGGAACATAACGATGGAGGGATCTATGTGATGCAGCCACTAAAACAAATAAAAGAATCATCTAATATTTTGAATCTGTAAAAGATCCTTCCTAACAAGATCATGTAGAGGAATCGGAAGTCTGAGTACCCAGTCCACAGGACATAATACCCCAATCCTCCTTCAAAGAAGCTTGGGCAATCCAATCGGCTACCAAGTTTGCTTCCTGGAAAACCCAATGAAATTGATGATTCTCAAGCTGTTTTCTCATCGAAAGGATATTTTGGAGCAATATATTACACCTCCATTCAGATATAGTATTTTCTTCTAATTCGTTGGTTCAACTGATAAAAAAGTAAGACATATGACAATTTAAAGCGTGTTCGAACCCTAGAGAGCACCATTTTGTTGTGGTTCCAGTCGCCGCGCTTGGAAAGGCATCCTAACTCCTAGGTACCTAAGTTTATGCCTGAAGGTAATAGACGACTCGCCTTACCTGATATTGGTATCGTCTAGGAAGAAGAGAAATTTTGCCCTACCCTTATATAGTGGGTGAGCCCAGTCCCTTTCTAAAAATTTTGTAACAAAAAAAAACAATCAATTAAATCTTTATTATCCGATTCAAAAATTACCTCATCAAGTTCATTTTTTATTGCATAGATCATTGCAAATTCCATAGCTTTGAGCTGAATCAACAAAGGAGACTTGGCATTGCATATACAATTCCATCCATCTAAAAGCCAAGCATTTGAATCTCTGATTACAAAACGCATTGCTGAAATTCCCAATTCATCATCGAAGGCACAATCAGTACTTATTTTTAACCAATTCCCTATTGGTGCTTTCCATTTAATAGATGTACTCTGATCTTCCCCAGTCCTTCTATCTTCAGACTCATGAGAAGTAGAGCCATTAGAATGACAAAATTCAGAAGTCATGGTTTTTGGAACAAAGAAACCAGAGATATGGTTCATAAACACTCACCATCTTATTTACATAATCAATTAGAATCGTGTAATCCCATGATTTTCGATATGGTTACGATTTTTAATCATTTTAAAATAATTTTAAAATTAAAAACAGAAAAAAAAATCCAAACCGCATGGATTTTGTAAAAAATTTGTCAATAATACTAATTGGGACTATTTTAAATTTAATCAAAAAAAGTTAAGTGTGAGCTATTAGTCCGTGATTTTTTTATTTTTTTATACTCTTTTCAGCAATAAGGGAGGTGACATTTAGAATCATTGGGGTGCATTTAAAACATATTTTCAAAAGTGCCTTTATTAAACCACTGTATTGTTAAATTAGGAAAAACTTAATCATTTATCACAAGGATATTTTAATCTAGAATTTTCAATATGAAACATAATTACTAGAATAAACTCAATATTTTAAATTGTATAAATTGATTAAAATTTGTTTATATGTGAAGACAGAAGAACTATAAATTTAAATGTCACGGAATACAGCTTGAATAAAATAAATTTTTGTGTGCTCAAAATTTTGAAAGGGTGAGATACACTTTATTAAATAAAAAAAAAAGGTTCCTTGCAACAACTCTTAAAGATTATGGCTAGATAACATGAATCTAAAAAACCCCATAAATTTAGCTCTTATAAAAAGTCTCAGAGAAAAATTATTAATTGCTAGTCATCATCTTCATTTTGTCTTACATCTTCGACCTCCCGTGAAGAGCAAAGACCCATGTTCGCAAGCCAAAGATCTCACGACTTCCAATTTCCTTCATCTTCTTCTTCAACCTCTAGACCTCCCTCATATCCTCTTCACATATTTTTGGCGACGGAAGTGAGCAGAGGAGAAGCGGCGGTGACGACAATTTCCTCCTCGCCGTGACCCACTGTTGCAGATCTGCTATCGTCGCCTCCCATTATTGCCATTCCTCTATAGATCTACCAGAGGAGAGATGACGAAGACAACCTTTGTAGATATGCCTCTCTTAGATCTGCCACTCCTCTATAGATCGCCGGACGAAGACCACCAGTAGTAAGGAGGAGAGAGAAGAGAGAAGACGAACAAAAGGAAAGGAAGAAAGAGGAGAGGATGGAAAAATATAGGCAAAATAGTCATTCAACAACCCATAAATTTTTTTTTCTGCTCAAAGAATTTTTATAGCTTTTATAGACTTGAAGACTATTTATTTTACTTTTAATCTAAATTAAAATTTGGGCGAAAAGCTATTTTTAAACCTTAATTTAGAATCTATCCAAAGGAGCTGTTAGTTGTGCCTCAAGACAATGGATCTGACATTCTCATCCTCATTTGGAAAGACTATGGGAAACTTGCAGCAAAAAGCTTTTCCTGGCCATTATCTCTCTCAATATGTAATACATGTATTATTTCAATTCTTTGAATGAAATCACATTTGTATTAATAAAATAAAAATATTACTTATTATTTAACCATTTAGGTTAGTTTAAGTTATTTCTATCAAAGACAAGATTAGTTTTTTTTTACAAAATTTTTTAAAAAAAGATTAAGTTCACTCACGATCTAAGGACTTTTAAGCGACATGACTGGAATCACAATAAAATGATACTTTCTAAGAATTGAACATACTTTAAATGTTTATATAATTCACCTATTTACTAGTTAAACCCAGGAACAATGGGTGTCACAAGATTAGTTTTTTGCCATGAATATGTGGAGAGAAAAAAGAGTTGAGGATATAAAGCCGGTAACTTCTTCTTATTTGCTCCGCAGGCCTTTGATTGAACCCATTAATAAAGAACAAGTGGACTGGTCCATTTCAGCCCAAGTGAACATATGCAAATACAATGGTCCATTTATTTGTTTCGTAACAAACACAAGTCCACCCAAACACACTTATCTATTATAAAAAAAAAAATACTCATAAAGGTTTGGAAAATAGATTCTTTCTCTCTTTTTCCTTAAATAAACAAAATGCATAATAAGAAAATGGATGTATATAAAGTATTTAAAGAAGAATTTTAAAAAAAAAATCATGTAGACAAAGAAAATAATTGTTATAAAAAGTTATGCTCTTTTGTATAGATATTCAAACATATGCAATATTTAATAAGTTATGAAACCAAATACACAGCATCTACGGTAATTTTTTAGTTATAGGTAAAAAGCATACCATTTTACTTTCCTACTTATACCAACTTCCGAATCAAATCTTGGAAAAGAAGACTTGATCTATGAAAAAGATAAAAAGCATGAAGAGTAACTTTTCTTTGTGAAGAGTAACTTTTCTTTGTTGACTAATTGGGACTGCAGATTCTATGAACTGTGTTGCCTCATTTAATCTGACTTTTCTTTGGAATTAAGGTCTGTTCAATAGTAGTAATTTGAGTCTGAAAGCTAAATCCTAATTTTAATGCTTATTAACATATCATTGACACACAAAAAGTGAGACCCTATCACTCAAACCCAAAAGTACTTAGTCTAACGGTAGAGAGTAGTAAGAGACCAATTAGATCAAAATGTTGAGCTGTGTTCTCGAATACTAACTTGTTAAAAAAAATCCCCAAGAAGAGGTATCCTTGCTCAAAACCTTGATCCTACTAAGTCAGCTGTTCAGGTATTTAGTAATAGGATCTAGAAAAAATGGTAGATATCAGGTGACCAACGAGTTATTAAACAAAATGAGACCCAGTTCACGCTGTTAATACATTTTTCTTGCATTCACAAACAATTTATTTAATGTAGATCCTGCTTTTGCAAAAACAGGCTCTCATCTTGAGCTTCTGGAATCGTCATTGGGAAATTACATCATCCTAATTAGTACATTTAAACTTCTGAATCTGTCTATGGCATATCAGAATGTTATTTTTATTACTAGGAATGAGAGTAATGTCTTAAAGTTATTCTCAACCATAAAATTTCTGTCTCTGCAAATTGAGGAAGTTCTAAAATTGCATCAAAATAAAAGAGTTAAGGTTGTTCAAAATAAATATCTGTCATCTTCAAGGAAGAGAATTCTAAGACGTGAATGCTAAAGGAAAAGTAATACTAAACAGTAATAAATGTACTCTGCAAATATGTTTACAATAATCACCAGGAATAATAATTCAAGCAAAAGAGAAGCTAATCCAAACTGTTTCATTTGTTCCTGAAACTATATACTCTGAAAATCTTCAAATCTGATGCAAGTTGTCACTTTTAAAAGCAGGAGAGACACAATAGTTACAGAATCAGACAGATGCTAAAGTTACCTATCTGACCACTAAAAGGAGAAGGGGGCGGGGAGAGGGAGAGAGAGAGAAGTACACTCAAATCTCTGTGCTGATATGGAAAATCCTAAAGAAAAAAGAAACTTATCAATCTCAGTTTGGCTTTAGATCCTGAAACATGGTATCCCACCTGATCTCTTCAAGAGCAGCTGACCAATACCCATCATCATCTTCTTCTTCTTCAGCCATCTTCTTCATCTCCTTCTGCAAATTCTTCACCTTTGGGCTTGAAACTGAAAACCCATCAAGAACAGATACAGTAGGAACTATTGCAGAATTCCCATTTGTGAGAAGAAGCCTCTCTTGCTTATAATTGTTACCATTCACTATCATCTTCTGATTATTATTGCTTCGGCTTCTCTTCACCATACAACTCTTCCATCTTGTTTCCTGATGATCACTTGGCCTTGTGGTGTTGGGAACCACCACAAGTGCTGATTTTTCTCTGTGAATCAGAGAATGAATGTAATTTGATAAGCAATTCTTGGTCTTCTTGATTGCCCCATTAATGAGCCTTGACACTGGATGATTTGAGCTGCTGCTTCTTCTTCTGGGCTTTTCCTTCTTTGCAAGCTTGAGAATTTCAAGCCTGTGCTTGGCTATGGAGATTCCCATGCTCTGAAGAAACTCATGGTTGAAATAAACTATGTCTTCTTGTTCAAGCTCGTTGTGAGCAAAAACAAGGCCATATTCGTAAACTAGAGATGGGTCAAGGCTTGCTTTTGAAAGCCATGAGAACCAATCCATGGCTATGCTGCTGAATGAACCAGAGAAGAGAGTTCCTGAAAGAGAGAGGGAAAAACTAAAGAGAAAGTGAGAGACAAAGTGGTTTAAGTGTGAAGAGTGAGAGAGACATTATGTGGGGTGGTCATATATATATGCTTTTGTAAGTAAAATGGGTTATTGCAAGCTTGAGAGTGACTAAAGGGAAAAATAAAAAAGATGGGTGTGTGTGTAGGGCATGTTACCCCACGTTCATGTTCCCTCCAAAATTAGGCAAGTGTATTGATGTGATCAATTCTTATGGTGTGAGATCAATGTCAAATGATAATAGCTCATGATATTTTAAATTAGGGTAAATTACATTTTTTTTAATTTTGTTAAAATTATATGAAATTTCATTTTAATATTCTCATACTTCTAAGAGAAAAAGTTTAGACGTAGTGGTAAATTTATTGCCAATGTGATCTAAAAGTATTGTCTTTATATTTATAGAGGTAAGGAACATTGTGCATTGGGCTGGGCTACTTTTTTTTATTTCATACTTCTGCATATATACTTTCTCTAAAATAAAATATCAATTATCTTGAAATATATTTATAACTTTTACTAAAATTATATAAGTTATAAATTGTGCAACTCATTCAATAAATGTCATCCGATACACAGGCCCCACTTGGTTTATATAATTTCAACAAAAGCTATATTTATTTATTTATTTACCAATTTGTAATTATTACTCTTCAAATTACCAGATTTGTTATAAAAATAGGAGACAAAGTTAAATTATTAATGGGAGATTCATAGTGTTTTAGTAGTATATAAATAATAATCTAAAGTGATAAATGGATATATATACCAAACATGAACATCTTCAGGCCATCTTGACATGAAAAAAGCAGTGAAGAAATGAGTACATAATGGAAAGAAGCTCAAGGTGGGGCAGTGCTTGTTGCTTGGAGGATTGAAAATCTATCTGTGAAGAAAGTGAAAAAAAAAGTGACATTATTGTCTTCAAAGCTTTGGTATTTTAAATTCATTTATTACTTCATGCCTTCTTCATAACACTCATAGGTTGTTGATTGAGCTAAAAGGGAAGCACTACTGCTTTTACCACACACCATGAATTATACACATTAATTCTTGGTGGATTATAACTCTTCACTCCTTTTCTTTTAGAAAAATAGAGGACATATCATACATCATTTAGACAATTGGAATGTTAAAAGACATACCACGGGTTAGGGCAATTTTACGATTTAGTGGCTATTTAGTTACTCCCAAAACTATAGTTTAAAAAATATTTTTAGATTAAAAATTAAATAAAAAGCTATTAAATTTTCATAGAAATTTTTAGACTAAACTATGTTTTAAGATAAACTTGTGGGACTAACTTTTAGGTGGGGAAAAAAATTTTTAAATTATGTAATGATCATTTTACCCTTATCTTTTTATATTTTATGTAATTATCATTTGACATAATACTCTTTCTGATAATTTATCAATCACAAAAATCATTATAGTAATAAATATCTAAATATTTATTTCTTTATAATCATTTTTTTTAAAAACTCTTCTCCAAAAATTATTCTCTATAATTATTTTTAAATCGCTTTTTCTCCATATACTAAACCAAACAAATCCTTTATAAATTAGAGCATATAAATGAGTTTATAAATATCTATTAGTAAAATTCTCATTTTGACAACAATGTGAATTATATTCTTTCTAGCTTGAACAACTTTTATTGGCGTTAATGAGAATTATGTTAAAAGTTAGTACAAACTCATTAGCACGTGAGAAGCACATGGCAGCAAGCTCAACGTCCAGTTCCGAAACTCTTGGTCCTTATCTTATCGTCTTTGCTTAGTTTACCCAGTCCAGTAGGTCAGTTCCTATTGTTTTGGTGATTTATTTTATTCTGAATAAAGAGGGAGTGCTAGCAAGTCTTTAGGAGATATTTTAGGAATAAGTTGAAAGCCTTGAGTTATAAAAGGCAGCTGATGTACTCGTCCATATCAGAGGAAATAAAGCAAGCATTCCTGATAAGTTCGTTGCTTTTGTTCTTTATTTTCCTTCTCTGTTTTGTTTTATGGTATCAGAGCCAGGTTTGGCATAACAATATTATTCTGTTGCTGAAATGGAGCTCTCAAACGGAGGAAATGGACACCTTGGAATGGAGAAGTTAATCGGCACCAACTACAAATATTGGCGGATGTGCATGGAGGCTTATCTTCAAGGACAGGACTTGTGGGAGCTGGTCGTTGGCACTGATACAATCCCCAGTGAAGGTTCCGAACACTCCGAAGCAAGACGCAAATGGAAGATTAAGTGTGGGAAAGCCCTCTATGCTTTAAGAACGTCCATTAGTAGGGAGTATATAGAACATGTTCGAGATGTTACGTCTCCGAAAGAGGTATGGGAGATTCTTGAGAGGCTCTTCACAAAGAAGAACACGGCACGACTGCAACTTTTGGAAAATGAGTTGGCTAGCCTAACTCAAGAAGGTATGACGATTTCAGAATATTTCTTACGAGTCAAAAATGTGTGTGCTGAAATTTCAGAGATCGACAAGGATGAAAAGGTTAGTGAGCCGAGGTTGCGTCGGTATATTATACGTGGCCTACGGAAGGAATATGGACCCTTTGTCACCTCGATACAAGGGTGGGCAACACAACCTTCCATTGAGGAATTGGAAAACCTACTCTCAAACCAAGAAGCCTTGGCCAAGCAAATGTCAAAAGGATTCGAAACTGGTGATGTTCTCTTCTCAAAAGGGAAGTCGAATGTGAAAGCCTCGTCAAGTAGCAAGAACAGGGACATGGAGTCAAGTGAGGAAGAGAACGACGAGCCTCAAGTCAAGAAGCCTATTACGTGCTTCAGGTGTGGCAAACCTGGGCACATAAAACGGTTCTGCCGAGTAAAGCTCTCTAAAGCGAATGTGGCTAGCACCGAGGAGGATGACCAGCTCAAGTGGGAGCAATGCTTTACAGTTGAAGCAGTAGATCAGAAGTCCAGGTTGAGCTTTGCTAATTATGCATCCAATGAGAGTGAAGAATGGATAGTTGACTCAGGATGCTCCCACCATGTAACCGGTAATGAGACTCTGTTTTCAGAAATGCATGAATATTGTGGAGACACAGTCGTGGTGACCGCTGACAATTCAACCCATCCCGTCACAAGTGAAGGAGTAGTAATGGTTGAAGGCAGTGGTCAGGAAAATATCAAGCTGCAAGATGTGTATCACGTCCCAGGTGTGACTAAAAATTTAATGTCTGTTCCCCAGATCACTGACACTGGAAAGTATGTATTGTTTGGCCCAAAAGATGTAAAAATACTTAGTAATGTGAAAGAGATATCCGCTGATGTCCTTTTTTCTGGCAAAAAGAAAGGCTCGTTGTTCGTTTTATCAGCAGGTGAGGCTTATGTGAAGAAGACAAGTCAAACCGATAATGCAACCATATGGCATGCTCGATTGGGACATGTGGGATACCAGTTGTTGCAACAAATCTCCTCAAAAGGACTAGTAGATGGGATGCCAAGCTTGAAAAATGTTCGTGAAGATGTGATATGCCAAGGATGTCAGTATGGCAAATCTCACCGACTTCCGTTCAAAAGGTCATCAAACCGATGCTCCTCGATGCTAGAACTAGTTCATACAGATCTCATGGGACCAACAAAGACAGCAAGCTGTAGTGGACACAGGTACGTGATGGTGCTAGTAGATGATCACTCAAGGTTCACTTGGGTGAAATTCCTAAAGGAGAAAACCGAGGCGCTGACTAAATTTGCAGAATTTAGAGAAACAGTTGAGAAGGAGTTCGGAAAGAAAGTCAAGTGCCTCAGGAGTGATAATGGTGGAGAATACATGTCTGATAAATTTTTCAAATACTGTGATACGCATGGTATTGCTCGGCAGATGACATGTCCAGATACCCCTCAGCAGAATGGGGTTGCTGAGAGGAAGTTGGCCTATCTCACGTCTGTTTGTCTTTCATGGCTACATGACAAGAACCTCCCTAGAGAGCTGTGGGCAGAGGCGTTTCAGTGTGCATGCCATGTAATAAACAGGTTACCAATTTGGCCAGGTACACAGAAGTCTTCTTTTGAGATTGCATATGGAGAAAAACCAAATGTTAATTACTTTAGAGTATTTGGGTCGATATGTTATGTTCATGTCCCTAAGAGCAATAGAACTAAACTTGACCCAAAGGCTAGGAGGTGTGTGTTTGTTGGATATGATCCGTGCAGGAAAGGTTGGAGATGTATGGATCCAAAAACAAAGAAATTCACAACTTCCAGGGACGTCGTGTTTGATGAAGTCTCGACAACGTTCCCAGCTCCTAAGTTTATTGCTGCAAATGACAACAACACAGAACTTCAGCTTCCTGAAACAAGTGAGAAAATAACGAATGAGGATGCAGAAGAAGATAGGCAAATATCTCCCACAAACAGTGAACCCGAAGAGCAAGTAGTGAGACGTTCAGCAAGGGAGAAGAAACAACCTCATTATCTAAATGACTATGAAGTGAACACTTGCTCGATTGCTGCATGTTTCTTTATGGGGGAGCAAAACGAAGGAGAACCAGCTTGCTATGAAGATGCAAAGGGAAATCCAGAGTGGGAAAAAGCCATGCGAGAAGAGATAAGTGCTTTAGATAAGAATGAAACATGGGAGTTAGTACCCAAACTAGAACACTGTGAACCTGTCACGTGCAAGTGGGTATTCAAACTGAAGAGAAAGTCTGACGGCACCATTGACAGGTACAAGGCTCGTCTTGTAGCACGTGGCTTTTCTCAAAACTATGGGCTGGACTATGAAGAAACTTTTAGTCCCGTAGCAAAGATGGTGACCGTGAGAACTGTTATTTCCTTGGCTGCATATAAAGGGTGGAAGCTGTGGCAACTGGATGTGAAAAACGCATTTCTCTATGGTGAATTAGACAGAGATGTGTTCATGCAACAACCTCCTGGATTTATTTCTGAAAAGTTTCCAAGTCATGTGTGTCGACTGAAGAAGGCGTTATACGGGTTGAAACAAGCTCCACGAGCTTGGTATGGAAAGGTAGCTCAGTTTCTTGCCTTCTGCGGGTTCGTGGTGTCGAATGCAGATTCAAGTCTGTTTGTGAAGCTAAAGTCCAATGTGCAGTTGCTGGTTCTCTTGTACGTAGATGATATGATCATAACTGGAAATGATGAACTTGAAATTTCCAACCTACGGAATGATCTAGCTCTTCGTTTTGACATGAAAAATCTAGGGGAAGTGAGTTGCTTTCTTGGCTTGGAGGTTGAGAAGACAGAACGAGGGTACTTTATGACACAACAAGTTTATGCAAGGAGTCTCTTAGATCGTTTTGGTATGAGAGAGGCAAAAGCAAAAGCCACTCCCATGGAACCAAACCTGAAGCTAAAGAAAGAGGAGGGAAAGATGTTGAAGAACCCGAAAAAGTACCGACAACTAGTAGGTAGTTTAATCTACCTGACTATTACGAGGCCAGAAATTTCATACTCAGTGGGCATCATATCTCAGTTCATGCAAGAACCGAGGGTTCCTCACTTAGAAGCAGCAAAAAGAATCCTACGCTACATAAAAGGGTCTCTTGAATACGGGCTCTTGTACAAGAAGAATACCAAGTTTATGTTAGAAGGGTTCACAGACGCAGATTGGGCAGGAGATACAAATGACAGACATTCAACCTCTGGTTACTGTTTCAACGTTGGCTCAGCAGCAGTGTCGTGGTGTAGCAAAAAGCAAGACATCGTTGCCTTGTCCAGCACTGAGGCGGAGTACGTGGCAGCTACAATGGCTGCTCAAGAGTGTGTGTGGTTAAAGAGACTGATCAAAGATATCCTACATGAAGACGAGAACACGGTGGAAATTAAGTGCGATAATGAGAGTGCTATCAGACTTGCACTTAATCCAGTGTTTCATGCTAGAACTAAACACATAGAAGTGCGCCATCACTTTATCCGTGAGAAGGTTCTAAACGAGGAGATAAAGCTTACTGGTGTTCGGACTGGAGCTCAAGTTGCAGATATATTCACCAAGGCTTTGGTGAAGCCTAAGTTTCAGAGTCTTCGTAAAGCACTCGGAATAGAAGATCGGGAGTTTGTACTAAGGGGGAGTGTTAAAAGTTAGTACAAACTCATTAGCACGTGAGAAGCACATGGCAGCAAGCTCAACGTCCAGTTCCGAAACTCTTGGTCCTTATCTTATCGTCTTTGCTTAGTTTACCCAGTCCAGTAGGTCAGTTCCTATTGTTTTGGTGATTTATTTTATTCTGAATAAAGAGGGAGTGCTAGCAAGTCTTTAGGAGATATTTTAGGAATAAGTTGAAAGCCTTGAGTTATAAAAGGCAGCTGATGTACTCGTCCATATCAGAGGAAATAAAGCAAGCATTCCTGATAAGTTCGTTGCTTTTGTTCTTTATTTTCCTTCTCTGTTTTGTTTTAAATTATAACCCGAACAGATTTATAATAATATTTGCTCAAGTTTGATGGTCGATTTGGAAAAGCACATGGAGTAGAAAGATCTTCTCATCAAACTCCTAATGCTAATGAGTTTAATTGGAGATGGTTTCTTAATTATCAATGATAATTTAATGGGTTTATTTTAATTCTAAATATAAGATCTCAATTCACTTTTATCTCATAAATTTATAATTTATTTTTTCAACTATTCATATTGATTGCTTATATTAAGGGGATTTTAATCAATGTGTGTAGTTCCAAAGCAAATTAAATGATTAAAAAGCATATTTAAAAAAATGAACACACATTTTTTTATAAATAATTAACTTAATTAATTTTTATAATCTCTATAAATTAATTATTTTACTCCTACATTATTGATTGGAGGAGTATTTAAAATACCATGATGTGGTCTTCTGCTTCTAAGATGATAAATCAAATAAAATTAAGAAGGTGGGGAGGGGATATCAATTGATTCTATTATATATACATTATATAAAGATTCATATTATTAATTAAAGCAACCTCACAAAATTTGAAAGGAGACTCGTGAACCTAACACATAAAACAAAAATTTTTAGTCCTAAATAAAAATTAAAAAAAAAAGAAAGAAAATTATAGACATTCATGATCCTAAATTATACTAAAGGCTAGCTACGTACAACTGATTTTCTTTCTCCTAGCTACCTAATTATGAAAAGAATCTGTACAATTTTTTAGCCAATCGGGTGCTAAAATTTAAAACTCTAGTAGGTTTAAGTATACCTTTTTAGTTGTACTAGCTTTTAATTGTTGAATATCTCTCTTTGATATTTTATCTTTTATATACGTGTTGTTTTCATTTTTCTATTGTTATATATATATACGTCTTTTTCTTGTTATTTGTCTTTTATTTTTTTGGTCGGTTTCATTCTTTCAATGCATCTGTATTTAACTATTTATAAACCACAACAATATTTCTCCTACGGCTATTCAATATTTTTTAAAAAAAATAAAGGAAGATCATTTTCTGATTGGTTTGAACTATCATTTTCTCAATTTGTCTTCTTCTATATGAGTAAGGTAATATATAAAGGTTAATTGAAATAATTATAAATATAATAGCAATATTTTTTTTAACTATCGAATAATAATCTCAATTTTAGACTTTAGATCAAGCTATCCTACACTTAAGATAATTAAGATTCCTATCCTAATTAATTAAATTTTTGTATTGCCAAAAAATTCATAAACTTCCAAAACCCTAAATGCATGCATCTCTCTACTAGAGGCTAAAAAGTGAACGTGGTGAGTGAAAGAACAAAAAGCAAGACACATCATATTTACATTTTACATATAGCTCCATGACAAATCTCTTTTATTCCAAATCAAAAGGGCTTGTCACAATGCTTAATAAATGACTCTCACTCAATTATATATATAAGTTTTCTTCTGTCCCATTCACATGCTCCTATCTATCATCACATCTTTGAATATGGAGAGAGAGAGAGAGAGAGAGAGAGGGTTCACGGGATCAATGTTTGAGGATAAGAGAGTACTGTTGCCATGTGAGAAGAGGACATATAGCATAACATCGCTTTCTAAATGTAAGTGAAGCAGTAAGTGTGTTATTATGTCTATGGTTTAGGTAGCTTCCTTGTGTTTATTAGACTTGGATTTGGAGTTTTCTTGATTCAAACAAGAGTGATAAATATATGCTTGCCAAGAAAAATTGGTCCAACTGATATGATGCTATGAGTTCAAATCTAATTATATATTTATTTAAAGATATATTTATTAGTAGAGTATTATTGAACTATAAGACATTCTCGTCTTGATAAACTTTCAAGACTTAGCTCATTTAAATTTGATTGAAAAATTAACAACTTAGGTTAATTGCATACAACTTTGATAATTTTTTTATAAGCACGGATATCCTCCTATAAGAGGTAATTCTATTTAAAGTACTGTCAGATATTAAATTTGAATATCTCTCTCAATAAAAATTTAAATTTTAATTTATTAAATTATAAAAAATTAACTCCTTCTATTATATCTGACAGCAGTTGATATAATCCTCACAATTGGTAAAAGAGAGCACATTAAATTAAAGGCATATGGCCCATCATCAATTTCCTATAAACAAACATTTTTTATTTTGGGCTCGCATACATACATTATAATCTATCTAACTACCAAAAAAAATAGTCCAATTAATAAAAAATTAATTTATAATCTATAAAATTATGAGTTTAAATCTTTGTTAGTGGGCGATATGCTCTTTGAGCCTAAGGCATGTCCAAGTTTTAGTGAACTCTCGATCCGAACTCATCTACACTTTTGTTACAAAAAAATTAAAGAAAAATCATTTTACAAGTACTTATAATTTTTCTCAATTTTTTCTAGTTTAATTAAATCATTTAATTTTTCTCTATTAATACCATTAATCCTTGTATTTTAGAAAATACCCTGAAAGTCAAACAGAGGATTTAATTGCTGGGGCTAAAGATAGAATTCAAATAAGTAAGATCATATAATAGTCTTTTAATATTTGAATCACTTTCTTTAATTTGTTTACATTGATGCACTATTGTTTCTTTCACAGCATTCCCACGCCTCAATCATAGTTAAAAACTAGTTAGTAGTAAATATATATGAGTGTTGATTAACAGTGAGTTTCTATGGTTCTATACATTTGGTTGAGAGAGATAATGATAATTAGTGGGTTGCTTTTGGTTGGTAAAGGTGTGTTTGGTTTTGAACATCATAATTGAGTTTACGTTTATTCATTGAGCGTTTTTTTGTTTAGGTACAGCACAAAACTTTTGCCAGCCTAATTAATTCATATTAATTAATTAATTAATTTAACACAAAACCCACCCCACACACTTGCTTCAGGAATGATTATTTTGAACTTCACGTTATCATTATATATCTAAACATGTAAACTACAAAGCACGTTTATCCAATAAGGAACGCCATGGGGGAAAAGGGAACTAAAAAGAATATTTGATACAAACTAGAAATAAACCGACAATGTATGTATTTGTGGATAAAACGGCAACGTTTTCAGGCTTTAGTGTTGAATGATTACGATAATAGAAAAAATTAGTGTTTAATCCTTATTTTCCGAGTCCCCTTTCCTTTTGAGATTATCCCCTGGGAAGAAAATTAGAAAAAAAAATAATACTAGGAAGAGAAATAATAAACTTTTTTATTATTTTTTATAATTTTCCTTTCTAGTATTCACTTCTTCCTATTTTTCTCCTACTTTTCCTTTCATCTAAACATAACCTAAGGATTTAAATTTTCTATTTACAAGCATAATACTTTGCAAAAAGTAGAAAGTAGTAATGAGAGATTTCTCTCTCAATTCAGAACCATATAATTAATAGTTATTTTCTATTTAGCGCATAGAACCTACGTACGTAAGCTTGAAAATCTTAAATCTACATACGATTGTAAGTTAAGACTCAAGAGTCTTGACAAGAAGAAGACATATGACATGCAACAAAAGAAACAGAAATTTTATGAACTAAAAACCACGCATGCATAATGAATCTGGTTTTAATGTACTAAAGCAAAGAACAAGACATCACATGCAACAAATTAAGACAGTGACATCCTCAAAGGATCAACTATTTTATGAGCCATTTTTGTAGCATACATATATATATATATATGTGTGTGTGTGTATATATTATCTTGTCTTGTATCAGGCTGCTTTCTCTGTGATGCTGTTGTGAACAGTAATTACTGTAGAAGGATATTCTTATTTTTCTTGCTTTATTTTTTTTTTATTTTTTGAGTCAAATATTCCAAAATTGGAGGGGTGTCTCTAGTAGCATCGTGGGTAAAAGATTCCTGTTCAAGTATCATAACTTTTCTGCAAAAAAGAAATCAATATAAAAGCTAGCACCAAGTAGTTTAAGTTATAAAAAAAATACTACCTCCTATCGTAAATCTATATAAGAGCTAGTTAATGAGTTTATTTTAATTTTAAATATAATACTTCAATCTATTTTATTTCTCAAATTTATGATTCTTTTATCTAAACTATCTATATTAATTACACATATTAAGAGGGTTTCCATCAAAAATTAATTTCAATACAAATTATTAAAAGGCTATTTTTGAAAAACTAGCTAACACATATTTTTTATAAACAAATAAGTAACTTAATTAATTTCTGAAATTAGGTATCTTTATTTTTATATGCCTTTGGCCATCTAGTGTCTAAATTTTTTTCTGAATCTTATTACTAGGTGTCCGGGCAATCAACTAACCCAAATTGAGCACTTGTAGAACCCTTCGGGTGACAAGCTCTCTCTACAAAATTTAATGATGCTACATTCAGGGCTCAAACCCGCTTAAATTAGGTATTTAACTATTACTCTATGTTGCAAAAATTATTATATTAGCATTAAATATCCAAATGAAAGACATATTTTTAAAATAAAGAGGCAGTTTCACTATTTTATAATCACTACCAATGTCAATATATAGCTACGCGTAATAATTAAATATCTATACTGATTAATAAGAATACCGTTCGATTTTTAAGATCTTTTTTATAACGGGTGAATTTTTTTATGTAGGTATCTTTTTTTTTTATATAAATAAATTTTTGGAAAAGAATTGGGCTCACTCACGATCTAAGAGTAGGGTAAAATTTTTCTTCCTCCTAAGCGATACCAATGTCGAGTAAGACAAGTCGTCTATTATCTTCAAACGTAAATCTAGACACTCAAAAACTAGGTATCTTGAAATGCGTGTAGATGAAACTTAAATATTTGGGCTACGTACATTCGGCCGACACTTGCAAAAGCGTCCATGAAAGATAATCGGCTTCCAACCCAAAGTGTAGTCTTGCACATGGCCTCTTAGCCCATTGTTTTGTGATATAATCATTTAAATCAAGATAATATCAATTTGACCCATTATTTGTAAGTTCAACTAACGAACGGATGAAATATGTGACTATTTAGAGTGTATTTAATTTCAGGAGAATACTATTTTATTGTGGTTTCAGTCATGATGCTTGGAAAAGTATCATAACTCCTGGGTTTCTAGGTTTACACCTTAGAGTAATAAACGGCTTGCCCTGCCCGACATTGGTATCGCCTAGAAAGAAGGGAGATTTCGCCCTGCCCTTGATCGTAAGTGAGTCCAACCCCTTTCTAAAAATTCTTGTACTAAAAAAAAAAGATAATATCAGTTTACCAATAAGAGTTAGCACAGATAATAAGGAACGGACTTGTATCCCACAAGGACGCGAGTTTAATTTTCGCTACCGTTGTAAGGGTTCCTTTGATGGACAATTTTGTAAGTTCTCTGTAAACGCTCTCTGAGCCTTGGGGCTATGCCCTAGCCTTGGTGGAAGACCGATGCCGAACCCACCTAAACTTTTTTTTGTATAAAAAAAAAGATAATAAAGAAAAGATAATATCAATTCAGCCAATGGGAGTTGGCACATATGTTAAAGAATAAACTTATATCCCACAAGGACGAAAGTTCGATTCCCTCTATCGTTATGGGAATTCATTTGGTAGACGATCTCGTAAGTCCCTTATAAGTACTTTCTGAGCCTTAGGGTTATGCATTGACCTTAGTGGGGGACCAGTGCCGAGCCCACCTAAACTTTTCTTGTAAAAAGAAAGATAATACCAGTTCACAACATGGCAAACCAATATTTGAATCTCTTTTGATATATGTGTCTACATTTAATATCGAACAGTCTCACCTATAAGCGTAAGGTCTAGTAGTAGGGGGTTAGTCCCTCACAATATATCGAATCAAGGTTCGAATCCTCACTAAAAGATATGACTGTATTTAATGCCCGATGGTGAATTAAATAGGATGGCTTCCAATTAGATGATACATATGTTTAGTAAAAAAAATATTCAATAATATCTCAAATAAAATTATTTTTAATAGGATGATACTTATATTAGATAAAATCATTTGCAAATGACTTAAATATGCTATTAGATATTATAAATGGTAAAGTGGCCTTGTTGCCACAATTTACTAAAAGTCAGCTTAAGTTGCTTGGATTAGTCCATGTTACCCTTCTGATAGGTCAATGAAGGTCCGTACTTACTCACGGTTAAGGATGTGTAAGTCGAGACTTGCTCATGGATATGTCCGGACTTGTTCACAAGCAAACTAAGGGAAAGCCCAAACTTTGCTCAAGGGCAAGTCCGTAGAGCAATCAACCAGGGCTTGTTTTGCACCCAAGCAACCTTGGGCAACGTCTCTAGTCAGAATCTAGGAATAAGAATCATTTTCTAACGTTGATAACAAGTTAAAAAAAAAACAACGTATTGAATCACCTATCTTATTCAAGCATTAATATCCCAGAAACATTGCGCCAATCAAAAGTTTAAGATGTCAATTGCTCTTTCAAAAGAAAAAACTTAAAGTGACAAAATTGCCCGACAACTCTGGTCAAAATTATTCATGTACCAGTCAATGTTAGTCAAACATTACCACTCTTGAGAAAATAAATTTTTTTGTCCTATTTATAAAACAAAAAAATTATATAAATATATTATTTTATCTTTTGTTTATTTCTATTAACTTTATTTTTATTAGATGTAATATATATTAAATAAGAGTAAAATTAAAAAGCTATTGAATGGCATAGTCAATAAAATTTTAAAAAAAATTAGTCTATATAAAACATGCTAAAAATAACTTAAAAATATAATCAAAAAAGTATAATATAGGATAATATTGCAATAATTTTTAAATTTTCATAACATTGTGTCAATCAAAAGTTATGAATGGCAATTACATTTGATGAAAAACTCTTAAGACACATTTATCCTTTAACCTTAAAAAAATTATTTTGTTAATTTAAAAATAGTTATTCATTTATTACTTTAAACCAAAATAAACACATTTTTTTAATAAAATCAGTTCAATAAATAAAAATTTTTATCATAATTTATAAAATCGTGAGTTAAAATTTTATTTTTAATATAAAAATTTTATCTGTAAATAATTTGTAAATACTCTTGAATCAAAGGTATGTTATAACCCTAATTAACTCTGGATATAAATCGCCTTTTTTTTTGTTATGAAAAGGAATCAACGGATTTCCCACAAACCAACTGGCTTGACGATGAAAGAAAATCTAAATTCCGGAATTCTTGTAGCGCGTGGATGGAAAGCGCGTGAAGTGGGAATGTGATGTGGAAGTATGTGCCTTACATAAAAAGCAAAATGGTTATAAAAAAAAAGCAAAAAATAAAATAAAAAACTTTGAATGTTTCAGATGCAGCAAGTTACATCACAAGCGGGCCCACTTCTGTCGTGGGATTCGTGTCCTCATCTTCTCGCATCCCGATTTATCTCCATAATATCGTATCCTCCTCTAAATATCACTTTCTTTTTTAATTAATCAATTATTGAGGTGGAATGTGCACGCACTTACTTTTTTTGTCAGATCTTTTTATTTATTTTATTCGTTTGTCTTTTTCCAAGCAACTGCAACATTACCATTTGAAACTGTAAAAATCCTTTCAATACGCTCAAGTTCGTTTGACCAAGTCAACAAGCATTGTAGCTCTAATTTGAGATATCTCCCTAAAAATATTTTTTTACATTTAAAATAATTTAAATTTAAAACCTCATATTTAAATAATTAAAACTATCTTATTTAAATTTAAATGTCAAAAATTTTATATGGGGACCACGTATGTGTCATTGAAAAGGATATAAGTCAATAATAATTAAGAATATATGTGCGTGTGTTGATTGTTCTCCACAAAATTTTATATTTTGAAAACACAAAATGATTTTTCTGATTCTCATATGTTTAAGGAGAATGTGTTTATTTTTGTATTGTTTTTCCTTTGAGAATTTTTTATTCTCAAAATTAAAATTAATATAACCACTATTGATTTTATGTTCAAACAATACTATACTTCTATTTAAGAATCAAATTTAAATATTATATGCTATTCAATTATTGTATTTTCAAAAAAAAATATATAGGAGTCTGTTATTTGTTTTAAATATGTTAAATTTTAAAAAATACCTAAAATTAAAAAATAAGCACGGGGATGGAATGGGACGTCTGAGTGGAAAATGATCAAAGGGAGTAAGATGAGATGTCAAAACTTGAAGAGGAAGAATGGGAGTTGAAAAAAGAAATATCAAAATTTTAAAATATTTTTTTAATTATATCTAATAATTTAAAGTATATTTTAGAGCATTCTAAACTATTCTTTTAATCGCTTCAAACACTATCATAAATATTTTATTTTTTATATATTTTATAGTGCTAAAAATATTTAAAAAAATATTTTATAGTACTAAATAAATTATAAAATATTTTAAAATATTAAATATATTTTAAAATATTATATATGCACGGTAACAATTTTTTCTCCCCTCTTTACCAGCCCAAACAAGGGAAGGGAGGCGGCTCCCCCTCCATTTCCCTCAAACTAAAAAGTTCACGCCCTTCAAAATAAAGTTTCGAGAGAAACCCACGCAGCTCGTCAAAATGAAAAACTCACGCAAAAATAAGTAAACCTTTAGCATGAGTGAAACGGATGTCAATATATCGTGAATCGTGAAATGTTCTTGAAGTTTGAGGCAAGGTGGGGTGGTGAATTTCTCAGGTGAAAATGAAAGAATCGTGGTATGTACGAGATAAATCGTGGTCAATTGACAATAAATGCATTGGCGTGGAATTATAAAAATATAGATATAATACTAGAATAAAATAAGCATGGCGGGTAAAAGATGCTCTGGAAGATAGATATTGAATGATTCGTGGACCTTAGCGACAATACCGACATTGTACGGATAATTTAGATGGGTGGCTCATAGCTACGTTCAATAAATAGTATTAATACTGACAACGGTAAAGTTAATAAATAATTAAATTTTTTAAATATAATATTATAATATATATAAACTAGATAAAAAATATCATCTCACTTTTATTAAAAATAAATAAATAAATAAATAGTATTAATATGTCAATAAATTTTATTATAATTGTAAATAGATAATATTTACCTCTTTAATTAAATAAAGTAAAAAGTCCTGGCTTAAATGGCATTGTGATATAGTAACAAGAAAGTTTTTTTAATAATGGAGATCACGTATTTAATGTTGTTTATAATTTCAAACAATCAATGATTGCCCATTTAATTCAAACAAAAATATAGTCTTGGTGGTCCAAGGCATGAAACTTTATAATAGGTTAAACTTATTTTTAAATTTTTATCCTTATATCAAGTATTATTTTAATCTATATATTTTTAACGAGCATTAATTTTAATATTTATACTTAAGACAAATCAGTTATAATCAATAATCTATGCCAGCTTATTTTAAAGGTGTTAATGTCATATAAGTGAAAATAAAATCACTAAATTCATATCCAAATCTTCTTGAAATTGTATAAACAAATGCTTTGGATAACATAAAATATAAGAATAATGAAAAAATATGTTGATTAAAATGAAAGCCCAGTTAAAAATAGAAAATATTATATTTAAGTCTTATATAAAAAATATAATTATAAAAAAGTTATAAAAAATTATTAAATTGTTGTAAAGTTCTACTAGAATTAGGATTAATTTTTTTAAACTGTGAAATGACAGAACTATCCTTAAAAAAATATCTTAATTTTTATTTTTTAGCCTTCTAGTTATTATTTCTTCTTTTGAGAGTTATTATTCCTATTACTTGAGTTGTTATTTTTTTTCTATTTTGTTTGAGTTGTTATTTTTCCCCATAGAATTATCATTCATATTGCTTAAATTATTTTTTATAGGGATAATTATATTATTTCATAATTTAAAAAAAATAATCTCAAGTCTTGTGAGACTTTATAATAATTTAATAATTTTTTAATATTTTGTTATAATTAAATTATTTATATAAGACTTAAATATTATTTTCCTTACAAATTAGGCGCATGAAGTAGGTTTATTTTTTATAATCGTTTTCTCAAAATATAATAAAATATTATATTTATAATTTAAAAAAACTAATTAAATCATGTGGACGTCTCAATAATTTTATTGGAAGTAGACAAAATTATTTTTAAAATATACCTAGGGATAATATTTTTTTATAAAATGATCACACACACAGAGCTAGGCGACGATGGAATTGGGAGAATTTCTCGCGGGATAAGAAAATGCGAGATAAAGGGCCAATTTAAAAAATAATAAAACTATGATTTTAAAAAAAATTATCTAATATTTTAAAAAAAAATTAAAACAAACAGTTATATTTATCTAAATCTCGGTTTAGATCAAACCATGATTTAAAATTATAGTTTCAGATAAGCTAGTCAGAGTAACTTTTGAAATAGTAAAAGAACTTATAAACTACTCAATTACTATTTCACCATTACTTTTTCTTACAATATCTCTCATATTTTCTCTGTATTTTTTACTATCTTTCCTCTCTCATCTATCTTTTTCATTATCTCTCTTTTATCTTCTTCACCCTCTCTCCTCTCTCCTCTATCATCTATCTTTTTTACCCTCTCTCCTCTCTTATCTCTTATACATATCATTTTTAATAATTTTCTAATTATAAAACCCCTTTTAATAATAACTATCTAAATACTCATTTATTCAGAATCATTTTTTATTCATAAATTCTTTTTTAAAAATCCTTTTTCATCTAAAAACTCATATTTTTCATAAGCAATCTTTTAAAATTTTATTCAAACACACACACACACACACAAAATAGGGGCAGTATAGAGTGGTTGTAGCGTGTGGTCCAAATAACATGGAGATTGACTCCTTCTCCTAATCCACATAATTATGATTATTACTTTTCTCCACTTAATATAAAATTTAATTTAAGAGTATATTTTATTTTTAAATATAATATTTATTATATTTAATTATTTTTATTAATAATTTTTCAATAATAATTAAATTAGATATATAAAAATAAAAAATAATTATAATATTTTAAAAAATAATATATTAATTAATTTAATTAAAATTTTAATTTAATTTAATTAATTAATTATATTGTATATAAAAATATTATTTAAATTTTAACATCCCCATTCTCCCCCTTTTTTATTGTGACAGGGAGGCATCATGTTCATCCCCACCCTACTCTTACCACACTCTCCCCCTCCCTTGAGCAACCATCCCTCTCCCTCTCCCTCTCTCCGTCCCTCGCTCCCTCTCCCTCCCCCTCTCACCCTCTATTTAGATCCTTTCAAGATGACCCTCTCTCCTCGTCCCTCAAAATCATTTTTAATTCACATTTATCTTGTCTTCTTCTCTCTTATCCCAGTTGTCTAGACATAAAAAAATTAAAAATATTCTTAATTTTTTTTTACAATATGAACAGGGAGAAGACTTTTTAAAAAAAACCGTTATTTAAAAACACTTTAAAAAAAAAAAGTCTTAAAAAGTGTTTTTAAGAAAAAATTTAAAAAATACACTTTAAAAAAAATTAAAAACACTTTTTTAAAAAAATATATTTATTTATTTAATTTTAAAAAAAGTTTTTAATAAAGAACTTCGAGAGTAACATTTATCTAATACGGGTCTCTATTATATGGCATTTTTAAATTTTATTTTTTAATTAATTTATATGAATTAATAAATAATAGTTAACTCGATAAATCTATTTTAAATTGATAAAATGTTCCAATTTTATCCTATTGATTAGGCTTTAAAGGAGAGAAAAAGAACAAAAAATTATATTTAAGTATTAATTACATGAGTAAAATTAATAAATAATTATTAATAACTCTTTAAACTACTTGAATTATAAATAAAAAATCCTTTCAAAAAACGCCCTATCATATGAATTGAATATAAGGGGGTGACTAATATTGAGAGGTAGAGGCAAAAATAGCAATAACCACATTTTTTTAATACACAAATTTAATAAAACAAAAAAGTATTTCTGATAAAAATATATATTAATTTGAATAAAAATATATATTCAATTAATAACGAATTAAAAATTTAATTATATTAATCACAGTATTTTTTGGCCATGCACCAATATAGGGCGCACATTAAATATCAGGGGATTGTGGACCATTCCTTTCACAACTAGTCCACATATAAAGCAATGATTTGATGTGGAGAGAGCGAGCCAGCGAGCGATAGAGAGATTTAATTAAATTAAGGGCCTATTTAGATAAGATTTTAAAAAAAGACTTATGAAAAAAAATATTTATGGATAGATTATGGAAAAAGGTTTTTAGAAAAGAGTTTATAGAAAAAAATTGGTTTTGAATAAATAAGTGTTTGGATAATTTTTTTAGAATAATTTTTTATATTAGTAAATTATTAAAAGGGGTATGATTTGATTTAAAGTAAGAGAGAGGAGAGAGGTAGAGAAAAGAGAAGAGAGAGGAGAGAGGGTAGAGAGGAGAAAGGAGAGAGGGTGTAAGAAAAAGTACGAGAGAGGAGAGAGGGTGTAAGAAAATGTAGGGTAAGATAGTAATTAGATAGTCTATAAGCTCTTTTACTGTTGAAAAAACTAGTTTTAATAGTTTATTCAAAATCATGATTTTGCCCAAAAGCACTTATAGACAAATATTTCTGTTTGTTTTAAAATTTATCCAAACCAAAATTTTGCCCAAAAAATTTTTAAAATCATGGTTCAAAAGAGAACCAAACAGGCCCTAAAATAGAGTGAAGCAATTAATGGAAAGTGACATTATTTGGAGTTTGGACACATGCGCTGCACTAGATTCATTTAAACGTGCCTGGATGCTATGAAATTAATTTTTAGGATAAAAAAATTAAATACATTATAAAATTATATTTTATAATTACATTTTTATCTTAAAAAACACTTTTTATATTTAGACTTAAAAAAAACAATTTAATACTAAGTTTAAAAGTTAAAACAACTTCATTTTCAGTAAAAAAGAAAAAAAACATAACCATGCATATATTTAGACTTTAACAACTCTTCTATTAAATTATAAGTATTTTATATATGATCTGTTTATTTATAGATTAATATTTTTATTTAAATAGGATTCTTTTTAGATTATATATAAATATTTTTATATATTTTAATTGAATTATTTTTTATAGTATTAAATTATATTATTTTAATCGCGATTAAGTTAACTCTAAATCAACTACATGTAGTTATTTGTCCCGAGGGGACTTATCATGGCTTTACAAATTTAAAAGTTGATGTGATTTTGATTAATTTAATTAATGTTTTAATAAAATACTCATAAGTGGTTTTTGGGACAATTAGAGGGTCTCCTATGACTTGTCAAAATCAATATAAAATTTGTAAAGCATCTTACTTCGCTCAAGTCAGCATCAGGGGCCTCTATCTAACTTCGCTTTTATTTCATCAATAACTTTTTGATATATTTTAAATAAAATTTAAATATTTAAAAAATGGTCAACCTCTATATACTTATTATAAAAATTAATTAAAAAATTAATTTTATCTATAAATATAATATTTTAATATATTTAATATTTAATATTTTTAATTAATTTATATAATTTAATATATTGTTATACATGAATACTTTAAAAATATCATATGATATTTGTTATAATTAACTGATTTATTTAATTTTATTAATCTTTTTAAATTAGATAACTAAATTTTATATGAAGAATTTAAAGAAATAAAAAAATTTCTAAGAAAACATTGTTTATCATTTTGTATTATCTTTTGCAATTGGCTTCTTTGCTACTAGAAAAACAGCATGCCCATTATCTAAAAGTTGAAATTTATTATAAATAATAATTTTTAACTGATTATTAAATTAGTTAAGACAGTGATTCATGGTTAGTAGTAGCTCAACCATTATTAAACCAAAGCCACACAATCATTATTAAAATATTAGAATTTAATTACAATATATGAAAAAATATTTATATATAATCCTAGTAAGAATAACATTTAAATAAAAATGTATTAATCCACAATAATATAATATTAATGTATAAATCATACTTAATCTAACTAAACATAAATCTTACCATCTGCATTTTTTTTCTTTTTTACTCAAAATATTATTATTTCAAATTTAATAATAAAAAATATAATATCTTAATTTAATTGATAAGTCTAAAACTTTTAATCTAACTAGTTAAAAGTATAGTTGATCAGTTCATTGGTGAGACTAACTAATATTAATAGTACCCTGCAATTAACATATTTTATTTTATATTTAAAATTTAAAAATCTAGCAAACCATCCTAGCCGGCCATTTCACTTTGGAACTAGCATCATGTGCTTTTAAATTATTATTTTCTAGTTGTGTAAAATATGATAAATGGAACTGAATGTTGACATTGACTCAAATGCCCACCAAAAGAGTAATAGAAACACAATGAACGAAGGTGGGGCAAGAGGACCCATTAAGAGGGTAGCCCCAATAAATATTTTAGTTTATTAAGTTAACCAATAGATTATTTTATCAAATAAAATAATCCTTTTTGTAACACTAGAGTAGCTTTCTGAAGGGGACACGAGACCATTCATATTCCATGCACTCATGAAGTGCTGCATGTGCTTTTAATTAGTTTAACCATTACTCCCCTTGTCCTAGAGAAGATTTGTTTTTTCTTATCACTCCCGTCTCCCGTTATTAATTTTTTAATATAAATATATAATTTTATTTATTATTTATTATTATATAAACTGTTTATTTTTTGAAAAGTGTATATAATAAATAAAGATAAAATTAAAAAACTATTAAATTTTAAAATAAAATTAATAGAATTTAGGTTTTTTTAATTCCAATGTAACATACTGAAACTTTTTATAAGTGACTTATAAATACAATTTAAAAAATAATAGTTGGTATTCTATTCAATCATAAATATAAGAGTTAAATAATTATTTTATAAATATTAAAAAACTAGTTAAGTTAGTTATATAATGATAAAATATTTAAAATTAAAATAAATAATCATAAATAGACATGATATGACATTAAACAAAAATGATTCCGCATTAAACAAGAAAGTCGTGGAATTACCTAAAAGTCTCTTTTGATTCCTATCTTGACCTGTTTAGACGAGAGTTAAAAAAAATGTATGGAAAAAACAATTAGATAACTTTTTAAAAAGAATTTTTAGAGAAGCTCTTATAAAAAAAAATAGTTATAAATAAATAAGTGTTTAGATAGTTGTTATTAGAAAGATTTTTATAATTAAAAAATTAATAAAAATTATATGATTTTATTAAAAATATAAGAGATGAGAGAAGGTGAATAAGATAAAAAAGAGAGGAGAGAGGGTGGAGAAGAGAGAGGAGAGAGGAAAGATATTGTAAAAAAAAGTAAAATAATAATTGGGTAGTCTATAAACTCTTTTACTATTATAGAAGTTAATCTCAATAGCTTATCTAAAACTTTAATTTTAAATTATGATTTAATCCAAAAATTCTTTTGAATAAATATAACTGTTTATTTAAAAAAAAAATTAAACTAAAATTTAAACTAAAAATCTTTTTAAAATTTTAGTTTAGTTATTTTCTAAACACCCACTATATGATAAATGAATAACAATATTTTTTTTTTCTGCCATAAACGCTGATATCCAAGAAAATGGCCACTAAGGGCAGTGGGAATTAGAAGAATATTCTCATGGGGGTGGTTATACTCCTCTAGTCATATTTTATAAGTTAAAAAGATAAATATTTTAGTTATATTTATAAATCATATCATTTAATTTTTGGTACGAATATATAATTTTACGTGTAAATTTAGTTCTCATATGATATGGTATATATAAAATAATAATAAAATTAAAAAATTATTAAATTTTAAAATATAGTCAATAATTTTTTTTTTATTTTGGTCCGACCATATTAAAAGTGATTTAAAAATAAAATTATTATTTTTTATTTATATTAAATTAAATTGACCAATATATATATCTTTTATTTTCTTTTAAAGAAATATAGTACTCCTCCAACTTTAAATATAATATTTGATTTATAATATAATTTATATTATAAATTAAGTTTTATATTTATTTAGGTTGTATTTGATTAATTCTTTGCAAGTGGAAGAGTAATAATGCTCTGAAAGTGGCATGAGACAATTCAGATTCCATACAATACAACTCATCGATTAACTCCATGCATTTCCTCTGCATGTAAGTGGTCCCTTTTGTCAACGGTATATTTTTTATTTTTAATAAATAGTACAACCGATAAATATAAATGAAGACATGTATATATGCGTGTTTGTATTAATGTTTAAAGAGTGCGATTTTTCTTATATTTTGAGCTAGTCACACCCCAATTTTTGAAGTGTGGCAATTTTGATATCTTAATATTTTTAAAAGCTATGCAATAATGTTCATATGTAATCAATAATATGATTTTGTTTTTGTACTCCATAAAATAGGACCCACTGATATATATATATATTAAAAAAATTATTTTTTTATACAAAAAAATTTAAGTAAGTTTAGCATCGGTCCCCTACTAAGGTTATGGTATAGCTCTAAAGTTTAGAGAGTACTTACAAGAGACTTACGATATCGCTTACTATAGGAACCCTCATAACAGTTGAGAAAATCGAACTTATGTTCTTATAGGATATAAATTAATTTCTTATTATATATTCCAACTCTGATTACCTATCCAACAAAACTATTTGATAGCCTGTAAAACCAATTAATCAAGATTAAAGTTGGGCTATGCATGGCGGATCCATCTAATTATATGGATATATTGATGATGATGAGTTGATCCCTTATATATATATATTGGTGGGATTTGGTTCCCACATGATGAAGAAAAAGGCAGTCCCCCAATTATTAATATATTATATAATTGAGGGGTTAATCTTGATACTAATTATAAAGTTTATTTTTTTATATTTATTATTTTTTTTAAATTATCTTTATTAATATTCTCTCAACAATAATCAAGTAGGAGAATGAGGAAGGAGTTAAGAGAGATTATTAAGATATTTTAGACAAAATACTATATATTAATTAATTTAACTAATTCTCTTAATCAAATTAAATTAGTTAAATATATTATATATTAAGAATCGAAAGAATTTTTTTTTTTATAAACAAAGAACAACATGTATATATGTGTATCTATGGGAGTATAGATAAATGTTTAATAAAAAATACCACTTCCACTAAGTGATTTTTTCATTTGGTAGTACAAAGATAAGGTATTGAAAATGGCATTGGTCTTATAACCAATAGAGACTATGATTCAAAGGCTAAGGTTAAAGATATCCCATAGTTAAATGGGGTCAATCAGGCCATATATTATAATAATATAAATTTAATTATAATATATAAAAATATTTATATATAACTTTAACAAGAGTACTATTTATCTAAAAAGGTATTAATTTAATAGTTAATGAAATTATTATACACAATCCAACAGAATATATTGACTAAGATACGAATATGACCCGCTGCTTTTCTTTTATGAGACTCAAAACCACGTCGTTTGATGCTCTATTGAGAAAAAAATAGAATACAACCAAGTGAACCTACCTAAAACTCTTTGATTAGGCCTATCACAAAGTTACTTTATTGGTAAATTTATTTAAGAAATATTTACATATTTTAAAAATGACATGTCATATAAATTTTATCTAATTAAAATATAATAATTCAGTTAATAATTCATAAAAAATTCATGATTTATTATATTTTTAACAAAAATAAATATTTTAATTTAAAAAATAAAAATTTATCTAAATGAAATTAAGAAGTTTATTTTTTTAAAAATAAAATAAAATATAATTATTTTATATGAGTTGTCTATCAATTAAAATTAAAATATTTTAAGGTGTGGTATTTTAATTACATTGGATTTCAAATAACATGATAATATAAGTATTTTTTTCTTATTTTATTGGTCAATTGAACTAGGTTTTAATGTCATGGTCAAAATAATAAAATATCAGTGGGTAGTGGGGCCCACCATTTACAGCTCGCGCTCGTAAGGAAGGTTTCCATTTTTCTAACGTTTTCCCATTTGTTAATTGTCTATGAAATTATTAAGCTCTGTTTCCTATTTTAAAAGTTACGAGTATTATATTTGCATACTTTTATTCCAATATAAAAAGCTAAGAATAATAATTAAAAACATGTATTAAGAAAAATGGTTTCTTGCAAAAGCTTCTAATCATGTACTCTTATCAGTTATACTCATCCGTTCCTAAATTTTTAAAATAATGACAGTTAAACTCATTTTTAGATTTCTACGATATATATTATCCATATATTTAGAGGTAAATTTAAAATTTCAACATATAACTCTTAACTTTCTTTTAAGAAAATTGATGCATATTAATATATTTAAATTGGATATAGTAAAACTATAAAAGGACAATAAGCGTTGGCTTGGACTCCCACTTTACTGTACGTGGTGTGGACAACTCGGCCACAGCCCCACGAAGACGACACACCTGGCTGACAGGTTGACACCGACACATATATTATGGTATATTTTTAATTTTTATATCTTTTATTTATGCTAAAATACCTTTTTCCTTAAAAATTTGAGTGTTTACTTTCAAGACGTGTCATGATGGATTTGGAAGAAACGTTTCTAGTGCGTTGTTATTTTCTTCAAAAGGAAATATATATTTGATTATATTCCATATCAAAATATACCCCATGCATATCTTGAGACTCTGACCCATGAAACACATAAAAACTCGTTAAAATCAATTTTAATGATATAAATAATTTATATTCTTAAAAATTATTTAACTATAATCATATTCAATTAAATAAATTTGAATAATTACATCCAATATAATCATCACGAATTAAAATCAAATCCAAAATTTATTAGACTAGTGTATCGATACATGAGTCAATCCTCTCATCAATAGTTTTGACAGGATAATCTGGCTGGACATTATATTTTTGTCCTTGAGTTTAAAATAAATTTGTTGAGAAAAAAAGGGCAAAAAAATAGTTTATCGTATTCGTGACTAAATGTAAAGAAGTCCATTTTAATTAGGATGTGACCCCTATCCAAATTCAAAGTGCACTTGATGTAGTGGAAATTTTATTAATAAATAATATTATTTTTTATCTTTAATATATTTTTTTAATTAATTTAAATAAATTAATTAATTATGATAAATATAATATAATCTATTCAAAATATTTATATATAAATTATAACTTATAATATTATATTATATATCAGTTTATAAGTTAGATAAATTAATTTAAAAATAAATAAATATTATATACAATAAATTAAAATATTATATTTAAAAATAAATTTAATATTTTAAATAATTATTAAGTATAAAAAATAATATATAAATATTTTTAAAAGTATCTTGTGAGCAATGAAACTTGTTCTACACTATTTTTTATTCTTCATTAAAAAAGAACTACTAGCTTATTTCCGTTTGAATATATAAAAACAAAAATAAAAATAGTCTCAACTTTCAAGATTCGTAAAAAGGGGGCAAAAGCAGCTTTCAAGAGACAAAGAAACATACTCCAATATATCGTCTCGTATCGTAATCATGAAGTATGCTCGTCTATCACGTGATACAATTAAGTAACGCGCGCATGTACCTCTTGATTGTAACAAACGATGATGGCAATCACGGTAATATTCTTCAATAATGAGGGTCAAACATTCTGACAACCCCCACTCCCACATACTTTGTCGTCACGCGCGGGATCTATTTGTACTCTTTCCCTTCTTCCTCACTTGTCCTCCGCCCGATCTATCACTATACCGACTTTTTTGACTAAATATATGAATCCAACGGCCAATGTTAAAGAAAAATTTTGTTCCTCATCAAGAGAAGGGAAAAATAAGAAATTGTTTATTTATTTGGCAAATTTGTTATTATTTTTTTAACAAAACAGGGACAAATTTTGTTGTTGGTTACATCATGAAACTCTCCATCTCTATCCACAGTTCATTGAATCCTTGCAGCTTGATCTAACTATAAATAATTAAAGAGACGCAACATTTTATATACTTAGATTAATTAATTAATATATTCTTTTTTATTACCTTGGAAAAGATTTCGTTACAAGTTAAATTTTGAATAAAATAATATGCTTGTCTTCTTTTGATTGAAAGACCCGATATAAGCTTAATTATCTAAGCTTTTTATCCTAGATAAAATTTTAAAAATAGGCTTATAGAAAAAATGAGTTTTTGGATAGCTTATAAAAAAAGACTTTTAGAGAAAAATTTATAAAAAAAAAGTAATTTTGGATAAATGAGTGTTTAGATAGTTATTATCAAAAGGGATTTTGTAATTGAAAAATTACTAAAAAGGGTATGTATGAGAGATGAGAGAGGGTAAAAAAGATAGAGGAGAGATGAAAGAGGGTGAAAAAGATAGAGGAGAGATGAGAGATAGTGGAAAAAATAGAGGAGAGAGGGTGTAAGAAAAAGTAATGGTAAAATAGTAATTGAGTAATTCATAAGCTTTTTTACTATTCTAAAAGCTACTCTGACTAGTTTATCTGAAACTATGATTTTAAACCATAGTTTGGTTCAAACTAAAATTTGGATAAATATGACTGTTTGTTTTAAAATTTCTCCAAACTAAAATTTGGGCCAGAAGCCTTTTTAAAATCTAGGTTTAGAGGTTTTTTAAATAGGCCCTAAAAGTGAAATCATATCAAATATACTTTTTATGTTAATTTTGTGCATTATTATTTCTTTATAATCTAGCTCTGTTTAGATTTAAGCTTTCTTTTTTAATATTAATTAGGAATAGCTATTTTATTTGCATTCATATAGTTAGCATCTCGTGCTTAAATAACTAAAATTTATTTTATATGTTAATTATAATAATAAGATATGTAATTAATTTGTAAGTATACAAAATCTAGTTTTTTTATGGATACCCAGCCAAGTAAAGTTTGTTCTTTGTAATTTGAATCGACATAAGATGCGTTTGATTTGAAATTCTAAACTTTATATATGTTAAAAATATTCTTTTAAAGTAAGAGTAATTTTTTTTGGGTACAAGAATTTTTAAAAATAAATTAGGCTCATCTACGATCTAAGGGCAGGGTAAAATCTCATTTTCTCTTAAGCGATACTAATGTCGGGTAAATCGAGTAATCTATTACCTTCAGGCGTAAACTTAGGTAGTCAGGAGTTATGATATCTTCCTAAGCGCCGCGACTGGAATCACAATAAAGTGATACTCCTCAAGGATCGAACACGCTCTAAATAATCGTATATCTCATCCCTTCATCAGTTGAACCTACGGATAATAAATCATATAAGAATAATTTATATTCTTTAAAGTAGGTAAGTAATATCCTTCTACAAAAAGGTAACACAATCTTAAATGTGATCTTAATTAATTAAAGATAAATGCTTTTTAATCAATAAACATGGATTTCATCCGTAAATACCGATCTCGTTGAGACAAATTCTAGATTAGATTTAGGGAAGATATTTTAGATATTTAAATATTAATTAATCATGATTATAATTTTTATTTAAGATCTAATCAATTAATAACATACTTATTATATGATGTGTTTAGTTTAGATTCTAGAAAAAATTAATTTTGGAGAACGAATTTTGTAAAATAAATTTTATATTAAAAGTAATTTAAAAAAAAAAATAAATATTTAGATTATTGTTATCAGAATATTTTTTTATAAGTAAATTAAATTATTAAAAAATATTAGGTAAAATAATAATTATCAGCAAAGACACGCAATAAAAGAGAGATAAGACAAAAATTTATAGGTAAAATTATTATTTTATATTGAGAATTAAAAAAAATGGTGCAATTAATTTTTAGGAAACCATTATTTTATTTCATAAAGATACTTTTAAACTCAAACTATAATTTAAGTCTATTTTTTTTTTTTTCAAACTAAACATACAGTCAAGATTTTCCCAAGTTTTACTCCAAGCTGAATGACAGCTGTCAGCTCGAGATTCCGAGCCGACTCATCTAGACAAATTGAAGCCGGCTTCCTGGGCCCCGTATAACTGCACTATCATATACGTCACTGCAAATATCTAATAGCTTATCATATATACGCGAACATTTCGATGATAAGTCAGTGTACTTATATCTGCAAGTTCAAATGTCCTGTATATATTTATAGAGAGAGACATTTTTTTCTGAGGAGCGAGAAAGCGAGTATAATAGTCCATTCTAAGGAGAGAGAAAATCCAGGAGATAGAAAGCTCGCCCCCCTCTGCTCTGTTCTGGTGCGTTTGTTTTCTGGCTTTGAAGGTGAGAGACGTGAGAACTTCCTCAGAAATCACTCTAATTTTCCGAATCTGTTGGTTTAGAGTCGACAGGCTTTTCCATGTGATTTTATTTTGTTTTCGCCATTCTTTTATATTTTCTCTCTCTTTTTGAAGCTTTTTTCCTCTCTTGCATCCTGGATTCCTATATAGATTAAAGCTACTTTCTCGTTTTCTTTGATCGTCTGAGACAGAGTCAACTCGTTTTCCACTTTTCCGTCCTTGCCTGAATTTTCGATAAATTTGCAATTCTGGTAGTTTTCTTTATTAAACGCTACGCTGGGTCTAGTTAATGATTTCATTCATGTTTTGGATTCGAACTGTTAATCATTTTCATCTGATTTGTAACGTTGCTCAATTTCTCTAACTTGTTTTTTCATGTGATATTTGCAGATCTAGTTTGCTATTGCTCATACTCGTACCTTCTTTTCTAATCGAAGCTGGGGCGGCTACGATGTCGTCTCTCAGTAGAGAATTGGTTTTCTTGATTTTACAATTTCTGGAAGAGGAAAAGTTCAAAGAGACTGTTCACAAGTGGGGCTTATGCCATTTTAAGTTTGTTATTTGTTATATATGATTATTTTTAATATTTATTTTTTACCACATTTATAACCTTTTTTCTCCTTTCTTGTAATAATAGGCTTGAACAAGAGTCTGGATTTTTCTTTAACATGAAATATTTTGAAGATGAAGTACACAATGGCAATTGGGATGAGGTTGAAAGATATCTCTCTGGTTTCACAAAAGTTGATGATAATCGGTATTCAATGAAGATATTTTTTGAGATTAGGAAGCAGAAATACCTTGAAGCATTAGATAAGTAAGCTTACAAGTCCACTTTAGACTTGGTTGGCAGTTAATGTTTGAAAATTAGACCTTAATTTGAACTGTATAAATTGTTATAGGCACGACAGGTCCAAGGCAGTTGAAATATTGGTGAAAGATTTAAAAGTTTTTTCCACATTCAATGAAGACCTATTCAAGGAAATCACACAGCTCTTGACTTTGGAGAATTTCAGGTATATATACACCCATATATGCTTTGTTCCACTTTTACTGTAAACTTCTGTAGGCACAGACAATGAATTTCTCATACTACAGGGAAAATGAACAATTGTCAAAGTACGGTGATACAAAGTCTGCAAGGGCAATCATGTTGATTGAACTTAAAAAGTTGATTGAAGCAAATCCCTTATTCCGTGACAAATTGCAGTTTCCCAACCTTAAAAACTCAAGATTACGAACTCTCATCAATCAAAGGTAAATTACTCAAAAAATACAAAATCCAACATACGAAAACACTTAATTTAAAAGTTGTGCACTGTCTGTTGAATAACTTCTCAGTACATGCTGGCAATGGGGTTGTTTCTGGTATCCTTGTTCGCCACTGAATTAGCTCATCCTCCAATTTCAGAATTCTTTGAGCATTGTTGTATACATGCATTATGTAGTCCAGCCATTGAACCCTTATTTAAATAGAATCTATCTCCTGTACAATGTAATGTAGTATTTGGTTGAGAAGTGTGTTCTTCAATTCATCAAGGCAGTGTAAATTGGTGAGAAAGTGGTGCTACTGTATATGCTTTTGCATAGTATATCTTCTTCTAAGTCCTTTCTAATCTTTTCTAATTACAGCTTGAATTGGCAGCATCAGCTCTGCAAGAATCCACGGCCAAATCCAGATATTAAAACTCTTTTTGTGGATCACTCCTGTGGACAGCCAAATGGTGCACGGGCTCCATCACCTGCTAATAATCCGCTACTTGGATCCTTACCAAGGGCTGGAGGGTTTCCTCCTCTAGGTGCACATGGGGTGGGCTACTAACTGATTATCTACATTCCTCTGGTTTTATAGGCATTGCATAGTTCTTCTTTAATTTCATTGTGATATTTACTTTGGCGCTGACCATTGTGTTGGGCTTAATTGGTGTATAGCCATTTCAACCTACCACGGCACCCCTGGCAGCACCCCTGGCAGGCTGGATGTCAAATCCTACCCCTGTAGCCCATGCTGCAGTTTCTGGAGGAGGAGCTATAGGTCTTGGTGGTCCTTCAATCTCTGGTAATGCATTGTTTTGCTTTCTGTTATCTCCTAGTCTTAGTTTGTAGTGGTGCTTGATTATTGAATGCTATATTTAGTTTGATCTGCTAACCTGAGCATGCGTTATTGTCTTTTTAAGCTGCTTTGAAGCACCCTAGGACCCCTCCAACTAACCCATCTGTTGACTACCCATCTGGAGATTCTGACCACGTATCTAAGAGACCAAGGCCAATGGGAATGCCAGATGAGGTAATTTGGTATAAGTTATTTTCGCCTTTGTCTTGTAATTCTAGTAATTTATTACCGGATAAATCATTGTCCTCTTCCCTAAGAGGTGCCGAAATTATATGAATCTCATTTCTGTTTTGGAAATCACTTTTTTCCTTGAAACCAGAATATGACTGAAATCATCTCAAAAATAATATTTTTTTATTGATTTTTTATAAAAACCATAATCTACTATTTTATTTTACATCAAAATCATAAGTTTAATTTATTATAAAAAATTGCTATATCCTTGCTTATGTTTATTGATGTAGATTTGATACAAATGTTATTGTTGAAATTAAATTATTAAATTTAAATTACTTGTCACTTAACTACTCAATATTAAGATAATATTTTGGATATTTCTTTTTTCATTAATATATTTTTTTATGATTTTATCAAATACTTATAGAATTTTGTAGTTTAATAAATACAAAATTTGCTGTATTTTATATTAGTCCAATATAATATAACACTTGTTACATTTTATAGTAGTTGTCAGTGTATGTTGATCAGTATAGTATTCGCAGCTTATTTTTCGTATCAAGAATATAATGCACATTTTTAGATTTCATCAGAGAGGATTTTACATTTTTAAAACATACATGAGAAATGTGTGATATAATTTAAGTATCTCTAGAAAACTAATTTACATTTATATTTTATCAATTGGTTATAAGAAAGTTCTGACCCCTCACATTTATACTATCAATGTTCAATCATTTTGTGCAGGTGAATCTATCTGTTAATGTGTTACCAGCTGCATTACAGGGTCACGGGCATGGCCAATCTTTCAATGCACCTGATGACTTACCAAAGACTGTTACACGAACTCTGAATCAGGGTTCAGCTCCAATGAGCATGGACTTTCATCCAGTTCAACTGAGTTTACTTCTTGGTCTGCTTCTATTTAAAGGCCTTTAGACAGTTTCATCGACATGCTTAATTGTTACATGTATTTCCTGCTCATATTGACAATTGACTATAATTTTTTTTTATTTATGCAATATGTCAGTTGGTACCATTGTGGGGGACATTTCTTTGTGGGAAGTGGGCTCACGGGAGAGATTGGTATCAAGGAACTTTAAAGTTTGGGATCTAAGTGCCTGCTCAATGCCACTTCAGGTTCTCTCTTCTTGTTCATTGATGTCCTTGATGTATATATGCGCCCAACTCCTAGTTTGTTAATATTGAAATTACTGAATTGAAAACTAATCATGATTAAAATCAGGCTGCTCTTGTCAAAGATCCCAGTGTTTCTGTCAACCGTGTGATTTGGAGTCCTGATGGTGCTTTATTTGGTAAGTTGAGAGTCTTTGGACACTTCAATGTTGGATTTAATTATTTGATTAATATGAACTTTCAAAAATCAACCAGATCCATTGCTAATGTCTCTGTTTATATAATTAACAGGAGTTGCGTACTCAAGGCATATTGTTCAGATATACTCATACCATGGTGGGGATGATGTGCGCCAACACCTGGAGGTATATTGTGGAGAATGTTTACTCTCAGCTTGCTTTCTGTTCTATTGATGCCCATTTGTTCTGTGATTATTCAATTGTAAGCCTCTTATGTAGATTGATGCTCATCTTGGTGGAGTGAACGATCTTGCATTTTCCCACCCAAATAAGCAATTGTGTGTCATAACTTGTGGTGATGATAAGACCATTAAGGTAAGTTTGTGTTTGTCCAAAATGAGTATGGTTTGGAGAAGTTGATAAATTTTTATAACTATGTGCTTGAATTTAAGGTTTGGGATGCTGCTACTGGTGCAAAACAGTTTACTTTTGAAGGTCACGAGGCTCCAGTCTATTCTGTTTGTCCTCATTACAAAGAAAACATTCAGGTCTTGCTGAGCATTTTAGTGGAGCTAATACGATTCGTTTAGCTATCCCATTTTTTACAGTTGGTTTACTTTTCTGATGCTCTATGCTTTGTTGGTGTAGTTTATATTTTCAACAGCATTAGATGGAAAAATAAAAGCATGGTTGTATGACAATTTGGGTTCTCGTGTTGATTATGATGCTCCTGGTCGTTGGTGCACAACCATGGCTTACAGCGCTGATGGTACAAGGTTTAGATTCTAAACCATGGCTACTTGTCTTGTGCTGTTTTTGGCTTTATGGTTAAATTATAATGTGAGTTTCATTACTTGTGTAAAAAGTACTTCTGGTTAATGTATGTTCTAGGCTCTTTTCATGTGGGACAAGCAAAGATGGGGAATCCTCAATTGTCGAATGGAATGAAAGTGAAGGAGCTGTCAAAAGGACATATCAAGGATTTCGTAAAAGATCATTGGGCGTTGTGCAATTTGATACAACAAAAAATCGATTTTTGGCTGCTGGGGATGATTTCTGCATTAAATTCTGGGATATGGACAACGTTCAACTTTTGACAACTATTGATGCTGATGGGGGTCTACCTGTAGGTGCCTTCTGTTTTTGCAAATTGGAAAATTGCTCTCTGGAAATAGTGGTAAATTAAATTGTTGTTGCCTTCTTGATTTCTAGGCAAGCCCACGTATCCGTTTCAACAAGGATGGAACCCTCTTGGCTGTTTCTGCAAATGAGAATGGAATTAAAATTTTAGCCAATGCAGATGGAATAAGATTGTCACGAACATTAGAGAATTCTGCATTCGAGGCATCAAGAACATCTGAAGTCATAAAGGTAAATTTGTAGATGTCAAGGTTTCCGTCTCTCTTATTAAACCTAGATTAACATACAATGTTCTGTGGCAGGCCGCAATAAATCCAATTTCAGCTGCTGCTGCTGCTGCAAGTGGTGCTGCACTTGCAGAGAGGGGCTCATCTGTAGTAGCTATTGCAGGAATGGTCTGTCAATCTTGTCCTTATAGTAATGCTAAGACGCAACTCTGGTTTCTTTTTTTCAGCTCATTAATTTATTCTTTTCTCCCCCTTTCACGATAAAAAAGGATGATCCTTTTAATTTTATCATATAGTTATTAATAACTACAAGTGGATCTTATTTCACCAGAATGGGGATGCTCGGAACATGGGTGATGTTAAACCTAGAATTGCCGAAGAATCCAATGATAAGTCAAAGATATGGAAGCTCACTGAAATCAATGAACCATCTCAATGTAGATCGTTGAAACTAGCTGAGAATCAGAGAGTAACCAAGGTATGTTAAGTGCTTAGTATTTGTGTTCAGTATCCAACCTTCAAAATTTTAACCGAATCAATTACCTTTCACAATAGCCATTTCAAGTAGCAATCTTACGGGTATTTTCTTTTCCTGCCCTAAAAATGCTAGCCTGTCAAATAGAAATATTTAGAGGCTACAAAACTCCATTATGTCATCTGAATTACTGCTTAAGACAGCATATAGTTGGCATTAGTACATGCAAAATGAAACGAAAAATATCAGATTGCTGCTTCCTTTCCTGGTCAGCTTTGTTCTTTTTTGTAATATATATAAATATCTATATATATATGTACAGATATATATTCATTTATGCTAACTTCACCAATTGGATACTGTATCAATCATTCCTTGAACTTCCTTCTTATAATATTTCTCAGCCCTCTTCAAAAATCAAATTGTTCTGATTCTCTTGCTCCTACAGATATCAAGGTTGATATATACAAATTCAGGTAATGCGATACTGGCATTATCATCAGATGCAGTTCACCTGCTCTGGAAATGGCAGCGAAGTGACCGAAATTCTTCTGGCAAGGTGAGAAAGTGTGAAGGTACTTTTGTCAGAATTTCCTTTACTCAAGATTTTGAATAACGGTGATGTTGTTTCTGCATTTTGGTCCTTCATTCTGCAGGCCACTGCCAGTGTCTCACCACACTTGTGGCAACCATCGAGTGGCATCTTGATGACCAATGACATTTCTGACAGCAATCCTGAGGATGCTGTGCCTTGCTTTGCTCTCTCCAAAAATGATTCTTATGTGATGTCAGCATCAGGAGGGAAGATTTCACTGTTCAATATGATGACTTTTAAGGTGACTTATGGCCCCTATCTGCTCATGAATTTTATTCGTGATGTGCAATTAACCAACCTTAATCTTGGCCATGCAGACAATGACAACTTTCATGCCTCCACCACCTGCAGCAACCTTTCTTGCTTTCCACCCTCAGGATAACAATATTATCGCTATTGGGATGGATGATTCCACCATTCAGATATATAATGTCCGTGTGGACGAGGTAGCAATTCTGTCTGTTAAGAATTTGCTTTCTCAATTACGGTTTAAGATTTTAGATATTTAATGTTTACGCTGAGTTCTTTGTGCAGGTTAAAAGTAAACTTAAAGGTCACACCAAAAGAATAACCGGCCTTGCTTTCTCTCATGCATTGAATGTGTTAGTTTCATCTGGGGCAGATGCTCAGGTGATTATTATTATTATTTTTTGTTGATCTGTCTTCAGACTCATGTTTTTCTATGATTAAAATTGGTATTTGCTGAGTTCAACAACAACAACAACAAAGCCTTATCCCATTAAATGGGGTCGGCTACATGGATCATACGACGCCATTGTGCTCTATCAAAAACTGAATCCTTGGTTAAGTTATTGACTAGGAGATCCCGCTCAATGACCTCGTTGAGCGTTCTCTTTGGTCTTCCTCTATTCCTTTTAACCGGGCTCCATACTATTTGATCCACCCTCCTCACTGGCGCATCCCTTGGCCTTCTTTGTACGTGTCCAAACCACCTAAAACGGTTCTCTACCATTTTCTCCTCAATAGATGCCACTCCAACTCTTCTCCGTATTTGTTCATTACGAATCTTATCTTTTCTTGCTGAGTTCACAAAAAAAAAAAAAAAATTTAGTTGCTGGAACTTCTATTATTGTGTCTTTTACTAAGATTTCATGAAGCATTCATCTCTTATCGGCAAGCCATGAAATCTGTCCTCACAAGTTCTTATTAATTGTTCAGCTTTGTGTGTGGAATACTGATGGATGGGAAAATCAGAAGAGTAGGTTCTTGCAGATTCCTGCAGGGAGGACTGCAACGGCACAGGCAGAAACCCGTGTACAGTTTCACCAGGATCAGATACACTTCTTGGTTGTACATGAAAGTCAGCTTGCCATATATGAAACAACAAAACTAGAATGTCTAGAGAAGGTAAGATTGATAAGTTCAATATGTTGGGTTTGTTTGATCTTTTCCTCTGCCTTTATCTGATATAAAGAGTTTTAACTGCAGTGGTTTCCAAGAGACTCCACTGCACCTATATCAGCTGCAACTTTCTCATGTGATAGCCAGCTGATATACGCCAGCTTTTTAGATGCAACAGTTTATGTCTTCAGTGCATCAAACCTCAGATTACGTTGTCGTATCAATCCTTCTTCTTATCTTTCTGCCGGTGTCAGGTAATGCCATCTTTTACCAGTCAGTTTTTCTCATTAGGCATGATACTTGTACCAGGATGTCAACGGTCAATTATCTCCAATTTCTGTTTTTAGCTTGTTCCAAGAATTATCGGATAGAGATAGAGATGATAATTTCGTTTGAAGTCTGTCAAAACCCAAAGCCCGTGTAGTCCTTCTCCTCTATGAAATCTTTTGCCTCATGAAGTAAGTCGGGCACATGTCGTATTTCTTTCACACAAATATCCTTTGGACGATTTTAGCTCACAAATTTTCACATTGGAGGAATTTAAATTCTCCCTTTATGTTTTTTGTGAAAATTTGAAGGATTGAAAATAGAGAAAAAATAAAGCCTTAAAATATTATTAATCTTTAAATGAATGAGAATACAAATAGGTATTTATATAGGCAAAAATATAAGCTAATAGGCTAAACTTACAATCAATTATAATCCTAATATCTCAGATTTATTCTTCTAAAATATGATAATTTAATATTCAAATCTGATCCTAAATAATATTCAAACTTAATTTTAGATAATTAATTAAATAACTAATAAAGCATAATATTAATTAATTAATAATTAATTTTAAACTAGCGTATTTCAATACTCCTCTCAAGCTGGATCTATAGCTTGAATACTTATGCTTCTCAACACTCTCTCTCAAGCTGGGAGGTAGCTTAGATGTGAGCAACATCATTATAGAAGAACCATAATTGATTGGATCTTAAATCTGGATCTTAAGACAAAGCTGCAAACTTGACGAAGAACATCATTGTTGGATGCCTGACAAGAACATTTGTAAGAGAGGAACTTGATGAAGAATCATATGTATTATTTAAGAGCAACATGCTCATATAATCATGGTAACCCACTTGGGTTTACACACTAATATAACCTCACTTAAGGGAGATGAACTAACCCAATAATCTATGAGATTTTGTGGGAAGAGATCCAAGTTACCCTCTTCCATCATATGCATTATTCTCACTTGAAGGCGTGCCTTCTCTTTAGGCTTGACTTTTTTCTTTATCGAGACTTTAGCTGAGATTTAATATTTCTATTCTGATACCATGTGAAAATTTGAATGATTGAAAATAGAGGAAAAATAAAGCCTCAAAATATTATTAATCTTTGAATGAATAAAAATACAAATATGCCTTTATATAGGCAAAAATATAAGCTAATAGATTAAATTTAGAATTTATCATAATTCTAATATCTTATATTTATTCTTCTAAAATATGATAATTTAATATTCAACTTTGATTCTAAATAATATTCAAACTTAATTTTAGATAATTAATTAAATAATTAACAAAGCATAATATTAATTAATTTTAAACTAGCGCATCTTAACATTCTCCTACAAACTGGATCTACAATTTTATACTTGTGTTTCTCAACATAAGGTAATATACATGCAGAACTGCCTGAGGAACCCTGTGAATTTAGGCCATAAGTTGAATACGCCAGCTGATGGAAATCCTATAAAAACCTACTAAGGCGGAGGAAATTATAATATTTTATCAATGTTAGGGTTAGGAACTAATATTTTATTAAGTGAATATAAGTATTTTTTTCTTGTCAAGTTTGTTCTAATATTACATCTCAGTTTTTTCTTAATAATCTTTTATGAAGTTCGTGTTGTTGAATCCTATCCCTGGTTCACATGCAGCAGTTCCAATGTACAACCACTCGTGGTGGCAGCACATCCACAAGAACCAAATCAATTTGCTTTAGGATTGTCAGACGGCGGAGTTCACGTGTTTGAGCCGCTCGAGTCTGAAGGCAAGTGGGGTGTGCCTACTCCCATTGAGAATGGATCAGCAAGTACTGTGGTAGCTTCTTCAGATCAAGCCCAGAGATAAGCTGTGTAAGCCTAAGACAAGTTTCTTTACAAACTTGGCTTTTGCTGGCTATTCCAACAACCAGGCATATATATATATATACACACCTTAGTTTATGCAGAGACTATTCCAACCAACCACTCTCTAAAAGATCCACTGCATTTTCTGGGCTGTTCGTAATCACATTACCAGACATTTCAAGTTGAATCACACTGCAGATTGGGTAAATTCTTTTGGCTATCTTCAAGCTTCTGGCCCTTTATAATAGAGATCCCAAATTCTTTGCTTCATGCAGTGTCTGCAAGTAACTTGCTCCTAGTCTTCTTGTCATTTATGAATATAGTAAAGTATTTATATTGTGTAGTTTGTAATTTTTATGACACGTAATGTACTGAAGAATGAGTAGCAAAGATGTGGATTTTGACAAAGTTGGTTTATAGGATTTATGTCTTTAGGAGATTCAAATAGCATAGTTTCTCAAAACTTCTTTGGTGTATTTACCTGTTTATGTCATATAAAATGCCGATGATGATTACATGTTATTTTTTTTTTGGTTATATAATTTTTAGAAAAGAATTGGGTTCACCTACGATTTAAGGGTAGGACGAAGTCTCCATTCTTCTTAGACGATACAAGTCGTCTATTACTCTCAGGCATAAATTTAAGTACTTAGGAGTTAAGATGCCTCCCCAAATGCTGCGATTAGAATTACAATAAAGTGGTATTTTTTAGGGATCGAACAGATTTCAAATAGTCGTATTTTTTACCCTTTCATTAATAGAACCTACGGATGATGGGTTGATGATTACATGTTATGATAAACCAATAATACTCCTAATACCAAAGTTCGAGGTGCGAAAATACTACGTTGTGTGTTTTTCGTTGGTTCAGTAATAATCAACGAATACTCCATGACTTGCTAATGCTCAAGACTGTTTGGTGCGGGGACATGGACGTAAATGCATATATGCTCGGCTTCTCTCACGTAGTTTTCAACAAGCGGGCTCTATCATTCCAAGTGCCATGGCTTCATTACTATTTTACGAAAATTTAGGGGCAATTAATATCTTTGTACCCAAAATCTCCTTAGAAGGATATTAAAATTACTTAGCCTATTAAACAAAATAATTTCATGATTGATACTTCGTTGGTTTTTATAAGATAAAAGTAAAACAACGCTCATTCAAAAAGTTTGTTAGAATTAATTAGAGAAAATAAATATATAAAAACATTACGGTGAAATTGGTTTGCTTTTACCTCTTATACCCGAGTTCAAACCTAAAAAAAGTATATAATCAATTGAGAGTAAAAATTGATTAAAAATACATTAGATATGTAGACCTCTCTAAAGCGTATCTTATAAAAAAATATTCTTATTCAAAAAATTGTATTTTATAAAATGTAATGGAGTGAGTATTAAAGAAGGGCAAAGTTGAAAAATACCTGGAATCTTAATTGCTTAGATGTGTCCTTTTGGTGGGTGTGCTTTAGGTAAAAAATGTAAATATATTTGAAACGGAATAGGCCCTTAGTTTTTTTTTTGATAGAGTTCAACAGTATCCTTAAATTGATAACTAGAAACTAATTTCTCTTATTATTTGATTAGTTTCCTATAGTTTATTTTAATTGAATTAGGCCTTTATTGTTTGATCCAATAATTTTAGTTTACAACCTTTATGAAATTTTATTGATAGAAATACGAGAGTGTTAAATGAAATGAAATTCTAAAGATAAGAAAATAACAATTTTTACACTCAAATGAATACTTATAAGGGATCAAACTATAATGTTTCAATTCAAATAAAATAAACTATTAGAATCTGATTCCATATTAAGGTAAACTATAAGGATTTACATATTAATTTTTCTTACTTAAAATAGAGGGAGAACAAATTTGATTGTTTGAAAAGCCCAAAAATTTATCAGTACAATCAATCATTTTCCACAATTAATATGTATCATGAACACCCATCGTCCGTGAGTTCAGCTAGTGAAAGAGTGAGACATGTGACTATTTGGAGCGTGTGTTGCGTATTCGATCCCTGAGGAGTACCACTTTATTGTGGTTCTAATCACGATACTTAGGGAGACATCCTAACTCCTAGATGCTTAAGTTTACGCTTAAGGGTAATTGAAGGCTCGCTCTGCCCGATAGTGGTATCTCCTAGGAAGAAGAGAGATTTTACCTTATCTTTGGATTGTGAGTGAGTCCAATCCCTTTCTAAAAAAATTTCTATCAAACAAAAAAATGTATCATGAACCCTAAGGAGATTGTGGGTTTAAATCTCCAAATGATATAAGGGGGTGTGAGTGTATGTGTGTGATAGGTGTATGTAGATCCCCTTCACTGTGGGAAGGTTTTTTTTTTAAGGAAAACACAAAATGATCATTAAATACACATAGTCTTATACAGAACAGAATGAAATGGAAGTAGGAGGCTGTAAAGTTACAACTAGTAAAAATATTGCAGTGAACTTTCAAAAAACAAACTACAGAAAAGCTGCTATAAGGAGGCTTTAGATGTCTTTGAAAATAGTGCAGCTAGCGATCCGATCGCCACTAAGGGCTTGCAGAAAAAGCTTATCAATACACTAAATATGAAGAATACTGGATTCTTCAAACATAGAAGGGAAAGGCGAAGACGCTCGTTGTTATAGATCAGAACATTCTAGCTTTGACAGCAGAAATTGATGCAGCACACTTCCATTAAAAAGGATGAAAACAAGACATGATTTGGTATTGCTAGAGCCTTGGCACTTTCGAAGAAAAATAGACCCATCCATTACACAAGTGGGGAAGGTTGTCCACAGCACTTGTGCTTAGGCAAGGGTCATAAAAAAAAAAGAAATGTAGCACGAACAAGTTATGAAGTTAACAAGAAGATTGTGTAGATGGGCAACACAAGTTGGCTCAATTGACACAATAGAACTGACGTAATAAGGATGTCAAAGATCTCAAGAAAAATTACAATTCAAAACAAACTTGACACGGAATGAAATCGCACCTCTGTCTCCGTCTCGAATCCTCAAACAGCACCCATTCAGGTTACTAGTTTGATAAGGAGACGTAATTTCATTAAAGTAAGAGGCATCAATAATACACATTCTAGGCATAGAAAGAAGTGATGATAATGACAATTACTTTTAATTCTTAAATACACAGAGGCTTTCCGACAGTAGGCTTGTGAAGTAAGTAACCGTTGTGAAATATACATAATTACTTTTACGCTTTTGATTATCCGCTATCTTATTTAAGCGAAGACGGTGGATAATGATGTCTAGAGGTTGTTCCCATATCTTTTATGAACCAAATTTACCAATTTAGCATCATTTTAAATCAATATCATCAATATATATAAATAAAATATATATTATTTACCATTGTGCAATTTTATTTATACTCTATTAACAACTAAATCTTTAAATATATTATTAACTCACAAACCCCATTTAATAACTTTATTAAACATTTTTTTAATCTTTCTCTTTTAATCTTTCTCTAACTTCTTCGTAGAATTTAAAATTATCCATTCTATCATCTTCGTTGATGCCTCCAACCACCTTTAAGGGGTAGAACTAGGGGAGGAGTAGAGGGGGCGGTTGCCCCTCCTGCTACCGAAATTCCCCTGTACCCCTTGGCTAATGAAAAAAATTAGAAAAATTTTAGACAATAACCATTTTAATTAATTTGTTCTCAAAAGCCCTAAAAAAACTCTGAAATTTTACTGTAGTTTAGGGGCTCAACTAAAATTAATTTTGTGACATCGAAAGATAGAAATACCTTACTAGTAAAGAAAAAAGAATCAGGACTTTAATAAAAATAATAAAAAAATTAACAAGACAAATAAAGACATTAATAAGAAAAATAATAGAGTTAATAAGAACAATAAAAAAATTAACAAGACAAATAGGGTCATTAAAAAAAATAGGGACAATAACAGAAATAATAAGACGAATATAAATATTAACAAAAACAATAAAAAAATTAACAAGACGACTAGAGATATTAATACGACAAATAAAAATATTAACAAGATAAATAGAGATCTAGTTAATGCCATTTTTGTCTTATAAATGCCCTATTGTTCTTATTTAAGCATCTATTTGTCTTGTTAATATCTCTATTTTTCTTTCTTTCCCTAATGGAGTATTTCTTTTGACATTAAAAAATTAATTTTGGCCTCTAGACTACAATGAAGTTTGGATTTTTTTTTTAAACTTTTAGGAATAATTTAACCACAATAGTCATTGTCTAAAAATTTTCCAAAGAAATTTTTTTTCAAAAAAATTTGTTAAAAGTTTATTTGCCCATCTAATAAGAAAAATATTAAAAGTTCACCTCCCTAATCCTCAATTTCTGGTTTTGCCACTTACCACCTTTGTAATATCCCAATCATCAAATTTTCTTTTCAATATTCAATAGATATCACATCAAGTTTTCTTTATATATAACCTTATCTTTTATTATATGATCACAAATCTATATCAACATCATCTGTACTTTACATTTTTGTTATTCTTTTAAAACCCAATATTTATTATCATATACTAGTTAATTTTATAGCATTTCAATAAAACTTCCCAATAGCAGCTCGATAAAACTTCCTTTTGAGGTTATTAAATACTTTCCAATAACAGAACACAAAAATAAGACCAGGCACTAGCCTTGCATTATAAATACTGTTACAACACGTGGCATGTAGAGAGGCCACGTGGCAGATCCTAACAACAGCATTTAGAACAGCGCGAACACACTGTGATGACACAATAAAAATCGACTTATCTCTCGACTTGTCTCAACTCCACGATACGGAAAAAGAACAAACTTTGCCAAGCAAATCAAGTGCAATTTTCTATATCAGAATAATAACGTGAAAGCAAACAGCACAGATTCACTGAGGTAAGTTCACGCACATCCCATCAACCCACCAATCAGTTTTATGTACAATTTTGACTCGTTCCTTAACAAACCAAATTACCAGACCTGGCCAAACAAGTTATATCTACATTATAATGTCATACTAACATATAGTAAATAGTGTTATTTACAGATCCAGGAAGGACATATATGTACACAAATAGAGTAGAATGGAATACCTCACTCAGCTTATTCTGGCCGAAAGTTAACCAGATTAGGGAGGTCTGCTTTAAGTTTCCTAATGTCATTTGCTGTTACCTTGCATGACTCCAATGTCAGAGATCTCAAGTTTTTGAGCGTTTTAAGATGTTGCAGACCGACATTGGTGACATTAGAATTGGAAACGTTCAAAGAGACCAACTTCGCGAGCCCTGAAATATAAATATAATAGAGATTAAAAAAAAAAAGACGATTGTTGCTGCCCAGGATCGAACTGGGGACCTTTAGTGTGTAAGACAAACGTGAAAACCACTACACCACAGCAACTTTATTTAATAGAGATAATTATAACCATGTAATTTTTATTTTCATTAAACAATAGTGAAGGTGAATATGGGGGGAAGGATGCATAACGTGACGATATCATTCACAGAGTGTCTAGAGCTTAGCACTTTCTGATTTTGAATGTTCAAGCTTGACTTGGAAGCGACCAACAAGGCAACAACCATCATATCAGGCAACCAAAAGAAAAATCTTATGAAAAAAACATGACATATTTTCGAGGACCTGACAACTTTCTTTTTCCATGCATGGTTTTATTTCAATTTCAAATACCCAAAGAAAAATAACATAAAATGTGCACACGTTTCTCAAATCAAGCAGAGGTCTGTGAATATACCAGAAATAAATTGCAGGGATTTGTCCGTAAGACTGCAGTTCTGTGATAAATTTAAGCACATCAGAGATGAAAGCTGGGCAATATTTTTAACACCATCATCAGTCAATCCTCCACCACATATTTCCAGCGACCTCAGGTTCTTAAAGTCTGTTTCACCAGGGGAAAAAAATGTTGGAAAAACAGTGAACAAAAATCGGAAATGATATGAGCTCAGCATCCAATCATGTCATGTTTAACTAAAATATATCTTGAGAGTAATTTTAGGAAACTGAAAATTAGTGTCATATCACATACTTTTCAAATAGTTCGTTCCAGAATCTGTGATTCGTGCACAAAACAAATCCAGGTCAGTAAGCCCAGTCAAACCTGCATCAGTAAACTCAAAGTTATGCTTTCTGCCACATTAAGCTTTCATCTTAAAAAAGCAATGGATCCAGAATTCCATTCATTCCATATTTAGGAAAAATAACAAAGTTACGGGGGTCAAATTTCAAACCAGTTTTTTCATTACCAAAAAAAGAGAAGATTTAGTACCAAATCTATCAGAGGAAACTAGATTTAAACCCCATGTACTATAAAAAATAGAAAAACCATTCTTCAAATTGTATCTTTATGCATAGGGTTAGGGATTCATACTTGTAAGGGCTGCTAATCCAGAATCAGTAATTTGGCGAGCATCCAAATTAAGTGACTTCAGAGATGAGAGTCCAGACAATTTCCTTAAACCAACATCACTAATCATAGTGAATGACAAGTTTATCTTCTCCAGACTAGACAATCCTATAAGAAATCAATGCCAAAAATATCAGCCTGGCAAGACTCTTGATCGGAAATATGGTAAGTCAAGTTCAAATTACAATCACAATTGCATATATAGGAAACATCCAACGGAGATACCCAAAGAATTTCTCGTTGACAAGCTCGGTTCCAGGTTCATCAGTCAATTATTCCAAGAAAGATTATGGCAGCATAAAGGCAATTTCAAAGTAAAGCCATGAATAAAAGGATTACATGAACAAGAAGGCATACAATTCAAAACACACATAGACACTCACTCTCTCTTAAGAAAATAAGGAACTATACCCTCAAGCAATTTAAGTAGCCTTGAAAATCCAAAAAGATGAGATATGAATAATGACCATAGTTGTGGCATTCAGGATATCACAAAATGACATTGATAACCAAAACCAGACTGCACTTGACATTAAAAGCCCAAGAATAAGTAAATCTGAAAGTAAAGAATCAATATAAAATTCGTCATAGACCATTTCATTATCTCAAGCTTAAGATGTATAGTGAAGGCCAATGAAAGGTTTCAACATAAAATCTACCAGGTTTCCTCATACCAACGTCCCTTGTGCTTCAAGTATTAACATCACAGACTTACCACATGGTATTAATCAAGAGAATTTGGAAATGGCAAGAACGAACTTACAACCACATGGTTATGAGGATTTGATACCATGCCAAAATCATTTCAACTCCAAAGCTTTAGCTCTTGAGTGAAGGGTCCTCGGATAATTTTATTACCATTACTAACCAAATGAACCTACCAGCGTTTTCAGGAAAGTGATCTTCAAAAATCAAAATAAAGGATAACCTACGAGACTGGAATTTTAGTCAACTTATCAGTCATTAACTGAAAGCAGAACTTATTGGGCCAAAGTCAAAACAAGTTATTCGTCATTGACTTGATATATGAATTTCTTTTAGGAGCTTTCACTATTGCATGGAAACCTGATTTTAGAAAGAACAAATAGCAGCAACCAAAGCAATTAATACAATACACACTTAATGTTTAATAAAATCAAAAGCATGAGGAGAGTGTCATACCTGATATATGGTGGAGCCCACTGCTACCAACTTCCGTTTCAGACAATTCCAAGCATTTCAACTGCTGAAGGCCTAAAATGAAAGACAAGCAAATGTAGATCACACCTTACCTTAAGGAAGGATTGTGCAAATTATAAATGATAACTCATATGAAATAATTATTCTTACATTGAATAATTTGCAACGAATTATATAAAGAACATGAAGTTATATTGCATATTGCAGGTATCTTTCAGCATATTCTTTTTCCAAAATGTTTTGAAAAATACGATCACCAAGGACATCATCACTAAAATATGGGGAAATTGAAGATAAACAACCGTTTACCTGCCAGATTGATCAATCCTTCATCACCAATCCTACATGAATCTAGATTCAAGCACTCTAATTTTGTCAATCCTGCTTGAAGAAATATATCAACATGTTAGACAAAACTATCCTCTTTTAAGTATTCTGCTTCTTCTTATTCTGCCCCAGCAAGACATCATAACTTTATTCTGTGAAATATGTTAACTAGAAGGAAAATTTCAACTGAAAGTGAATGTGCATGAGTAGTGCAAGGTTATAATCTTGAAACTCAAAAATGGAATCATGGTTGCGCCAAAGCTTAATTTCTTTTTTATACATGTAGATAAAAAAAAACCCTCCTTCTACAGCATCCAGGCAACATGGTGAGCGTTCTAAAACAGAGCATGTATCATAAGCAGAACCATGGGCCTCCTGAGTAAACCAATCAGCTCCGCAAATAGCCTGATGATCAATGTGGCCAATTGGTACCTACCAGTCATGAGCCAGTAATGCCTTGATATCGTTAATCATCATCTATGTACGGAGGGTTATGGTATGGGCGAGACTAGCTTACAGATTAATAGCTCTTGAAGCGTCACTGTGAAGAGAGATGTGTTTGTATCCTCTTAGCCAACAAAGGGAGAGACCAGGTTAATGTTTCTATACATTGCTAGAGAGGCACATTTTTCACAAAGTTATGATTCCAATCTCCCATATTGCAACCATGGCAAGGGTAAATATTGCTCCAAGCTGCCTGATGGGATGCAAATCCCCATACTTAGACATAAACAGTACAATCTTCCATGGATTGTTTCCTTACTATAGTCTTGAATAAACTAAGTTGGATCCAGTGTACAACTAGGGAAAACAGGATGGGAAAAGAGAGGGAGAGAGAGAGCATTGGATGGATATTTAAAATCACCTTTTAAGTATGTTAAACATGAGTCTGTTATCTCATTGAATCCCAAGTTTAGCACTTTCAAATTTTTCATTCCTGCCAATAAACAAAGCAAAGCTACAAATTCAGTGCTTAAGGAATTCTAATGAAGCCAAAATCTGAAAATTAATAAGCATATTTTGACATGCGTAAGTACAACCTAAAAGAAGTAAATACAACTTACGTGAAAACTTTTCACATCCATCATCCGAAAGATTGCATCTATTGAGATTCAAGTTTGACAGGGCAGGAAGCTCTGGAAGGAAAGAATGGCAAATCAAAACATGAATGGGCAGCAATCTTATCATACTTCAATGAAGTAATCAACTAAAACTTCTAATATCCCACAAAGAAAGTTCACTAAAGAGCATATGGTAATAGCAGTACCTCAAAAGCTATTAAATAAAGCAAAGGCCAAACATTTTACTGTCAAAATTGGAAACAAAATTAACTTTACCTTCATATGAGTTAAAGCACTATAGTTTAAAACCTATTTATGACCTTGCCTCTTCTGAGCCCCCAAAAGAGAAAAAGAATTTCAAAAAATGAATCTTCAGATATAACTCTTAAATAATGTCTCCTTAACCTCACCCCACCCAACCCCCATTTTTTTCTTTTTAACTTTCACAATTAACTAACTCTTTTTTCCTCAAATCACTCTACTGAAAGTTACAGCATCTCAAGAAGCTCCAGTGTGGCTCAGCTTCAAGCTTAAAGCATTCATAGATTATTAACCAAGATTATAGGTCTAAGGACTATTTAGAACAAGTAAAATATCATAATACTGGTAACGCTGGTGTAAGAACCTATGAAAAAAGGCAACCTGCTAGAGAATACAAGCATGCAGCTGTAACAAGGCATCCTTCCAAATTTAACAGAGCAAGCTTTTGTAATCCTGAAATGAACCGAGACATTACTGAAAATTGAAGAGACACAGAAATGACAATACTAAGTTGAACCTACCAATTTCAAACTTTACTTTCCTAAAGAAAAAATTATCATAAACAAGAATTATAACATGAATAAAAAACTTTTCCGAACAAAAAATTTAAGACAACATACCTGACACATAATAACTATATAACCCTTAACACTCTGAATATCACAATTAGAGAAGGTCACGCAAAATACCTTTCAAGAAAGTGACGCCAAAATCTGTCACTTTACAGCATGAAATCTCTAGACTCTTCAAGTTCGTAAGCTCTGAAAGAAAATTATATTATACTGTTAATTATTGAGAGCCATGTATTCTTTTCAGGGCTAGTAACACTAATAGGTCAGACCATGGACGCATATATTTCCAAATCCCATGACCAAATCCACACACAATTATACTTATATAAACACAATTGCCTGCTCAAAATTCCACTATTGTCAAACACAGTGTCTATGTGTTTATCCATCGCCTTTATTCTCTTCCAGCTCCAGCCTCTAGTTAAGAAAAAAATTTCAAAAGCAATATAGCAATACACATAGCAAGAATGTTTATGCCACTAAACAATGGAACAACATAGCATTCTTCACAAAACCAACATATGTCATAATGCAATGAGTTCATGACACTTGCCCCCCCCCCCCACACACACAAAAAAAAATACAAAACAAAAATCTAATTCAACTCCCACTGGAATCTCTCAAACTAAAAGATTTACATTATTTAACCAAAATTTCATCTCATTTAAATCAACTAAAAAATAGCAAAAAAAAAAAAGGTGAAGTTATTATTGGTAATATCAAGTTTCAATAAGAGCTACTCCAGTGGAAAATAAAGGCTTCAAGTCAACAATGTAATAAGAGGGAAGCAAGATTCGATTAACCTGACAAAGGCTTCATGTCAGCATCTGTTATGCAATTACACCACTTCATATTTAGAGATTCCAGCTTGGTTAAACCTGAAATATGAATCATATTAAATTTAATTAATACATTTCTCCAATGTGGTACAATAAATGGAATTAATGAAGTGCACTAGACCTAGAACAGTGGATATACTTGATTATTTACAACATAACATAAAAACCAACCTTGAAGATGAACAAGGCCTCCATGAATCCCGGGACATCTCTCCAAATCCAACTTAACCAAGTTAACAAGAGCAGAAAATGAACTTATTCCTTGTGCAGAAATGGTATTGTTTCTTCTAAAACTCAAACTCGTCAAGTTTGACAGACCTATAAGATTCGATTACAATCAAGTAAAAACTTCAGGAAATAAGCAATTAATGGACAAAATCTTTGGAAACAAACAACTTTACATAAATATTGGCACTGTATGGAAACACAAAATTTGAAAAACATTGTGTGGCAGCTATTTAAAAGAGTAAGAGGTATTTCCATACATTGGCAGCAATAAGGAGTAGATACAGTGCTATGTCATTTATGAGCGATCTTTTGTTCTTCTCTTCTGATAAATTATATATGAAAGATGCAAAGGGACCCGCACTTTGGCAGCAATTATCAAATAGTGGATATTCATGAAGGATGGCTGACGCATAAATTGTCAATCCATAAAAAAATGCCTAAAGAAAAGCAGAAAAGGAAATACTACCATTGATATGCTCCAGACCATGGTCAGAAATCTGGTCACAGTGATTAAGATTCAAGTTTAAAAGATTTGTGCAATCTTTGAGATAGGTCAGTCCATAATCAGTGACATCAGACCCAGAAAGATCCACAGATAGTAAAGATGACCCTTGCGATGAGATAATTTGCATCCAACTGTCATTCACACCAGGATATTCTCCCAAGTAGAAATCCTGTTGAATGCAGAATAACACATCTGGCCACTTAGATCAAGAACATATGATTGACTTGAGTTGAAAATTTGGCAAGGAATTTATTCCAATAGGCTATGCAATTTAAAATGATTCACCTGGAGAGAACAATCTCGAAAAGCTTTGAAGGAAGCAACAGTTAGACATTGGGAACAAACCAATTCATTAAGAATTTGCTGACTTATGTCCCGTGGTATTGAAGAAAACGTGCTATATTTATGAATCTCCTGTTGAAGAAAGAATTTCAAATCAATTCTTTAAAAAGGGGAAAAAGGGGAGCGAGCATAATAAAAACCTTTCAGATTAATTCTTCAAAAGGGGGGAGAACAATAGAAGGGCTGATCATTATAGAAGATTTTATCAATTTCTCAAAAAAGAAAGGGGGGGGGGGGGACAAAAGGGACCAAGCATGATATTTTGCTTAAAAAGTACCTGGCATATTTTCCGGACACACAAGTCCAACAATGATGGACATTCTCCTTTCTGTGAATGATAATCTATAGAAGGATAAGAAAATGATGAATTCAACCATTTCAAACTCCCACTTTTGCAATATAGTCGTGAAAGTCTTCTATGAGAACCATCTTCACTGTCCCGATCTTGCTTCCTAGAACAAGCTCCCCCCATTGAGAAAATATCTTGCAATCAATATATGTCATAAAAATTGCAGGAGAACACTAGTGTAATCCATTCAATAACCAAACATGAATATATGCACTTTACTTCACCCTGTAAAAATACAAAAAGGGAATTGTGCAGCTGAATAAGTTTTCAGCAGACTTGATCATCAGGAATTGACATCTTTAAGACAATTCTCAAAAATATTAAAATTATGAACATGAACACTTATATTTGCAGCATTAATAGCATTTACTAAATCCCACAGAATACAACTGCTAAATCAGTTTAAGAATACGAGCATCAGTGCAGAAAATCACATTTAACATCACAGTTTTAAGTAACCTTTCCAGAGCATGTTCATAGTAAATTATAACTAACAGATCACCTCAGATGCCAGATAAAAAGCAGACTAGTGGAGGACATAATAGCGTTCGTCAGAGGATTTAAAGCTGTGCATCTTAAAACCAAACATCTATATGTAATGGTAACACCAGAAACAACTAAATGCTCATTTTTTCCTTATAAATACCAACTAATTAGTAACACCATCCCTGGTTGAAATTTCTAATTCCGATTTCTGACATAACTGTCGACTTTAAACACCGGAAACCAAGCAGTCGTCGTTCGCCCGAACATGTAATCTATACATGATTTTGCTTTAAAACCCGCATAAAACCAATATATTGCCTTTATGCCTCCGTATATAGCTTGAAGCAACAAACTTCTACGAAAGTTGGAACACTATCCCCGAAAATTACAGTTGAAAAAGTAGCGCCTATTATCATAATCAAACGACGTCGAAATAAAGTACTCTTACAAGCCATGATCGAACCGCAAGTCTCCAAAACCCACTGATATTCTTCGAACAACAGCTACCGATATATACACAGTAAATTAACAAACAAAAGATAATATTCAAAAATTCTGGTATCTACAAGGCATCAGCTACTCACATCAGGATGAAGAACATGAGAAAAACAGTGATCACCAGAAAAGCGTGAGAAAATCGCAGTTACACTTTCAACAACAAACAGATCATAATCGAAGAGAGAATATCTAAGAAAGTAACTGTACCCTGACATGATGAAAAACTGGTGCGAGATTAATTTCTCTCACGTAGAAACGATCACGGAGTAATGTGTTCTGAGGTTCAGAGATGACAAAATATAACGGTGAAGAAATAAGGAAGGATGAAGGATTGAAGATAGTGCGAGAAAAGACTGGTGGGTGGGTTACAATAATAAAGCGCAACATGGGCATCACCGAGCCGAAATCCGAACCGACTGATGGGTGACACGTGGCGCGGGAAGGCTTGGGATTAGGTGGGCGCGAGAGTAAGATGAGAGGGAAAAGAATCAGAGTGAGTGAGGTTCTTGACTTTATCCACTTGGGATGTGGTGTGTGGGTCCCACGGCATGCCTTTGCAAGAAATTTCACGCAAAGGCTTTTTTACAATAATTTATGTGGGAAAAACGGAAAGTGATTTTGGGCCCATCCACGTACATTATGGGTATGTTGGGACAATGGAAGTGAGGAATCTTTCGCACCTCTTATTATAATATAAATCACTTCACCATCATCCTTTTATTTAACTAATAGAAGAATAAGATATATAATTATTTAAAGTATGTATAATTTGTAAAGAGTATTATTCTATTATGATTATAGTCATAGCATTAGAGATGACATTTTAACTCTTAGATGCCTAAGTTTACGCCTAAAGGTAATAGATGATTCGCTCTGCTCGATATTGGTATCGCCTAGGAGGAAGGGAGATTTCGCCTTGCTCTTGGATCGTGGGTGAGACTAACCCTTTTTAAAAAATTTCTCATGTATACTAAAAAAAATATAAATCACTTCAACTAACGAAGGGGTGAGACATGTAACTATTTGGAGCGTATTCCAATCCTGGGGAATATCACTTTGTTGTGGTTCCAGTCGCGGTACTTAAGGATGCATCTTAGCTCCTGGGTGCCTAGGTTTACGCCTGAGGGTAATAGACGGCTCGCCCTGTCTGACATTAGTATCGCTTAGGAGGAAAGAGAATTTTACCCTGCCTTTAGATCGTGGGTGAGCTTAACCCTTTTCCAAAAAAAATTTTAACTAAAAAAAAATAAATCACTTCAACTTTTATTTATATTTTTAATATTTTAAATTATTTTAATTTTATAAAAAAATTAAGAAATAAGATGATAGAAATATAAATAAAATATTTTAGATTATTTTATCTAAAATTTTTGGATAACTTTAACCCTTCCGAATTTATAAAAAAATTATTTTAGATCATTTTATCCTAAGTTATAAAAAAAATATACATAAATTTTATACTCATTCCTATCCTACTAAACAAATTTTTAAAATTTATTTTTAACCTAATTTCATTTCCATTTCTATTTCTATTTCCACTTCTACTTCCATAAAAAATTTTTATCTCCTACTAAACGTGCCCTATGAGCACACAATGACACTTTATAATGAAAATTATGCAAACTATGCCTAAGCTAATGGTGAATTTTATAAGCTTATTATGAAAGATGGTTTTTTAAGTATTTTTGTTCCCTTTTATATAAAAAAAGTATAGGGGAATTCTTGATTTAATCAAAGCATCCCTTTGGAGATTTAAAATATAAAGTATTTTTTATTTTTTTAATAAATATATTTTTTGAAATTCAAATTTATATTCTCTTTATCGGATGAGGTAATATATCACTTCAATTAACAACTTATTAATATATTAGGAGAATTTTAAAATACATTAAAAATTCTAAAATTCCAAATCAATTTTATTTACTATATTTCATTAGTTATTTACTACACTTAATGAGCGAAAGACAATAACTTTTAGAAGAAATTACTCATTACTGATTTGAGATTTTTAAATCCTAAATGTATTTAATTAGATTTTTTTTCTAAAAGTATTTTTGTTCCCAAAATATTTTTCTGTTGTTTATTTAAAAAATATTTTTATATTGAGCTTCCATCTTTTAAATTGAGATGAGAACTTCTTTTTTGAATTTGTTTTTCTTTAATAGAAAAAAATTAAGAAAGTTAATTTTTATCAGTTTATCAGAGTCAGAATATGTCATGAGTTCAAAAAATATTTATAAAGCTATTTAAAAATTATCAGAGTGTTTTCACGAAATTTGGAATTGAGTAATAAGTAGGTTATGTGAAAGTTATGTATCTAAAAATTGGCCTAGGTACTTTTTCAGCTCCTTTATTATGTTTGTTTAAAGAATATGTTATTTTTTTTAGATAATAAAAAATATATTTATATTTTACAATAATATAAATTTAATTTCTTCTATTGTTATAAAGTTTTTTTTAGTAGGCCATCTCGTAAGTCTCTTATGAGTATTCTCTGAGTCCTTAGGCTATACCCTGATCTTGGTAGGAGATCGGTGTTGAACCTACCTAATTTTTTTTAAAATAAAAAAAAATAGATTATTCTCATCCTTTTAAAAGCTATTTTTTTAATCAATTCCATTATTAATATTAATTAGATCATGACCCATACTTTATATGAAGTCTAAAAGGATTCTTATTCATAACTTAAAATAGTATAGCCTTTTGTATTATTAAAAAACATGAAAAGAACAAAATATGATAATAAAACTTATCTAAATTCACATTCCAAAAAATATCACATGTCACTCTATTCTTATAACTAATTGGATGGCTTTTTAAAGCTTTTATCGAATTGTAATTCACATATTTTGCTTCAATTCTTTTAACTAAATATAAGCTAATACATTGTATAAAATAATAATTGATACTATTCATGGCTTATAAATTATGAGTCTATACACATACATATATATGAGGTTGTGTATGAAAATAATCTCATAATTAGTACTAAATCCTCTTCGAAGATATAAAGGGATTAGTCATAATTTTTGGCTGTGGATATCTTATACTTATTTAAAAAAATACGTTTTATATAAATAATAAATAAGATAACTTATACTTCAAATTTTATATAATACTAAGCTCTAGTTTTAATATTGATATTTCCATAATTTTTAATATATAAAAAAAATTAAATTTATGTTTGTTGGTACTGATAGAACTTCAATTTTATTCTAATTATAATAAAATTAATTGAACAAATTCAAGGAGCCCTGCTTAATCTTCATTTAACAAGAAGTGTGAGAAATGAGGTCACAATTATAACTAATGAATTAGGTAGCTTTTTTTTATTATATAAAAATTTAAATATGTTCAGTATCAATTTTTTACTAAAATTAAAGTATAGCTACTACAGGGTTTAAAAAATATTTACAAGAGATTTATAAGATCGTTTATTAAAATAGCCCTTATAATAATAGCAGGAATCAAACTTATGTCTTTATGAGATAAGAATTTATTTTTTATTATTTGTACTAACTCTCATTAATAATTATGTAACTTTATATATTATTGTATAGTGTTAAGGTCAATATCACCGTGAAAGTTTTCGCCAAAAAAATGTGGATATCTACGATTTTTTATTAAATTAATATTATCCCATAAATACTAAAAAATAAACAATATCATTTCTTGTTATTAAAAATATTAACAGATAATATTAATTTTTTTACTGTTAAGACGATATTATTTTTTTTAATACTTCTAAAATAATATTAATTTAATAAAATTTTCTGAATATCCATAATTTTTATGTGAAATTTTTTTGAATAAAATTTTACATTAATCCTATTATATTTTTTCAGTTATTATTATAAGACTTAATTTATAATATAAATTATATTATAAATTAAATTTTATATTAAATATCATAGTAATATTTGATGTGGATCAACTTTTTGCTAATGAAGTCATCAACAATAATTCCAAGTCTAAAATAGTAAAAATGTCTCTGTCCAAATTCCACCTTATCCTTACACGTCATGTGTTCAGTTTTAACACGGAACGAATTGACAACAGGTTGATTGCACTTTTTATGCTAAATAATAATTATTTATCACTAATCACATCAACAAATTACAAAATACTGAGATACTTGCACAAGTAACGTTTCTTTCTTTCTTTCTTTTTTTTTGAAAAGTAACGTTTAGTTTTTAATCACCCAAGTAACGTCATTTTTTTAAAAACAATCTTGTTATTTACATTATTAGACTAAATAGATGCCCAGGTCACTTAACCAATCAGTCAACTACCTGAACTAGAAAATAAGTTAGGGGCTTGTTTAGATTTATCCTAAACTATAGTTTTAAAAGCTCTTTTAGGTAAAACTTTAGTTTGAAAAAATTTTAAAACAAACAGTCATATTTGTCCATAAGTGTTTTTGGGTAAAATCATAATTTTAAATAAGCTATTAAAACTAATTTTTTGAATAGTAAAAAAACTTATGGACTATCTAATTACTATTTTACCCCTACTTTTTCTTACACTTTCTCTCCTCTCTCTTCTTTTCTACCATCTCTCCTCTCTCATCTATCATCTCTCCTCTCTCTATCTTTTATTTACCTCTCTCGTACTTTTAATCAAATCATACACTTTTTAATAATTTACCAATATAAAAAAATCATTCTAAAAATAACTATCCAAACACTTATTTGTTTAAAACCACTTTTTTTTCCATAAATTTTTCTCTAAAAGCTCTTTTCTATAAATTGTCCATAAGCCTTTTTTTTTATAAGCCCTTTTTTAAAATCCTATCTAAATAAGCCATATGTTAGATTAACTTAAGTTAGACGGTCAATCGGGTTAGATTTATGTGTGAAGACAAAACTACCCTCTATAAACTAACTATGGTGAAATATAGAATAAACTAAGTTTATTTTCATAAGATCTAATTGAATTATAAGATTTAGTAGAAATAATAATTTATTGAGATTTTTTTTTAATATGAATGATTCAAATGTCAAACCTTTTTATCTTTTAATTCAAATAGTATTTTAAAAAAACATTAACGTTACATTTTTTTTTTCATTCTATGCTCAATTCCTTTCAAATAAGAAAAAAGTGAATTATTTTTTTAGAGCTCAATAATAGCAGCATATCAAATAGGAAAGGTAATTATGAACCAATTTCTAAATAATAGCCCTAACAAATATCTGCAAGTAAACAGAACCCACATCATAATAAAGTTAGTTCTTTTAATATTTACATTTAATTATGCTTATTAAAAACTATATTACACAAATTCAAAATAATCAGTAGTGCTAAATACATGAGGTTTGTCTTTACAGTTAAAAAGAAAAAAGAAAAAAAAATATGTGACAAGGAGAAGATGAATAAGATATAGCAATTATTATCTCTCAAGAAAGTAAATTGCAGCCTCATTTATTCAACAGGAACTTCAACTTGCATTTTCAGGTTTTACTGGCCGAGAACCTGTTAAAATTTAAAAATAATAATAAAATAAAATAATTACATTCTCAGATTTAATGTATTTAATTAAAGTACATTTGAATTATAGACCTAATTATAACTAATTACTTGCATAAATCAATATTAGGCCATATAATCAGTTTAATTTAACTCTATATCCTTGTTACATGATCAAACAAAAAGGTAGAATTATTTCTAACTTTATACAATGCTTCAGATTCATTCCTTAATTTCATAAAGCATTTTTTCAGTCCTAACCCTAACACCGTTAAAAGTTAAAAGAAAACTAAAAAACACTTTATAAAATTAAGGGGAAAAAATAAAATCTTATATGAAGTTAAAGGACCAAATCTGCACTTTTGCCATCAGAAAAAACGGTTAATTAGAATTACCAATAATCATATCAGCTCTTACTCTATGATAACTAATCATTTGAATTGTTCCTTTTATGTAATTAATTAATCAATTAATCAAAGATTTGCAACAAGATGTACAGACCTTGACGAAGTCATGGAATGTCAAGTAGGAATGTGTTGAGTATCCTGCTTCTTTGAGAAGTTGGCTCAGTACTTGCTGGAAAATATAACAACACGAAAAATATTTGATCTTTGAAAAAAAAAATTGCATGATATTTCATGATAGGTAATAGTAATACAAACAACGACAAAGAAAAATCATAACACCATTGAAATTCTGTTGGATAAAAATTATTGGCATTTAATTTATCTTTGAAAAACAAGCCAAACAAGAGAGACCAACAGATCAAATCAAACACTAAATCTTACATGTAACAGAAACATATCTTAAATAAGCTTCTCAGAAATCACGGCTCAAAAAGGGAAAAAACAAAACAAAAGAGATTTCAAAGCAGTAACATAACATGAACATCAATGAAGAGTTGAAAATTGAAGAAAAGGTAAGCATATACATATATAGAGAGAGATTGGTTAAGGTTCAATGTTGTCTCAAAAGTTGTCACAAAAGAATAATGTTACCTAGAAATTTTTTTGAGTTCAATGTTTCCCAAAAGTGTTGAAAATTGAGCAATGTCGCCTCAGGCCATTAAAAATATGGCCAATGTTAATTTTTTAACAGTCAACGTTAGTTCTTTAACTATTAAGGCAACTTTACTCCTTTTTAACATTTTTGGGGCAACATTCCTCCTACGTGACAACTTCCAGGACAAAATTGAACCTTAACCCTATCTAGATATTTGGTTATACCTCTCTCTGTTCATCAGACATGAATGGACCTGATAGATCTTTTAGTACTTCCACCATATCTTTCAAATGCACCTTCCCATTACGATATGAATCGTACACCTTGAAAATCACTGAAACAGAAAAAAGACCATAAGCAAATAAAAGAAATTAAACAATCCCAATCCATATACAAATACTGAAACTTTAGATAAATGAATGATCATTGGTAGAAGATAGCACCACAATGAATGAGAAAAACAATATATAATAATGGAAGAAAAACAAAAGGCTGGTGTGAAAGATGATGCACTTTGACCAAATTATACTAATGAATGACTATTGAAAACTTAATCAAGTTCTTCCTATAAACATGTAATTATCAATCACAGAATCTGCTGGATAACTGACACATACGTTCTATTTTCTGCTGTGTGCTAGCTTTGGCACTGAAAGCAGACAAGAATGCCGCAAAGTCCTTAAAATTCAAACCATCAACCATCTTGAGTAGCCTCTGCAAAATAACCACATATAAAGTATCAAACACATAACCCAAAAAGGCATTCAACTTCCAAAGCAGATTCAATATGTGTGTGAGGATGACAATTCACAAGTTCCCAACCTATTCTACCCTGTTTAGGTTGGTTACATTGACATTTGATTAGGGATTAAAGAAACTTCAATCTTTATATTTTGTGCTCAAGGTGAAACCAGGACAGAATGACCCTAATATATTGAATTTGTCATGTATTTTCATATACTCTTCCAGTCCTTAATATAAGACCTAGTTTATAGTACATATTGCACTACAAACTAGGTCTTATATTAAAGACTGGTGGAGTATAATATAAATTTACAAAGGGTGAGCTTTTGAGCAATGGTAAGATTGTTGTCATGTGATTTAGAGATCACGGGTTCAAATCTTAGCAGCCTCTATAGTTATGGAGGTAAAACTACATACATCTATCCTTCCTCATACTCTACTTAGTGGGAGCCTTGTACACTAGGCCAAAAAGAAAGAAATAATATAAAGGTACAAAATTACCCACAGAAAGACTTGAACTTAGGATTATAAAGAGTTTTATCTCCAAACTAAAATGTTGAGTTGTACGCAAATTTCTTGTTTCAATATTTATATTCATGATATGTAGACATATCAATGGATTTTAATGGAGGAGGAAGGGAGGACTAACAAAGGCCACAGCCCCCAAGTTTTCAATTTTTCCTAATATTATATATAGGTGTTAAACATATCTCACTTCCCAAAGATTTATAGGAACATTATATTATATATGCTTTTTAATCTTGACCCCTTTATACTTAAATCTTGACTCCACCCTTGATTGATTTGATTCCAAGTTCAGTTGATTTATCCTCTTCTAGTCGTTAACATAAGCACTAATTAACTAATCTCAGTAGATTAAAGGAGCCAAATAAATTAGTTAATTATGATTAATCTAAACCCTCAAGACGAATTCATATTATATACTTCTTAATCTATCTAAATTAGTCAACTAACTCTTATATTAGTTATAATTAACTAATTTATCTGCCTCATTAATCTATCTAAATTAGTCAACTAACTCTTGTGTTAAAGACTGGAAAGAGTACTATGCAATATGCGTGTAACTAAAATGAATCAAGTTTATACCTGAGGAAGTGGATTCATTGCAAACTCGGGGACAGATAAGAACTCATCAGCTGAAATAAATCCTTTGGCATTACGATCAAGGTGGCAGAACCTTTGGTACAGCGCCACTATTTCCTGCTGGAAACTGAATTTCACACCAGAACCATATATATATATATATATATATAACTAAGAGAACAGAAACAAAAATTGAACAACATTAAAGGCAAACCAATATAATATAACTTTAATATAAGGATAGCCTACACAAAGTATTGCAGCGCTTTTCCACTTCCTCAATGTCATATAGAGTTAGCATTGATGATGCACTCCCCATTATTTCTCAGCTTCAAACTATAAACTGAACAAATATTTCACTCAATCAAACAAGCTGATAAATAGTCCCTAAATTTTTGAACTCATTTGACAATACTACAATTTATGGCAGAAATTGTTAGTTTTCAACAAAAGGGCGAAAATCTGCTTTCTTGCCTAGAAATTCTGGGTGAAATGAAGCTAGCAAACAGATATTCATATTTACTTATTCAGCAAGTTGTGCAGTAAAAGAATGAAACTAATAAATAACTTGTCTTTGTGTGCTGCATCAGAATTTTCTCAGCAGGTAAACAAAAAACAATTCGTAAGGAGAGGAACGAGAGAGAACCTAAAATTCGTAAGAGCTGTGAGCTTCTTCGAGAGTGACAACCAGCGAGGACTGGAGAAATATAATACTCTTAGGTTTCATGGTTAACATGGACTTTCAGTGGAGAAGGAATTTTAATCATAGGATAGACTTTTGGAAGAGGGATTATGAAAAGAAGGTTTTTTGATAACTTTTAAAAAAGAAATAGCTTATAAAAAAAATGATTATGAAAAAATAAGTGTTTGAATAATTATTAAAAAAAGTATTTTTGTGATTAATAAATTACTAGAAAAGTATAATTTTATTAAAAATATGAGAGAGGAGAGAGGGTGGAGAAGAGAGAGGAGAGGAGATGGAGAAGAGAGATGAGATAGTGTATAAGAAAAAATAAAAATAAAATGGTAATTAGGTAGTTCATAATCATTTTTACTGTTCCATAAGCTAGTCTCAGTAACTTATTCAAAACCTTGGTTTTAAACCATAGTTTGGGGTATGTTTGGGAAACCTCAAAACTAAAGTTTTAAAAGGACTTTTGGCCTAAACATTGGTTTGGAAAAATTTTAAAATAAACAATTATATTTATCCATAAGTGCTTCTGAACTAAACCACGGTTTAAAACCAAGGTTTTAGATAAGTTACTGAGACTAACTTCTGAAACAGTAAAAGAGCTATAGACTACTTAATTACTATTTTACCACTATTTTTTTTCACTTTCTTTTCTCTCCTCTTCTCTTTTTCCTCTCTCTTCCCTTGCCTCTCTACGCCATATGCTTGCTAGAATAGAGGAGAAGTCCGCTTCCTTATGCTCATCGGAAGAAAATGGTCGCATCTCACTGTGAAAGAAGACGTCACTGGCCGCTGTCTCGCTGTGGACGAAGACGTCGCTGGTCTCACTGTGAAAGAAGACGTCGCCGTGGAACTCCGTTGTCTCGCCCTGTGCTTGTTGTTCTTCATCGCCGGTAGAGGAAAGAAGAAGATGACTTGGTACAATGAAAGATGAAAGAAAAGGATGAACAGTGATAATAAACAGTATCTATGAATAGTCTCTAAAGAATAATTAATATTTTTTATTTTATACCCTTTTTGATAATTTATCAATCACAAAAGCTCTTCTAGTAATAACTATCCAAATACTTATTTATTCAGAACTATTTTTTTTTCATAAGTTCTTATCCAGAAGTCTTTTTCTAAAAGCTGTCTAAAAGTCATTTTTTTTATAAGTCATTTTCTAAAATTTTATATCAAAAAGTCATTTTGGACGAATATGACTATTTATTTTAAAAATTTTCTAAACTAAGATTTGGGGGTTTCTCAAACACACACATAACTTATTTGGATTGATTGATAGGGAAGGGAAAGGGATTTTAATGATTTATTATTTGGCTTAAGAAAAAAAAATAAAGGAATTAATAAAAAATTAATTATTTTAACTTTATAAAATTTAAATAAATTATTTATAATGATTATATTATCATGTGTCTAATTATTAATAAAAATAACTAAATAAAAAATTTAGTATTACTACTATAGTCTCATATCTTAAAAAATAATTTAAATATATATAACATAATTATATAAATATAACATTAAAAATAAAAAAAATCTAACGAGATATAGAGAAATAAACTTTTAAATAAACAATAATAATTGATTAAAATTTATGTTATAGGGAGAAGATATATTAGAAAACAACATAAAGATACAAAGTTATAAAATATAAAAAATAAAAAAAAAATTATATAATTTTATTAAGTTTAATATTATAAAAAAAATTATCTCCACTTCAAAAAGTTCTACTTTTAGAGGGGATGTTAATGGGGGGGGGGGGGGAGACAGAGAAGGCGGAGCCTCTCCCTCTTTAAAAAGATTTTATTCAAACAAGGGGAAGGGCGTCCATCTTTTAAAAAAGAATTAAGTGTGTGTTTGGGTGAGCGGTGAAGAATCAATTTTGGCGCAAAACCGCGGTTTAGAAAATTTTTACACAAACAACAATTTTTGTTGAGAATTGATTTTGGATAAAACCTCGGTTTGAAACCTAGGTTTTGAATAAGCTACTAAAAATAGCTTTTTCTTTGAAACCTAGATTTTGGATTATCCAATTACTATTATACCCTTACTTTTTCTTACACCCTCTCTCCTCTCTCCTCTCTTTTCTCTATTATCTCTCATCTCTTATCTCTTTTTTTCTCTTTCCTCTCTCCTCTCTTATCTGTCTTTTTCTCTCTCATCTCTCCTCTCTACACTCTCTTCTCTCTTTTTTTTCTTCTCTATCATCTTTCATCTCTCTTACTTTTAATCATATCATACCCTTTTTAGTAATTTATCAATATAAAAAATGATTCTACTACTAATCATCCAAACATCTTTATTCCCAAAATCTATTCTTCCCAAAATCTATTCTACTCAAAATCTATTCTCCAGAATCTATTCTTCCCATAATCTATTTTCCAAAAGCTAATCCAATCACACCCTAAGCCAAACATGAGGATCCCTGCCCTACTCTCCTCCCTAAAAAGCCCGTACGGTAAGAATGAAGTTACGAGGATTATCTTATATATTTTCAAGAGATGGATTTTTTAGTTAATAATTAAACGGATAAAATGAAGAAGATTGAATGCCAGAGACGTTAGACGGATGAGGATCACGAGTCATGACGGGATGTCGGGGTATTTCATCTTTGGGTCCATTTCCATGCCGAGTAATTCATTTGATCATTTTTTTTTGGTACAAGTTTCTAATAGCCTGTTGCAGAGCATGGTTTCATTTCATTCACTTGCCATTCTGAACTTGAGATTCAGAATGACTAATATTTTGTCATCAATGTATGTGAATCTTGAGAAACAATTCAAACTAGACCAAAACAACCAACACCTCAAAGAACTTCAATACACTCCATGATTTGGATAATTGAAACTTCATTTCGTCAAAATATCAAAGGAAAAGCAAGAGTTTTTGTAACATATTTGAAGTACTCATAATTAAAGAGCTGCCGCCGCCGCCTAAGGGTGGGGATGCTATTGGGTACAAAAGAAAATGGCTTTTAGTTGTCAATGGCAAACCCTAAAAAAAGGATAAACAAAAAAGATACCTCTCTTGATACGCTTCCATGTATATGTATCTCTCCCCCATTCCCTTAAAAGATCTTAAAAAGTAAACCGCCGTGAGTGGCGAAAAACGGAGCAAACACAAGCGACTCCACCGCCATGAGCTTAATCAGGATGTTGAGCGATGGGCCAGAAGTGTCCTTGAGAGGGTCTCCAATGGTGTCACCGATCACAGCCGCCTTGTGTGGGTCAGATCCCTTTGGCCCCAAGGTCCTAGCGTGCTCGGATGCGCCAGCCTGAGTAATTCCATTCATTACTCATCAGAAACAGGAAAATCATGCAAACAAAAATATTATGGAACATGCAGTTTGTAGACAGTAACAAGCATGAACTTTTACCTCAATGTACTTCTTGGCATTATCCCAAGCACCACCGGTGTTGGATGCCGAAATAGCAATCTATTGGGAAAAATGCAATGCAGAACGTTAAGCAAACTTTAGATCAAAAGAAAGCATACAACCTCGATGTTTCATGTTTAGTAAAGATTTTTACCTGAACACCAGAAACTAGAGAGCCAGCAAGAACACCTGAGAGAGTTTCAACGCCAAAAAATGTACCAACGATGAGTGGGGTGAGCATGACGAGGGCACCAGGAGGAATCATCTCTTTGATGGATGCATCAGTAGAGATTTTGACGCAGGTAGCATAATCAGGCTTGGAAAGACCCTCGATGATGCCAGGAATTGTGTCGAATTGCCTTCGAACCTCCTCAACCATCTTCAAGGCAGCGCTTCCGACACTCTTCATGGTCATGGCAGAGAACCAGTAGGGAAGCATGGCACCAACTAGGAGTCCAATGAAGACCTTAGGGGTCAAAACATCCACTGTTGAGATTGCAGCTCGGCTCACAAAGGCACCAAAGAGTGCCAAAGACACTAGAGCAGCAGATCCGATGGCAAAGCCCTGATACAAAGAGAGAAAGCTTAGGGATGAAATACATGAAGCAGGTACACAGAAGCTTATTAAAATAGCTACGCAGATTTTTTTATTTTTTATTTTTTTGCCATTACAATGCAGGAATATCCATCAAGGCTCTCCCTCAGTTGAGCCAATATAGATCTTATGACCGACATCTATATTATGAGAAAATATCCATGAACAAGCAAGATGATTTGGTGTGGCTCAGCACACACAATGTCCTACCCGAATCCTTATGGTTTGAACAAGGAAATCGGAGAAGATTCTGAGACATGAACAATAAAGCAACCCAAAAAGAATCAGAATACCTTTCCAATGGCGGCAGTTGTGTTGCCGGCAGCATCAAGGGCATCAGTTCTCTCACGGATGCGGTGGCTCATGCCTGCCATCTCTGCAATACCTCCAGCATTGTCACTGATGGGCCCATAAGCATCAATAGCCAACCCAGTAGCAATGGTGCTCAGCATCCCAAGGGCGGCCACAGCGATGCCATACATCGCAGCGAAGCTAAAACTAACAAAAATACTGACTGCAATGGCAAAAATAGGAATGATAACAGATTTGTATCCCAGGGCAAGGCCAAAGATAACATTAGTTGCAGCTCCCGTCCTGCAAGAATCAGCTACATCTTGGACAGGGCTGCAAGAAATTATCTAACTGATCAAAATCATGAAGACAGCAAGAAATATAAGCTTGCATCCATACTTAGCACACATTCAGGTACCTGTATGCGTTGCTAGTATAATACTCGGTCACAAATCCAATAATAAGTCCAGCCCAGAGGCCGACCCCGACACATAGGAACAGCTGCCTGGTAATTTCATCCATGTTAGTAGGTGAAGTTTGCTATCATAACCAGACAAAACAAAAACAATCAAAGCTCAAGTCCATTAGCAATTTAGCATGAAGTAAACGCACTTTAAAAAAAATGTCCAAGTGTATCTTTCTGAAAAAGAACTACATACCAGCTCTTCACTTCCTTTTGAGCCCCAAAGTTGAAAATAGTGAAGGATGATGGCAGAGCAATCCAAGAAACGATTGCGATTCCGATGGTCATAAGAACTGTGGAGATGATAAGTTGCTTCTTCAATGCCGGTTCAATTTCCTTAACAGCCTTAATCTCAAAGAAGTCGGTAGCAAAGAGAGTAGTGAGCAAGCAGACGAGAATGCCCATAGAACTAATGAGCAAGGGATACAACATTGCTGTAAACTCGTGGTTGACTCCAAATGAAGATATGGAAGCAACGACCAACGCAGCACAGGATGATTCTGCATATGAACCAAACAGATCAGAACCCATTCCAGCAATATCTCCAACATTGTCACCAACATTGTCAGCAATCACCTGAAGAGACAAAACCGAAGACTCATTAGACATCAAAGAATTGAACAATTTATCAAAGAGGAGCTTTTGGGTAGGGGGCCAGTATTGCTTACAGCTGGGTTTCTTGGGTCATCCTCGGGAATATTTCGCTCAACTTTTCCAACTAGATCAGCTCCAACATCAGCAGCCTTGGTATAGATACCTCCACCGACTCTCCCAAACAGAGCCATGGAAGATCCACCCAAACCATAACCAGTAATAGCCTCAAAAAGGCCTTCCCAATCATCACCATAATATAGCTTGAAAAGATTGATAGCAATGTAGAGCACCAAAAGACCATTTGCTGCAAGAAGGAAACCCATCACTGCACCAGACCTAAATGCAGCAATAAAAGCCTTACCAACTCCCTTTCTTGCTCCAATGTTGTCCTTGCATTGGCGTATGTGGCAATTTTCATCCCAAGGTAACCAGAAAGGACCGAAGTCAAAGCGCCAAGCAAGAAAGACACCGTGCTGAAGATCGCAGTTGCGAGTGCTGGCTTGCACATCTTATCCTTAGCATATGTGCAGGGCTGACTCTTGGTGCTGAAGCCCTCCACAGAACCCAGGAAAAGGAAGATAAGAATTGCAAATGCAGCCATGAAGACTCCCACATATTGATATTCAGTAAATAGAAACGATGTAGCACCTGCAAAATTACATGCATATTGTGTGTAAGTACACAAGATATTCTAATGAATTTATTGAATCACATCATGCAAAGATAATCATAAACCAGTAATGTATTCAAGAGAACGAAAATAGCCATCCCTACAAAGAACATACATTTCCACAACGAAGCACATCGTGTTTGTGAAAAACGAAACTGCTAGCAATACGATATTGAACCATAATTAAGATTAACGATTAGTATTTCACAACGCAACCGGAAAATTAAATTTTTTAGAAATGTCAAGCACGTTAATACAAGTAGTAGTAGTATCCATAGCTCTGGCTCCAGGAAACAATCCGCTAAATGCGCTACACATAAAAATGTAAATATGTAGAAAATCGGAAAGACATATAATATAAAACTCGAATTTGAAGCCAAAAATTAACACCAAGTAGCGAATTAAAAATAATAATAATAACACAGATCACAACGTGGACAAGAAAATATCACCAAATCACCGGAAAATATAGTTCACGTGCTGTGCACATGAATAGACAACAATTAGGCATTTAATTAATATTACTAACAATCCGTTAATGCTAGCAATATAGACTAGACTCCAAGCCCTTCGGAGATCGGAATCATATTACACATTTTATTAATCCAGAGCAAAATCAACTGCACACAGTAAATAAAATCTAAGACGGAAGCGTAAATGAAAAATAAAAGGAGAAAATAGAAAGCAGGTCTGATTTCAAGTTCAAGATCATTCAGCATCTGAAGCCCAAAAGAGTTAAGGAAAAAAATTTCCCTGAAAAGATCTAACTTGTAAAAAGCATCAAAAAAAGTAAGAAGTTTTATAAATTCGTTTCAAGTAATAACAATGAAAAAAGAAATTCTTTTTTTCCTCCTCGTAATCTGCCAAGTTTATTAATAATCCAAAATTGTATTCACAGGAGATTCAAACCATGCGGACTCGCTTCAAATCATCGTACAAATATCAAAGCCAAATAAGATCACATTTTTCGCTTAGTTAAATGCACTCGCACAATCAGAAATATCAGAGAAAACGAAGCATTTAAATTTGCGTCGTTGGCCAAATTCATTTCAGAAACTTTAAGACTACAAACCCATAACCAGATCTCAGACAAATCTCCAGATCTACAATAGTAGCTCACCTTCAGAGATGGCACTTTGGATATCAGCGCATTTGTCAACGACATTGTGGTCATTGATACCCTCCTCTTCTTCAATCAGGTAGTCTCCGTACCCATTCTTGTTACTAGGAGACGACGACGGCCCGTGACGCTCGGGAGTAAGCTTCACACGCGAAACAAGGAACCACTGCACCAAAGAGAAAACGATCCCGATAATAGCACATACCGGGATCGCTATCTCCGTCGCAAGGTCCGACAACAGAGTAGTACCCATCCTCGCCGGAAATCTATGACCGCCAGTGACCCTAAAGGGAAAATGCAACCTCGAAGACAGGCAACGAAATTACGGAGACCGACCCTCTAACAGAGGAAACGAGCTCGCTTATAATGAAAAACTAGAATCGACGTTGAGGAGAAAAAAATGTTACTCTACACTCAACATCATACAAGAAATTTGACCCGAATTCCTAGCCGTCAGATTCTCCGGGGACATTAATTGTTATCCAAAAGTTTATATCCAGTAACGCTCCGTTCATGTACCAGTGACGTGTCATTTTTTTGAAGGTTCAATTGGGGATAGATAATAAACGTGACGAAGGAGGATGGAATCTGGACCATTGATGGTGTCGGTTTGACGGTGATGCTAGAGAATCGGGGATATAGATTATGGGATTAAATTTGTGGCGGGGCAGGGAATTGTGAGGTTAAGGAAATAATCGTTGAGAATATTATGGGAGATTTGACCAAAACAAAATAGTGGAGAGAGAAAAAGCGTGGGAAGTTTTATATAAAGTAGAAACGGCTTTAGTGATGCTGACGTAGGCAGTGTTGAGTGGCGTGCAAAGCATTCTATTGGATAAAAGTCGTTTTCTTTTTCTATAATTTTCCGTAAATGTACCGTATTGTACCAATCTGTATACTATTTCGTATATGGTATTTTTGGGACTATGTCCCTCATACTATAAGCATATTCTTTAAGAATTCAAAATTTAAAAAAATTTAGTAAGGCTTTATATTCCTAAAATAACTCTATAATAATAATAAAATTATAATTATTTACTACTTACTAAAATTTTATTTTTATATAAACTGAGTAAATATCACATTGACAAAACAGAGACTTTGTTAATAAATAATTGAATTTGGTCAATTTATATTTAATTTAATTTAATTATTTTAATATTTAAATGTATGCAAATATTAAAGTAATAATTATTGGTATTTCAAACTATCACATTTTTAAAATGGCAAATTGTTGAAAAATTTACATTACAAAATTTATTATTTAAAGATATTTAAAATTTGTTTAAATACAAAGATGTAAAATGGAATACATTTCCCGAGGTCAAAAAATATGTTGTGAAGAAGTGTTGCACTAAATAAAAATGAATTACACTTAGTTCAATAACTTAGTCATTAGATACTTTTAGACAATCAATTTTATAATGAAAGAATTATTGGTAATTTTTTGTTTTGAAAAGTAAATTTATTCTTTTAAAAGAATTAAAATTTTAAATGTATATAGATATTATTAGAGCTAATAAAATGGGTTAAACCTAAGGTCAAACCTGTCAACCTGCTAAAAAATAATAAGTTTAGTTGAATAAATACCATACATTTTTTATGCGGTAGTTGAATAAAAAGCGAGCTAAGCTTTTTTCAAAAAAAATTATTATTTTATTGATTTTATTTTATCCCATTAGCAACTAGATATGTGCCCTTAGTTCTTTTTTTCCTACTCAATCAAGCTCGACACCTCATCTCCATCGTCTCTGGCTCCCCAAGTGACTTCAACGCCTCCTCATTATTCCACTTCTCTTTAGCGAGCTCGAGTATTCTAGTCCCTGTCTACCCTCATGAAGTTGGACTCGTCTCCCCTCATCAGCTCTCCTCCACTTTGTCTGTGTCTCTGGCTCTCACTCAGCTCGTCTCTAAGTCAACATCCCACACTTGATCTGGTTGAGTTTGCTGTTGGATGCTTACCATTCTCAGCCTTGCATGATTATTTATTGGCAAATATTGAAGAAGGTAAGAATCCTAGGGCTTTTGTCTTTTCCTAAAATTTGGTGGGATTGATTTGTTCATTATGGCTTTGAATCTGGATTTGAATGTGCCTCCTCCTCATTCTACTTCTCTTTAATGAGCTCGAGTATTTCAGTCCCCATCTACCATCGTGCAGTCGGACTTGTCTCCCCTAGTCAACTCTCCTCTACTCTATATCTGTCTCTATCTCTCCCCTGTCTCTTACTATTCTCGTCTCCCCTCATCAACTATTCTCTAAATCAGCACCCCACACTTAGGCTAGTTGAGCTCCTTGTCTGATGCCCACCATTCTCAACTTAACGAGGTTTTAGTAGATTGTGCTAAAGGAAAAAAATAAATTAAAAAAAATTGTGACCCACCATAGCTGATTAAATACCAATCCGTTTGGAGGTAGAATTTTCAAACCGGCTCACCTATAACTTAACCCACCATGGGCCAGCTCGTTTTCAGCGGGTGGCATGCAATACCAACCCTATATCTCATCACAATGACCTATGTTGAACAACTAAAATAGATGCATCTTATCAACTGGGTTGGTCTGAGTGGTAAACGGCTCGATATCGCTTAAGCGAGGTCTCGAGTTCGAGTTTTGGGGTATGCAAAAAAATTTTGTTGGGAGACTCACCCACCATGGCCAGGTGCGCGACGTAGATCGAATCCGATTTTAATTTGGGTAAAGCTCTGGTGAATCGGATAGGTAAAAAAAAATAGATGCATCTTGATAATTAGTCTAAATTTGATGTAATTTCATTAAAACATATTTATCCGCTATCTGGATAAGCATGTCTTTACAAAATACCTTCACGAAATTTTTTAATGCTATTTATTACTCATTTTTTGGGTCCATAATAATCATTTATTAATTGACTTAGTTATTAGTATTCCTGCATATAAAAACAAACTTTCATTGTATGGAAAATATCAACAATCTTTAGGAACATAGTTGTTGGAATTCGTAAAAATAAAAATAAAAAGATGAAGGCAATAGTATCTTTTTCTTGGGCCATTGAAGGCGATACCAGTATTTAAACAAAATTAAAAATATATTGAAAAAACTAACGGAGGTTGGTCCGAGTGGTAAGCGGCTCGGTATCGCTTAAGCGAGGTCTCGAGTTCGAGCCTTGGCGTACGTAGAAAATCCCCGTTGGGAGACTCACCCACCATAGCCAGGTGCGCGACGCTGGTCGGATCTGGATGTAGTCGGGGCAAAGTTTCGGTGAACCGAGTGGGCAACAAAAAAATATATATATATTGAAAAATATTTTTTCTTATAACATTTATTATACAATCTAGATCTAGATTGCGCCTTTGAGTATATACATCACCATTTATTTTGTTTCCTTTCATTTTTTTAATAAAGAAATATGATGTAAAATAAATAAAAAATTAGAAAGGAAGGGGAAGAGATAAAGGAAGAGAGATAGAGAGCAGAGAAAGTTAACTCTCAATTTTTAATAATCATTCAAAAATTTTCATAAAATAGAAAATCTAAAACTACTTATACCAATAATAATAATCTTAATAATAATAATAATAATAAAACTAATTCTATTCAAAGTCTAAAATTAATAAAATAACAGAAAATTAAGATAATCCTAAAATACTAATAAAATATAAAACTAATAATAAAAAGCTTGGTCTGCAGGTTAATTAATAAAAAGAAAGAGGGGGAGTTAGGAAAAACCGATAGGTTAGGGGTTCATACCTGTCATTATTATTAATCATATATATATATGTGTGTGTGTGTATGTGTGTATAATTCAAATTTTAAAATTTTATAAAATACTTAAAAAATTTCTAAATAATTGTCCATACTATTTCACACTCTTTCAATTTCTTTATTAGTTATTAATAGCACAACAAATATTGAATTTATATTTTCAAAATTTAGTATAATTTTCTCATATTTAAACTAAAACTTACAAATTTCTATGACAAAAAAATAGGGGTTTAGGCCAACAACAGTTGGTAATAAGGAGTTGATTCGTAGTCATAACCTATAAGGTTATAAATTCAAATCATACTGTCAATATGAGAACTTTATTAATATGCGGTCTGTAAGTATCTCTGTAAGTACTCTTTGAATTTAGAAATATGCTCTGACTCTAGTAAGACTTTCAGAACCCAACTCATCTAAATTTTATCTTTTACCTAAAAAAAAAGTTTAGGTCCAATTTTTTCTCATATACTTTTAAATAAAAACTATGAATATCTAAAAGTTTTTTTAATACCAATAATATCATTTTGAGAATGTTAAAAGGGAAATAAAGTTATTCTAATTATTAAAAAAACCTAATATTAACTGTTAGCATTTTTAGTAACTAAGGCTAATATTGCTCATTTTTTAATACACTTGAGACTTATATTGATGAACAAAATTTGAATACCTATAACCCTTTCGCCAAAACATTCTCAACAAAATTGTAACTTGACCAAAGAAACAAACTAATATAGGCTCTCCTTTTTCATAAATAGCTAATACGAGTATCATTTATTTTGTGATCTTGGGGAGTATTTTTTTTTTTTTGGTATACACTTGGGGAGTATATATATACACATACAAATACGTAGAAGTATTTGCAGTGGGCGTGGGGCCCACTAAAGACGGGGGTGGGGGAGCGTGAGGAGGGAGGAGGGACATTTTATTTTTGTTGGTACAATAATTTTTCACCAAAATGAGAGGGTGGGGCCCAGTTAGGGCATTGGGCTCCGAACTAAAAAACTAATCAGAAATCAGAGGCCACACTGAGACTGAGACACCTCCGCCACCTTCTTGCACTTGCACTTGATTCTCTCGTGTTTTCACTCTCTTCCTTTGTTGTCTTTTTCCGCCTCTTCCTTTCACAAACCCTGTGTACTACCTTCTCCTTTTTGTTATTTTCCACGCCTTTACCTTTTAACATTTTGATCCATTTCATAACTAATTTGAGGGATTTCTTTCAAACTTTTTTTCATTTTGCATTTAGAATGATTAACTCAAGATCTCATACTTAGTTGATTATAATTTATTTATTTGACTAGACCAACACATGTTAAAGAAGTAAAGACCTAATGTTTTCTCAAAAATTTTCTCACAAAAGATATGGGTGTTTAGAAAATTTTCTTAAATTTATTTAATTTTAAAAATATTAAAAATTGAGTAATATTATTTCTGTTAAAAAAATTAACAGTATATATTATTTTCTTAACAGTTATAACAATTTTAATTATTTTTTTAATATTTTTTAGGCAAGAAAAACTTCGATATCTAATACACTAAAAAATATCAAACCAGCCAAATTTTATGGAGCCAACCTATTTTAAGGCCCATTTGATTAATTTAGGATGGGACTTAAGGTTATATATAGTTTTACTCTACTCTTTATCAATGTGTTCAACTAATGAAGAGATAAGACATATAATTATTTAAAATTTATTCGGTCTTTAGGGAGTATCACTTTGTTGTGGTTTCAGTCGTAGTGTTTGAGAATATATCATAGCTCTTAGGTGCTTAGGTTTATACTTGAGAGTAATAGTCGGCTCGCCCTACCTGACATTAGTATCGTCTAGAAGAAAGAGAGATTTCGTCTTACCTTTAGATCATAAGTGAGCCAACCTCTTTCTAAATATTTTTATAATATATATATGTATATATATAGTTTTAAGCTATTCAAGCTAAAGATAAACAAATTGACCTTTTAGAATATAGGATCCACCCGTTTAAACTCCTCATGTAATTTTTTTTGTACATAAATTTTTTAAAAAGAGTTAAATTTATCCACGATCTAAGAGTAGGACGAAATCTCTTTTCCTCTTAAAAGATATTAATATCGGGCAGGGCGAATCGTCTATTACCTTCAGACGTAAATCAGACATTCATAAATTAGAATGCCTCTCTAAATATTGTGACTGAAATTATAATAAAATAATATTCTTTAAATATATACTTAAAATAATTATATGTTTTACTTTAGTTAAACTTATGCTTCACGTAATTAAATAAAAGAGGGGATACGTGAAAAAGCACCCAAGTCCAAAAACCTCTCCCTCTCTCTCTAGATCGTTCAACTTGCATCGTCAAGGTGCATATATGGTGGCAAACACTCCAATTATTTTTGTTAATAGCTTTGTAATAGTGATATAAAAACTTATATAAATAACAGGTAGTGGGATCAATTTTATTTACAATTTTAAACTGTAAATAAATATCTTTTTAATTAAAATTAAAAAAGCTTTTATATCCTTGGGGCATTAGTAAAATATAGTTGTGGGGATAAAGTGGGAATTTTGTCCAAAAGGGGGAGCCAGAGAGAAAGAGAAAGAGAAAGTGAGAGGAGGGAGAAGAGGGCATTGGATTCACATACATATATCATTATTAAAAGGTAAATTCCACTGAGTAACCATAAAAGGCCATGACAGGTTTTGTAATGGCGTCGCAGGGAAGAATCATAATTATTAAATAAATATAATAATTGAAAAATTATTATTATCTACCCGACAAATAAATATAATGCAGAATTCATTAGAGGATCGGGTTTTTACCCACTGGATAGTTTTTTTTTATAAAAAAAAAAATAAGTAGATTCAGTAACGGTCTCATACTAAGGCTGAGGTATAGTCTCAAGGTTGAGAGAGAACTTACAAGAGACTTACGAGATTACTTACTAAATGAACCCTCATAACGATAACGGGAATTTCCTTGTAAATACAAACCTATTCCTTAATATTTATGTCAACTCTCTTTTACGAACAGTTTTAATATGGTTTCATGATATTCATCTCATGGAGCTTACGAAAATTTTGATAGGACCACTAATAGGATTGGGTCTAGCATAAAAGGACCAACCTCTCATGACGTGGTGAATTAAAATTTAAATTTTTATTGGTATAGGTATTCATATTTAATACATAATAATACTTTAAATAAAATTATTTTTAATTGGAGAATACATGTGCTTAACAAAAACAATACATCTATCTAGTTAAATTTTCTATTGGAAAATGTGTCAATGGGTGTATTTGGTTTAGAGCTGATAATACGGAATAACTCACTAAAAATAAGTTAGTTAGTGGCGAGTGCAGGTTGAAAAGATCTACCTCTTAATAAATTGGTATTTCACTGGCCTTAAACCTAATGGTGGGTTAGCGGGCCATTTCTTTAATAATAAAAAAAAAGGATAAAAAAATCATGATAGCATCAAGAAAATCTGTAGGGGAAAAAGGGACCAAAACTTGATTGAAACCAAAGATGAGAGTCCCAGAAAAAGCAACACAAATCCAGCGAAAAAGGGACCAAAAATTGCAGAAGCAAGAGACAAATCATTGGTCAAGCACCTCTAAATTTGTCTTTCTGCTGTCAAAAATAACCTATAAGAAGAATTTGATTAGTGGAATATCAACTCTCTTGTTAAATTATTTAAGCAGAGTCACCTTATTGCTCTTATTTTCTTATTCATATCTCTTGATAGATTCTCTGGGTTTATGGTCTTCACCGTCACCTCCGTGTCGCCTCCCTCACCCTCCTCTAACAGCCTCACAACGACACCCTCCACAACGTCACAGGCGCCGCTCCCACTCCTCCCACCCAACCCAAATCGCTCTGAATCTGATAACTTCCATGATTATCTTCACCAGCTTTAATTTACTAGCTTTAATTTGGTTTAACTTTGGGAGAATATGTTATAAAAAAAATTATTTTAAAATAATTTTAGAGTATAAATTTTGTATAAAAATTTGTTTTAAAAAAATAAGTGTTTAAAAAATTATTATCAAAATAATTTTTTATAAGTAAATTATCATAAAAAATATGAGATAAATGATAATTACATAAAGAGATATGAGAGATAAGGAAATGATAAAAATTTATAGGGTTAAAATCATCATTTCTAATATTTAATATCAAAAAATTATTTAAAAATATGGTGTCTCTTACTTATCTAAAACTATAATTTTAGCTAAAAGTATTATTATCATTAAAAGAGGTGTTTGAGTACTTTTAGACTCAAATTATAGTTTGAGCTCAAAATTAATTTTTTTCAAAACCAAACAATCATTGTATCTAAAAAGTATCTCAATATAATTACTTTCAATAAAAATATCTGTTTAAAAAAAACACTTGTCCATTTAATTTAATGGAAATAGGGTGTGTTTATTTTTTTTAGTTGATAAACCGGTTTATCGAAATTTTGCTCCGACTATATTCGGATTCGACTCGCGTCGCGCACTTGACTATGGTAGGTGAATCTTCCAACAGAGATTTTTTGTATACACCAAGACTTAAACTCAAAATCTCGTTTAAATGATATTGAACTATTTACTACTCAGATTAACCTCGTTACTCCACTAAGGATGTGTTCATGAATAGATGCAAAAACCTTTACTTCAATGAGGAAATTCCCGAGGGTCATATTGCTTTTCTTAAGGAGCAAGCCGGCTTGAGGTGGTTTTTCCGGGATGCCCATAGAAATTTGATAAAAAAAATCAAATATATAAGTTGTTTAGATTTTAAAATAATTATTTTTATAAAAACAATCCACTTACATGATTTATGATTAAGGATGTTGATTGAACAAAAAAATATTCTAAGATACTAATTATACTATTAAAATTAATTTAGGGTGTTGAGTATACTTTTAATTTAAAAATGTTATAAATTAATAATATAATTCATTTCACTTACAAATTAATAAAATATAAGTATATGAACCAATATCTATTGATAAAATTATAAAGACTTAATAAAAAGAATACAAAGACCTAATTGAAAATAGAGTAAAATTATAAGAATTTATATATTAATTATTCCCAATAATTAATAAGTTTTTAGACCAAAAAATATATAGGGAATGATTGTATAGTCTTAAAAAAAAATTAATTATCTTAAAATCTAATGAATAAGTTTTAGTATAAGAAATAATAATAAATTTATGTTATTTACTTGCTACTAAGATGTTTTAGTAGTTTATAGAGGAGAGTTTATAAAGAATAGATTTTGGAGAATAATTTTTAAAATAAAAATGATTATGAAAAAATAAATATTTAGATAGTTATTAATATAATGACTTTTTTAATAAGTAAATTATTAAAAATGACATATGATAAAATGATAGAGAAAAAATATAAGGATAAAATAATCATTACATAGTTTAAAAGTAATTTTCTTCATTCAGAAACTAACCTCAAGAGTTTATCCGAAATTATAGTTTTGGACTCTTAAAATTATAGTTTAGTTGAAAAAAAACTTTAAAACATTTTATGATTGTTTATTTAATTTTTTATTTAAATTAAAAATATTTTTGAAACTATAATTTTGATGTAAATCAAACAGATATACACCTAGTGATGAAGTCATTTACCAAAAAAATATAAACAATTAAAATTTGCCCGACAATGAAAACCGGGATTTTGATTTTCGGCCAAAAATAACAAAATGTGATTTGATAATTGCTTGAACCAAAAAAATAGACTATTTACGAACACCGCACACGGAACTAAAGCGACCGCCCTATAACGATAAGAACAAGAAAGAAAAAGACATTAAACGACAAGAAGACGTAGGATTTATAGTTAGTTAATTGTTCCCCACCTCGTGATCTCCGCCGCCATATCCTCCCTTTTCCTATTCTACTTCATTCGCTTTTACACTCTTCTCCCGCTCAGCCTCGTGACCTCCGAAAACCTGGCTCCAACCCAATCTCATTCCTAGGAGGCGTTTGATGTAGTTACCGAGAGAGAATAGAGAATAAAGAATAGATTGAAGAATATTTTTTAAAAAGAAAATAATTATAAAAAAATATTTTATAATTATAACTTTTAATAAGTAAATTATAAAAAAATATCAAGTAAAATAAAAAAATAAATAAAAATAAAATAATTATTACATAGCTTAAAAATATTTTTTATTATTTATAAACTAGTCTTATAATTTTATTTAAAATTATAAATTTAGATTTATTTAATCTAAAAATTCTTCTAAATGTTTAATGGGTGTTTGTTTCTTTATTGGTTTAAAATATTTTGTCCCAAAAATACATTCCAGGCTATGGGGGAAAACCATATTTAATCGAATCCATAATCCTTTCCTTTCCTTTTTTTTCTTTTTGACCCGCAATCTGAGCCACTTCTCAAAATTTGGAATTTGTAAGAGTCGGAATTGATTTGATATTTGATCATGGTAATTTGGTCATTTCCATTTCAAAGGAAAATGGAAGGCCCCGATTTATTGGAATTTTGGTTTGGGATAACAGTTTATAATAAACTCGATTTGCTTTTTAATTATTAATTTATTACTATTTCCGTTTCCGAAGTCCCGAGCAACATTTTTAAGTCAACTGCGGCGGAGCGGGGGTTCACATTTCAGGCTTAAGCCTTAGGAGGAGGAGGAGGAAGAAGAAGATTGTGAAAAATGTCGAAAGAAGAAGCTTTCATTGGGTCGATTGACCAGGGAACCACAAGCACAAGATTCATCATCTACGATAGCTCTGCTCGAGCCATCGCATCTCACCATGTCGAGTTCACTCAGCACTATCCAGAAGCAGGGTAAACAACCATGATTCCTTCATTTCTCTCTCTCCCTTTCAATTCTTTCAAATCATTTTTTTCCTGATAATTTCTGCCGGCGGCGGTAGATGGGTGGAGCATGATCCGATGGAGATTTTGGAGAGCGTTCGGGTGTGTATCACCGGAGCTCTCGACAAAGCCAAGTCCGATGGAATCGACGTCGTTAAGGGATTGAAGGCAATCGGTGTGACCAATCAGAGGGAGACTACTCTACTTTGGAGCAAATCCACTGGGATCCCTCTGTATAACGCTATCGTTTGGATGGATGCTCGTACCAGTTCTGTTTGCAGGTACTGCTTTGTATCTTTTCGTTCTTCGTCAAGAATTCTTCATCTGATTGATAGCCATTCGTTTAGATAACACAGTAGTATGTATAATCTTATCGATTTATTTCTGAGTCATTTATGAGTTTTGGATTTTGATCATGAGCTGTTTGTTTGATGGTTTGATAGAGTCAAACAACAAGGGATTAGCTCATCCATAGTTTTTCCTTAACAACTTGGGATTGAAGCACAATACAATTATGAAATTCTTATTGAGAGTAGTCCAATGAGTAGAGTGCGGTTTTCAGATTGTCTAGTTTGAACAAATTGATAGAATAACCATGATACAATGACCATAAGAAATACTACATTTGTTATTTAATTTAATATAAGAGTTAGTTGATTTTTTTTTCAGGATATATTATGGAAGGCAAATAAATTTCTTAATTATATTACTAATATAAGAGTCAACTAATTTAGGTAGATTAAGGAGTATATAATATGAATTCGTTTTGAGGGACTGGATTTAGTCATGATTAACTATGAATGGAGGGAGTAACATATCATGTGTGTATTTATATTTTTGCATGTTTGGAGCTGGCCTTTCATTATGAGAAGATGGCACCGATTTTCTTGTATCATTGTTAAACAGGAAATTGGAGAACGAATTAACAGGTGGTAGAACTCATTTTGTGGAGACTTGTGGTCTGCCTATAAGCACTTACTTCAGTGCAACTAAACTGTTATGGCTGATGGAAAATGTGGAAGCGGTGAAGGAGGCCATTAAGAAAGGAGATGCTCTCTTTGGAACTATAGACACTTGGTTGATATGGAATTTAACTGGCGGCGTGAAGGGCGGATTGCATGTCACTGATGTTTCGAATGCATCACGGACAATGCTGATGAATCTTAAAACTCTTGACTGGGATGCATCCACCTTGAAAAGCCTCGGAATTCCGGCTAAAATTCTGCCGAATATTGTAAGTAATTCCGAAGTCATTGGAAAGATTACTCCGGGATGGCCAATTGCTGATATCCCAATTGCCGGGTGTTTAGGTGATCAACATGCTGCTATGGTAGGACAAGCCTGTCGAAAAGGAGAGGCTAAAAGCACATATGGCACCGGTGCTTTCATACTCCTAAATACCGGCGAAGAGATTGTTACATCGACACATGGTCTTCTGACCACTTTAGCCTTTAAGCTTGGTCCGAATTCCCCAGCGAATTACGCGCTGGAAGGATCAATTGCGATTGCTGGAGCTGCAGTGCAGTGGCTGAGAGATAGCCTTGGTATTATTAGTAGTGCTAAGGAGATAGAGGATTTGGCTTCACAGGTTGAGTCCACAGGTGGAGTTTATTTTGTTCCTGCTTTTAATGGATTGTTTGCGCCGTGGTGGCGAGACGATGCTCGCGGGGTTTGTATTGGGATTACGAGGTTTACGAGCAAGGCTCACATTGCTAGAGCCGTGCTTGAGAGCATGTCTTTTCAAGTGAAAGATGTCTTGGATTCAATGAAGAAAGATTCTGAGGAAACTGATAAAGATAAGAAAGAAAAAGAGGAATTCTTGCTCAGAGTGGATGGTGGTGCAACTGTTAACAACCTTTTGATGCAGATTCAGGTTTGGTTTTATTTCTTCTATTATGTATTATGCACAGCTATGCAGAACTTACTGCCCTGTTCTTATGCCTTTTCTTCCACGTCCCTTGTCTTTTATAGGCTTGTTTTTGGATTAAGGCTTGCAAAGAAACGTTAATCACAACTGACTTTTGCAAACTATAAGTTGGGGTAAAAGTCAGTGAAAGTCAATTAATGTAATGCAATGTGTTTGGATAAGCTTTTATAAAAAAAAACCCAAAACTTGTTTGGCTTAAATATGAGGAAAAGTCTAACCAAAAGACGCTTGTGGGTGCTTTTTGAGTAAAAAGTCATGTCAAACATGCCATATGTCATAAAAACACATGCTTGATTTTTACGGATCACACTCTTCAGATTTATTTTGTAGTTTGTAATATGCATGTAAATTATAAATGACTGTGTAATGCAGTAAAGTTGCATCATGGAGTATCATGTTCAGCTAGTATGTTAAATATCTGTTTCATAAATTACGGAAAATCTTTTATTATCATTTTGTTGCAAATATCTTATAACTGAGACTTCTGATGCTGCATTCTATTAACTAGTAAATCTTTTATTATAATGTTGTACAGGCGGACTTGTTGGGAAGTCCGGTGATTAGACCGGCCGACATAGAGACAACAGCGCTTGGTGCAGCCTATGCAGCCGGGTTAGCTGTTGGAGTTTGGACAGAAGAGGAGATATTTGCTTCTGGTGAGAAGGTAAAGACTTCAACTGTATTCCGTCCAGTATTAGACGAGCAACTGAGGAAGAAGAAAGTGGAATCTTGGTGCAAAGCAGTAACCAGAACATTTGACTTGGCGGATCTTTCTCTGTGATTTTGGTTTCTACTCAATGCTGTCAAATTATTATATGCTTCTGTTTCTTCCTCTCTTCTTCAGTTTCTACATCTTGCATTCTATTACATATGGCTTGTTACTTTAATTATTCTTGTACATTTCTCTGAATGGTTATATCAACCAATAGAAACTAAAATGAAATGAATAATAACGCCATTACACCTTTCTGAACGGTTCCAGAAATCAAGAGGAACTAAAATGAAATTAATAATTGGCATTGTGAAAAAAAGAATTTAATACTATTGACCTTTTACAAGGGGAATTATAAGGACCGAAATGGCACGTGTATAAATTGGCACGGGGTTTAAGATAAATCCAATTTGTCTAGTCCCAAACTTAGGAGCATAACTAGATGGTTTATGGTTATGGTAGTTCTATATTTGGTAACTAATGTTTTAGCCATTATTGTATACTAGGACGGGCCGAATTATAAACATCACTGACGCTCTATTTCACCATTAATAATACCCTTAAACTAGCACTAAGGTGGGCCTACTTAGTAACTTTAATGCTAAATTAAGGTTGTAATTATACCCCTTAAGTACATAAAAACAAATCCACTAAGTATTAGTGAATTTCTGTTATTAGCCGGACAATATATATATATTTTTTGTTGCCCACCCGGTTCACCAGAGTTTTGCCCCGACTACATCCAGATCCGACCCGCGTCGCGCACCTGTCTATGGTGGGTGAGTCTTCTAATGGGGATTTTCTGCGTACGCTAAGGCTCGAACTCGAGACCTCGTTTAAGCGATACCGAGTTACTTACCACTCGGACCAACCCCCGTTAGAATTACCCGGACAATATTTTTTTTTTTTGGTACACTACCCGGACAATATTGAATTTAAGTGTTTTAAAGGAAAGTGGGATAGGCCCAAAATGGGAAGGTTCTTAATATGAATAGCCCATCCTAGGCCTAGCAAACTAATGCTAGGCCCACAAACTGTGTAAAGAATAGGGACAACGTAAATATCTTTTAACAAACGGAGTTGAGTATAGTAAAAGGAGTTAATTCCTTATATATGATAAATTAAGATTTAAATCCTCGCTAAAAGATGTACTTATATTTAGTATCTGACTACGCTTTAAATAGAATTATCTCCAATAAAAATATACTACTTAGCAAAAAAAAAAAAGCTTTTAAAATATTAAGGCATTTTAGATATTTTATGAAATATTAAAATTAATTATTTTCTTAATAAGAGACAACTAATTATAATATACTTCTATTAAAATTTTAGGTGAAAATATATTAATTACCTTTAGAATTCTGAAAAATAATTTACTCATAAGACTTCTCAAAAACTACTTCATATTTTAAATGAAGGTATTATTATTTTAATAAAAACTGGAATAAAGTTCTATTTCTCTTCTTCTGGTATATTTATTTACTTAAAAACTGATTTAAAATCTTATAATCTATTACGGTATTACCTTACACCAATAAAAATTAAGTCAGGATAAAATAAAGTAACAAAATATTAAGTATTTATATAACCAGATTATATTATATGCTAGTTGAACTATTTGTTGGGGATTCTTAAAATTTTTATAGAGATATAAATTAAAACATATATTTTATTTGCTATTGACGTAATACTAATAGCCGTATGTTATTTCTGAAAAAAAAAAACAGATAAAAAAGGTCACAAGTCAAACCTTAACGTCATGTCATATGCATAAATATGGTAAGTTTTGAACAATGCTGATTTCAATAGAAGGGGTTCTACGAAATTCAGTAACCTTGGAGTATTTTAGGGTTAGCCGTTAAGGTTGTCCCTTCAGCTCAAAGAATCACATTAAATAATGAAGCAACCATACCCATAATATTATTACAATCTCCACTATTAGTGCTTAAGATCACAGTTTATGTATTAATAATATTTCCTTTATCCTTAAAAGTCAATTTTTTTCATGTGTTCCTTACAGTTTCCACTATAAATCTATAATTAATCCAAAGGCTGCAAACAACTTAATTGGGAGAGTTTACAAAGGAAAGAAATATCAATTTAAAAAATAAAATAATCAAAATATTGTATTTAAGATAAAAATAAATTTTTATACTAAATTTTTATATTTAAAATTGAAGAATAATATATTAACCATAATTGACTAAAATCCAGTTCTTCAAACTAATCATTAATTGATCCTACATTTGTGTTTGTTTCCCCTTTGATAGTATTTTTTGGTTGGGTATTGGTAGTTAGTTAACACATCCCTATTTCATTCTGTGTACATTTAAGGCATGTAAATGAAATTAAGTATTTTTTTTGTTTAATACAATAGAATGGAAGCTACTTTTATTTTTATTTCTAATATTTTAAGCTATTTTAATTTTGTAAAAAAAGTTAAAAAATAAGATGAGAGAAATGAAAGTAAAATATTTTAGATTATTTTACTCCATTCCTGGATAACTTTAACCCTTCTCAAGTTATAAAAAAAATATTTTAGATAATTTTACTCCAAGTTATAAAAAATATATATAAATTTTATATTTATTTTTAACATATCAAATAAACTTTTAAAACATATTTTTAACCTAATTTTATTTTTACTTTTATTTCTATAAAAAATTATTCCAAAGTGTCTATTAGAGTCTTGTTGGGAAATCATGGTGTCCTCCACACGACGCCTTCAATCACTGAATTTTTCCAATTCTAAATCTCCAATTTCATACAATATTTGACGAAAAATAAAAACAATAATTAGACAAATATAATTGTAAGATATAAAACCCGATATGTTAGTTTTGCATTATCGTCATTTTTTTATTATGAGTGTGTCTATATTAAGTTTTACAAAATAATTTCTTGAGAAAAGTGATTTTATATGAAAATAAGTTCTAAAAAAAATAGAAAATTTAAGCTTAAGAAAAACCAAGTGGGTTTTTATCCCCAAATCATGATTTTCAATGTAAAAATATTTTTACAGAAAAATGTTGGTATCTTTTTCTGAAAATCATGATTTTGAAGGTGGAAAGTAGTTTTTCATATTTACCCAAACATACCCTTAATAATATAAAGAAAGCTTGAACTCTTGACTTCTACTCTATGGCACTTGCTCATGCCTCTTGAACTCACTTTAATTTGGTTGGCAATGTCTCTACTCTCTATGTAAATGCATAATTAATAATTAAAGAGAATCTATTTTTTTTGTTCACTTTAGATAGTTTACTCTTTGATTAATTATATTTAAATTATTTTTTTTGGGTTAGAGAGAAGGATACATAATAAAGTAAAAAAGAAAATGATATAAAATAATGCAAATGTGTATAAAATTTATTTTCTAGTTTATTGTTTACATTTATTTTTTAAATATAATATACACAATGGCTTTGTGGCCCCTTGATATTAGCTCAAGTGGTAGTGGTGGGTTGAGATGTAGATAGAAATTAAGGTTTAAATATTTCCTAATGTATGTATGAAAAAGATATAAATGGCTTTTGTGTTTAAAGAGAATTTTCTATAATTGAGAGAATTTATCCTATCAATAATTTTTTTTTTCTATTAATAACAATATTTTGGAGTGCTTTGCCATTTCAAAATAAATGCCATTATTTGGTTTTGATTTTTATTGTTAGAACAAAAGAAGTTTTCTTTCCCCAAAATTCTACTCGTATTATTTCCATTGTGATATCTAATCTATGTTCCTCAAATTTCAAACTAGTGAGAGACTCAAACTATGATCAAGAACGTCTTGTTCAATTCCAGGCTAGTTGCAATAATTTAAAAATATTAAAAAAATTAATTAAATTAGTTAGTTATAATAATTAGATATTAATTTTTTTTAAATATTATTTTTAATCATGTACATTAGAATTATCACTTGATAGAAACTCTTAACGTGTGTAATCAATAAGAAAAATAAAAATATTTAAAAAAAATTATAAATTTAAAAGATAAGATAGATTAGAGTTTTATATTTATCATCAAAATAAATTATTTATTTAACTTTTATAATTAGGTCCAGAGAAAATATATCTCTTTATATTTATAACGGTTAAAGTATAATTTTATTTTAAAAATTTTAGAATAAGAACTATGGATATTTAAAAATAATTTTTTGGATCAATATCTTAAACGTGTTAGAAAATGGATAATGTGGCCTCCCATAATTAAAAATATATTAATGGTGTATACTAGCTTTTTAACAAGTTTTTTAAATGTTAGCGTGAGTTTATATTTCTCCATTTATAATAAATGTGAAAAATTCCCATTAAAGACAATTAGACATAACGTGACGTGTCGTGTGAAATATTTTCAGAAGACACAGCTTGTACTCCATTTCCCTTTCTAGAACATTCCTACGCTTTTAATGTTTTTATTTTTATAATAATAATTTTTTAATAGCACTTTATGATAAATTTCACTGGCCCGATGACGTGCCTGCATGATCTTGTTTGTTTCAATAAATAAATAAATAAAAGAGAAGAAGGGGTACTTATTTTTTTTTTTAATTCAATATTTTCAATTTTTATTTATAATTTCCACTTTTATCGTCTAGTCTCCTTTTCTTACATACAGTTGTACACTTATTCTATAACTCGATGTTGTGTCACACAAATCTAAGAAATAAATTATATTATTCATGATATGATTTATTAGAAATTTATATTTTATATTAATATTTTGTTTTTTGTCACACAAAAAAAATATTTTAATTGATAAAATATCTTTTTTCTTTAGGCAGAAGTTCAAATCTTATTATTGATATAAGGATTTTGTTAATATATAATTTATAAATATTTTTATAATGATGGTGATTGAATGAAGGATAAGATTTAGGAAGAATTGGTAAGAATATTTATTTAAAAATTTTAATAGTTACTATTTACTAGGTAGAATGACATGATATATGTATTTGTACTTGAATTCATGTCGTCCTGGGGTAATATAATTCTTATGATTTTTCTGGGATTGAAGAATGTTACATATATTTGATTTTTCTAAGATTGAAGAATGTTACATGTATATTTGATCATGTGAGAAGCAGAGTGGTTGAAAGATAAGAAGAGAGGGGAGGGAAGACTCGTGGAAGACGAAGGAACTAAAAACGTCAAAAGGGAAACAAACTTGAAGGAACCAACTCTGAAACTCTCTCTCTCTCTCTCTCTCTCCTTTTTCTGCCATCGATTGTCAAAGTCCAATTTCTCACGCAAAAGGAAAATTGCTCAGAAAGTGAAAGAAAACAGTCGGAAAATTGAAAAGAATTATGGACCCCATCCATGCGCAGGAGAAGAACAAGAAAGAAAGAAAGAAAGAAAGAAAGAAAGAATCACAAGGCACACAATGCCCTCTCTCCCTCTCTCTCTCTCTCTCAATGCTTCTCTGACTCTGCAACACCCTCTCATCATTCCTTGGCTGCCAGCTTACCCCCCACTGGACCACCATTTCCTTCATTCCTCACAATTCTTTTCTTTTTCTCTTGAGGCCACTTAACTATTGGTAGATCATTTTCCATGCCCTTAAAACCATTTTCTTCATTTCTCACAACTTGAGGTCACTTACTTACTATAGATTTTTCATGTATTAAAATCTAATTTGATTAAATCAATTAACCTATAATTATTTTGATTAAGGGTTTATATTTTTCTCTTCTTACTAAGTTTGAAACTATTTTATTACTTAAGTTTTAAAAATAGTAACACAGTCAAATTTATACTCTTAGTAACTTTTGGTTTATATGTATATTTTTTATTTACTTGTAGATTCATATATTTTTTATTTGAATATTTTTTTAAAGTTATATATAAATATTTTTATATATTTTAATTATGAGTGGGTTAAACTCTATTTATTTATGGTTATACTATTAATCTTTGAACTACTATCTCGATTAACTAATTTAATGACTAGGTCCAATTTTGAGTGGGTTGAGATTTTCTTGCATGAGGTTATGTGCTTGTTTAAATGGGAGTTGAGATTGGGAATAATCAATTTTGCAAATTTAAAACGTGATTTTTAGAAAAATTTATCTAAACACCCTCATTTTTTATTAAAAAAAAACACATTTGAGCTTCTAAACCACGATATATGGAAAGCAACTTTGACTCGTTTCTGTATTGTCACACTTATACGTTAATTTTATGCAAACTCCATTTTACCTAATAAACTCTAACCATTAGAATATTATATGAATTAGGAAAATCACGTGTAAAAGAATTACTTTCAATTAAATATGATAGTGCTCAAATTTAATATGATAATACTAGATTTAGATAGTGATTAAAAGAAACACTTGAGATGTATGATATTAGTTTAACCTTATAACTTCTGATAATATGCCAATAAAGTTAGCTAAAGAAGGTAAGGGTAAAGAAACATCCATCACTATAATATTATTTTTTAATAATATTTAATTATTTAATTTTATTTATGGTGTATCAAGCATTCTGATATTTTTTTAGAAATGATATTTGAGAAATAATAATAGGTATAGTATATTTTAGCTTGCGTACTTTGAAAAATGTTTTCTTTGTTATTAAAACCAAACAACTAACATATTAAGTTTTTTTTTTATTTAAAAAAAAGGAAAGAGTTGAAGATAGAATAAAGTGAGATTATACATTAATTTTTTTTAGAAATATTAGATTTATTCTTTATTTTGTTATTTATACACACACTTAATTTATGATAGTAAGAAATTAGGTCCATACTCCTCCAACCCCTTCATTACTTTTCAAGTGACAAAGCAAAAGCACTTCATTTTTTTAATTCATCTTTTTTTCCCATTATTATTGACTCATTAATTTCTTGAATCAATATGGGGACACTGTTTGAAGTTCTTGCCTTTATCTTCTTCTTACTGTGCCTCTGTGACTCATATTATATATATATATATATATATTTGCTTATATATGAATATGCATTAAACTTCAAAATGACTCAGATTAAAAGGTTACCCTTAATGATAATGAATTTTCACTTACTCATATTTTAAAAAAGATACTCAGTTCCACTCATCCCCAAAGTTCTGCACTTTATTTCTATGATCCTCTTTCACTGCTTAGCAACTAATTGCAATAACCTTTCAGGTTTAAATAACTTTGAATAATGAAAAAATATAAAAAAAAATAATATGGCCACATCATTAGGAATTTCATGATTTAATAATTTTAGCAATTCGACAATTGTTTTGTTTTCAATTAATTATCATATATATATAGTTATTTCAACATTTTTATCAACTCTTGAATAATATATGTGTGTTGTGTGTGTATATCATATTCAGCATGTTGACGATAAAAATTACTTGTTGTTTAAAGGACACGTCGAACACAATAATATAAATAAAGCTGGTAGTATATCAAATAAGCATTTGAGGCTAGGTAGTAGTATAGGAAAATAAAAGGGAAATTACTGAAAAACCATGGCATAATTTATTGCCTAAATGTATTTAAAATTTGTTTATGAACTAGCAGGGTGCAACATATGATTAACGGATGTAACTATTTTTTAGTTATATGTAGCTTACCTTTAAGTATTTATAAAAGTAAGATATTTACACGTAGATTTAAAAAAGAGTTGTACTCGTTCGATGACATGGGTCCTTACATACTTTTGGGCAACAAGGTGGTATTTTTCATCAATTTTTTCAAAATAAATATGGTACAAAAAGAAATTATATTATATACCTTTAAAATGGTACATCATTTATTTGTTTTGAAATATTCTAATTCTTTTTGCCAAAACAGGATTTCAAAAATATACTCCTATTCCTATGTCCTTATACAAGTTAGATATTTATAAAAATTAATTAAATTAATTATTTATAAAAAATAATATCCCAATTAGTTTTAAAATTGAGGGGGTATTAATAAAATTCTAAATGTTCCTACATTAAAGTTATCTAGTACTTATGCCATTTTATAGAAAAATTTAGTTTGATTCTAAATATAAGAATTTAATTTATTTTATTTTTTAAATTTATAATTTTTGTAAAATTAGTTCTTTCTAAAATTCAGAATGCAAAGAGATTTCATGTCTTCCAATCAATTTCTTGACGAGGGTGAAACTCACCACCTATAGTTACAGTTTTGTTGGTTAAAGGTTTATTTTTTGGAGCTCGTGAAACAATAGATAATAGGAAAAAGGGAAGACTTGTGTATTGTAAGGGAGACGGATGAATCCCAAAGTGAAGAGTCCCTAAATCTAGTTCTCAGTATTCTTTTTTCTTCTGACAGTCACTTGCACCATACACCACTCCTCTGAACCACCAAGGCAAAGCAAATCTAATCTAATCTCAAACATCACACAATTTTTTTCACTTCCCACTCTTCTTTCTCTCTCCACACCCTATAATATATATAACCTCACACTTCCATTCTTCTCTTCCCGCTTCCTCTCTTCAATTCTCTCTCTATACTCTTTCATGGCTTCTTCCCACCCCACTACCACCACCAGCTCCGCCTCCTTCCACCACCCACCCATCTACGGATCCGACCCCACCAGACCCAACACCACCTTCGTGCAAGCCGACCCCTCCACCTTCCGCGCCGTCGTCCAAAAGCTCACCGGAGCTCCCGATGACCCCTCCTCTCCCAAGCTCCCCCTCACTCTCCCTTCCCGCCTCGCCGCCACCGATATCGGGCCCAAGAGGCCCGCCTTCAAGCTCCATGAGCGCCGCCACGCCGCCAGGAAGATGGACCTCAGCATCGGAGTCTCCCAACGTCCCCCCGTCTTCAGCCTCACCAGCCCAAACCCAAGTCCGTCTTCGTCTTCTTCCTTGTCTCCCTCGTGTTATGCTCGAACCAGAGGATCGGCAGCGGCGGTGATGGCGTCACCGGTGTCGCCGTTGGAGATGTTGGAAGAACGGGCCATTGCAGAGAAAGGGTTCTTCCTACACCCAAGTCCGTTGAGTACGCCGAGCGCTTCTCAGCCACCGGAGCTATTGCCGCTGTTTCCTTTGCATTCTCCGTCGCACAATAACGAACCCACAAAGTCTTGAGGAGCTTCCTCACCATTCACCAACCTACCTCTCACGGGTCTGCGTGTATTGTACGGATTTAGTTTATTAGCATAATTTTTATTAATTATATTAGTTATCATTATTAGTATTATTATTAATTTTCTGGGATATTGCTGCTTTAATTTGGTCTCTTTGTCCTGTCAACTGACTTTTAAATGAATCTTTTAATTAAATCGGTTTTATGTTAAGTTTTCATTCATAGTGTTTAAATAAGTTTTTGCTATAGTTAGTTAGGCTTTGATATTGTTGGACACAATTCTAAGTTAACTTCAGATTACATCTTAATCCAAAATTTCAAGAGATTGAGTTTGTATATTTTTGGGTTAATATAATTTTTAATTCTTTAAATTTATATTTATTTTAATTTTAGTATCTCAAATTTTAAACTATATATTTTAATTTTTTTATTTAAAATATTAGTCTTTATAATTTAATAAAAAATATATACTATTTTATTTTTAATCGGTATATTTTCTCGATGAAAGCTTTTTGTATTTGGCTAAAAAGAATTTTTTTGATAAATAAAAGGTTACTAGTTTATTATCGTTTGTAACTTTAAACTGTCTAATTAAAAAAAAAATTATCTGATATTAAAATTTCTCTAATTCTTGTCAAATTAACACATAATTTCTAACTTTTTTGTTAAAAATAATTTCTACTATATATTATATTATTCTATTTGTTTATGAAATACTATATGCGTAACCATGCATGCATGTATAAAATGTAATATATTTTGAGAAGGGGTGTGAAGTTAAAATGATTGTAAAATTTTAAAAGGAAAGAGGAAAAAAGGGTAAGGGGGACATCAGACATTTTCTACTCTGTCTTCTTGTTCTTTAACTATGTAATAATTTTATAGTTTTATGATAGAAAATTTGAGAAAAGTTTTTATTGGCTCCACACGCAATCTCACTTTTTATTTCCAAAACAAGGCAAAAAGATCATAATCATTCCATTTATATGTGTTGCATTTTCATGGAAATCTGTGTTTCCTAGCGAGCCATGCACCCCCTCTAAAAAATACCAATGAATTAGTATATTATTTATAACTCAAAAATTAGTACTGCAATATCATTTATTAAAATTGTTATATTATATTAGCAAATATTATAAATAAAAATGAATCATATAACTCCGACACTTGAGAACCATATTAGTTAATTTTAATTAACGTGTTTACCATATATATATATATATTATAATGTCTGGTTACATGATAAAAATAAAGATATTTAGAAATGTTTATTACTCCTCTTATCGATATATTTAACTAATTTAATTAGATTAAAAGAATTGATTAAGTTAATTAATATGCATATTTTTTTCTAAAATATCCTAATTATCTTCCTTAACCCCTCATTTCTCACTTATTTGATTATTTTGAGGGAGTATTAATAGGGATGATTTAAAAAAATTGATAAATATATAAAATCTATTTTATATTTAAAACCAACATCAACTTCCCAATTATATCATATATTAAAGACTAGAGGAGTATATTGTTATAATTTCTATTTTTATTTTAATTTGAATTTCATCCTATTAGGAGTATATAAGTAATTGAGCACATATTTTAGGGTCCAAACTATATGTTTAATTTTGAAACAATATTTAATTTAATGCTACTTATACTTTACAAAATGACTTATATTAAAAATATTTAAAGTTTTTCCAAACTATATATATGCCTTATATATGATAAATAAAGGACTATTATTTACATGTTTTTTTATTTAGATGGAATTTAATTTATAACTATAAGACTTTCACTTATATGATAATTTTGATGCCACTAGTTACAAGGCTATCATTGGCATTATTTACTTGTATAAAAATTAGAAAATAATTAAACTATTTATAATTTGTAAATACTATAATTTATTCTTTTATATTGATAATACATGAGAAGAATTTGGTTAACTTGAATTTGAAAACATGGGATATGGGAGCCTAAGAAGACTGCAATTTTAAGAAATAAATAATAATTGTAATTGTAATTAAAAAAAAGAAGAGAATGATTCCAAAACCAGAGGCAAAGTCAAGCTTGAAGATGCTAAGAAAACAATTAATTAATATATTTCAAAATTTTGTAATGTATCAAATATAATGAATTTCGATATATAAACATATTCGTTTTTAATTATTTCATAAAAGATGATATATCCATATTTAAAAAAAAAAAAAAGATGATGAAACTTTTATCTTGATACAAAAATTTTTGAAAAGGGTTGGACTCACCCACGATCTAAGGGCAAGGTGAAGTCTCTATTCTTTCTAGGCGATACCAATGTCGAGTAAGGCGAACTGTCTATTACTTTCAGGCGTAAATCTAGGCACTCAAGAGTTAGGATGCCTCCCTAAAAATCGCGATTGGAATCACAACAAAGTGTTACTTCCTAGAGCTCAAATGCACTCTAAATAACTATATATTTTATCCTTTTACTAGTTGAACTTACGAACCGATAAGATTTGAAACTATTTTTGTAACATATCATTACTTACACGCTTGTTTTGATTGATTCATATACAGTTTTACGTACAATTCATCAACTGTCATGATTAACTTCTTTCGAGATGAGAAACTAATTAATCTCTTTTGGATACTAAAAATGAACGAAAAATTAAATTAACTTAACTAAGTTTGTTCTTTATACAAAAGTTAAGATTGAACTTTTAAGGTGAGAATCTCTATCAATTCACATCAACTCGTCCCTACATGAGTAGAGATAATAATCACACCACTTAACAGCATTTTGAGAATATTAAAAAAAGTAGTTTTTTTTTTACAAAAATAGGAAAAGTAGTTGTTGATTCTTTTAAATTCTCTCTTCTTTTTTTTTTTTGAATTAAGAAGCTTAAATGTTGGTTAAAAAAAAGACCAAGGAGTTAATATAATAATATTCTAATAAAATTTCTTAATTATAATAATAAAAGTGATTGTATATATTTAATTAAAAGAGAAAAGTGGGGAATAAATACAAAAAGAAAATTACTCTCTTATATGATAATTTTGTATCATTTCATGATATATAATTGCATGATCATGAAAATATTAAATTTAATAATAATATTATTGAACAGATTTAAATAGACGAGTGAGCACTAATAATTTATGAGTGACAATTGACAAATCATTCATTTGAAAATCTAATTCAAAGTTAGCCCAATGATTTCTGAAAAATCACTTTCACGTTAAATTAATCAAATATTCGTGATTATCATTATAACGACATTAACCATTTTATCTTTTTTTTTTAAAAAAAAAAGTGGATAAATTTGACTAACAACAGCCAATCAATAAAAAAGTTAATAGGACTTGAAACATAATTTTTATTAGTTTATTATGAGATCAATAAATATACTAATTGGCTTAATCAGCTCATAGTCTTTATTTTCTTTACTTAATTTTTTTGTTAGTATTCTTTTATGTTGCAGAAGGTTAATTAATTGATGTAGATAAATAGAGTACTCAGAGTGCATATTTTTACTTTTAATTGTCTTCTTTAATGGTCTTCTTCAATTCCTTTCATAACTTTTTACAATTGTTAATGGAATAGCATTTGAAATTTATGCAATTAATTAATAAAAAATAAAATTTTAAAATATTAATTCATGATATTATATTTTTCGAAATATAAGAACATTAATCAATTTAGCCATTGTTTTTGTAAGCTACATGTCTTCCAAACCGGTTGAACAAAATTGATCATTTTCTGCCATAAAAAGATTGATTCTTCAATAATTTATATTATAATTAAAAAGATGTTTTACAATGATAATAAAAAACAGCTAAAAATTCAATCCCACTTTTGACAGACTTTTAATGCAATTTTTGGTAACTGTTAATGTAATTTTGTGAATACTTTTATTGTATGGCAATGATTTAGAGGTAAAATAACGAAGCACTAATTAAGGGACACAACAAAAAGTCCTTTTAGATGATGGTATTGTTGACTTTCCATTGAAACAAATGAGAAAGGGGCAAAAACAAAAAAGCAAAAAGCTCATATATTTTTGTTTGAAAGGGACACGTTTACCTTCCTTTAAAAAATATTAGATTATCTCATTCCCATTAATTTGAGGCTATCTGCTTTAATTAGGAAATAAAAAATATTGTGATATTCAAGCCAAAAAATTAACAACAATAATAATATGTCTTATTCTACTAGGTGAAGTCAGCTATATAAATCATATGACGATCCTTTATTTTATTAATAATTAAATATTTGAATAGATTGTTAACTAAAAGGTTCCATTTAATAATTTTATTAAATATTCTCTTTGGTTTTCTTTTATAAATTTTTAGATAATTACATACTGTCTAATATATCTTCTTCACCACTGCCTCTCGAAATCCTATTGGGCATGAGTTGTTTTTAGATTTTTTTTTGATCTTGATCATTTGAAGAGGTTAGGACCTTGAGGCCAAACCCTTATTAATTGTGTTGGTTTGACGTACAAAATTGCTTATAATATTAATGCACTTTAATAAACTTAACTTTATTTTAACATGGATAGTGATATGGTATCAACCTCTCTTGGTAGAGAAAACACAACCTGAACTATATTCTTTCTCTGAGGGTATGGTTAACGGTTCAAAATTGGGGGTTATATATATCGAAGTGATCATAACTCATGTTTGAGATGAATATGTAATTCCAGAGCATTGCTGAAACCATACCACGTAAAAAATTACATGAATATTTAATTTTGGAAAAAGAACATATAAAATATATAATAAATTAACTATTCCAACAACTTGGATGGTTAGTCTTTTTCCTTTTTGTTTTTTTTTATAAATTCAGTGTCACCTTTGAAAAACAATGTTGAAGAGAATGTAGCTACCAAAGTCCAAAAAACTAATAATGCACCATTATGATCATATAATCATTGCTCTCTATTTTCATCTTCAAGCCAGTGCATTCCCATTAGGTAGTGATTATAACCCACTTAGATGTGATGTGTCTCAACTTTATTACCCAATTTGTTTAAAATAAATTAAAGCGATTCAATGATGCTCTAATTATACCTTTCATCCTTGTGTCTAATCCAGAAATAACAAATACATATATGCTAGTAATGCAACAAGATAAATGCATATGTATATATATATATATATATATATATGTATTGACACTAAAAGTGTTAGAGATATTAAGGTGAGAATAGTTAGTTAGGATCTTATAATAATGGGTTAAGATCTTGTATTGGTTAGTTGATGACCTAAAGTCTATATAAAGAATCTTATCGTAATTTGCTTAGGTGTATAGGATAATCCTCACCGGGAAGAAGGTTAACATAGGTCCTCACCTCAAGTATTAACCAAAAGTTTAGAGTAAGTCACATATTGTTTTGTTCTCTTGAAACCCTTAGTTTTTGGATTAATGAGATGGCTTTATATAACTGTTTATTTTATAGAAAGCTTGATTCACTGTTTTTGAACAATGAAGAGGAGGCAACAAGCTACAAGTTACATTCAGATGAAAAAAACTAATAACTTTGTAATCTAGTTACATATGAATATCCTATAATTATAAAAGATTATATATTCGATTCAACTTGTAACTTCTTACCGTGCTATTGTCCCTTTATATCTAAAAAGAAGATGAGAAAAAACATGGACTTAATTTCTCTTCAATGAGTTTCTCTCTCGTCCCCTTAATTTTTTTTGATAGAGTCTAAAAAGTATCACCCAACTTATAGCTAGAGGCTAATCTTTCCGTAACTTATCTACACCTGGGAAGGATTAGTCTCTAGCTATTGGTTAGAAAATACTGCCTGAACTCTACCAAAACAAAAGTATAGTAATTTGTACTTTCAAAAAATTATCAAATCGGAATCATTAAATTTAATCCAAGAGTCTACAACTACAGCAGTCCCTTTACCAAGAGGAGAGTAGCAATTTCCAGAACCAGGGGCATAGATGATCACCACCCATAACAACAGTAATAATAAAATGAACTTGCCAATTGAATTTTTATTTGATAAAACAAGATATCTTGAGGAAAATTTTACTATATGGAAAGGAGATTCATGAAGCCTCCCAAAATTGGCCAGGGAAAAAAATGCACTGGGCAATTCATGGCCAAACCTTCAGATAAACAGACAAACTCATTGGCTTATTGGGAAATGCCATTTAAGAACACTATTCAACGGACTGAAGCACAGATGGATTGCTGATTGCACAAATCTGATACTCCATTTGTGAACTTTTGCCTGCTCCTTCTTTTCTTAGTGACAACTATAAACCCTTCATCTCCATTGTTTTTATTGGCTGCATCTATGTTTTCTTGCTCTTCACTTCCATTTGATTGGGGATTCTTCTTATTTTTGTCTTCATTCGTGTATAGAATTCTTATAATAGCACTGTCTTTAGCTATTGCATCAGAAGAATTCCCCATTTTCTCGCTTCTTTCTTCGCTGACTCTGGATTCGGCAGCAGAATCAATATTTTGCTGAACTGATTTCACAAGTAAGCTAAGCAATATCTGCCTAGCTAGCTCTGACTTCTCAGATCCAGAAACACGCTTTCTCGGGGAACTTTTCTTCAAATCCTTGCTGAGTTTTTCATCTAGATTGTTTTTTTCTGCCATACTTGTTTCAAAGGAATTGGCATCATTGTTCTCCGTGTGCAAGGCTTTTCTGGGAACGAACTCAGGTGCATGTGGATTCATGATTCTTGGAGCCCCAAATCCAGTTCTTTCCCTGATGGGGGTGTGATTTTTTGAATAACCATGTTTTATGCGAAAAGTGTAGTTGGTTCTATAGTATAGAGGTGATCTTGGCCCATAGGGGACCCTAGCAGCAACAGGAGGAAGCACAGGATCCGCGAGCATGCCTTTACTTGCATTTGTATCATAAATGTTTGTGATGGGAACCGAATTTAAATGGTGAGGCATAAACAACATTCCTGGGTTGAATGGTTCCGCCGCGGCTGAAAGCTTACTACCATTGGTTTCTGCAGGTTTTGCCTGATCAGAAGAGAGGGATCCCTCCTCAAGTTCTGAAGCAGAACTTTCTCTTTGAATGTCATGTTCACAAGTCCCCTCCTTTTTATCTTCTTGCTTAGAAACTGCTTCGACTACAGAGCTTCGGCAACTTTCTTCGGCTGCATTGCTCTTCTCGCTTTCAGTCTTTACATTGTCCTCTTCAGCTTTCTCCAACAGGGGCTTTAAAACAGTACCTGGTGGTGCCAGAGCCACTTCTTTGTAAGATATAGACTTTGAAGCCAAAGGACTAAGAGCTGCTGGAGTAGAGGAAGTTTTGGACACTGAAGCTCTTGTTGAATGATTAACAGGTTCCTCTTTTAAAGTGGAGCTTCTGGCTTTTAATTGTCCAGGTGAAGATAGTGTGGCTGAAGTAACTTTTGGAGTTCCTTTATGTGGTGGCGACGTAATGTCATTCCTATAATTGCTTTCTCTGACGGTGTGATTCTCGGAGCTATTAATTCTCAGCTTTGCAAGAAGAGGTCTCCTCCGAGCAAACTTGTGGTTGGCTGTGTTTCCGGACCGCCCTTTAGAATTGGCTTCTTGCCACCCTTCATCAGAGGATATTGCCTCAACAACTTCACTTGTCTCAGGCACATATCTAGTGAATTCTCCATTTTCTTTCAGTTCTTCAGAATGAAGCATGAATTTTGTTTCTTGAGTGTTGCCTTTTGCCATACTTTTATCATCTTTTGATCCATCCAAGCGAATGTTCTCGTCAGCTACTGAATCATCATGTTCTTGATGGTTTTTATCAGTTATTGGGTGTATCTGCTACATATATAAAACACACAAGTGTCAAATGAGCAACAAGTTAAAATGACACTATATTCAGAATGCACCTATTTTTGAGATTCTGCTAGGTATAAAAAACTTCAAGCAAGCTCCAAAAGAATATAATCTGTTGAATGCAATCCAATTTTAACTTATAACAAGCAAAAACCTTACTATTCTATCAAGGGAAAGGAAACTATCTGTACTAACAAAAAGAGCTACAAATATATTTGCCCACCTTTGCACGCAGTTTCCTCTGAGAGTCATTTCCTTTTGGCTCTTGTTCAGGATTAATAAAATCCAGGAGATCCGATACACTGCATAAAAATGGTCACATATTTTTATGTCCAGAAATATGAAATTCCATTTGAAACCAAGTATACCATTTCAGTACCATATCAGTACCTAAGGTGACCTTTACTTGCAATGGATGCATCAGGCTTTGGAGTTCCATTTTTAGCTGCTTCTTGTTGTTCTATTGCTTTTGATTCAAAATAGTCTAGCCATGCAGCAGCATCCTGCATTTGGGGAAAAGATAGGTTACACTAAACATCAATTATCACCGCCTTATTGGGGAAAGCCTTTCTTAGAGTTCACTCCAAGACAGCCGTCATAAATTCCTCAACAATAAATAGTAAATACACCATTAAAGTTTAAAACCTCGAGAAAAATAATGACCTGTGTACGAAGATCTTCAGGTCCAAGCTTTTCTTGAAGTATCTTAAGGGTCGTTTGTTCATGTTGTACACTCAGGGAATATGCTTCCATCAATGAAAGAGCTATGGCAATGGCATGGAAGCTCGCAGCAGTCTAAAACATGAATAACATCATATAAAAACTTTGTGCCAGCCATAAGGGAAGGGGGCATGTAATATTCTCAAACAAATAAGTGAAGAGAAGGAGAGAGACCTGGATATGATCTTCTCCCAACAATCTTTTGTTGCATTTCAGAGCTTCATGCAAATATCTGAGCGCCACATGAACATTTCCCATTCCCTCTTCCATCATAGCCACATTTATATATGTTGCTGCTGTGTTTGGATGAGATAGTCCACATGCGAAGTGAAGAAGGAAGAGAGCACGGTTGACATACCTGCCAAAGGATACATTAAATTCAATGAGGAGAAGAAGTGGCCCATGATAAGTAGTGAACCAATGAAGGGTATGTGAGCAATTGGTTAATAAGTCGTGATGGTGATGGAATTAATGGGATTTGATAATATAAAAATATAAGAATTTAATCAGATTTAAAATAATCAACGGAAAGTCATTGCCTAGGAAATAATACTAGTACAACAAAGTCACTTTTTCTTACTTCAGAGCCAGCTCCATGTGTTGCAGACGGTAATAAAAGACAGAGAGATCCCCATAGCTTTTCATTGTGTCAGGATGGTCAAGCCCAAGCTCCCTCTCATTTATATCCAGGGCCTTTTGTTGATATATGGTTGCCTAAACAATGAAAAAGGTAATCAAAATTCAATATAAACAATTGGTCAATCTAATCTAAAACCGTCTCCCTCAAGATTCAACACAGGCCAATACAACCTCATAGTGTAATTTGAATATTTAGGCTCCTCATTCCTCAACCAAGATGAACGATGGATGCAGAGACCCATTTACACTTTTTTAATGTTCTTTTCTTGCTTTCTTATCTTTTTGGAGGAACCAGGTCATGAAAACAAAAACTCAACACAACTTTAATTTAATTATTATACAGAATCAACTTGAAACTGCAATTCTTCTAAAAGAATATTACTTAAACTTCCTCTGTAATTAAGAAACAATTACAAAGAATAACCTTTGGCTTAAGCAGAACCTGAGACACATCAAAATTTGTAAAATAGCTGAGTCATAAGAATAAAAGTTTATCTTTACTTGATTAAAATCTCCTGTGTGGTAGAGAACCACAGCTAGAAGACTATAAGCACTTGCAGTAGTTCGATGATAGGGACCACAAACAGCCATCATCTTTGCTAATGCCTGCAATATGGATGGGTAACAAGGTCAACTACTGGACCATTTTAATAATGAACAATATAACGTTGCTTCATGTAGAGAATGAACAAATGATCGGTACCTTTGTTCCATAATTTACTGCATCCTCAAGCTTTCCTTTATCAAGAGCCATTTTGGATGATTCCAGTAAATTGCGTCCATCTGCTGAGGAGCATCCTATGTACTGTTGAACAAAATATGTTCTTGCTGATAAATGGCTCAATGATATAATAATTATTGGATCAAACATATAACTGGCTTGGTATTGAGGAAGGGGCTGTATAGAGACAAGATCCCACCTTGCAAACAGGAACTAGGCTGATAATATCGTATTTCCCAAATGGGTGGGAGGTCTCCATGTCATAATCTCTTGGGAACAATTCCAATCCAACCTAGGAAAAAATATAGAATTTTTTTTTTTTTTGGCCAGGAAATTCAATTAACGAATACATCATACAAATAATACATGCACAAGAAGTCGAATCTGGGATACCTTATGACAAAGCCCTCTCAGGATTGATAACTTCCTCAAATGTTGAAATTCATCATTTAATGTCCATCCAAATTTTTTTATTAAATATACCCGTAGCCACTGCAATCTGAGATGATTGTCTTCCGTCAAATTTTGGTCAGTATTTTCCAATTGACAGCTTCCAAGTAAGAAATTCAATGTTGATGCAATAGCGGGAGATAAGTCTGCTACATTATCAACTGAGGCAATTACGGCTTTGAGTAAATGCTTGAAAGCCCGAGTAACCATCTCATGAATACAAAGAGATTGTATGTGTGGAAGATTTTCTGCAAGTTTAACCTGAATTAAACAAAAGAAATTAGAAACAAAGAAAGATAAATTAGCAGCATGATTTAGACTAGAATAATAACTTTGAAATTGTAATAGCTGAGGTTTAGGCTTGTTCACATCTCTTCAAACAGATGTATTGAAGGTGGAGCCTGGAGGGAACATTACTAGACCCAGAAGGCTCATCTTCATTTTGCAAAGATGTTAGTAGAGGGAGAAAGGTAGCAGAGATAAGAAGGCTTACTACTTCACCAAGGGAGCGCATCTTTAATCCTCTTAGATGCATGAAATCAGTTAGTGTACGACCATCAACTGGAGAAAGTTCAAGTGATCCAAAGTCTGTAACCTAAAAAAATAAGACATACAATTTCTTCAACCATGTCCATGAGTTTAATATTAGTTATTTATCAAATGTATGCTCCAATTAAAATATGCTGTTACCAGCTTTGGCAAGGCAGTTTCGTCATAGTACTTGTGTGCCATGTTGATGAGCTCATCAACTGTCTGTTTGGAGAATGAAATTCAAATAGTAAGTATTAAAACGCTGAAGTTGTAACATGAGCATATTAAGTATAACAAAGTCCAACATATTTTACCAATAAAGAAAGCTAAATCTGATTTTGCCAAAAAAAAAACAGAAAGCTAAATCAGAGAGTGAAAAAACTAGAAAAAAGTGAGAATGACAAAAAAGATACAAAATATTCCAGAGAGCAAAAAAAAGCCAAATAGTTAGCAGCAGAAGAGAAAATCGTAATAGGCAGCAAGATTATCTTCAAAATGTTACCTTTAGATGCAGACCAGTTCCAGATTCTTTCAGTCGCAAAAATGCTTCTTCTGAAAGATGTTTCTCCAATTCAGCAGAGATATTTAAGTCATCATTGTTTAATTCAGCTTTAATAGTTATATCACAAGGTCCAGAGTCATTTTGCTCTCTATGGTCTGTACAATCTAAACTGGTTGGTTTCTTTTCCCTCCTCTTCAAAAATTTAAATTGCTTTCCAAGACCTTTGACAGCTTGTATAGCTTCCTTGCCATCTTCCTTTTTTCCAGAACTTTTATCTGTTGAAGTTTCCTGCTTTTGCAGATGTTGTACCCAACAAGAACCGAGTTCCCACCGAATAGACCTTTCTGAATTAACTAGCTCCTCACTTTTCTTTTCTAAGCTTTCTTTAACCACCTTCCGAACATGATTTCTAGAAGAGTCTAAATCATCCAAATTTGGTATTGATGATCTCCCTTTGGATGGCTCAGCTCGAAACTTGTGAAGCAGTAGCCTCAAGCTGTAAAGAACTCAGATTCATTTAGTTCAAAGATGACCCTTATACATAAAATCAGCATACTGACATAAATAGCAATGAAAAAAATGAAGACTATGGAGAGGTTTGGGTCTACATGCTCTTATTCTGTTACTTTTCCCCTTAGAAAGTAAAAGAGAGAATAATACATGGAAATTTGTGGGGCAAAACATATACAAATTTTTCAAAAGAATTTACAAAGCAAGTAAAATTCGAAGTTTCAAATTTCCATTTAAGGAAAGAGGGAACCACTGCCCCCTCATAAGCAGCATAGCTCTACCTTGAGTATTTTAAGTAAATACATTCATTAGTATGATACTATTAGTAACATGTATTGATGTCTACTCCTGAATTACTACAATAACCAAGGACCAAAACAATATAGAGGAAGGAAAATTTTCTTGCTTGATAAGATATATTTTCTGAAATGCTTGCGTAAAAAAGAATGGGCATAACAGCTAATGGTTCAAACCTATTGACATTGAGAGCATTTGCCCCTCCATCTGGCTGATCATCGATTTCAATGTCTTGAAATTCAGGCTTCGTTGTGTTAATGTTACCCACCACACTTACTGTTGCAACGTATCCACAGTAGTGTACAACAACGACAGCCAAGGAAGAAGTATCCTGTAGAAATTATTGGATATCTTTAAAAAGAAAAATAAAGCTCATCTTAAATGTCTAATGTCTTTAAGCTTTGAAAACTCAAGTTTAAACCTTTTAAGCCCTTGATTCACAATTTCAACTCGTTGAGAGTAGACGTAATTCAACCATGTGGCATAGAGATAAAAAATTCTTATTGATTGATGTGGAAGAACAATGGTTTGAATTTCGAAAAAGTAAGAATGGGAACACAATTTAATGTTGATGCCTCGCAATTGACACATGGACAAAACAACGGGACATGGAAGTAGATTTGTTTTCTTTACTGCTGAGTGAGGTCAATGTGAAGATATATATAGACATATATATAGATATACTGGCACACAGGATAATGACTTACACGAACAATTACACTTTCATCTGCAGTCAATCCTTTGAGTAAATTCTTCTGAGAATCCTCCTTAAACACTGTGGACTCACCACCAGAAAGTTTCTTATCATCCTTATGGTTTGTGTCTCCGATATCACGTTTGACTACTATAGACAAGTCCCCCACACGATCTTCATGCAGGATTGAATCCGGAGAACGATGCAGTTCGTTATTTCCATTGGACTTCGACTCTATGACATGCCTTATAGCTGAAACAGCTGTAAATATTGAGGTATCAACAAATTGATTGTGAAGCAGAAAAGCTTTTCTGTCTCTGACCACCCTCTCCTCTTCAGTTTTGCAAGGAAGAGAAGCCAATATTGCCAAGTCTGTTGCCCATGGTCTAAGATTGTATTCACCATTTCTCCCCTGACCACCGCCATTACCACCCCAGCTTTCGTCCTCAGTAGGTAAGGCAGGAAAGTTTGAAGGACTCTCGGCCACAAATGGAGGGACAAGCCATGTATTTGTTCGGAATCCATATGGAAGATTACCAAACTGAAGGTGCAATGATATTAGAAAATGCACAAGTGTCTAGTGGGAAAAAACTGTAAACAAATTATTTCAGTTGGATATGAAGTGTCACCTTATTATGCTCCACAAATGCTTTCATCAAAGATCCATATGCCTGCATTAGTCAGTCATCGTGAGTGTCATAACAGAAAACATCCAACGTGAAATAACCTTGGTCAGAAACATACATTAGCAAAACCTCGGCTGAGCTGTTTCAAAAGATCCACTAAAGAATGGCCCTGAAGAGACTGCCTCCCCACGGTATAAAAGCCTTTTTCTGATGCGACCACTTCTATCAGCTTCCCGTTGCCGATTTTAACCTGCACGCAGCAATGACAACTTTAGCTTTAGACCACGTCTGGCATGCAAGGAAAGAAGGTCAAAATTACAAGATGTAAAGGCAAGTAAAAGATTTGCAACCTGAAGCTGAAAGTAGTCTTCTTTGCGTCTATCATCCCCATTCTTCAGTTCACATCTCTTCAAGTCTGCAAAAAATCACCCATGCAGCCAAAATCATGACTTCATCAAAACATAATCTCCAATCTCCATTATCCACTATTATACGTTAAATTCCTTTTCTTTTCCAACACCATTATACATTAAATTCAAGCCTATGATTTTTAGTTCACTTCTTGGGAAACTACAATACAGCACCATAGATCAACTTGTGAATAACTTTTTTTTATAAGCAAAAGTATCCTCCAAGTCGCTCAAAAAGAATTCGAATCTTAATCCTCCACGATGTAAGGGACTTCCTTTCATTAGATTTAACTCGTCATGAATAAATTTTGAAATGAAACAAAACTTTTTATAATCGTAGACTAAATTAAAATATTAAATCTCAATTCTAGCCATACATTATATATTTTTTTCGTAAATTAATTCACAATTATAATTTATTAATTATTAATAGGCTGTAACCGAAAGTGAATGAAAAACACAAATATAAAATCATCTGAAGACTAATGCGTTAGTTTTGTTAAAATTATATTTTTTTTATTTCTAGAATACAATAATCTTTTTTCGTATTAAAAATTGTGTTATATTTTAATTAAAATTATTTTTTTTATTAGAATCCAATTATATGTGTACATACCCGCTTTAGATAATAGAGATTTGGAGATAAAGAAATTTATTTTCTAAAATTTGAATGAAAAATATTTAAAATTAAATAACGACTTTAACTTTTTAATTTGTGGGAAAAATTCCCAATCATTAATTTTTTATTTTTGTGTAGATATAAACTTTCAAATTCTTAATTATATACAAATAGCTCTCCAACTATCAGAGTAAATATAAAAATTTAGATGAATTCATTATAAAACTTTAAAGCTTAGGAAGATTCTCTATACATAACATAAAATTTAAGAAAGTATATATAATTTAGACTAAAAATTCAAATCAATTTTTACAAGTCAAAAAATTATTTTTGGTCTAAAATATTTTTTAAAATAAAATTAAAAGTATTATTTTAAAAATAAATAATTATATAATTTTAAGTAAAATTTAAAAATTAAGTATTTACTTTCGTTTTAATTGAAAAATTATATTTTTAATTTAGTTTTAAAATTAAAAATTATCTCAATATGTATATATCTTATAATTAAAATTAAAATTAAATTAAACGATAAAATGTGATTTCTTTTCTCAAACTTTTTTTTTGGGCAAGAACTTCTCTCAAACTAAATCGACTAACACCAACAAAAAATTATAGAAAATTATATAAACTAAATAAATAAATTAATTATGAATAAATTTAATATTTTAAGATAAATTCATATTATATACTCTTTAATATATTTAAATTAGTGAACTAACTCTTATATTAATTATAATTAATTAATTTATTTAATTATTTTAATATTTAAAAAAATAAATTAGTTCTTAACGATAAGAATGAGAGGTAGTAAAAAATTAAAAAGACCAAAAATACTGGAAAGAAGCGGGAACTCTACGAAACAGTAGTAAAGGAATACTCACGTAAAATCGGAGGAGATAGATGAGAGAAAGAGAAGAACTCGTAGAAATCTGAAAGCTTCGGCGTGGGATGAATGGCTACCATGCCTAAATTATCGGAAACCGACGGGACGGGCGCCGGCGACCCGATCCGCAATTCCTCATGGGGCGTAGTTGGTGGGCTCGGATTTCCTTTATGATTATTTTGGGCCTTGCTAGTTTTCTTAGCTTTGAAGTCTGGGCTTGACAAGGCTCGTCTAGGCTTCACAAACCTGGTTGTGCAGGCCACGATGTCCAACAGTCGCCTCACATGTGCAATAGCTTGGGCTTCCTCTACGTAATCCTCTACAAGAATAACATTAACGTAAAATTGTACCCAAAAAAAAACATTAACGTAAAAAATTCAAATGATTACTTATTCTAATTCCAATGGAAAAATGAAAGTTTAAAAAAAAAAAAAACTCACCAAACCACGAATCTATGATTTGGTTCACAGATTAAACAAAACCATTAATCGCTTCTTATTCTACTATAGAGTTTAATGTTAAATATTAATCACAAACGTAAATAGTTTGTTTTGCATAAATTACAATGAAGCTTAATTTCGTCTATTATAATTCTACATGTTTGTTTAAGGACAAAAACATTCCTCAGAGACTGAAACAGTATCACCTAAAAAAAATTAAATAAGCAATAAACGTGATGTATCCCCCCAAAAAGAAATATATTATTACTCTCATTACTACATGGGGTTAGATTTTGGGGGGGGGGGGGGGGAAACCATGTGGTTGGAGTCTGATTAATTAAAAAGCGTTGAATTCTAAGGGGGGACCATCTTCACATAGACCATAGTAATTAATCAAAATACATTATCTTGAGACTTTGACCTTATTGATTAAAGAGAGTATTTAATATTTCAATGGAGGTAGATGAACTGAAGGCTACAATCCCCCAACAACCCTCAACAAAAACACGACTTTCACATTTTATAAAAGATTCTCAACCTCAAACACATTAAACTTTATAAAAAGAAGGCATTGAATAAAAAAAATAAAAAACGGCAGTATAAAACTTTAAAAGCAAAAGTTATGACGAATGCCCACGAGTTAAAAATAATTTTTAAACAGTGGATAACCTAAGTTTAACTAAAAAAAAATAGCTTTAAGGGATCAATGTATGGATATTTTTTTTTTGTTACCGTTCACCAGAACTTTACCCCGACTATATCCAAATCCGACCCGTGTCACGCACCTGGCTATGGTGAGTGAATCTACTAACGAAGATTTTTTACATATACCAAGACTTGAACTCGAGACCTCACTTAAGCGATACCGAATCACTTACCACTTAGACCAACCCCATTGGTACTTATGGATATATTAAATGTTATAATCAACACCGTACTTAGATTGGACCTTAGACGTTTTCTTTGAATAAAACCTTTTTGTTTTATATGATTATATATTTATTGTTGTTGAATATAAGTTTTACCCCAAAAAGGGCTTGTTTTTCTTCAAGAAATCATTTGTGTTACCATTAATTTTGTGGTAAATAAAATGTTAAGAAAGATTAAAAAAGTGCACAAAAAGTTACAAAGGCACACCTATAACAGCAAAAGTGGGAGATTCAGCTAAAAGAAAAGTTAAAGCAGTGATGAATGAGACAAGAAAAAAAAAATATTTTAAGCATATAAGATACTATAAATTAAAGCTAGTTTCAGAATCAAAGGACCTAATATATTATTGCTTGAGCATCCATTTAATTATTCTGAAGAGCCGTCATTATTCATAAGCAGTACTCCAAAGAGAGTAAAAAGATGCTACAACTACGTTTTAATTAATGAGATTTTTTTTTATTTTCTTTAAATAACTAAAATTTAAAATCATTTGTGATAATTAATGGGGTTTGATGCTGAATCACAAGCATGTGAAATGCACCTACCTTCAACCATTTTTAGAATACATGGCTTTAGAGTAACAACCTCTACTCTGTCATTCAATCTCTGCCCTTTAACCTAACAGAGGAAGACAGCGTCAGTTGAATTATACAATATTACAGGCTCGGAGTTTCAATTAGACAAAAATTATTATTCAAATTAAGAACAACAACAACAAGCCTTTAGTCGGTGGATCATGCTGTGCTCTATCAAAAACATTCAAATTAAGAACAAAGAAGAAAAAAAATATTTCATTGAATAGGTCGAGAATTAAGCCTACCTCGTGAGAGAGAGAATAGTTTGTAAAATGGCAGGTTTCCACATTTACAGCTAATAGCCTTCTTACATCAAGTATCTTATCAGTAGAGATGCCCTTCAGAAAAATTTCCAACAAAGGAGAATTTAATAATGCTGAAATTTTTTATTCTCAGCTACTAAATTTATCAGCATTTGAGGGAAAATATAAAGAGATATGAACCTTGAGGACAACTGGAGAATCATAAGGAGTGACGACATTAATGTCGACCAGAGAAGGTACTGATGCTAAAACAGAACAAGAAAACAAATTAGGTTAACTTTAACTTTTTGATAAGCCGAAACAAAAAAGATGAAAAGAATCATGATAGCATCACGAAAATCTGCAGGTGAAGATATTCTCCAACTAACCTTTCTCTTCCTTCTTCTTCTTCTCTGCCTTGGCTTTATTCGATTTCCCTCTGCCAGACCTCGGCGCCATTTTCTTCAATAGGAAAGGAAATTCGATTGGGAAGAACGGACGACGAAGAAGCTAGCTCAAAACCTCACTTGAGAGAAATCATCGCAATGAAGAATCCGAGTGATGAATGAATGAATCTCAGGGAAATGAAGTGAAGAGAAAAAGAAAATGGAGGAAGAAGAGGATTTATAGAGAGAATAAGAGAGGATTAAGCTTTTTATATGCGAAATTGCATCGAAGAAGAAGATAGGATAAGGGCGTAATAAGTTTCAGCCCTTTTCAAGATTTGTGAGCAATCCTGGCCTCTCCTTGTTGCTAATAACCTGATTCTCTCTCTCTCTCTCTCTCTCCCCCCTGAAGGGCATATGAAGGAGGTTTATATAGCTGGAGGAGCCCATGCTGGAGAGCAAAAACAAAAATGGGCCTTTGAGGAGCGAGGGTGGCCGTTGAATTTGTGCCACGTGGCGGTAGAATAGTGCTGCTGATTCAATTTTGTTTTATCACGTGTTTGCGTCCTAAAACGAAATCTTGAACCGTGGATATGGCATATTGGCAGAACGAGGGGTTCTTTTTTACGAGGGTTTCGAATCGGTCAGCTGATTAGTTGAATCCCAAGCTTGCCATGTTCTGAGTGATTGCTAGTGGTTGTAGTATATATTGCCTCTATTCTAATTAGTCAAAATTTTAAAGCTCGGTTTAATTTTAAATATAAAGAAAATATATGATAATTAAACTTTTTTTAAATATTATCCCTCCTCCGTTGCATCAAGTTTTTTTACATGTTTTTAATTACTAAACACACTTTATTGTTAATATGAATATTAATTTCAGTGAAAGGTACAATTGGAAAGTTACGTAGTATCTAAATTTAAAGATATTGAGCATGAATAAAAGTTTAAAAAATAGCTTTTGAATAATTTTTTTAAAAAAAATTTAAAGAATAGCTTATAGAAAAAAAAGATTCTTAATAAATGAGTGTTTGGATAGCTATTACCAGAAAGACTTTTGTAATTGAAAAATTACTAGAAAGTGTATAATTTTATTAAAAATATGAGAGATGAGAGAGGAGAGAGTGAAGAAGAGATAAGAGATAAGAGATAAGAGAGAGGAGTAAGGGTGGAGAGGAGAGAGGGTGTAAGAAAAAATAAAAATAAAATAGTAATTAAACAGCACATAAGTTCTTTTATTGTTCTAGAATCTAGTCTCAATATCTTATTTAAAATATTGGTTTTAAACTATGGTTTGATCTAAAATTTCTTTTAGATAAATATAGCTATTTGTTTTAAAAATTTTCCAAATCAAGGTTTAGGCTAAGAATCATTTTAAAACCTTAATTTTAATATTTACCAAACACATACATTAATAACTTGCACTCTTTAATAACTAGTTAATTAACTTTACCTTATAATTATGATCACTTCTAAATACCCATCTTCTATGAGTTTAGCTGGCGAAGGGGTGAGGCATACGACCATTTAGAGCGTATTTGATGCATGGGAAGTACCACTTTGTTGTGATTTCAGTTGCGGCGCTTGAAAAGGCATCCTAGCTCCTGGGTGCCTAGGTTTAAACCTGAAGATATTAGACGGCTCGCCCTGCCTGATATTGGTATCGTCTATGAGAAAGGGAGACTTCGCCCTACCTTTGAATCGTGAGTGGGTCTAACCCCTTTAAAAAAAATTTGTACCAAAAAAAAAGATCACTTCTAAATAGAAGAATTAATGAAAAAATTTATTTTAGTTTTAAATATAAGACTTAAATATCTTTTATTTTTTATATTTTTTAAAATTACCTATATTAGTTTTAAATAATAATAAGGGCAATTTTTAATATAAATGATTAAAAGGAATAATATTTTTAAAAAATAATTTATAATTTTACAAATGACTCATCTAACTGAGTTTTTAGTTATGTAAGTCATTAATATAGCTCTTACAAAAAAAGTACTAGCATTTCCCATATCTTCAATTTTCAAAACATTCTTCCACTTAATTTTAATATTTTTTACACAAAAAATTAGTTTTTTTGCACTTCTTTATTTAAAATATTTTAAAAAAATCTGTTTTTATAATTTTTTGTCTCATAAATAAAGGTTGATTCAATTAGTGAGCATGTACTTCAAGCCATATATCACATAAATTAAATTTTAATCCATAAAATAGAATTTTATTTTAAAGTAATAAATTGTAAAATAGAACACGTTGTTGTTGTTTAAATTTTAATTTCTGTGGAGAATTGGACATAGCACATCTTAAACTAATAAAATTTTCTTTATATTTTTAATATGCATGGATAACAAATTCTAAAATAATTTTGTGAGAATAAAACAAGTGGTTATTCAAATTTTTAACACGCATGACGTTGCGAATTCTAAAATAAAATAAGTTATTTATATGATATGAAAGAAACAAATAAATTCTAAAACAAAACATGTGTTTTAGATTTTTAATTTTATTAAATATAATAATTTATAATAAATTTTTTATATTTACTATTTAGTACTCACAACTCCATATCTATTTTTTTAAAATAAAATTTAAGAAAAAATTTCTTCCCTTCCCCTCCATCCCCCAACGGCGCCACGTGATTTGAATACAGTGTAAATTTACGTTACATTCTCTTTTATAGTTCATAATTTTTAATAGATATAATATTTAAAAAATTTAATTAATATCATATCAAGTGACTTATAATAAAAATTATCTATCTTCTTTAGTAGATACTTTAGACTCCTTTATTCCTATTTATAGAGTAGAGATAATTTTTTTTTTAATTTTATTTATAAATCATATTATTAATTTTTTATATAAATATATAATTTTATCTTTTTATTTAGTATTGTATTAATTTTTTTTATAGAATATAATATATAGTATTAAATAAAAAAAAATAAAAAAATTGTTGAATTTTAATACACTGTTAATAAAGTTTAAAATTTTTTTCAGTCTGTATAAAGCATATTAAAAATAGCTTATAAATAAAATTAAAAAAATAATAAAAATAGGAGGAATTTTTTTTTCTTCTATTTATACCCTTATTAAAAAGAGAGGAGAGGAGCGTTTTTTGGAAATACGGCCATTAATAAATGAACTACTTTGATCAATGTTTTAAGGATATTATTGACAGAAAAATTTTGTTCACCTACATGTTTAAAACTTTTCACTAAATTAATATACTTTTTTTAGTATTGAGAAAGTATTTACTCCATCCGGTTTCTATTATATTATATTATATGGTACTTCAAATCATTTCATTAAAATTAATAAGAACTAGTTAAATCCTTATATTTGTTTAAAAATAAAAAAAAATCTAAATTTATCTATATTTAAATTCATAAAAAAAGAAATTACATTAAATTTTAAATAGAGGCAATATTTAAAAAAAAATATAATTAATACCCCATTTAATAATTTTAAATATAAGGACCACTATTAATTCTATAAAATGTCTTATAAAAAGGATATGAAAGAGTATAAGGTGTTTCAAACATTTTGCACAAAAATTAAGAAAAGTTGTTAGATTGTTTTATTTGTTAAAAAATATCTAAATATTTCAATTATATTCTTATTAATTAAAGGGATATAGACATAATCCATCTTCATGATTTGTGCAACCTCATGATTGTAAGGGTAAAAATGGAACATCCTTATAGACACCTTATAGTTTGGACCACCTTTAATTCTTGGCACCTTAGATAAGGGACCATAGGTAGTATACTTTTTTTTTTTTTTTTCATTTTAACTTTACTCTTCTTTTATACTAGTTCGTCTGCTTTTTATAAAGTCACCTAATTTTTAGGTACAGTTAATTATGTAGAGAGAAACAAAATTACACAAATATATATATTTAATAAAATTAACTAATTTTTTTAATTTATATAAAAATAGTTAGATGTGTTTCATAAAAAGTACCAACTACAGTACCAACTATTAATTAAGGTATTAAAAATGGGGGCAGAAAATTTCCTTCCTAAATAAAGACGGCAGCTTAAGTTACACATATTTTAAATCTATATGTCTAATTAAATGTAGGCTTATATTTTAGATAGAAACCATAAATAAATAAACCGTAGTCTAATTTAAAATATATTACTTTCTCAAATTTTAATTATAAGAGTTAAATGAAAATTTAATTTAGTCATAATTATAAGACCCTAATCTATTTTATTTCTTAAAAGTATAATTTTTTCTCAAAGTATCTATATTTAATTACACATATTAAAGAAATTTCTATGAATGATAGTTCAAAATGCACATAATTAAATATAGTATTTTAGGAAAATTAATATATAATTATTACTAATAATTATATTAACTATTTTTTTTAATCTAAATAAGGTGTGAACCTTGTTCAAGTAACAGCTAAAATATTTCATGGAAAAACCATTTTCAAAGTACCTATATTCTACAATTTTTAATTTAATATTTGTGTTATTTTTTTTCTTCTTGAATCGTTTATTTTTTTCTATTAACACAATTAGTTTCTATACAAGAGATAACAGAGAAAAACCATTTTCAAAGTACCTATATTTGTACTAATTTAAATATTTTAGGGTGTTAATTGTCCTTTTAAAATTATTTTGGGATACTAATTGCACTCTTAAATATTTTAGGGTTTTAATTGTACTTCTAAAATTAATTCGAAGTGCTGATTGTACTATTAAATATTTTAGGATATTAATTACTTTTTTAAAATTAGTTTGAGATACTGGATACATCTTTACTCTAATTTTTTTAATTTAAGTGCATGGCTTATGAACATTTTTATTTGTCAATACTCCAATATATTTCTATTTATAAATCACTTTTAATATATTTTATTATAATTAAGAAAAACTTTAAATATTATTAACTTTATCTTAAAATTGAACAACTTTTTAACTTTCTCTTTATTTAATATATAATATATCCCATAAGAATAAAGTCAATATAATAATAAATAAAAAGTAAATTTGTATATTTATATAAAAATTTAAACATGTGACTTATAAATATGATAATTTTTTTTATTTTATAAATAAGACTAGGAGAGTAATCAAACAAAAAACTGAGTTAGTCATGTGTAACTTGTAATGCAAGCAAATTGTTAAAACAAACAAATAAATGTAATTTGGAAAAAAACAACAAAAGAAAATAGTAGATGTAGATCAATCATCACCGGGTAGGGTGCCATTTTGAGAAATATGACTACTAGTATTTGTGAAAGATCAGGGATTGTGATAACTTTAATAATCAAGGGAATGGTTGGTAGGGGGCAAAGATAGTGACTTAAAAAGAAATATGACCTTGTGGTTAAAAAAAAATTAGTTTAATCACGACTGATTAGTCTTTGTCTCTTTGTGCAAGTTGAAATGAATTTGGACAACTAAAAATGTCATGAAATTAAAGTGAAATAAATCCTACGACTATCATTTAAGTATATTTGGGTCACGGTCATTATCATGGATAATCATGGTTTGAAGATAATTTTTAGCCGCTTAATTTGCTTTTAAGAATGGACGGAATATCTTGCTTCCACGTGTACGACCGGTTCATCCCTTCGTTGCCAGACAGATTTGATGGGGTTTAGATTTGGAGTTATGTGAGATTTGAATCATGGATCTCAATGGTTATAGGAAAAATCGTGAAAAATTCTTATTTTAAATTTTTATTTATCAAAAATATTTTAATTATAAAAAATATCAGTATTTTAAAAATTTTATCTACAAAAAATATTAATAATCGAATTTTAGTCTTTTAAATTAGATTTTTTATGGATTATTTTTTTATTACTTTTACTTAATCTATATGTTTATCACTCTTCTTGTAGACCATATTGTTATAATGATTATGATCCATTAAACATCTCAATATTTGCCTTTTCTTCTTCTTAGATTCTTGCAACTACCAAAGTACTTAATTGGCTGTTAGACAGGCTGATAATTGAGTCATGCCTGATAAAACTGGGAGATTATTCCTCCATCTTTTTTTTATTATCCAATATTTTATCATTTAATTTTATTTATAAAACATTTTCAACATCTTCATTTTTTATCAAAAAAAATGAAAGGCTGAAAAACGCATTGCTTTTGTCTAAAAACAGTCAAAAGTTTTACATTTGTCCATATTACTAGCATAATAAGTGAAAAGTTGATTAGCCACGTTATAGAAACATAAACCTATATTGAATATATAAAAATAAAAAAATATCCTTTTAATTTTTAATATAATATCTAATTAATTGATTTAGTAAAATTAAAAAAAATATATCAATTAATTATAATAAATATGATATAATTTTTTTAAGATATTTTTCTGTACCATTATATTATATTTATCAATTCATAAATTTAATAAATTAATTTATAAAAAATAATAAATATGAGATAAAAAAATAGATCTGAATTTTACATTTAAAATTAAAACAAAAACTCCTCACCTAAGTTTCTAAAATTTAGGAATACTTCATGTGAATGTCTCTTCAAGTGCATCATTACTTCCAATTTTTTTTCTTTTAAATCTGAAAATATCGTTAATTCCACTTTTTGATTTCAGGCACGTGAGGCATGTGAACATTAATGAATACACATTTAAAATTAAAAGGGTGAGATTTATTTTTTGATAAATTTTTTTTTAAAAGATTGAGTTCACGTACTATTTAAAAGTATTTAAAAGTAGGATAAAATTTTATTTTTTCCTAAATAATATTAATGTTTAATAGGACGAGGGTCTATTATTTTCAAGTGTAAACTAAACATTCAGGAGTTAGGATACTTCTCTAAACGCTATGACTAGAATTATAATAAAATAATACTCATTAAAATTTAAACACACTTTAAATAATCACGTATCTTGTCGCCCCTAGTTAAACACATGCACGATGGAAAAAAAAGAAGGTGAGATTCGATTCACGCACATTTTTGATAGAGTACTCCTTAATTAATTATGGGTAAATCTAAAAATAGGATTTAAATTAATTATTAATTCAGCCGTGGAGGTGACATATTCCTAGCCAGGATGCGTTTTTCACGGTTAAGGCGTCTGTATTTGGAGAAAAAGTGGTCAATCACTCTTAAATAAATTCTTTTTTTATTTAATCAAAATATAATTTCTTTTAAACTTTAAGATGTAAATAATTTTCGTCTTTCTTATAAATATGCTAACTTAGCCTGTATTTATATGTATTCATCACCAATATGACAAAATTATTTAAATTTTTAAAATTAAAATACCTTCTTATCCTAAATGTAAATTACCTTTTATAAGGTTCTTTTAATTATAATTAAGTACTTTGATATTATAGTGTACAAGATATTTTTTAAAATAGGCTCTTAATTCTTTTTATAAGACATTTGATAATTTGAACTTTTAAAAAGTATTAAATAATTTTTATATATGCTTATATTTAATAAGAATAATAAAAGAGTATAAATTAATATGATATTAAAATATAATATAAAAAATTATGTAAAATTTACAATAAATTTAATGATTTAAACTGTTTTTACTTATACATCTAAATTAGTTATAAATGACTTTATTTGAGAGCAAACAAGCATAAGGCATCTTACATATTTTTAGAGTATTAATAATTATTTTTTCATCTATACATGCATTAATTAGTAAGGATAATAAAAGAGAGTAGAAATTAGGGAAAATCCCAGAAAATACCCTAGAAATTGATAAAAGACAAATCAGGGTTTTGAATTCCAATAATCCCAGATCAGGAGGCTCATTGTATTAAATTGGAAGTCGAAAATGTTGTTAAATTACCTCACTGCCCCTCTCTTCTCTCATCAATCTGAAACGAAATCTCTTTTTGTTTTCCATCCTTCTCACTCTTTCTCTGTCCTATCGCAACCTCCCCAGCTCTATCCTCGCAAGTGCTCACCGGCAAGAAGTAGGTCACAAAACGGGTTGCGACTTGAGTGGGAGGTGAGCTGGGTTAAAAAGTTCTATTTTTTGGTAAGTTAATATTTAATCAACTTGAACCTGCCGTAATTAGTTGGTGGGATAACCTGTCATTTGTTTTTTAAATTTTTTTTAACATAAAATTTAAAATAATAACGAACTGATAAAGAAAAAATATTAAGATTAGATGTGAGAAATTAAAAGTCAAATTAAAATAGATAAAAAATAAATAAAATAATAATAATAAAATAAAAAAAACTAACCCGTTAACAAAATAATAATAATAAAATAAAAAAGATTAACCCACCAAGACAGATTAGCTCTTTTTTAGTTAGTTGGTAGGTGCAGGTTAAAACAACTCACACAAAATGACCCCCTTTCTTTTCAACCCAATCCCGCCTTTTTTTTGGTGGGTTTCCACCTCTAGCAAGAAGGAAAAAGTTGAGGCCAGGCTTGCCGGGGAAGAAGACAACAATGATGGACGGTAGGAGGGGGTACTTCGGAACAAATGTTTTGTCATTTTAACTGCATCATCTTCCTCATCCATCAATCTTGAGTGGTTCCAAAGGTGGGGTAAAAAAAATCGCAGAAGCATAGCTCTTGAATCGCACAATCTCATTCTTGTGCATGTTGCATTCATCAACCTCGCACTTCTTTTCCTTTCTTCCTTTTCCGTCTCGTTCTTGGGGTGGTGTTCGGTGGGAAAAATCAGTCAAGCTTCCACTCTTCTCTTCTTTCACTATTGATGTGGAGTGAGACCCCCTTATACGACTAGCAACTCTCTTCTTTTGTTTCCTTCTTTTCTTCCTCCATTGCTATTGTTGAAGGGTCCTTCTGTCTTACAGTCCTCGCCAATTCTACACCTATGAACAGGGAGCTGATTGCATTAATGTTGGACCCAAATTGGAATCATGTAGGGCTCTTTCTCACTATCTACATTCATCGTTAGCCCTTTGTCTAGTATTTCAATGCCAAGCCGATGCTTTTATTTTTCTTCTCTCCTTTCCTTTAGTGTCATATGAAGATTTGTGCCTTTTTATCCTTATTATATACCGTCATTTCAACACTTTCTTGTGTCCCTTTGACAAATGCAATATCAGTGAGAGTCCATCTTTATGTTTTCCCAAATGGCATGAACTTGAAGGAGATTCTTCCTCTTCATTCTCAGAAAGAAGATTTTTTCCCTTCCAGAAACCATTGCATTTGATCTTGACTTTTTATAGTCTCAAAATTCAGTACGTTTAATAAAATGAAAGAAGGTGTAGATGTATAAAATATACCTTTCTGCTGAAAATCCTGTTGCTATCTCGCTGAAAGTACCCTTGAAATTAGTCTTTTTTGCAGCTTCAAGCAGAGCTGAAACCCCAACAGCTTGAATATTAATAGGGGCTCAAATTCATCACAATATATCATCATATGATTCACCTACTGATTTTTGAGAATCTGAAACAATTACATCAAATATATTTCCTTTGAATTTAGCTTAGGAATCAGTTCTCAGTGAATTATTACCCTCAATCCTCATCACTATGTATAGTTCATTCTTGGATTTAAGAAGATTTGACCAGGTTGCTTCAATACCCACATATATCAATAGATTCAAACTATAACAAAATCTTTTCCTACATTTTGCAAGTAGATACATGATAAAGTGAAAAGAATTAAAAGTAAGTTGTTCCACAAACCAAATCCAGGTCCACTGCTTGACAAATAAGGTAACCGGTAAACGTCAGCCTTCTCATTTTTCAGGACGTAACTGCAAAAATAAAAGGTCTATAAGAGCAATGCCTGAAAGAAGTAACTGGTTGGGAAGATTTTATCCTCTGTCTTATCATATCCTAAGGGAAATAGCATGAAATTTGAGGAAATTAATTGTCCAATAAGATTGCGATATGAAGATGAGTAAGTAGATGATCAGGATTAAAGCCAATTGTAATGTTACGCTGTATTCTCTACGCAATTGAGTTGTTGGAAATGCCATGAATGTTGGATTAGGAATGTTAGAGATATTTGAGAATCTTCTGTATTAATTTGTAATTGATGACAAACTCATAGTAATTACGTAGTATAGAATCGTTTTGATTGACATGTGATTATTAGCAATCAATTTTACAGGAGCCTCTCACTGTTATAAACAAGCTCTGAATTTCATTGATGATCATATTTTCCCAAACACCCTCACTAGTCACTCCTCTAATTCATCCCACCCACACATGGCCAACCCCCTTATACTATCTTGTCTTTATTTCCTTATGCTAACCCCTCGTCATTCTAGGTCCAAAAGCTAGGGACAAAATATAACATAAATGTTATCTAACACTTAATTTTAACTTAGCCAGATTTTTTTTGACAAGGCTATCTGACTAGGATAGATTTGAGTATTGTCGGACTCAATCAAGGGTAGCTCTTTTAAAGGTTTTTTCTGCATTAACAAGGACTCGAACTTGAGATCTCGTGCTTAAGTGATTAAAGCCTTTTCTACTAGGACCAATGGTAACTCAGCTTGATTTACTATGTAGGAGTAATGTATTTTAGTATAAAGAAAATGTCATACTATTTGAGGTGGAATATATCATGGGCTGCAACTGTAAGTAAAAGAATTAGTATCAAATGGTACACTTTTGGATACATACGGGCTACCTGCTTCAACAAACCGCTCAGCCACAATAGCATTCTGGCATGTAAACTCACCAAATAGAGGAATTCTAGACAGAGAAGAAACAGAAATAATACGATATATAAACTTGTGATTATAAGATATTTTGCCTTATTCTCTATATTCATCGGCTAAAAAAATGCCACTAAGAATTCTTATATTTGTGTGTGATGTGAACACTTTGGAACATTTTCTTGTATAGGAACTTGCTTAAGAATGATGTATCAATCACAGACTCATGAAATAACTTGGTCTTTAAGAAATTTTTATCATTTGCAATCTCTATTCGAAGCAAATAAAGGGTTCAATAAATGTTAATAACCTCACTGTGGGTAAATACCAAGAGAAATATCTAGGAAAATGAAGTACAGATTCAGTCAAGATTTTATACATGAGAATTAGTAGTTCAGCACAAGTTTGTTCATATATACAGCAAGAACCAAGCCTTAGCTGCTGAAAAAGTTTAGGAGCGGGAGATGAGACTGCTAATGGGCTGTTTAGTATTGCTAGTTTTGATATCTGGCTTGAGTTCTTCAGGGCCCATGTTAATCCATATGAACCTACAAGAAATCCCTTAAGGAGGAGTGTGGAATTATGTTAGACATTATTTAAGTTCAAGATTGCACATTGAATTAATATGCAGCTACTTTATACACCAGATTCAAACTGGGGGAACTCCAATTTACAGATGCATATGTATATCTTCTATGAGACAATAATCAGGGTTAATGTTCAATTTTGCCTCCGAAGTTTTCACGTAGAAATTATGGATATCTGAAAGTTTTTTTTAGATCAATATTGACTCAGAAGTGTTAGAAAGGAGCGATGTTGTCTCTAGCTATTGAAAATTTTAATAGTCAACATCTGTTTTTTAACGGTTAACGTGATTTTGTTTATTTTTTAACATTTTTGAGGATACAGAATCCAATAAATTTTGTTCGATGCTTACAGCTCTTACATAAAAACTTTCGAGATAAAATTAGACTTTAATCTTATAATCAATGTGCCGAAACTTCATATGCAAACGATACTTCCAAAGACATATCCTGTGTGTTGTGCATACCTGAACAACCAGAAAAAAGGGAGATTTGACCTCTAGCACTTCGAGTAATTTATCCAATCCCTCATGAAACTCCTTTTCTGCAAGAATTATAAGAACATCTTCAAGGGTATGGTTTTTATGGGAATAGTAGAATAGTTGATAATGGTTGAGACTTGAGATCATTCTGATTCATTTTTTTTTACTTAAGAAAAAACCTGTGTAATCGAAACCATATCCTGGCAGTGGTTTGTCACTGAAACCAAATCCTATCCAGTCAGGGGCAAGGCAGTGAAACCCTGCATCTGCCAACTATTTAAGAGAAATAAAATTAAAATAGTGACTAAAAAATATTGAAAAGTTATTCAAGAAAACATCTTTTTGGCACATATGTACATAGTATCAACAAAATGGAAGAAACAAGGCATATTTGTAGAAAGTATCAACATATCTGGATACTCTTGAAACTAATGGCTTGAGAATTGGAAAAAACTTACATAAAATTTCTCAAGTGATTGGAGGGTAGCTGATGTAGAACGGAGAAGGGGAAAGGGAGAAAAGAGAGAAAGAGAAGGGGAAGAGAGACAGAGACTAGAGAAGGGGTGAGAAAGTAAGAAAGGAGGGGAAATTGGACGAATCGAGGGAGAAGAGAAAGCTCAGAGAGAGGAGAATTCATAAGGCGTACAAAGTAAATGTATTGTAGATGACTTGAGACATAACAACTGGGTAGCTGAAAGATTGGGTTGAAGCCCCATGAAGGAAAACAGTAGTTCCTCGTCTGCTTTCTGCCGATCCTAAAAGGAAGTAAAAATCATACAACTCATTTAAAACGTTTATGGGGTGTTTGGATTAGCTTTTAAAGAATAGATTCTGGGAAGAATAGATTCTGGAGAATAGATTTTGGGTAGAATAGATTTTGGGAAAAATAGATTTTGGGAATAAAGATATTTGGATGATTAGTAGTAGAATCACTTTTTATATTGGTAAATTACTAAAAAGGGTATGATATGATTAAAAGTAAGAGAAATGAAAGAGGAGAGAGAAGAGAGTGTAGAGAGGAGAGAGGAGAGAGAAAAAAAGAGATAAGAGAGGAGAGAGGAGAGAGAAAAAAAGAGATAAGAGAAGAGAGAGGAGAGATAATAGAGAAAAGAGAGAAGAGAGGGTGTAAGAAAAAGTAAGGGTATAATAGTAATTGGATAATCCAAAACCTAAGTTTCAAAGAAAAAGCTATTTTTAGTAGCTTATTCAAAACCTAGGTTTCAAATCGAGGTTTTGCCCAAAATCAATTCTCAACAAAAATTGCTGTTTGTGTAAAAAATTTTCAAACCGCGGTTTTGGCCAAAATTGATTTTCAAACCTCATTGCCAAACAGGCACTTGAACAAAAATATAAATCTAGAGAGAGAGAGAGAGAGAGAGAGTTAGTTCCCAGCAAAGTAAATATTACCAGTATCCCTCACAAACCAGCTTAACTTCATGACCCATATTCCTGGCCCTTGTTTTGTATCCTATAGAATAATATAAAACACGCAAGTTATAGATGTTATTGCCACTGTGCTCCTTTTCTAGGACTAATGCTAATGGAGATGACATTTTTGCCCCTTTTTGTAATGTTTATATACATTTTTGTATTCATGTAAATTTAATAGTGATAGATGCTCCTCATATAAAATTTTGTCATTAAAATTGCCCCTTCACCTTGAGAAATTTTTATATGGACCTAGAGTGCCACGTCATTTATAGTCTGACTATTGAAAACATGCCATGTGAATTATTTTAATATGATGTGTCAGCTGATGTGCCAATTTCTAAATATATATTAGTTTAAAAATTTTGATAATTCGATAATTCTTTCACCCTCTTTTCTCAGTACGGTTTAGTTTGATAGAATTTTTTTTATAAAAATAAAAATAAAAATAGAAGTATTGATAGAATTATAATAAAAATATGTTTTATAAAAATTTATTTGATAGGTTAAAAATGAATATAGAATTTAAACATATTATTTTTATAATTTAAGAAAAGTTAAAATTATCTAAAAATTTTATAACTTAGGGTAAAATAATAAAATATTTAACTTCCATTTTTTCATCTTATTTTTTAATTTTTTTAATAGAATTAAAATGACTTAAAAATATTAAGAGTAAAAATTCTACTACCAAACATGCCCTTACAGTTACGCTTCCTCGTCTCTCTCCATCTCCATCTCTATCCTCCATCCCTCTCTTTTCCTCCAGGTACCGCTGCCCCTACCACCACCGGCGGTCCCTCATTTCCACCACTGTTGGCACCGGCTGGCACTTTAAGTTCACATAAGAATTTCTCCCTTTGCCCTTTATTTATTATAGAATTTTTTGGTAATTATATGTCTCCCAAACCTTATTATAATTTTTCGTTACATAAATGAGATAAAGTATGGTTTTGACTAACTGAGTGTCATGCATTTAAGATAGTGAGTTACTTAAGGCATTATTTAGTTTGGGGGGTTTTGGAGGGGAGAGTAGGAGAGTAAAGATATAAGTATGTTTTGTTAGGAAAAATGGAGGGGAGGGGAGAAATTTTTTTTTGTCTTTTTCTGCTCCCCTACCCCTCTCTCTCACCTTTCCAAATTTGAGGTTTTTTAGAGGGGTAAAAAATATTATGTATTATCTGATTAAATTACCTGTACTTATTTTTAATATTTCAAGTTTGCCCCTCCATTCTAAAACCCTTTTTCGTTGTCATTTACTTCATTCTTCTTCCGCGTACACAGGCTCTTTTTTGCAGATCCGAATCTTGTTTTGTAGGCGATTCGATTGTGACCATATGAAATGGCTGAGAATAACGAAGCAGAACAGCCTTTGGAAGGTCATGGAGCTACCGAGCAAGGAATAGAGGGGAGCCTTGCGGATTTTAGTGAATCCACAGCTGCTAATTCAGTGGAGCAATCAGATGGAGTTAGCGAATTACCATTCGAATCCAACACTCACACTCATCAAGACGACGTTGCAGTGGGAACTCTTCCTGAGAACGCACTGGAAACAATGAATCGGGTAGTGATGTCAATCAAGTTTTAATTTATTATATGCTTTTCGAGGTAGAACATCAATTTCCCATCTCGAGCGCATATTGAGCATGCTAAGATTTATATGGGACTTTTGGTCGTGCTGAATAGGTAGACCATGATTATGCTAAATCTAGTGAGGATACTGCGAGAGATGATATGTTTGTTGATTGCCCAAATGAGTTAGGCACATTGATATTAAGGAAGAACAGATGTTAGAGAAAGTAGACCGAACTTGGAAGAAAATCTTGGTCCCTGTTGCCAAGGAATTTAATCCGGATATCATTCTAGTATCTGCTGGGTTTCATGCAGGTATCCTTTGGATAACTAAAATTTGATATTTTCTCGTGTCTTTTTTTCCTTGGACCCTTTGGGATGTGCTCTTTACTGGTCTTCTTTGGAAGCATACTGGATGGTGACCCTTTGAGTACTTTTGTTAGTGATAGCACTGATTGTGAGTGTCCCCTATCCAAACTGATTCAAAGTTAAAATCAGAAATAAAATGCCCTCAATTGAGTCTTCTAAGTCCCAGTAATCCAATATCCAAACTGATTCAAAGTTAAAATCAGAAATAAAATGCCCTCAATTGAGTCTTCTAAGTCCTAGTAATCCAATTTCATCATGTTCTCATGATTTTGAGTCAGACATTATTTGTATTTGGAGTTCCTAGTGTGAACAACTCAAAGAATTCTCCTAGGTGGATTCTCCTTTACATTCAGTTTATATATTATATTAATATATACAATAATTATAAAATTAATTAAGGATATTGTTAAAATTTTATTCTATTTTTTTATCATATATATATATAAATGAGGTAATTTTTTTTTTTTAAATTTATAAATAAAAAAATAATAATTTTGATATAAATATTGTAAATAAAGAATAAATAAATTTAAATAAAGATAGAAGGGTATATTTGTCAATTTTTTATTACCTTTCCTCCCCTCCTGAACCAAATAAAAAACATCATCTCTCCTCTTTTACCTTCACACTTATAATCTCTCATACCTTTTTTTATATTCTCTTAAATTAACTTAACCTACCATCATTTTATTGAACTAAACATAGCCTAAGAAAATACTTTTAAATTGTTGATACCCAAAAATTACATTTACGCTACTGCTACCGAAGAAATAGTTGAGGCTGCAGATGCGCCAAAAATTATTAGTTTAGGTGCTCTTAACTAAACTACTATTTTATATATGAGATACATCCCTCCTCCGAGGTCTGACTCCCTCCTCCGGCAGCACCATCGATGCACTGATCCCTCTCTTCCTTCCCTTCGTCTGACTTCCCTTCATCCGTCGTCACGCAGGCTCGCAGCTCCAAGGGGCAGCAGTAGCACGCCTTATTTACTCTACTCGACTTCGACGCTCGACAGCCTCAACCTTCCTCCTTCTGTCCTGTTCAGTGCTCTTCTCTCCATCCCCATTATTCTGCAGTTTTGAACTTCGAATCTTTGTTTTTGATGCTTTCATTTGAGTTAAGTTGAGTTTCTATTTGATTTTGATACTTTTGGTTCGAGTTCCATCTCCATTATTCACTGCTTAATGCTTATCTTCTTAATATCAGCTTTGATTTGAGGTATGCTTATCGTCTTAGGGTGTGTTTGGATTAGCTTTTGGAGAATAGATTCTGAGAAGAATAGATTCTGGAGAATAGATTTTGGGTAGAATAGATTTTGGGAAGAATAGATTTTGGGAATAAAGATGTTTGGATGATTAGTAGTAGAATCACTTTTTATATTGGTAAATTACTAAAAAGGGTATGATATGATTAAAAGTAAGAGAGATGAAAGAGGAGAGAGAAGAGAGTGTAGAGAGGAGAGAGGAAAGAGAAAAAAAGAGATAAGAGAGGAGAGAGGAGAGAGAAAAAAAGAGATAAGAGAAGAGAGAGGAGAGATAATAGAGAAAAGAGAGGAGAGAGGGTGTAAGAAAAAGTAAGGGTATAATAGTAATTGGATAATCCAAAACCTAGGTTTCAAAGAAAAAGCTATTTTTAGTAGCTTATTCAAAACCTAGGTTTCAAATCGAGGTTTTGCCCAAAATCAATTCTCAACAAAAATTGCTGTTTGTGTAAAAAATTTTCAAACCGCGGTTTTGGCCAAAATTGATTTTCAAACCTCATTGCCAAACAGGCACTTAGTATTCACTGATTTGTACTTCTGACTTCTGACAATCTGATTGCAAAAAAAGAAAAAAAGAAAACTGTTTTCGTTCGAATACGCTTCTGAATACCTGTAATCGCAATAGAGTGGTCTATATAAATTTAGCATGATCCGGTCGTTCTCTTTTGCTTAACTTGGATGGTTCCCATATGTCTTGCATTCTGATGGATTGTATACATGTAAAAGTGACAACTGACAAGTGGTGCATGCTCAGTGCCATATGATTAAAGATACCTTTAAGCCATAATACATTACTAGACAGCTTCTAATTAATAAAAAGGAATAACTTTTAGGCGTTTTCTGCCCCAACATTTGTGTTCGTTACTTCATTTCTTCATGACCATCATTTGTTTTGCCAGTACGGATACGAACATTTGTGTTCATGATGTGGTATGCATTATTTTGTAACATGTTTGAATTATTCATTATTGTCCAGATATGGATGCTATACTCTTGAGTTTCCTGGCGTGGCTCCAGTGTAAAGATTCATCTTAAAGAGGCCCTTTGGTGATGTTATCCTGAAGGAGAACTCCTGGCCCCCATAAAGAAAAGAAGTTATTTGTAGTGGCACTGACAGCAATATAACCTTTTGGTCTTGAGTCTCTAGGACCATAATTTCATATTGCTATCTCATAGAGGAAGAAATGGGAAAAATAGCTCTTGCAGTGATTGTGAGCTTGTGGGTTTTTCCTATCTTCATACTTGTCAATCACACTGTTCCTGAGTCATATATGGTAAGCAGAGTTTTTGAAACTTGGAGGGATGAATAGTTGTGGATGCCTATGAATGATTTAAGGAAACTTGCTTGTCTCTGAATATGGCAGATACTCTTGTTTTGTAGGATGAGATATTTCATATACCACAGGCTCAGAAATATTGTAAGGGAGATTTTTGGAGCTGGGATCCTATGATTACTACGCCTCCTGGCCTGTATGTTCTTGGAAAATTGATGCTTGGTGCCCCGTAGATTTGAATGGACATTATTTTTTTTGTTACAGGCATTTGAATATACATTTAATACTGTAGCTGATTGATCTGGTTGACTAAATAAACTGATAGAGGAATATAGAAAGAAAAAAGGTACTTCCTTACTAAGGAATATAGAAAGAAAAAAGGTACTTCCTTACTACTGACTTTCAGTGGTTAGAAAGTATAAAATCATTTATAGATTGTTTCACAATGCCAATTTGTGCTTCAAGCAAAGCTCATACAGTGGTTGTGGTGTTGTGTGTCTATCATGCGCACTGCAATCGGAAGCAGATGCAGTGGTCCTGAATAAGATTTATAACTAGGTCCATTATGAGATGTGGAATTATGATACTTTCTAGAAAGAAAAAAATGTGGTTAAAAAATGCTCTTTTGATTCTTCTAATTTTCTCAGTAGAACAATATAGTTTCTATAGTTATTATTAGAGCAATCTTATTTGTATAATTTCTTGTCAAAACTATTTAGTCATCTCTAGTTTCAGTGAGGCCTATCTTTTTGGTCTATTTATCTGAAAATAAAAATGTTTATATGCTCTCTTAGTTGTCAAGTCACTTAGCCAATGTGCTGTTGACACGATGTTGTATTTGCTGATATGCCTGATGCCAATGCCATTTTTTCTTATGTGGAATGAACTTCCTGGCTGCAACTCTCTTTGCTGACATGGAGATGAATTGGTAGTATCCACATTCAAATTGAAGAGGGCAACATTTTTCAATTGAAATTAGGGAGACCAATATGTGAAAATTTATAAACAAAAGGAGACCAAAAAAAGTGTTCAAAAATAATTTTAAGCTCTCTCTGACTTAAAGGAGGTTACTTATTATCCCCCAGTCCTTCTGAGTAGTATATTCTATTGCTTAAATGTGATAATTAGAGAGATTATTTGCTGTAATTGAAACTCAAGCCCTAGGTCGCATTGATGAGTAATCGGGAAGGATTACATTGATGAAATTACTGCAATTTATAATCAGATGTTTTTCCACCTTTTCTGTTTTGATTGTAGTGCTATGATATTTTAAGTCATTAATACGTAATTGTGGTAATTGATGCCTTTAAATTTGTGCAATGCTATTGTTTTCTAAAATATCGAATATTTATATACAGCATAGGTTGAGCTATAAATTATTCAAAGTTTTGTTCATTGTTCTCATTGCATTCTTTTGATTTTGTCAAATGATATTTGAAAATCATGATCATTGATACATGGACTATATTTAGTTCTTCCTACGTCTGAGGAACATGCTGAGGAACTTAAATAGTCCCACATAGACATAGGCAAATATGTTTTTAATAACTCAATACAAATTATCGAAATAGGATAGTATCAAATACCAAGGTTGATCTTTGCAATATTAAAACTTTGCAGGTACTGTCTTTCACTTGCCCATGTAGCTTCTTTGTTTCCAGGCTTTTACTCTGTGCATGCTGCTTCATCATTTGCGGATTTGTGCTCCACTGCAATTCTTCGATCATTTAACTGTGTCTTAGCGGTCATATGCAGCATACTTGTATATGACATAAATACTCACTTGAAGCCTACACTTGATGATAAAAAGGCGATGCTTCAAGCTGTGGTTCTATCCTTGTATCCCCTCCACTGGTTCTTCACTTTTCTCTATTATACTGATGTTGCATCTGTAACTGCAGTGCTGGCTATGTATCTTTCTTGTTTGAAAAAGAATTACTGGCTTAGTGCATTGGTAAGGTATTTTTAGGAGTTTATGCTGTAAACTATCTGTCCATAATGAAATTTGTTTGATTTGTTTTGGTGGATATAATATGTTCATCCCAGAGTTCCTCTATTCTAGTATTCTGCATCATTCCTTGAGCATGCATTTTTAATGTAGTGATATTCAACAAAGATGCCTGCCATCTAGAATTCTTGGCAACGTATATACAGATGCCCTCCACTAAATATTCTTGCATAGTTGATGAACTTACACCTCTCAGACCTCTGGTGTTTCTCAATGTTGTTTCCCGGGTTCTTACTAGCAACTAGGAAAATCATTTATCCATGTCATTGTCTAAATAAATCTCTGATATCTTTTTGCTTGCATGCCCTCAAAGTTCAAAGCAATAATCTACGCCTCAGTCTGTAACTGAGTTCAAGAAACTGTTATGAAAATTACTGTTAACAACCAATTACTTTTACTGTTTTACTATTACCGCAAGTATAACGCAAGTATAGATTAGTTACTGTGACTGAAGTGTATAAATAACATTCCAATTGATGAGAAGAGAGGATGATGATAGTTGAATAGACAAGTACCTCACAGTTCCTCTGATTTCTCTTCGTCTCCTTTCTTCTTTCTTTCCCAACTCCTTCTGTTCTTTTCTTTTTCTTCTCTTGATTCATTCTTTCCCATTCAATTCTTCAATTCTTTCATTTTTGAGCAAAAAGCATAACAGTGGTATCAGAGCCACCCTTCTTCGGACATCTTAAAATCGCAAGCTGGGTGGATGGTTAAGACCCGTCATCAAGAAACGGCAAAGATAATGGACGACCGATTGCTGGGCGTTGAGGAACGATTGTCGAAGGTCGACGATTTACAGGAAACCGTTCTCGGCTTTCGGGAAGAGATGCAGATGATGGGACGCACGCTCCGGCAAGAGTTACAGGCTACAACACAGGAATTGCGTGGCGTCATTCAAAGTGTACCCCATCGTCAAGGTAACCAGAGGGAAAATGATCATCGGGACGATCGACGACGGGGCCGGTTACCAAGAATGGACTTCCCAAAGTATGACGGCAAGAACATCCATTCTTGGATACTGAAATGTGAGAGGTATTTCCGGGTCAAGGATATCCCAGAAGAAGGAAAGGTGGATGCCGCAGCGGTAAATCTTGACGGAGACTCGTTTGAATGGCAGTTGGCGACTGAGCGGCGATGGGGAGAATATCGACCCACGTGGGACGAATATGCCGAGTTATTAAGGAAGACTTTCGGACCGCCGTATGAAAAGCCTATGACCGAATTGACACATCTCAGGCAGACAGGGTCGTTAGCGGAATTCAACGTTAGGTTCGATACGATTGCAGCCAGGCTAGATCTTTCTGAAGCTTATTTGGTTGATGTTTATGTGGGGGCGTTATGAAATAGCAGATTTTGTATTGATGTTTGACCCCCAGACACTAGTTGAGGCTCGACGACTCGCAAGGATTCAAGAAATTGCTGTCAATCATCGGGGCACTAGATCTGTCGTCGAGCGGATGGGAAAACAGGGATCCTCCATGCTTGTGGTCCCGTTAACTCCTTACAAGAACGCTCTGTTAAAGGGTGGGTCTTCCTCGAGGATGAATGAGGCACCGTTAGTGGTGAAGGATCCGGTGATGGGGCCCAAGAACCCGGCAAGAACTGTGCGACCAATTAAGATGTTGACGGCTGAGGAGGAGGCAGAACATCGGGCAAAAAACTTATGCTTTTATTGCCATGAGAGGTTTTCTCGCGATCATCGCTGCCCTGAAAAACTGAAAATGCAGTTGCATTTCATTGCTCTGGAAGAGGATAACGAGGTTCCTGCAGATTCTACTATGGGGGAGGAGGACGCTGATGATTCTGTTCCCCTGTTGTCCTTACATGCGATTCATGGGCAGGAAACTGCTGAGAGTATGAAAATTGCAGGGAGTATAGGGAAAAGGAGGATATATATCTTGATTGATAATGGGAGTACTCACAACTTCCTTGATAGAAGTCTGGCACGGAAACTCGGATGGAAAGGGGAGAATGATGACTTGTCCTTAGTACAAGTAGCAGGGGGAAGGAAACTCAAGGTTCATGGAGTATGGAAGGGATTTCAGTGGCGGATGCAAGGGACGGAATTTGAAACTAATGTTAGGATTATTGATCTGCAAACATATGATGTGGTGCTTGGGTTAGAATGGCTGAGGACTATCAAGAATGCTTACTGGGAATATGATCGGATGGCTATGCGCTTCTGGTACAAGGGAGGGATGTGTACGTTGCAAGCAGCAGGACCAAAAACTCTAGATGTAGTGTTCACTACCAAATGGAATTTCCAGAGTAGTGGTGACCAGCAAGCATTTTTAGTGCAACTCCTAAGGCCACAAGTGGGAAGTTCAGTCCAGTTGTTCACAATGCAGAGCGAGATAGTTGTGTATCCTGAAGGAGTGCAAGAGCTGCTGAATGAGTTTGAAGATATATTCAAGGAACCCCAAAGACTTCCACCCCTGAGACGTGGTCACAACCATCCGATTGTGCTTCAAGAGGGGACTAATCCAATTAATATCAAGCCCTATCGCTATTCTACCGAACAGAAGAACGTAATTGAACAACAGGTTAAAGATCTTCTGAAAAATGGGGTTTTACAGGAGAGCTGTTCACCTTTTTCTGCTCCGATTGTTCTAGTAAAGAAGAAAGATGGGACCTGGAGGATGTGTATTGATTATCGGGAGTTGAATAAGTATAGCATAAAGAATCAGTATCCAATTCCTTTGGTGGAAGACTTATTGGATGAACTACATTCTGCTAAATGGTTTACTAAATTGGATCTAAGGGCTGGTTATCACCAAATAAGAATGGTACCAGAAGATTGTTACAAAACAGCTTTTAAAACTTATTCAGGGCATTATGAGTGGTTGGTTATGCCCTTTGGACTGACTAATGCCCCAGCTACGTTTCAAGGAGCCATGAATGATATTTTTAGAACTTACCTTCGTAAGTTTGTTTTGGTATTACAGTCCTTCCATTACAGAACATGTGTCACATTTGAGGTTAGTGTTGAATACTCTTTGTGACCATCAATATTTTGTTAAGAAAAGCAAGTGTACTTTTGCTGCCAGAAGTGTGGAGTATTTAGGACATATCATTACAGAAGGGGAGGTATCAACAGACCCTAAGAAGATTCAAGCTGTTGTGGACTGGCCCGAGCCTCAAACTGTGAAGCAATTAAGAGGATTTTTGGGTTTAACAGGTTACTATAGAAGGTTCATTAAGGGATATAGGGGTTTGGCTCGTCCTCTAACGCTTCTTACAAGAAAAGATGCTTTCAAATGGTCTGAAGAAGCTAGCAATGCCTTCCAACGTTTAAAGGATGTTTTAGTATCAGCTCCTGTCCTTACTTTACCTAATTTTTCTAAGAGATTCGTGGTGGAGGCAGATGCATGTGGAGCAGGGGTAGGAGCTGTTCTTATGCAAGAGGGGCAACCAATTGCATTTTTTAGTAAGGCTCTGGGTCCTCATCATGCTAAGCTTTCTATATATGAAAAAGAGTTGCTAGCGGTGGTTCTGGCAGTGGAAAATTGGCACCAATACTTAGAAAGATCCTGTTTTAGCATCAAAACTGACCAACAAAGTCTTAAATATTTGTTGGGGCAGAAGCTTAAAACACCTTTCCAAATGTATTGGTTAGCTAAATTGATGGGATATGATTATGAAATTCAGTATAAGAAAGGGACTGATAATTGTGTGGCTGATGCTCTTTCAAGGCTGCATGGTTCTCAAATTTTACATATGACACTTGATACTGCTTCCCCTGAATTGTTGGAATTGATTAAGGACTCTTGGAAGGCTGATACAAGGGTAGCAGCCTTATTAACCGATATTAAACAGAAAGCTGATGGAATTGCAGGGAAGTTCTCTTGGGATGGAGCTGTTTTGCGTAGGAATGGTAAAATTGTAGTGGGAAATGTTGTGGGTTGTTGATTCTGGGAGAAAAGAGATGTGAAAAATACTCCTTATTATTCATTGATATGTTGAATAGGTATTTATAGATACAATGGGTAATCCTAGACATTAATGGTATATCCTAGACATTAATACTACCATATCATATCAATATCATATCGTATCCTCTATACTAATTATAGAATATTACATATCGTATAATATCCCTACAATATCTCTACACTCCCCCTCAAGTTGGAGCATAGATGTCAATCATACCCAACTTGTTACAAAGGTATTCAATCCGAACCCCATTAAGAGCTTTGGTGAGGAGATCGCCTAGTTGATCACTGGATCGGACATGTCCTGTAGAGATGAAATTTTCCTTGAGTTTGTCTCGAATAAAATGACAGTCGATCTCAATATGTTTCGTTCGTTCATGGAATACTGAATTAGAAGCTATGTGTAGAGCCGCTTTATTATCACACCAAACCTTTGCTGGTAATGAGGTTTGAAGGCCAACCTCCGTCATCAACTGATATATCCAGACTATCTCGCATACAGACTGTGCCATGGCTCTATATTCCGCTTCTGCACTCGACCGTGACACTACATTTTGTTTCTTGCTTCTCCAAGATACTAAGTTTCCTCCGACAAAGACACAGTAACCAGTAGTGGATCGTCTTGTAGCCTTTGATCCACCATGATCAGCATCACAAAAACACTCAATATCTATATGTCCGTGACTCTTGTACAATATCCCACGACCTGGAGATCCCTTCAAATAATGCAACACGTGTTCTAAGGCTTCCCATTGTCGAACAGTTGGAGAGACCATAAACTGGCTAAGAACACTTACTGGATAAGTGATATCAGGGCGGGTAACTGTAAGATAATTCAATTTTCCAATTAATCTCCTGTACCTCTCTGGGTTTTCAAACGGCTTGCTCTTAGCAGCTTCAATGGGATTCTCATATGGTATACTACTATCAGCATCAAGCAGCGGATTATAAACCATAGGGAAGCTAGTTGGGGCAGCTCCAAGTTTGCCAGTTTCTTTTAGCATATCAAGAACATATTTTCTTTGAGTCAATAAGATGCCCTTCCTGCTTCTCATAACTTCAATTCCCAAGAAATATTTTAGTGAACCCAAATCTTTTGTCTGAAAATGGGAGTTAAGGAATGACTTGAGTGATGAGATCCCTGAGGTATCACTCCCTGTAATCACAATGTCATCGACATACACAACTAGTAGAATCATGCCAGCATTTGTTCACTGATAGAACACCGAATGATCACACTTACTCTGACACAAGCCAAAGTCCTTCACAACAGTACTAAATCTGTCAAACCATGCCCGAGGGCTCTGCTTTAAGCCGTATAAAGATCTCTTAAGCCGACATACTTTACCATGCTCCCCCTGAGCAACAAAACCGGGCGGTTGCTCCATATACACTTCTTCTAGAAGATCACCATGTAAAAAGGCATTTTTGATGTCCAGTTGAGAGAGATCCCAACCATAAGTAGCGGCCAAAGAAATGAAGAGACGAACCGAGGAGAGCTTGGCCACAGGAGAAAAAGTCTCAGAGTAGTCAACACCATACTTCTGAGCATAACCTTTAGCAACAAGACGAGCTTTAAGGCGTTCAAGGGAGCCATCAGCCTTAGTTTTAGGGGTCAATACCCATTTACACCCAATGGTTTTCTTACCCGCCGGTAAATCAACTAAAGACCACGTACCAGCACGATCAAGGGCCGCCATCTCTTCTTCCATAGCAGTACGCCAACCCGGGTGGGACAAGGCCTCAGATAGGGAATGAGGTACAGAAATAGTGTCTAAAGACGTAACAAAGGCACGAGAAGCAGAGGAGAGGTGGTTATATGAAACAAAGGACGAAATAGGATATGTGCAAGTGCGTTTACCTTTACGGAGGGCAATAGGCAGATTGAGGGAGGGATCTAGATCAGGAACAGGAGGTATCTCAGAAGGAGGAACCGGGTCAGACTCAGGATGAGTAATACTTGCTGCAGGATCTGATGAGGAAGTAGACAATGGTAGGGCAGAATCTGGCGTAAGAGCAGTGGTAGTTTCCTTCAAACGTCTGGTGTAGACCCGAGACAAAAGTGGTTGACCAGGTGCCAGTACGGTGCTGGGGCCGGTGATGATGAAGGAAGGACAGAGTATACCAGAAGAGTATCCTCCTCTGCAGGTGGAGGAGGAGAAGCAGAATTGGTATAGGCAAAATAAGCAAGAGATTCCTGAAAAGTAACATCAGCAGAAACCAGATATCGATTAAGAGACGGAGAGAAACACCTATAACCTTTCTGCACACGGGAATAGCCAAGGAAAACACACTTGAGGGACTTGGGATCTAATTTCGAGATACTCGGACGCACATCTCGAACAAAACACACACATCCAAAAATCTTAGGGTCAATAGGAAACAAAGGTTTAGAAGGAAAGAGAGTAGTGTAGGGAATATGACCATCAAGAACAGAGGATAGCATACGATTAATGAGAAAACAAGCAGTGGAGACCGCGTCGGCCCAAAAAGGTTTTGGAACCTGCATTTGAAACATGAGGGCACGGGCTACTTCTAATAAGTGACGATTTTTTCTTTCAGCAACACCATTCTGAGCCGGTGTATCCACACAGGAAGATTGATGTAGAATACCATTTTGAAGCATAAAAGAGCAAAAGGATGCAGAAAAGTATTCTTTAGCGTTATCACTGCGTAAAGTATGAATAGAAGTATTGAATTGATTTTTAATTTCAGCAGTAAAGGCGCAAAAGTGAGAGAACAATTCAGAACGATTTTTCATTAGATATAACCAAGTAGTACGGGAATAATCATCAACAAATGTAACAATATTTGAAACCAGCTTTGGACTCAACTGGACACGGACCCCAAACATCAGAGTGAACTAACTCAAAAGGAGACGAAGCACGTTTATTGACTCGAGAAACTAAAGGAAGGCGATGATGTTTAGCAAACTGACATGACTCACAATCTAAGGACGACAAATGTTGAAACTGAGGATAAACTTTTTTCAAAGATGATAAAGATAAATGACCCAAACGACAATGTGCTTCAAAAGGAGTAACACCACCAACACAAGCCACCGCACGAGACCCCTGATCAGCAAGGAAGTAATGACCGCCAGATTCGTAACCTCTACCAATAATCTTCTTCGTCAAAAGATCCTGTATCAAGCAATGATCAGGGAATAGTGAGATGCAACAGTTTAATTGACGAGTAAGTTTACTAGGAGACAAAAGATTAAAAGCAAGTTTAGGGACATTGAGTACAGAGTCCAAATGAATAAAGGAGGTAGGTTTAACAGTGCCAGAACCAAGAACACGAGATTGAGAACCGTCCGCAATAGTGATGTTAGAAGGGTTGGCATAAGAATTGTAAGTGGAGAAGAGATAGCGGTTACCTGTCATGTGGTCAGTAGCACCAGAGTCTATGATCCATTTGGAGGAAGAAGAGACAAGGGCAGTAGCCTCATTACCTGCTGCAATAGCAGCACTAGCAGGAGGATTGCTAGATTTTAATTGAGCATATTCAGTAGCAGAAATGGTAACCGTGTCATTGGATGTTGTGGCCACGTGTGCAGAATTTTGTCGATTCTGTTTATTCTGAAGTTTACGGCACGTACGTTTCGTATGACCTGGCTCCTTACAGTAGTAACAGATCACGCCTTTCGACTCCTGAGTAGAACCTCCTGGTGTAGAACCACGATAAGTAGGTGGCCCCCGAGCATTATTCTGACCACTACTGATTAATGCGCTGGTAGGCACAAGAGGAGCCGGAGAAGATATCTGTTCAATTCTCAACACACGAGAGAAGGCCTCTTCGAGGGAAGGAAGATGAGCCCCAGATAAAATTTGAGATCTAGCAGCCGCATATCAAGGCGGAAGTGCAGTAAGAAAGCTCATGGTCGCCATCTGCTCTCGGTGAGACACATTAACCTTCCGCTCATCAGAAATAGGCATAAGGGAATTGAGTTCCTCATACATTCCTTTGAAATCCATAAAGAAGGCTGTAAGAGGACGATCATCCGGCATCTCAGCGCGATGGAAAGATCTGCAAACCTCATATATTCGAGAAATATTATTTTTGCCTGAGTATAAGAATGCCAAGTAATCCATTAGTTCCTTAACAAATTCACAGTGAGTAATAGAGGGCATGATCTCACTGTCAATAGAATTACGAATTTGTAAGAGAAGCCGTGCATCATCCCTTAACCATAACTTGCGAGAGGGATCGTTCACTTCTGGAGGATCATCGGTCAAGTGATCTTCTTTCTCAATACTTCGAAAATAAATACGAATAGATTTACTCCAATCTAAATAATTTCTCCAAGTCAATTTGCATTCAGTAATCTTAGTGACTACTGGAACCATCTCAGAAACTGTTGTAGATTTAGTTGAAGCCATCAAAACAGGTTAGTACTAAAAGAGCGAAAGTAACCGAACAGCGATTAACCAATTACCATAGCTTCACCAGGAGCCTTATAAGAACAACGATTCGAACCAGTAAAGGAAGACCACTCCAGGGGTCAAATAAAATCACCACAGTGAACAAACTGTTCTGAAAATCAGAAAGGGTAAATCTGCAGACAGAAAATACAGATCAGAGACGAAAGACCCAGTATGCGACAGTCAAAACCAGGGCACGAAACTCCAGGGTTATGCTGAGGAAGGTGAGTCGAGCCCAACGGAAAGCAGCGCTGTCGGAAAAGGTCACCGGAGACGGCCTCACGCGCCGGCGCGTGAAATTACCGGCGGACTGGCGGTGGCGCGTGAGCGTCACGCGCTGCTCAGATGGCCACGAAACTTTGGGGAAACGCCGATCTGCGCCGTGCGATCCTCCCTATCTGGCGCGTGTCTGGAAACGTCGTCGGAAAAGAGGAGATCTCCGGCGAGCACAGTGCTGTCGGAAACAGAGACCAGAACCAGAAGATCTGACGCCAAAAAACACCCAGACAGGAATCCAAAACTCAGCTCTGATACCATGTTGATTCTGGGAGAAAAGAGATGTGAAAAATACTCCTTATTATTCATTGATATGTTGAATAGGTATTTATAGATACAATGGGTAATCCTAGACATTAATGGTATATCCTAGACATTAATACTACCATATCATATCAATATCATATCGTATTCTCTATACTAATTACAGAATATTACATATCGTATAATATCCCTACAATATCTCTACATGGGTGTAAGGCAGCAGATTCTTGAATGGCTCTATTCCAGTGCTCAAGGGGGGCATTCAGGGATTTATGCAACATATCAGAAGGTTCGTGGGTTATTTTGGTGGAAGAATCTGCATCAAGAGGTAGAAGAATTTGTAAAAGGATGTGATACCTGTGCTAGATGCAAGTACGAGACTGTAGCTTCTCCAGGATTACTACAGCCACTTCCCATTCCTAGCAAGGTTTGGGAAAGTATATCCATGGATTTCATAGAGGGTCTTCCTAAATCTAATGGGAAGGAAGTTATTTGGGTCATAATTGACCGTATGAGCAAGTATGCTCATTTCATTCCATTGGCTCATCCATTTTCAGCTTCATCCCTTGCACAGATTTTTCTCGATCAGATTTACAAGCTCCATGGAGCGCCGGCAGAAATAATAAGTGATAGGGATCCTATCTTTGTTAGTAACTTCTGGAAGGAATTTGTCAAGGTTTTAAGGATTGAGCAGAAGTTGTCATCAGCTTACCATCCTCAAAGTGATGGTCAGACCGAAGTATTAAATAGATGTTTGGAATCATATCTAAGGTGTATGTGTTGGGAGAATCCTAAGGAGTGGAGCTCTTGGGTGTCTTTAGCTGAATGGTGGTATAATACCACTTTTCATACATCTACTAAGGCAACTCCTTATGAGGTGTTATATGGTCAGAGACCTCCAGTTTACTCCCCCTATATTCCTCGATCAGCTATTATTGAAGTTGTAGATAGAAGTTTTGCTGCTAGAGAAAGAATGCTGGCTGTACTTAAACATCAGCTATATAAATCTGTCAATACTATGAAACAGAAGGCAGATGCCAAGCGTTCAGATCGTGAATTTCAAGTAGGGCAATGGGTTTTTCTTAAGCTACAACCTTATAGACAGATTACCACAGCAACCAGAAGTAATCAGAAGTTGGCTCCCAGGTTCTATGGACCATATAAAGTAATAGGAAGAATAGGTCCAGTGGCTTACAGATTAGAACTACCTACTGAGTCTAAAATTCACCCTACGTTCCATGTGTCTTTTTTTAAATTATGTCCAGACCCAGGGGTTAAACAAAGACACCCCCCGGTTGATTACCCTAATGTTCCGCATTATCAGTATCCTGAGAAGGTGTTGGCAACTAGAATTGGAAGAAAAAAGAAACGCATCATTACTGAAGTTCTGATACAATGAAGGGGATATCCAGAGGAAGAATCTTCTTGGGTTTCTCTTTACAATTTACAGCAGCAATTCCCTGAATTTAAAATTCCTAACCCTTGAGGACAAGGGTTGCTTTTAAGGGGGGGTATTGTTATGAAAATTACTGTTAACAACCAATTGCTTTTACTGTTTTACTATTACCGCAAGTATAGATTAGTTACTGTGACTGAAGTGTATAAATAACATTCCAATTGATGAGAAGAGAGGATGATGATAGTTGAATAGACAAGTACCTCACAGTTCCTCTGATTTCTCTTCGTCTCCTTTCTTCTTTCTTTCCCAACTCCTTCTGTTCTTTTCTTTTTCTTCTCTTGATTCATTCTTTCCCATTCAATTCTTCAATTCTTTCATTTTTGAGCAACAAGCATAACAGAAACTTACTTTTATAGATTACCTGATACCATGTGAATTCAAAGATCTATCCTTATTTTCATGTATGAGCTCGGTTCAAATGCATCCCTATGTTTCTTTTTCTTGCATGCATTTTTTGTAGCATATCATAAACATTTAAGTGTTGGTTATTTTACTTGGCTATTGGACCCTGTGTATGCAACTTTTGATGCTTATGTGATTAAAGTGACAATTCTTGACAATTTATTTGATACAGGAGAGTTATTTTGTTATAGCGCATTGTTTTTTCCTTTTATCTATGCAGTTGATGATTACATTTATGGATATCTCATATGGAAGATGGATGGGCATTTTTTTTAATAAAAATGAAATATAGACAATTATTATTGGTGCAATATACACATAGTTCACATGGAAACGCTAAATTTTATAGTGGTAGTAACTAAGCCAATTTTATATATGCAGACTGGAGCCTTTTCAGTTGTTATTCGACAAACAAATATTATATGGGTGCTTTTTGTCGCATGTTCTCAGATCTTAGACATTGCCATAACCCATGGAAAGAAAAATGCAATAACAGCAGAGTCAGATGTGTCTATAAACAAACCTGGTCTGGCATGTGATAACAATACTAGTACAGTGGGTTTAAATCTGAGAAAGAGAAGGGCTGTTAAAGCAATGGACACTGTCAAGAATTCTTTGGCCAATGCACATTCATCTTCTCCTTCCTCTTCAGGTTTACTATTACTTGTTTCCCCCAGGTTTCTTTATGCTCATGAGAAAGTAACGCTGTAACTTGGTGGCTGGAGAAAAGTTATTCCCATCTCACTCTGTTGTTTTAATGAAATATTTTAAATTATTACATATCTGATTTCTTTTTGCAGGCTTGCTTGAGGATATTTGGGCAATTCTTTTAACGTTATGGCACATGAAGTGGGAACTTTTGATCTCATTTAGCCCCTTCGCGATGGTATTGGTTGCCTTTGTTTTGTTTGTCCTATGGAATGGGAGTATTGTTCTGGGTAGGACTCCATCTGTTATTAATTATTCCATGTAAATTTTTGGGTCACTAGAATTCCCATTTTCACTTATCCTTCTGACACTTCAGGTGCAAAAGAAGCTCATGCAGTTACCCCACATCTTGCTCAGATACTTTATTTCAGTCTGGTTTCTGTACTGGCTCTGGCTCCGATGCATTTCACTGTCACCCATGCTGTAGACCTGTTCAAGCACTTTAGGAAAAACATGACCTTCGGTTTCTTTCTGGGGTTCATGGCCCTGACCGCTGGCTTTGTCTCTGTACACTTTTTCAGGTTAGCTCAGATACGTAATTACACATTTTAATTCAAGTCACTTCGAATGATCATTCTCTCTCTTTTGTCTATACTTCATGCATTTTTAATAAAGTAATAATAGTTATTATTTGGTCCATTAATTGTTATGGCTATTTAGCTTTACTCCTTGAAAATTATTTAATATATGATATGAGTTAATCTCAAAAACAACAAACTTGCTACGCATTAATCCTTTTGTCAGTGACTTAAGGATGAGAATGATTAACATGCAGTGAGTTTTTTGGATTAGGGAACTGACCTATTCCTTCACTATTTTCAGGATTAAAGCTATAAGCAGAACCAATCATGTCAAGACCTAATTATTTGTTTATATTTTTTTCTTGTTTCTACAGTGTATATATAGCAAAACTGGTTTATGAGAAGCTAAATCACATGAAAATAATCTCAGCTTTTATTAATTTTGGTTCATTCTTGGACTGTTTTCTCGGTTACTCTCATTTTCTTACTATCACTGTTAGTTGATAAATGCAGTGTAGCTCATCCATACCTTCTTGCCGACAATCGGCACTACCCTTTCTATCTCTGGAGGAAGATCATCATGGCTCACTGGTCAATTAAATACCTTCTTGTCCCACTCTATATCTGGTCATGGCTTTCCATTATTCATACCTTGGGTTAGCCACAAATCCTTAGGCAAGCATTCACTTGAGTTTCATTTACTCATAAGGTTATAGCACTTATTTAACCATCATATCTTGTGCCAAACAGGGAAATTTCAAAGTACAATATGGGTATTGGCATACTCTTTGGCTACTGCTGCCGTTCTTGTACCAGCTCCTCTGATAGAGTTCAGATACTACACAATACCATTCTTCTTCTTGGTGCTTCACAGTAATAATAATGAAAGTGGACGTTGGTATCTCACAGGGATGTTATATATTTGTGCCAATGTTTTCACAATGATGATGTTTTTGTTCAGGCCATTCAGTTGGGATCATGAGCCTGGAATCCAAAGGTTTATATGGTAACTTAATTTGCCCCCTTTTTTTTTTTTTTGGGGGGGGGGGGTTGTGGTGGTGGTGTGGTGGGAGAGGAGAAGTTCTGATGTGCTTTAGGCATTTTATTTGAGTGAAAAACTAGTTAGTTTGTTTTATTGACTTGTCTTCTTCTCAAGTTCTCTTACGGTTGTGTAAATCTTGATTAAACAGGAATGACTTGCCTTTTTTTGACCTTCAAAGGAATGACTTGAAGTCCCATAACATTGTTTTGTTTTAAGCTTTTCATTTGTGCAATTAGTTTTACCTTGGTTTTGGGATCCAAGTTTGGTAAACCCCATGTGCCCTCGTATATTATTAAGAAAAAATACTATAAAGTCCTGATAAATGAATATAATCACAAAAACAATTTTACAAGTAAGCAGTATGTAATAATAAATTTTAGTATAGAAAATAACAATATATTTATGCCATTCACTTGTAGGATTAGTGATTATATTCTTTTCTTAAAAAGTCGGCGATTTTCCTTATTAGTAATGCAATTGGTCAAACCTTGAAAATCTCTTTCCACCACAAAGTTCAAATAATTCTTACGCTTTACTGGGGAAGCCCAAGCTTCAACCATGAAAGCAAACTATACGATGATACTAAAGCCAACAACAGAATTACCTACTTTGAATGCAGAACCCTTAATTAATGATAATTCCAATTGTGAAAGTATTGCATTGGTGATAAGATCATTGTTTACACAAGAAAACGTATCAACTTCCTAATCAATCTAATAATTTAAATTCTGTATTAGTCTCTGGTAAAAAGAAAAATATTCTGTATCAATCCAAAAAAAAATTATATTTGGGGAAAAAACATAATATGTATGGCTAAAATGAAAACTGCTGTACTTTTATATTTCAAGAATAATAATGCTGCTAGGTACAAGCAATCTTATGTGCAGACCTGGGACACAAGTATCTGCCTCTATAAAACAGTTATGTCAAAACATCATATGGGTTGGGGGAAAAGTTTTTACCGTGAAATAAACGCTCATGTCTAATTCTTTAATGTGAATCCGTGTCCTGAACCTTTATATCATTAAATATCTGCAACTATGTATTCTCAATTGCACAAGCTGATTTTATCCAAAAAGAAAAAAAGAAAAATTGTACAAGTTGATGGAAACTTTTGGAAGAATTGCACCTAACAAGAAGAAAGCTCGAGATTGAAAATCCAAGGACTTCGCTAAGGATCAAAATTTTATATTTTGAGACTCAAATCTCATAAATTGCAACAGAATTTGAAATGTGCTGCTCTAGGCTTAGCTTTCTAGCCCTCATCAAACACAATATTAATGGAGGGTTCTGATACCAATTGATAGGAACTTTTGGCCTGAGAGAATCACGCCCCCAACAGTAGCTCATGAGGTTGATAAGCACGAAGTCCATAAACCCCACGTCCAAATCTCATACTTCCAATGGGAGGGAGACTCATGTCCCTTGCTTTGCACTTGGGCCCCAATAAAGACTTGGAAGACAAAATCAGTTGTGGTCATCAGAGGAAGAAACACATGATCGCCAAAACTAAGAACAAATTGGACCTGCTGACGGATCTTCAACACTCATACCCCATAATGAATATAAACTTTCCACATACAAGAATGTCATCGGTACAGTCATTAGGCACGAGACCCCTATCAAGCATCTCATCATGCAGTAAAAGCCTCTTGCAAATTCCCCTCTTTGAAATATCCAGCAATTAAAGGGCTATAAACAAGTACTGTAGGAGCTATGTTATTTCCATCCATTTCTTTTAACATCTTACAAGCATCCATTAGCTTCCCTTCATTAAAGAGTCCATTTATCAAAACAGTATACAATATGATATCAGGCATAATGCCCTGGGAACGCATCTCTGAGTAAATATCTAAAGCAAAGCTCAATTTACCCACTTTAAGAAATCCATCAATCAGGATAGTGTATGTCAACAAATCACATGGAATATTCTCACTTATCATTTTCTTCTGCATTTCAATTGCCGCATCCATATTTTTCAAATTTCTGAAGCCACTAATCAAGCTGTTATAAACAATTTTGTTCGGATGCAAACCAACTTCCCGAAGTTCAGAGAAGTATTTGCTTGCATTTTCCATGTCTTGCCTTTTGCAGAAACCATCGATGACAACATTGTATGCAATAATATCCAATCCCAAACCCCTGATTTTCATCTCGGCAAGCATTTTCAAAGCAAGATTCATGTTATTGCTTTTGCAATATGCATCAATTAAACAGGTATAAGTGACGGAAGTGGGATAAATTCCATTTTCACACATCTCATTGTAGGTTGATATTGCTGAATCTATTTCACCTTTCTTGACATATCCATCTATGATGCTGTTATAAGTCATTGATGTAGGACTAAAACCCACCTCAACAAACTTGTTCAGCATATCCCCCACCTCGGAAATTTGACCAACTTTGCACATGCCATTTACAATGGTGTTAAATGTGAAGTCTGCAGGTGCAATATTTGCAGACTCCATCTGGCCAAACACATCTAAGGCATGTTTAAAGCCACCTTTTTTGAAGAAACCATCAATCAAAATAGTGCTAGTAATGACATCTGGTTTTAAACCCCTTTTAAGAATCTCATTCATCAAATTAAGTGCGCCGTCCATGCACCCTTCCTACAGTAACCAAGTATCATGATGTTGTAAGAAACTAGTGATGGCACAATACCCTTATTCATCATCTTATCCCATAGTTTACTAGCCTCATCAACCTTAGTCTCTTTACAGAGCCAACATAAGAAGATATTATATGTAATTATGTTAGCAATACCATTATCAACAGCCTCGTCAAACAATGTATATGCATCTTCTATCAAGTTCACTCTCAAGAATCCCCATAAGAGGTCACTAATAATATAGGCTGTGTGCTGGATGCCCATGAGTTTCATTTGGCAGTAAAGTTCATATGCCCTTTCCACAGTCCCAAACTTTGAGCACCATCCAATCAAGACAGAGAAAGTAACCTTGTTTGGAGCGAGGCCAGCCTCAACAATATCATAAAACAAATGTAATGCTCTAGCCACATCCCCTTTCACACAAAATCCTTTCATCAAACTCGTCGCAACAACAATGTTCATATGTATACCACTGTTCACCATCTCATCCTTTAGCATCAATGCCCACGCAAGATTTCTCTGCTTCACACAAGCACAAATCACAGATTTATATGTACCAACAGATGGCGTCCATCCCAAATCTTTCATCTCCTTCAATAGCTTCAGTGCCAAATCTGAGCAGGGCCTCTGACAAGCAGCCTGGATAATGATGCTCTACGCCGCTGCATCAAATTCCACTCCTCTAACCAATGCCTGTGCAAAATACTTCTCTGCCTACTCAGGCTTCCCTTGTTTCAAACATGCACGCATTACTACATGCAATGTATAGCGATGACCATAGATTTTTCTTCTAACCATTTCATCATAAAGGTAATATATTTCATCAATCATATTTCTTCTACGCATTGCCTTCAGTAGGATATTTATATGTGGAACACAAGGATACACATCATGCTCAAACATTTTTTTTTCCAAACAATCAACAGCACCTCTTATTTTATTAGCTCTAACACAGCTATTCAATAAATAACTATAAACGTAAGGATTTGATCTCATATTGTACCTTTTCTCCAATTCAACCAGTTGTTCCATGAGCACCATCGGGGAACCGCAAACATTTTCTAAAAGATAATTATTGAGCAACTTCCCAGCAGCTTTACGAGTCTGAGAGCTAAGTGTTAGAGTATGAAGCAACAAACAGAGAACACCAATGCAATCTACATAACCACTTTGTTCTTCAAAGAACTTCAACGCCAGTTTAGGTTCACTCTTGTATATTAGAAGGGTATCTAAGACATGACTTTTGGATATAAATGGATTGCTTTCAGTGCCGTTACTGGACTGGGTAACCACAGATTCCATACAACATGAACTTCCATGTGAATGAGTTGTTCATGAAATGTCATGCATGCTGATATGCATGCTGATAGTGACCACGTACACAGCGCAGAGAAGGAGTCAAATGGATTATTTCCCACTACAAACATGGAGGGTCCCACCACAAGGAGGAGTATGAGGAACAGATGCAAAACGTGGAAGTTGAGGGAGTTAGAAAACTGTAGCCCCATCAACATATAAGGACTTAGAACCAGTCGGATTGTGTGAAGTTGTTTTATGGAATTCTCTCCCTCTCCCTTGCTGTACTTCTCTTCCCTCTGGACTGTTCCTAATTTCTGTTTTCTTCATCTTTCCGTAATTGTATCAGGCTCCAGTACTCAGTAATATATATTCTGCAGTGTTTGCCATTACAATTGGTGCTTTCATTGAGAGACAACTAAACCTGGGACAATGGCAGACAACACACGCATGAAGGAGATGCAAGCAGAGATTAAAAGGGTGAGTGAATTTATGGAGTATGCTAAGGAACGCTTTCAGCAAGTTGACCAACTCAGTGGAGTGCTCCAGAACCTCACGAAGTCAATGGATTCACTTCACAGCAAACTTGAACAACCCAAAGATGACCCCATGACATCGTCACCCAAGTTTCAGACCCACAACAATCCCCACTTTCATGGTTTTAAGACTGTCAAACTGGATTTCCCTCGGTTTGATGGTAGTGAAGCATTAGAGTGGATCTTTAAGGCGGACCAGTATTTCAAATATTACGAGATTCCAGATGCGCAGAAGCTTGTTATTGCCTCGGTGCACTTTGACGGAGAAACGCTCCCTTGGTTTCAGATGCTTGAGAAAGCCGGACGTATACCAACTTGGCAAACCTTGACCAAAGCTGTGGAAGTACAATACGGACCATCCCAGTTCGATTGTGCCCGCTCACAGTTATTTAAACTGACGCAAGGTATAGCAGGAGGATCAGTAGATGGCTACAACACCAAGTTCCTATCCTTGGCAAATAGAGCGGAGGAGTTACCCGAGAGTACCCTGTTGGATTGTTATCTAGGAGGTCTCAAACCCGAACTAAAACGTGACGTACTAGTTCACCAGCCCACAACCGTGATAAACGCTATGGCACTTGCCCGACTCTTCGATCATCCTACCATCCCAGCGACCAACAACACCCAGAAGATAGAACCCACATCAAAACATGAACCCTCACCAAAACACCATTACACCACACCAATCTTGAACCCGAACCGAGCTGCCATCTCATACAACAACCCAAACACCAATACCACTCCTACAACTTCTGGTGGCGGTAAAACCAACCTCCCTCCAATACTACCTACACCAACCATACCACCCATTAAACGAATGACCGCTGCTGAAATGCAAATTCGGAGGGAGAAGGGGCTGTGTTACACCTGCGATGCTAAATTTTCTCCGGTTCACCGATGCCCAAACAAACAACTGATGCTATTACAGTACGAGGAAGAAAACAAGGGGGTGGAGGAAGAGGAGGAAGAGGCCGACACTGAAGCTACGCTACATCATTTGTCCCTACATGCGTTAAGAGGGACACACGGGGCAGCCACCATACGTTTTGAAGGGACGATACGAGGAACCAAGGTGCAGATTCTTCTCGACGGAGGGAGCTCTGACAATTTCTTACACCCACGGCTAGTTAAACATATTGGACTACCAGTAGAGTACACTCCAACGGTACGAGTATTGGGAGGTACAGGAAAGGTATTGAGCAGCAATGAGAAGGTTGTTGACGTGCCGATACAGATTAGCGGGTACACTATACCAGTCACCATGTTTGTGCTACCGGTGGCTGGTGTGGATGTGGTAATCGGGGCTGCCTGGTTGGAGACTTTAGGACCACACGTTGCCGACTACAGCGCGTCGTTAGTGAGATTCTTGTCAGGAGACACGTTCATTACATTACAGGGACACCGAGGGTCAACAACGACTATGGCCCAACACCACAGCTTGATGCAACTAGCACAAACCGACGCTATCGCCGAATGTTATGTGATTGAGGCTCTGGAAGAACAAGAGGGCAATTTAGAATTACCACTAGACACACCGTTAGACTTAAGGCGCATTTTGGAACAGTACAAGTCAGTGTTTGCTATGCCACACGGACTACCTCCTAGAAGGAGTCACGAACACAGTATCGAGCTTTTGGCTAATACCACTCCAGTGAAGGTTCGCCCTTACCGATACCCGGCTAGTCAGAAAACAGAGATCGAGAGGATTATTTCTGAGCTTTTAGAAGAAGGCCTCATAAAACCCAGCAACAGTCCCTTCTCAGCACCGGTCATCTTAGTCAAGAAGAAAGACGGTACATGGCGGTTTTGTGTTGACTACCGTGCCCTTAACACCGTCACTATCAAAGATGCTTTCCCATGCCCACGGTTGATCAGCTCATCGATGAACTACATGGAGCCATGTACTTCTCAAAGCTAGATCTCCGCTCAGGTTACCATGAAATCTTAATACGGGAAGGAGACCAGAAGAAGACAGCTTTTCGGACACACTAAGGGTTATATGAATGGATGGTGATGCCCTTTGGACTGACAAACGCACCAGCAACATTTCACGCACTCGTGAACTCTGTTTTCCGACCCTTCATCCGTCGTTTTGTCCTAATATTTTTTGATGATATTTTGATTTACAGCTCTGATTGGGATACCCATTTGCGCCATCTTGTGGCTGTGTTAGGGGTGCTATCGCAACATCAACTGTACGCCAAGATAACTAAGTGTGCATTTGGCCAGACCAAAATTGATTACTTGGGTCATGTAATCTCAGCCCAGGGAATAGAGATGGACCAAGATAAGATCCGAGCAGTACAAGGCTGGCCTACCCCCAGAAACGTGGCTCAACTGAAGGGTTTCCTGGGTCTCAGCGGATATTACCGGCGCTTCATTTGTCGATATGCTTAGATTGGGAGTCCCTTGACCGACCTCTTGAAGAAGGATTCATTCGAATGGACATCGAACGCCCAAGACGCATTCAATCGAATGAAACAAGCATTGACAGAGGCACCGGTTCTTGCTTTACCAGACTTCCCCAAACCCTTTGTGCTAGAGACGGACGCATCAGGATCCGGAATTGGGGCTGTACTGAGTCAAGATGCACATCCAGTCGCATTCTTCTCAAAGAAGCTATCAAACAGAATGCAGGCACAGTCAGTATATGTTCGAGAACTTTGCACCATTACCGAAGCTATAGCCAAATTTCGACACTACCTTTTGGGACACCGTTTCATCATAAAAACCGACCATGAGAGCCTTAAGCATCTCAATGATCAAATAATTCAGACCCCAGAACAAGAAAATTGTCTCCCAAAACTATTGGGGTATAATTTCACAATAGAATATAGGTCGGGACAACAAAACCAAGCTGCTGATGCATTATCACGGGCCCACTACCTAGCTCTATCCTTTGTCGAAGGCACATTTATGGACAAAATTTATGATCAAGTACAGCGATCTACATTCATGCAGCAGTTAAAAGCGGATATTTTAGCTACCTGGGATCCGACGTCGAACTTCACCGTACGGGATGACCATGTTTACTGGAAAAATCGCTTAATGATACCGAGCGCAGACAAAGAGCTAATTCACCAAATCCTCGATGAGTTACATGCCAGCCCGTTAGGGGGTCATGCAGGATATTTATGGACATTCCATAGGGTAGCCAGGCTATTTTACTGGGCACATATGAGACAAGACATTCGACACTATGTTCGGGCCTGTGTCACAGTCAGTATATGTTCGAGAACTTTGCACCATTACCGAAGCTATAGCCAAATTTCGACACTACCTTTTGGGACACCGTTTCATCATAAAAACCGACCATGAGAGCCTTAAGCATCTCAATGATCAAATAATTCAGACCCCAGAACAAGAAAATTGTCTCCCAAAACTATTGGGGTATAATTTCACAATAGAATATAGGTCGGGACAACAAAACCAAGCTGCTGATGCATTATCACGGGCCCACTACCTAGCTCTATCCTTTGTCGAAGGCACATTTATGGACAAAATTTATGATCAAGTACAGCGATCTACATTCATGCAGCAGTTAAAAGCGGATATTTTAGCTACCTGGGATCCGACGTCGAACTTCACCGTACGGGATGACCATGTTTACTGGAAAAATCGCTTAATGATACCGAGCGCAGACAAAGAGCTAATTCACCAAATCCTCGATGAGTTACATGCCAGCCCGTTAGGGGGTCATGCAGGATATTTATGGACATTCCATAGGGTAGCCAGGCTATTTTACTGGGCACATATGAGACAAGACATTCGACACTATGTTCGGGCCTGTGTCACATGTCAACAAGCAAAGGTTACTCAACTTCATCCCGCAGGGTTGCGACAACCTTTAACCATTCCGGAAAGGATTTGGGAGGACATAGCCATGGATTTTATTACAGGATTGCCACTGGTTCGAGGATATGTTGTCATCATGGTGGTAGTAGACCGATTATCCAAATACGGGCATTTTATCCCACTCCCAGGAAATTTCTCTAGCCTTACAGTGGCGGAAGCATTTCTCCAACATGTAATCAAGCTGCACGGGATGCCAAAAACGATTGTCTCAGACCGGGACAAGACGTTTACAAGTGCATTTTGGAGACACCTCATGAAGCTCCAAGTTACCAAACTATGTTTTAGCACGGCATATCACCCTCACAGTGATGGGCAATCTGAGGCCCTAAATAAATGCATCGAGATGTATTTACGATGCTTCGTTCATGAATATCCCCGTCGTTGGCTCGCGTTCCTACCGTGGGCAGAATTTTGGTACAACTCCACCTATCACTCCTCGACCGGTTTCACCCCCTTTAAGGTTGTGTATGGTAGAGACCCACCACCACTGGTCAAACACTCATCCGAAGAAGACACCCCCTTCGACGTACACACCCAGCTCTTGGAACGAGATGAAGTGTTGCACACTTTAAAGATCCATATCAGTCGAGCACAACACAGAATGAAGCACTTCGCCGACAAGCAAAGGAGGGATTTAGAGTTCCAAGTTGGGGACCGAGTTCTCGTTCGCTTACAGCCGTATCGGCAGCACTCTATGCAACTACGGAAATACCAGGAGCTAGCTCTACAGTATTTTGGTCCCTTTGACATCCTTGAACGAATAGGATCAGTCGCTTACCGCCTCCAGCTGCCCGACACTGCCAAGATTCACCCGGTCTTTCATGTATCACAGCTCAAACGCTTCTATGGCGCCAACCACCGTGGCGCCTATGCCGCTCACGTCCGTTCCCGAAGGGCCCCTGTGCCAACCGGTGGCGATACTCGCCTCACGCCTTGTTCATGTCCACCCGACAGCCTGGGAGCATCACTATCTTGTACAGTGGGACTCCTCACCTGATGCTACCTGGGAGAGTGAGCGTGATTTACGACGTCGATTCCCTAGACTGGCCCTTGAGGACAAGGTCCCAATTGAAGAGGGGGATATTGTCATGCATACTGATATGCATGCTGATAGTGACCACGTACACAGCGCAGAGAAGGAGTCAAATGGATTATTTTCCACTACAAACATGGAGGGTCCCACCACAAGGAGGAGTATGAGGAACAGACGCAAAACGTGGAAGTTGAGGGAGTTAGAAAACTGTAGCCCCATCAACATATAAGGACTTAGAACCAGTCGGATTATGTGAAGTTGTTTTATGGAATTCTCTCCCTCTCCCTTGCTGTACTTCTCTTCCCTCTGGACTGTTCCTAATTTCTGTTTTCTTCATCTTTCCGTAATTGTATCAGGCTCCAGTACTCAGTAATATATATTCTGCAGTGTTTGCCATTACATGAAACTTTCTCAGGAAAAGGGGATGTCAACCGGAATTTCTCAGAAAAGTGGTAGCTTGAATCAGCCTCAGATAATTGTTTTGAGCAGTGATAATTGAATTGTAAGAAATTGCAGAGTCTGTGCCGATGGAATGAAGAAAAATTGATGGAAGGCACCGATCTCATTGCCCAAAAGATTCACAAAGTAAGCATGAATATGAAGGGAATTCAAGTTCAAAATTCTTACTTCAATGCTTGGAGTATCTGAACCTTTACAACCTGAAGATGAGCCTATGGCGCTAGGAGGAAGGCAAGAGAACGTGTGCTAGGATAGCGTTTACGAATGAAGAAGCACTTTCATCGTCGCCGACGGGAGAACAATGGGCGTCGTGCGCAAGGAGGAATAAAGAAACCGGCTACTACGGGGAACACCGCACGACGGCTATCGCAGGGTTTTGACGGAAAGAGCGACGTAGCAACTTGCTATTCATCACATTGATATAAAGGCTGCGATTATCCTTCACTCGTCAAAAAACCTCATTGAGTCATTACCAAGTTCACCGTCCATGGGTAAAAGTAGAATACTAAAAAATATGATGCGAAATGATTCTAATTAGGATGATTATTATTATTAATTAATTAATTAATTAAAAATTATATAACATATAATATTTTGATTTAATTTTTTATATATGTATATTATCCTAATTTTATTTATAATATAATTTTACTTATAATTTTTTTAATTTAGTATAATTCTTAATACTTAAAAAATAAAATTATATGTAAAATTTTACTAAATTAAAAAAATTATAGATAAAATTATATTAAATTAAAAAAATATAAATAAAATTATACTATAAATAAAATTAATATATTAAAATAATAAAATTAAAATATTAAATATATATAATCTATTTATTAATTATACATATAAGTAGTAGGATTATAGTTATTAGTTAGGGTAGACCTAGATTATTAACTGAATTATTCATAGTTACTCTTTTATGATTTCTCCCTTCTTATCCAATCTCTTTGGCTTTACATCAAATGACATGCCTAATTTAATCAAAATGTGGTAACTCATCCAATAAAAACCCCAATTTTAAATAAAGAATATAAAGATGAAGAAAGGATAATCTAAGAATACCTTACAAGAATGAAGACTTGCAAATTTGAATACTTGGTAGGTGTAATTTTTATAGGCTGAATTTTTTATGTTAAATTATTACTTTGAGATATTTTAAAGTCAAAACATGAATTTCAAACTTAAAAGAAAAGAAAAAGGTGATATATATATATATATATATTAATACCACTTTTTTATAAAATTGGTATTTGATAATTGATACTACTGGCACTGGCACACTACTACTCAAAAATTGTGGGGGCGAAATAGCATTAAACATGAAATTCGGGGACCTATGTCTAAAACCCAAAGGGGAGGAGGTTAGGGCAAGGCCGATTTCGCAATCTTCGACGGAACGCTCGGATGAGCTTCTAGCCAGACCATGACCGGCGATACTTCCTATTCTGCGGACAACAAGAGCTTGTCGCCGAGTCAAAACCTCGACATCACGGTAATTATTTTCTTATAATCTTGAAATTTTATGTCTGCGCTCAGAATCATCTGGTCCTCTGTCCGTTTCCCGAGTTTCCGCTTCAAATTTGGATTTCAATTATGCATATACAGCGGGGGAAAAAATAAAATATAAATAAAAACCTCTCTCTCGAATGGGTCCATGTGGATGTTTTCCATTTTGTTCCAGTTCGACTGTATGGGTCTTTATGGTTCGGTAGGTGTAGTAGTAAGTGGTTAACATATGTTTTTTTTTTTTTTGAGATAATTTTTCTTCTTCAAGAACTTTGTGGCTCTACCTATTATTGAGACTATACTGTAGAAGTTTAAGATGATTGGATATTAAAATGACAGAGTCTTCTAATGGCTTTATGAGGATCCATCGTGAAATTGCCAGCAGACTGTAATTAACGGGTTAAGTCATGAAATCTGTTGACATATTTCATGCCTTTCTGGATATTCATCAAGATCCCATCAATTCAATTCATTAAATAATGTTAAAGATATTGCTGACTTACTGCTTCCAAAAAAGTGCTCATTGGATGAGATTGTTTTTTCCTTTTTAAAAGATGAGAGAGGTAAAGTATAATCATTTAGTGGGATAAAAAAAGGGAGCGCAAGGGATATTTACACACTTCAAGGTGGTAAAGAGCTTCTTTATCGAAATATTTCAATTTATGTGGTCGTCAAATTCAATGTATGCACACTTCTATTGGATCTCCTATTATTGAGTGTGTGTTTCTTTTTCTCAGATAGAGGAAGGATCTCCAAGCAGTGAGCAATTGCTTGATGTCGAGGGTGAGTGCAATGACTTTGAAAATGACTGTGGGCAGCTATTTGAGATTGATGGAGATGATCATGAAAATGGGAGAGATGAAATGGAGATTGCTGATTTTCACAATGGGGAATCTCAAGTAAAAGACTACCCTCCACCAGTAGTAGGGATGGAATTTGATGCATATGATGATGCTTATAATTACTATAATGGCTATGCCAAGGAACTTGGTTTTGCTATTAGGGTTAAATCATCATGGACCAAACGTAACAGCAAAGAGAAACGTGGTGCTGTGCTCTGCTGCAACTGTGAGGGTTTCAAAACAGTTAAGGAAGCAAGTAGTCGTAGGAAAGAAACAAGAACAGGTTGTCTAGCAATGATTAGGTTAAGATTAGTGGAATCTAACAGGTGGAGAGTGGATGAAGTCAAGCTTGAGCATAACCATTCATTTGATCCTGAGAGAGTACAAAACTCTAAATCACATAAGAGGATGGAAAGTGGGGCCAAAAGAAAGATTGAGCCAACTGTAGACGTTGAAGTAAGAACAATCAAGTTATATCGAACTCCTGTTATGGATTCATCAAGTTATAGAAGCTTAAAAGCTAATGAAGAAGGAACTAGTGACCATGCTAATTTTTACAAGCATTTAAGACTTAGAAAAGGGGATGCAGAGGTTATTGCAAACTACTTCTGCCACAAACAACTGATGAATCCTAATTTTTTCTATGTGATGGACCTGACTGATGATGGACGCATGAGGAACATCTTTTGGATTGATTCAAGATCAAGGGCCGCATATGGTTACTTTGGTGACGTGGTTGCATTTGACTCAACATGTTTGTCAAACAATTATGAGATTCCACTGGTTGCGTTTGTTGGTGTCAATCACCATGGGAACTCTATTTTATTTGGATGTGGTCTGCTTGCTGATGAGTCATTTGAAACATACATTTGGCTATTTAGGGCATGGCTTACGTGTATGTCAGGTCGCCCTCCGCAAGCTATCATTACAAATCAGTGTAAAACCATGCAAAGTGCAATAGCCGAGGTTTTCCCAAGAGCCCACCATAGAATTTGTGTTTCACAAGTCATGCAGAGCATCCTTGGTGACTTGGCACTGTCACAAGAATATGATGCATTTCAGACCGCTTTGAGTAAAGTGATATATGAATCTAAAACAGTTGATGAATTTGAGAGGGCTTGGGACGATTGGACTCAACATTTTGGAATAAGCAACTTTGAGAAGCTACAAACCCTACATGAAGAACGGGAGCGTTGGGCCCCAGTTTATTCCAAGGACACATTTTTTGCTGGAATTTCTGATTACTTAAAGGATGAGGCCATGAGTCCCTTTTTCTATGGTCACGTGCATCAACAAACTTCTTTGAAAGATTTTTTCGACATTTTGGAATCAGTTTTACAAGAGAAGCATAAAAAAGAAGCTCTTGCTGATTTAGAGTCGAGAGATTCAACACCCTTACTGAAAACAAGATCTTACTATGAGTTGCAGCTCTCAAAACTGTACACAAATGCAGTATTCAGCAAGTTCCAAGATGAAGTGGTGATGATGTCTTCTTGTCTCAGCATCACTGAATTTCAAGCAAATGGGTCTATAGTGACGTACATAGTTAAAGAACACATAGAGGAAGAATCGATGAGCGATGTCCGGCAGTTCGAAGTCATGTATGATAAAGCCGGAGCAGAAGTTCGCTGTGGCTGTAACTGCTTTAACTTGAAAGGCTATCTATGCCGGCATGCCTTGTGTATCCTTAATTACAATGGTTTGGAGGAAATTCCATGTCGGTATATTTTGTCCAGATGGAGGAAGGATTATAAGAGATTGTATGTACCAAATCTCAGCTGCAACAATATTGATATCACCAACCCTGTTCAGTGTTATGATCATTTGTACAGAAGGGCCATGCAAGTTGTTGAAGAAGGAATGGTATCCCAAGATCATTATATGGTTGCTTGGCAGGCATTTAAAGAGTCATTGAACAAGGTACGCCTTGTAGCAACAGACAAGATTGAATAAATAGATCAAAGAGTGTACGTAGTTTGTACCTGTAGAATTTATTTTATTCATTTTTTCTTGCCAGCAATTACACACACAAAGTTGGTTCTTTGGGTAATGTTCATAGCTGTTGTTGGCCTTGGCTGTTCATATATAGTTGTAAAAAAAAAAAATCCAACTCTACTATAAATAGAAGTTTTTCCTTCAAATGATGGATTTAGTGGGCCTAACATTCCTACCCCAAGGTTATTTCTCTAGTCGTCACCTCAAGTTTGTAAGAAAAACGCTTGTAATCAACGTGGTTGGGTTTAGTGGAAAAAAATAAATTTTTACAGGATGATGAACTAAAAATTTAGATGTATCTATATTTAGTACATGGCTATCTCAAATAAAATTATTTTTAATAGGAGTATACTGTTCAAACTAAAAAAACACTTGTAAGGAAGAGGAGTATTTTAATTTTAGACTTTGAGAATAATTGGCCTCTGGCGGACCAAACTTCTTTCCATGCATAAATAAAGGAGGAGACTTTTTGGCATAGAAATTAAGAACAATGAACTTTTTATTGAATAAATGTAAAAGAATGATCTTTTTGATAATTAAAAAAATAACAACAAATATTTTAATAGATTTTACATTAGAACTATTATTAGAGGTGGGAAAACGAGTTAACTGGCCCGTGGGTTAGATAGCCCGTCACATTTTTTTTATTTTTTAATATTTAAAAAAAATTTGAAAATATTAATAAATTTTTTTAATGTTATATTAGCATAATAAAAAAATTGCTAATATCATACTCTTAAATTTGTTTAATTTTTATAACAAAATATCAAATTTTATAACTATAATTCTAAATAAATATTAACATAATATTAATCAATTATAATATTTCAACACATATTAATAAATAAGTAATCAACTTTAGTAGTATTCGATAATAAGAGTATTCAAAGTAATATTTGAATAAAATAAATAATAATATTAATTATTTTTTAAGAAAAATGGTTGTGTGTACTGTTAGTAAAATGCCAGCCTAAACCCACCCCATTTTATCACCTCTAGCTATTATTCTTTAATACTAAGATGATTTTCCTATTTAATGTTTTTATTAAGAAAATCTAAACACTAAAATATTACACACCCACACATATATATATATTCATAAATATATTTTACAAACCAACCAAAAGAGACCTTTTATGTTGCTATATGTACTCGTTACTACTTGGGTGACAAAAAATGTTACAAGTCAAAATTATAGGAGTCTTCAAAACAAAAATTTATATCTATAAATAGTATAAAATTAAATAAAAATGACAAGCAAACCATGGGAAAAATATACTCATTCATTTTTAAATATACAGCTATTTAAAAGGGTTAAATTTAACTCTAAAGCTAAAATTTCAATTCATTTGTCTTCTATATTTTTTTTTTTATTAAACTAGCTTAATTATATTCTTTTAATAATAATTAAAGACAACAACAATTTAAATGTGTCTATTTATGTGGCACATGAATATTTTACGGTATAAAATCGTATTTATTATAATTAATTTATATAAATTTTTAATTTATTTAAATTTAATAAAAAATAATTTATTTATTTATTTTTATTTTATGCAGCGTTTGGTGTTTTTGCTCCTAGTCATTTTTTTATCGGCTGAACAATTTTCATAAAGCGAATAAAGGTTGTAATTGCTTTTGCGTACAAAAGTGAAAAGAAAATGAAAATGAAATGACACCTGTCGATGCCCATTCCCATTGGCATTGATTATATGCTCTCCCTGTGTCTTCGCATTGATGGTCGTCTACTTGTCTTCATCTGTTTGTCGTAGTAGCAGCAATAAACTGCTTCCCCATAATTTCCCACATCTCATTTTCGTTTTATCGCTTTCAGAAAGTGACGGAATTGAGGAATTAGGAAAGTTTTGACTTGTAGGGATCAAAATTGTGTTCTTTGATTCAATTCATTCGCAACTTCGCTCGCCGGACGAGGGCTCTCTCATCAGAAGACTCTTTCTTCCTCGTTCCGACTCCTTAAGCAAAATAAACGTCTTCCCGTCATCGAATTGCGGTAAGCTCTTTCTCTCACTCAGATATTTTGTCCCATACTTTTTCTCTCCTAGTTTGACTAAACTTGCTTTCCGTTAGTAGATTAGCTTCTCAATTTTAGTCAGAAAGTGTTCAGTTTGTTTATCTTTTGATATCTATACTGGGTAACGGTCAATTGGCAGGTTACTTTTTCCCTGTTGAGCTCAAATTTTCTTCTTTGGACGGTATGATGAGTGAATTCTGAGCTCATTGAGCTCACCATTATAATTATATATACATTTAATTATTTCTCGTATCTATAATTAGATTCATGTGTGAAAACTTATCAGTATTCCTGAGATGTTAAGTAATTTTGCTCTGGGTTTTCTTCCTTCTTCCACCTGTATGGCCATTCTCGGGTATACTTCTTTTGCTTCCTTTGAAGGAGAAAGGTATCTTCTAACTTAGAAGATTGGATGCTGATATATTTGCTTAGTACTTAAAATACATAATCTTTTGAGATGCAATGACGGTTATTGTCCAAAATGGAGTTCATGGGAATGTATTAATTGACTGTACTGTGTTGTTTGATTCTTATATATGTTGATTTTTATCCAGATCTGTTTACTTTGAAATTTGGCAGATGGCAGAAGTTTCTCTCAACAGTGAACCAGTAGTAGATGATGATGCTGATGGATTTGAGATTGAAGGGGATTGTGGAATGGCAGATTTTGTCAGTCAAACTGGCATAATCCAAGTGGAGAACCCACTTCCCTCCTGCTGTTGGAATGGAATTTGAGACTTATGAGGATGTATATTATTTCTACAATTGCTACACCAAGGATCAAGGATTCGGTGTTCGAGTAAGTAATACTTGGTATAGGAAGAGCAAGGAACGGTACAGAGGAAAACTCATCTGCAGTAGTGCTGGGTTCAAGGAAAAAAGTGAAGCAAATCGCCCAAGACCTGAAACAAGAACTGGTTGTCCAGCAATGATAAAGTTCGGGCTGATGGATTCCAAAAGATGGAGAATTATAGAAGTGGAGCTTGAGCATAATCACTTGATAAACCCAACAAGTGGAAAGTTCTATAAATCTCATAAGCGCCTAGGTTTGGGGACCAAAAGAGCGTTGCAATTAGATAGTACTGAAGAAGTTCAGAAAATTAGAATATTTCGGCCTGTGATTATTGATGGTGAGACTAATGGAAGTGTAGATATTGATGAAGGATAACCGAAAAGCAAAGCTATGTGGTCCAATCAATTGAAGCTAAATAAAGGTGATGCAGAGGCAATTCTACATTTTTGTAGTCACTCGCAGTTAACAGATCCACACTTCTTCTATGTGTTGGATATCAATGAGAAGGGATGCTTGAGGAATTTGTTTTGGGCCAATCAGAGGTCCAGAGTTGCATACAATTATATTGGCGACGTAGTCGCAATCGATTCTACATGTTTGACAAGTGAGTATGAAGTTCCTCGGGTTCTATTTCTTGGAGTAAATTACCATAAACAATCCATTCTTTTTGGTTGTGGATTGATTCCTGGTGAAACCATTGAATCATATACATAGCGACTATTCAGGGCTTAGATTACATGTATCTTAGGACGCCCTCCGCAAGTCATTATTACTGACCAATGTAGCGTCTTGCAGACAGTGGTTGCCAACGTTTTTCCAAGAGCTTCCCACTGTCTTTGCTTATCCAACATCATGCAAAAAATTCCAGAAAAACTGGGGGGATTGCTAGAATATGAGGCAGTGAAAGCAGCAATTAGTAGAGCAGTTTATTACTCTCTGAGGACTGAGGAATTTGATGCAGCTTGGGAGGACATGATGCAGCAATACGAAATTCGAGGACATGAGTGGCTTCAAGCATTATATGATGATCAGAAACGGTGGGTTCCGGCTTATATGAAGGAAACCTTCTTGGCGGGAATGTTCCCGATACAACCAAGTGACACCGCCCCATGGTTTTTCGAGGGCTACTTAAATAAACAAACTCCTCTAAAGGAATTTCTTGAAAAATATGATCAAGCTTTGCAGACAAAGTGGCAGCATGAAGCACTTGCAGATTTAGACTTATAAATTCAAGGTTTATTATTATGCATAAACAACCAAGGTGTTGTTACTTTGAGTTGCAGGTCTCAAAATTGTACGCAAATGAACTATTCAGGATGTTTGAAAGGGGAATAAAAGGAATGTTCTCATGTTTAAGCACCAGACAGATAAATGTGAATGGGCCAGTGATCTCATACCTCATCAAAGAACAAGTTGAAGCAGAAGGAAATCAGAGAATTACAAGAGATTATGAGGTGTATTACAATGGTTCTGAAATGGATGTCCTTAGCATTTGTGGTTTGTTCAACTTGAAAGGAATCTTGTGTAGGCATGCACTATCTGTGTTAAACCAGAATGGTATAGAAGAGATTCCAGCTCAGCATATTCTCTCAAGATGGAGAAAAGATATGAAGCGAAGTTATGTTATTGATCAGAAATCTAGTGTCATTGATATTAATAACCCAGTTCATATGTATGATCATTTATATAGACGCATAGTGCAGGTTGTGGAGGAAGGTAGGAAATCTCATGACCGTTTCAGGATTGCTATGCAAGCAATCAATGAGATATTGAATAAACTTAAATGTGTAAATTTAGAGGACCATTCAATACAGAGATGCCTGTAAAGGCATTTGCATTAGATGTTTTGCTTGTTACTTTCATAGTTTCATGCATGTCCTTATTTCTTCTCCACCAAATTACTTAGTAAATAGAAAATTATGCATACCAATTAATCGTTTTTCCTGGCTCAAAATACCAACAGATTTATTCATTTTTTTAATATTAATCATGTTTTTTGGCCAAATTTATTAATCGTGTTTTTATGCCATTAAGTTGAAAGGTATAGAAGAAACTAATGCAATAGAGAGTTTAATATAATTATTTCTTATTATTTTATTAATTTCTCTTTTCTCCTCATTTTTTTAATTATGTAGTACTTGACTACTTGTGTAGAATGGGAAAATTTTAAATTAATTATAAATATAAATAAGGAAAAATGACAAAAAAAGCCATTTGAAGTTCAAAAGAATAAAAAGGACCTCTGAATTTTAAAAAAGACATATTGGGCAGGAGGCTCAATTTGTTATTTTTAAATTACTGTGCAGAGTTGTTGCAAATACCATTGATAGAGTTGCAAATAGTCATTTGCAAATTTAAGGTAAAAGACGAAATTGCACTTTTTACAACTCTGTCAATGATATTTGCAATTCTTGTAATGGTATTTGCAACTTTGCTAATGATATTTATAACTCTACTAATTGTATTTGAACTCCTATAATATTATTTGCAACTCCCATAATGGTATTTACAACTCTGCACAGTAATTTAGAAATGACATATTGAGCCTCCTACCCAATCTATCTTTTTTAAAATTCATCGGTATTTTTTATCCTTTTAAATTTTAAATATTTTTTTTGTCATTTTCCCTGTAAATAATCACTCAGCTTATCAATTTCTTTTAAATAAAATTGATCTAAAAGGTCATAACTTTAAACTACTAAAAGTGGATTTACATGTTATTATGAAGCATTCGTAAATTTAAGGTTTTGTGTGAGTTTAATCAATATCGATTTGCGTATGTGCGTATTGACCAGTCATATTAAGTTATGAGTACTTGCTGAAATATTTCTTTAGTCTTATTTGTAAAATAAAAAAAAATCTTAATTATAAAACATGTCATTAATTTTTTTATATTATTTTTTTATTTATCCTCCATTAAATATTGGTATATATTATTAAAATATACTTAATAGAGATAAAACTAATGAATTTTTAATTAAAGTTAATAAATTTTAAGGCTTTTGTTGAGGCGAAACATAAGACGTGAGGAGTATACACGAAGTTCACTACGCACGCATTTGACAGAGCTTTGGCGCCCTTTAGCCTTTCTTATTCCAGAGAAGAAGCCCTCGTCTCTTTCTATCACAAGGTATGCTTTTTCAGGCGATTCAAGTCCCTATTTCTTTTTGGATTCCGAGAATATTTTAGTCACTTGTTTGCTATTTTATTCTGGTTTATAACGGGGATCCCATTTATTTGATTTGATTTGATTCGCCGCTTAACGGAAAAATTTTCGCTCCATTTTGTGGATTTCTTTTTCCGCGCGCTCTCTCTCTTGCATCGTCTGAGCCACTGACCAGTTACAGTTCCGAGAAGAAGAATTTCCATTTTTATATTCTAATAGATTTTTTTTAATCAATAGACATGCTCTTTATATTTGAAATCGGACCCGGATTTGTGTTCTTCAACGGTGTTATTTATATTATGAAGGATTGACAGAGAATGTAATCTGTAGGTTGTTATTCTCTAGGATGAAGTTCAAGGCTTTTCTCACGGAAAATGGAGTGACTCTTTTGGAGAAGAGGTTTCTGCCAGCACTCGACAAGATGGGAAAGATATGTCACCTCTACCTCACAAGAGATCATGCCATGTTCCTTCACAACCTCCTTAATGGCGATGGTATTCAATCTATTGCTCAATTTCGCAAAGAAGCCCTTTTCGATGACTATCGCATCTCCAGCCAGAACGAAGATCGCATTGCTTTTACCATAGATGTCACTCTTCTCCAACGTGCGGTTCGTAGCAGTGTGAGCATTTGTTCTGAACTTGGTGGCAGTGGAGTTACTGATAATCGTCTCCAAATTAAGTTGGTGAAAAAGCTACCTCCAAATTGTACCCAACCTATGCCTTTTCTTACCTTTGAAACCAAAGGTTATAAATCTGCAGTTATTCAGGATATCCCAATTTCAAAGCCATTATCAAGAGCTCAAGTTCTTGAACTTCAAGCAGCTTTGGATATGGCCCAAGACCTGCCTCAAACTCTAGTTCAGGTGCCAGATTTGAACCAATTGCAGAACTTTGTGGATAGGTTGAAGCAGGTGGGTGATGTGCTTAGTGTCTCCATAAGCAAGTATGGGGATTTGCACATACAGGTTTCAACAACACTGATCACTCTCGGTGCCGAGTTTCGGAAATTGTTGGTCATTGGGGAGAAAGCAGATGCCCCTTCTGAAGATCAAAATCTGAGTGCTCAGACTCGGTCATCCCGATCAGTTGTCAGAGGAGATGCCCAATCTGTGCAAGTGAGTGTGAAGCACTTTGCCAAGAGCCTTCAGTGTCACTTGACCAAACCAGATTGTGCTTTCTATGGGATTACTCCACTTGATGCTTGTTTGACAGTTATATTTCAGTTTTTCATTCCTGGTTCTAGTCAGACTGATAAGTCAATTAGCTTGCACTGCAGACTTCCTGTACTTGACCCTGGTTGTTGACAGTTTCCAGGCCGTTAGTGGGATTTATTATGCTGAGCTTGGAGATTTAGTCTAACATTCTGTATCTACTCAAGTTTTTTCCCTACTAGTAATTGTCACCGTATTTCATCAGTGAAATATGAGATGAGACAGCTAAAAATTTGAATTTGAAGAAAAATCAAGTAGATGTGAATCTTTAGTGTCCGTATAACTATTGCTGGGATAGGTCTGGTGCATGTTCTGGCTTACACAGTAAAAATTTCTCTTATTATGAACTATAATTTTTCTTTCATTTATTTATTTTTTGAGCAAACAAAGAAGAGTAAAATTCTGCAAACCAGTGCAGTGTTACAGCATAAAGCCCTTCTAACGATGGAGCATCGAGTATATTTTCTAGACCGGCTCTATCAAGATAAGCTTGTGGTATTGATCATAGCAAGTAACGAAACGAATATAATGAATTTATTGATCAAATGAGAACACAAGTCCATATGACTTAATAAACAGGGAAATGTTTTATTTACTCTTCACCAAAAATCATTACATGAACAAGAACCATGCTTGAAATGGTGGAATCTGGTTCTATCCCTAACTATCAGTTCCCTACTGTAAGCTTTAGAGATCAACTTGGCCATATGGTGACAGTCCACGCACATTCTGAGGTTCTTCACGATTCTTATAGCAACACCAGGTCCTGAACTAATAAGAGCATAGGCGATAGCCAACTTCTCGCTATGCCGGTAAACTGCGGTTTCCTTATCCTCTTCTCCGATATCAAGGAAGACCTCTGATGTATCAGGTGAATACCCTCTATATGTCAATTCTTGCATCATGTTTTCTAACTTGGCATATATTTCTTTAGATTGAGGATGTGACTGGTCTCCAGCAACAAATTCATGAACAGCACCATTCATCTCTATCAAACTACATCCTGGTATTTTCTTAATTCCCCTATTCATCATGATTGTCCTTACTTCTCGTACCTTTTCCCATTTTTTGCAGGCAGCATATATGTTACATAACAGGAAATAAACAGCTCCATTTTTAGGTTCTAGCTCAAGAATCTTGTTAGCAGCCATTTCTGCAAGTTCCACATTTCTTTGGACACGACAAGCACCGAGAAGGGACCCCCAGACAATTGAATTTGGCTCTATTGGCATATTCTCAATGAATTCATGTGCTTCTCTTAAATTACCAGCTCGACCAAGAAGGTCAACCATGCATCCATAGTGTGTCACATTGGGCTTAATTCCATATCGGGTGGTCATGCTCACAAAAAATCCTCTTCCTTTCTCCACGTTGCCTGTGTGTGTACATGCACACAGGACACCAATGTAGGTTATCTCATCTGGTATAACTGAAGCTTCTATCATATCTGAAAACATATTAAGAGCTTCTTCACCACGGCCATTAATGGCGAAACCAACAATCATTGCAGTCCATGTAAATTTGTCTTTATGATGCATTTCCTTGAATGCTTTTCTTGCCTTTTCGATGTTTCCACATTTGAAGTACATGTCTATCAGAGCATTCCCAACAAAAGTATCATTTTTTATGCTTTTTTTGTCAATATAAGTCTTAACCCATTCCCCTAGTTCCAGTGCTCCCAGATGTGCGCATGCTGTTAGAATGCTAACCATGGTGAATTCATCTGGTGTTACATTTGAAATTTGCATCTCACGGAAAAGTTCTAAAGCTTCTCTGAAACGGTTCAGTTTAAGGTACCCATCAATCATGACAGTCCAGGAAACACTATCTCTTTCAGGCATTTGATCAAAATACTTTCGAGCCAAGTCGATTTGACCAGTGTTGGCATACCCACTAACAATGGAAGTCCATGTGATCACATCACGAATCTTCATATTGTCAAAAACCCCTTGTGCAACATTCATTAATCCACAAGCTGCAAACATATCAACCAGGGCATTTTCCAGTATGATATTAGGTTCAACAATGCCTTCTTTGACGTATTTATGGATCTTCATGCCCTCATCTAGATCCTTCAAGTTGGAGCTTGCTGAAAGCATTAAAACTAAGGTAACTGAATTGGGCAACACTCCTTTCTTTTCCATCACATTAAAAAGCTTCTTTGATTTCTCAAATTGCTTAACTCTATTGTACGCAGATATCAAAGCATTCCAGGTTGCCACTTCCCATTCATCACCCATATTAAAAACCTTGTGAGCCGTATCCACTAAGCCACACAAGCAAAATACATGTATAAAACCCTTCTGAACAAACAAATTAGAACCAAACCCATATTTTATTGCATGGCAAAATAACTCTTTCTCACACTGCAAATCTTTGTCACGTTTAAATCCCTTTAACAAGAACGGAAATGTGTAACGGTCAGGCTTGATATTCCTCCTCAACATTTGCAGATACATATAAACACCATTTGAAGGACACTCTAACCTTGAGTAGCCTCTGATCAAGGTATTCCAAACGAACACAGTTGGTTCAGGAATTGTATCAAACAGGTGACGAGCATAGTTCACATTCCCTGAATCCTTCGTACAACAGAAGACTATAACTCTGTTTTGAACAGAAGGGTCGGAACTAAGACCCATTTTGATGGTTTGTGAGTGGATTTGCTTGAGTTGGTCCATGGACTTGCAAACTTCAAGTAAAGAAAGCAGAAATTGCTCAACGTCATGGCGGCTAGGATGTGAAGAGGCACAGTAAATTGGAGAAGTGGGACCATTAAAGATCAATGCTTTCTGTGAAAACGAACGTGAAATGGCAAGGCTTGCAACTGAAAAGGGCAGGGAGGTCTTAGAGAGAAGCAAGGATAGCATTCAACATGCAACGAAGGCACCAAGCAGAATGCAATTTTGGCTGGTTCGGGTTTCCCTCTTCCTTCGATGAGAAGCGCGGGTTGATGGTTGCTATTTGCTACGCTTGGTTTCGAAGAGTAATTTCTTTACGGGGAGAATGACACTAGGTTCCATCAAAATTTATTGAAAAACTAATGAATTATAAATTTAGGTGTTTTAATGGTAAATAAGGTATTTAAGTTTAGAATATATTTCTCATTTTACAACTGGGATTCTTATTTGCAACTTATTTTTTAAGAAAAATTTGTTAAAAACCTAATTGTCATTAAATCAATTTTTTGGTACCTAACTGTCATTCTCTGTTTTTTTTATTGGCTCTCCTGGAATTTTGAGTCTTATCCGCTACAATGAGAGAACTTACCGAGCCTCAGACTAATTAGAGAAAATTTGTAAGATTAATTATACATTCCCATCTATTCTAAATATAATAATTAGATAAATAATTCACATATTAAAAAAATTAATTAATTTAATTATTTATAAAAATTGTGCATTATTTTTTAAAAACATTCTCTTTTTTTCAATTTTTTACATTGGAAACTAGTCTGTAACCGGTAAAGATAATTTATACAAATTTGTTAATCATTCTTTATAGTCCCTTCAAGTAAATACAACAAAATTAGAAGGACACACAAAAGATTTGCATAGCCTTTACGCAAGGTTAACATGCACGGATGGAAATGGTCTGAATTATTCATTATATAATTCTAGTAAAACATTAGTCGGTGAAATAAAAAGAATGAATGTAAGTATAAAGCAATTTTTTTAACTTATTTTTTTATTTTCTCTCTTTTAACATACACAAAATTTTAAATTCGCTAAATGCATGTGATTTTAGTCCATTATATTTTTAGCCCAAAACTACACTAAAATTGATATATTTACCAATTTTTTCTGGGTAAAGTTATAATTTTTGACATCTACCACATCTATATATCTATTTTAATGATTTTCCATCGACTCCTTGCAGTTTCACAATTGATCCTGCAAAAAGGATGTCTAAGAATTTTTCATCCCCTCAATGCCGTAAGTTCACTTTTCGTGGAATCAACGCATGCGTCAATAAATAAAAAAAGAATCCAACCCGAGAGACTAGAAAATCTTCCATGTGTTTCATTGAAACCATGAATAGTGAATACAATCGATTTCTTGTGTACAGAGCAAATAATTTATATTATTGCCATACTATAAACAAGTAGTCACCAATCTGACAGTTGATCTCAAAATTGATAGACCTGATTCGCAATTGTAACACTTGAATACCCTAAAAAAGCTACTTGTGGATCTATCCCCCTACATGAAATTAATAACCTAAACTCAAAATTTCATTTGCATTTGCATTATTGCATTGGAACATCTAAAGGTAATGATGATTGATAATGCAACCAGTCCTTGGCACAGAAAAGTGCCTCAATAGTCATGGAGCCTAATGAACAGCGGTAGTTATCCATTTTTCTAATTTCTGTGTCAAAAACAGAATCTGCTGAAAGAGTTGATAATGGCATAGACAAGATATCAGAAGCCACTCTAGACAAAGTTGGGTAATTTGATCTGTTTAGTCTCCACCAACTCAAAATGTCAAATTCTTCTACTCTGGGTATTAGAGGCTCTTCCAGATATTGATCCAATTCTGACTTGATTTGGTTACTGGTAATATCAGAGATATATATTTCCAAGTCTGAAAGTCCCTCTGTATCTATAATAATTGATCCATCAAGAGACCCTTCTTGATATGGCTCTGTCTTAATCAGAATCTCATTCCCTACATTTTCATCTGTAGTTGTCAAAGGAAGAAGTTCTACGATATATTCGTGTAGGAGTTCGTGAAGACCATCTTCAACAACCCTGATCCATGGCTCAGCATTCTCACTAAAGATCTGACAAAAGGTTAATTCCACAAACTCCATTTTACATCTCGGGTCCATGGCTACGGCGGCCGCCAAGACGAGGCAACTTTCTCTCCAGTATTGGTCAAACCTCTCTTGTAAAGGCCTAATCAAATTACTGAGGAAAGGATCCTGACTGAAAGTTGCATGAGTCAGCTCCACCAGAAGACTTGAAACTACGGAGAAAAATAAATTTGCGGTTGGATATGGTTGGCGAGTTAGAAGGTTAGCTGCATCATATAGCTGCTTCAAATATGTGCAGAGAATTTCTACTCGCTTCCATTCATCCATAGACAAAGTCATTCCGTAATCATGGCCAGGGCTCTCAAAGCATGCAAAGACTTCCTTTAATTCACATGCAGCAACCAACATATGGTACGTTGTGTCCCATTTAGTTTGGTTGTCAATAAATAGGTCTTTTGTACAAGGGACTTGGAGTTGTTGCCTCAGCTTAATGAACTTTGCTTCGTTAGAATTTGAAATTTTCACTAACTTCACATTCTCTCGAACTTTGCGGATGGTTTCTCTCATTGCCCATAATGCATCTAGGGCAAGACGACTAAGAACCCGGGCAAAACAGTTCCTGCTCAGTAACTGCCCATTGAAAATCACCGGATTCCTAGCAGAAAGAAGTCCTGTAAGATTTCGCATCACAGTCTCATTCGAGGATTGATCAAGTGCAAGTGTAAATACCCGACCTTCCAACTGCCAATCAGTTAGGCAGGCCACAATCGTTTTATTATAGGAATCATCAGAATCAGGAAATGGCACCATTATCACATTAAGAATAGGATGGTGTACATTCCAATCACCATCAATGAAATGTCCGCGAAGAAAAGCATAGCCAACTGTCTGGTTTGATGTCCATAAATCCAAGGTCAGGTTGACCCGTCCAGGAATTTGTCTGACAAGATTCAAGAGGTTTTGCTTCTCACTGTGGTACATAGAGATGCAATCCCCATGGACATCAGTAGAGCTTAGTGAATTGAACTGGGGCTGAAGAGTCCATAAAAAATCCATGAAGCCCTTGTGTTCCACAATTTGAAGGGGATAATCTTGTGCAATTATCATTTTCGCCATCTCATTGTTGCAACGTTCCTGATCATATGGTATTACACCCATCCCAAGGGTTGCTCTTGCACGTTTCTTTGGAGGAGCAGCATCTTCAGAATTGCAGTTTTTTAAATGTTGGCCTTGCTGAATTTTCAGTCGACTTGCTGGACAGATTCCCAAGGAAATGTGTCGTTTCAGATGACTTGTGCCAGAAACTTTTGAACCAGAAATATAAGCAAATGATTTTTTACACTGTTTGCAGTAAGCCCTAGTAATGCCATCTCCAACAGCTTTTACTGTGAAGTGTTCCCACACAATAGACTTTTTTCTCCTACACTGGCCAGGTTGTGTTTCCAGGTCAGATTGCTCATTGCTATTGATAGGCCTAACAAGTGTATCAATCTCCATAACAGTAGGTATAATCCTTGAAAGCAAAAGGAATTGAACATTAGAAGGGCATGGATTGGCAAAGCAGGGCAAGAATGATCTTTCATACAAAATAAAAGCAGAGAAAAAAAGCAGCAAGACTAAGAATTTTGAAACTTCAGCTACAAAGAATCATATAACAGACAAGGAAAATTGAAACAAAACAAAGAACCTGGTCCTCTATGCTTACAGGAGAGCGTTGAGTTTCAAAGATAATAAAAATCATTAAATTTTGTCATATTTTTAGGGAAGAAAAAGATGGGATAATAGAAAAAAGAATCATAATTCTCTTACATATTGCCTCGCGACAACATCAGACAAGATTATTTTTAACCCTCTGAATGCCAAAAATAAATTATTCACAAAGTAATTTTCAATATTTCAGAATCACAGTATATTTAAAAAAAATGCAACAATTGTGTTCAATTCTAAATGGCATGTACATTTGAATTTTGACATGTATATATAAATGAGTCAAATAATTTATCCATAATTTTTTTGGCCATCAATCACATTTCATTAAACAGAAGAGATAACAGATGTACATCACCAAAGTCTAAAAGACAAATTCACAAAACTGGTAAAAAGACATCCCACAAAATATCATAGGATAAAACTAAATTCAGGCACCATAACAAACCTAACACACAAACAAAAAAACCAAGATCTAAGAATAAGCATGACAGAACAAAACATACTAATAAACTCCATCCCTATTTCTCTAGTGCCACAACCATAAAAATATATGTTATAGCAAACAACATTGAAAAGAGGAAGGTGGCGCCAATGAGCCCATCCTCTTCAAAGCCACACAGATTTGCAGCTTTTTCTCCTTTCCTTGAGACCAGGAAAATAAACAATGGCTAGCGCCATCCTCAAAACACAGAATGTGATGATCAATGCCATAGCCTCCACCATTGGTTGCAATAACTCCAGAGTAACTGGTGCTTGGGTAAACTACGAAATATGTGACCACAAAACAAACAATTTTCTAAAACAGTAACCAACCCCACAACAAAGCATAAATGTTGCGCATTCTCAAGTTTCATGTTCTACAATGGGGTATTATGAATTTGTATCCAAAATGGACACAATTAAAAATAATCTTGTGCACCACAATAAATTTAGACATTTCCTGAATACTTAATAGACTTCCCACTATATTGACCAAGCTCTAATCTGAAAAATCCTCCGCTTATCTTCATACTTAGAAAATTGAATAATGAAGATCTTCTTACTAAATTATACTTTTCCTTCAAAAGCAACTTGCATGGTCACTACAAGGCCAAATACGAGATTCTACAATCACATTCACCCCACACAAAGTACCAATGCCACCATAAAGATGGAAATGATACCCTCACTAACAGAGGGAAAGCATACTTCCACAAGAAGAGAGAACAATGATTATCTTTTTGGAATGCTAGATTGATGAGTCCAGCATTACAATCAACCAATAATTAGATATCACATCAGACAACTTAATTTAAGACCCAAAAAAAATCTCCAAGTTACATCCACAACGCGAAGTAAGAAACTCTGAAGTACCAATGCTGCATTCTGTACCCATATCTACACATACCTGTATTGCATCAATATAATTGTATAACCCCCACCCCTGGGGAAAAATACAAAGGAAGAAAAACAACACACACTTGCGTGTTTGTGCAAAGGCATAGTTTTGTCTGTTGCGCTGAAGTCAAAGTTTATAACTATTATATTTTGCTAAATGGATTGGGTATGAATGTAAAGTTCACAGGAAGTTTTTTAAAAAAAAAAAATCATTTTTAATCATACGTTGTGCCTACATCACTGCCACTGCAACATAAATTAGCAGGAGGAGGATGAAAACCACAATTGCAAGGACCAAGGAGTGAACAAATTAATATTTGCACTTATTAGACACATTATAAGCATACTTGGGATTAAGTTTCATGCATATATTAACAATTTACTAATATATGCAACTGGAACTAGTTTCCTTTTAAGTTTTATAGCTTTAACGTCCAGTGCCTCTATGCTTGATAGAAGGAATGCATAATCCATCCTCTAATCTGAATTAGACATGGGACTGACCATTCCCGCAGGATTATTTCTGGAACGTAATCGTCGCTAATGCCCATAAAATAGGTTTTCATAATAAAGAACTACCGATTACAACGTGCAAGTATCGAGTTTCACAAGGCATTAAGCATTCATCTCTCTTAGATCAATCATCACCGGTAACCAAACACACTTTGGCAAAAAGTTTTAAACTCTCCAAATACTATTAGTAAACAGTCCAAGGGCATCCAAAAAAGCGGAACAAGAATCTGTCAAAGAAAATCAGGCACAACAGAACATAAACAAAGGAAACGACAGAACCAGTACCAGGGCATTTAATGGTCAAACAGCGAGAAGAATACGGCCTATATGAGTATTATAGAATGTCACTAAACCGGGAGAGAGATAAAACCTCAGAAAGTCGCAATTCTAAGACCACATGCTACAAGTGACGACTGCGACGGAGACGGCGGCGGTGAAGTATATTGGGGGTGGTTTTGTAGAGAGCGCCGGAGGAGTTAAGAGAGAGAGAGGTGCCGCTAACGAACAGAGCTTCGATTGACGTTGCGAGCGGCTGTGGGAACTGAGAGAGCCAAACCGAGGGTTCAAAAAGTATATATTGAATTATACGAGGAAAAAGAATATAATGATAATGATCCGAAAAAATATGAATAATTATAAATAAGATTAAAAAGTTTAATTCCCGTCCAACTTATATTTATATATTATACATTAAAAAATAAATCAAATAAATGTTAAATAATTTTGAAATTTAATCAAATCTTATCTTTAGATTTTTTTTATAATTATTACATTTTATTTTATGTGACACGTCTATTATTAAAGAATCCTTTTTTTTTGTTTTTTTTTTTAAAAATCAGTTAAAACATTGAGGTTTTCTCTTGTTAATGTTAATAATTTTTAATTGCTAGTGCTATATACAATTGATGTTTTCTCTTTACCAGGATTATGATTGAGATTTGAATTCTTTTAAATAATGTACAATGATTTTTATGAAATGTAAATATTCTATATTTTTTATATCTTTTAAACAAATAGTATAGCAATATTTAAATAAAATAAGCTTTCAGGAAGTTTATGTTAATATTGCATTATTGAAAATGATGTTGTCCACTAAAAACATGAATAAAAAATTCAATTTTTTTTCCAAAATGGTTCAATCTTATGCATATAAATCTTTTGCAAAATAATCTATTAAAATGTCCTTGTCATGTTCTGGCCAAAAGAAATGTTTTTCTCATGCATAAAAAATGTTATTTTCACGTGAAAAAAAATATATATATATCTATATCTACATAAAAATTTCATACAAAGTATATCATTCATAAATTATAAATGATGTGACATTTTTTAAAATCCACTGTTTACAAGCAATATGAATAATGCTGTTGTTGAGGTTGAAGACTCTTTCTAACGAGGGGATTGAAGTAGGAATCGCGGATAAACTGATATTACTCGTCAGAACGAGTTTAAAACTACGTAAAATAATCAGATACTGCCAAACTTGTCTCGGCCTTCTGCTCCTCCCGGCAAAGGATCGTAATGTAAGAGAATTTTGGTTCTATTTTAGTTTTTTCCCCCTGCAATTTGATGTTGCATCTCGTCTTCAAGCTTGAGCTCTAGCTCATCTCAACAACCTGTCCATTCAAAAACTGATGATCGAACAAGAAGAAACTCAGAGATGCATCCCTACGCGGACGACCTTTCTGCACTCGACTTTAATTTCAATTATTTGGATCCGATTTTCAACCCTTATGCATATCGTCGCTCTTATTTGACAAGTTCCTCGACTTCACTGTATGATTTTGAGGATGATTATGGAAGGAGCAATCTTGATAAGAAAAAGCCGGTTGTGCAAAATCCAAGTCCGCCTATGCATCGCCATGATGGCACGTCGCCTCTGCCTTTGGGCATGGATTGGAGCCTTCCTCCTCGAAAATGGGTACTTTATCTTCTACTTGATCTATCTATGGGTGAATTGTTAACTTTTACGGTGAACTCAAGATACAGGTGGTGGTTTCTTGCGGTTGCAACTTGGAAGCTTTTTTAATTTGATTTTTCATTAACAATTTGTGAGTTTGCTTTTGCCAACCATTGACTTGGTGTTTTGCCATTAGGACGGGCGGAATTCTGTTTGGCCTAATGATCCTCACGGGGGTTGGAGTTATTGCGTGACTGTTCCTTCGTGGGTTGTCCAGCCGGAATCAAGAGGTTCAGATTCTGTTGTGGTGAGTGATTTTTCCCCACTAAGAAAACTGAAGGAAGCGAATGATTGAAATTGAATATTCAATACACTGGTAGGTTCATTGTTTGGGTTCATTTCATTTACACTTCCTGTAAAATTGTTTTTTTTCCTTCTGTTAGTTCAATGGCAAAAGGCTACTTGATTTTCCAATCTATTTTTATTCTTTGCAACAAAGGAAGAACTTTCTTTTCCTCTTGGTATATATATAATACAATGCAATTGAGGTATTATTGCATTCTATTATGAGACTGGTGAATTTTCAGACCTCTAGTCATGCTGCAACATGCCTCTTTCCCATATTTATGTAACGTCGGATAAAAATCTTCTCCTTAAGTCATCTGCTTTATGTTTTTTTTGCCATTATTTTTTACTTTAACATTTGAAGATAACAGTTTTACAGGGTTCAAGTTGGCATACAATCCCCAGAAGGAATCACCACTATGCGAGTAATCTTTCGCAGATTTAACGATTTTCTGAAGCTATTTTCAGAAGTAAGTGTTGTTTTCAGTTCATTTAAATATTTTTTTCTGCATTATATTTCATTCATATAATGATGATAAGGAAGTATTATTTTCACTTTTTTCCAGCTGAAAAAAGAATTTCCCATGAAAAATTTTCCCCCAGCTCCACCAAAGAAGTTATTGAAAGTTAAAAGCCAGAAAGTGTTGGAAGAGGTAGATTACTTACTCAAATTCTTCCACTTGTCTACCATGTTATACAACAATAGTAATTGGTCCGTCAATCTTGTTAAACTTGAAATTTGTTATGCCCTTACTTTTTATTAATCCTTAATCGATCTTATTGCATTTGTTACTTTCAGCGAAGGTGTTTGTTAGAGGATTGGATGGAAAAACTTTTATCAGACATTGATGTATCACGAAGTGCCCCAGCAGCAATATTCCTTGAACTAGAAGCTGCTGCTCGATTGGGTACTAATCACCTAGAACTAGAATTCTATTTTTTTAGGGTGAATTTTTAGATATATTCTTATTCTTATGTATGCATACTCCACATTGGTCCAGTTTACAGGCTGAATGGTGCACCATGTGTGCATGCTAGAAATTTCCATCATTTATATTTAAAGCTGATATACTCCTCCATAGTTTTTTTCAGCAAAAACACACTTCTCCTTAGTTGAGAAGAATGAAATAAAATGTAGTCCATAGTTGCACAAACATATTAAGACCTCTATGTTGCTGTTTTTTTTCAGCATTCCATAATTCACGGCAGATGTCAGATGAAACTTCAGTTAGTGGTACTACATCATATGTTCTCCAAGACGACCCACATGTTTCTGCATCTGTTGCATCAGATTCTGGTAATGATACTTCTTATGAAGTATCTGAGCTTGGGACACCAAGGCATGGAAAAGATGGATATTCTGATCCAAGCATGGACAATTCAATAGCAGAACATGGCTCAATAAATTTAGCAAGAACAACTGTTTGGCGTTCTGAATCCAACAAAGAATTTATTAATGAGGAGACATCAAAATTTTCCCTGGATAACATGCAAACTGACACCAGCGTAGTCAAAGTCACTGAGAAAACTGCTGATGTTCAGGTTCTCCGCTTAGATGGAACGGAGTTTATTCCCAAAATACAAGATAAAATGGACGGCCATGTTAAGAGATTGTCAACAGACACCATTGGAAGTGACTTAAGTTCTATAAGGAATAGTGAAGCATCAAATCTAAGCATGGATTTGTTGGTGACTCTTCCATCTGATGGGCGACACAAGTTAAACAGAATTCTTGTTACCCTGCAGCAGCGACTGACAACAGCAAAAACAGATGTGGAGGATCTTCTAGCAAGATTAAATCAGGAAATGGCTGCTAGACAATTTCTCATGACAAAGGTATCCAAACGTGCACATTGTTCTCTTTCAATTTTGTTTTACTAAATAGAGGGTTTTATTTCTTCATTTCAGTTAATCTGTAAAATAGAATTAGTTCTTCACAAGTTGCACCTATATTATTCCTTGAAAGAATGTGATTTCTCAACTTAAAATCAATGCCATCCTATTGGTTTAATTCTTTATGTGCTAATCATACCTTAACACATTGCTATCATGGAGTCAGTTTACTACTTGTTCAGTACTCTGCATCATAATTCTGTATTTGTCACATGTCATGGTCACCTAACTGTCATTTAATGGTTGAAGTATCCTTCATGCTGCAGGTTCATTGCAGATGTAAACTTTTAAGTTTCTACTCCAATAGTAGCTAAGAAATAAATGATCTGAATTGTTAAGTACTTTAGACAATTTTTCAGGGACAGGATATTACATTTAAAAAATTTCTTCTTTACTGAACTACACCAAGCTTTTAGTACCGTCCATACTATGAGTAATTAAATTGGTAGAAAGTTTATTTGATTCCATATACTTAATGAATTGTCTGGAATATTGTCTTTAAAATGTCCAAAATTGATGGTCACTAGCCATTTTTAAGTGTAAAAAGTTGTCAAAATTGCACTCAGGTTTATTTTCCCCTATCCTGGTTTAAATTTCTGCCAAATTTAAATGATTTATCAGCGTGTATTTTCCTCAGACCCTGGCCAACTTTTCCTTTTCACGTTTCTGAGTAAAATCATTATAATGTGATGAAGTTCTTTTTCGTTTATCTGGATAAATGCTTGGAATTTAAATGGTGATAGTATATTATTAGTAATAAATTCGAAGGTGTGGTGCTCTTTATTTCTTTGTGCATCATTATCTACGATCAAGCATGCTTACGCTTTTATGAATTGAGTAGCATTATTTGGAAGTGGATGGTTGACAAAACAAAGATGAAATATGCTTATGACTTGCGTGATTGTATTGCTTTGTAATTGGTGTATGGTGATTAAACTAATTGTCTGCTAATTTATGTACAAGTACATGGAAATGGTGGTCATCTCAATGTTGAAATGCTGAATAGAAATTGTGAAACTTTATCGGACTTTATATATTCATATGTTAATTAGCTATTCATTTGTCTTGCAGGTTAAAGATTTGGAAGTTGAACTTGAAACAACTCAACTGAACTGTCGAGAAAATATGCACCAGGCTGTTCTTGCTGAAAGGGAAAGGTTCACACAAATGCAGTGGGATATTGAGGAACTGAGGAGGAAGTGCCTGGATATGGAAATCAAATGGAAGTCTGAAGAGGTATGATTTGGATTACTAATTTTCATTAACATCTCTTATCATTCTATATTGGAGGCGCTTTATTGAACAATTCTAATAATTTAGGATGAAAGACTGCAAGTGGAGTCAACGAAAGCATCTGTCATTAAGGAAAATGATATGTTGCAGCAAGAGCTTGATGTTGCTAGAGAACAACTTGAGGACTTGCAGAAGCGTCATGAAGAGCTTGAGATGAAATCAAAGACAGATGTCAAGGTGCTAATAAAGGAGGTCAAATCCCTTAGAAGTTCTCAGTCAGAATTGAAGCAGCAACTCAGTGAATTGGTGAAGGAAAAATTAGAGGCAGAGGTGTGGCTTCTTTCTAGTTATTGTATGTTGAAACTACTGCAGTATAAATTCTTGCTTTTTCTAGTCTAAGAAATTATCGATTTCGCTGGTTCTGTGGGCCTGCTTGTACATGAACATGTAGAAAGAGCAAGACGAGAGGGCGGGGGGGGGGGGGGGGATGGAGTTATTCTCTTCTAACTAGTTCCTCTGATTTACAAGATTTCTTCTTTCTCTTGATGGGTTTAATATTTCAGTTTTTCTTCTATTGTGGTCTTCTGAAATCCATTTAATTTCATGCTGTTGTTTTACTTCTAATTCAGAGAAGTCTTCATAAAGAAAAGCAAAGATTGAAACTTTCACATGAAGCCAATGCTAAGTTGCTGCGTGAGTGTGGAATTCTTCAACAAAGGCTTCAAGAGTGTAGTGTTAACTTCCTTGTTGAGGAGGAAGATAAACTAATTGTTGATACTTCTCCGTCTGATGCTTTGGATTTATTAGCAATGTCAGATAATCGAATTGGTCTCCTACTTGCTGAGGTATGCTCTTCATCTTGATTCATTTTTGTCCTTAGAAATGCCTTTTCTACTGTATTTATGTTTGAAGTTTTCATACCTACACATATTTTTCTATCCTGTTTTTTTAAGGGTAGTGCACAAGAACTCGTTAGTCCCACCTGATTCGGTGAGCCTTAGTTTTAGTAGTATCCAACCATGCAACAGTGCAAGAACTTCTGTTTCTAATGACCCTGGCTACCTTGTTCCTTTTTTCCTTCCTCCCTGGATTAATAATTAGTGTGCCTGAGTAACCTATATTCCGTGGATCCTTCTCTTTTCTGTCCCCTACTTTCCTACTCCAAGACATTAATTAACGGGGTCAGAGCGAGAAATTTTGTATAGTCCAATCCCGCTGCTGGAAGACTTCAAGGTGATATGTTGTTCTTGATTCGTTGCCCTGGAATTCTCATTTCTAATATCAATTCATAATGGATAATTGAATTCATAGGTATTGTATTGACCTTACCTAATACCTATGTAGTTACACACAGTGGTTGCGTTATAGTCCAAAATCACACACCAAAACCAAACTGTACCTTTTAGATTCTGCACTTGGCATCGTTATGATACTTAGATTTTTCTTTATTTAATTTACCAAATTTTGCTGAAGTTATTTAAGTAAAAATTTTGAGCGGAATGGTTTCATGCAATCTATGTAGCCTACTTTGGTTATTAGAATAAAGCTTGTTATTGTTAGCGTATTTCAGTAAAAAATATGCCCTGATAGAATTCAAGTTAATGAAGCAATCATCACTTGTTTTGTTACTTCTCAGTAGTTTATTGTTGCCCGTCTACTCACTGTTTTTTCTTTTGCATGTTTACAAAATGGGAACAGGCACAACTCTTGGCACAGGATGTAGAAAATGCTGCTGGGGCTCTAAATGAGGCCCGCAATACGGGTTCAGGTGATGGGGTGACAACTGACGATGAGCTGAGGAGGTTGCTGGCACATATATTTGTAGACAATGCCAGTTTAAGGAAGCAGATCAATTCAGTACTTCGTCTAGCTCTAAATGCAACTGCAAAATCTGAGGATGAGGATGAGGATGATGATGAGGAAGAGGAAGTTAATCTCAGAAAAACTGTTTTAAGCCGGTAAATGGCATGGTTGATTCACATGTATGCTATAAATTAATTGGTGAGTTCTTTATTATTTATTTTTTTCATTGTGGCCTCCCCTTGTATAAATTCTCCCCCCCCCCCCCTTTGGCCATCCTTTGTATAAATTCTAGAAAAAATGAACATTGGCGCTGTAATCACACAGCCATTCTTCATTACTGCATCGACTTTTTTTTAGACTCCGGGCGGTATTCTATAGCTGATAACTAGAGACTAACCTTTCTAAGACGTAGAGGTCACCAAAATAAATTTTATTTATAATTGTGGCAACATTTTCATTTAGCTTAGCTTCTCATGTCTTGACAAAAGTTGCATTTTACATGTATCACAGCACAGATAAAAAAGGTTGAAGTTATCTATATAGTATACTTGTTCAGTCCTTAATATAAAATATAATTTATAGTATAAATAAATCTTGAAAGAATATAATATATATATCTTTATATCTATACATAATATTTATATTCTATATATTTTTATATAATCTATATGAAAAATATTTCCCATCTCAAATTATGAATAAAACAGAGGGCATATATTCTATTTATTCTCTACATTGGCCAAAAAGAATATTATGACACATGCAACGCCAATCTAATCTAATGTTGAATATGAACTGATTTTGCAATTTCATCATGAGAATTCTCAATAATTCTTAATCTTTATGAAATCATGCTACTTTCTAAATTATTGATAGTGTAACTGCAAAGCATAAACTTTAATTATCATATATATTGGCCGCATAAACTAGTTTTGCAATCTCATCATTGAGAGAATAGAGTATAAAATCTATGAAACATAAAATATTTACAAGTCATTGACAACATGATTTATTGCAGATTTTTTTGCAAAACACACGGGCCACATTCTAATTTCCATACCTATTCGACTAGCTTTTCTATCTCACCATTGAGAGAAGCAATTTAGCATTTTCTTCATGTTAATCGTCTCAAAAAAAAATATTATGCCTACAACAGTATTTGCTTTGACTGGGACATTTCGATCATATCTCAAGTGTACAAAAAAAAAAAGGAAAAATAATTTTAATTTTACAGGGGCAAAAGCTGCCGAGGTAAATTTGCAATAAACTCCTCTGCCCATTCAAGATACCTCTCTGCAGAATGATAGAGAATATATCCAATACAGCTAAGGCCAATGTAACTGCACTTGTTTTGGCCAAAATGTAGCTGCATTAACTTGCCCAATGATGTGCCTTGATCTTAGGCATCAAAATGTATAGTTGCAGTCAGAGGAATACCTCAGCTCATAATCACCCTAAACCTACTTATCCATACCACCAAACATACCCATCATGTCTTTAGAAGAACCCATCTGCTTCATCAAATTCTGTAACCCACCCATGCCTCCTATTTGCTTTAGCATTTGTGGAGGAAGGACTTTGCTCATGTGCTGGGCATTCATATTTCGGGATAGAGCACTCATATCTCCCTTCTTTGGTATTTTAAGTCCTTTCATTTTGCTCCAAATCTTTGCAAGACGTTTGTACTCCTCCATCATCTCCATTACTTCTCTGACATGACGACCAGACCCTCGAGCTATTCGCATCATACGTGACTCATTCATCATCTTTGGGTTTGAGCTATCTAACTCTGTAATATATCAAAAGTTAGATGGGAAACGTGCATAATTTGATTTTGATGAGGGAGAACTCCATTTATACTAAAGTTGATTTTGTAGTTATGAGGCTGAAGTTCAAAAATTAACCCACAATGTGATTACCTTCGTCTGTCATTGAATCCATCATTGTCATGTACCGCTTAATTTTGGCTTGGCTTTCCTTCTCACGGCCTTTTGGCATCAATTCAGCACTAAATCCTGGAAGCATTGAGAACACCTACATAAATGAACCAAATCTCTTAATACAGGGGAACCAAGCAGTCGTTACTCATTAGTATCTGCATAGCACCATCAGATATAAAAGTTTCTGACCAACAGAAAAAAATAAAATAAACAAAAGGATGTAATAACCTGGCTGATTGGACCCATTTTAAGTATATTCTGAAACTGCTCATACATAATCCTCAAGGTGAAGTTCCCTTCTGACAGCTTTTGAAGCAGTTCAGGCTGTTGGTCCATGGGAACAACTTCATGAATCTTGTCCATAAATCCAGTCCAGTCACCCATGCCTAGTTGAAAAGACATATGAGTTATGACATAACAGAAAATATTCTCAAGAAATTGCATAATCATGACCTAACAGAAGAATATAAAGTTGGGCATCCATAGATAACAATAAAGATATTAAGGACTGAAAAGAAGACAAATATAAAGTTGGGTATAGCTTATATTCAGTTAAGATAACCAGAAAAAGCACACACCTAACAGACGACTGACAAAAGGTTTAACATCAAAAACTTCAAATTCATCCATATGTTCTCCAGTTCCAATGAATATGATCGGACTCTTTGTTGCTGCAACACTGCACACACAAAATTAAAAGGATTAAGCATTCAAACCACAAAACTTACAATACACATTCATTTCCAAAGACAAAGGCTAATAATTCAAATCAGAAATGCTTCCCCATCAGAAATTTTGTTCTATAGACTACTTAACTACGTCTAGCCTGGCACACCTCACTACCAGTTCTCCATCATATCTCAGAAAAGAAATATATATGTTCTAATCTAAATACTAAACACCAAGCGGAAGTACAAATACTCATGTAAAATATCTAATGAACATTTTGACTGGAAACCCTTGCAGTAGATTCAACCTACTTCTATGTAATGAAGATATGAATCTTTAAACCTATTAAAAATCTTCAGCACATAATGCTAAGTAGGATATGCATATGTTAGAAGTCAAACACGATACAGTTCAGGGAACTTCATCAAGAGAATATGTAAGACAGAAAAAATTTACGCAGACATGATATAAAGTGCAGAATAAATTGAAGATTAAAGCCTCAAATATATCATTCACAACTCTTCTCCAAACCCTTCGATGAAAGGGTTACAGTTCCTTCCACTAATTGTAAAGTTTAAACAAACTGATGTCAAGCAAAAACTACCAAAATTTGACAAGAAGATCAGTTGGTATTGAATAGTAGCACTTACGCACTAAGAGCTCCACCACCCTTTGCATGGCCATCCATTTTAGTAACAATTACGGCTCCAACTGCAACACTTTGTTTAAATGCTTGAGCCTGATCAAATGCAGCCTGACCAATACTGCTATCCATAACAAATATAACAAGATCTGGTTTCTGAACAAAGCAAAGAAAAGATACAAGCAATTATCAGCGTTTATAAACAGGCAAAACAAAAATGCATGTATTTATCATACAGAAATAATACCGTTGCTTCCGAAACTTGGCGCATTTCTTCAAAAAGGGCAGCTTCTTGTTTGTGCCGTCCACTGGTATCAACAATTATGAGATCACAGTTTTCTTTCTTGAATCTCTCCAAGCCTTCAACAGCAATTTTGACAGGGTCTGACTCCATGTAACTGTAAGAAGAATTGGGGGCAGAAAGTTGAATATTAATTAAGCATCTATGGTCATGTGCAATGAACGCAATTGATTTAAAGGTTGCCATAAACAAATTATATTAAGCATAGCAGATCCTAAGTCCTAGCTCATTTGCAAAGAATGAAAATATGACAGCAGGAAAGGGTTTACAAGCTAAATGATAACTTCCAAAGCTGTAGGCCCCTGGCTCATGCAATGTTAAGGCCATCTTGTACCATGAATGATATGATATTGTAATAAATAAATAACAGGATAAGAGAATAAGGGTTAATGGGTAGTTACAGGAGTCAGTTGGTAATTAGCTAACAGATACATTGTATTCCCTATAAATAGATATTATGTACCCATTTGTAAGGCAGTGATTGAGACGGATTAGCATAATGCTAAGTTTCTCTTCTCGTTCCTCTCTTCCTCTCTACTCCTCGTCTATTCTTCTATATTCTCTAAATTCCTCTTCTATTCTCGCTTTATCTCTCTTGTCATAATTACAAACATACAACAATGAATAACACCCTCATCGTCACTTTTCACAAATACAAAATGCTAGGTACAAGATAGATTTTAAAAATGAATAAGGTGTTATTGGCATATTGCTCAATTGAATACAAACCTTTTCCCAAAGATGTATACACCAAACTCAGAGACAGCAGAATATCATAAACTACACGAACTTAAAAAGTAACAAAAAAAAATGATCCCAGCCAGCAACCATATGCGGTTCTTCTAGGATATCTTCAGATTGCATCACTAGAAAGAAAGAGCTAAACCTATTGGGGATTATTCATCTCACAGTATCAAGAATCAAGAACTGTGTAAAAGGTAACAAATAGCTAGCTACGATATAAGACATCTAAAATATAGGAGTGGTTGTGCTCCACAACTCTGTAAATTTTTTACAACACGATAATACTAAATGTTGAGTCTACATACGATGTTAACCAATTCCAAAAAAAAAAAAAAAGGAAAAAAGCAAATAAATGAGTACCTTCCATAGAAAGGGATCTTAGCTTTAGTGGCATTTTGTTTCAGTTGATCAAAAGCACCCGCCCTGAATGTATCTGCACATACTAGAGCAGGCTTCCAGCCTTTTTTCTGATGATAATATGCATATTTTGTACAAGTTGTGGTTTTTCCCGACCCTGAATCATTGTTATGAAATGTTCAAGGATCAGAAAATAATTGCAAATTTTTTTTTCTTTATAAGGACCAAACAATAAAGCTAAGACATGTATGGCTTAGATATATGTATAATTGTTTATCATTAAATTTGACATTTATGCTTCAAGGTGGTTCTTATACATACTAATATCATTTGAATTGATTGAAAAACGAAGAAGAAGAAGAAGCATAATTTGATTAATAAGAAGGCAAAGCCCATTCAATAGGTAACATACCCTGTAAACCAACAAACATGACGACACTTGTTTTTCCTTTTTTTGGGGTGAAAGAAGGCTTCCCAGGATCCAGAATTTTGCAGAGTTCGTTAAAAACAGCCTAGAAGCAAAGGAGCCCATTAAGGATATCAGGAACATGCTAAAACAACTGCACAACAACTACAAGAAACCAGCATAGCTTCATAATTGACAATTGAGCATGCAACAATCTATGTAGAGTCCAAACCAGTCCTCAAAGAGTAGCATTTGCAACAGAAAAAATGCCCATGGAGAGAGTTAAGAGGTTAACAATAAACATTTGATCTATAGTCATAAGACTCAAATAAAGATTCAAGTAGACAGGCCTCAGGTGACTTGCTGAAATAGAGAAATTATCTCAGCCACAAGGCACACCGAGAGAGCTGAGAGATTCAAGTAGCCAGAGACCATCAACTTTTCAGCATTGAGTTCATATTTTTCTGGATCAAATAAACATCTAAATTTTACACACAAACAATTGTTGTTGGCCAATATGTCACTCAAGGGCAACATATTCCTTTGAACGTAGCCCAATTGCTTCACTATAAATTTTAATGCAAACAGCGACTTCATTGCCTCAAAAATACAATTAGATTATCTTCCAGAAGAAATCAAGCCAAGCAAAACTTAGAAATACCCTCTAAGAACTATTCCCCCGAGAATTTTAAAGATTTATGATCATTAATGCAAGGAACCAAAAAGGACCAAATTTAACATAAAATCGTACTTGTTGAATGATCCTGCGTTTATTGTGGCCAGCAGCGAGATCGTCAAGGTTGACAATCTTCTTGATGTTAGTCTGCATGTCTCGTACGAGTTTGAATTGAACATCAGATTGAAGAAGAGCACGGGTGATCTCGTTAAGACACTCATTGAGAACCTTCTCATCAATTATGGTGGCATTGCTCATCTGCTGGAGAGCACGAGATATGCTCCCCCCTAATTGAGCTAGAACCATCTTGGCCGATTGAAGAATGAACAGAAGGAACAATAGATCAATTTCAGAGTTTTGGAGAATTAGGGTTTGGAGGATGAAATCGGAGAAGTACAACTACGAACCACTTGGGAAGAGGTTGCTCGAGGCTTTTGGGGGTTCAGATTCGCCTTTCAACCGGCGGCAAGATGACGTCAAACGGTAAATAAGCAAATGATTAATATGGGTCCAATCCCAAAAAAAGATTAATATGGGCTTAATTCAAGCCCCACATGAAGATCATCTTGGGCCATAGGCCCATCATAGCATAACCAAGTTCTAACTTATTTTGCTCGTGAAAAAATCCTAGAGAGCCGTTCATCTAATACTCAACCCCGTTATTAATGCGAAAATTGATTAATTTAAATAAATTAAAAAATTTAAATAAATTATAAAATTTATTATAATTGATATTTAATTAAATTTTTTAAATATTTAATAAGGGGTTCAATCTCTAATAATATGTATGAAGAGGATCTCCTTACCAGCACTAAAACCTCTTAGAGAAATTTACGAGACAAAAGATTATTAATTGCTATCAACCCCATTATTAATGCGAAAATTAATTAATTTAAATAGATTAAAAAATTTAAATAAATTATAAAATTTATTATAATTGATATTTAATTAAATTTTTTAAATATTTAATAAGGGGTTCAATCTCTAATAATATGTATGAAGAGGATCTCCTTGCCAGCACTAAAACCTCTTAGAAAAATTTACGAGACAAAAGATTATTAATTGTTATCAATTATTCATACTCTAGACTTACTTAAAAAATTTAAATAAATCGTAAGAGTATTATTCTTTTACTCTTTTTTGTTAAGCACAAATATCTTTAAAATAGAGGCAATTTATTCAAGACAATAATAGTTATAAAATTTAAACATTTTTTTAATAAAAATTTAAATTTTAATTCATCCTTTTATAAATTACTAGATCCTTCCTTCCTCTTGATTCAACCTACTATTATTCTTTCAACTAATGATAGTTGTGGATTTTCCCCCCTTTCATTTTGATTATTTTTTCTAAGCACGATCTAGTTGTGGATCCATACCCAGCACAGGGTATTTTTGTAGCACCCTACCTTTAAATACCATCCAAAATTTTGATGAAAATTACATTAAAAAACAAACTTTCATGAAACTGTCAAATATCAAATACAAATTTTAAATTACAATTTTATTTTATTGTATTTTTTAACAATTTGATTGGACGCTTTCAATTTGAACATAGGAAACGACCGCGTATTGATAGTGATTGATCCCACTCATTTTAATCTGCACATTTGTTAACGGTGGGAGATTGTGGTTAGTGGATATGGCAGTCTCGGTCTCTGCAGCTTCCAACGTTGCCGCTTGGAGCTTCCGTTGGTCAAAGAGAGCTTGCCCCAGAAAGAAGCTTTCGAGAATTGCAAACTTCATTTACCAAAACCCAATTCGATTCTCAGCTACGAGGTCGGCTAGGTCCTTTGTTGTTCGAGCTCTCGATCCCCAGAGAGGAAGTAATGAAGCAGAAGAAAACTCCAGAAACAGTACCGCCACTTTCCTTTCTCCGGTACATACGTTCCTCTCTCTTTCTCTTCTCAACTTCACTAGGGTTTTCTTTTCCAACGCCAATGTCATCCTCGAGTTTTGATTTTGAAATGAAAGACTACGAATTAAGAAAACTCTGCTTCATCCCTTGCAGTGAAGTGAGGAGCAAAAATATCCGATATACCAAAATATCTATATAAATTTGCACTAAAAATGAGATATAATCTCTTAATCAAAATTAGTGCAAGAAAAAATTTAAATTGCGATGAAAGATTAAATGACATTTTGAAGTATGTATATATAGTATACTACTTATGTGGGGCTAAATTTTAATTTCCCAAAAATGTTTAAGGTTCTGAGATGAGATTGCCAATGTAGATTTTTCTGAGTTGAATTATTGTATGGTGTAATTAGGAGGATTGGGGGTATCTCGCAAAATTGCTGGCGGGTTCTGTTCTGGGTGCTGCTGCAATCAAGTACGGAAGTTCAGTTTTCCCAGTGATAACCAGACCAAACATTGTGCAGGCTTTGATTATGATACTAACTCCTGTTGTTGTAGCTGTTTTCGTTTTGATCAAGGAAAGTAGTTTAGATAGAGAAGATTAGGAACCTTTTTGCTGTGCTATTCATGAGTCCTGCTTCTACACAAGTTTTAATTTTATAGTACAACTAAAGATGTAACAAACCCTGAAAGAAAGTGGTTCCTATTGTGCCAATTTGTGATTATTGATTACTAGCATTTTCTTTCCCTTCTTGTTTGCAAAACAAAATCTTCAGATCATTATGCATATTGGACTCTAGTGAATTTTCTCTACTCTGCTTTGAAAGGCACATGCTTTCCCTTGTATGACAAGGAAAGGAAGATCTTGGCATATTATTTTTAACATACATTAGCTTAGCTTAGAAAGTTAAGTCAACAACAGAATGGGATTACATAAAAAGGATGTAAGAAATATATATTTTCACAGAATAATACGAAGGCTATATATAATTTCAGTGAGTTTTCAGTGATTCTCTCAAACAGAGCCTAAACTTCCTATCAAATATACAATATTTCTTCCTAGAGTCAACTGCTAATGGAATACACTCTGAATCCTTGAACAAGTGATCCTGTATAAACTGCCTATTGCCTAAATATACAAAGCAAAGCGAATAAGGAATATGCAAAACTTTCTGCTTGATTTTTCTGTAGAATGCCAACAACTTTCACTTCAAGCATGTGACTGAAATGTCTGCATAGCCCTTTTGATTCTAATGGTTTCTGGAATCATAAAGATCTAACTCAGCAAGATAAAATGCATCCTTGTGACTTCCGACGAACTTATATATGAAGCCATTGACCTAGAGATTATCTTTTAGCCACTTTAATGCTCCATTTGCGAGAGGTCTGCAAGTTCAGTTCAGAAATAATCAACTTATAACAGGAAATGAATGAGGCACAATGAGTAAGTCGGTCAATGAGGAAACTTGCATACAATAAATTGAATACCACAGGAGAGAAAACTATTACCTAGCAAGATCCTTTAACTTTTTCCATATGTCATTTTGATCTTCTGATTCTTCAGCTTTTTCTGCAACTGTTGCTGCCGGACTTTCAGCATTTTGAGATGATGTACCTTCTGTACTTCCTGCAGCAGAAGGTACTCACGGTTTACAACTCAAACATCACTTGCAAATGTTGTAAAAGAAAAACCAGCTCAAATGGCATCCATTTTTCACTCATTCAAGCATTTAAGAAGTTATCAAATGACAAATTAATTCAGTACATTGTTGGAGAAAACACGCAATTAAGCTGCAAACATAAAGAAACCACCTACCAGAGGATTGAGTTCTCGGACGGGATTGTGATCGGTTGCTTGTAGTGTTGCCGCCTAGCAAAGCAAGTTGTTCAAGCAGCTCACGTTCCTTTGTACTGATGATGCAAAGAAGAAACAAATTCACTTCAAACTACCTCAGTATAGAAGGATAATTATCTAGAAATCAATTCTAAAATGACCCACTACCTGACACGTTTTGGTATACTAACTTTAACCGTAAACAAATGATCACCACGTATTGATGGTTTGTTTAATTTTGGAACGCCTTTTCTTGCAAGGACAAGGATATCTCCAGGTTGGGTACCAGGAGGTATCTGTAGTTCGGAAATGTCTTAAACTGTCCTTACCTGTTCAGGCGCTAAAGAATTAAATAATTGATATCGTAAGGTAATAACATCAACATTGACATAGAAGTAAGTTGTCTTAGTCACAGCGCTACCCGCCAAGCTTAGATGAAGTCCAGGGTTTGAACCCGGCGTTGAGATATGTGTGTGTGCACGTTTAAATTGACTGTATTAAAAAAACAGACTTTATGGTCGGGTAGGAAATAAGTCCCCTTCACTGAAATATTTAACTTTTTTTTTTAAAAAAAAAGGCTATAAGCACAAATACTGACTAAAAAATTTCACCTTGGCACTGGCACCAAGTATGGCATCTAGATAACCGATTGTGATTGTTGAACAGAGATTAATACCATCTCTTTCAATCCCTGGTATTTCTTTCACATCAAGAAATACGTAAAGATCTCCTGGAGGACCCCTGCTAAAGCAAGAAGATGAACAGCTGGTTGTTAAACATGTAAGCACAAAGCAAAAAAATTGTCGGAATTCACATGCACAAAAATGTAACTTTGTCACTAAACCACAGTAAGGAGGCCATGTTGCTTGTTGCAGTTCTTTGTAGGATGTTTGCATGTGTTTGCGAGGGAAAATATGTGTCCTCAGGTTGCTGTCTCGTTTATGAAGGATATTTAATCTACCTTTCTATTTGTATTCCTGATTTCTTTATAATAAAACCTCCTCTATTATTTGAGTGGGGGGAAATTTACAGATAGAAACAGGGCAATAAAATTATGAGAAAGGCATACCCTCTTGGTCCAGCATCACCCTCCCCAGCAACTCTTAATATACTGCCTGAGCTAACTCCAGGTGGAACTTTAACTTTAATTTTCTTCTTAACTCGTAGACGTCCTTTCCCGCTGCATTTACCACAATATTCAGATATGACTTCGCCATCCCCTCCACAGTTTGGACATACTGAAACCTAATTTTGCAACAGAAATAATGGTATGTTTAAACAGAGAAATGAAATTATCTTTCAAGTGTAAACTGTTTAGAATTCCATAAGCACCTTATGTAATAAATTCCAGGCACAAAATGAAAATGAATGAATATCTTTATATGCAGTTAATGAAAGTTAAAATCGACCAATCCCAACAGTAATAACATGGAAGTGTAAATAAGTCATGAATGGCATCTGTAAGTACCTAATTGTAAACAGTACTTTTCCTAATTTGTCCGTTCAATTCTAAATTATCAAGAGAAGTATTCATATCATGCTCCTCCTCTGACCACGTATGAGATACCTCATTGAATTGTACATATTATGACTCTTACAGAGAGATGCGCCAACTACCAAGAGTTTCTCAACTTATGAAGAGTTGTTTCTTTTTCTTCACTTGGGCGCAGCATGCTTTGAGACTTAAGAGTGATAATATTCAGATTCATCAGGAAAAGAATTAAAGCTACCTGAGAGAACATTCCAAAAGGTGTTTGTTCAGTCCTCATCACCTGACCCCTACCACCACAAGTTGAGCACACTCTCATCTTGGAGCCCATCTTTGCTCCAGTGCCAATACAAACTTCACAGGTTTCCAAATGAGAAAGATCAAATTCTTTCTCTGCTCCAGAAATTACCTCAGAAAATTCCAATGACATGTCATAACTGTTGACATTGGAATCAAAAGTCAACTCCAAATTCCATCAAACTCTAATATTTTTTTTTTAAAAAAAAAGTTGGGAGGCTGCGAAGTTATAAATCTAGAACTGTCAACTGTCATTGCTTTGTTTGTATATAGAAAAATGGCAAACAGGAGCAACAGATTGATGATATTAGTAAGTAAAAACGTGAAGTAGCTTATTTCTGGAGCACTAGTGGTATTGTTTACTTCCTTAGCAGAATCCACACCACTACTTACCGGATATCTTCTCCCTTAGTAACAGTACTGCGACGACGTGTTCCAAATCCAGCTGGATCCATCCCAGAGAAGCCACCCACATTTGGCCCAAAAAATGTCTCGAATAAATCAAAGGGATTAGTCTGTAGGAAAAAGATTATCACATTTGAATAAGTTCACCAAAGAGATATAGGAATATACAAGTACAATTAGCATGAATTTCAATTGGTGTCCAAAAAAACATTACACAACACATGTATAACCAGTGTTTGCCTGACAAGAAAATTATATCATCCTTTCTTCTTTTTTGTTAAAAAGATCAATTATATATATAAAAAAATGAATAAAATTATACAACTAAAGTCGGGTATAATAGAGTCCAAGGAATGGGGAATTAATAAAACATCAATTTTAAATAAGGAGTGACTGGAAAAATATTGAAGCAGTGAATAAATATCCTTTTTCAAGGTGCCACAGAAATATAAATTGATGAGGGTATGGAGGAGGGAAATAGGTTACAGGAGTTAGTGTTTATTAAGATTTTAATTACAATTAGTTTTATAATATTATTATATATTAATTTAGATTTAAGATATTGCTTTAATCTGTTTTAATATTATAGTGAGTTAAACAAGTCAACCCACTTAACTCATGGGCTGGCTCATTTAACTCCCGGGTTAAATGAGTTGGGTTCATTGATCATACTCAAAAAAAATTTCAAAAGAAGACTCAACTCAACTCACAAAATTAGCATGTTAAACGGTCAGCTCATGGGGCACAACTCATTTTGATAGCTCTATCCCTATTATATGTGAATCAGAAAATTAAATATTAAACATTAAATAAATAAAGAATACCGCATAAGCACTAGATGCTCCTCCCATTGTGCCATTAACTCCAGCCTCTCCATATTGATCATATAAAGCCCTCTTTTTATCATCTGATAGCACCTGACATTGCAGTACTTAACAATTCAAAAGATAAAATCATAAACACCATTTAACAAAATATATGCTATAATCATTCCAAAAGATACTGGTCTGCCAGAACACCTGGACAGATTCTTTTCCAAAAGTAAATCCTATCTAGGATAAATTTAGGCATCAGTTTGAAAACCATAGCTCCCTACACATTAATATGCAACAATAGAATCCTTATTTTCTAAATCGACCACCATTACCTCCTTATGAATCTACTTCATACTTCCCCCAAATCAGTAAAAATCAGATAATAATTTTCTCCATGCTTTTTCATCTCTAAAGATGAAAGGGAAAGGCATCATAGATTGCCAAAGAATAACAAGTATTTCAGTACTTCTTGTCTTGAACTTCAAACCACTTTCGTCCAAGTTGAAGATAGAAAATTATCTATCATGACTAACCATTTGAAGTTCAAAATAAAGGGTAAAACCAAAAACCAAGTGATTTACAAAATTAAAAGCCAGCCAACGTAGTGGTTCTGTAAAGAGTCCTTCACAGTTTTTGTGCATACCTCATATGCAGCACTAATCTCTTTTAACTTTTCAGTTGCTCCAGGCTCCTTATTCACATCAGGGTGGTACTAGAGAGATAAAAGAATACATATAAAATTAAGTGAAGAAAAAATTACTCTAGAAACACATTTTTAGTTCTAACAACCAATGAGGACCCGATATTGTGAAGGTTACCCAATTGAATATAGAAAAATGACAATTAAGAAGTTACGAGTAATAATTTAAAAAATTCTCTTACTTATGCTTCACTAAGTTCCTTAAGCTTCATCTCTTACAGTTCGAAGACGAGAGTGTCTGATAGGTAAAAGACACAAATTACCTCCGTTCAAAAAGTCTGGGAGACTTATAGCTATGAAAACTAGCTCTGGAAAATGGATCCCCGCCTTAAGGCATCCTCCAAGTAAGAAGTTTTCCGATTATATATATAAAATTTCTAGAAATTTGTTGCCACAGGCCTAGCATTAATTAATTCCAAACGAAATGAAGAATCCCAATTCCCCCAAGGCAAAAATCGATACCTGGCGAGCTAACCTTCGATAAGCCGCTTTAATTTCCTTGCTTGTGGCGGATTTGGGAACTCCAAGAGCAGAATAATAGTCACCAGAAGCAACAGCCACTATTTGCAGGCGCCTAGAAGAAGGGACCTCTGTATTTGACGTCGTATAAAGCGAATGGATACAGATGAAGCTTTCATGGGAATGGAGATGGACCCCACCAAGGAAGTAAGAAGAAATAGAAGAAGTGGAGGGTTGAAGCAGAGAAGATAAAGTGAAAGATGTAACGGCCATCAAATGCGGAATATGAAGCTACAATGTATGTCACAATGAGAAATTTCTCTATTTTGCAAGACAATGTGCTGTTGGAAATGTTGGAAATGTTGGAAATGATCGCTTTTCATTGTGATTTGCAGTTGAAAGGCATTAAAGCTAGAGCAGAAGCGAAGAATGAATGGGACCCAGTTGCTATATCCGATAAAATTGGAACGATACAGAACAGAGAAGATGAGCCTAGTCGCGAGGATGAGACGCACAAGTTCAGAATGGGACCCGAGAAATGAAGGTCGTGGTAGCTGAAAATGCACGTCGACGAAGGGAAACAACGAATGTCTCACTAACTAACCAGAGGTGGGGAAACAAAACAGAAGGAAGAAAATGCCAAATTGATGAGGAAAATCGGGGGGGAAAACTGTAATTCAAATGTGTCCAAGAAATTTAGAGATGCAGATTAAGGAACGTGTCTTTGAAATCCACGAAGTTTGAGAGGTAAAAAGGAATTAAGCAAAGCGCAATGCAATTCTGGATGAGGCTTCTCAGCTAAACGTACATGGCATTTCAGGAATCGCTTCTCTGGAGTCTGGACTAAGTGTGTGTTTGGCGCATAGGTTACAAAATCAATTTTAAATAAAACTATGGCTTTATAAAATTTTTGCCAAACACTTAAATTTTCTGCAGAATCAATTTTCACCCCAAAACCATAGTTTTATCTTCCAAAACCATGGTTTGGGAAGAATCTGTATCCCAGCAACTTTTGCTAAAAATATCTCAACCGTACAACAAATTTTTTATATTTTCCGATTACTCTCCCCCTGCTTCTATCATTTTCATTTCACTTTCCTCTTTCCTTCTCCTGCGCTTCATCACTCATGCCTGTTGCTTCCTCCCATTTCTATATACATATTCATTTATTACTATACAAAATGTACTATTTTTAAATTTATTACTACATACATTTTTAAATTATTTATATAAATTTTAAATTACTACAAAATATACTATTTAAATAGGAAAATAAATTTTAAATTGTAAGTATTATTTTTTAATCAATAAAATAAAAATATATACTTTACGTAATTATCAATTTTATTTATATCCTTTTTGATAAATTGTCAATAGAAAATCAATTCTACTACTAATCATCCAAACATCTCCAATTTTTAAAATCATTTTTTTCCCAAAATCTATTCTTTTAAAATCTATTCTCCAGAATCTATTTTTCCTAAAATCTATTCTTCAAAAGATAATCCAAACACACCCTAAATAAAATAAAACAATCGTGTAAAAAATTATTGATGGACAAGAACTGAAAAATCATTAAAATGCCAGTGAAAGACTTGGAAATAGCATAGGGAAAATGACCGTTTGGTTCTAAAATTGAAAAAAGAAAACAAATTATAAATATCAATTCAGACGCTTGCAAATAAGAAACTCAATTGCAAATTGAGAATTTACAAATAAATACCACATGAATTTAGTAATTCCATTTTCGTGATTCAAAATTTAATAATCCCTAATCAATTACTAAAATTGCGCCAAATGTTTCAAAAAAGAGTTAAAATATAAAAATAATTGACAACTTTTTTAAAATATTATAGATAAAAAAACACTTCACATATCAGCTACAATGTAGGTTTAAATTTATCCAAGTGGGATGTTTTCATTGGTCAGTGTTCGAGTGAGCTGGTACAAAGTGAGCACCTAAGAATTCCTCTGCATTATAAATGGCAATTCAATACTTAGGATTATAATTATCATATATTATTAAAACACAAAATTGAAGGTCGCCAAAAAAGAAAATCTTTTTAAGGAAATAAAATTACTATAGTTAAAATTGCAGATAGCAGATAAAATAAATGAGAACCTTGCGATAAGGCTACGATTGAATTAATCGACAACTGATGAAATATAACACTATCAAAAGTAGCATCCGTATAGTTAAAAAGCATAAAAAGCTATCCCAAACTATGACAAGACGGGACATAATTAAACCCCGCCTCTATTATTACATTCCTCACATTGAGTGTATTAGCAAACATCAGGAGGGAAACGCCCAGGAAAGGTATTGCACTGTTGAGCCTGCTGCAAATGCATTACCAAGGTATAGTTTTTCACCTGCAAAATAATCCATACAGGATTCAGCATTCATGAAAACTAAAATCAGTAGTGCAAAGTTTAAATCTTTTAACTTTTATTCACCATTTGCCAGCCAATTCTTCTGTCTTCAAGTTAACAATGCGCAGAATTTAATGCTCAATGATTTTGTATGTTGCGATGCAACAGACACCCCAGTTACTAAGCCTAACACAATGAGACAGGCATAGCACTCCATGTTAAAAGGGTAGATAAACATCCTTGATATAAAGCCCAACACCCCCATTCTGAAGTTGTCAAATTTTCCTGGAACATGTTCACAGTTCAGTTCATAGTCTCCCTCCTCCCACCCCCGTTCCCCCAAACCAAAAAAAAAAATATTTTCTTCTTTTGTTCCCCATTTTCTCCGAAAAATCATCAACAAAAAAATACAAAGCTGCACTGTTTCATCACTGCAAGATACGAGAATGTCTTTTCTTTTATCTAGAAGCTAATGATAAAAGGAAAAGAAAAACGAAATTGAGAAGGTGGGCATTAAAGGGGGAAACCCCTCTCAGTCCTCTTCTACCCATTTTGTTCCGTCACTATTTTCAGCTCTACCTTAGTCTTACTTTCTTGGTTTTGCTCTTTTTTGTCTGCTTTTTATCTCATACTCTTTTATGTTTTATCTTATAGTAGCAAACTAAAGCTTTTCTCAGAGGACGAGAGAAAAATGGAAGAAGAACTGCTAATGGAGACATTACTACATTTTCCTGGCCGTGAAGCTTGAATACTTCAAAAAGGAGAAGCATCCACGTCCAAGGTGTTCATGTCAATATTCATGATTTGTAATATCAATATTATTACGAACCTTAACTGGGGTTAATTGTTGATGATGCACCAGTGCCAAGACCTTTCAAGCCAGTGGAAAGTACATGACAATTAGCTATGAGTGGAGAAATTGTGCACTTAATGAATTGCCCTACGGGCAAGGTTATCCCCTCAATTTATAAGCTCCTTTCCATCTTAAAGTACAATAAGGTTTTATATTGTATAATAGCTGAGTTTCCAAACATTTTCAATAGCTTTAGAACCGATTATGCAAATTACTAAAACATATAACGAGAACAGAGACAGCTAATTCTGACCTCAAGAGATCTAACTTGCTCCTGGCAATGAGACAACGCCTGCTTCAAATGCTGACACTCTAGAACCTTGTTATCATAATCAGCAAGTCGTTCATGTTGGATTTTCACAGCTTGTTTAAGAATATTATTCTCCTTAATCAGCCCTTCAAGTTGCCCCTTCAGCACCAAATTCTCCTGAAAATGAGAACATCTTAAAACAATCATCATACAAGCCTAATCAAACATAAAGAACGAGATACTAGGTTCTCATTCATAAAACATTTGACTAATGTGTATAGATATGCATAGAAGTCAACTGTGTGCACAGCAAAAAATCTATGTGCAAGCTAAAACCTGGCAGTTTAAGAAATAAACAAACCTACTTCTGCAAAGCTATCATGGAAGATGCATGTCTAAGCAATATACCCTGCCTCCTATTCAATTTAGCAAAAATTACAAATTCTCTTGACATCCAAACATATTGGCCAGGGATTATCAGGCACTAATGCCCTCAATATGATTGGCATGCCTACTACAGAAGATCATCATAGAACAAAATGTTACAGCAGATGAGCACAATTAGCAAACCCCTCCTTCACCCCCAATACAATGTTGTTTTCACGTATAAGCTTGAAAACTAAAAAAGGGTTACACAATCATAACACATAAAAAGTCTTCAAACAAAAGGGTTCTCCCAACTTCTACTTCAATGATCCCATGCACAGAACATGGAGCATTCAAGGAAGTTACCCCCACATATGAGAAGATGGCATTTATTTAACCACAATCAAGAGATAAGAGTATGATTATCAACATAAACCTTGAGGTGGATAGCAGGATGTTAGCATTCTCAGTTGTATCCACAAGTTTGTTAATCAAATAATTGCTTCCCAAAAATTTCCAGGATCTAATGGTATGTGCAGGTACCATTTATTATTCTAGCATGAACTATACCTTTTGATTAAGATGAGTTGCCTCCACATGGGTACGTTCATAGATTGATTTTTCTAGAGCCTCTAGAATTCTAGCAGCACGGGCTTTAGCATCATCGATGCTAGTAGCACCAGCCATTTCTCTCACCAAAAGGTCAACCCACTCTGCTCCATCAGCAGGAAGGTTGTTCAAAGCTGTTTTACCCTCAGCAGCAGAAGCAACAAAATCATCTTTCACTTCACCTGCAAGTTTTTCAAAAGTTATCAAAGCCTCATCAATAAGAGATACTAAACGCCATTTTAAAAAAGTTGAAGCATATAGTTATAGCAAGAAAGCATGAAGTAACATCATACTTGAAACTCAGTTGTTTTAAGGTAAGCTATATCCATAGATATGCATGTTATCCATACTGGCAGCTTAAATTAAACTGTCTTCCATACAATTTCTTAGCAGATTGTGTGTGCATATAAAACAGGCTGGCGCAGCTAAAACATGCTACTAAAAAACAATATGAAAAAAGTATATGAACATAGACATCAATATATCAACATATATAGTAAAATCAATAACAAATCACTTTATTCATAAACCATGAATATATATGACTTGTTCATTAGATTTTGAGCAATACATGGGAAAGCATGTCTATTTGTGCTAAAATTAAAAATAAAAACAGCACTATAACATAAGTGCACATAAACATACGCACAATTTCATCCATTAAACAACCAAGAAGACTTCCAAGGAAGGATACTAAACCATTTGCAGTTCCTAATCTTCATTTTAGAAATATAGATCAGAAAAATTGAACACTTCCTACAACAATCTTCTTTTCAAGCAGTAAAATTTGTAAAACAAATGTACACTCAGCCAAAGATAGAATATCATGTTGAATGGTAGATACCATTCTAAAAGTGAATCCAACTTAAGTAGGAACAAATGTGAAAAAACACGCTTGCAGCAAAGAATACTTGAAAACTAACAAAAGCTGGTTTCAGATTGCTTCATAATGAGAAGCCATATTAAAATCAAACTTCTAAAAGACAACTTATTCAACTCAGTTCCATATCTGTGAGCCCTCAAGCAGGAAACAATTGAAGAATGGCAGTTTGTACATATAGTGAATAGCAAGTAAAAGATTCTATTAGAAAATATGGAAATGAAAAGTTTCCACTCCTTCAAAATTTAATTCATTTCACTTCACCCTAAGATCCATTTAAGACTCAAGACTACTAATTTCTCATTTAACATTAATATGCAGATATCAACTATACCTGTCTCCACATTAACTTCTGATTCTTCAGCAGTGGCAGAATTCTTATTTGCAGATCCCAAGCAAAGTTCATGCAGGCTCTTAATGGCAGCATCTATATCATTGCCACATTCTTGGAGTGCTCTCTCAAGGACCTAAAACGTCAAATATCAAATGAAAAAAAATATCCTTGTAGCCTTGTAGGTAAAAGAAGAGTTCCAACTATAAATCAAGGCAGTCAAAGGTAAAAGGCACTAGGCTTCTCAATTGCCATAAGTGAGAGGCACTAAAAAGGCACGCGCACAAATAAAGCAATGAGTTCAAGTAGGCAACAGATATTTGTATCAACAAAAAAAAACAATTAGGCAACAGATATGCAATACAAACAAAAGAAGAAATAGATATAACTTAAATTTCACACATTTGACATGTAATTAGCTATTCAAACATAATAATTATCAAATCTATTAATCAAGTCACTAGTATCACTACTCAAGCTAATAATTATTAAGTCATAATTGATAACATTAAGTGCACTTATTAAGTCAAAAGATGCATGTAGCTGTGACCTCTCACCTCACTTCCCCCCATGCTTTAAATCATGCAATTCTTTTTCTGACACGAACATATGTAACCAGTCAAGCAACAAATTCAAAGCTAGACCCCTCAAAATGCTTTAGGCAAAAGGCACACTCCATGTTAAATATATATAAACCAAAGAAGAACATGTAAATCTGAAATTAAATTTGACATAAATTCGCAAAAAGAAATAGATATATAGATAATCTTTTGAAATAAGATTAATTATTTTACCTTATTCTCTTAAATCTAAGGCTATGTTGGGCTTCAAGATTAGATTTTGTAGTTTTCTATATTATATTGTTACTGCTTTCAATATTTATGGGTTGGGCTTAAAGTTGACCCTTCTCTTCCTGGAAAACAGAGGCTCCAAAGGAACTCCCTTTGTGGTGACTGATTAGTGATTAAAGACAGTGACTCTCAAGTCTCATGGAGTGACAAGCGCTAATCATGAATAGCGCATTGCCGCCATAGATGTCACTGAATACAAGTACTGAATAATCATATTAAACCATATAAACGGAAAATAATATATAAGGTGACAAATTATTATCGTCTTCTACTGAGGGTAAGTGAACCCAAGAGAATTAACAAACGTAAATAGAAATCTTGCAAAAGCAATGATTGTTATAATTATATCTTACATGTGAACAAACAATAGGGTAATCCATTATAATATTATTGATTTATTATTAGCCATAAGTTACCAGCTTCATCTACGAAGAAAGCATCAGATAGAGCAAAACCCTTCAGCACCAGAAAAACTAAAAAGGACATTATATCACTCAACCTCCATCGGAAAGTTACTACATAAAAATTTCTGTCTTTAATTCATCTTCTTGAAAAGTACCTGGTCATCCATGTGAGGAAATACAGCCCGAAGCTGATCGATGAGACTCGGAGCCGATAAACGAACAGGCGAACTTGAGGATGAGCAACGAAGCTTCTTGGATACTGGAGGTGATGGAGGAAGGTCTTCAAAGAAAGATCTCTTGCTCCCACACACTGCAGCAGACATTGTTGAAGCAATAACCCGTTCGGCGCCTCTAACGGTTACTCCGACCACGATTCCCAAATGCCAATTCAGTCCGATTATACAAAGAGGAGGAAAAGGTTGAGATTAGGGTTCCGGCTAGCGAATTCTGAATTCAAGAGAGGAGAAGCGAAGATTGCTAGCATTTTAAAAATTGATCTTGGACAAACCTCTTTTATAAGCAGGTTTTAGGGATGAGAGCGTTCACCAGAGCAAAGGGGATGTCTCTGAATTATCGATAAAGAAACAAATAAATGTATTTTTAAAAGCAAACTATTTAGTTTCTTTATATTATATTTGAATTTTTAAAGTTGATTTAATAACATAATTTTTAGCTAAACATTGCAATTCAATATTAACGTTACTAATCTTAATTCGTAGAAATAAAAAGAACATATTAGTAAACAAATCAACAAATTGTTGTGCTTACAAAAAAAATAGTCAATATTTATATTCTTAATAACTAAATTTTATATTTTAAAAATTTATTAATATATAAATTATATCTATTTATATCATTAAAAAACTAAGAAAAATTTTGAGATTTAATTAAGTTAAGCTAAAAAAGATAAATTATGCCAATCATAATAACTTTTCAGGATAAAAAATTATTATGTATGTAAAGTGTAAACAGTATAACTCTTTTAGATTTAAATATTTTATATTGAATTTATACCAAACTATATAGTAATATCATAAAAATATCAATTTATATTCATGCACCATTATTGTTTCCAAATATTATGGAAAATTCAATTTTTTTTCAAATGGAAACTATTTATTTATAATCAAGTTGCTAATAATTGACTTGCTAACCACGATAGTGAGGGGAAAAGTGCTCCCAAAATACATGCATGGGATTAACTATTCATTTTATCTGCCCATTACGTATTAGAAATGTTTATTACTTTATTTTAATGCAATTCTTATTCATCAAGAAAATTAAAACAAAACAAAAATAATACTCCCCCGGTCCTTAATATAGGATATACTTAACTAATTTGATTAGATTAGTTAAATTAGTTAATATGATATATTTTCTCTAAAATACTATAATTATTTTCTTTAAACCCCTCTCCCCCTCTTAGTTGATTATTGTTAAATGAGTATTCATAGGAGTAATTTAAAAAAAAATTGATAAATATAAAAAATGTGTCTTACATTTAAAACTAAGATTAATTTTCTAATTAGATTATATATATATATATATATATTAAAAATTGAAAGAGTACCATAAAGGTTAAAGTGTTATTTAATTGAAAAAAGTAGCAAAGAAAAGTTTAACCTTATAGATGTTATAAGAACTTATATTATCATATGGCCGTAGTGTATTTGTATTAATGGGTTGATAAAAAAAAAGTATTTGTATTAATGGTGTTACAAACACCCTTGTAATATTTGGATCTACCGAAATAATTCATGTATTAAAATAGGTGTTTTTAAATTTTAAAATGTAAATTACTTGTAATTTATATTTAATATAAATTATAATCACATATTTCACCCAAAGTGTTGCAAAAAGTCCAAATATAAAATTAAATCAAATTAGCAATAAATCTAAAATTTTGACTTTTTGTTAAGTAGTTATCTATCTCAAATATATCATAATGCGTGAAGAGAAAAAGACTGAGATACTTGTCCCTTCAAATAATGCTTAGTCTTTTTTTTCTTAATTAGAATAGACATAAACGACCTCAGATTATAAATAAGATCGAATTCATGGCTATCACTAACACGAGAGCTCACATACCTTTTCTGTCTTCCTCTCTTCTCACATTATATCATGCCATAAAGACTCAGAAGATCATCCAGAAAAGGAAAAAAGGAGGGGGGAAAAGACTCTGCAAAAGTACCAGTTACTCTAAACATAATAAAACCAACATAACACGTACACAAAATCCAAACACTGATAAACACATGCTTCCATTCTGGATCGTTTGGCCAATGAACTGCAAGTTGTGAGAGCTTTACAATATTTATAACTACAATACAAAATGTTGATAGTTTAAGCTATTTTGACAATACTATAGCCCACTACTCTCTTTCATCTCAAATGTTGATTCCTTCTCCTCTGAGATGAAGTCTGAACTATCTTCAGCAACTGAAGCTCCATCACTGTTTTCTAAAGCTAGAGGGTTTGTGAACAATTCATTCTTTTCTAACTCGGATAACTTATCCTTAGATTCTCCCTTAAGTAGCTCAACCACCTCGAGCATGGTGGGTCTCTTCTCGGGCTGACTTTGAGCACATACAAGTCCAACAAGAATCATTCTTCTGAGTTCTTCCTCCACATACTTACCCTTCAGCTTTGGATCTGCAAGTTGACTAAATCTCTTCTCAATAACCAATGGTAGCGCCCAATCAGCTATCGATCGCTTCATCGAAGTACTTAGTTTTTCTATTGGTTTCTTGCCACTTGCGAGTTCTAGCAGGAGAATCCCAAAACTATAGACGTCACAACTCTCAGATGCCTTACCAAGCATGGCGTACTCCGGCGCGAGGTAGCCGAGGGTTCCTTTGACTCTTGTGGTCACGTGGGTTGCCCCATCAGGAATCAACTTAGCAAAACCGAAATCAGCAACCCGAGCCTGGAAATCGGCATCCAGTAACACATTGCTTGATTTGATATCCCTGTGGATTATGTGGGGTTCTGCTTGGTGGTGAAGATATCTGAATAAAAACAAAATGTTGCGAAATTAATAAACTGACCAGGACAGAATATCAGCTTTGAAGCACAAATACTTGAAAAGAATATGAGACACACTTTAAAACTTTAAGTTGTACTTTAAAATTATACTTACTACCTTCAGTTTTAAAATAAAAGTCAAAAATTACCTTCCTCACATATATTAAGAAAGTTGGTTAAAGTTAGTTTTGTATTCCAAAAGAAAGTAAAATTTCCAAGATTGCCCTTAATAATTAATGTTTCTCTTCTTATGCTTGATTCCTAAAATAAGCATTTAATGATAAGCAGGGTATTTGTGAAAAATAAGTCAGAATCTGCGCTCTGTAGGTCAAGGAAAGCGAGGTTGCAACTTACACGATTCCCTCGGCAGACCCAATTGCGATATTCATGCGCCTGTTCCAATTAAGAAGGCCATCTGCAGAGTGCTGTCTATGGAGATGAGAGAGTAGGCTCAAATTCGGCATATAATCATATACGATTAGTCTTTCCTGCCCTTCGGCACAATAGCCACGTAGACTAAGAAGATTCTTGTGTCTTACTCTAGCCAATATCTCAACTTCAGCAGCAAATTCCATATCTGCTTTGTTGCTCCAAACTTTTAATCTTTTCACTGCAATCTGGAGGTGAACAAGGATTATATAAGGATATAAAGTGTGACAAGAGAACTCTGAAACAGGAGAGGATTAGCAAAACTATGCTATTCTATTATAAGTTAGCCATTAACATATTCCAAAATAGCTTCATTATCACAGGTGCCAGAGAAATGACTTTGATCAGAGATTCAAGAATTAAAAGCACTAGCAATTAGTGATTTTAATTTGTTGGGAAAAGATACTACATTATAACCTTATCCAACAACTCTACAGATCTATCCTCCAAGGAACACAAACCACAGTTTTTCTTGTGTGGGATAAAAGCACTTATCATCCAAGTCAACTATTAGGACAAGTAAATCATTTAGGTTCACTTACAGATATTGATAGACCACTTTGTTGGTTCATACTAAAAACTTTGCACATCGAGTTTCATATGAAATTCAATGAATGCTCCAAGAGCAAGCCACAAACAAGGATAAATCCCCTTCAACTAGTAAGTTTTTATACTGCATTAACTAAATAAAATTTTCAAAATTAAGATGGGACAAGAGCACACTAATTACTTGACAAGTTTCTGTTTCATCTAGTTTTTTCATTAACCCTTCAATCATTTCTTCTTGAAATGAATGCCAAATTGCTATGTTCCACACATTTAAGTTGGAACAATAGACCAAGATGAATACATAAAGATGGTAGCCAACTGAAAGTCACAGTGAAAACATAATATGGATCTACGTTTTCTAAAATAGACATCTCTTAGCAGAAGAAAAGAATATTTATGGCAGAAAGCAGTCAGATCAGTAAGCATACCACAACCAAAAACTGAAGCTGATTTTTTTTTATAGCACGCAACAAAGAATTGAAGAGAAAGTATTTAATCTCACTTGTGATCCATCCCAAAGATGGCCCCAGTATACACTGCCAAATCCCCCTTCTCCAAGCTTGTTATCATAGTTAAAATTATTTGTCGCTGAGTGTAGTTCCTTCAAAGAAAACACTCTCCACGTAGACACTTTCTTACTTCGTGCTTTTCTGCATAACATAATACATTCAAGTTTGAATCTTCACAACATAGTCTAAAACGTCTTTAGGTTTCAAAGTAAAGAAATACTGTAAACAGTTCAGCGATTGAATGCTTAGGAATGAGGTTTAAATTATCTCTCTCAATGTATTCTTCCTACTCAGACCAATTAGCTCATACCAGAAATCTCATAGAAACCCAGAATTGAAAACCCTCTTCAATTCTCATTTTTCCATCAAAAACAAAACAAACCAGGATCAAATGAAAGAGCCTTGAAGCCATATTTTACAAATACCTAATCCAAAATCAACAATGAGGAAGTAAAAAGAAACACAGAAGCATGAACAGTTGTTTTCACTTACCGATCTGAACCCTTTGCACAGAAAAATATAGGGCAAAATGTCATACCCATCCCAGCTTCTCCAATTTCTCTGCCTCTGTAGCTCTCTAACTTCTCAATCAGTAAGCAAAATTCAAGCTTTCAATTGACCCACAAAACAAAACCTTAATCTTACTGTTCCTCCACTCCAAAAGTTTATTATTTTCTTGCCTGGAACAAAAGGCCTCTCCGTGAAAGATGACAAAGAGTCAAGAACGGTGTGCGAAAGAAACGTGAGGATTCAAGAGAGACTGAAGAAGGCATGGTTTTGTGGGTAAAAGTGAATGATGTTATGTTATGGCGAAAGGTGTGTTCTGCAAAAACCAACAAGAGGTTTGAATACGTATTGCTTGGTTTTGGAGGTGCCTTGAAAAGATGTACAAGCCAAAGTCTAATAAATCATTCATTGATTTGGCAAGATGAAGTACAGCCGCGTTATGCGAATTCAGTATGGGGTCCATTTTTTTGTTGGCAAGATGAAGTACAGCCGCGTTATGCGAATTCAGTATGGGGTCCATTTTTTTGTTTTCAAGCAGATAGGGGCAAAAATATAAATTCAAAACTCCATGAGGCGTTGCTCTGGGCTCCCTAAAGCTAAAGCTAAGGGGTGTTTAGATTAGTTTTTAAAGAATAGATTTTAGGAAAAATAAATTTTAAGAATAGAAATATATGGATGATTAGTAGTAAAATTACTTTTTATATTAGTAAATTATTAAAAAGGGTATGATATGATTAAAAGTAAGAGAGATGAAAGATGATAAAGAAAAAAGAGGAAAGAGAAGAGAGTGTAGAGAAAAGAGAAGAGAGAAAAAGAGAGATAAGAGAAGAGAGAGGAAAGAGAAAAAGAGAGATAAGAGATGATAGAGAAAAGAGATGAGAGAGGGTGTAAGAAAAAATAGGGATAGAATAGTAATTGGATAATCCATAAACTAGGTTTCAAACCAAAAGCTATTTTCAGTGGTTTATTTAAAACTTAGATTTTAAACCGAGATTTTGCCCAAAATTAATTCTTAACCAAAATTACTGTTTGTATAAAAAATTTTCAAACCACGATTTTAGCCCAGAATTTATTTTTAAACGCTATGCCAAACACACACTAAAATAATGGCCTCTTTTTTTTTTTTTAGAAAATCATGGCCTCTTTTTGCTAGTTGTAATTATTTTGCCCCATAATTAAAATTGCAAAGCTCTTGAGAAAATGTTCTTGTAGGAAAAATTTATTTCAGTTTGGCACATCAGTAATTTTTAATTTAATTTTAAAATTATTAGAACATTATTGGTCAATTTTTTTCTTGGGGCCTGTTTGGATAGGATTTTAAAAAAGGGCTTATGGACAACTTATAGAAAAGGATTTTTGGAGAAGAGTTTATGGAAAAAAAGTGGTTTTGAATAAATAGGTGTTTGGATAGTTATTTTTAAAATGATTTTTTATGGTGGTAAATTACCAAAAAGGGTATGATTTGATTTAAAGTAAGAGAGATGAGGGAGTTAGAGAAAAGAAAAGAGAGAGGAGAGAGGGAAGAGAGGAGAAAGGAGAGAGGGTGTAAGAAAAAGTAGGAGAGAGGAGAGAGGGTGTAAGAAAAAGTAGGAGAGAGAAGAGAGTGTAAGAAAAAATAGGGGTAAGATAGTAATTGGATAGTCCATAAGTACTTTTACTGTTGAAAAAACTATTTTAAATAGCTTATTCAAAACCATGGTTTTAAACCATGGTTTTGTCCAAAAGTACTTATGGACAAATAAGTCTGTTTGTTTTGAAATTTCCCCAAACTGAAGTTTGGGCCAAAAGCCCTTTTAAAACCGCGGTTTAAGGCCTTACCAAATAGGCCCTTAATTTATTACGTAAGCTTTTTTTCTTGGCCAACAATTATAATTTCCTTACTTAAATATTATTCTCTTACGCACTATTTAGTAAGAGGGATTATATATGGGGGTAGGTTTCAAAATCACCCTATGTTTCGTATTGTTGGAATAAAAAATCAAACAACCTATGCTTTCGTAAGTCAAACTAAAATTTAAAATTATTTTATTAAATCTTTAATATAAAATTTTATTAACTATTTTTATAGATTAAAAAAATTAAATAAATTAGTTAATAAAAATTAATATAAAAATTATTTAACTAATTTAGATAGATTAAAGAGTATATTGACATACTCTTTAATATTATTAAATTAATTAAATAATTTTTATATTAATTTTTATTAATTAATTAATTTAATTTTTTAATATATTAAAAAATTATATTAAAAGTTTAAATAGTAATAAGTTAAATTTAAACTTGAGCCTTTGATATAGACGTAACCTTTTCACCACAACTTTTTGTTAAATTAAGCCAATAAGAAGTCAACTTGAAATTTTCAAGTTTGGCGCACATATTGACGTTAATTAGGAGTTCAGGTAGTTTCTTATTTATTTTTTTAAAAACAAAATCATACTATTCTTAAATATATAAACTAAATAATTAATTTATACATATAGAAAAATAATTTAGTTAAATTCGTTATTAATAAAATTATAAATTTAAAATATAAAATATATTAAAATTTTATATTTAAAATTAAAATAAATATTTTAACTAGTTTCTATATTTTGCATCACAGGACTTATAAATATTTTGAATTTATCACCGGAGAAAAATAGGAGTCCTTGACATTATTACGCCAATTAATAATGAACTGTCACCTATTCACCTTTACTTAACTTGATTAGTTATTTTGACATTGATCCATTTATTGTAATAAAATAAAATCAATTATTACTGTAGAATTATTACTCATCCCCTGGGACCTGATCCAATGGTTCACAACTTAAATCACATTGTCATGCTTCTCTTCCTTCCTTCCTTTCTTTAAATATAATTATTTGATATCCAATTAATTAGAAAATACTTTTCTTAATATGTTTTTTTTTTATCTTTAAAGTTTCAACCTTCAACTTTATTTAAAGGTAAGGAATTTTTTTTATATAACCTAGCTAACAACTGTCGATGTCCCACTTCTAATTCTTACACGTGCAATGCTATCTTATATAGATTCTTAGTGGATCTACTGATTTTCTAGAAAATCTAATTGTACTATTTTATATTTAATTTAATTCATAAAATAACAATGCTATACCAGACTTGTCTATTCATGCTAACCATGGTTTAATTTCTCCATGGTAAGTTATGAAAAAGAAATAAGTAATATTGTTATTTATTGGCTGTTTTGAGGGGTTAGCATGATGAGACAAAATGAACTTTTGTTTTGTAATGACTAATGGCTCAGCAACATTACTTTTTTTTAATTCAAAACCCATTTTTTAATAAATTAAATATCCCTCAAAAGGGATAAGGCCTACCAATCAAATGAGTCACTGATTGATTTAGGATGGGACTCCAAGAAGAAGTCGTATATTCTTTGTTGACAAAAAAAGTGATATTCTTTGTCATCAAAATCAAAAAATAAGATTACTCTAGTTGGAAAGATCATGAGCGTGATATGGATTAGGAATTGTAGGATTATTTTATCCGCCAATCATCAAGACCAAGTTCTTCTTTAAAATCTTCAACAATATGTATTTATAAAAATTTGTTAAAAACTAGTGGGAAATAAGCTTTTTGAAATATTTTAATAAAAATGAGAATTTAAATGAGGTAATAAATAAAAACGGGAATATAAATACCAATAAGGTAGGTTTTTTTTTATATCTTGAAATGCCATTAAGGTTTGAAAGAATGATATTGAATGTTTAGGTAAATATAATAATAAATAAGAAGAGTTTTATCTCATAAAAAAGTTATCCAAACATCCCTTAAGTGTTTAGATTTCTCACACCAATCCAAATCACAAAATGACTCTAATTAAATCACACATCCCAATAGTTACATGGATTTAATTATTAAATAATAAAGGAAAATATATTTTAATGGGCTCATGCTTCTTTTTATTCTCTTTAGAGCCCCAATTGTATTTAACTTTAGTCTTAATTCATTAAAAGTAGATTAAGTATAAACTAACAAATATTAAAGTACGCTTGGTTCTATTAGAATTCTTGTTGTTATTGCTTTTTAATTATTAACAGATCTCTTTAAATATATTTGATAACAAAATATAATACAGTATTCAATTTTAATTTTCTTAATTTTTAAAAATATTTTACTAAATTTTATTAGTAAAATATTTTTAAGGGTGGTTTGGTCTTTTTATTCAGGATTCTAGGAAGGTTGACTCTGGATCACCATGGGAATAGGATGTGAACAAAACATTCAATCAAACATGCTTTGCTTCCCCTAGAGTAATCATTCCCTCAAACCAAACAAGCCTTACCAGTTACTATATGTGATGACAATCATGCTGAAGTCAAGCATTCAAACCCGTTCCTTGATCAAATTATAACAACAAAATATGAAAATCTTGGCGCCAACTATTCTTGGATTTGATTTGGGCCTTATCTCAAAGTTTTTGAAAGATCCTGAAGGATAGTGGGCCACAAGATTCGGCTCAATTGGGCCAAGCCCATAGCTTAAAGCCTACTATTATGTTTCATTTAAAATATTTCCTTTTCCTCTTAGACAAAGTCAGAATGGTTGTCTGCATCCTAATTCCTAGGTAATTAGGTTTACGTCTGAGGGTAATAAATGGTTTGCCCTACTCGATATTAGTATCGCCTAGGAGGAAGGGAGATTTTGCCCTGCCCTTAGATAGTAGGTGAGCCTAATTCCTTTCTAAAAATTTTGTAACAAAAAAAAGAATGGTTGTCTGCAACCAATGCTTCATCTTTGCTTTCTAAAGCTAGAGGGTTTCTGAACAATTCATTATCTTCTGAGATAACTTATACATAGATTCTCCCTTAAGAAACTCTCCCACTTCGAGTATGGTGGGTCTCTTCTCAGTCCAACAAGAATCAATCTTTTAAGTTCTTCCTTCACAAAATTTCCCTTTAGCTTTGAATATGCAAGTTCACTAGATTTCTTCTCCCAAGGCCAAGGCAAGTGCCCAGTCAAATTTCGATTGCTTTGTTGTGGCACTCGGTAAACTGTAGACATTACAGCTCTTAGATGTCTTACCAAGCAAGGCATATTCTGGCACGAAGTAGCCGAGGGTTCCTTTAACCATGGTGCTCACATGGTTTGCACCATCAGAAATCAATTTAGCAAATTCAAAACTCTCAAATTGAGCTTGAAAATATGCATCTAGTAGCACATTACTTATTTTGATGTCCCTATGAATTACTCGTTGTGTTGATTGGTGGGGAAGATATTTGAAAGAAATAAAAAAGGTTAAAAAAATGGTCAACTATGAACCACAAAAAGTTCAAAAGTAAAATAACAAACATGACAATGTAAAACTTCAATGTACTCTTGTGTTGTACTCTTGCCAATATTTCAACTTCCACAGCAAATTCTGATTCTGCCTTGTTGCTCCAAACTTCCAATCTCTTAACTGCAATCTCTAGGTGCACATCATGGATTACACAACCATGAATTATTTAGATTCTCTTCCTAATCAATTAATCATGATTAGAAAATTAGACTTACTCATATGTGAAAGACTACCTTTTATCATATGTCCACAATCTTGGTTCATATTTCAAATAAAATCGAGGAAGACATAAAATTATTTGTAAAACATGTTTTAACATCAAGCCACGAACATTAATAGGCCCGTTTAGCTCAGCAAGTTTTTCAATGCATTTACTAAATACATCTTCGAAAGTTAAGGCAAAATAATAATGCATTCTTGTTACTCATCTAGACGACAATACTGAATCTTACTCAATCAAATAATTATATTAAAAAAAATCTCAACTCAATGTAAAGTAATATATATATATTTTTTATACAATAATTTTTAAAAAGGGGTCGGGCTCACCCATGATCTAAAGGTAAGGCGAAGTCTCAATTTCTCCTAAACGATACTAATGTCGAGTAGGGCGAGCCGTCTATTAACATCAGGCGTAAACTTAGGTACTCAGGAGTTAGGATACATCCCCAAGCGTCACGACTGGAACTACAATAAAATGGTACTTTCTAGAGATCGAATACGCTCTAAATGATAGCATATTTTACCCATTTACTAGTTGAACCTACTGACGTTGGATAATGGGTAATGTGAAGTAATATATATAGTTCAATGAGTTAGCTAACACGCTAAGCCATACGTAGATAAAAGAAAGAATCATGGGCTTGGATCTAGCCCAACCGTTGTTTACATCTATTCCAACAAGTCTAAAGTATTGGACAAATAATAAGAGTTAGTATAGATAATAAAAAATAGGCTTGTATCCTATAAGAATATAAGTTCGATACCCTCTGCTATTATGAGAGCTCTTTTGGTAGACGATCTCGTAAGTTCTTTGTAAGTGTTCTCTGAACCTTGAAGCAGTGACCTAGCCTTAGTAGGAAATAAGTGCTTAATCTATCTAAACTTTTTTGTACTAAAAAAAAAGTATCTAACAATTTGCATCTACTTGTTTCATTGATCTTTTGATCAATCTTTCATGCAAAGCATTCCAAATTCCAATTATTCATACATTTTCAGTGGAATAAATAATTGATTGGGATTGATACTGTCTTAGACCATCCCAATAAAAAAGGCAATCTAATGCACAGGTCTCCCATCAAGTGGGATTTATGGAGGAACATAGGTACACAACCTTATACAGTTAGTAGCCAACTCAAACTCCAAGTGAAAACATTATGAGGATCTACAGCTCAGAAAGTTGGCTTTTTTAATTTAGCAGAAGCAAATGATATTCATGGCAGTAAGCAAATCAACACAAGTCCACGCCTATAAAATGGACATATGGAATCGCTTTACAATTAGGAAGATTGAAAACAACCAGAAACTGAAGCTGATTTGATGTCATATATGCAACCAAAACTAACATAAGAGAAAAGTTATATATCATCTCACTTGTGATCCATTCCAAAGCTGGCCCCAATAGACACTGCAAAATTCCGATTCTTCAAGCTTGTTATCATAGTTAAAATTATTTGTAGCTGAGACTAATTATTTCAAAGAGAATACCCTCCATTTAGGTACTTTCTTCCTTTGTGCTTTTCTGCATAATGGAGACCCTAATATCAATTAAATACCTTGGAATTTGTAAGTTCAAATCTGAAAAACGTAATTCAGCAATTCAGTGATTAAAAATATGATGCTATAAAGCATCTCTCTGTATTTTGCCTCCTAGCTTTAGCCAGCAAACGCAGAAGATAGTGCTTGAAAGCCCTTTTTCAAAAAGTCTATGACACAAATTCAACAATGATTGAGTGAAAAACAGAGAATCATGAACTTCTTTTGTTTGTTTCTTTTTATCCTTTTAATGAACTTACCGATCCAAACCCTTTGCACAGAAAGATAGTGAGCAGAAAGCCATACCACCAGTCAATCTCAGCTTCTCCTATTTGCCTCAAGAAAAATTTGAACTTTTAATTGAACAACGAAACAGAACCAGATTCTTTTGAGTTCCTCCAATCCAAAAGTTGATTCTTTCTCCACATTCTCCTTGCCTCGCGAGCGTTTCACCGTGAAGGAAGATATGGACGATTGCCGAAACATGATAATTCGATTCGATTCGATTCTTGAGTTAAAAGCATGTTTTCTTGTGGGGAAAAATAATAATGACGCGTTTTGCGTACGTAGACGTTTTCCTTGAGGGGTAAGCATTAAATGTCTTGCTTTATTTTGCTTTTTCTTTTTTGTTGAGAATGGACGGTGACCCATAATAGACTCTTAACACTAATCTTTTTAAGGCGTAGACAGAGAAAATGAGTTTTGTCTTCCCTAACAACCAAACCTTTTTGCATGCTGTTGAATTCAATAGGTGTGTCAGCTAACCTTTTTTTCGGTTAAAAAACGGGGCAAAGGCCCCACAATCTTATTTCACTAGAGAATCTTAGAGCATTTTTTTAATATATATATATAACTTTTCTTAGTAATAAAAATTATATTACTTTTCATTCAAAAAAATATATATTACTTTAATATATAGTCTTCTCTCTCATATTATAACAAATTTTATCTAACTCATCACTAAGAAAAACAATTAGTTCATCATGAGCTCAATAAATTTTTCCAACTTCACTCTAATTTAATATCATTCATTAGTTATTATTTCTTTCTAGATGAATATTTTTTTAGACAAATAATTTAAATATATTCTTACAACACACGCTCTCTTTTTTAACTATATTCTTACAACATACTTGTGTAATAACCAATCGCTTTGTATTCTAATAGTATAAAATTTATCGGTAGATGGGAGACTGTGGGTCCTGCTTGTATCTTCAAATTATCAGTGAATGCCATTAAAAACAAACTCGCTGTTGGATCTTATTTAATTCTTCAGCTTCAGGACCATAAAAAGCCATAAAACTTGAAGCTTATGTTGCTTTCCATTTCATAAGGATTTCATCGTCAACATGAGCTTCAAGCTTCATTCGGCCAATCTGGTCCAAACCCAGTTAGATTTTGAGCCACTCTTGTCCAAAATGGAACCTTGACGGGTCATCTGGTAACCGTTGATACGTGGCAAGTTTATATCGTGCCATGTAATACCTCAAACCTTGTATAAACGACACGTTGTGTTGACCATAACAAGACAACAACAAGAAGCTCCTTCGCAGATATATATGTAAATTTTCCCGCCGATAACTTTGAGAAAACCACAGAAAAAACAGACGAAGGTAAGGTTAAAGCAAAGGAAAATTGAGAAAAGATGCAGGAGGAGGAGGAGAAGACGCAACGAGCTGAAAGCATAAGGTTTAGAGAAAGGAAAGTGAGAGAATTAATGGTGGACAAGAAGAGGCTCGTGGAGGTGCCGTACACGGCGTCGCTGGCTCACACCATGAACACACTGGTAGCCAACAAGGTGGTGGCGGTGCCGGTGGCTGCACCTCCGGGTCAATGGATCGGGGCCAGAGGGTCCATGATCGTGGAGTCCGATAAGCAAACCGGGGCGGTGCGAAAGCATTACATAGGGAAGGTGACAATGCTGGATATTGTGGCACACATCGCCGGCGATGACGACGGTGGCCGTTTGAACGGTGGCAATGGAACAGAGGATCTTGATCAACTGATATCCGTTCCCATCTCTTCCATCATCGGCCACTGCTTTGAAGGGCTTAGCTTATGGACTCTCAATCCAAATACGAGGTTATTAGTTATAATTAATCCACATAACAACCCTCCCTAGCTCCGCCCCAGAACAAAAAATAGTATTCTCTCTCGCTGCTAAATGTAACATCTTTTTGAACTCACTTGTAGGATAAAAACGTAGTTAAAATGATTACTTTTAATTAATATTTAGGTAATTTAAAATTACTGCTGCTATTTGACTATTAGAATTTAATACTCATCGATAATAATACTCAGTAAATAGAGGTGTTATGAGAACAAACAATGAATATAAGATGGATATAAGAGGGGAATTAGACCAACTTTAAAATATATCTTATATTATCAACTGCTTATATTACTAAAAAAATGTTCGGTAAACATATTCATCTCATAAGGAGTCAATCGAATTATAGGAACTCTAAGTTTCTAAATGAATTATACTTTTAATTAAATAAAAAATAATAGATTTTATATTTTGGAGCAGAGCTATCATTCTTATAAATTTTATATCCTGTTTATGGTTTTCTGGTGCAATCAGTTAGAATTTCAAATTTGATAAGTGCCTTCATTTGGTATATAATTGCAATAGAATCTAAGAAATAAATCACAATGAATAGTAGTAAAATGTTAGATATTGGTAAGCTTAGTAATGTGAATTCTGAACCTTAACATTGTCTCCTAATTATATATGTTGCAATCTTATGATACGCGATAAATGTTGGATTTGTAGTGTAATAGAAAGTATGGAAGTGTTGAGCAAAAGAGTGCATAGAGTGCTAGTGCCGGTGGACAGCCAAATGGAGAACGTATCACCGGTAGGAGTGGAACTGGTGGGGTCTGCTTCCGGCTACCGAATGCTGACTCAGATGGACGTCCTTAGGTTCATGAAAGAACACGGTGGCGATTATGAACTACAGAATGTTTTGTCATGCTCGATTCGGGAACTCGGCGCCATCAATCACGACGTCTACGCCATTACCGATCTCACCAAGCTCATCGATGCCATTAAGTGCCTTAAAACCGGGATGTTAAACGCCGTTCCTATCGTTAATGCCTCTGATTCTGATGACGACCAACATCACAACCACCTTATTCATGTAAGTTTCTCTATATGCACTTCAACGACTCAGTTAATTAAGTTGAGTGAAAAGAACTTGATTCTTCTCCTGGTTTGAATCCTATAAATTGAAAAAAAAAATCATAATATCCTTATAATTTTTTCTTAATTCTAACAAAGCCTCTAAACTTAATTTCACTCTTTGTGCAACTCATATCTTAAATAAATTTTAATTCGGTGCCACATAGTCCTTTATACAACTTAGTCTCTAAATTAATGCAACATAGTTCCTATCCTACACTTTTGATTAAGTAGAAACTTAAAATTTACATAATATAACTCAATGTCTATAGTTTATTTATTCAAAATATTGGTCCGTTAAATTTAAAAACATGATTTTAATCCTTATAATTTTACTTTTTAAAACATAAATATTAACATTTTAAATAATTAACGCCCAGTTAAAGTTTATAGAAATTTAATTAGGTTAAAATTATAAAAATTAAATTAGATCTAATCTAAAAATTAAATTTTATTTAAGTCAATAAAATTATATATATTGAAACTGAGTTTTAACATAATCAAAACTACATCATCGAATGATTGATTTCCTCTAAAAAGAATTATTATTAAGCTGACTTGATTTTTCCAATGAAGAATGATGTGGTTGTGGTTTGCAGGGGAGATGGAGGAAGCTGATGGGGACATTTTCTGCGACTGATTTGAGAGGATGCTACGCGGCGACATTGAAGTCGTGGTTGGGTATAAGTGCGCTGGCCTTCACTGAAGAGATTGGGACGAGTCCACTCGACTCAGCCAACGCGGCCGGCACGTCAACAAGGGAACTGGTGACATGTCAAGCTGAGTCAGCCTTATCAGAAGGGATAGAGAAGGCAGTGAGTAAGCACGTGCACAGGGTTTGGGTGGTGGATCAGGCCGGTTTGCTTGTGGGGCTAGTGTCTCTCACGGATGTTATTCGAGTTATAAGGCTCTCTCTCGTATCAGATTGATCACTTCATCTGGTGTGAGAGTGCCAAAGGAACATGTAAAAGTAGTCTTGTTTTAATTTGCAGGTGCAATCGGTACTTGGAAATAACCTGAACAACCATCCAAGAAACAATAGTGAGATTTACCAGATATTCTTTCCAACATTTGATCAATGAAAGGTAATAGAAAATGATCCTTCCTAGTCGCTTCATTCAACTTCCTATAGTCTATACACATTCTCCAAGAATTTTGAACTCTTGTTGGAATAAGTTCATCACTATCATTTCTCACTACTGTGATGCCGCTCTTTTTTGGTACTACATGTACTGGGCTCACCCACTCGCTATCTGAGATAGCATATATAATTCCTGCACTCAATAACTTAGATACCTCCTTTTTAATCACATCATGAATAAGAGGATTTGACCTCCTTGGTGGCTGCTTAACTGGCTTTGACCCCTCAGCTAAAAGAATCTTGTGAGTGCAAACCAAGGGATCGATCCCTGGTATGTCCCCTAAAGACCAACCTATAGCCCTTTTATTTATTTTCAACACATAAACTAGTCTCTCTTCTTCAGAACTACTTAGAGAACTGGAAATAATAACAGGCAATTTATAATCATCAGCAAGAAAGACATATTTCAGGTTAGATGGGAGGGGTTTCAATTCTAAATCAGGGGGTTGCACAATAGAAGGAATCAGTCTTGGTATATCAAGTGCATTTAGGGTGAGTGGTGTGTCCATATGGCTTGGGGAAGGAGATATAAGCTCAGTGTGATGTATATTTCCTCCACTTCCCGACTCAGTGCCACCAGCAGATAACCTAGAAATATGAGTTAGGGTCAGTCTGATCAATAGAAAAAGAAAGTAAATTAGAAGTGAGAGTGGGATTAGAAGGGACTAAGGTAGTAGCAGAATCATTGTTGTACTCTTCTAATATTCCAACACCACTCAACGAGGAGTCTATATCCATAGCTCGTGAATCAACCCTTTTATCATCAGTTCCTGCAAAATCAAGAAATACACATTTCTCAAGGCTATCAAGTGTGTAATCAGCAGTAACATCACAATCAAAATAAGATGATACATCAAAATCATGAGTAGAAGAGAGCCAATTGTTTATCTCTAAACAATAGACACATGATACACCACCCTCAAATGCACAGAAGTGAGAAGGATGGAAGGGAGATTTTAACCAAGGATTGCGTATAGTGCAACCTCGGGTCGTTCTCTTTGAGGAGCCAAAAATCTAATTGAATTCCTAAATAACTAAATGTAATGCAACCTAAACTAGAAAATGGGGTTTGATTTGATTGACTAACAAATAAATGCAATGAATTGAAAATAAATTTAAATAAATATTTTTGGTATTTTTAATTTAAAGAAAATGTTAATGAATGATAACAACTGAATGGAATGAAAGAGAAAGAGATTAATAATAATGAAAGCAATCCTCCAATTCAATAACGTAGGCAATCATAGCTTCAACAGATATGGGAGTTTTAAACAATGAATTAAAAATTATAATTAAGCTTTTAATCCAACAACCAAGCCACCTCGAATTGTCACAAAATATTTTTTAAAATCCTAGTTTATTAACTGCCACCAGAATAATAAACTAGGATTAAAGATATTAAAATCCAATGCTAAATTATAACTCAAAAATTCATAGAAATGAGATTAAAGTCAGCAAGAGATATAATGATCCAATAATTCAAGCCACCTTGAATTATCACAAAATATTCACAATAATTTCAATACCATGTCTGACCAGATCAAAGTAAATAAAATTAAAGTTAATTAAAGAATAATTTCAATTGCCAAACAATAATCCAGTTACGATAATCCTCAATAAATATAAATCATTATAAGTATTCCCAATAATTGTAAAATTATCCTAAGACCTAGGAATCACAAAATAATTAATAGATGAAGATTAGAGTAATTTAAACTCCCCTTTAGATTCTAAGCTCATGCCCTTGCCATTGAATAGGAGGATTAAGACGCCTAACCACGCATAGCCATCACACTTGAGAACTCAGCCATGGAAGGGAGTGCTGCCGACATTCTGTACTGTGTTCTCTGTGCTGTTCTCGCGCTGCTGTTCTGGTGGTGTGTTGGGTCAACGGTGGTGGTTATGAGATGCTGCTGGAACGAGGGAGTTTGCGATGTGATGACGCGACGTCCTTGCGTGGAGACAGTAGCGTGTGACGATGGACTGATATGGTGACGGCTTGGATGAGTTCTCACAGCTCGCTTCCACGTTCTGTGGTTCAATGGTTCTAGCCGTACTGTCGTGGTCTCTTGGTTGATGATGATGATGGTATGTAGGTGGAGATGGGAGCCGTGGATAATGGAGGATATGGTGAATGGAAGGTGCAGAAGGTGTGTATGGAAGGTCTTCACGGCGTCTGGAATGGAAGTCTGAAGCTCTCCGCGGTGTCTCTCCTCTTCTGTACTGCGTTCGTGCTTCTTCTGAATGTTCTCCGCGCGTGTCTACTGTGATGCATGCATGGCTTTTTAAAATAAAACCTAATGGGCCAAATCGCAAGGTTTAGCCCATGGGTCCTCTATTACAATTTCTGAATTAATAATTATTTGTTGTCCTTTGTGAATTCTGATTTCTCCTAAATTCCTGAAATATAAAATTATAATAATGTAATACATTTTATTCCAAAAATAATTGTTCAGGAGAAATAATAAAATATGACAATTATGCCCCTATTAAATACTAATTTATTATAAAGCTCAATAATTCAATTGATGTACAAATAATATAATTAAAGCCCAAACTAATGACAAAAGCCCACTAAAATGATATGAATAAATATATAAAAATATGGGTTTGTCAGTCAACAACATATAATCATATATTTATACTGAGATAATCTAACAATATAAAATTTTATTAAATTTTTTTAAATTTTAAATTTCAATCTTAAGAAGATACTTATGTTAAGAAGGATAGTCATATCTAAAAACTATATTAATTAGTTTATCGAATACATAATATCAATTAATAATATAAAAAATATATAATCACATCCCTACAGTAGCAGAACATTAGTTTGTATGGATAACTTTTGAACATCATTAGAGATTCATTACATTTGATTGGGTATTGGGTGGTAGGTACTGAAAACAATGTAGTCATTGAATTGATTTAATTAGTTCAATAGTGAATATAAATTAAATTAAAGTCAACTTAATTATAATTAAAATAATATAATTTAATTAAAATATATAAAAATAATTTATATATAATTTTAAAAATATTAATATTTAAATAAAAATGTATTAATTTATAAATAAATAAAATGCCTACATATAAATTATATATAATACAATAAAATATAATTACTAAAATATAAATCAAGCATATTGCTATTTTTTTATATTTAAAATAGTATCGTTTTAAGTTTATTAAAAGAAATATAAAATCTGATTAAATTTGTTTTTTTAGTTGCCCACCCGGTTCACCGGAGTTTTGCCCCGATTACATCCAGATCCGACCCGCGTCGCGCACCTGGCTATGGTGGGTGAGTCTCCCAACGGGGATTTTCTGCGTACGCTAAGGCTCGAACTCGAGACCTCGCTTAAACGATACCGAGCCGTTTACCACTCGGATCAACCCCCATTAGTAATCTGATCAAATCATTTCATCTAAAACTCCTGATAAGAATAGAGATGGGACATATCCATTGGCGGAGTATTTGAACATGATATTGGGGCAGAGAAAAGGAATGAGAAAGAGAAGAAAAGGAAATGGTCCCTTACATTCCCCACATTCCCCTCGCTATTTTTTTTATTATGCTTTTATACCCTCCTCCCTCAACTACTTAATATAAAAAGAGAATTAATATTAATTATAAATTTAAAATATATTTTTATATTTTGTATTTTTTGAATTATTTTTATTGGCATGCTCTTAATGATAATTGAGAGAGAGAGAGGAGGAAAAAATTTAAAAAAATAACTAGGGTATTTATAAAAATATGTTATTAACAAACTTAACTGATATCTTTAATATAATCAAATTATTTAAATATATCTTATATTAAAGATCAAAATAGTGCTATGTATACTCTTTTTTCATGTATCAATAAAAAATATTAAGTTAGATTAATACAACTTTTAGTTCCTTAAAATTGCTGGCATTTTTAGTTTTGATTTATTAAATTTCAAAATCATAAATTTTGGTTCCTTACAAAATAATTTGAATTTTTATTAAATTATATAGATTAATTTTTTAAATAAATAAAAATTTAAATAACTAAAATCTAATTGTTTAAAATTTAAGGAACTAAAATTAAAATGAGAATAAATTTAAAAATTAAACTGATTATGTTAACTTTATTAAGTTTTGCCACTATTTATAACCTGCAAAAGCAAAAAAGCTTGTTCAAAAGATGCTTATGGGCATGTTGGAAAGAGTATAAATCATGATTTTAAAAGAGCTTTTGACTCAAATTTTGGTTTAGGAAAATTTTAAAACAAACAGTCATATTTGTTTATAAGTGCTTTTGGGCAAAATCATTGTTTTGAATAAGCTATTAAAACTAGTTTTTTAAACAGTGAAAGAGTTTATGGACTATCCAATTACTATCTTACTCCTACTTTTTCTTACACCCTCTCTCCTCTCTCATCTCTACCCCTCTCCTCTCTCCTCTCTCTCCTTTTCTCTCTCTCATCTACCCTCTCTCCTCTCTCTTATCTACCTCTCTCCTTTCTCTTACTTTTAATTAAATCATACCCTTTTTGGTAATTTACCAATATAAAAAGTCATTCTAAAAATAACTATCCAAACACTTATTTATTCAAAATCACTTTTTTTCCATAAACTCTTCTCTAAAAGTCATTTTCCATAAGCTGTCCATAAGCCCCTTTTTTTTCATAAATTATTTTTTAAAATATTATCTAAACAGACCCTATATTATATATCTATCTCCAAAAAAGGGTTTAGTAAAATTAAAAAAATTAGTCAAATAAACTATTTATAATTAACATTTCACACTGACTTGTTACCAAGAATAAGTTACGTTAATCAGGATATTTTGGTAAAAAATATTTAATGTATAGTGGCCCAAAAATTGGATATACACATTGTATTGTTTTATAATTGAGATGTGCTGTACTATTTGTAATTCACATATATTTTTTTTTTGGCTAAATAATTTACATATAGTATGATTTATTGTATATTATATATTTTATATGTATGTTTTTAATATTTTGTATGTCACCAATAAATAATCAATAAAAAATTAACTATAAAACTCATAAAAATAGTGTTATTTACCTCAAATTTTGTAAATTAAAGTTTGTTCATTTTCTTTTACTCAAGTAGCCGATAACGGGAATTAATATTGTATTTTTAGAAAAAAATTATATCCAAATATTTAATTTTATTGATAAAAACTAAAACGTTATATACACACACACATATATATGGAGCTCGAAGTTGAATTAGGTGATAAGATAGAACTAAATTAATTTAATCTAAGAAGAAAAAGAGTATTCTTGAAAATCATGGATGAGGTTCAAATAAACTTTTTCAACACAAGTTTTGGAAGATAAAGAAAAAGGTGATGAAGAATTGTAAATGTGCAGGCACAACAATTTTAGCAAGGCGATGGGTGGCAGGACCATGTCTAAATTAAGTAAGGTACCATTTAGTAATGATGAGGGAATGTGAATTTTTCTGATGAAGACATTCTTTTACATATTATTTTTAATTTATTATTATTAAATAATATGAAACATTAAAATTATAAGCTAGTTATGTAATTTTGTCTTTTGACAAAACTAGTTATAAGCTAATAATATGGATTGGGCCAAGAGCATAACTAAAAAAAAATAGTAAGTTAAATTGATAAAATGCAGGATTATTTTTGTGTGAATATTTTTGACATGCACCCACCAATCCTCCCTTACAATAGCAGGATTAGCGGATTAATCCTCTTTTATTTAAAAAAAATTATTATTTTATATTATTATCATTACTATATTTAAATTTTATTTATTGTATTATTTTATAATAAAATTTATTATTAATAATTTAATTTTTTATTTTTAAATTTAATATATTGTAAAAAAATAATAAATTAAAAAAAATAGCGAGTTCATATTAGTAAAATATTAACCCGCCTAAAAGTAAGTCTTTTTAAACCGACCTACCTTTAACTTAATATGTCGTAAACCAACTCAATTTTAGTAGATTGGTCGATATTACCATCCCTAATTCCGCGGCAAAAAAACCATAGAAATTATCTGGTGATAGTAAATGATAGATTTTCTTCCAAATAAATTATTAAGTACGTGAAGATACTGAAATCTAAACTACTTATTTAAGTGACTAAAACATAATTATTATTTCAATTTTTATTATTTTATTTCATTTTATTCTATATATAATTAGATATAATATTCATTTTCTTTTGGTTCTCCAGAATTTTTGCTTAAAGGTTCCTTAAGAGTTAAGATTCCATGAGATTTAATGACATTACCAAATATAAAAAAACAGCATCATATATATTAGGAGAAACTCCAGAATCCAGATCACTGGCGCAGCATTATATATATATATATTGCCCGGCGGTGGGAGAAGAAGCAAGGAAAGTAAGAGAGCACCATTAATAATCTCGAACCGGAGAAGACGGTTCATGTGTGAGTGATCAGGTTGTTTCCATAGACCGGACAAGACGGGGGTTCCGGAGTGGCAGCTCGGGTTGGGTGGGGACCGGCTGTGGGCTGACATGAGCCGCCTCCTCTCCTTCCTCTTCCATCAACAAGTCCTCGACGAACAGTTCTTACAGCTTCACCAACTCCAAGACCACTCCTCTCCCTACTTCATCTCCGAAGTTTTCTCCATTTACTTCCACGAGTCTGAGAAGCTCCTCTCCTCTCTCCGATCTCTTCTGTATATTTTTCTCTCTATATTCTCTTCATTCGTGTGTGTGTATATATATATATATTCTGATTATCGTTCCCACTAATACATTTGAAGAATGGATAAGGAGTTATCAGACTTGAAGAAAATGTTAATACATTTGAATCAGTTGGTGGGTAGCAGCTCCAGCATCGGAGCCAAGAGAATCCGAAACGTCTGTCTTGCCTTTGGTGCTTCTATTCGCCTCAACAACCGCCCTGGGTCTGTTCCGTATCTAAATTCCGTAGCTAGCTAATCTTCTGTTTTTTTCTGATGATACTTCTTATCATTTCTTCAAGTTTACTATCATATCAACATGCATTATTATTCATTACTCACAAACAGAAGTTGATAGAGTGTTTCTTATTGTTTTGCTTCATGGGTTCCATACATATTTTCAGATGCTGGAGATCTATGGAGATGCTGGAGCAGGAGTATTGCTATCTGAAGAACAAGTTACACGAGTTATTCCAGGTACTAAATATGTACTATGATCATTGATGAAGGCAGCTGTTTACTTGTAGATCATCAATTTCAATCTGATCATAATTTAATGCAGATAGAGCAGCAACGCGTTTTAGCGGCAGGAGTGAGATACCCAGCTGGTGCAGAATAATTAATTAAATTACAGTGTCTTAATTAAGTTGAATTAAATGATGCAAAAGTTGAAGGGGATGCTTTATTAGGGTTACCTTTTTTCATTTTTCTTCCTTTTTTTCTGGTTTTGTAAGAAAGAGGGGGTGAGCAAGTTCTGTACTTGGGGGATAGTTGGAATAGGAAAAGAAAGAGAAGAGGGTTGAAGGATCTGGCGTTTAGATTCTCAGGTACGAATACGTGGTGGCATCGTCTTCTTCTTCACTACTGTTCTTGTCTGTACCCCATTTTGAATCAAACTGAATCAATCTTGTCAATGTTTATATAGTTCGTACCTGCTAGTTGCTTTCATGTTATGTTTTACTCTACCAAATTAAAGTAGCTCTAGCAAGTTATTCATGTCGCTCTCTCGGCGAATTTAACAGTGCACGCCTATATATATACATATATATTCACATTTTCTTTTTCATTTCGACCGTACCGTATAATATTATATTATTAAGTGTCTAATTTTAAAATTGATAATTGTCTCACTTACTATAAATATAGAAATCGAGATATAAAAAAATTTAACAAAATTTTATTTGCCCATATATACATGTGCTTCAAATATATATATTTTTTTTAGTGGAAGTATGGATTTTGGCTTTCAAAATAATAGTTTTCCCTCATTTTAATTATTTCTTTTTTGAAATCTTATACCTCTAATTTAATTTAATTAAAGCTTACAAAAAATATCTGTTCTAAAATTAAACCTATTACTGTTAGCAGCTGATGTGTAAACTTAACGTAAATGGTGATCTAGCTTAAATCGAAGCTAGCTATTGCATCTAGGGCTTGTTTGGAAACTATCAAATTATGATTTCAAAAGTACTTTTATATCTAATTAAATTTCTCAAACATATTTATCTAAAATCACTTGTATCAAAAAGCTAATCTAAACACTCCTTTAATAATAGTTAAAAGAATGCTAGTTGAATAGTTAAAGGGAATGACAACCTAGGGCCTTATAAGAAAAATTATTATCAAATTAAAATATCACAACTCAAAGTTTCCAAATTAAGAATCCATTTTTCTATATTTTAACACTGGAATTTTTTTTACAAAAAATCTTGATCTATATTAACTTTCTTACGAGATTCTTACATGTCATTCTCACATTAATCTAACTTGATGACTCTCTTAAAACCAACATTACATGTGTGTAAGCAAGCATTAAACATTCACATATTAAACATCTAGAAAAAGTAAACTTACCAATCATTTTTGATACAGGCTTACTGACTAATATAGTCTAAATCCACCAGTTTTCCATATATCTAATGTGACATATTTTAAAGGCACCTGGGTCCCTAATTATTTTACTCTCTTTGGTATCAAATAGTTCTTAATGTAAGAGTTAGTTAATTTTTTTGATAGATTAAAAAGGCTAAATAAATTAATTATGACTAAATCTAACTTCTTAAGACGAATTTATTTTATATACTTCTTAATCTACCTAAATTAGTCAACTAACTCTTCTATTAATTATAATTAATTAATTAATTAATTAATTAATTTATCATAATCTATCTAAAACTTTAAGCTAAACTCTTATATTAAATATAAAACAAAGTTTGTTTTTTGGACAAACAAAATGGAATAGTTAAATTTGAAAGAAAAATCTGTACCATATTGATGAAGCTGATAATATTATCCGGTTTTTAATATAAGATCTATTTAATTAATTTAATTATATTAAAAGAGTTAGTTAAGTTAATTATTTATAGTGATTGTGTGTTAATTTTTTTAAAATATCCTATTTAATTATATATATTTAAATTATTTTTGATATAAATCTTTTAATATGTGTAATTATATAAAGATACTTTAAGAAAAAAAAATTAATTTTAAAAAATAAAATAAATTAACATTTTATATTTAAAATTAAATTAAAATTTATTTAACTCTTATAATACACGAGAGAGTAATATATTAAAATATGGATGGAGCCTTAATTTGAATGAGACCTGAGTTTAGAGAAGGGTCCAAAACAATGAAAATCTATCAGAAATATTGACGAGTACAAATTGGAGCATATGTGGCAGAGGAATCTCCAGAAGTTGATGGTCAAATTTTTTAGGAAAGTTGAGCAGATGAAGACAGACCCTATATTTGGGGATGTACATATACACACAAACACACACACACGTAGACACACATATGTGTATATATATGTATGTATATATGAGCAGTAAGAGTGCATGCAGTAGTAAACGATGACTCTCAGAGACTGCTCCATTTCCTGGAGCCTGACTAGTGTAGTCTAATCCATCTACAGTTACATTTTCTGTCTGGACAAGAAAACAAAATTAGGCCACATTTTATTATTGCTCAATTATTATTATTATTATTATTCACTTTTACTTTTCCCGTTTATTATTTTATTGAGAAAATTAAACTAGAGATGTAGTAACGAGAGTCGGAAGAATTTTATAAAATTGCTAATATATGAACTTCATTAATAAATCATGTAATGAGTGCAAGGGTCTTCCCTTTAAAACCCTGCAAATCCAATTTAGGAGATCCTCAAGGCGCTCTTGAAAATGTTAATTTCTGCTGTCTTGTTTGTCCTTACTAGGTATGAGGATTTTTATTTGTAGTTTATTTTCTTTATTTTTCTTATCTCTACTTCGTTTTGTCTTCGCCAATAGCGTTGCCTCATGGACTTATTTTACTGTGACTAATTTGTATTTGTTTTAACGTGTTAGTGTTGGAGGTCTTTTTTTAGGTATAAATCTCTTTTTATTAGAGATAATTTTATTTAAAATATTGTTGATTATAAAATATAAATATTTTTTTAAACGAGATTCGTACCTTATTTTCTCATATATCATGAGAAACTAATTTTTTTTCTACTATGCTGAACTCTATTAATTGTTATAAGTTTTTATTAGCTTAAGGGGTTTTTTGGAGCTGCTACTAGTTATACAGTATTGTCTATTAATTGTTATAGACTCTGGTCATTGCTCTTTTCAATCTATACAAGGTCTATTCGCTTTTGCTTTGTCTCTTGTTATTTTAGATGTTTTTATTAGTCATTGTTTTTTTTTTGTGCTTGTATAATTTTTCTTATAATGAAATTTTTTCTCTCAGATCAAACTGAAAAATAAAGGGGTGAAAAAAAAATTAAAAACAAAGGTATCTTGGAATACCTTATTTTGCTTTGCATCTCCATCTTTCTTCTCTTTATAAGTCAGGGTTAATTTCACACAATATAAAAAATTTAAATTTAAATTTTTATTAGAAGAGGTGAAATATTTAGTATCTGACAAATCGCTCGAACATAATTATTTTAAATAAAAAAATACTTATGTTTAGAAAAAAAGATAATAATAATAATAATTGATAGAATTAGAATTAATATATAGAGTTAATCTCTCACAATTTATCGAATTAAAATTTAAAATTTTATTGAGAAAAATACAAATAGCAACGGGGGTTATAATTAGTAGAACGGGTACGAAGGGATGGAAGATGAAGGAGGGAGGGGGGGGGGTCTGCCACAGAGGCTTTTGGGGGATATAGAAGAGGAACCAAAATAAGTATAGTCGTTCCACTAACTCACTGATTAAGTCAAAATTTCAACATTTCTTTTCCAGAGGGAGAATGATGGTATACATAAATATTATGGGAAGAAGTTAATAATTTTAAATGATCATGAATTTTTAAAATTTCGGAAAAGAACCAATTTTTTTTTTTTAAAAAAAAGAGTAAATAATGAACACAAATCACTCAATTGCAAAGTTTGAAAGACCAGTTGCAAGCAGTTATAAATTGTGAAAACTCTGCATATCCCAGAAGCTGAATTGCAAAATGTTGGAAGCTTAATATATTGTAAATAGTGGATGATTAGTTGCAACTCACTTATTAATTATAAAAGTCTTATAAATTTCAAAATCTTAATTATAAAACCAAAGGACTCAATTCTAAAAGTCAGAAGATTAATTGGCTAAATTGTTCTACTTTTAAAATTGGATTTTACAACTCCATCCCACGATTTATAACTCATTTGTAATTGATCTCCCAAAATTTACAATTGAGTTTGTGCCAACTGCACAAGGGATTTTTTTCCCAATTTACTTTCTTTTTTTAAAACCTTGGTTCTTCTATGTAATTTTTAAAATTTCTAGTCCTTTAAAATAATTAAATTTCTTCCATGGTTTTTACAGAGGGGGAATGTCTCAACTTACCTCGTCCTTCACTTATTCTCTCCATCATTAGATTAACTTTCCAAACAAACCCTTAAATAAGGATATATATATATATATATATATATAGTGAAAAAAAGAGGTATTAAAAAATCCCTCATATATTTGCGGGAGTTTCTAATTCAGGTTCTCTAAATTAGCTCTTCATGAGGTTTTTCATAAAGACTAAATTTGTTGGTATCACGTGGACTTATTTATTTGCTTTTTTATTACTTCCTTCCTTCCTAATTATAAAATTTAGATATGGGTTATGTTTGTTCCTAAATATAAAATACAAATTTATTTCTCAAAATTATAATGAATTTTAGATAAACTAATACACAATCATTACAATTAATTAATTTATTTAATTTTATTTATCTAATCAAATTAGTTAAATATATCTTATAATTAAAAATGGAGGAGGGAGGGAATACTATTTAACTAGAGATTGTAATACAAATCATTTCCCTCTTCATAATATCAAGTTGTAATATAAATGGATTTAACACAAGTAAAAGATAAATATTAATACCAGTTGGGAACTGTTTTTCTCTTATCAAATATTGTTTATATTGAGAAATTATATGGAACGAGTTATTTATTTATTTATCTATTGTTACTATAATCTTTTGTGCTGATATTTATGGTAAAATACTTACAAATAGAGATTATGTATAAGCGGTGAGACCCAGAAAGGAACTTTTTTTTTTTTTGTTTAAAAGAGGTATTTTGAAATACCTCATATATTATTATTAATGCTTGGGTTTGAGTTCGGGACCTCCGAATTAAATTCTCATGAATCTACTATAAAGATTAAGTTCGTCATTATTATTTTGGAGATCTATTTATTTATTTAACCATTCATCATAATACAAGTCCAGTGCTGATTATAATGGGAATATTAATATAGAAAGATATTTATTAATACCTCTTTAATTGAAACTTTTTCCCCTTCAAAATTTTGAGATGAGAGGGTAAATTAAAGTATGCATTTTGAATTTTGAAATTTAGAAGAATGGAGGAAAAGGAATTATGAGAAGAGAGGTAAGAATGATAACACTATAAGAGGAGAATAATCCCTTTTCAAGTCACTTCAGTGCTATAGTGAGTCATAACCTAGTATTGTTTATTATATATATAAAATAATAATAATAATAATAACTAAACTCATTTTATTATATAAAATTAGCTATATAAATAGTATAATATTATTATATTTTATTAACAATTAAATTTTTAGATAAATTATAAATTAAAATACTATCATCGATAATTTTATTAAATATTTTTTCCGATCAACATAATATGGAAAAAAAAGGGACAAAAGGTCTCTAATGTTTTACCATCTAATCATCCTTAAAATTCCTCAACCTTCTAAATAATTTTTTATTATTATATTTTATATAAAATAAGTGACATCTTGATATTTAATAAAAAATTGTGCAGTTTTAAACTCTTTTATAATTTTTTAAAGAAATATACTCTAAAATTGTTTTGTTTTGATTTATTTTTTAAAAAAATTATAAAAAATAAAATTGCACTATTTTTTTATCTGTAAGATATCAAAATGTTAATTATTTTTATATAAAATTTAATAATAAACCCGCCCGTATTCCCTCCTTGACACAATCCTACATATTTTCTTGTAGACCACAAACGTATGGACTAAAATTTGGGCCCAATAATGGTCTGGGCTCATAAAAGTCTGGCCCAACAAATGTGTGTGCAATATTTTTGGATTGGATCTAATTGAAGGGATTGATCTCTCATAAGGTGACTAATAAGAGTTCGAATTTCTATTAGAAAAAGTGATCATATTTAGTGCCCGACAATGCCATAAATAAAATTTCTTCTAATAAAAGAATACATGATATAGCAAGTTACATAGAAGTTTCTTAAAAATAAAATGGTGGGTCATATTTTGTAGAGAAAAGTTATGTTTATTAGATGCATTTACACAAAATAGTAAAACTCTGTTTCATATATGGATGAAATTAAAAAAGTATTTATTTATGAGTCAAAACTTGACCGTTGAATGAACGTTTAAGAATTTTTCCAGTGCTCCATAACTCTTTTCCTTAAGTATGGTTTTCTTCATTTTCTGCGCCCCCCCCTTCCCCAAACCCCTTCTTAAATTGTTTACGCCTTTTAAATTTTTATTTTTGTATGAAATTTATATTATATACAATATATCAATTTCAGTCATTTAAAATTAAAATGCCCCGTGAAAAAGAGAGGTATTTTGAAATACCTCTATCAGATGAATTTCCCTTTCTTTCTTCTTTTTGGGGTCACCAGCATTTGAACCTGTGCTCGAGCAGTTCACTGCCAAGCAATGAACCACAGAAGCACAACTCAGCTGGTGCGAGAGATTACAAAATAAAACTAATAGTCATAAAAGTAGACAGTAATTCGTTCTAAACTTTAGCAACACTCCCACATGTTTTTGGCGAGCGCCGAACAAATGGACTGACTATGGGTCCAAAACTGGGCCAGGCCCATAAAGGATGGACTGACCGTTTCGTAATATTAGAGGACCAGCCTGCACTCTCACACAATTGGTAATCCGCGGCGAGGGGATTAGTAATTCTACTAGCAGCAAATACCCTGATCTGCGTAGGCAGAAAATTTTCGTTGAGAGACTCACCCACCATAACCAGGTGCGCGACGCGGGTCGGATCCGGATATAGTCGGGGCAAAGCTCCGGTGAACCGGGTGGGCAACCAAAAAAAAAAAATACCCTGATCTCCACAACCCAGAGATCGAGGTGTTTGTTGTATTATCTTCTGAAGGCTGTTCAATGAGATCGAGAGCTAGTCAGCACAACCGTTAGTTTCCATGTAAACAATACAAAAGATGAAAACCCAATTTTGCACAAGAAGCTCACTTATCTCTTTTTTATTATGATTTAGAGGAAGTGGTTCTAATAGAAGTGATCAGAGGAGCAAACAAGCTTGTAGAAAAGAACACAAAGGCGCGTTGAGGAGTGCATATTATCCACAATCAAATAAATGAAAATGGGAAAGCCGAAAGGTAGGAGATGTCTCTAAAAGGGCCAGCAATTGGAGGGACCCGACACGATGGCCAACCACCGTTTCATTCAACTCGCTTTTCTTTCACACAATTTTTGTTGTTGTTGTTCATCGTAGTCAAAGCACAACTTTTCTGATGGGGCCACCACTCGCCACTGTGTTCCTGCTGTTTGATGTTATGTCATTAGCTAAAAGCCTTTCAACTCAGCCGACACATTTGAGTTATATAATCAAAGCATCATTTATATAGAATATGTTCAAACAATTTAGTTTGGTGAATTCTCTTTTTTTTATCTGAAAAGTAGATTTCATTATAAGCAAGATGGATACAAACACCAGATTATCAATCAGATAAAGTAAAGTAAACAAAGATTAAACTAAAGGATACCAAAAAATAGAGATAAAGTAAAGTCGAATATAACCTAAACTCCATGGATTATTGAGTTGAAGAGGGCAATAACCAATTTTTATCTATTATGATCACAGAAAAGGCCATCCACAATCTTTGGTGTCAATGCTGCAAAACAAGTATCTCCAAACACCCTTATATTAATAGGAGGAGAAGAAAACAACTAAAAGTTAATAAAAACAATTTTGATCCTAAACAAATAACCGTAAATATAAATCAGCCACCACCATAATAAAAATTAATCCAAATGAAAAGATTATTGCCGAAACAAAACAACCTAAAACATATGAGAAATAGAGAGAACGAAAAGGAGCAAACAAGACACTATGAGGTGTTGCTAGAGAGCTCCAACCTTCACAACTCTAAGACGAACTCATGGTTCATGGGTGGCTGCAACCTAATCACCAAAGGTCGTTCCAGCAGCTTCTAGAGGATATTCTAAGATGGGTATTGTAGCAATTTGAAGTGGGGATCTTCATCGTCTCTCCCTTCAGCCAACCAAATCTTCAGAAGAAAACCCCAAATCTTTAGATTCTTCATACGCACAAGGAGCTGACCAATCTTTAGTGTTAGAATAAGAATCTCACCGGCGGTCTCTTTACCGATCGTTGCCATTCGTATCGCCTTCACCAAACCACCAACATCTCGCACCTAGTCAAATCCCAAGCGCCATCATAATCTTCTCTATCAAAATGTCACAAGGAAGATGATCAAGAAGAAAGAACAAAAACTTAGGCCTACCCTAGGAAAATGACAAGGACAAACTCTCTGAAAGAAACCCTAAACACAAGCGGCTAGGAGAAAGTAAAGGAAATTGGCGCCGAGCGAGGTAAAGTGAATTCAATAGTTACGTTCATCCTCTCTACACAGTGGTGGTGAGCAAGGTAAAGCAAATTAAGATCAAAGTTCAATTGGATTAAGATATTTTGCTAGTGTATGTAGTTTCCAGTTAAATATGATAATATGGAGTCATCAAACATTGGTACTGCTTAGTTGAACTAATTAATCTTTGCTCGTTTTTCATATAAAAGAAGCCTTACTCATAAAAGTCCAATATAATTTGTTTTGATATTGAGACTTGAGTTATCCTAATAATGAGGGCGGCTCTCATCCTTTGAAAGAGGGAGAATTTTGGACAAGTTGTGAGTGTGACGGTGGATATGTATAATATAAAATAATATCAGAGACAGAGAAGACGAGTCAGGGTACTAGTACTTTCGTAACAATAATATGAGTTTCATCGTAAAAAGTAACCTACGTTAGATAATTTGAACGATTATGTCATTCTTGTTCTAATTTTATAAATTTATGAGTAACTTTATACTTTCAAAGAGTATATATACAGTCTGTTTAGATAGAATTTAAATTTAAATTTAAAAATTTTAATTTAAACTAAAAGTTAAATAAATAGCCTTAAAAAATCTATAACATCTTTTAAATCACATATTTTTTATAATTTTTTTTTTAAAATTAAACCAAACAAGACCCATGATGTTGGACACGCTTCGAGTAAAAATTTATTGATAATTTTACACATTTACCCTTATATAAAAACCATGGTGTGGCTTTTACTTGGCGAAATATAATTGATTAATCAATCAGTATTTATTCCCCTTAAGGCCAATTAATGAACCACTTATAGTACAGTCAAGAGTAGTACGAAAGCGAAGTCATTCACGTGCTACCTTCATGAGTGGAATAAATAAAATCATGTTTGAATTTATTAAGAGCTATTGAATTTGAAAGGTGGTGGCTTGCATTTTAGTCTAAAGTGTGTGTGCGACTTTGGGAGCCTGCCCTTACAATTACCTATGGGACACTTCTTCCGGATTCAATATTCCAGAACTCGCTCGATTTCACGATTTGATCCCAGTTTTTGAGCAAAAATCAAATAATAAAAAAATTAATTAGTTTGGTGAAATTATATATATATATGTAAAATTTGGTTTGATTCAATTTTAATACTAATTTGTTTGTAAGATTGGTTTTAATTTTTGTCATATGAACATTGGTTTTCTTGCTCTTTTTATAACAAAATCTTCCAATTTTTGTAACTATCAAATTTACAAGTGAAATATATTTCTGCCAGCTACTAAATGCATTTTCATTTATTTTTGTTTTTTGATTATTTTTTATGTCGTAAATTCATGATCATCTAGCGTGTTTTTTTGGCTCTTTACGAAGTCCTCCTTCTATGTCATTCTCTCATTTGATTTGGGATGGGTGTGATTCAAGTTTGGTTCAAACCAAATTAGATTTAAAACAAATCAAACTAAATCTTAATTGCAGTCGATTTAGCTATTGGTTTCTTTCCATTCAATTGATTGTGTGGTTTAATTTGTCAAATTTGAACATCCTTATATATATACCTAGAGCCTTTTTATTTCTATATTTCTTTTACTACACAAAAATTTATATGAGTTGGGTCTCAAAACTCATTAGGGCCAATATATGTTCTCAAACTCAAAAAATACTTATAAAGGATATTTATACCGTTCATTAACAAAATTTTTACATTAGTTGTGAGATTTAAATTTAAAATTTTATAAGTTATAATAAGTTAACTTTTTATCTATTGAATTAATTTTTGTTGACAGAACCATTTCATTTCTCTAATTGCATGATTCTATATGATTCAATCAAATACAAATCACGTTCATTGTTTCCAAATTACCTTTCTCAGTTTGGTACAAAATATATAAATTATGGTGGAGATATACATGCATGAATGAATCCAGAATCCTTCGTCTTATCACGTCTTACGTAACATTGAATCCTAATTTTAGTAAGTTTGTCATCCTCATGAATTTGGCAAAGTTGGGGAGTTTTCAGTTATGCACCTAACTTTTCCCACAATTAAGCAACAAATTTGCACATCTTGTTTCGTATGCTATCCATGCATATATTAATATACCCGCATATGGATCTTCTAAAACCAAATACATATACATATTAGGTTCGAATTAGGTTATATATATTAAAAAAATTTGTTGAGAGGTATAAAATATATTTCAGTAATTTTTAAATATAAAAAAAATTAATTAATAATATTTAATTATTAGTTGGGGATATGATAAATATTAAGAGATTCATGTAATTGAATAAAGAAATATTTTTTATTTCTAAATAAAACAGCAACGGGCCAAATTAAAAACACACACACACACGAGTCACATTTGGACAGGAGAAAAGAAATTGTGCGCGGAATCTAAAACAAGGCTGCAAACATATGATCTCCCCCGCATAAAATCTCCGTGCATATGAGCGATGGACACGTGGCACCAAGTGGATGGAGACTAAACAACTCAGCCGCCTTCTCAAGTCGTTTCATTTCACTCACGCGTGTTCCCGTAACCACTCATCTATATCTTACTTTCAACAAAATACACTGCACATATAACTGTATATGTAGGTCACATCTCTGCCAACACAAAGATCTTTTCCCCTCTACAACTCATGAACCACTCAAATTTTTTCTCCATAATTTCTAATTTTTATTCTTTACTGTTAATTAATTAAATCCAGGACAATTGCATTTTTTTAATAAAAAATAATATATAAATAAAGGTACAATGATACAACCTTGTTAACCCCTTGTCTCATAGAACAAGGGTTGTCGAGTTTAAAAAGAAAATATGTTTATGAATATAAAAATTATATTAGCTGAGGCTGTTCACTAATATATATATATATATCCTCACGTTGTGATTTTGACATATGTTGATGTAATTATTTTACATTTGGGGGACTGTCCTATGTTAATTACTACCACATTGACAACTCATCTACATCCACGTGTCAAAATATGGGCTTCCGAGTTCTCTGCGCCTTCCTTTTTTCTTCTTCTTCACCTTTCCAACTCCTACATATATACATGGCGCCTCACTCAACTCTTACTTCATCCTCCGTAATAGTCGTCGCCGTCGTCTTCTCCCTCACTCTCTGGTTTCACTTCGACGTCCTCCTGGAGATCTTTCGCAGTCTCAGGAATTTCCTCTACAACAGACCCAACACTATGAAGTTCAAAGAGGTCTCTCTCCCTCAAGATTGCTATGTCTTCAAACAAGAAACCCACCTCACCGTCCTCAAAACCTCCCTCTTCTTCGCCGGTGACGGCTTCACCGTATACAACTCCCACGGCCAACTCGTCTTCCGTGTCGACTCCTACGGCCCCCAATCCCGCCTCCAAGATCAAGTCGTCCTCATGGATCCCCGCGGCCGCTGCCTCCTCACCGTCCGGCGCAAGGTGCGTAATCCTCCTGTCCTTCAATGATTATTTTAAATGATAGATAGATAGCTATGTTCCATATATGCACTCAAAGGTTTGGTGTTTATTTTAAATGATCATTTTAAATCCGAATGAACTCAAAGGTTTGGTGTTTGATTTGTGAATGCAGAGGCCGAGTTTGCATCGACGGTGGGAGGGATTTAGAGGGGAGAGGGTGGATGGTGACAAGCCGATCTTCTGCGTGAAGAGATCGTCGATGATCGGAAGGGCGAGGACAACGGTGACGGTGGAGGTGTATGACGGCTCCGGGGAGGAGTACCAGATCGAAGGGTGTTTCTCGCAGCGGAGCTGCAAGATCTATAACGCGAAGAGGAAAGTGGTGGGGGAGATTCGACGGAAGGTGGACCCCACCACGAATGTGATGCTGGGGAAGGAAGTGTTGTCGCTCTGCGTTAAGGCAGGCTTTGATGGGGCCTTCGCTATGGGATTGGTCCTGGTTCTTGATCAGATGAACGGTGAGAGTTATGTCGACAGTGGAGCACCAGGGCGTGTGGTGCACCCTTCCGCAGAGTATTAATTTGACACACTAATCTCGAATCTCTGGATTTTGTATGGAGTCCCTCTACTTTTGACGAGGAAGCTCTTCTTCTTCTTGATGGCAATACCATAGCCTGCTGGCCATAAACAGATCAAAGCCATCTTGTAAATTTTATAGTGATCATATATATAGAACTACATCATTTTTATTGGCTTTGATATATCGTAATGTCTTCTTAAAGCCTAATTAAAGATGCTTTTAGATAGATAGCTATGGTCCATATATGCACCATTCAACGACTCTTAATTAGAAAGTGTGAGAGAGATACATGCCCTCTAAGAAATACTCCTCTCGTCCTAGATAAAATAATAGCTAATTAAACTAATTAATGAGTTAATTTTAATTCTAAATATAACATTTTAACCTATTTTAATTTTTATATATTTTTTTAAATTAATTTACTTAATTTTTATTATAAACTGATATGTAATATAATTTTATTTAAAAAATTAAATCATATTTATTATAATTAATTAATTTTTTTTAAAGAGGAGTGGAGTATAAAGCAAGAATCATAACAATATAATATCATTATCACTTTAACTAGAAGGATTCATTTCCATCCTTTCTTCTGCTAATGCTACTCAAAACTCATTCCCTAATCGCCAATTTTTTTTTTTTTTTTATAATTACTACTTTTGCACTTGACTACTTTGTATTTATGTTCTTTGTTTAACGGTTTCAGCTTTACTATTGGAGTATCTTATTTTAGTTTAATTAAATCGTGAGTATCTTCTAGCTAGTTTCTTTTTTAGTTCCAATTCTCCGATCTTGTTACATATATATGGGATTTATTCTTTCAGCTTTTCTTTTCCTCCCTCTCTGCTTGAATATCGGTTTGATTTTACAACCGACTCTATTTGCTTTATGAAAAATTGTCGTAGCTATGACAGGGAAACAGAGAGTTTTAGTCAGCCTAAGAGAATCTTTTTTATTTGTTTAACTCAATATTCAAAAATATGTTTAACATGTACAAATACTAATAATAATATTTGAATTTAAGAATTGAGGAATTGTGGAATAAAGGGCTAGAATAAAAGAGATGCCATATATATATATATATATATATATATATATATATATATATATATAGGCTTCAATAATTGACTAATTAGCTTGCCTTTTGCACTTTTGTTTGACTCTAGCTAATTGAACAAGAAATTTGATGCTTTGTATACGGCTTTATGTTATTTAAGAGGGATCCTCAAGAGTGATCAGCATGCAACATCAACATGGAAGAAAGCAAAAGGAAAAGAAATAAGAATCAATTTACTTTATCTCTATCACACTTATATTACTATTATTATATAATTCATCAATTTTTATATCCTCTCTCTCTATGTACTATAATAATATTACCTATAGTCCTTAATATAAGATCTATTTAACTAATTTAGATAAATTAAAAAAATTAGTTATTTGTAGTAATTTTACGTTGGTTTTCTTAAATTACCCTCTTCTCATAATAAAGACTAGAAAATGAACATTCACAAACTAGGGCATAAAGTTTGGAATAACGGCAACTAATTAAGAATCTTGCATAGGGCTAGATGTAAAATCAGGATCTGGATACAACTAAAATTTCTATATTTATAACTTGAAGGTCCATTATTTGAATATTAAGTAAAAAAAGAAGAAAGTGATGAGGTTTGCTTAGTGGCTAGCTAATTGATGAAGGTAACTAAGAAAAAAACAAGAGTAGAGATTCAAATTAAAGTGATCGAGCATCATGGTTGAAAAGAATATAATTGGGCGCGTAAGGTGAAAAGATAGCAATGAACAAAAGTGATGTATCATTATTTTCTGTTGATAGTTAAACGCCACAAAGACATATAGATTCGAAAGGCACACACACGCGTACGTTCATATTCTCTATAGCTCATGAAATAACATCCAACTCATAAATACAGCTTCTCAACCGTCGTTGTTTCAATACTTCGCCCAACTCCAAGATTCCCTTCGCTTTCATATTAAACCCTTTCATATTCATTCATCTCCAGGTGTTGAATCTATCATGAATTCAACCTCCAATCGTTTAAACTGTAATGCAATGTTTGGTGTGCATCATAAAATTGTTTTTTAGAAACCATCAGGCATTGGTCTTAGTAGAATGGATTTTGGCCGCTTAAATACGAAATCTCGAATTCGAGTATGTGTGAATGCAAAAATTACGTTTAAGATATCTATCTCCAATTGAACCAGACAATGCTTGAATCTGACACAGTCAAATATCTATACAAAAAATAAAATGTTTTTTAGAAAGAGGGAATACACCAATCCCATTTCTTTTTTATGTACATTTCTCATTTCCTTTCTAGAAAACAATACCAAATATTGCACAAGAGTGCTCACATATTAACTACATATATATATATGGTTAATGTCTAATTTTACCTTAAAAATTATTATGTAAGAGTAATATTGTGTTAAAAGTTTTTTTGGATTCAATATCGTCCTAAAATATTAAAATGGGAGCAATGTCGCCCTTAGCTATTAAAAATATTTAATGGTGATTAGCGTTAATTTTTAAACAGTTAGGTCAACTTTATTCACTTTATAATATTTAAAGGGTAATATTGAAGCTATACAAATTTTTGAAGTAACATTGCTCCTATATATACAATTGTGAGTTACAGCGTAGCAATTTCAGCTTTGTATAGTAAAGGTAGAGAATGAGAATTTGGAGAGAAAAGGGAAGTGTAGAGGGAATCGTATTCCTTATTAAAATTTAGTGTTGGTGGGTAGCCTGCCATTGGCATGCATGACGATGAAGGAATATCCCTCCACTACTAATTGATTATTGATCAATCATCCCATGTTACAGTACATCTCCCACATTCATATGTCAATTACTTGAGAACAGCGCAGTTACTTATGGGAATGCTGGGGCTTCATGAGTTTTGTCATAATCAAGATTATTATTATTATTATTATTATTATTATTATTATTATTATTATTATTATTATTATTGTTATACCTATATATGTATGTGAGGCCATTGATGACAAGTTCAACTAGCTAGCTTCCTATAGCCATGACTTGCTTGTGTCTATCAATATTCTCTTTAATGCCTATTTTGGTTCCTCCTTTCACTTACACATTATTCGGGCTTATTTAAGATGGTGTTGATTTCTAGGTACTCTAAAAACATTTCAGATTCAAGTTGGATGCAAAAACATGATGTTTGGCTTGGTTCTAGGGGCGGCTGAATTTTAATTTTGTCCAAAAATTACTTTAAAATTGAAATACTCTTCTGGTCCTTAATATATGACACAATTAGGGAGTTAATTTTAGTTCTAAATGTAACATCCTAATTTTTATTTTAAAATTTAAGTAATATTAGCAGAAATTAATTTATAGTAAATGAAATTTATATCTAATTATCTAAGTAAAGAGAATTTATCTTAAGTGTAAATTATAATTACAATAAAGATTATATTAAAAAACGGAAATGAATTCAAAGTTTAAAAAATTATTAAGTAAATTAAATGAATAAATAATATAATAATAGATATTGAAAAAATTTAAAATAATTAATTAAATAAAAAAAGGTGCTAAAAGGGCCGTGCTCCCTTTAATTAGTTAATTATGTTATTAGTAGAGGAATTTCACACTAAATATAAGATATATTTATTATATTTATTATTATTTTTTTAAATTATTCCTATTCACACTCTCTTACAATAATCAAGTAAGAAAGGGAGGAAATGAGTTAAAGATAGTTATGATATTTAAAAAAAATATGTTATATTAATAAACTTACTTAATTTAATTAAATTAATTAAATAGATCCATAGGATTATTTTTTTTACTTTTGACTTTTTTTTTTTAAATTTAAACATTATAAAATTGACTTTTTAGTATATTATTTAAACAAGTTTTTTGTTTAAACCGATTTTTTTTTATAAAAGTTTATGCAAACATAAATTATATTATGTTAATTGAATTTTGCTCCAACTTTAAATTATAAAAGTAAGATAGAGTAAAGTCACCTTTATTGACGCTAATCCAAACATGCAAATGATACAAAATCCTAATAGCGAACTAATAGATTCTAGAATTAATTAGACGGTGATGGTGTGTGTGTATGTAACTCATGAACGTGTGAGCAAACCCCCTCCATCAACATGATATAATAAAAAAAGCATATTATTTATGTATAGCTGCCTATAACACAGAGATACATACTCCAATGTCGCCACTTTATTCTGATACTGTCCCCTTGCATGCATGAATACTTTTGTTGTGCAACTTTTTTCCCATTTTCAACTCTCCCTTCTGAAAAATGCCCCATGAAATGAATCTTATTCCCCCATTCATGATTTCAACTAAAGCCCAAAAAAAAAAATCTTTTATTTATAAGTCCAAACCTCTCTTAATTTTAGTAATTAAAGGGCACAAGTGCCTATCTCTATTTTAATATTCGAGAGAGAGCCCTTCTTTGAGATGATCACGAATGGTATCAATAAAGTCAAAATTTACTTAACATTATCAACATTTTAATAGAATGTGAATTGCATTAATATGTTTACGCAAGTCAAATAGTTCTACTACGTGTGTAAGAAAAATATACTACGACAAATATATTAAATTTCAAATGTTCTTATATTTGACCTTATATACAAATTAAAAAATATACAGGAATAATCTCTTTAAATGGGGGAAAACTAACCGATATAACTAAACCGAAATTATATTTAAAAAAAACAATTATTCTCGATCTGCAATATCAAATTCACTTATCTTGATTTTGTCTTTTTATAGGTACATGTATCTTTAAAAATAATTCTATTCGAGATATTATTGGGCACTAAATATAGATACTTCTCTCAACGAGGATCTAAACTTTGGTATACTATATTATGAAAAACTAATCCCAACCCTCTGTAGTTATCTTGATTCTTGATCAATAGTAAATTTTTATTTTTAGATAAACATAGGATATCTATCGTCAGAAGTAGTGACTAATCTTTTCATACTATAGACTTACTGAAAGGACTTTAATACTATGATACTTTCTTCATACGCCTAATCAAGGATCAAACCAAAACTAGATGCTTAAGGAATCTTTTTCTTTCTTTTTTTAACACGCAGCAATTCTTCAACAAAAGGTCTTAGACTTTCATGACCCAACAATCTTAGAAGCTCATCTTACCTTACGAGTAAACCCACCAAGCCAAAAGACAAAAAAAAAACGTCAAAATACATCTTACACCTCAAACTAATTTTAGAAAAGTAAAAGGAGCATCAGAGACAAAAGAGTGATGGCGATTGTTCTCTCAAGTTCTATTTCGATTGGTGTACCTTCTTCTCAGGAGGAGGAAAATTTACTGATACGTAGCTCTAAGAAAGTTAAGAATGACAGGATTAAGGAAGGAAACGAGAAGCTTTTTTAGAGTCACTGGCCTAAACTAGGTGCAAAAGAAAATGAATATACTCAAGGTGGACCTTCCTTTGCAGAGAAGCTTAAAGGAGTAGATGTGTCCAGCGAACATTCTGAGGATGAGATGGAAGGAGGAGATGATGGAATGGATTCAGATGATACATTGTCAGAGTCATCGAAACAGGGAGAACTTGGAAAGGATGAGCCTATATGCAGAACTATTGAAGATCCTACTAGAAATTTTTCTACTTTCTCTTTCTCAGGAAAGATGAAGAAAAAGCTTTACAGAGCATGGAGGAAAGCACTCATAGTCAAATTGCTTGACAGAGATATTGGATTTAAAGCTTTACAATCAAGATTACAATCCATGTGGGGGAAAAATGGTGTATTAAGTGTAATCAATATTAGACATGGATTTTATGTGGTTAAGATGACAAACAAGCAAGACTATTTCAACGTGTTAACTGGGGGTCCCTGGATGATCTAAGATCACTATCTCACAGTGAGGCCTTGGGAACCAAATTTCAGACCAGAGAAAGCCACTATTAACAAGGTAGCAGTGTGGGTACGTATGCCTAAGGTATGTTTAGAATACTATGATGAAGAGGCACTCACTATTATTGGAAACCGAATTGGGCAAACAGTGAAAGTAGATATGAACACTTCCTGTCAATTAAGGGGTCATTACGCGAGAATTTGTGTTCTTGTTGATCTAGAGAAACAACTGATGGATGGATTCTCTTTAGATGGGGAAGATTATTATATGGAATATGAGGGTCTTCATATGCTCTGCACTAATTGTGGTATTTATGGTCATCGGAGTGATTCTTGTGCAAACAGAACGCAGAGGCAGGAAGTAAATGAGAATGAAACTAATAGAAATCAACCACATCCAGGAAACTTAGAGAAGTCGTCGAATGAAGAGTGTACAAACCGAGATCAGTGGAAAGTTGTGCAGAAGCCTCGCCGACAAAGAAAATCGAAGGACAACAGGACTGAGTCAACTTGTCGGGAAACTAGAGGTTCTCGTTTTGGAATCCTAGCCGAGGTGGAAAATCTGGAGAAGAGAATTAGTAAAGTAGTGGACTGGGTTGAGTTAGGGACTTGGGATTGCCAAAGACTTGCTAATATTATACCAAGTGAGGCATTCCAGCAATTAATAAGTATGTTACTAGCTATGGAAGAAGCGGGTAATGATTTAATGATTTGGAATGCTACAAATAAGGGCTTCTTTACTATTAAAAGTGCCTACTATCTTATTGAAAAATAAGCAGAGAATCATTTGAGATCTACTTACAAAGACATCTGGAAATGGAGGGGTGTGGAGAGTATTAGAGTCTTCATGTAGATTGCATTTAATAACCGACTTCCTACTAGTGAGTGGAGAAGCAAGTGGTCTTTAACTTGTGCTTTATGTCAATACTGCAGGGAGGACATAGAAGATATTTTGCATATACTACGTGATTGTTATTATGCAAGACAACTATGGAGTCGGTTAGTTCATCCCAGGTTTTATTCTTCCTTCTTTAGTGCTTCGTTAAGAGATTGGTTTACTTTCAGTCTTAGAAGGGAGTTAGGAGCTGATGGTACTTCTAATTGGGGCCTCATCTGAGGGGTTTCTATTTGGAGTCTTTGGAAGTGGCATAATCAATGTACTTTTGATCAAGAGTTTTCCAAACTTTCAAACCCTTATTTGGTTATTATGCAAACATGGAAATGATTTGTGCAGAATCAACAAGCTTATCTACCTAATGATCTCATGGTATCAAATACAACTGTATGGCAACCACCTCCATTGGGGTGGATTAAGTTAAATGTTGATGGAGCCCTAACTAAATCACATGGTAAGGCAGGATGTGGTGGAGTCATTCATGATCATTGAGGAAGTTGGTTATTGGATTTACAAATAAATTGGGTATATGCAGTGTGATTGAAGCTGAACGGTGGGCTGTTTATAGAGGTTTAAAAATAGTTTCAGATCTAGGATTTAAGAATATTATTCTTGAATCCGATGCCTTAAATGTTGTCAAGATGTTATCAAATCTAAACTCTGATAAATGCAGTTTATTGGTCTCGCAGATACATGCACTTCAAAAGTTATCTTGGGAATTGAAAATTCAATATATACCTAGAGAGTAGAATAAACTTGCGGATACCCTTGCTAAGGAAGGTTTGGCTAACACGACAATATTGCATTCTTGCCCTTCACACTTGAAGCCACTATTTGATACGGAGTGTTTGGGAGTTAATAGTTTAGTTTTTGAGTAATTTTGGGCGTTAAGCCCTCTTCTTTACCAAAAAAAAATTAGAAAAGTAGTTAGCACCTTAAAATATTTAAGGGTGTAATTAGCACCCCAAACTAATTTTAGAGCTGCAATTAACACCATAAAGTATTTAAGGGTGAAATCAACACCCCAAACAAATTTTGAAAACATAATAAACACCTTAAAGTATTTAAATTGGCACATTTTTATCCATTTGCTAACAAAAATACTAAATTTTGTTTGATACATGCCACATAAACTTTTTATTTTGACATATTATTGTTTAAAATGCCACATATGTAATATTATTTTAATAAATTTTACTAAATAAACCATAAAATTTTACTATATTCACATATGAATTCTATACAATGTTAATTTTAGGGTTTATTCAATACTTTTGTTTAAACAATATAACATATGTGATCTTTTAAATAATAATGTGTCGAAATAAGAAGCTCACGTGATATAGATCGGACAGAAATTTATATTTCTATTAATGAAAGGGTATAATTATACTAATTTAAATATTTTAGAGTGCAAGTCGTATTTTTAAAATTAGTTCAGAGTACTAATTATATCTTTAAATACTTTAAGATATTGGTCACACTTTCAAAATTAATTTAAGATGCTAATATATTTTTAAATATTTTAAAATATTAATTATTACTCTAAAATTAATTTTAGACACTAAATGCACCTTTAAAAAAAAACACAACAAATGATGATAAATAAATCTCAGGAATCTGCTGCTATGTTTTTCGTGGCTTCTCAGGTTTCACCACTGGCATTAAATCCTTAATTCCACCTCACAAACTATATTTTGGACGGATAAAACAGACGAATTTGATTGGGCAATGAAGCACATAGAACACAAATCCGTACAGTGCCGCTAGTCAATGACCTGCTCCAAACTATCAGACTGTCCTGGTTCAGAAATCATATCGGCAAAAGACAAGTGAGCTTGCAAATTCACGTACTCGTGTAAAACTAAATCCCTTAGCTTCTTTCTGAAACACAGTGAAGCTAGATTCACCAAAATAAAGCTAACCATCGCAATCAAAAAATTACAGTAAGGAGAGCGAGTGATGAGGCCCTCAACCTTAACCACCACTTTTTCTCGCTATGCATGTGCAAATTAGATGATTAACATCGAAGTTTTACAGTCTACAATCTAAAGCCTAAGCTAACAGAAGGTACATGTCTCCAATGATTTCCTAGGTACAACCACCCGAATGAACAAAAATAACAGACTACAGTCATCCATCATGTCTCAACATACAGAATTACAAAAGTCAAAGGATACTACAACTAGCTGCTACATATTAGTACAGAGTACAGAGTACAGTGCATTTCAGCATGTCACAGGGCGGGCTGCTGAAGAATGTTGAGGAGGGGCTTCACCGCGCAGATCCCCATTGATTTTCCCATTCTCAACTCTCTCTTCATCAATCTTCATCCCCATCCCCTCCGTTTGCGTTATCGTCTTCTTCGCTTCCTCAGCTTCCCCATTTGCCTCTACAGTAACCCCATTTTCTTTCTGTGATTCACTCTTCAAAGTTTCTTCAGCAGGTTTCTCCTCTGATGCAGCCTCTTGTTTCCCAACTTCTTCAGCTTTCTCTTTACTACTAGTGATTTCCTCTGCTTCACTCTGCATCTTGTTATTGTTGTTGTCAGTGTCATTTGTTTGTTCAGTTTGCTGTGTTTCATTCCCATTCTCGAGTTTCTTTTCCTCCTGTGTTCGTGTTTCTTCCTCCTTAGGAGCATCAGCAGGCTTCGGTTCTTGTTCTTCAGCAGCTAACTTTGCCTCCTTGCCGTCGTCTGAAGCAGGTTCTGTTTCCTTGTGATCCTTCTTTGAGCCTGACGATGATTTTCGAGCTCGCTTCTTTTGAGGCTCGGCCTCTGCTGTTGGGGGAGTTGATTTCACCCTCTCGCTGATCCTCGCAGATCGCCTAGGGGTCTCACCAGTTCCCCAATCAAACTCAGATACAGGAGGATTCCCAGAATGCGCCTTTAGGTACTGTTCCAGTTGTTTCCTTCCACTGATTTCCTCTCCAGTTGGAGCAATAAACACAATCTCGCTTTTCCTTGGCGTTCCCACTTTCTTTGGGTAAAACTGCAGAATGAAACTAAAAGTATGTCATATGAAGAATCTCCATACAGCTCAACAGTTGTTATTACTGACTGTTTACAAGAATAAAATATATATATGTGCCTACATTTGTGTGAAATGAAAATTTGGTACTATACGATACTAAATCCCACATTCAATAAGATGGGATGCTTAATTAGATATTTAAGTGAGTTGATTCTTCCACCTCAAAAATTAGCTTTCAAGGTAGAATTCCCCATCCCACTTAGCTATTCATCAATGTGTCATAGAAGACCTTAAAAAGGATATGCAGATTATCAAACATGCTAGAACAGTAATATTTTTCCAGAAAACTAAAGTTAGAATAGCACGGTTTGTGACTCTCTCAATTTGAAATTTAGACTTTGAACATCATGGATAATTTAAAAAACTAAAATAAAGATTACAAAAGCTTTACGCAACTTTTGCATAACCCAAGGTTACTACAGAAGAGCTTTTTTAGCGATTTAAGGACCAAATTTACTCTTAACAAAAATTAATAACTTAAGCTTGAGGAAATTCAACTCCACAATCCATAGCAAGAGTAGCCTTAGCCGCTGATTGTAATTAGTAAACTAAGAAACTTACCGCTCAAAATTACATGTCGCTGTTATGCTACAAAGAAAAGACCAAACAATTTAACATGAGGTCTTGATTTGTAATTTCCTAACATAGTAAACTTTTAATCACCATTTTTTACTGGTTTCAAATTTTAAAATTATAAATACTTGAAAGAGATTACATCTAAGGACCATGACTTTGTAAATACGGATTTCAAGTCGTCAAAAAGTATAATTCTTTCTAAAGATCAAAGTAATAATCACAAGTTTTCAAGATCTTCAAACTAAAGATTTACGAAAATTTGGATACCAAAACGTAATTTTCTCGTCATATTTTCGTTGCCAAGGTCACATGTGTACAGTAATTTTCTCGGTCTCTCACCACACTTCAATGAATATTCAACAACAAAACGGTGCATTTAAAACACAATTTATGACACTTGTCCATGGAGTCAGTCACATGTGTCTCTTGAACCGGTACCACAAAAAATAGAAAAAACCAAACCAGCCCAAAACCCAAGCACATAGAACCAAGCGACGAAGGAAACAACCAAGCTTCTTCTGCCCTATCTCAGCTTACTTTTCTTTTAGGGTTATGGTTAGGTGCACGAGGCGTGGATATGGAAGAAAAAGTCTTTAAAAGAAGTAAAAAATTCCATTTGCCAAGAAAGTCAGCTAGCTATTATTTCCGGTTCCTTTTCTTTTTTCTTTTTGTCTCTTTGTTCCTTAATAAAAAGAAAAGATGCACCTAAAAAGCTAAAACAAGCAAAATTTGAAGTAAAACCTGATAGTGGGATTGAAATGCTATCACAAACAGCCAAATCTTAGCAGATGACTCAATTGAATCCTTGGTAATACGTAAAGCAAAGAACTTTATCTCTTAAAACAGAAAGCTAACAACAGAACTGAAGCAAGCAAGTGGAGAAAGAAAGCAAAGCACACCACAGCTTACAAGTAAAGAAGGAGATAGATAGATAGATAGATAGATAGATAGATAGATAGATAGATAGATAGATAGATAGATAGATAGATAGATAGATAGATAGATAGATAGATATAGAGAGAGAGAGAGACCAGTTTCTTCCAAGCCGGAGGAGCTGGGAGCTCGATGGAGAGAACCTCGTCTTGAGCGGCAGAGGGCGAATCGCTGGCCATTTGACCTCCAAGACGGTGGGATTATCTGTAAGGATGAGGTGAGGTTATCTGTAAAGATGAAGTAAAGGAAGAGAAAGAAAAAAGCTTGAAGCTTGAAGTAGAATGGCGGCTTGTGGGGGAGAGAGAGAGAGAGGGAGGGAGAGAACTGAGAATGCAAACCGTTGATGAGGGAGTGAGAGAAAGTGATAAAGGATATGGATATGGGTTTTGGGCTGTTTTCTCTCCTCGTTCGTTGCTTTGAACAGAGAACATAACCCGCTCCGAAAACTTGGAGGTATCAGAGGGACGCGTGTGAAGGGATGGGCCAATCGGGAGGGAGAGTGGGGGGTGCTAGGAGTCGGTCGAACGTGTAAAGCCTGGGGATAAGGTTGAAGCGGATTGAAATATGGGTTTGAATTCCGAACCTTGTCTTGTGGGGACCACGTTTTGGCCTCCACGAAGCACAGAAGCATGGAGTTAATAACTTCATATGGAGATAGATGGATGACGAAATTCACAAAAATAGTGATGTTTTCGTTTGATTTTGATTTGTGTGATGCAAAATGAAATTTAAAATATTTATTCATATTCAATTTTTTTAATTTAAATAGTTGACATTTCCGAGTTGAGGTGGGAACATAATGAAGGGAGAATAATTTAAATATACGTATATATGTGAATAATTTAAAAGCTAATACAGCTTCTTCTTTTTTTCTGGTATAATATAAAACTTTTTTGTTTTTATTTTTTCAAAAAAAGAATAACGGAGGGATTGGTGGGGGTTACGTGGAGGGTGTTTGTAAGAACGGAATATGTTACGGAAGATGCTCTCATCTCAGCTTTCCGTGCGTCATCTTCTGGACCCTTCCATTATCTTTTTTTGTTTGTTTGTTTGGTAAATCCTCTTTAAAATTTTTAAAATTATACTCATCTCTAAAGAAAATCAACTTATCAATCCATTAATCATTAAATTAATATTAAGTGTCAGCTAATATATAAAAAATTTATTAAAATTATATAAATTTAAATTTATTTCAATTTATTATAAATGACACGTCAATTTATCAATTAAAATGTCAAGACTTATTATTAAAGACATCATAACTTGTCATATTTTGATAAATTAAATTGTTATATCTGGACTTATTATTATTAATATATTAATTTAAATATTTTAATTTATTATTGATAATACTATGACTTAAGCTAGTCATTAGTGACATTAGTACATTGACCTGTTAATTCTTGGGCACATTGGTGGAACCAGTAATTAGTTAAGATGACTGATACCATCAAATGACCCACTGTGTTTTGTAGTCAAAGTTTCGTTTCTCCGTTTGGGTACAATGACCACTCGTTGTGCGCTGGTTTTGAAAGTGTACTGTTTCCCTTTGTCCTCTGACTCTGAACTCTCATCAATGGTAGCAGTTGGCAGTTAGCAGTTGGCAGTTGGCAGTTGGAACCAATAACTAAACATAAATGGGACAGTCATCACTAACTAATTACACAGATTAATTGGGATCAATTCATTTTTCTCTTTTCTTGTCAACCACTAAAATTTTCTCAAATTCTTTAGTTCATGGCTTCATGTATCTTCCTTTGTTCCTACTCTTTCTCCACCATAATATAAATAATTTATAGAAGAATGATTTGATTTAAAATATAAATCATTTACAAAATTATTAATACTTATTCGTTAATTTTGACCCTATAATTAATATTTAAAATATATTTTTTATATTTTTTCTCTCATTTAAAATTTTATTTAATATAGTAAGGTAAGAATTTTTTAATTTAAAATATATTTAATGAGTTAACTATTATTTTTTTTTAATAAATTAGTTGAAGTGACTGAAGTGGTGTGCAGTAAAAATTAAAGATAGCTTGTACAGTGCATAACAAAAAAGAAGGGCAATTACATGAGGTACTAAATAAGTACTTAACACAGCAAAAATAGCTCGTGCTTGGCTAGCATAAGCAAAAATCTGAGAACTTCATCATCATTCCTTACATAAATTTACGAAGAACTCCATTTCCCCTTCTTCTCTCATGGTGCAATTCCACTTACTCTTCTTTATCTCTAGTCTTAATCAAACTTCTCTCATCTTCAACTGAATGGGAAATGCATGAAACACAAAGTCCTTGAATTCCTACGCATAAATAATATCATATTATTTCTTCTTCAAGAGGTCCCTCCATTTTTGCTAGTCTCGGTTACTTTTACTTGTCTTGTAAAACTCATAACTTTGATGCAGTTCGAGACATATGAGCTTATACACAAGTGGAACGTTGTTTATCTGTAAAACTCATAACTTTGATGCAGTTCGAGAAATATGAGCTTATACACAAGTGGAACGTTGTTTATCTATGTGTTTTTTCTGCTAAGAGTGTGTCTTGCCGACCATCAACAACACATAAGCCAGATTTATCCCAGATTCGAGGCATCTCAGCTAGATTGGAATGACCATGGTGGATTGTTCTTACTATCAAACAACTCGGTTTTGGGCCTTTGGATTCTTCGGTACACTCGATGTTTCCTTGTTTGTTTTAGTTGTCATTCCCTTGAAAAGCTATAAAGTTGTTTGGACTGCTAACAGAGGCTTACTGGTAAGAAACTCTGATAAATTTGTGTTTGACAAAACTGGGAATGCATATTTACAAAGAGGGGAAGGTCTGGTTTGGGAAACAAACACAAAAGGACGAAAAGTTAGATCCATGGAACTGAAAGATTCAGGTAATTTTGTGTTTATTAATGAAGAAGAAAGAGTTATTTGGGAGAGTTTTAGTCATCCTACTGATACCCTTTTGCCTGATCAAGCTTTTGTTGAAGGAATGAATCTCAAAAGCTTCCCTAACCGAAATAACTTATTTAGTTATCTTACTTTTATGTCTGGTGATTTGGTTTTGTATGTGGATACGAACCTCCTCAGATATATTGGTCCCTGTTAAGTGAAAGCAATGTAAGTAACAAGAGGATTCATTTTCATTCTGCTTCTTTGGTTTCAAATTCTTGGGATTTCTATGACAAAAATGGAGCTTTAAAATGGAAATCTGCTTTCTCTGATAAATCTGATCCTAAGGCAATGTGGGCTTCTATATTAGATCCTAATGGTGCAATGTGAGCTTTAACAAGGGAAAATCTGTTACACCTGAAGCAACTAGAATACCTGAAGATCCTTGTGGAATTGCTGAGCCTTGTGATCCTTATTATGTTTGCTTCTTTGAGAACTGGTGAGAATGTCCTTCACTTCTCAAATCTAGTTTCAATTGCAAGCCTCCGAACGCGAACACTTCCACCTCATCATCATGTTCTTCTAGAACTCAACAAGACCTTGTTTATGTAGGTGAAAAACTCGATTACTTCGCCCTCAAGTATGTTCAGCCGGTTTCTAAATCAACATCCCTGAGTTCTTGTAAAGAAGGCTGCTTAAGAAACTGTTCTTGCCTTGTGCTTTTCTTTGAAAACAGTACAGGAAAATGCTACCATTTTGATCAAACAGGGAGTTTCCAACGCTCTAAGGCAAGTTCTGGAGGCTATGTTTCATTCATGAAGATCTCTTGAAGAAGATGGAGATGGAAGAAAAAGAAGGAACCCGAATCCGACGGTACTAGTCGTTGTAGTTATTTTCACAATTCTGATTATTATTGGACTTGTTTTGGGGTTCAGGATTTACTACAAAAATAAGAATCTCTTAGAGGATTCTCCAGAAACATTTGAAGATGATTTCTTGGAAAGTCTTTATGGTATGCCGACTCGTTTTAGTTATAGTACTCTAAGTAAAGCCACCAAGAATTTCTCTACAAAAATTGGTGAAGGAGGGTTTGGTTCAGTTTATCTAGGAGTTCTTGAAGACGGATCTCAATTAGCTGTGAAGAAACTTGAAGGATCAGGGCAAGGGGCAAAAGAATTCAAGGATGAAGTTTCCAGCATGGGAAGCATTCACCATGTTCATCTGGTTAAGCTGAAGGGCTTCTGCGCGGAAGGCCTAGCCCTCATCGCCTTCTTATGTACGAATACATGCCAAGAGGCTCTCTGAACAAATGGATCTTTAAAAGCCATGAAAAAGCTTTCTTGCTGAATTGGGAAACCAGATTCAACATTGCATTAGGTACAGCAAGAGGATTAGCCTATCTTCATGAGGAGTGTGAGGTGAAGATCATACACTGTGATATCAAACCAGAGAATGTCCTTCTTGATGAAAACTTCACAGCTAAAGTTTCAGATTTCGGTTTGGCAAAGCTCATAAGCCGTGAACAGAGCCATGTCTTCACAACACTAAGAGGAACAAGAGGGTATTTAGCACCAGAATGGATCACACACTATGCAATTTCGGAAAAGAGTGATGTTTACAGCTATGGGATGGCTCTGCTTGAGGTTATTGGAGAAAGGAGGAATTATGATCAATGGGAAGGCTCCGAGAAAGCACATTTTCCTTCGTACGTGTTCAGGATGATGGAAGAAGGAAAACTGAAGCAAGTTCTTGATCCAATGATAGACATTGAAGAGAATGATGAAAGAGCTTTTACTGCATCTAAGGTTGCTCTGTGGTGTATACAAGATGACATGAGTTTAAGGCCTTCAATGACTAAGGTTGTTCAAATGCTTGAAGGTGTTATCCCTGTACCTACCATCATTATCTTCTTCAAGTTCTTATTCATCATCCCTAAAAAAGGTTAGTGAACAGGCTTCTTCGCCGACGCAGGCTTCTTTTGACAGTATTGTACCCCTATCTTGTGTTCAGTTATCAGGACCTAGATGAAAAATGTAGTCATAAACTATGAATATGTCTTCATGAGGCTTTTGTACACGGATATAAGAAGATTTTTCTTTTAAAATTGAGTTAAAGCCAATAATCAGCATGTTTGGGATCATGTTTTCTCTCTTCAAAAGTGAATTTTGAAACCAAAAAGTCAGTTTGAGCTAGAATTTACGTTTGGTATGGCTTTTAGGAAGCAGAAACAAGTTTACAAGTTTTTCTGGAGTTTAGCTTTTAGCTTTTCTTTAGATTTGAATAATTTAAAATTGACTATTCAATATATCATCTAAATAAGTTTATCAGTCAAACTTAAATTCAAATTTTAGATCTTTGTCATAGAGTTTCAATTGAAGAAGGTTTGCACAAAATGGGAGATTAGTTCAGAAGTTCCGATAATTTCAGTAGTCATTGGCATCACTATATTGAATAAATTGAGGATGAATAATGACAATATTTATCATCAATTCGAATTGGAAAAGACACAACTGAACACTTGATATCAACTCACCACTAACAGTTAAAGATAAAGAAAAGCACGAGACAAATACAAAATACAATGGATGATGGACATATTTATTGTTGCAGGCCACAAAAGAGGGACTATCATAAGAGAAGACAAAAGGGCCATATGTCTCAAGCCCCACCAACACTTAAATGACAGAATTTCGAGTTGTTTAAAGCTCTCTAACACTTAAACAACTTGTTCATATTAGCTTATTTTAAATAATTTTATACTGTACGAGATAAATATGTGAGGGAAGTTTTGTCTTATGATATATAAAAGTGTTTTTTTTTTCTCGGCTTCCAGAATAGATTGCTATCAAGTTTGCAGAAGTATATAAACTAGTGCTCTTTATTCATACCAAAATTTGATATGCTCAAAAGATTACATCAGTAGAAACCTGATCGATTGGTACAAAGAGGAACCGAAAGCTGCTACTTGTTATAAACTAGTGCTCTAAGATATTCACATACTTCATAGTGATCAAGTTCCTTAGATGTTTGCTATCAAGTTTAAGTGTGAAACTAAGCTGTGAAACTCATTCGTTTTCTTTGTGTTTTTTTAGTGGAAAATTTGATAGCAAGATCTAAAAAACTGAACATAAGTTTTTTGTTCTCCCCCCAGAACTGAAGTCTGCGAGTTAATTTCCTGAAATATGATACAGAGATGATGAGTAAGATTATGAGGCTGCAGGCAAACGAGGGCGGTGGTAATTAGTAGCTCCATGGAATGAATCCAGTGGATATGCATGGCTGTGATCCGATTTCTTCTTTGATTCTTTATCTTCTTCTTCATCTTCATCTTCCTCAGCATCCCAAAGGAATTTTGCATATGAAGCCAGAACATAGCTGCAGATTTTAAGGCTTTTTCATTAGTTTTATTAACAATCCAAGAGAGAATAAGACATCAAAAACAGAAAAACAAACAAGAAAGCAAGGACTTCAGACAATTATAAGCACCTAACAACAACTTCAGGTAAACTAACAAAGTTAGTTATTTCTTGTAAAATACCCCTCAATAAAAGTCATCAGTTAGAAGAGTCAATTAGTTAGGAAGTTTTATAGTTAGTTAGGGATATAAGGTAACAAAAATTGATGCTTTAGACAAAACATGTTATATTATGAAAGAGAAAGTATAACGATTTATCCTTCTAAAGATAAAGGGGCTAGGTTTCAACTTTCAAATCCAACATGCTCATAGAATGTGGGAATAGAAGAGGATCTTATAAACTAAACTTACACACCTGAATCAGGAAATAGGATCTATATAGTGTATGTATAATATATTTCATAAATGAAAAGTTCACAAGGGAGGTTGATTTTCTTACCAATCATTAGGGGAACTTTGAACAGCTCGATCAAAATATCGTTCAGCTCTATCAGCATTCTTCTGTGTTTTCCATATTAGATCTGCATGGAGTGACAGAATATTTCCATCACCTGGATTTGCCAAAATGGCTCTCTCCAGATACTCCTCTGCTTTAGGATAATCTCCACAAACCTATTTTTTTCAAATTGAATATATATATCAGAACAAATTAAACTCTCAAATAATAAATGGAAAAAAAAAAACCCATGATATGTGTAATGATCATCAAGCTCACTCACCTCTTTCAAGAAGCGTGCATAATTCCCAAGCAAAAGAGCATTATCAGGGTTTGCTTCTATCATCTTCTGATAATAAGCATTTGTATTATCTCTCCCATGATTACCACCTTCTGAGTAATCCCACCGATTTCCATGTCCGCCGTCCGAACCTTTTCGTCCGCCACCCAACACTAAAGTCTGCACCATATTACATTTCTTTCTCTCATCATCGTCGGCCTCCATCATCACTACCTCATCATCCAAACCACAGCATGAAAACAGTTCTCTCACTGAAGGTGATGAAGTTTCTTGTCGTCGTCGTTATTCTTCTTCTTCTTTTTGATCACATTCTCTGATCTTGTTTCTCTCTTGACTCCTGCGAACGTTACTAATTCTAGGTGCTAAACAGCTATTCTTCTTCTTCTTCGACCTTGAGTTGTGATGAAGGTCTGGTTCAGATAAGGGTTGGCTTACACATGCAACTGAAGATCTCGTTCTGGGAAGATGGAGAATCAATTCTGATTCTGGGGAAGGATGAATCCATGAACTTGGAATCGGAGCAGACGAGCTTCGTAGTAGCATGATCACCACAAGTCCAGAAAGAAAACATATAAAAAAGAAGCAACTCAACTAGGTAGAGAACCAAGGAAGGTGAACGAAGGAACTGTGAAAGGTTGGTGAAGACTGAAGAAGCAGTACATGAATCTCCTCCATTACAAGGGAGTGGGGACATAGAGATGAATAATGCAGTGGGGGGCCATTTATAAAAGGTGGCGGCCATTGTGGGGAGGACACGTAGGAAGGAGTGGGGCCCACTTCGTCGTTCCCATACTAGGATGTCAGTGTCAAGGTGCGGAAAATTGAACGGCCATGAATGTGCTTCAAGAAGCGACATGAAGGGGGGCATCACTTTCTTGGACGAACACATTCAAGATGTCCATCTTCTGTTGCTACGTGGGATTTTGCTGTACAAGATTTTATGTTTTTACTGACCGATTTGAGATATTTTTTTTACGTACTAGCTAGATCAGATTATGTTGTTATCTGATCTCTTTCGTTTGATCGGTTTTAATTAAGGTATTACATCAAGATCTGAGAGACGTTCTGGAACTTACTGCAGGTTGGAAAATATCTTATCGGCCTGTTTCGTGTATTTACCTGCCTATAAATTTTTGCCATGTGTACCCAATAAACAAGATATTAAACTGATCTATATAAGGCCATTATATGATGCACTAACCTTACTCTGTAGGTGTTTATCCGAGGTATATGTGAGGAGAATTTTGGCTCGTAAAACATAAAAGTGATTATATTTCTTTTGTGTTTATAACCTATAGGGACAAAAAGACTAGGAAAACAATTTACGAAATTCATAAATTTGGTTACCCAACTTTTCACTTTTTCCCAACACAAAGATGTCATTTGGTTAAAAAAGAACAGAGACAGAGATCGCATTTGGCATTCAGAATGAAAATCTATGAAAATGGGGGGAATGATATATATATATATATATATGGGAAAAAAAGTTATGTTATGGTTTATTAAATGTAGGATGAATTGCCACACCGTGTGATTAATTAATCATAACTATAGAATGGAGTAATGAGTCCATGATATGTATTTTCATAATTTGTTATAAGATAATAAGGTTTATCTTACTAAGTGAAGTCGACTACATAAATTGTATAATGTCATTGTATTATATCAACTATCAAATATTTAAATAGATTATTGACTAAAAGGTTCCGCTTAATAATTTCATGAAATATTTTATTCAGTATTTCTCTATCCTTTTTTAGATGACTCTATACTATTTGATTTATTCTTCTTATTGACGTATTCAATGACCTTCTTTATACATGTATAAACTATTTTCAATATTTTTTGTACAATAAATGTCACTCTAACTCTTGCTTGTATATATTCATTATAAATCTTACCATTTCTTATACGATCATACATATATCTTATTCTCATTTCAACTAATCCTACTTTATGCTAAATGCATCCTTTAGAGCCCAATATGAATATGAGTTTGTTTGTTTTTGTTATCCACTCAGTTCACCGAAGTTTTACCCTGACTACATCCAGATTCGACCCGCGTCGCGCACCTGGCTATGGTGGGTGAGTCTCCCAACGGGAATTTTCTGCGTACGCCAAAGCTCGAACTCGAGACCTCGCTTAAGAGATACTGAGGCGCTTATCATTCGGACTAACCCGTTGGTAAATATGAGTTATTTAAGTAGAAGAAAAATATGGTTTGCTTAAAAAGAGAGAGAGAGAGAAGACAAAAAATGACAAAAGCTATATTTACATGCATTGCTATAAAAAAACTAGTCTCTTTATTTTTAATATTAGAGCTACTTAATAAATTTAAATAGATTAGATAAATTTGTTAATTATAACATAAAAAATTTATATATAATATTAAATTATATATTAATTTATTAATTAGGTAAATTAATTTTAGAAAAATAATAAATAACTAAAATAAAATAGATTAAAATATTATATTCATAATAAAATCAACCTCTATGTTACTAGATCTTATATTAGGCACGGATACAGTATATTCATCAGTTCACAGATTCCTACTCAATTTGTGAATAAATAGGACCATCTCACTTAATTTATAGTGAGGCTAGGCGAGTAACTCGTAGGATTCGCATCAATTTTTTTTTAAAAAAAACAAAATTTTATGTTTTAAAAAAACGTATTGAGAGTTGAATAATGTTACAGAAAAGTGTAAACTCTATTAACAAACTTGGAGAGAACAATATTTTGATTTGTAAGGTGAAATAAAATGCATAGAAAAAGGAGTAACATGAAGAAAAGAAAATAAAGAGGGAAGACGAAGATGCATGTGGAGGAGTTGAGGAATCTGTCTAGAAAACTCGAAACATGAACAGAAAAAGGGTTGAGTCAAAGATTAATGATAATTGATTGAAGGGAATAATTAATATCATAAATATTTGTGAGGGAAAGTGGTCGCGTAAGATGCTGCAGGTGACACCTGGTGATTTTTCTGCGTAGATCTTGCTGATACTACGACCACAACATGATATAATATACTCGTCCGCTCGTTAATATATAACGTAATAGAGAAGATAATACATATATAAAAAATTATATTTAAATTTTATATAAAAAAATTAATTACAAAAAAATATTAAAAAATTATTAAACTAGTATAAAATCTCACGGGCCTAAAATAGTAAAATCGATAATGTCACCATAACAAAATAACTCAAGTAATATAAATGTTAACTTTATAGGAAAAATATAATAACTCAAAAAAAAAGAAAAAATAATAATTCAAGCAACATAAATGATAAATTCATGAAGAAAGAATAACAACTGGAAGACAAAAAAATAACAACTGAGGTATTTTTCTTAAGGATAATTCTATCACAATTCAAAAAAATTAATCTCAAACTCTGTGGGAGTTCACACTAATTTGATGATTTCTTAGGATTTTTTTGCAATTAAATTTTTTACATAGGACTTAAATACAATTTTTTTCTTCTTATATTTATCAACTTTTTTTAAATTATCCTTATTAATACTCTCTTAACAATAATAAAATAAGGGACAAAGAAAATGAATTAAAAAATATGATTATAATATTTTAAAAAAATATAGCATATTAACTAATTAAACTAATTTATTTAATCTAATTAAATTATTTAAATATATCTTATATTAAGGATATGAGGAGTATTCTAATAAGGAGTTGTCAATAAGTTTACTCATAAATTATAAAATTATGAGTTTAAATTGGTATAAAAATCTTATTATTAGTAAGTTATCTATAATATATTATTTAAATTCGGAGGTATCTTGATCCTGGGAAATAGAGGAGACTAAATTCATCTTCTTCTTTTTTTTTTTGGTAAAGGAAGAAGAAATATAAAGAAGTCGAAACGTGAAGAAAATGGTCGGGTCAAGGAAGAATGATAATTGATAAACATGTGGGAAGGATCAAAGATATATATAATTGTGATTTTTCTGATACGACGACGAACAATATAATATATGTATATATGTACGTATGTACGTACGTACGTACGTATGTATATGCGTGGAGGTGATCCTTGGGGGGGTACAAGCAGAGAGTAACACGTGAACACAGACGTGTCCCCATCTCTAGCTTTGATGTCCTCTTTCTTGCTCAATTCTTTTTTGATCTCGGCTACAACTAAACTTGACTTGTATTACGTATTTAGTTATAATAGGTGAGTCTTTTAGTAAAAATTTTTTATATATACTAAAGCTCGAATTTGAGATCTCAATTAAGCTATATTAATCTATTTACCACTCAAATCAACCTCGTTAATTTTTATATCCTCTTTCATTCATTATCATTCCAATCACTTGTGCGCATTTCTTGGCTTCACTCCTTACTTGAGTCTTCTCACCTATTCCTCCTCTCCTTCAAAACATAATATTAATTTTTCTGTGTCTCATTTTAAGGGGTACAACTCAACTAAATATATGATAATAAAATCTAATACATAATATCATAATAGATTATTATAGGAGATAAAAATCATAATAGTTATAAACACCCCTTGAAAGGGGCACCACATAGTCCCTTGAGAGGTAAAATTTGTTAGGGTAAATAACATCAGCACATCTTATTTCTTAGTAGCATATACATCATAATTTTATTTATGATATATTTAACATTGTGATATTAGTTTTAGTGCATTCAAACATCTTTTGATGTTTTTTCGATTTATATCCAATACCTTAATCTTATTTATAATTTAAGATATTAAATATACTAAAAAAATAACATTAAAATACTGAAAATTACTTTATTCAATTTATTATTACTTTACCAATTGAAATTGCCGTGAGTGGTAAAGACTTTCTTTCTTTTACATAAACAATTAGTTGAGAGTAGATATGAAAGGGAGATAATCTCTACTTTTGATTCGTGTTAAAAAAATTCATTACTACTTTTTTCTTGAAAAAATTAGGGAGAAGTCCTTAAAACTTTTATTGACCATAAGAATTTGGTAATTTTACATAGAAAATATTGGTATGGTACAAATTTTGTTACATAAAATATTAATACTCTAATTTAAGTATTTATATCAATACAATTTATAAATAGAGATTTTTTATCTATATTTTTCTTTTATTTTTTCAATAAAAATTCGTCCAATTAGTAAAAGACCCATATCTTATTAAATGTTGGGTTCAAATCTGCCAGCGTTCTTCAGAGCATGAAATCCCCTCTGACACTGGGTCTGGGGAGCACATGAAATCAAAGTCATGTATAAATTTTCTATTCAGAAAAACTTTTTCCCTTTTCAAGCCAATTACAACACACTACCCACTTCAAATGACTTTTTCCCCAGAAGAGATAATGACCTATAGATTTCCATAGCTTCTTGTTTTTTTTTAAGAAAATATTTTCAGCTTGTATAAAATAGTTTTAAATCTATTTAAAATAATAAAATCTTTGATCTTCTATGAAAAGAAAGGGGCAAAAACATGAAATACAGCACAGAGTAAGAAGAAAATCAGATGATCAGTCATCAAGAATATGACTGGAAAGTTTATGAAGCATCAGAACATTCATTCCTCTCATTTGAATTTCTTTCTTAAGTTGATTTATATACTACACTAAGATCTATCCCATGACTTGTTTATATATATACTTTGGTGTATACAGTGTATATGGTCACTACTTCATGTTCTTAAATCTTGAACCCTTGTTTGGTCCGTCCCTTCCATCCCACGCAGAAGCCCAGAAGAACAGAGACATCCAGAAAAGTACAGCAAAGAATATCCGAACTCTATCTTGCAATCTCACTAAAGCCCCACCAAAACCTGTTCCTCAAATAAGTCCATAATTAAATCCCTGTCAGTACCAAAAACAAACATTTATCTTGCTACAGAAGCAGAAACAACATGAGCAAAACAAAAATGATACAAACAAGCTGCGAATATGTTACTTCTTTTTCATTAAAGCCAATGTTCCAAAATACAGTATCATTCTGTCTAAAGCTTACACTATACTGTCCAGATTTACACAGCAAAGCATGCCAATGCCATGTCATAAGCGTTGAGGTTTGAGAGAAGAAAACAATGGAAGAAAAATCAACTTAACTATGGTACCTAAAGATTTTAGCACTTTGCTGTTTATTGTCAAAACTACCATTTATACTAACTAAATTCATTTAATCACCTATGTGCATAAGCTTCAAACAGCTAATAAATTGTTCTTCCTTTTCTCTAGTTGCATACTGGGATGCATGCATTCTTTTGAAAACGGATTATTATAGCATGTGGTAAAAACCTGAAAAAATGTATATGATTGGACCAAAGTAGGACGGTAACCCTCTTCTTCTAAAAACTAACTATTAAAGTGGGAGAACTAATTCACTTAAATATTCAGAGTAACTCATATTAATGTGGAACTTAGACATTCCATACTTGGTCTCAGTCTCTATCAATTGGCCCCATTTGAAAATCTTATCAAACTCTAACCCCGGTTGATGAGTACCCCAAGTGGAATGTACCCATTAAAATGAGAAAATCAATCCATTTAAATAACTTGAACAGCATCTAATACCACAGATTTAGGCATTTCATACTTCCTTAGTCTCAGTATATTAGTCATCTCAGTTGTCCATATGCTGATAAGCCCAAAGATAAAAACTTCTCAACAGGCATTAGTTCAACTACAATGTAAACTCCACAGAGATGAAGATTTTGAAGTTGTTGATGGGATGATGGCGGTGGCAATAATGACGCAGGGGAAAAAAAAGTAAGAACAAGTTCTTTATACATAGAAAAACGTTTCTCATCTTAGAATTGTTTAAAACATGGAATGAACCCTTTAAGAAAACCCTGAAATTCTTTCAAATCCACAATATTTCCATCCAAGTCAAGAATTCAAATTCCTTTTACAGGCCTAACCTCCCCGGCTCCCCCTAACTACAGTTCATTCCATTCAATTTTAACCGAAAGCAATTTCACCCACTAGCTACTAAATATTCCAATATTCATCAGAAATCAATCCAGGCTCCAACTCAAAAGTCAGATTATGCAATTCTCTGAGAATAAAATCCTAAACTAGCATGAAATCCAAAAAAAAAAAACATAAAATCCAAACCTGTAAGGTGTCCAGAATCATTTCCGGGAGGAGGATCGATCCGGTGGGGCGGCGGACGGCCAGGACGGGAGGAGCGGCAGAGGACGGAACTAACTCCAGCCGAGTGAGAAAAAGATAGGGAGCGTAGTGGAAGATAAGAGGGGACTGAAAGAGAGGAATTACAGAAACGGGAGCAGGGGATTGAAGAGGTGGAGAAGGGGAAGAATTGAGGGACGTTGCTTGGCTTCGTGGAAGAGAGAAGTGCCATTTGGTGGCATTTGCAGCCAAAATAAAAACTGGAAAACAGAAAACTTGATTCTTGTTTCTGTTGGGGACACGCACACAAATATATACACACACATAAGGAATCGTTGAATCCATATGGAGTCTTAATGTATGGTTTTTGATGATCATGGGCTAACTTTGGAGAGTGGGTTTTATTTCATAATTGGATTTGGACTAACATTGCAAAGTTGGACCATCCCTCCAAAGAAAATTAAGAGTAAGAATTATCCAAACTTAAAAAGAATAGTTATTGATCTGAATAATAAGCGATTCGATATCGTTTAAATAAAATTTTAAATTTGAGCCTTAGCGTATATAAAAAAATTTTATTAGGAGACTCACCTACTATAGTTAAGTGCGCGACGCGAGTTGAATTCAAATGTAGTCGAAATAAAGCTCCAATAAACTAGGTAGACAAAAAAAAAAAAATATTTACTCCTCTTTACTTCCTAAGATCCAAATTTCAAGTTGCAACATCAGAAAAATTACAATTTAGGCTTTTTAAAAATGCAACAAAATATCAATGGAGTTAGGTCTAGTAAGAGAGATTAGTATCTCACAATATAGTAAATCTAGTGAGAGAGATTAGGTCTAATATATGTACTTATACAAAAAAAAAATCCAATAAAATTTTTGGGATGATCATAACATTAAAAAAAATATTGCACCTAAAAAGTTTACTGAAAATTCAACGGAATTCAAGTCTCGAAATTCTTGCTACCAAAGAGTAATTTCGTTCTGTCATTAGGAAATTAAAAACCTTTGCATCATTTTAAACGGTTTGGTGTTTGGGAAAATCCCTTTTAAATCCGATGAAATACCCAAATTTAAAATTGGTCCACTAAATTTAACAAATCCCAAATCAGTCAAAGAGGACCAATTTAGGATTTCTGAAGAGGTCCACCTCTCTATTTTTTATGGACCTTAAAAGAAATTTTTTTGTACTTTATTTCAGTAAAATAAAATATACGCAAAACAGTCAAAAAGAAAAGCAGAAAATAAGATCACCCTTGATTAGTATATCCAAGCTAAGTGAAAGAAAATCCCACATTGTTTTATACGCATAATATAATAAAAAATTATTTATTGCGCCAATGAGAATTGTCACGTATAGCAAGAAAATAGTTAATATCCCATAAAGGCAAAAGTTCGATTCTTGTTATTATTGTGAGGGCTTATAAGTCCTCTGTAAATACTCTTTGAGCTCTGAGACTGTACCCTGACCTTAGTGGAAGACTGGTGTCAAACCTACCTAAATTTCTGTTGTAAAAAGAAAAATTATTTCTTGCAGCTGTTTTTTTTTTTAAAAAAAGCACATATATAGTCCAACCAAACCACCAGCTGTGATTGCAACTAATAATTATAAGCACTGTACTAGAATTCAGCCTGAACATGATATACGTCAAAAGTGATATTTTTCAACTAAAGGCACACATATATAAATTATTCATATTTAATTTGTCCAGAGTGAGGAATATTCGGTGTTATGTAAACCGGTCTCTTTATAACTTGATGTTGTTTACAGTCACTCAGGCATAATCCAACGACAAGATGGCATGATTTTCCTCAGTGAGTTAAAATAGACGCACGAGAACTTCTGTGTTAATTAGTTGGATTCATGAAATCTTCCATATGTGTGTGTGTGTGTGTATGTTCATATCCAAAAGAGTGATGAAAAATAATACGAAGAGGTGGAGGAGGAGCAAATAATATTTAGAGTCCTTAAAACAGAATAACATGTACGTATATATAGATATAGATATATATCACAACAATGGAAAAACTATGAATGTAAATGTTTATCGCGAATATCTCTAATAATAGATCATATCCTAGCTAGCTAGTTTTGAGCATGTTTCGCCATACCAAACCAACTCAGAAGTAAGAAAGAAACATCTGCAAAACAAATAGAGAGAGAGAGAGAGAGATAGAAGCTCCATGAAGGTGGCCGGAAGCAGTAGTAATTAGCGTTCATGGTTGAAAGAGCTTATGGCCACATGTACATTTCCATGAGAGGAGATAATAAGGGTAGTCATCGTCCCCAGGAGGCAGCACTTGCAGGCTGAAACCCTTATTATTATTTCTCTGATGACGAGGAACCACCAGCGTCGCCATGCAAGGCCTGCACTTGTTGCACTTGTTCACACATGCCGGAGGCCTCGACCCTATCACCTTCTTGCTTTCCTGCTGATCCAAACCCTTCACTGCTGCAAAACCAAGAACAGTGACGAAGGCTTGGATCCATAAAAAACAGTACTATTTTTCTTTAAACCAGTAATAATTAAACAGGTACCTGATGACTTGTGAGGTAGAACTGTAAGGAAAAAGATGAAAGCCACAGTGAATATTATAGCAACTGTTGTGGAAGCTGGATGTCGGAGAGATAGAGTAGCCATGAATGGAAGTTACTGTGAAGAGAGCTTTTTGAGGGAGATGAAGAAGTATTATTGTGGAGCAGTGAAATTAAAGGAGTGTGGTGTTTTGAAATGTGATTGATGGAGAAGTGAAGAAGAAGAGAAGAGCATGGTAATGTATTAAATGTGTTGTGGGAGAAAGTAAGAGGGTATGTTTCCTGAGGGAGAGACACTGCTCTGATTCCATGGCTGCTTCACCAATGAAATCTGTATTCACACAACAGTGAATATGGGTTTTCTTTATAATAAGTCTTCTTTTCGAAAAATTGTGATCTCTGACTTTCAATTGTTCCTTAATAGTAACTCTCACCACACTACAGTCTTCGTCAACTCCCTTTTCTCTTTTCTTCTTACCTTTCCCATCAAGACAGATTTGATAAAAGAATATATTATACCACTTTATTCTTAATTATAAGTTTATTTTAATTATTTTTTATTTTAAATTTATAAAAAAAAAATTACCCTTATTAAATAATAAATATTAAAAAATATGCTATATATATTTTTTGTCACCTCTCTCATCATTCAATAGAAATAAAATTAAAAAATAATTATTAATAATCCTATAAATGAACTTATATTTAGTATTATAAATTTCTTTCACCATCAATTCACTTGTAATAACGACCAAGAGTAGTATGAATTTCATACAAGTTTCTAGAATTCTTCACCCTGAAAAATCTAAGAATCATAGAAAGCAGAATTTATAGTTGGTCAATTCTTTTCTAAATTAATTATGAGTTGCTGTGTGGGAGAGATATAGCAGTTAATTTATTACAGTCAGGATGGCTTGGGAGACAATGGGATATTTTTTTTTGGTTGAGGGGGAAAGCATGAAGGACAAATGGTAAATAGTAGTTTTCACTATTCTTTATGATGTTTGGCAGTATCTCAGTATTATCTACTTAACTTTTTACAAGTCATCAAGCTCTACTGTATTTCATGTGACTGTTCAATATATATATATAACCCTTAATATAAAAACTCTTTCATGTTTTTATGCATTTTTTAAAATTATTTTTATAAATACTTCTTCAACAACAATAAATAAAGGATAGAAAAAGAGAATTAAAAAAATAATTATAATATTTTTAAAAATATAATATTAATTAATTTATTTAATCTATTTAATCTAATTAATTTAATTAAATATATTTTATATTAATGAGTAGAAAATTATAGAGAGGGAGAGAGACATACACACATGTCAGCTTTTATTACCAATGTTATCTGCACACTTGATATGGCCAGTTTATCGTTTCAGCCCTTCTACTTAAAGATGCCTCTCCCAGGCGCCCCCACAGCCCCCCGGGGGGGACCCCTGCCTCATCGCATCAGGTCAATATAATTAGAAGCAGTTTTCTAGTACTTCCATATATGGCTTCTGATTAGCAAAACCTTAATTAGTATTAGATCAAGTACGTACATGCATAAAACTGATCCTTTGTTAGTTTCAAGAATTACACAGCAATTCAACAAAGGGATGACAACCACTCTATTTATGCATACATGAATCAAGTACTTGTCCCTGCTTCTCCTGCAAATATTGGACCTTCATCTCTGCCACTGAACTCTACAGTCTATATAAGCAGTTATTGCATTTTCCATCTCCCAAAACTATTGTGTGAATATTATACACACACACATAGATGTGCGTATATGTATTTATATGTACTTAGTACTTAAAAATATATCTTAATATTTTAGTATTTAAGTTTACGTTTAAAAGTAATTAATATTTCGTCTTGTCTGACAATAATATCGTTTAAAAAAAAATTATCCTACCTTTAAATGTCTAACTAACTTTTTAAAATTCTTGTACCAAAAAAATATACTGTCTTATCTAGTTTTTTGGTCTATAATGCCATGATGTGGCATGCATGGGAAGCTTATGTTATTCAACTTCATGCAGCTACACTTTTCCTGAGTGATATAGTAATTTGAATTTGTATAGATTTTTATGGGGTTAACATACAATTTTAAACCCTTCAAATTACTCTCATTTTAATTTTAATTAATTAAATTTTTAATTTTTAATTTTTAAATTTTTTTATCTAAAATATTAATTTTATAATTTAATAAAAAATTAAATTAATTTATACTCATAATTTAAGATTGAAGGGATCAAAATTAAAATTTATATAAATTTAAGATATTAAAGATGATATCAACCTAATTTTGTATGTTTTGAGTAAAGCATAACAAAGGTGGGGATATGGGGAAAGCATGTGAGGACAAAAGGAAGCTCCAAAGGAAGAGGAACATAGAATGGGGGGATACAGAGATCAACGACCAGAATTGATGAGATCGTACGGTGAAGGGTGTATTAGTCAGGAAGGGACCCGCTTTCTATGATCGTATGGTAATAATAATGAAATGACACTTTCCCCTCTCTTCCACGTAGCCCTCTGGGCACGCCCAATACTGTTGTTATCGTTTTGTTGGCGTCATTACCGTACGCCTCCCACTCCTCTGCTCTCTGCTCTGCTCTTTATACTTCTCATCCAATAAATTATCTCGTTAGATTCCATATTACAAGTGTTTGGATTAAACTTTATTTTTTTTTAGAGTGAATGAGATAAATATGTGAAAAAGTCTGGGATCTATATATTTTTTTCTTTTAATTGAATTTTTAATCTTATTTTATTAATATTATTAACTCTTGTATATATGTTAACAGAACAAATTTATATTGAATTAATTCTATTAACATAATAAAATTAAATAATTTAATTAATATATATATATATATATCAAATTAAAATTTTAGTTAAAGTATAAGTACTTTTAATATAATTTTCTTAAACAATTTTTATCTAAACTTACATAAAAAAAATTACAAAATATAGTTTAAGGATTTCACTAATAGACCCCAAAGCACATTATTTAAAAGTAACTGCTAGTTTTATACAGGGTTAAGATGTATACAGCACTTTAATATATTTTTTTTAATAACACTTTATAATTTGAATTAATTTATAATTAATTTAACACTATAAAGTATTTTTTAGTAACAACTAATATCTTAAAATATTTTTATTATAATTTAGTTCTTAAAGTATTTTTTTAATAATAATGAGTATCATAAATTTAGAATATTAAATAAGTACTAAAAGAATCATAAATTGATTTAAAATACTGAGTGTTATTAAAATTACTCGATAATGAATGTAACTTAACCTTTATATATATATATATACATATACTTTTTCTCTCCTTAATATATATGACATGTTTAACTAATTTAATTAGATTAATAAAACTAATTAAATTAGTTAATATGATATTATTTTTCTAAATTATTTTAATTATTTTTTTAACTATCTCTTCCTTATTACTTGATTATTGTTTAGGGCAATAGAGTTAATCTAAAAAAATTAATAAATATAAAAAATAAATTTATTATTTAAAATTAAAATTAATTTTTTAATTAATTCTTATATTAATTACTGAACTAATACATCACAATTTCACGGGGCATCCGTTATTTTCTTAGTACAGCCTCTAAACTAAGGTACATATGTTTTTTAGTCTTCAATCATACGCCTGAATATTAAATTCACCTTCTCAAACTTTTTTTTTTTGTTATATAAAAATTTAAATAAATTTGATACCGATCTTCTACTAAAATTAAGACACAACTTTAAAATTTAAAAAAAATTATAAAAAATTTATAAGATCACCTATTGAATAAACTTTTACATTAACAACAAGATTCAAACTCACATTTTTATAAAATATAAATTTATTATTTATTATTTAGGTCAATTATCGTTCGTTGGCTCTTCTCAAACTTAAATTGTTAGTACATTTTTATGCTATATACAGAAACATTTGATGAATCGGTGGGCGATGCTTGGAGAAAAGTGGGATTAGTGTTGCCCCCACATATTTGGCACTGTTAGGTTCAAAGGCTGCGGTCAAATATATGGTGCCTGGGAGCCCCCACTGTTTTTCTGTAACCATTCCTCCTGTACGATAAAGAGAAAATGAAAACTGCAGACCTTACGGCACTAATAACGACAGAAGACCTCTAATTAGTGTAATGCCATGGAAAGATCAAGATCTTTACAAAATTTGCTATTATCACCAAACATAGAAAATAGCCAATGAATTTAGGACAAATTAATTGTGGATCAATAAATAGTTCCACGAATTTATGCATCTTTAAGGATAGTCACTTGTGAATTTGAGTTAAGTTTGACAACTTCACTCCCGTTCCTTTCTATGATAATGCCGTGTCCTTGTTCATATTTTCAGTTTGTGCAGGATTACGGCTACTCAGCAAACCTCAATGAGAAAAGGGTAGAATATATGAAAAACTTTGCCTCCCCATCATCAATTAAATCAGATATAAAATATAACTTTGTGTAGGATGCCCAAACTTAACTTTCTACAGAAGCAAGAAACTGAAATTTACTATAGCTACTTTAACCAAACAGCAATCCCCCTTATCTTTCAATGCCTCAGTCATAAAGGCCCTCGTGTTCCCAGACGTCCACCAGAAAATCTACCATTTCCTGTTCATATGAAAATGAGAAATCTCTCAAAAAGAAAAACCAATTTTGCACTGATTTGCAGGTTCATAGTTCAGAATTAAATGCTTACAGAAAGAGGGATTGGCTGAGAGAATGGCTTGTTGCTCCCCAGTAAGCTTTCATATGCTGAGTTCCAACTGCATTAACATGAATCTTAGCCCAAGCATACAGCTTAAAAGAAACAAGACAAAAATTCATGAAGTTTGATCCCAAAAGAGATGTTCATCATCCTGTCTACCGCACTCTAATATTTTTGCAATGTAAATACAGATGTAAAAGATCTAAATATACCATTTGGGAAGTCTAAGTTGTGGAAACATGCTCAGCTCCTTACAAAAGCAACCATAATCCTTTTAACTGTAAAATAATACTTTTACGCCATAGATTTAAAATAACAAGAGTAGTTTTCTGTTTTCTCCTAAGGTACAATCTTATTAAGACCTTACCAATCAGCTATGCGCTTTTCTTTTTTTGCCATAAGCTATGTGCTGAATATAAAAAAAGGGACTGGCCTTTCTATGGTAAAATCTTATGTAATTGACCTTAATTTAGGTTCTAGTTGCTGTTTAGTTCGATTCTGATTGTGAGATCTATTATTTCTTATCCAACGTTGCCGAGTCTGAGTCCAAAGAATGTGACCTGCAAGAAAATAACCAAGTAATTTTGGTTTTAGTTTCTCTCACCCCGTGATTATTTTTTGTTATATGAACAGGCAAGAACAGTAACCAACCATCGCATCACTACCTTATTTTCCAAAATCAAATGAACTACAAGGTAATATGGGAATATAAAAAGTCAAAGACATTGTTAGAGGGGGAAAATGCAAAACTGACTAAAGATGCCATGAAACCAGGTCAGTAATAAAAAGACCATTTTAGATCAGAAGAAGATAGAAAAGCATTTGAACAGGGAAAAGGAGGCAACAGTTCAGCCCTTCAAATAAGAACCATACGTGGCTAAAAAGAAAAGTATATGAAAAGTGCTATTCCGACCTGGAAAAAGTGGTAGACTTAATGATTAAGCATGACAGCGAGTCATATAACAATCCATTATCCCAAAAAATTGAAAAGTAGGCACTGGAAGCATTAAGACACCAGGATAAAAGTACAAGTGCTAGCAAAAGCTAAACTTAATAATCACGTCTCACAAATTTATCAACTTTCATTGAGCCACAACATTGCATTGTCTAGCCATAGCAACACCCAAAATGGAAGCAGTAACCCCCAGTGGTCCCATTAAAGGAAAAGGGAAAGTAACTAAATTATAGATTTATCATCTTCTAGCTATCACCACTCATGTTGAAGAAAATAATTACAGCAGGCTACCAGTTTTGTCCCTTTTTTTCTCACAATTTGTTTTAATCGAAATCAACATTAAAGTATCCGAAACAATTTAACAAAGTAGTTCAAGCTGAACAATAATAAAAGCAAATAAACATACCATGATTTACAAATTCAGCGGGATTACTAATTTTGCTAGAAGCGCCATGAGGATCTAGCGCTTGGTTTGTTGCACTGGTTGATGAGATGCTTCCTTGTGACAGAACAGCACTATTGTCCATGTCATGTGTGCTTGTGGTCCAGAAATCCTCTGATGTACAGGATTTCTTCACAGCCTTACCTTGCATTGCCAACCCTTTTGATGGCATATCCACCGTGCTAATAACCGTGGGCTTCTGATAGCATCCAAGACAACCACTGCTCTGTTACAATGGCATTAAATTCTGTTATGCATCACAATATACTTTATGATAGTCTAAACCAGCCACCATAAATTCTCACACTGCAATCTTATAACTGCTATAAGTTCCACAAACACTGGAAGCCTTTGAGTGTTATGAGTAAGCCCTAGTTTAGTTCCACATCATTCTCACCCAAAGCTAAAAATTAATAGCAAATCATGATTAAGTCCGAGTTTAGCACCAACCAATTAACAAGGAAGTGGAGGAACTGTGCTTATTAATCAAACCACTTTTAAGTAATGTTACTCGATACTAATTTTCTTCTGCGAGCATAAGGGGAGGAATGTTCCCATGAGAGCTCATACTTATCTCTACAAGTCCACTGATCACCAACAATTTAATCATATAATTGGGGAAAATGCTGGGATGGCATGTCAATTCAAGGATCAATTTTCCACAGAATTCAGGGTAAAAGCATTCTTCTTTCCCGATTTCATGAAAAAATGAACAAAACTCTGACCACACCCGTAAGGAAGTAGTTTAACTTATTCAGACATGATTGGAATCGAAAACTTACCCCATTCATTCAGTGTCTGAGATACCAAAAGCCAAGTAAGATTGACTGAAGGATATTATTGCGGAGATCGAATAGCAAGAAACCAACAACTCCAAGAAAGGGGAAAAATCAAAGAGAGAGAGAGAGAGCAATCCTGAGAATTGAAAACCAAAATGATTAGGAAAGCGATTGGGTTTGCATGGGAAAAGAATCAAAAGTTTGCCTTTGAAATTGTGTCGTATTAATATGGAGTCTTCGCTGCTGAAATCGACAGCTTCCCTTGTGATGTGAAGGACGTAGACGAGGGTGGCGTTTTGGATAATAATTGGATTGTTGCTTCCTTCGCCTTTCTCTTCCTCTTCTCCTCCTCTGCTATTTCCTGGCCAGGGACAGGCATGAAAAGGTAAGTGGGGGGTGAATTCTGAATTATCTTGAATTTAATTTATTATTTTTTTGACCAAACTGGTATTTAATTATTTGTTACTATTTGCTTTTAAAAAAATATTACTTATAAAAAAAATACTCACATATTACAATGGATAAAAGAAATTATACTAGTCTTCTTGTGAATAGTGACATGCCTGATCCTACTTAAGATAAAACGTAGGTAAAATGTAAATATTTCTAAAGCTAAATTAATTATTAGTATAATTTAAGCATTAAATTAAATTAAATTATATACGCGTTTTATGAGGCTTCAAGAACACATTTTAATATTTCACTTTAAATGACCAATGCAAATTGCTAACGTCTTAATACATAAAATGTCACAAACATTCCCTTCCATCTCTAACAACTAATATTTTTAAAAGCTTGATCACAACTTGAAACAGTTCATAATTTTTATGATCCAACCAATTAGATTGACGGTCAAATTGGTAACATAATAATTAAATAAAAAATAGTATATATATAATAGAAAAATAGGTTAAAAGTATATATTTAAAAATTTTATTAATTAAAGGGATTTGATATAATTTTTTTTTAATTATGTGTAAAAAAAATTAAAATGGAAATCACATACTTAAAATATGTTATGTATCATTAAAAAAAGTTATACTTATTAAAATTTAAATTCTTTAAACTAATAAAATTTTTGAAAATATATTTGTAACTAATTTTTCCTATAAATATAACGAATATATGAGGAAAACTAAGAAAGGTTTATGAATGCATCCTAAAATACTCTTATTAGGATTGTTTAGAGAATTGAATTATTTGAAGTTAGTTTAAATGTCGTTTTATCATTTTAAAATGCAATTTGAAATTATGAACCCCCTAAGTTTACTGCATAATTTGAAACTCCATTCAAGTTGTTGACTCACCTAATGAGTTTGACAGAATCATAATAATATTTAATAATAAGCAAAATTGAAAAATCAGAAACAAACATTCATGATGAAAGGACAGGACTTCCAATCTGTCATGCCCTTGGTCAAAATACAGAAAAGTCAACATCTTCCTTTCTCTATCTAACTACGGTGCCCAACATATGGGCTGCCTCCAACCTGGTCAATTTGAAGATTTGGGTTGGGCCTAATTATTTTATTGTTTGTTTTAATTATTTAGAAAAATTGTAATAAAAAAAAATAGAATCTTTATATAAATTTCTACTGAAATACTATTTTGTTGTAATTTCAGTTACGGTATTTGAGAAAATATCCTATCTTCTAGGTGTCTAGGTTTACGTCTGAGGATAATAGACGGTTAACCCTGCCTGACATTGGTATCGCCTAGGAGGAAAAGAGATTTCGCTTTGCCCTTAAATCGTGAGTGAGCTCAATTAATTTTCAAAAATTTCTTTTATAAAAAAATTTCTATATGGACTAAAATACTTGATTGATATAAATTTGAGATGATAAAACTTTTAATCCTTTGAGTTTGTCTTAGATATCAATTTGATCCCTGAATTTTAATTTTTATCAATCAAGTCCCTAAAGCTTGGTGATCACATATAATCAATCTTTATGGTTTGAAAACATATAATTCTAAACACATATCTAACCACTAATTCAAAAATGACAATGTTTTTATGGATTTCGCAGAGAAAATTATTGGTCTGATGAGATCAAATAAAAGTGTAAGATTATGCACGAAATTTTTGGGACTTGACTGATAAAAATTAAATTTCAAAGACCAGATTGATAACAGAGACAAACTCGCCTGTAATCTAATGCCACATCAGTAATTCAGCATGCAATTTATTAATATACGTAATAAATACACAATACAATTTATGTTTTAGACGGTCATGGCGTCATGCACACATAACGCGTCTATTTTATTTTATTTTTAAAAAATAATAATATAGATTGGTAGGTACCTTGAATCTCAAGCTGCCACTGGCATTACCATAATTTGGAAGCTTCTTTGGTAGGTACATGTATGAAGGAGATACATATTCTATAGATTCAGCTGTATTGTTCACGTCTCTGGCTAAATGTTAGTATTGTTTATATATAATATATGTAGCGAGGTTTTCTCTCCCAAACATGTTGAAAATTTGTCCGTATATATATACGTATATTTTACTCCAAAAAAATTATTAGTATCTGTTTTTTTTAAATCATATTACAAAATATACAAACAATTAGTTAATCTGGTTCCACTTGATAGAAGTCCACTTATTAAGTAGAAAGTTCGCATGATTGATAATGTATGTTTGGTTTTCCCCAAAGCTTGAAAAGTGCTTTTAGTTTGTGTAAAAAAATTAAATAGACATTAAATATCTAGAAAAACTTCTGAAATAAAATATAATTTTGGGGGTCTAAAACTATAATTTCATAAGCTTGAAAAGTGCTCTTAGTTTGTGTAAAAAATTAAATAGACATTAAATATCTAGAAAAACTTCTGAAATAAAATATAATTTTGGGGGTCTAAAACTATAATTTCATATAAATTTGTGAGACTAATTTTTAGATAGAAAAAAAATTTTTTTAGACTGTATAATAACTATTTTGTCCTTATCTTTTTTTTCTATTATTTTATCTCATGTTATTTTTTATAATTTACCTATCAAAAAAATTATTTTAATAATAACTATCTAAATATTTAAAATTATGCCCTAAAAATTATTCTACATAATCTAATCTTTATAGGCTATTCTCTAAACATTAAGCTAGACGGTCCAACTACGTTGATGTAGTGTATATGTAGTATTTCGAACCAGCGATCTTTTTTGTTTTGGCTTTTCCTTGGTATTCATAATAACTTTATTTATGAAGCTGTAAATTAGCTTTTACAATATTCTATATTTATAATAATTAATCATAAATAATATATAGGATAAAAGTATATCTAATACCCCAAACTAATTTTGGATGAGCAATTAGCATACTAAAATATTTAAAGGTATAATTAGCATTCCGAACTAATTTTAAAGGTGCGAAGAACACGTTAAAGTATTTAAATTGATATAATTATACCTTTTCACTGACAAAAATATAAATTTATATCTGATTCATGTAATATAAACTTTTTATTTGAATATATTATTATTTAAAAAGTTATATGTGCCGTATTATTTAAAAAATAGTAGTAAAGTGTTGATTATTAACGAATAGATAAAATTATAATAATTTAAATATTTTAAGGTGTTAATTATATTTCTAAAAGTAATTTAAAGTGTTAATTATATTTTTAAATATTTTATGATATTAATTATATTTTTAAAATTAATTTAAAATATTGATTACTTATTTACCCTAGCATGTATATTTATAGTTTTGCATAATGACAAAGATACCTACCCCAAAGTAAGTGAATCTAGAAAAAGAGGAGGGTGGGACACACAAATCTTTGATCTTTACTTAAAGTTATCAGAAGAATGACCCCACCAAGCAATCTCTAGTGCTTCATGCCTCTAAGAAGATCTTTCTTCTCTACTTCCAACAAAATATATGTGATAATTTCACATGCAAAACCTAAATAACTTAATTTATATGTTATTATATGATTATATTTATTAGTCACTTTTAATTTTATTATATTTTATCATAACAAAAAAAATCTTAAAACATATTAACTATATTTTAAAATTTAATAATTTTTTTAATTTTATTTTTATTTAATATATATACTATATCTTATAAGAATAAAGTCTACGTAATAATAAATTAAGAATAAAATTATATATTTATAAAAAAATTAATAGTATAAGTTATAAATATAATAAAAAAATAATTTTAAATATGTTCCTTATAAATAAAGTTAAAAAAATATATTAATAAAATTAGTTATTTATAATAAATATATTATTTTTTATAAAATATATTAGATAGTTTAAAAAAATTATAAATTTTAGAAATAAAATAAATAATTTAATTTAAAATTAAAATAAACTACTCAAATAATAAATCACTCAACTAATTTTGTGAGTGTTTTATAAAAAAATTAAAAATTTTAAGGAGGCAAGAACCCCTCAAGCCTCCTCTCTCCCAATACTCAAACAGAGTAGCTTCGTCTCCACCAAAGGATACTATATTTCAATAAAAATATAATAAAATGCAGACCAGTCCCTTTAATAAGTCAACTATGGAATTAAAACACTATCCAAAATGTATTATAGTTATTTACAATCACAGGAACAAATTTTCTCCTCCTCAGCTAAAACAAAGAAAAAGAAAACAGAGGAGACATTTCAGATTCCCACATGCTTTAAGAGCATCCAATCTTACGTACTCGGTCTCTCCAAATCCCATTACAGAGCGATTCGGTTCTCTGGCATTCCCATTATCTCTTCAATTTCATCTCTGCAAATTCTTGATACTCTGTTTTGCTTCCTCTGTTTCTTCTCTGCTCCATCACATGCTTCCTTCACATTATCTGCAAATTTCACTTTCTTCTTCTTCTTCTTCTTCTCCTTCTTTCTCTCTACTTTATTTTCCTCTGAAAAATGTACAAAAATGATTATCACATCACTTACCAAATACTCTGAAATAAAGATTGGAACGATCAGCATAAGAAGAAAACAGGCAGAGAGAGAGAGAGGAAACCCAATTACCTGGACACAAACAAGGGCGTAGAATTTGTTTATCAGAGTCATGAGAATTGGAATTCCTAGAAATAAAGGATGGTGGAGAAATGATTTTACTTGAGAAAGCAAGATAAAGCATAGTGCATGATGATAAAACCATGGCCGTGGTTAAAACAAGACCCTGCGACATGGAAGTCATGTTGCAAGAACAGAGCTTTCCAAGAACAGGGACGATTCATCTTTGACAGAAAGCTGAAGATGTTGTATATATAGAGAAGTGGGTAGGCTTGCAAAGTATATGGGGGTGGAGAATGATATTGAATTGAATAAGAAACAAAAAGAAATGAGTGGAAATTTCAAATGATAATTATAGTAATAGGGGAAAAAATGGCACTAGTTCATTGGTTGTGGTTGATGTAAAAGTGGACGCAAGGATCTGGAGATTTCTCTATGCTTTTGGAATTTGCTTTTGCTTTTGCTTATTTGGAAAGTGGTAAGAACTTGGAAAAAAGGTCCATGAAAATTCATCTGATTCTATTAGCATCTCAGCCATCTACTTTTTATAATATGTTTCTATTGTTGACAACTTTATACAAATAATATTTTCATTTATTCAATAATTTTTTTTTATTCTTCATTTATTCAGTAATTTGATCATATGTAATAATCATGTTATGTTGAATTATTTGTTAAGTATTGAATTTGATTTTAGAAAAATTTCTAATAAAATAAATAATATAATATCTATCACAAAAAATTATTTTCAATATTTTGGCCAAGTTATATAATTTACTTTCAAATTATATTTGGATTTTAGCTAGGCGAGATTCATCATATTCATTTTTGCAAACTAAAATTTTCCGTTGGTTCTCACATTTTTTATAGAAGGTTTCAGTATTTTACTATTTTTAAGACATTTTGCAAAAATTAGGTTGTAATTAAAATATTTTTTAAAAAAAATCCCTGAAAAGGGTGTTTTTATTTAATTAATTAAGAGAAGTTTTTAAGAAGGGTATATGCGGAAAGATAATTACTTTTAAGGATATCAATCAATTTTCTTATTCTGTGCAAAATTAATAATTTGTTATTATAAATAAAACAAACGAAATATATCATTATGTTTTTAATACTACTTTCTAGATTGTTAACATAAGGGCTATATAAGTCATTTGCGGAGACTAAAATAATTAGTGTAGGTATTTATAAAAAATATATTGACTTTCTTAAAGTATCCCTTTTAATATATGGTTTGTATTGAAATTATTTTTTAATAGAAATTATTTAATATGTATAATAAATAAAAATAGTTTTAAAATTAATTATAAATTTTAAAAATAAAATAAATTAAAATTTTATATTTAAGATTAAAATAATAAATCCAATAACTAGCTATTCTGTTTAGATTCAATACCAAATTACATAATTAGGGTCCATTTGGTATGAGGAAAATGGATGGGAGGGAAATTTTTGTGAGTTGAATTTAAAAGAAATAGATAAATAGAGTTATAAGATTTTAATAAAAAAAAAAGTAAGATTAAAGAGTAAAAAAATTAATTAAAAGCTTTTAATTCCAATTCTCTAATTTTCTTTAAATCCAACACATTACAATTTCCTCTCCACTCCATTTTCCACCTACCCCTTCCCCATTTCACACACACGTGTGTGTATATATATATGTATATATATAACACATTAAATTTCATTGCAATATCAGATGCTAATGCATGGGGCGGTATATTGTTGATTATTGGACATAAACACCAAAAATAGAACCAAAAGAACAAGAGAAGATTGAAAGTAAATTAAATTAAGTAGTAAGGATTGGTGGCATGTAGTCAGATTTGCCGCCAAGAATACGAGCCTGAGTATCAGGGAAGAACTCAAAGCCTTGAAGTTCTTCAACTTTTCCTTCCCTTGAAACCTTAACAGGATAACGCAGCAAGTGACCTGGAAGATCTTCATCAAACGATTCATCAGCGTAGAGTTCCCAGTACTTGTCCGCCATCTGGTTCACCTTCTCCACACATTCTTCACTTTCTGGGTGATTGAAGCACTCGTCCATCAACCCAAGATGCTCATACCACAACGCCATACGGAATCCATGGATCTGACCTCTCGCCGGCCCCCTGCTTGTCGCCAAATGATGCGGCTGATATCCCCCCATCGCTATCTCTGTGTCCCTCGCTCCGTCCATTGATCTCTGGTTTATGTTTGCAGATCCCACGATTATGTACTCATCATCCACTGCACAAACATATGTTAATTAGTTATGACTCAAAGTTCTTGTTCAGATCATTTGTTTGATAAGATATTTGGATTATATCTAGATATTCCGGTATCCTATGGCCCATCGGTCAGTTGCACTGTATTCACGTTTAGGATTTCTACTCGGTCTATTTGGTTATTTATAACACTGATGAGACGTTATTTATATGATTGACAGACCAAGTTATTAGAAGAGGATCCTACATCCTAGCTAGAAAACTTGCTAATTCATTCCTCTTTGAGGATTGCTGGTGGCTATTTCATAATTGGCACCTGTCATCGCTATATCTACATGCCAGTCAAAAAACTCCCTGATATTATATTTCTTTTGACGTGTTTTTTTGCTTACAATTCCTCCTATTTCAGATCAGGAGCCTTGAGCTCTAATGCTTCGAATCATGGCTATGGAATTGCTTGTCGTAGTGACGAGCTCACACTATGATGGTCATCACTGTAGTAAGATATGTAGAATCCAAATATAGTTTCAACACTTCAAATTTAAAATTTTCAACTGATAGTTTTTAAATAATAAAGTCATTTTTTGAAAAAACTAACAATTAAAAGATTATTTTTATTTTAGATTTTGTACCATTAAAATATTTTTTTGTAAAAAAAATAAAAACTCAACCCTATGGCTATGGTCTTCCGCTGCTGCTATGTATTGTGAGATTTATGACGTACCTATCATCATCTTGGTGTGGACATAAATCATGAAGCGACGAGCTTGTTGGGCTTTTTCATAAGGAGAATCAGGTTCTGGTTGTTCTGCTGGTTCATACTCGCCGTCTCGTTTCACTTCTCTGTTTCCAAGGCAGAAGAATGTTAAATACTTCCGAGGATCTTCCCTTACTCCCTTTGCCTCCAACGCGTCGACAATGTCTTTATACATAGTCTCCATCGTTCTCCTCTGCCAATCCAGTATCGCCTGCACCGATCCACTGTCTGGTATGCCCTCCGGCCACATCGGCACCACCGCGTACACCGTGAACCTCTCTCCTGCTTCAATCTTACTCACTATTTTTAGTGATAGCTCCTTGGGGATCACGTGCAATGCGTTAATGTCTTCTGGCTTTATGTTGCCATCTTCAGCGCTCCATGCATAAGAGCTTCCCAGAAAGTACTGATTCTCTATGTATATGAACTTCCTCGCTCTTCTTATTGCATGAATATATGCGTCTTGAATGCTTCTATCTACGATGTTGTTTTTCCCACTCACGAGCCCTGCGTCGGCTGCTTCCTCTGGGCTGTCTGGGAACCCGAAGGCGGCGCCACCGTCGATAGATCGGAACAACTGAACATTCCACGTCTCGTGATCCTCCGGGAACATCACTGGAGATGGTGGAATAACTATCTCCTCCAGCTCTCCGTGCGACATAAGAACATCCTTCCCTCCTTGCTTCTTCCATCTCTGTTCAAAATTAAACAAAACATCCCAAGCAACCGGTCCTTCAAGGCGTGAATGTATATCATGCCATGGCTCTCTCGGTCCGCCTTTATTGATGTCGGCGCCGGGGAAGTTAGGTTGATGAAAGTCATCGTGATGAGCAGTATCCAATGTTCTGAAAAGAGAATGAAACGCAGTGTCGTATCTTCCGTCGCATAAATCAAGCCCACCAACAAAACTCATTATTCTTCTCTTGCTTGACGAACCTCGTCCCGGAAGCTCACTGTCGACCACCACGATCTTCTGGTGATGAGTGAACATGGTGGAAGTTTGAACGTCCTGAATTATACTTCCGGCACCTTCGTCGGGATCACGAGGGCATAAAACACAGTGAACTTGAGTGTCTTCAAAAAACTTCTCTGTTTCCTCATCATGTGTTGCCATTAACCCGTCTTTTTTTAACAAATTAACAGAAGTTCTATCGTCCCAAACAAGCATTAAAACCCTAACACCCTGGTCTGCTTTCTCCTTCAGAAGATGTCCTAGGGTTACATGACCTCCATCTTTTGGCCTCTTTGCATCTCTCACTAGTTTAATCTCAGTGTAAACAGACCAACCAGTGATGTAAATCAAGTACTTTGCATTAGTAATTGCGTCGAAAACATCTTCCCAACACCGATGAGGTTGGTAATATTTGCCGTCCGAGAGGGGGATTCTGGGGATGAAATCCTCAGGGACATGAGCGTCCTGGTACAAGGTAACCTTACAACCTTGTCTTTGTGAGAAGAAAGTGTAGGGTACTCCTGGGTATTTAGGGCTTCTAATACCTCGATTCCAATTTCTGTCTTTTGTGACATCGAAGTATTGGAGCTTGACGTGGATTTTGGAGCCGATGGGTTCTTTGTCCTCGTTTAAGATTTCGATCCATTCATCGTAGGTGTCGCCCCCGACGATGTTGTCGACGGGGACATAGGCTCGTCCGATTAAGGTTGCGCCGATCTTGTTGACGCCTTTGACGGTGAAGATGACGTTGGATGCCACGTGGGCACAGTAGATGTGGAAAGATTCTTCCCACCTGAGATTGGAATCTGTGTTTTCTAACACTCTGGTTCTTCCAACTCTTGCTTTTTCCAGATCAATGGTTGCGTAGATTTGGGATGATCCCTTTCCTACACCAACCGTGTCCTCGATTTTTGACTTAAGCTGCAAAATTAGCATTCAAATAATCAATCATCAATTATCTGTTAAAAAATTTGTAAGTTATATTTTTTTAATGCATCGTGTGCATTATGAAATTTTCCTTGTATTTTATTTATAAAATCATTCTAATATTAAACACCTTGAAGTTGTTTAACAGAATAATCCTAACTAATTGGTAGTTACTGGTTAGCGAAAGGTTACCCATATCAAATATAAAATATAAACATAAATTGTATTGTTAAAGTCAGAAACAATACTGCAATTTATTTATCAAACTCTATACAATATATAGGAAGTCCATCTAATTATAGTTAAATTAAAATTAATATCAAAATCAATATATAACAAGAGATTTCTCCCTATGCATTGTACAGGGAGAAAAAATATGTTATAATTAATTAATTATTATTATTATGATTAAAAATTTGAAATATCTAATTAATATGATTACAGATTAATTTTTATCATGAGGCTCAAAATCTTTTCAAAGATGATGCAGTAGGAAAACATATATTATAATTAATTATTTATTTATGATTATTATAAATTATCATTATGGTTAAAAATTTAAAATATCATAGAGTCAGTTAATATAATTACTACTTAATTACCATTATGGGGTTCAAAAAAATTATTAAACATCACTATTTAAGTATTTATATTTTTATTTAAAGAGGCAAGTACTAATAATTAATTAAGATATTAAATTGAACTTAATAATTAAGGAGCCAAAAAGGGGTTGTATTTTCCAATTTTGTAAATCATAGGCATATACATATACAAGAAATGGAAATTAAATAAAAGCCAAGGTTTTCTTAAATGAAATCTTCATTAATTTAAATCATGGTAATAGACTAATAGAGTTCAGTAAAACTGAGGAACAAAGTGAAGAAATAAAAAAGCATAATCAAACCAAATTTTAATAGCTTGAAAAAAAAAAAAGAAAATGGAATATATAAGAATAGGTTAATGGATCACTTAGGTGCAAGATAAGACTAAAACTGTTGGCAGAATTGAAAAGCCAAAAATGGGGTAAACCATTCTCAAAAAAGGATTAAAAGCCAAGATTAAATTAAAAGACAAACATAGAATATAATTAATAATTAATGAAATGATTACCATGCTGAAAATGTTGCCATCTTCTTCACTAGCACTTAACTTTTCCACCTCATGAATGGTGGCGTGGAGGGTCCCATGAAGATGAGTTTCTGCCATTAATCAATCAATTATAATTATCTCTCAACCTGCAACACAATTCAGAGAGATAATTAAACCAAAACACAAATTAAACCCATAATATGTTATTAATTAATTAGTTGGCCACTTCAGTAAGAGATCAGAAAGGAATAAACTCACACAAAAGAGACAAACTTGAAGAGAGACGACAGAGATACGAGAGATGAATCAAAAGAGAAGCGAAGATCAGAAATAACTGTAATACAAATAAATCATGTGGTCTTGTATTCACCAAATGGCAATGACAGATCCTACAAACACGCAGCTTTTAAATTAATATTGACTAACTAAACGTCAATATATATTTCACGACCAGAAAAGAAAAAAATATTAACAATTTAATTATTATTATTATTCAATGTCCAAAATATATATAAAAAATGGTCAGTATAATTCTTGGTTCTTCATTCATGAACACTGAAGAGAAAGGTGACATCACATGGTGAACCAAACGAAGAAAATGGACCACATCTATAAGTTTTGGGACCCAGAAAATCAAAATTCTCACGTAACATGTTTTCGAATTTTATAAGTTAATATACCAGTTATTAATATGGTCCGTTTGACCAAACTTTTATGGAAAGAAATTGTTTATTTTGTTTTCAGAAACGTACATTTAATTTAATTAAATTAGGCTTTTGTCTCTATATTCCTTAATTTATCATTAATTTGGAAATATTATGAACAACTATTAAGATAATATCAATTTCCAATATTATGGATCGATATGTTATAAATTCTTTGAAATATGCCATCTCGTGATTTATCTAATTACCATTTTATTTGGACCATCAAGATCACATAAATTCATTTTTTTTCTGCCAACCACGTGCATGCAAATTAATATTGTAGCAAATGTGTTATATTTTTAAATGTTTTAACTTTATTATAAGCTCCACCAAGTACACATTCGGAACTTCAAATTAAACGTAAACGTTAACTTTTTCTGGCAAAAAAAAATTTACTGTTAACTAATTTACTCAAATAATAATCATAAAAAATCATGAAACAATTTAATACTCTATATAAGTAAATTTAATAGTCATTATCTAATTATTTAAAATTATAAGAAAAACTGTAAAATAAAAAGGAGTTAATTCCATTCACTCATTAATTATACTATTGTACCAACATTCCAACAAACTTACTCTGTAAGCGATCTCACTCTACAAGGAGAAGAACACAAATTTAAATCTCAAGAAGCGTAATTATTACAAGAGGCAAACATTTTTTACGCTCTAAGTCTTGAAATAGATTAATCTTAAATCTAAAGTGGCTTGGGATATCTTTAATCAAATAAAAAATTTAATCAAAAATACTGATTTTTTGCTACAGAAAAACTCGTTAGCAACATATAATTTAGTTCATCCATCCACTTCTTTATGCCATTACTGCAATTCCTAGTGTTTTCTGTCAAATTTGGTCCAGTATCTCTTTGGCCAAGCCCTAGAATTTAAATGCTTTAGACTTCTCTCTACGTACATCGAGGAGCTATAATATTGCATAAAGCGATTTCTCTGAATTACCCTATTTCGTGAGGAGTATTAATCAACTTCTCCATCAATAGAATGGCATTTAATTTTTTTTTGTGATAGAAAATAAATAATTACTCTACATTACATTATTTTTGTACAAGACAGGGCCATTACATCAAGACTTGGTCCTGTTTGTATTATTGCCAGAGCCTTCAACTTCGTATTAACATTGCTATTAATAACTGGTAATTAATTACATCTAATTAACCTATAGCAAATTAGGGGGCTCATTGAGGATAATAAATTTGACAGCTCCAATCCAATTCATTCCTCATGCATGGGTGGGTGAGGGAAAAAGACTAATTTTGCTTAGATTGGTAGGTCTTATATACATAATTTGAGTGATTAGAAATTAATCATCAAGAGTGATGGATTAATTAATTAGAACCTTTTTGTTTGGCCCTTAAAGAATGAATTCATAATTTTTGAAGGACCACCCAGTAAAATTTAGAGGAGGCAGCAGCATGTTAGGCTAAAATAGTGGAAACAATCCCGACGACCCTAAATAATTGAATCTATATTTGCAATGCATGTAATTAATTTTTTGGGGTCACAAAGTTGTGCTTAATCAATGAGCGACTCCAATCTAGTTAGTAATAACCACCATCTTTTACTCCATGTCATTAATAAATTTCCGTTAATTATTTATAACTTATACATATCCCATAGTTTCTTCTAAGAAAAATTATTATGAAAGTTCCTATACCGCATTTTTAATCAGGCTTTTATAGTTTTCTTTTTAGGTTATTATAGATCATATACTCATAATCTATTAATTTGTAAGAGAAACGATGTGATGTTAGTGGCTGATGATGTGGCTCAAAATATTCTTGGATTAATTTTGTCATATGGGTTTAACAAGATCATCCAAATTACAAATTATATATGCAAGGAGATGATTATGAGTATATTAATTTGGGTAAAGGTGCGTCTAATACCCTAAACTAATTTTAGAGAAGCAATTAATACCCTAAAGTATTTAATGGTATAATTATCACCCTAAACTAATTTTAAAGATGCAACAAGTACTTTAAAATATTTAAATTAGTATAATTATAAATTTTTACTAATAAAAATATAAATTTATGTTCAATCTATGTCACATAAATTTTTTATTTTAACATTATTAAAAATTTTGTAAATCATGAAATTTTATTCAAAATTTCTGAACGTTAAATTACAAAAATCATAAATATTTTTGTATTTTTATAAATATAAGATTTTATAAATCATGAAATTTTATTCAAAGATTTATGATTATTATTAGCACAATTAACATTGTAAAATAACGTTCTGAAGTAATCATAGTTCTGAAATACAAAAACTAAGATTTTTGTATTTTTATTAGTAAAGGGATAAAATTATAATAATTTAAATACTTTAGGATATTAATTACACCTTCAAAATTAGTTTGAGATGCTAATTATACCTTTAAATACTTTAAGATACTAATTACTCTTCTAAAATTAGTTTAGAGTATTAGATATATTTTTACGTATTAATTTTTACTTTTATTTGTTAATAAATAAATATTATTCCAGCATTTTATTTTATAAAAAATATTTTTTTTATTTTGTATGCTGTGAAAACTTACATGTCATTTAGTCACGATCTACATTACCCCTAATTAATAGATTATAAGTACTATATATAGGGGCTAATATATGTCTACATCTGGAAAAAAACTATAAAGACTTAATAAATAAAGAAGAATATTAAATATATTTAATTAAAAATTAGGTAAAATTATAAATATTGATGAATTAGTGCTTTTTTTTTCTTAAGTGATAAATTGAAGCATTTGATGAAACTTCAATTAATATCTTTTTGGCTAGATGTGCGAATTATGGCAAAGCCAATGTGGTTAGTAAAAAAGAGATTATTAATTGGACGTATAATCAAATTGGAAGCATCCAAGCCAGCAAGAATATATGGCGAAGCCTATAGAAATTCTAGATTTCGTTTTGTTGTTGACTTATTTTGAGATTTCTATAGGTAGATTAATTTGAAATTACTCATTATTTGGTATTATAGTCTAAAAATATATAGCTAGAGTCATCAATTAATCATGTCTCACTAGGTACAGATTTTCTCATTTACTTCTATACTAGTCATAATTAATATATAGATTATATGAAATTGGATCAGAATCTATTTGTTGATTACCTTACGACTTATACCATAAGTTTCAATTTCAATCTTGTTTTCAAATTTCAGATTGATAAATTGGAAAGTAGGTACATCAAGAAGCTAAACACCGACTTTTCTGTTGACCACGGATTCACACTCTTATTTATAAAACGGTTGACTTTTTCTTTTTAATTATTTAATCCATAGTAATTCTTCCTTCGTCAATTTTAGAGATTTCTATATTAGGTAAAAACCGACATAAAAATTTTTGAAAACAAAACTTTATTTTTTGGACAGAATACAAAACTTAAAAAGTACAATTTTTTTTTTCTCTTAACCAACATAAGTACTTAATGTAAAACAATTTCGGTATACTAGTGTCTCTATCATTATCAATCACTAAAAATTATTTAAAAAATTATGAATATTATGACTGATATATAAATCAACTTAATTGTTTATAATAAAAAAATACTTATTATACTTTGAAAAAAAATGAAAAGGAGTGGAAGGAATATTTGGTGGGGTGGCCACACATAATGAATACGTAGTGTAATGACTATATATATATATATATATGTATATATGATTGAAGAAGGATATATGTGGTTGTTGTGTAGAGTTGTAAGGGAGGAGATTTTTTTTTTTTTGGGTATAAGTGAGGGAGGAGATTATGATCACGTGAGGCGTGGTTGGTTTCCTTTTCACTGTTCATATCTTGTGTCCTTATCGTTAAGGGCAGCCCCTCCTTTAGAACCAAGGTAAGTAATTAAAGTACGTATCCTTCACTTTCCAGCACCCACGTAAACGACAACACACCTTTCCCCTTGCGACAACTACCTTTCATTTTAAAATGTATCTTCATCACTGCCCTCTTTCAACCCTAGCCCCACTTCCCCCTCCTTTATTCTTTCTTATCTTCTTTACCTCTCATGTGAGTATTAAAATCTAAATGGGGTTAGTCGGTTATACTAATAAATCGGTCAACCTGACTAATTTAGTCAAAAATTTTAAATAGATCAATTTAGTTTATTTTTATATTTTTTTTTATTTAAATACTGATCTGTTATATTTATACTTTAGTAATTTTATTGGTTTATATATGAATATTTTATTTATTTATAAATTAATATTTTTTATTTAAATATTATACTTTTAGGCTAATATTTTTGGATATTTTAATTTAATTATATTATTTTTTAGTGATAATTTAATTATATTATTGTAATCATGATTAGAATGACACTAATTCAACTACAGTTAATTAAATTACTAATCCTTGAACTCTTGACTCAATTAATTCTTGGTTTGATTCTTAGTAGCTTGCTCATGCCTCTTCTTTTTCATTACATCATCAACATTATTTCACGTTTTCAATATAGGAAAACTTGCGAAAACAATCTCCCATTAAAAATTTTATTAATGATGAGGACTTAAATCAAAATATTAGTATTCTATGTATATAAAATTTACAGAGTATTAGTATTATATATATATATATATATAAATTTGTCAAATTTTTTTATCAATAAAATTTCTAATGGGGGAACTTTCCCAATTTTCTCTTGGATATATTATATAGTGTCACCGTTATTATTTGCATCACTTTGTTCTTGAGGGAACGAAATAATTAACTAACTTGGAAAGGTGACACCCCACGATTATTTGGGGAGGCAACTCCACATTAATCCCCAGGATTTTATCATCGAACCAGAAGATATTCCGATTTTTTTTTCAAAATATTTTCCAAATTAATGATCTAATTTTTAATTAGAGGATGATGCTGTTCTAATTTCAGTGTAATTAACGAGATCAAGCTGTCAAGTGACAAATATCTAGCCCATTGTTTGGATATAAAAAAAATTAGGAGGTAAATAATAGTAGGTGGAAAAACTTTTAAAAATAATAAATTTAGTATTTTTGAAAATTTTCCTTCATATTATTATTTTCCCTTTGAGAATCAACACGTACAATAATATACACAAAGGTTAATATTATTTTTAATTTCTCAAATTTAAACTATAACTTTTGATTTCTTAAATTGTTTTACGGCTAAAATATTATTATTTAATTTAATAAAAATATAGATAATTTTATCCTTTAAAAAACTAAAATATATAGTTTAAACTTTTAAGAAACTAAAACTAAAATTTATACAAACTTATGAATAAAAATTATTAATGTATATACAGTAGTAGTTAGAATATATAGGAAAGACGTAGACAAGTTAAAATTACATTTTTGTCTTATAAATAAATTTTATATATAAAAATAAGATCAAATTTTTAATTAAATCATATATTAAGGACCAGAGTATTATGTCAACCAATTATTTCCTCCAATCTTTTACTTTCAACCATTAATCTTTTTGTTTTTTCTAATTTTTATTTCTTGCCTTTTGGATTATGGAGGCCTAAAATTGGAATCCGGATTCTCCAATGGGTTATTGTTTATTTATTTTTAATTATAAAGGCAAGCTAGCTAATAGTTTAAAGTGAATAGCAGCATCAAACCTACAATCTGTCAAACACACACATATATATAATCACTTATAAAGAAACTCTAGTGTCACTATTACCATATTACAAGTTATATATGTAAGGAGACAATTACAAGTTTATGATATTTTTTTAACGTGATAATAAATAAAAATTTATTACACTATTTTATTTTTTAAAAAACAATTTTTTTATTTTATATTTTGTAGAAATTTACATATAACTTAATTAGCATCCAAATTAGACGATAAAATATGCGAGGAAACTATAAAAATGTAATAAAAAGTAAAAAAAAAAAAATACAAAAACCTCATTAAAAATAAAGTGAAACAATAACAACTAACTAATATAATTATTTTTCCCCATTATATTATAAGGGTATTGAATATTGTTTCATTTATCATTCCTTGCATTTTGCCATCACATCATTCAAATAACTCACTAGAGTATCCTTCTTGAATACAAGCTCATCCCTCTAAACTTCCAACTTAACACTAACAACACATACCACTTTGTAGAGTGAGTCAATAAATATTAATACACTTAGGAATGAGCTAGCTTAAAATATATAAGGTTATGAGTTTAAATCTCACTGATAAATATAAGAATTTATTAATAAATGATATGTAAATATTATTTTTTGAATTTAAAAATATATCTTGTATCATATAAATACTCGGACCTAACTCATATCAATTTTTTGGGTAAAAAAAAACTTGTATTGAGTGAGAGGAAGTAAAAGTGTAAACACAAAAGCTATTGTAGTTAAAGACAGCTCAAAGATCACAACATTATTGTTACGACGATTATAGTAAAGCGGGACCACTTTGTTTACCCTTTAGGACTAGTCCACCAAAAATCACAAGTAGCCTCCAGTCCAACTAACCCCAAAGCTCCTTTATAATAACAACCCCTTTCTTGTTACTTTCTATGACTTTCTCATTTAATCTCTCCCTCTCTCTCTTTCCCTCTCATCTTCTCACCATCGTCTCCCTCCTTCCTTCCCTCTGCCTCAGGGGAAGTCAGTTTCTGACAGAGATGGTGCAATCAAAGAAATTCAGAGGTGTCAGACAACGTCATTGGGGCTCATGGGTTTCTGAGATTCGCCATCCTTTATTGTATATTCTCTTCTCACCAAACTACATAAACCACTTTTCATTTCTCTGTTTTCCTCCTTCAGAATATTCATTCATACGGCAAAATGTACTCTGTTCCGCTTGCTCTGTTTTTCTTCTAGCTCTCTGAACATCCTGTGTATTCATTCCCCTCCTCGCCATTCCTTAACATATAACATAGTTTCCATTTTTGGCTATATATTGCGTTGAGGTGATCTCATATGGTTTCCCCCCAGAAAATTCATCAAAACGAAAAAAGTAGCAATACTCTGTTTTTTATTATTTATTTGCCTGTACATTTCTGGCCCCTGCAAGATCCCCTGTTTGTCAATTCATGGATTCATTTTCATCCACTTTCAAATATTGATAATTGTTATGTCATTGGATATTACAAAAAATCCTAATTCATGGGTCATATTTTTCTTTTAAATCTTACAGGAAAAGAAGGGTGTGGCTAGGGACGTTTGATACTGCAGAAGAAGCAGCACGAGCTTACGATGAAGCAGCCATTTTGATGAGTGGTAGAAACGCCAAAACAAACTTCCCAGTGGCCACCAATGATAACAATAATGACCAAAATCATAATTCTTCTTCTTCATCTTCCCCATCTTTTTCTGAAGCTCTTAGTGCAAAGCTTCGGAAGTGCTGTAAATCGCCATCGCCATCTCTCACATGCTTGAGGCTGGACACAGAGAACTGTCACATCGGAGTGTGGCAGAAGCGAGCAGGGCCTCGCTCTGACTCCAACTGGGTCATGATGGTGGAGCTGGAAAGGAAGAAACTTGAAGGCTCAGAAATGACGAGGGAGTTGCCGGAGCCGGAAACGGAGATGGAGACGGAGACAGAGGAGAAGGTGAAACCAGAAGAAGAAGATCAGAACAGTAGTGAGCTGGACGAGGAACAGAAGATGGCGTTGCAGATGATAGAAGAACTCCTTAATAGGAACTGAAAGCTCTGTTTCTTTCATGGATGGTTTTCATGTGGGGCATCTCAAGTCACATTCACATAATTAATCCTTTTCATGTTTGGAGGACTTTCAGGCTCGTGCTTTCATATCCATAATATAATCAAGTGCTTCTTCTGTTTTATTAGAAAAAAATTAATTTGATGCAAAATATTTAAGGTTATATATCATGTCACTTTGTAAGTGCTGTGTCTTTTTCTCTTGTTTGCTTCCCTTGTTAATTGAAGAATATAAAATTTGCTTGTATCAAGATTTAAGATTTATTAGTGTGTAATGAATATATATATACATATATATATCTCATGTGTTGGCAAAAAACACAAATGAACATGATTAACTGGTAGATGATTAAGTTTATAGTTAAAGTTTTGCATCAATAAATTAAGAAAAAAAATAACATTTTCTAAAAAAACTTTTGTAAACTCATTTATGAAATAAATTGAATGGAAGATTAATTTTAGTAACATGTATTGATAATTTGCATTCCATATATATAGAAGGAAATTAAGAAGACGAATCCTATATTATAATTGATTATAAATATAGAAGCAAATAAAATTTATATAAAAAAATATTCGAGTCGTTAAAGACTTTACAACCTAATAATATAATAACCCTTATATAAATAGGAAGTTACGAATTTAATCTCACTTATAGGTTGTTAATAGCCGTCTCTTCAATATTTTCAATTAAAAAATTTGAAGATTCAAGATGTGTACATATATTAATTATAATAGTATACTTGATAATTGAAAGAGTTTTTTTTTTCACATGAGGAATAATAATTAGGTCCCAAAAGTTCAATTGGAAGTTTCTTTCATTTGGGCTATGATAATTAGATCATAAAAATTCAATTTAATAACATTAAGGTTTCAAAAAAAAAATTGATGAAACATGAGTTGCAAATTAATATTGATAACTTATCTTTTTATTAGATGGATCGATATTGATATATATATAATGATATTAATATTGATATTGTATATTCATAATATTATATACTGTCAAAAAGGTAACTATAAACGAGAAATTATATAGGGTTCCGTGTTTGGTTATCTAATTAAACATCTCAAAGAATTCCTGGTCAAAAATATGTGTTATACATTATGAGTGCCTTCATAGGTGGTCCGTCCTAACTAAAGTCCATGAATATAACTCCATTAATGTTAATATCTAACTAATTTAATTTAATTGTGTTTTAGCAATTTGAATTATCTTTTGAGAAAATGTTGAGGGCTTATGATTAATTACACGCTCACTAATAATCCTTTGCAATTTCTTTTTTGAAGTGTAATCGTTCATATATACACGATTAATCACTCTCTCTCTCTCCCTCTCTCTCACTAGTTTTCTTTGGGAAAACTCTTTCTTTCTCCGCCAGAACATTAATGAACGGGAAAACGTCCAATTTCTTTGATATTGATTCAACAATATGAGGGGGGAAAATACTTGAAAAGCAAGCCTAAATAGAAAATGACATAATCATTAGCAAAACGCAGGTGCCTTCTATGTTTTAGTATTTGTCTGGATAAACTTATTTTAAGTAACTTTGTATCCTATGAGATAAATATATATGTGAGAATAATCTTGTCTCGTAAATGTAAAAGTGATTAAAATAATCGATCCCAAACTCTTCCTTAATTATGTACGTTTGTTTGTGTATGTGTGTGTGTGTGTGTGTGTATATATATATATGGTAAAGAAGATGACTGAAAAAGAGTAGCAGATGGAGAAAAAGATTCGAGACATAAACATGAGCAAGAATTTAATAATAGAAACACATGAATGCATCAAGCAAACACTTGAAGACATATGAAAAATTGAAGAGACACATTATTCTTTGTTGATTGCTTCTTCTTCTTTTTTTTGAAAAAAAAAAGTGAATAACAAAAAGCAGATCGAGTATAGATATTGAGATTTGATTGATTGAGACTATGACTTCATTTTTGTTACAGACAAAATCTGTGCATGCAAAATCGACACTGATGTATATGATAATGAGGTTTTGAAAGCTACCATGGAAATTCTTGCCCACAGATATATTCACAACTTTTAAAATTCGTGTTAGCAAATAAAACTGCATTCAGAGAACCAATCTTTGGCAAAATTAACTTTCAGCATATTTGATTTAAAAAAATAATAGGTTTCGATTTGGATTGGTTTTGATCATATTAAAATACTTTTTAAAGAAAGTACTCAACTGTTTTTAATATATAATTTAATTAAAAAATTAATCTTAGTCATAAATATAAAATCTATTTTTTTTATATTTTTTAACTTTTTTTTAAATTACCCATATTATTACTCTCTCAATAATAATATAGTAAGAGAGAAAGGGAGGAAGTTAAGGGAAATGAATAGGGTATTTTAGAAAAAATATGATATATTAATAGTTTATAACTTTCTTAATCTAATTAAATTAGTTAAATATATCTTATATTAATGACTGGAGGAGTATAATTTTTCTACCGAGGGACTAGGAATATCCTATGACAACAATAAAGATTAAACTATCTTAAGATAAAATAGGTAAAGATCAGAGTAAACTCTACTTAATCAAGTTTTGAATTTAAATTCATTTCTTGCTTACCAAAAATAAAACGGAATTTGGACAGCAAATATTTAGATACATACTAAATAATTATATCAGAAAAAAATTGAAGCAAAGTGAATCGACTTCGATATTGTGAAAACTGAACAACAAATGTTATCATATTGATGGTTGGTTTTGTTCAGTTTCTTTTAGTTTGGTTAAATTCAACTGATTTTTCTGGGTTTTGAACATTCTTGCATATCGTGTTTGACAAAGGAGAAGGGCGATGGAATGACAAAACCTACGGAAAACTACTACTCCCCATAGAAATAAATTAGTAAAGTCGAAATTGCCCAGTATTAATTACTCTTCCTAGTTTATTTTACTTCCTCATGTCCAAATTTAATAAGTAGTGTTTTTAGTATATTTTTCTTTTTATAATAATGAGTTTTTTTACCTATATTAGGAGGGATAACCACGAATCTCTAAATTAAATATTTGATAATATAATCCAATAAATAATATAAAAAATATTTTTTTTAAAAAAAATACTCTTATCAGGTTAGGGGTAGATTTGGAAAGAATTTTGTTTTTAGACAAAGCTCAATTATATTAGTCCACATGTCTTTTTACAACTGCTTACTATATTTAGGGATGGAAGGAGTGCAGCCTCCATTTGGATGGAAAGAAAAGCTGGAAAAAGATAAAATAGAGAGAAGAATAAACTGAAAAAAAAATTTATCATTCTTTATATTTAGATGGATAGGAAAAAATAGAAGAGAAAGAAAATGTCTAAATATCACAATAACAATGGTATCCTTATCTCAGAATTTTATTTTCATGTAATTATATTTATAAAAATAAATTGTAGGAAAAATTATGTTAAAATTAATATCATGAAAATAATTTAAAATCAAATTATTTGGTAAAAATATATTTTCATATTATTATATTTTAAAATCAAATAATTTAGTACAAAAATATGTCATTTATTTTTCTATTGTGACATGTGAAAAGTCGATGACTATGATGCTGACTAAACTAATGAAGGGTGTTATATATGTCAGAAAAAAATACGTATGTATATAATTTTATGGGCGGTCCTATGAGAAACATGTGTGTGTGTGTCCACTTGTGTAGAAAATCTCAATTTAAATAGGCATACCGAAACATGGCCCCTTAAATAGAACACCATAACCATTATTTATTAGTAAACATGAATAATTAAACATGTTATATGTATAAATTATTTGAATATTTGATAATCATCACATCATAGTATAGATATGAGACAATACTCCCTCCTGTCTAAATATAAGAGAGATATATAGAGTATACTTTAGTCTAAAATATAATATCCTAATTCACTTTATTTCTTAAAATTATAATTTTCTCTTCAAAGTATCCCTATATAATTACATATATTAAAAAAATTTTTATCCAGGGTAGTTCAAATGCACATGATTAAATGGAGTATTTTAGGAAAAAATACACAATTATTATAAATAACTAATTTTTTAATCTACTCAAATTAATTAAGTAAATTTTATATTAAAGACTTTAAGGTAGTAATATATATGTAACTCAAAGGTATAATAAGGTGATGAGTGTTGTTGGGATATAGTTATTAGTGGAGGTACTGTGGACACAAACACAACATAATTTGAGGCAGAGTCATACAAATGAATTTATGGGACCTTAAAATAAGAAAAAGCAAGCCATCTGTTTGCTATAACTATCATTGAATGAGGAGTTAATGAAAAGGTTTTAATAGTAAAAGGAAAACCCATGTGGTAGAGATATTATATATAAATATAATACATATATAAGTTGTTTTTTAGGTTAGGCATTGGTGTCTAATATGTATACACAAGAAGAACATGGAAGATTAAATGGAGGCTTTTATAGTGGGGTCTATAGTCCTGTTTGATTTGTCTCATTCTCTCTGAGCTGTTTTCCATATGATAAGGTCGAAGAAGGCGACAATATATGCGTTGGCTTTTATTTATTATATTATTACAAGATTTAATTGATATATATATATATATATATTATATATATGATTTTAGGGTTTGTGTGTGTGATCTTTATAACTCTCATTTTCTCAGCCTCCTCCTAGAGTTTCTGTTAAGACTCGTGGCCTTGTTGAAATTGACGAGGTCTAGTCTCTATTATTATAGCATCTAGCTTCATGTAGTACGTAGATGTGTGATTGTGATTTTCATCTAAGTTTATTAATCATACCCAAATGATATAGCTATGTTTTATTTCAGATCTCAAGTGGTATCATTTTATGTATTTTGCAATATCAATAATATACTACCAACATAAAGTTGGTCTACTGTGTTTTGACTTTGAGTCCTAGAGTCACTTGTATTAAGAGAAACAATCACCAATCCTAAATTAGATTAGTTGGTTGTTCGGATGTTGATAGTATTAAAAAAATATAAACCTGTGCTTAAGGAGCAAGTAAAGGAAAAAGTAGACCTATATTCAGCTCAGGTTTTTATGAGAATATAACGTTTCAATTGAGCAGGGGGATTTCAGTTTTATGTGAAAAAGACAAATCTTGTCATGAACTTTAATTTTGTAAAACACTGGCTAGTAAAAAATTCAATGTGACTAACTTTTTATGAGTAGAACGTAGTAGTATTATATGGATGATTGATCAGATAAGTAATGATGATTAAAAAATGGTTTTGAAGAATGGTTCCTGTTGTCTAAATAATTTGAGAAATGAAAGCTCCAAAGATATAAATGCACTGTATGATGATAGCCACAAACTGATATTCGGATATGCTGTGAAGGGGAATAAGAATGTGTTGGAATTTAATGAAAATGAAGAGAGGAATGAAAAGCGATGAAAGTGAAGGGGCCATGCAAAAACTTGAAGGATGAGAGACCCCAACAGCTATATCACTTAACTGACATATATAACTGAAGTACCAGAAATTAACTGACATATATAACTTAAGTACCAGAAAACTAAATGGCTTTCAGATTCTTAGTTAGTTGTTACACTTGAGTTGGAAAATAGGTCATTCTGATGAGGGGGCTTGCATTATCATTGAAAATCAGAAAACTGACTTGAAACAATTGTGTCTATAGTTTTCTCTTCTGCTTCGCTATAATCTTACTGTGTTCATTTTAGTTAGGAAATTGTTTGCCTCATTCTTATGTGACATTATATAGTATCATGAACTTGCTCGCTGGCATTATCTTGACTTTAGAATCTGGTCAATGACTTTGTAGTATAGTGACATAAAAACTCTCATGTAACAAAATAAGAGGTTGTAGATTCGATCCCACCTGTAATCTCATGCTATTAGTAAAAAAGAATCCAGTTATCTCAATGGTTGATGGCGTAAGATAAGGTAGAATTAAATGAAGAGTAATAAAACAAGGATAATGGATTCAAAAACTAAAACAGAACCAGAAGTTATTTTATTCTCAATGACATGCATAGAATCAGCTTTGTTAAGAGATACTTCCACATCGCTAATATTTACCTAATTGACTAACGGGAGTTGGTCCGAGTAGTAAGCGACTCTGTATCGTTTAAGCGAGGTCTTGAGTTCGAACCTTAGTGTATACAAAAAATTCTCGTTAGGAGACTCACCCACCATAGCCAGGTGGACCACGCGGATCGGATCCGGATGTAGTCAAGATAAAGCTCTGTGAACCGGGTAGGCAAAAAAAAAATATATTTACTTGATTGCTTGTGTTCTGATGAAATTATGTGAAGCTGAGGTCCTACACACACATATATCTTTGTCACTAATATACTGACACACCAAAAATTCTTGACAAATAACTCTTAAATTTCCCTAATTCTAAGCCTTATTAATCCTTATGTCTTCAAGTTGGGGCACTGCTAAGCATTATTTCCAACCTAAAAAATCCTTTGTTTTCTTTTGTCTATCACCAACCCCATGGCATCATTCTTTTCCTGTTTTTGCAATTTGTTCTTGATATATTGTTGATGACTTGGTAACGATATTTATAAATTTTATAGGGTGGAGTTGGATATGCAAGGAGGATTAAATTCGAGGGGATCAGATTTGTTCGTGCCAATATCATTGACCACATAGGACTGATTGCAAGAACGAGGTAAGAACTTACAAGTATTATTAATGATGTCTGTCTTTGTGTGTGTCTGTGTGTGTGTGATTATTATTATGAATTGATAAATGTTTTAATTTTGTGTGAATAGTTCTGGGAATGAAGACGAAGGCTATTGGGGTGAGCGATTTAACGTACAGAGGAATAGTGGGAACATCATTGACGAAGGAAGCCATTAAACTGAGCTGCATGTGACCAGAACGTAGGATGCTCCAACCTCGTCTTTGACAGAGTTTATCTCTCTTCTGCTCTTCCTGCCCAGAAAGCCATTGCTTTTTGGCCCCAATGCTCAATGAACTGATCCATATACCAAACCCGCTCTTAAGAACTGCTTGCTTCCTAATTAATTTACTAATCACGTATATATATACAGACACTTTTGTATTGAGTGTATTGTCCTCCCTTTCCTTTTATAGTTTTCTTATTTTATGAGCATTGTAAATAAATAATATTCCAAGCTTGTAATAGATTATACTTTTGATATTCATATTTCTATAAAAAAAAAAAGAGGAAGAAAAGATGCCATGTGTATTAAATTAGTACTCCCTCTCATTCTAAATATTAGATCTAAATTGGGAGTCTATTTTAATCTTAAATATAAAATTTTAATTCACTTTATCTCTTAAAATTATAATTTTTTTCTACTAAAATATCCTTGTATAATTACACAAATTAAGGAGATTTCTATTAATAATAATTTAAATGCATGATTAAAAGGAGTATTTTAGGAAAATAAATATATAATCATTATAAATGACTAATTTAATTATTTTTTTAATATAATTAAATTGATTAAATAGATCTTATATTAAAAATAAAACTAAAATACATTACGGTCATATCATTTGGTTAGTTTTGGCATTTGGAACAGTCAGTGCGTGCGTGTGTGGCCCTCTCGGTTTTTAAGGGAGTCCATAACGTGTTCTCATGCATGTAAATATTACTATGTCATGAGAAGCTGATCAGGCTAAGTCCTTTTGCTTTGACTTTTTCAAACACGCTATTAATACACACACATATATTAGAAATAAAGGAAAAACGATTCACAATACCATAACCACAGTTACCTCATTTTAGTAACCAACAAAATTAATTTATTTGGTAAGGAGTTAATTCATATCCACAATGTTATGAATTTAAATCCTATTATTAATGTAAAATTTTATTGATAGGCAATATATAAATACTTCTATAAAAGTGTTCTTTGAACCCTGAAGACATATCCTAACCCGATGAATTCTGATACCTAATTCATCTAAAATTTTTAAAACTAAAATTAAAAAAAAATTACTTTAGTAAGTTAGTTACAATTTAAAATCAGTGAAAAATCCTTGTTTAAAAATTTTATTAGTCAGAAAGACTTAAATTTAAATACCGATACTCTCTGTGTATATATATTCTTCAAAGTATATTTTTTATGTATAAAAGTATATTAGGTCCTTTTGACGAATAAAATTTTCAAAGACTTTTTATCAATATTTCTCTAATATATATATATATGGTTAAGTTGCGCTCAGTGTCATAAAATATGCCCACACATCTATCTTAGCTTCATTTAGGTGGATTGTTGCCATCATTATCCTGCATCTAGGTGCTAAATCGATGGTAGGTAGTCGTTCATTGAAAAGTTGAAGGCTGTTGAATCGTAAAGCATTAGCTTTCAGAGTTGCCGTCATTGGCCGTCGGAGTCGCGGTTCCTCAAGGGGTCATCGCCGACAATGGGGTGGGGTGGGGTGGGGTGAAGTGGGGTGGAGATGGTGAAGAACTAGAAGATATCGAAAGAAAGAATGAGAAAAAATGAACTTCATTATTTTTGACAAAAAAACTCCAACCTATCCACTTATGTCAAATACCATGTAAGATTATTTTAATCAAACTTTAATTGACATATTATTTTAATAGTTAAAATTAAATATTTTTGATAGTTTATATGAGATTACACAATTTTAAATATTTTATGAGTAAAATTATACCACAAATTACTTTAGGGTATTAAGCGTACCTAAAAAATATTTTTAGACGTTGGACGTACCTTAACCTATACACACACACATTACTTTACTATCCATTTTCTGCTCTAGTTTTTGTATGTTAGATGTATTGATTATGATGCATTCGTATTATGGGTTATTTTCAGGTGATGACTGCATTGCAATTAGTGCGGGGTCAGCATTATCAGAATATCATGTAAAACTTACGGTCCAGGCCATGGTATGAGGTGAATTATCATTTTGTATTCATATGCTTAGTTCTTATTATTTGTTTATCTTTTTATTAGCATATAGGATTATTCTCCACTATCGAGATTAATTAATTAAATGACTGTCTTTTTATTATATTAATCATTCTTCCAATTTGTCCTAGTTCACATGGGCTTAAGCAAGCGTCTTGAAAGATGAAATATTCTGAATATTATATGATTTCAGTGCTTAGAATGGTCAACTCCGCATTAGTAGGGTGATAAACTTTGAATTTTGTAAATTATGAAGATACAACAACAACCACAAGAATACCGATTTATCCTAATAGATAAGGATATAAATCGTATGATGTCATTGTGCTCAATCAACAGCTAAATCTCTAAATATATTATTAATTAAAATATCTCATTCAATAACATTATTGAGTATTTTTTTTAATTTTCTCCTACCTATTTTTAGATGATTTTATATTGTCTGATTTACCATTCTCACCAATGCCTCCAACGACCTCCTTTTTGTATGTGTATGTCCGAACCACTAGCTGAAACAATTTTCTACTAATTTCTCTTTAATAGAAACTATGCCAACTCTTCATTGCCTATTATCATTACTAATCTTATCTATTTTTTGTATGAATGCATATCTATCTTATCATCATCATTTCTACTACCCCAACTATATGTTCTTATTATCCTTTTAAAACCTAATATTCACTACCTTATATCACTATTACTCTTATAACACTTTGATAAAACATCCTATAAGCTTATGAATATATATTTGAAAGATACATATATACTCATTATGTTCTCAATTATAAGAACTAGATGGGAGATTTAATTTATTCTAAAATATAAAATAGCAATCTACTTTATCTCATAAAATTATAATTTTTTCTCTAATATATTTCTATATAGTTGCACACATTAAAGAATATATCTATAAGATTATAAATATAATTCAAATACATATGATTAAATGTGATATTTTAGAGAAATTAATATGTAATCATTTTAATTAATTTATTTAATGTTTTTTTAATTTTTTTAAAGTAATTAAGTAGATATTATATTAAGAATAGAAGTTAGAAATATTTTGTGTGATGAAGGGAATTTTTTTTTTGTTGCAGCATTGGATCGTTGGGATCAGGTGGGGATGTGGACAGTGTGGAGGATGTAACTGTAAGGAATTGTACTATGTGCCTGTTTGGCACCATGGTTTGAGAATTAATTATGGGGCAAAACCTCGGTTTGGAAAATTTTCACACAAACAGCAATTTTTGTTGAGAATTGATTTTGGACAAAACCTCGGTTTGAAACCTAGGTTTTGAATAAGCTACTGAAAATAGCTTTTTTTTTTAAACCTAGGTTTTGGATTATCCAATTACTATTATACCCTTACTTTTTTTACACCCTCTTTCCTCTCTCATCTCTATTATATCTCCTCTCTCTTCTCTTATCTCTCTTTTTCTCTCTCTTCTCTCCTCTCTTATCTCTCTTTTTCTCTCTCCTCTCTCCTCTCTACACTCTCTTCTCTCTCCTCTTTCTTCTCTATCATCTTTCATCTCTCTTACTTTTAATCATATCATACCCTTTTTAGTAATTTACCAATATAAAAAGTGATTCTACTACTAATCATCCAAACATCTTTATTCCCAAAATCTATTCTTCCCAAAATCTATTCTACCCAAAATCTATTCTCCAGAATCTATTCTTCCCATAATCTATTCTCCAAAAGTTAATCCAAACACACCCTATAACGGAGACTTTAACCGGAGTAAGAATCAAGACATGACAGGTAATATATTGTATATTTGGACAAAATTTTAAAAAAATATTTATAAAAAAATAATTTTTAAAAAAAAATTTATAAAAAAAATAATTTTAAACAAATGAGTGTTTAAATGATTATTATTAGAAAGACTTTTGTTATTAGTAAATTATTATAAAAAGTATGAGGTAGAAAAAAATAAATAAATAATTAATATATACTATTCATCATCTACAGTGAACACACCAAATCTATCAACAGTGCTGTTCATCTTCCTCGTAAAGATTATTGTAGGAACCGATCCAGATCAAACAAAAGCATAAGTGCCCCCCCCCCTCCCCATTTATTGTAGGAACAAAGTATTCCCTTCATTTTAAAACAAAAGCATCAAACAATTTTTTCACATATTCTTTCCTCGTCTTCTCCAATCAAACGAGCACAACATAGTACACTGAATTTGTAGCCAAAAACGACTATAATTGTTTGTAAATTTCTAGACTGGGCTTAACGACAATGCATTGCTTCTCCTCTTCTTCCTTCTCCTTTTAGCTAGGAGTTTTGATTTCTTCTAGGATTAGCGACTGAAGATCCTCTTCATCCTACCACTGCAGACCAGCGACTGAAGACCAATGACGACTTGTGTAGACCAGTGACGACTATCGATGATGGAGAAGGCCACCGGAGAATACCAGAAATGAATACCATAGATCAGAGCAGAGAGAGAGAGTCGAGCATCAGACGAAAAATGGCGGAGAAGAAAGAGACGAGAGAGAAGAGAAGAAAAAGAGTATTAGAAAAAATAGAGATAAAATAATAATTAAATAATTTATATTTATTACTATTCTAAAAATTATTCTTGTTATTTAAAATTATAGTTTAAAATTATAATTTAATTTAAAAATATTTTTAAATAAATAAAATTATTTATTTTAAAATTTCTACGAACTAATATTTGGATTAGAAACCTTTTTAAAATTTTAGTTTTGCACTCATCCAACCTATATAACTAATCAACCAACTTGGTTTTCAAAACAGTTACTTAATTGAGTTTATATTTAATTAATAATAGACAAATAATGTATAGGGGGGGAGTTGGATATGCCAGGAAGATTAGATTTGAAGGCATCAGATTCGTTCGTGCCAATAACCCCATTATCATCGACCAATTTTATTGCCCACATGGCACTGATTGCAAGAGCAAGGTAAGAACTTACAAGTATTATTACTGATGGGACTACCATGCAGTATCTAGATCCTATAATTAGAAACCTGACTAATCCGGTCCGACCCAACTAGGTCCCTTAAAGTGGGTAGATGGTCTCCCGGCAAGGGTTTTTACCCATGCTCAACCCGATAGCTTTAGTTAAGGAGCAATGTACCTAGCTTATTATGAATTGATGAATGTTTTATTTGTGGTGTGATAATGGTGGGAATGAAGACGAAGGCAGTAAGAGTGAGCGATGTGACGTACAGAGGGATAGTGGGAACTTCATTGACGAAGGAAGCCATTAAACTGAGATGTGACCGGAACGTAGGATGCTACAACCTCATCTTTGACAGAGTTTATCTCTCTTCTGCTGTTCCTGGTCAGAAAGCCACCGCCTTCTGCCACAATGCTCATGGAACTTTCTCTCATACCAAACCCAATCTTAAGAAGTGCTTACTCCCTAATTAATTATTTTCTAATTATTATTAATCATATATATAGTTTGTTACTTAAACAAAGTCTGTGATATTTCAGTTGTTGATTGAAGTGCATCCCATTAATGAATTATTTAAGTACAAATATCTTTCTATAAATTTCATGGAGTATTATAAAAAAACTTTAATTTTATGAATAATACGACTTCGTATAAATTTTATTAAGGTGAAACGAACCAAACCCAACATACACAGGTGGAAACTGACTTTTATTAAGGTAAACCGAATTGTTTGGTTCCAGTTTTATTTTTGAGCTTCAAAAACTTGAACTAAACCAAACTAGACTTTTTTTTTTAATTTTTTAATTTATTTTTTTGTTTATATATATTCGATTGTTTATTTAGTTTCCAATGGGATTTGAATATAAAATGCCAACCGTTATTCACAATTGTCAATATTCATTCATAGTGTGATATATATATATATGATCAAACGAAGAGGGCGAAAACTTGCTAATTTAGGAGTAAAAGTCTCTTAGCATACAAAATTATAAAGACTAATACTCATTCAACTCTTAATATATGATATAATTATAGAGTTAATTTTAGTCTTAAATATAAGACTTCTTTCTTATATTTATTAATTTTTTTAAATTTTTTTTATTGATTCTCTATCAATAATAATTAAATAAAAAATTGAGGGAGTGAGTTAAATAAGATGATTATGATATTTTAAAAAAAAATATCATATTAACTAATTTAACTAATTTTTTTAATTTAATTAAATTAATTAAATATATTATATATTAAAGAGGATGGGTAATTTTTTATTACATAAAATTGTAATTGTAAAATTGGGAAAAAGACAAGAAAATTACTTTTTTTTTCCGCCAAATCAATCTTACTGAAGAACCGATCCGGTCCGTTTTGTTTTGCGCCAAAACTAAACCGCACCAAGCTTTTGAAGACCCTTGACCTCAGAGGCACGTAATTTAAGCGCGATGACGCATGAAGCGTTAAAGCAACAAGGGAGGAACAGCGATCGGGAAGACAATATCGATCGGCGTCGACATGGGACACCACAACCACGTTTACCTCCCTCAAGCACCGGCGACGCAGTGGTTTCCATGGCTGATTCCGCTCATGTTTCTGGCAAACACGGCCTTGTTTATCTATGCAATGTACCTCAACGATTGCCCTAATTCTTCCCCTCCGGTTCACTGCCTCTTCACCCATCATCTCGGCAGATTCTCTTTCGAACCCACGAGCGAAAACCCCCTTCTTGGCCCTCGCATCGACACGTTTGTCTCAAATCTGAATCCCTCCGATCCTCTTTGATCCAGTTTTCTTGTTTGTTTTGCGTATGCAAGATGTCGATATGGGTTTTGATGAACTCGATTGATGCAGGCTGAGGAAATTGGGAGGTCTTGATACGGAGCTAGTTCTGGAGAAGCACGAAGGATGGCGCTACGTGTCCTGCATATTTCTCCATGCTGGAGTTATTCATTTAGCTCTCAATATGTTTAGTCTTTTAGTTACAGGAGTTGGACTTGAGAGGGAATTCGGATTCTGTAAACTTCTTCTTTCTTTTTCTTTGGATTTAATCTGTTTATTAGTTGAACTCTAATGAATCTTGGAAATGGTTTAATTTGGCAGTGAAGATAGGATTAGTTTATGTGTTATCTGGTTTTGGAGGAAGCTTGGTAACTGTTATGCGTATGAAAGGATCTGCACAACATCAAGTTTCAGTTGGCGCCTCAGGTGCACTTTTTGGCCTTCTTGGTTCCATGCTTTCTGAACTCCTAATCAACTGGTCTGTCTATGCTAATAAGGTAACATACTCTGCCCAACAAATATCCACTAGCTTTCTTTTCCCCCTTTCAATTTGATTTTATATAAGGAAAAAGTTTATTGGATCCCGAGGCTTACCAGTTAGAACATGCCTCTGAACTCAAAGAATCAAAGACTACTCATATAAATAGTACTTAGAGAGCTATTTTTACAAATTGCCTACCAACAAAATGCTTACATCAGTAATAGGATTTAAACTTATAATTTTATGAGTTGAGTCAAATTCTTAGCAAGTAGACTGACCTTTCTTAGCCCTTTCAATTTCATGATCTAGTATTTCATTAATATTATCCAACTCCACTCAACTTTCACATATTAAAAATAAAATCCTAGTCTAATGTTGGAGCTTGATGTCGAAATAAACAGTAAAAGGATCTGATTGTTTATAGTGTGTACGTCACTGCAAACGTTATTAAGTCATTATTGATTCCTTCAGTGTTCAGCATTGATGGTTCTAGCGGTGGTTATTGTTCTAAACTTGGCGGTTGGGTTCCTACCGAAGGTGGACAATTCAGCTCATATAGGAGGATTCATCTCAGGATTTTTGCTGGGTTTTGTTTTTCTGATGCGACCTCAATATGGATATCTAAACCCAAAGTACATCCCTACAGGATATATAGCAAAGCAAAAATCTAAACACTCTTGCTGCCAATATTTCTTCTTTCTCATAGCATTAATCATGGCCATTCTGGGGTACATCCATCACTCTGATCTTTTTGGTGAATGCCAGATGTAGTGTAGATTTTTTAACCAATTTGCCTTCTCTGAACATGATTCAATGGTTTATGTTGCAGATATGCATATGTCTTAGCTGAGATATACCTGAAACTGCCAAAAAAATATGATGCATCACAGATTTTTCCAAAATAAAATGCATGCTGCTGCTGATTCCACGGCTTATTCCTTCAAGTTTTCAAGCGTAAATCCAAAATCTATCTCTTCAGAAGTGTATATACATGCATTTCTCATGTACATTCGGATGAAGCTCTGTAAACACAACTTGAGGCTCTAACTTTTTTCCCAGGCAACTGCTTCTGAAAGAAACAGTGCAAAAAGACAAGTTCCAGACAATTTTTACAAGTTATAATATTATGTGACGAATTATACATGTATTAATTTTGCTTCCTATATGCATAGAGTTTGAATGATGACCATGACTCCATGAGGAATATATTATTCAATATTTCTTATTTACACTACATATAGAATACAGGAAATGACTAGCAAATTTATTGGACAAGATTCTAGTGTTAAACTGATTCAAAGGGTTTGGTCTTTTTCTTTTTTTCCTGTAATATGCTGGGTCCTGACTATCAATATCAACAGTCTTTCTCTTTTGGTAAGATCAACAGTCTAGTTTTGAGTATAATGATTCCTGGATAACCTCTGACGATGCCCTGATGAATAAAATCTCCGGAGGAAAAGTGCAGCTCCATAGACCCCCTTAGAGACTGCAATGGGGCACAGGTACTGCAGAAAAACTAGAGCATCATTGGAATTAAAGTTTCCAAGTGTAGGATAATCAATTCAGTTTTCTTAGGAACAGTTTAAGTTATATAATTGGATGAATATCACATGAACAAAAATGCTGAGTTATAGAGAATATCTTCTAGCTTAATTAAAATTAAAACTTCAAGTGTCATTTTGGACCAGCAAGAAAGTTGTCATGAATATCTCCTCCCTCCCTTCATAACAAATGGAACTATTTATTTACAAGGTTATTGAGACTGATTTAGGCAACAACAATTATTTGACGACAAGTTCACTGTGCTTTGACCAGAACATTCAAGAATGAGCAGTAAAGATCTCTTGTTTATGAATATAACATGTTACTTACCCTCTTATGATGGCAGATTGATTTATACTTCACATGATTCTGAACGGCCGAAAATAGTGTATCGGTTGTTTGCAACATTGTCATAAGCAAAGTCCCTTAAGAACCTGCAGGCATCCATCATATGGAATTCATAAACCATCGAGTAAATGAAGAAAGCAGGAAAACCAATTAATAGGGATGCAACCTACAGTGGTACGAATTGAATAAAAAATGCTAGCTGAGGAAATGGCAAGTCAATGTATTCCATTATCTTCAGCACAGCTTCTGACTTGACATATGCTCTGGAATCAACAAGAAATTCTTAAGTTTCACTTAGCTGCAATAGCAAATTTTCTCTCCAAATTTTATAGTAATCCATTTGGTTGGCAAGTTCAAAGGAAGAGTTAAAATAGTTAAACCAAGAATCTCCCCAAAACAAGTGTTAAACCAAGGAACCACTATTCCCCACAGAATCTCCACAACTTACAATTAAATATAGTTGCTAAACCATGTAAGTAAAGCTCTTCGATGCATACCTATCCTTTTCAACCAGTACTACACTGGAGATATCATCAGGAGCTCTTCCCGATCTCCTAAGTAACATTTTGCCTGCTTCACTCTGAAGAGGTTCAAATCTAATTCTCCTGTCAACAACGTAAGACAAATTATATAACTGAGTCAAGTTTCGATATATTTCTAGCAGTCAAGCACTTCACAATAGACGGAATTTTCTTTGCGATTATGTTAAGAGGATGTGAGAAAATGAAAATAATCAAAGAGTAGAAATTTTTAAAGGAAAAGGAAATGAATAAATTACATATTTCTATCGTGATCACGAACGAACTTCACGCCCCCATTACACAAGTTGCATACACCTGTCACAACTCACAAGCAATTAGTTGTAAATCGTGTGTGTGTGGGTGGGTGTTAGATTTTGGCAGATCCAATTAAAGAAAAAGAAATTCAAATTTTCAGATTCTGTAAAATCGTTAATATCTCAAACTTGACACACTTGCAGGGAAAGTAGATGCTTTTAAACACTGAGCTGGTCTATAAATCCAGGACTACGGAATTTTATCAAGCACCTACACTGCGCAATTAGTATCCATTTCAAATTGGCTTGCGCAAGAATGAAATGTTGGGAAATTGAAGGGAAAAAAGAGTGAAGCTGAATTAATTACCATCGAATAGCATGATGGGTCGTGTGTCTTGATCGAAGAAAGTGGAAGTTGCTTCAACCCAGTTGATGGGATCGCTTCGCGGCTGCGATAGAGTAGCGAAGTTGTTGATCCTGCGTGCGACGATGACGGGACGTGATCGGACGCTTAAGTTGAAGCGCCCAATAGAAGGGGGAAGCTGAAGAGCCATGGGAAGGGAGAGACTAGAGAGAGCACAACTGGATATAACCGCTAAGCCTTGATTAAAAAGAGTGGCTGTAAATAACACATTTTTTAGGACGTCAGCTTTTGCTCAAGATCTTTTCTTTTTCCTAAGAACAACAATGTCCCTGCTGCCAAGAAGTGAAAGAAAAGAAATTAGGGGAAAAAGTTTTTAGGGCAAGGACAAAATGCAATCCATATTAACAACATAGGTTTAGCAGTCCAAAATCCTATTAATTTTTTTTAAGTTTTAAATTTCTCAATTTTTATAAAAAATATCTATATAAAAAGAGACAGCACTTGAAATAAAATTTAATAAGATGTTGAGAGTTTAGCTTAGTTAATAGGCATACTATTAAAAATTATTTAAATTTTATAATAAATTTAATATTTATAATTGTTTTTAAATGTGAATGATCTACAAAGAAATCAAACAATGAATGAATGAATGATTTAAATTATTAGAATAAATGAATAAATTTAACTAAAGTATTTTTATATACTTTGTCTAGAAATATTTATGTAAAACTGACAAAATAATAAAATTAAACATAATCATGATATGAAAAAGGGAGGGGAAAAGGGGAGTGCGTGTAAGAGAAAAGGGTAAATAGCAAAATTTTAATCAATTGCTTAGATTTAAATTTAAATACAATCCAGGAAAATAACCCTAGAAAATAATTCTAAAGTAAAAAAATAATTCAAATTTATATTCAAACCCAAATTTAATTTAAATTTAGAAGATGGAGATGAGATCATCGAGTCTAAATATCTTATTTTATTTTATTGAAAGTAAATAAATCTAAAGTAAAAAAATAATTTAGAAAAGATATAATAAAAATAATAATAAATAAAGGGAGAATTAGGATTAAAGACCTAAAGAAATAATATTTATTTGAGAGGACCATAAAAATTAAAATTTAAAAGGACCAAAAATTAAAAATACAAAATTGCCCTCCATGTACATCTCCTTCATCTTCTCTTTCATTTCATGCGAAGCAAGCTCGCAAACTGGTGTAAAGCTCCAAATCTAATTGCAAACGAAAGAAAATATTTGAACTAACAAGACAGAATGGAAACCATAGTCATGTGAATCCAGAAATTCCTTAAGAAAGCACATCGTTTTCAAGAGAGATTGCTCGCAAAAGCAGATCCCCCATCACTCCTTGAATCTTTCTTTTTCCATGCCTCACAAGTCATAACTTCTCCACATGCTCAAGAGAAGAAAAGTGCTTGTCTAGGATGCTAAGAGTTTCTTGATCAATTCCAGCAGTAACTAAAAAATTGCACGACTTCATCTCCATGCACGATTTCAAACCCTCCTCATTTCGTGCTCTAACTGTAGCTTTCTATCCTGACCCCTTTTGAATCTTGATTAGGTTCTTCTTCGTCAATTGATTCATTGATGTAACCATCCCACAATTTGTTGTACTCGCATTCTCATTCGATCACTTCCGATGGAATTATGTTAGTATGAGTTTGTGAGATGCCTTCTTCACATGGATGGAAGGAGCCGAGGGAGAAGAAAGAGAAGATGAAGGAGATACACATGGAGGGCAATTTTGTATTTTTAATTTTATATTTTAAGTATTGGTTCTTTTAAATAATTTCAATTTGTATGATCCTAATATTATTTTCTTTAGTCCTTAATCCTAATTCTCCCATAAATAAACTCATAAAATTCTAATCTAGATAAATATCTTTATTCAAATATTCTAATGAGATAGATCGAAATATCTTAAATAAACCTTAATTAATCATCCCCAGGCAATATAAAAAAGGGGAAAATCCATCCAAAACTCCTATAAACCACTTAAACTACTTTTGCTATTTGCCGGCCGGAAAACATGTGGTCGCCGTCGCCATCAGAGATAATCACTTTCACAAAATATTTTCTTTCCGTGGCCGCTTCGTCGGTTCTCCTCCGTTCCCCGGTGAACAATGTTATTCCCGACGGAGTCTGTCACTGCTTTCAAAACCTACTGTGCCAACCAAATGTTCGAATCAGCCCACACATACTTAGGCTTCAAGCTATCACCCTCCATAAAAAAATCAAAGTTCATAAGCCTTTGAAGGAAGACCACTTAGCCGTGTCCATCGACAAGAACCAGGAATTCTACCACTCATACGAGGGTGTCACATTCAAATGGGTTTTCATCTCTACGCCCAACGAAGACAATAATCCTTTCTCAACCACCAAGCGAACTGAAATTCGTGAATTTGAACTCTCTTTTCATAAGAAGCACAGGGCCATGGTTCTGAGCTCTTACTTGGCAACAGAAATTGGAGAAGAGAAGAAGACGGTGAAGCTTCATACCGTTGAGTACGGCAGCATAAGCTCATGGAATTCCATCAATCTCAATCACCCAGCCACATTTGAGTCCATCGCCAAGGAACCTGAGATGGAGAAACAACTGTTAGAAGATCTTCATCTTTTTATTGAGAGGAAAGATTATTACAGAAAGGAAGGCAAGGCTTGGAAACGCGGCTACTTCTTGTATGGACCTCCCGGAACAGGAAAATCCAGTTTGATTGTGGCCATGGCCCATTATCTCAAGTTTGATATTTATGACTTGGATTTGAGTGCTGTGATGTCCAACGCCACTCTCAGAAAGTTACTAATCCGCACCGGGAATTGATCGATAATAGTGATGGAAGACATTGATTGCTCCATAGATCTGCAGAACCGGGAAACACATCATGATAAATCCACAGATACATATGATGATGATGATGATGATAAGTACGTAACGTAGCTTAATTCATTCCCCAATACTTTTTTCTTTATACTATCAACGGTATCCGGCGCTTTTTCTAGGAGAACTCTGTTGGTAATTCATTCCCCAAATTGAAATCTTTTTTGTGCAGAAGGTGACACTGTGGACGAGCTGTGGAGGTGAACGACTAGTCATATGTACGACGAAAAGGATCGTCTTGATCCAGCATTGTTAAGACCGGGTTGGCTGGATGTTCACATTCCCAAATCGTATTGCACTTTCAATTGTTTCAAGACATTAGCAGGAAACTGCCTAGGAATTGAAGAACACCCACTATTTGACGACATTGAGGAGCTATTGCAGAAGGTTGAGGCAACTCCGGCCGAAGTTGCCGGAGAGTTGATGAAAAGTGCTGATGCACGCAATGCCCTCAAGGGGCTCATTAATTTCCTTCACCGCAAGCTTCCCTAGAGCCTCCACCAATCTTAAATGCTCTTGTAAATATCTTACAGCTATGGAATAATAGGTTGTAAATTCTGGTTATAGACTTGCACTACTAAATGGGATCATGGGATCATAGGTAATTAGGATTTTTATAAATTTTTTGTTTTTAATTTGATTTAGGGTTATATTTGTAGTATTTATCATTTATTGATATCTTTTCATTTAATTTTATGATTTTTACAGTATTATATATTTAATTCAAAATATTTATTTTATACGTTTTTAATTATGAATTGATATAGATTATTTTCTCTCTCTTCAGTTTTCTCTTTTCTCCTTGCGCATCCCTTCCCTTTCTTTATTTATCTCTGTCCTCCGTAGTCTTCTATCTCTTTTCCTTCCCTCTTTCCCTCCATTTTCGCTTTGCCTTTTCCCGTCCTACATTATCTATATTCTGGATTCGCTTTATTAAAAATTGGAATGATAAATAAAAGGAAGTCAACAAAATATTAAACTAGAGAGGATTAGAGGTCCTATTTCTTTGATTAGTGGTGTGTTTGAATTAATTTATTTTAAGTGACTTTATATTATATAAGATAAATATGTGAGATGAGTTTTTTTTTTAATTATATAAAAAAAATTTAATTGATTTTGAGTTTTCCTAAACACATACTAGGTTTATATTGAAGATCACCCAATGAAAAAACGTAGCAGTTTGATTTCTTTCTCAAAGGTGAAAAATTTATGAATTAAATCTAGTGTAAATTATTAAAAATTTCACAATAAATAAAAAATATATGATCTATTTTTATTTTCTTCACTAAATTTTATTATTATATATTGTTCACTTGTGATAATTTTCCCTAAAAAAGTTATGCATATCTTTAAACCTATATTAACGAATTGATTTTATCAAAATAAAATTAGTTTCCTATGTTTAATATTAGCATTCAATTTTTTTTATTTTGATTATGCATACCCAATATCATATCAATGACCTAAATGTTCATATTGCACCATGGAAATTCAGATTAATTTCATACATACATGAATGATTTACCAGAGTACAAATGACAAATACTGTTAGGCATCATCATCATCATCATCATCATCATCATCATCATCATCATCATCATCATCATCATCAGTGAAAGGTTTATGTAATTTTTCTTAAAATTATAAAAAGCGCCAATATTCATTTATTATAAATATTAAACCAAAAAAGCCAGACATTGGAAATTTGGCATGTTTTTGCTTCATAGCCGAAGCCTGTGGGCTGTGGGGGCTTTTCTCTACGAGAAGGAGAGAGTTTAGTAAGTGGGGAAGCGAACGCCACATCCGAAGGGCTGATACAGATTACAGAGGTAGGAGACAGCAGACATTGAAGCTCCGTATCAGAAAGAAGGAAACATGGGTTGGATTGGCGAGACCGTCGACTCCATCAAATCTATTCAGATCCGCCAGGCCCTCACTCAGGCCGTTAGTCTCGGTTCGTTCTTCTACTCGCTTTATTTATGTGACTTCGTTTTTTCCATATTCTCTGGGACCTGCAATCTTGTGAGTTGCTGTGAAGTAGAAAAAAATTTAGCACTGAATTAAAATACCTTGACTTTTTTAATTGATATGCATAATTTCATCTTACGTTTTTACCAATTAACAAATCAGGAAGAACATAAGGCTGTATATTTCATTTCAGCAGTTTATATTGAACCCCGAAGGTAGGAGAAGTTGGGAAGAGTACTGTCTTTTCTTTGATCGTTGCTTGTGGTTATTCTTCGTAAGAGCATTTGTTATGGCCATTGTTGTTATTTGGAGACTTGAGTCCTCATTGAAATTAAGGGATTCTAACGCTTCTTGTTAAAAAGGTTATCTTTGGGGCTTCCCGTGTCCTGTAGTTTATAGGTGGGATGAGAAATCAGGGGGTGGACTCGGTGATGTTTAAATTTTGGTTCAAGCAATGATTCTGGTGGGGCGAAATTGTATGGAAGTCTGCAATGATTTCTGCTGCATACATGTTCTATTGCTTCATCTTTATATAATCTATGTAGATTTTGCCACGTGAACCTAAAACATTCTTGTTTGTGATATATAAATATGTATACTGAATTAGTCTACATTCTCTGTCGCAGGTTTGATTGTCACATCTGCTTTGATAATATGGAAGGCATTGATGTGCTTTACTGGAAGTGAATCTCCTGTTGTTGTTGTTCTATCTGGAAGCATGGAACCGGGGTTCAAGCGTGTAAGTCAATCTACTGAGCGTATCTCCATTAGTTGTATGAAATTCTTTATGCAGTTATTACTATTATTTGTCTTGAGTCCTAATCTCTAGAATCCTTTTGCTTGTTTAATATCCTTTAAACATGGAACCAATATATATATGCACATATATTACTTAAGCATGTAGTGAGGAGCTGTTGTCCGTAATATTTTGCTGTTTCTATATTCATTTCAGTTAACAAATGCTATTTTCATGTCATATTCAGGGAGACATCTTATTCTTGCATATGAGTAAAGATCCAATTCGTGCAGGAGAGATTGTTGTATTTAATGTTGATGTAAGTACCCTGACAGTTTAAATTCTTAACATGTATTTTGATCTGTTCATATTTATATCACCATATCGTATCATATACAACTTCTTTCATCAAGAGCTTCTATTTCCCCCTTTTTTATTTCTATACCCTGCTTCGTCATGTTATTGAAGAAGTTTTTGTTCCATTGAATCATCAAGTTAAAGATGCTCTGATTTCTCCCTTTTCTTCATCACCTTTATCCCCATTTTTGTTGTATTCTTTGTGTCAGGTTTTGGAAATTAATTTTAGTACAGTCTCAAAATTTGTTGACATAGTGTTTCTTTGATGGTTCCTATTCTCTCTCACTAGTTTCCTATCTTTACTGTCATGGTTAATTGACACAAACTGTTTTTTTATTTAGGGCCGTGAGATTCCAATTGTTCATCGGGTAATCAAGGTAAACATGATATACTGGCTATACTTGGTATGCTTAATTTTGGTGTAGTGCTCGTTTGTTCATAGATTGGTATAAACAGACCCTGACTTAATGTGACTCTTGAAGTTAGTGGCACCATGTGCTTGGACTCATATTTCTCTTTTGACTGGACATCTGGTAAAAAGTGATGCGGTGAACAGTTGTAGCACATATAATTATAAGCTGTTAAAGTGGTATTTTTTTCCCTCTTTTGGAAGTTTAAGTCTATGTCGAAAGAAGAAAAAACATCTTGAACTGTTTAATGAGACCACTGTAAAGTGTTGAGAACCTTTGAAATTTTTACTCACTTGTATCTAGCGCTAGGTTTCTTTCTGTTATTTAATTTTGCTCTCAGTAATAGTGTGTAATTGACTACCAACAAAATGGTGAGGAAAGAATTACAACAAATTGAACTTACCTAGTTTAAGAAACTAGATGAATCCCTAGAGCAAAATTATTTTCTGGGCTTGTATTTTATGTTTTCAATTGATTGAACTCTATAAATTAATATTGCCATGTTTCTGAGGTGTCCTTACCAATGTTTAATTTGTAGGTGCATGAACGAAACGATACTGGGGAGGTTGATGTTCTCACCAAAGGTAGGGACTTATTACTTGCTTGATGATCTTGTAGAGTTATTTGCTTTGCTGTGTGCTGGTCTTTCGTTATCCCCGTCCTAACCATCAAATATTTTTGAAGCACATTTTTCTTCGAAATGTTGTGTTTCATCATTTTTCATTGCTTTTTAATTTTATTTCTCCATTCATATGCTAATAATTTATAGCCGTGATATACTCCCTTCATGTATATATCTTCTTGGCTTCCACAGGAGATAATAATTATGGGGATGACAGGTACAAAGGCATCACATTATGGGTAGAGCTATCGGGTATCCATTTCTTCCTTCCAAATACTATTGCTCCATTCAACTGCTCATTTGTCTTGAAAATTTGTCTTAAAGGGGTTATTTCTTGTACGATAGAGCTACCAGAATAGTCAGTTGCAATGTAAATATTATATGCCTTCATTCTTCAACTAAAATAATAACATTTCTGCCTGACTTTAAAGTTTCATTCATTTCTGGCTACATGCTTCATGCTCGCTAGAATATAATGAAAGCGAACTACCAATGTCTGAAATTTTGGCCTTCCTGGCGACAAAATAAATACTACCTCCAGAGTGGATCTTATATTAGGGACCGGAGGTAGTAAGAAATTTGGTTCTAAACAAGGATTTCTATAGCTCTACCTATTTTCTGAAAATTTAAAGCATGTTGGAATAGAGATAGTTTTTTGTGCCATTGCTTATACTTGTCTTGGGCAGGTTCTTACCTTATGTTGGCTGGGTGACGATTATCATGACTGAAAAGCCTATCATTAAGGTTTGTTTTACTATGACGTTATATGGTTAGAAAAAATAACATGATTAAGTTTGGAATACACTAAGCTTTTTTTTTCTTTTCTTATTTTTCTTTCTTATAGTATATTCTCATTGGTGCTTTGGGGTTGCTCGTGATAACTTCAAAAGATTAAACGAGGAATCGCAATCAAGCTTTGTTGTAACTGCAACTCCAGTATAGTGAACAGATACTATCACTTTCTTGAAGGTGCCGTACCATCTGCCCATCTTGTACCATCATTTTAAGCGGTAGACAACATAATTTTTTTTTTTTTGAGCAAAACGTAGACAACATAATGTTAGTTGATTCAGAGTAGTGTGTTTTTATTTCATTTTTAATCTTTTAGACGCCTTGTTGGTTGGATAGTTGCTTGAATCAGGTTTTTTGCTTGAATCAGGTTTGAAGTTTACATTTATCAATAGTATTATGGTAATTCAGGCTTGACTGAATTACATTCATTTCACCCAAAAAATGAATGGTTATTTTTTGAAATCTTTTTAGTTATAATACCTTAAAAATTACCAATGAAGCTACATTTTGTTGCTTATACAATTAGAAAGAGGTTGTATATTTGACACATGCTAGGATTTCATCACCTGTTGTCCTTAACATCTCGTTGGGTGGGAAGTACACAACATTATGTTTCACAAGTGATATAAAAGGCAAAGGAAATACCGAAATAGAACTGATTAACCGAATTATTCTTAGACTAGCTCAACTGGTAAGACTGAGATTAAACCCTTTTGGTGTATCCAAAAGGAAAAAAAACTCACATTAGGAGACTCACCCACTATAGTTAAGTGTGCGACGCGAATCGAATCTGAATATAGTCGGGATAAAATTTCGATAAACCGGGTGGATAACAAAAACAAAAGAAAAGAAAAAGACCCACGCATTCATCATTTGTAAAACATTTAAATAATTGGTTCCTAATTGTAGTGACCATTATGTTTGCAGATATGCTGTTTAATGACAAAAACTCTCTTACAATTTACAAATAGTTGTCTCTTTAAACAATATTAGTTAACTTTTTTTAATAGATTAAAAAAATTAACTAATTATAATCAAATTTAACTTTTTAAAATAAATTTATATTATATATTTTTTAATCTACATAAATTAATCAATTATATCTTATATTAGTTATAATTAACTGACTTATTTAATTTCTATAATCTATTTAAAAAATCAACTAATTAATATATATATATATATTATGTAATGGAAGAAGTGTGTATATGTATATATCTCCGTGTGGATAGGGATCCTCACGGAGATATCTAAAAGAAATGAAGGTACGAATGAGTATTTTGAGTTGACCTTCCACATCACTATTAACTAATGATAATAATTAACAGTCAGATGAAGAAAATAATTAACTTATGAAAGAATCCACAACATAAAGGAAGCCAAGGATTTCCTTCCACAAAATTGAAACATACAGCCCAAAAAAAAAATACAACAAAGAATAGTATGCCAACCGTCTAAAAAGATTAGTGAACGTCAAAGTCACAACTTAAATTCGCAAAAGCAGTCGGGCAGAGCAGATCCTCTTCCCATGGCAAAATCATCTCTATGAGCCTTCCATAGGGCTTGCATCAACTCCTTTTCACTCAGTCCCTGAAAGGTTAATTCTGCAAAAGCTCTTCTGCTCAAAAATAAAGTTTTATACAGCCCCTTGAAAGCTCTCATTGCTGCAACCATCTTATCCATGTTCCCAAAATATGTAGCTATATACGAATCACTATTAATAGATACATAATAATCTAAAGCAGCTTTAGTATTGCCATGCATGGCTGTGAAATCCTCATTACTCATAAGGCTTGACTTAGTAAATATGTTACTGTAAGTAGCTGTCAACCCTTCAATTTCCATCAGACCATCCCCAGCTGCAAGGTATATATTTGTGTTTGTTGGGACGGAAAGAGCTTGAAGTATCATAGCTGTCTCATTTGGCGTAAGCGGACATTTCCCTCGTCTTCTCCAGATGCGGGCTAACTCACCAGTCCATGGTTTTCTGTCACTTTGTGGTGCTGCTTCTATGGCTTTAATGGAGACAGGAGAAAGGCCTGGGTACTCGCACTGAGAATAAGCAACCATGTCAGGTTCAAAACGAAGATGAAGTGAGAGAAATGGTTTTGGTATAACTTGCAGGAGCTCAGAGGCTTTCATTTCCAAGGATCTGGTGAGACGTAATGCCTTATAACATGCTTGACAAAGAGCAGCTTTTGCATATAGAGGGTACCTGCAAAAGGATTTAGAGAAAGTAAATTCACGGCCTCAAGAAATTCTTCAGATAGTCAATATTCTGAATATCCAATTTCCAGTGTAACACTGTTTTCTAAGAATGAAAAGGTGAGTTATCTCCTGGGAATAAGGACTCAGATACATATACACACCTGTCCCTTCGTTGGGACATTGCTGGCGTGAAGGAAATATATCTATGCTCTAATAGAACCGGAAGAACACTTTCAACATAATCAAATTGGCCTTTCCGTTTGCTACAATCCACTGGGACGGGTTCTTTTGATGCAATCTCTGGTGGTAACTCTTTGACAACCTTAACAAAGCCACTCATCTCTTGAATGAAGTAATCTGCATCAAATACATCTGCGAAACCGCTGCAATGAAACCAAGTATTCAGAAGCAGTTTCAGGTTAGAGAACAATATAATTCACTAACCAACAGATAGATATCTTTACCAATAAAAAAATGCAAATTAGAAAGATTTTGCACAGAACAATTACTCTTAATAACTTTTACTTTTATATAAACGGAAAGATGAATAACCTTGTTTCATTCCAATATGAAGCCACCTCAAACTTTGGCAGCACAAGGGTTGCATTTAAGAGACGAGCAATGCCCACACCATCACAAAACTGCATTCGCCATATAGAATCACTATATCATTATTTTAAGAAGGCAACAAGAGGATCAAGAGTTTCCCTATATGGATTTGTAAGTTGAAATTCAAGAGTTTTCTTGAGAAACTCACATCTCTTCGCATCTGGTTGAGGCCACCGTAGCAATCCACTCTGATATATCCATTGGTTTCTAAAGGTAGAGCTGCACCATTTCAAGAAAAAACGAAAGCAATTGTCTGCAATGAACCCAATTACGGTTGTTTCAGAAAATAAAAAGTTAACCCAAGCAGCAACCCTAACTACCCTGACCTTATTCACTGAAGGGCGCTTCTAAATAAAAAGAAAAAAATATTGCTAAATCAATGCCTGAAATTCTGATCATTCCATGAATACATGAAATACCAGTAAAACTTCCACTAAACATAAGAACATCTGTTTCAGGCTATAATTTTTTTAGACCTTCCAAGGTTAACTTCCAACTATGCATGGGTGCAATAGCAGCTCATACGAAAATTTCTCATCCGATACTAAGGAACCTCGGATTTATTTTCCCCAAACAAATTTAGTAATCCCTAAAGTTTAATAACAATAAACTATTAATCAACAAAATAGATAAGTTGTTGAAACCATGAATAAGCGTTTTAAGTAACAAGTACCTGTTAGGTGTCCTTGCAGCCACCATTTGCAAGGTCTCCACTCGACAAGGCGCCGAACACTCCATATATCTCCCTCCCCTCTACATTCCCAACTTAAAGCATCAAGAACCAGAAAATGAATGGCTTGAAAAGACGTTAAATTTCAAATCGAAGATTCTCAGTTGCTATTCTCTTTATTCTTTCCTTTTCTATAAGCAATCACACTCACCAATCAAGAATAAATCTCAGCATTCCATTACCCACATGCAAATAAATTAGAAATAAACATATAAAGCATAAGATTGTGAACTTACATGGCCGAATCCGAAGAAGTCTGATAGAGGGAGAAAGGGGGAGAAGAAGATAGAAATGCAACAAGAAGAAGGAGAGAAAGCGTGAAGACCAGGACGCTGAACAAGGGTTTAACAGGGAAAAAGACCATTTGAGACAAAAATCGAAAGCGACGAACAGATCCGCTTTGATCGAAGGAGATGAAGAGTAGTATGACTCCGAAGCTTGGGGCTTTCTTGCAGTCTCAGGAATTTCTTCTCCGACAGATTTCATTGTCCCCTCCTCTTGTCCGCGTGATTTTCTGACGCATAAATTAATAAATTAATTCTAAATATTCTAGCTTTTATAAATGGAAAAATTGATGAAAAATATTTTATTATTTAAAAGCAACTACGAGTTTAGATTGTTGAGAAGATGCTAACTTATTTTTAATAAGTATAATTTTTTATTAAAATATTTTTTAATTTATATATAATTAAAAATAAGTTAAAATGATTTATTCACAAAAAATATGCTACACATGATTTTTTAAATAAATTTGAAATATTTTTTATAATAAATTTAATAATAAGACTTTTTTAGTAATTTTTATTTTATATATTATGTAATTATAGATAAAATACATAAAAATATAGATTATGTTTGTCGATTGGATCTAGCTTTCGCTCTTAATCACAAGTCACACAACTATCAAAATATGTCAATTATGACGGTTGTAACTACAAAAATAAATAAACAAATAACCGAAGTAAACGGTAACATGAGATAAAATATTGAGCTCTTGTTAATTAATGAATTGAATTGATCTATCTTTGGGTGGTCGGTGTTAACTTTATTTCTATAGAGTATATATTAAAATATAAGATAATTATAAAAATTGAATTTAACTCGGAACTAAAGTTTGAAAACACTAAAGAAAATCTATACAACTCCTAATTAAATAACATTTTATTAAAGTAATACTTAACTTATTTAAAATCTTAATTTTCTATATTTATCCATTGAGAATTGCACCCCGTACGTGTGTTGTAAATGTTTACGAAAGTCTCAGATTAATGGATCTAATTTTAAGAAATTCAAATTGATTAGAAAATATTTAAAAGATAGCAGCAAAACTATAGAGTTAATCCCTAAATTTAAGGGTAGGAGTTGTAGTTTTTTTTAATCAATAATGCAATAGTAGTGTATAAAAATGAGCAAAATCCCACCTATAATTATTAAAAAATTAACATTAAGTATTAAAAAACTAAAATTTACTATTAATATTGTTAATGATCAAATGCGACATTACTTTTTTTTAATATTTTTTAGATAATATTGATCTAAAAATTTTTTAAATATCCACAATTTTTACACAAATTTTTATAATAAAATTAACTTTAACCCTATGAAATATAATGTAAAGACTAGAATAAGAAATTGATCACATTATTTCATCGCACTGTTCTCATAATCTTGATAGTTAATGCTAGTGCCTCTTACTTAATAGCGGTTTCTTCTCAAATGGGCACTAGCCAAGATCTTCTTGACTATTTTGCCTTAAGCTCTGCGACATAATAACATCCTCACATTACTTAGCAGGCTTCGTACATTACCTACTCAAGTTTTTTCTTTTTAAAAGAAAAGAATGAATATATCCATTGTGGAGAATACAAGAATAATCTAACAGATTTTACAAGGAAAACAACTAAGTTACATTAAAAATTGAAAAAATCATCCAACAAGCGCAATGAATTATATAACGCTTATCTGGTTCCTTCTAAAGTTCTAACAACAAATATGCCAAGTCAATATTACACATCAAAACGTCATGCGCCCTGCTCATCAACTTCTCCATTCTCACCATCTTCAGCAGCAGCTGCCGCCATCAGCTCATCAAAATTTGCTGTTTTCCCGAGCAATATCTCAATCTGAACAAAGTTTTTTAGATAATGAGAAATATTGGAGCAAATGAAAAGGCAGACAATTGAAAAATATGTTATGGATTCACCAAGTAAAAGACAATTAAAGGAAAAGTCTAATCACCTTGGCCTTTTGGACAGGTCTACCTCTAGAGTCATCCTTTATTTCAACAGTTGATGTCATAATTTCTACATTAAGATTCCACCATTAATCAAATTTGATTCTTCAACCATTTTCACAAAAACAGTAAAGACAGGGGCAGGAAAAAAGAAGATAGTAGTAGCTCACTCTTTTCAACAGCAAGACCATTGTTTTTCAAGATTTCAGCAACAGTCACCACCGTCGCGATAGCTGTAATGAAAACATATAGAAAGCAATCAAAATTTATTGAAACAAATTTAAGGAAGGAAGGTGCAAAGGAGAAGATAAAACGAGAAAGGAATGGTTTGACATAAATTATTAAGAAACTACATCATCTTTGGCATGTCATACTAGGAATAAGAAACAATTTAACAGTCTGGATGTAAAATACCTAGTATCAATTTCTAGCTTCAGTAAAATATGCATAGCTGTTTAAATTATAAATCCTAATTGCCACAGTTCAGTGGAGTACACGAAATGTGAAGAATTTTCCAAATCTTCAAATAAGATACACTTTACATTTATGCTCAAGTTCAAAACTATACATTGGAGTTTAAATAGGAAGATGCGCACAAAGACTATATAGACAACAAAATCTCTAAAATTCTATTCAGTGGAGCAACACAAATAGTTTACTCCACTTGCCTCAGGCACATATCCGCAAAACCATGATACCGCCATCTCGCTTGAGGTTGGAAAAGGGGTGGGGGGAAATCTATGTAAAAGCCTCAGGCATTTTTAATAAGATTTGACACTTGAACCTTAAATATAGTACAAGCCACAACATACTTGTAAATCCCTTCTGAGTTCTTATATGAATCTCATCATCCAATAGGCATTTGCTATACAGTGTCTTTCATTATCTACATATATATAAGATATATGAGGATCTAAGATCCTCATATATACCATATAGTCTGCAATCCAAAACTTATATGGGATGATAAGGGACTAGGCTTAAGATGACAAGTTCGCCGAAAAGTTACCAAATGACCTACAGTAGTTAAAAAAAAACTGCATGGCAATTTCATGATTGGCATGCTCCAGTAAAGCCTAATCAGAAAACAGAAAATGTTTATGGCTTTATGCACAGAATTGAGACTCAAATTCACTTAAAGTCCAAGGGAGCCCATGAGGTAGCGAATAGTCTAAAAAGAAAAATCACTCTAGCCAACTGGACAACATACACAGGCCTCGGAATATTATAGAGATTAACTAAGCTCTAAACAGACAGAAGTTTTTTTTTTTTTATTCAATTAAATTTTGATATATTATTCTTCAGTTTACCTAAATGCAGAATATTAGTCGGTCTTCCTTGCACTAGTATTAATCTCGGTGGCTCACACAATTATGGTAACCAATTTAAACTCTTAGGCACAGAAACCACTCAAAAGGATCCTCTCACTGCCTTCAACAAAACCAAGAGATATTAGAAGTTAAAATAAGTAAAGCTATTTAGTTCCAGGGCTTCATACCCATTCCTAGTGCTGATAGCTCGACCTCATTATGCTGTTGCATATACCTCTGCAATAATAACAAGTATAAGCAAAAATTAAACAAAACAAAGCACCCCAAAAAGAATCGACACAAAACTCACAAGCTTTCAAACGTCTATATCAGAAAGAGAATTCGCAAAAACAGCAACATGTAAACTAAAACTCCAAAAAAGGTCCAAAAACAATCGAAGCTGCAGGGAACAAACCTTGGCCAAATTAACATAGAAGAAGAGGGGCTTCTTGGTATTAGAGACCTGAATGCGATTCTTTTTGTAAGAATCCGAGATGTTGATGTTGTTAACTCCCTCTGTGATGGCGTCCATCGCCCCGGTGCTAATGAACTTCCCAAAAACCCTAATCTATTTCCCAAATGTGCGCAGTTACAGTACCAGCGCTAAAACCTGCAGATGAAAAATCTGCGGAATTGGGCTATGGTTCATATGTGGGCCTCCTATTCGGGGCCACAAATATGGGCCAAAATAAATTTTCACTTGCCCCTTTTTGGGCTAACCATTTCGACCTAAGATATTATAATGTTTTTAATAAAAATAGTATACCAAAAAAAAAAAAATGCAAGAATCTTTCATTGATGGAATATTGATTTTTTTTAATTCACTGTCACAAAGCATCATCTGTGTCTCTTCTCATAGAAACAAGCCCACCGCCCTATGTTTTATTATTAATATTAGCGTTCTATATTTATCCAACACGGCTCCTTCATCATTTGATACAAGTTTTTTTTATGTTGGTAACACGTCTTCATCCATTGTTAATAATTTCTTAATGCAAAGGGGCATTCAGCTTACTTGTAATCAAGGGTGACAATAGGTTATATCCCTATCAAGCAACCTATGATTTAACCTAATTTGAGCTTTTATCTAGCTTAGTCTGTTTGACATCCACGTAAAAGTCTAAACCCTTTTAAGGATTTATTTAACTAAATATGTCATATAACTAAGAGAAATATTAATTTTTTAATTAAATTTTATATTAAAGATTGAAGGAGTATATTGATTCTATATCTTTTTAAGGATTTTCTTTTGTACTGAAAAATTTAGGTAAATTTAGCACCAGTCTCCTACTAAGGTTAGGCATAGTTTTAGAGTTCAAAAAGTGCTTATTGAGAACTTACGAAATTGCCTACTAAAGGAGTTTTCACTACGGCAATAGGAATCAAACTTATATCTTTATAAAATACGAATTTATATTTATTTTTTATTATATGTGCCGACTCTCGTTAACTATTTGATCTAATATTAATTGGGTTAACTTTTTGATTGTGACGTTACCACCAATAGCTAGACTAACCTAGATGAGCAGCAAAAGTGACACATGACATTTCACCCTGTTTTTATCTCATGCATACAAGTACAATGCAATTCTATATTTATAGTGGTTAGTGGATAATTAAATGCTGGTCACTATTGGCAACTAGTCTCCGCAAACAAAAGAGCTAGGCAACAATTCCGCACTTACATTATTTTATCTTGTTAATTTTCTTTTACTTGTCATGGAATAGTACGTGAGTTTGACAATTACAAATTGTTAATTATTATAATTAAGTGGATTTGCATGTAATTTTATATTATTTTTTATTTTAAGAAACTACACTTAGTGGATGCTGACAAAGATAAAGCCTGCAACAAATTTTCATTATGGGGAGCCGGGAGGCTCTACATATATACATATACATATATATATATATATATATATATATATATATATATAAAGTCAAAAGTATTATTTGGGTCACTTTAATCTGAATTTGAAGATAGGTACATACGTGTTAATCACCTCATAAATTGCATCCTTTCAAGGGATTTAATTAAACTAATCATTATTAATTAATGATGACATTCACATAAAGGAGACCGTTGGGATAACGACAGGCTGCAAATTTCAATCATAAAATTATATTTGCAAATTTCAATCAACTATCTAGCTAGCTAGTACGCATGGCTGTATCAATTTTATTTAATTAAAAAGATAAGTACTATTAACATGGGACGGGATCAAACACATAATTCTTTATTTATCAGAGAATTTTTATCCGTTGATTAAAGAAATTGTTTATTTTATATCACTTCTTCATTTCATATGAATAATTAATTTTTTTATTTTTTTGATACAATATGAATAATTAATTAATTTAACAACTAGTTGAATCCAATCTGATCCACTACTTATCGTGTATGGGTAATGCCCATGAACTGTACCACAATTCCTATACACTAAACGGGATTGTTAATTTAGAAAGCCAAATAAAAAATCAATGTGCTGTTAAAAAATAAATAATCACTTTATAATTTATACAAACTAAAAAATGTAATTAAGATCAATAATTATGTTTGAAATTACTAATAAACTATTGATTAAGATGATAAGTAGTCATGCCTGCATAAAAAAAATACAAATTTAAATTTTATGAAATATATTTGTTAAGAGAGATAAAAATTCTTTATACTTTAAGTATCGAAATGGTAAAGATACTTATCATTAAATTAAAAAACAAAGATAATCATGTTTGAGATTTAATTTTTCACAAAATGCAATTAATTATTTGCTCTGATGGTTGTCTGTTTAAAGTATAATTTTGTAATAAATACAAAGAATAATGGGTAGTTGTTCTTTATATTAGGCCACAAAAAAGACTTGCGTATCTTGAAAGAAGGTGCTTGATAAAATAATAGTAATTACTTCTGTTAGAATATTTATAAAAACTTCTTTTAAGTTGTAGAACCTACTCTGATAATTATCCATTTAAGACTTAACTTGCATGAATTTTTATTTATTTGTAAAAAAAATTAAGATAAACATTTTTAAAATATTAAAAATATATGACAAATCTATATATTATAAATATAACATAAACTTTAGAGGAATGGTTGAAAATTCCCTCATTAAAATATTTTTTATTCAATTGTATGTAAAAAAATATTTTTTTGCCCAAAGACATTTAGCGCGTGTTTGGATACTACGTTTAGGAATGAATTCTGGCCAAAACCGCGGTTTGGAAAATTTTTACACAAACAGCCATTTTTGTTGAGAATTGATTCTGGGCAAAACCTCGGTTTGAAACCTAGGTTTTGAATAAGCTACTGAAAATAGCTTTTTCTTTGAAACCTAGGTTTTGGATTATCCAATTACTATTATACCCTTACTTTTTCTTACACCCTCTCTCCTCTCTCCTCTCTATTATCTCTCCCCTCTCTTCTCTTATCTCTCTTTTTCTCTTTCCTCTCTCATCTCTTATCTCTCTTTTTCTCTCTCCTCTCTCCTCTCTACATTCTATTTCCTCTTTCTTCTCTATCATTTTTTATCTCTCTTACTTTTAATCATATCATACCCTTTTTAGTAATTTACCAATATAAAAAGTGATTCTACTACTAATCATCCAAACATCTCTATTCCCAAAATCTATTCTTCTCAAAATCTATTCTCTCTAAAGTCTATTCTCCAAAATCTATTCTCCAAGAGCTAATCCAAACACACCCTTAAAGTATGTTTAAGGACTTGTATCATTAAATGAGTGGAAATCACTTTTAGCGAAAACAACTTAAATATAAAATATTTTTTTATATAATTGAAGATATATTATCTATAATAAAGAGCTGCACATATTAAAAAATAAGTTATATAAATTATATTTTAAAAATAAAAGATATTTTCACATACAGAATAGTGGCACATGCTCAAAACAATATAAGGTCCACAACAATATTTTTTTTCTCTTTTATTTGATAGAAATGAAAGACAAAATTAAAAATTCAAGTACTACTATCACTCAAGAAAAACGGACGAAATTGAAGAGTCTAGAAAACCTCATGATTTGGCAACTGCTTCCTACCAAATCCAAGTTCCTATCCTGTTCCTCTGTGAATTCAATTCCAAAAGGGCAAAGTTCATGATTTCTTCCCCAGCTAAAAAACAAAATAAAAAAAATATCTTCAAGCTGCAGGGTTTCACAATAAGTATTCCGCATATCCTTTAAATACCTACTTAACTCATTTAAATAAATTAAAAAAATAACTAAATAAATTTAATTAATTATAATAAATATGTGATTTAATCTTTCGAAAATAACATTGTCCAAGAGAGAAATGTAGAGTAAGTTATTAAATTCACAGAGTTTAAATAAATTTATGACAATGACGTAAACTCGAATCATGAATCAAAAGAATTTATTTTTATCAATAAAGAGCTATTAGAAGTATAAAATTAAATACTTAAAATATAAAAAATGATAATAATTCTGTTTAAATATCAAAACTAAATAATTAAAATTAAATCTATTAACATTCATAATTTATCGTATTCAAACAAAAAAAATTATAAAATATTTATATATAAAATTACTAAATATAATTAAATTTAAAAAATTAGCATAAATTTAAAAAGCGTTTTTGTTACCCTGGACAAAATTTCCCTCCCCCACCTTCTAAAATTGAGAAGATTTGGTGGAGAAACTAATTTTTGCCATATTTTAACTATTATATTTATAATATTTTTTTAATATTTCTAATATATCATTTATATATCTCATAGTTATCTATATAAAAATATCATTTCTCTTTTTTTTTACTGAATCAAATAATATAATATTAAAATTATTTTCCTCTTCTTTCTTTTTTTCTTCTATTAAAATCTCTTCCATCCTTTAGTCAAATACACCCTAAAGAGAGTTGACATAAATTTATAAATTTTAAATGTAAAAATAATAAACTCAATGAGTGAACTTACTAATTTAATTGAGGTTACAACTAATATGAGTTTAAACTTGTAAGGTAAAAGTGTAAAAACAAAAAAATTTAAAAAGTTAACTCACAATTTCGACCATAATAGTGTGGAGTGCTAAACTTTGATATAATTAGTTAATAATAATAAATATGATATAATTTTTTTTAATTATGAATCTCCTATAATTATATACTCATATTAGAAGCGATCTATGTCTATCACATCTCTTGATAAATGAGACAAGATGCAGAGTACCAAACCTTGATCTCACTTACATTTAGAGTGGAGATGGATCTTGATTCTCTAATAATGTCACTCTCCCTCTTATATATTCAGGGATCTTTCCAATCTAAGACGCATGAGTCAGACAATTAATTTATAAAAATTAATTAAATTAATTATTCATATGGACTATATGCTATTGACTTCTTTTAAATATTCTATTTAACTATTTATATTAATAATTATTTTTATTGTTAAAAATCTCCATTAATATATCCAATTAGTATGACATTTAATTTAAGAAAAAAAAGTTATAAATTTAAGAGATAAAATAAATTAAAATATTATATTAGAATTGAATAAATCTCTTTATCTTTCTCTTAATAATTAGGATAGAAGATAGTACAGTATATTCTTCTATAAAAATACTGTTTATTCCATAAATATACAGGTCGTGTTAAATAAGTGTTAAGTAATAAGGTGATGAAAAAATATTATTCCTCCACAAGGATTTAGCCTTAAAACCTGGTTAAATATTGATTAATACACTTTTACCTAATTTGAGTAATACAAGTATCAATAGTGAAAGACAACTAAAAAAATAAACATAAACTAAAATTAGAAATTAATATAAATAAGATATTATTGGGTTTCAAAAATAAAATGGGACCTAAGATTATTTATCCCACTTATATTTCAAAAATACTCAATCAAATCTTCACTATATTTGTTTCTTAATGATATATTAAGCTAACAAAGACATTAAATTTCTATAAATAATCTCTCAAGTCTCCAAATATGTGTTTAGTTCAATTAATTCATTAATATTTTAATTAATTAATTAAAACCCAATTTTTATCACAAATTCTATATGAAGTCAATGAGTATATATCTATCTCATTAATAAAATAATCTAATTAATTCGCAAACTTTAAATTTTTACATGATTAAACTCAAATTCTATACTTAATCTAGCTTTCTCAAGTATCAATTAAGTAAATCCAATAATATTATTGATGGCCAATCAGCAAGAAGCATTAAACATAAAGTAAAATAAACATAATCATACTATTAACCACAAATGTAAAAGGGAAAATGAGTACTTAATCCATATAAGAAGTCAAAATGATCTTAGAATTAAAAGTTTAGCTTTACATGTTCAGAAAAATACATGTAGGGTGTGTTTGGAACGCACCTAAACCTTGGTTTTATAAGTTTTTTTGGGCAAAACTTTGGTTTAGGAAAATTTTAAAACAAACAGCCATATTTATCCATAAGTATTTTTGGGCAAAACCATGGTTTTGAATAAGCTATTAAAAATAGCTTTTTTAACAGTAAAAGAGTTTATGGACTATCCAATTACTATCTTACCCCTACTTTTTTTTACACCCTCTCTCCTCTCTCTTACTTTTTCTTACACCCTCTCTCCTTTCTACTCTCTACCCTCTCTCCTCTCTCTTCTCTTTTCTCTACCTCTCTCATCTCTCTTACTTTAAATCAAATCATATACTTTTTGGTAATTTACCAATATAAAAAGTCATTCTAAAAATAACTATCCAAACACTTATTTATTCAAAACTATTTTTTTCCCTATAAACTCTTCTCTAAAAGCCATTTTTCATAAGCTGTCTATAAGCCATTTTTTTTATAAGTCCTTTTTTAAAGTCTTATCCAAACATGCCCATATATTAGCACAAACATCGAACAAAAGAAAGGGAAAGAAGAATTGAGAAGAAGAACTTGAAGTTAAAATCTTTTTTAAACTTCAAACCCCAACTTAATCTCTACCAAAATTTATGTTACAGCACATCCAATAGCTCACTAAGTTATCCAAGAATTCGAGAATGTCGGCCAAGATAAAGTTAGGGGTATATATTTAGAACCATAAAATTTTCAAGTTAAACGCAACATAGAGTTTTGCTATAACGAACAGCCTACTCGGACGCTGATTTTGTCACTAGCGCTCTTGCTCTCTATTTTACTTTTTACACCTAATCACGGCCTAGCCACCAAATCTAACATTTAAGCACTAAAATCAAGGCCTAGGTGCTCTTCTCATCATTAACAAGTTTGCCCAAACTTAAGCAAATTGGCTATAATTATATTTTTTCTTTGTATCAAAATATTCCTATAAATAAATATATTAAAAATATAAAAAATGAACTAAAAATATTATCAAAACATATACAAATAAACAATAATGCGACCCAAAATCAAATACACATTTTATTATTATGAGTACCAAAATATATATATATATATATTAAAAATTGTATAAAACTTAAAGAAAATATGTTGAAATGATATGAATCCTAGGGATTAACAAGCATTTTACAAAAAAATATATAAAATAAAAATTAATAGAAGATTATTTGATTTTAATAATGCATGTAGAAAGAAGCAAGTAACCTTGTAATTATAAGTTTGTTTGCATGTGAGTGTGGATAAGTATGAAGAGAGCACTTAGTTGTTGAAATTAAACAAAATTTGGATTGGAACATTTGAGCTGACGTGTCAACGTTTTTATCGGGGGCAATTACTGCCACCTAGTCAGCAACGTGTCAGAGACCTCGCTCTCTAGGTAACCATGACGAATTGCAGATTTGACACGTTTCACATCCAAGGTGCTTTCATGGCCTTTATATTCACCCCCCAACCCTTCCTCTTCCCTTCCCTTGGTGTTCGTGGACTTCCGTGACTCTCTTCTTCTTCCCCTATTATTCGCAAATCCCAAAACTTCTTATTTCCTCAATTCTCTCTTCCTCTTCTTCCTCGTTAATAATCATAAATTTTTCTCGAGAAAATGAAGGAAACTCAAGGAAACCCTCTCCACCTCAAGTCTGTTAACCACATCTCCCTCGTCTGCAAATCCGTCGAAGAATCTATTGATTTCTATCAGAACGTTCTTGGATTTTTCCCTATCAGGAGGCCCGGTTCTTTCGATTTCGATGGCGCCTGGTACTTTTCCTTTTCGTTCCCATCCATCGTCCGTCATGCATAACAATACAAGATCCATTTCAGAACAAATTAAATAAAATAGCCTCAGAAACCTAGGGATTTTCTGCAATTGACTTCTCTTATTTTCACGATAAACATTATGGTGATCTTTCTTGATCTGTTGTTGGTATACAGGCTGTTTGGCTATGGAATTGGAATTCATTTACTGCAAGCAGAGGACCCAGAGAATCTGCCCAAGAAGACGGAAATCAATCCAAAGGATAATCACATATCGTTTCAGGTATGATTTTGATCCAAATCACGGGGATATCTTTTGATTCCCCTGTTGGAAGAAGCGAGATTACAAATATTCCCATCGTCCTCATAATTTTGTTTGTTCGAAACAGTTATCGTAACATATGACTCGTGTACGTCGTCATCATTAAATCATATAAATACAATGTTTAAGTAGTTCTTAAAAAATTCGTAAGAGCTGAGCTGTATCTGATAAAGATAGCAAATTAAGGACGTAAGAGAATGCCATACGCTAAGAGAAGATTATGCAGATAGACAATGCAGGACAGGGATTAGGAAGAACTGTCGGTGATAGTTAATCAATTCCAGCTCCGTATAATAGTTTAAATTTCTTGGAATCATATGTACCTATCTCTGTCATGGTTGTAGAAAAAAAGAGACCAACATGAACTCGTCACTCGTGATCCAAATATATTGTTTATTATTAGCATTTACTTGTACGCATCAGTGTCTGCCCTACGTTGTGTTTGACGAAATGGCAAAGAGAATAATTAATTAAGGACTCTGGGTGTTTGCAGTGCGAGAGCATGGGAGCGGTGGAGAAGAAGCTGAAGGAGATGGAGATCCACTACGTGAGGTCCATGGTAGAAGAAGGTGGGATCAAAGTAGATCAACTGTTCTTCCATGACCCAGATGGATTCATGATCGAGATATGCAATTGTGATAGCCTTCCTGTGATCCCCATAGCTGGTGAGATGGTAAGATCATGCTCGCACGTGAACCTTATACAGCAGCAGCAGAAGATTCAGATAGTCCCACAATTGTGAGAGAGCCCAGTCAGAAGAATTTCTTAGATACATTGTAATTTGCAGGGTCACATAATCTAAAGAAAGCCAAAAATAATGACCAATTCTTGCATGCTTTAGGGGACATGCAAGGGCCCTACACGAACTGATATTTTTATATTACGTGACTTTGCAATTAATGTATCAAAGAATTAATGTATCAAAGAAAGGCTTTTGGTGGAAGACAGGCAGTGTGACTACCAGAAATATATTTATATATATAGGGAGAGCTTGTCGTTTTGTGTGTTGTTTATGTATGTAGTAGGAATCATTTTCCCCCTTTTTGTTTTTGCTTTCGTTTACTGTCCTAAGTTGAATAAAAAATTCTCCAATTGTTCGTAATGGAAAATTGGACCTGTTGTCTTCTAAGTCAAGTGTGATGCTGATGTTGTCCTGTTTGGTTTTGAACACTAAGCTTTTTGAGAGTTCATTTGATTGAAAGTGACATCACAAGGTGCTCATAGTTACCATAAGATCTCCATCATTTAAATATAGTTTCAATGGTAAAGATTTAAAATTTTGAGTTATTTTTAAAGGAATTCACTGTTAAAAGATTATCTTTATAAATTTTTAAAAAAAAATTAACCTAAAACCATCCAAAATTACATATGGATGATGCAACACACAAACTCATTGGAATATAAAACTGTATTCCAACTTATGTACTGATAAAACACTTGCTATTGGAAGTTGGTGGGTGCTACTAAATAATATTATTTCTGATCCTTAATATAAGAGTTAGTTTATAGTATAATTTGTAATATAAATTAGCTTTTGATATTAAGGATTAGAGAGAGTAAGTATTTAAGATGTGTTTGTTTTTGCCGTATAGGATCCTTATAAAAATTTTGTTTTTATAGAAAGTGATAATTGCAAAAACAAATAAGCTTTTAATGTGAAATTGGAAACCTGTTGGTTTTAATGAAAACATGCATGGGTTTTTACCAAAGTAATTATGTAAGAGTAGTAAGATCATTCCTACGTTATTTTGGTGAGAACTAATATGAAGCCAAACATGCACTTATTAGTCTGATTCAGCAAAATTATTGGATCAGATTCAAAGGGACAACTCAACAAAACATACGTAGGATGCTCGAAATTAGGTAGAGACGAAATGTGGTGAGATTTGGTTATATATAAAGATAGGGAAGAGTCCAAATTCTTGAATGGCTGAATGAGGCTACGATTTGGCTCATGAAATTGAATATAATATATATTTGTAGATTAAGTACGATTGCTTTTGATATCAAGTGATGTTATATACAGCAGATACAGTGATTTATAGAGAGATACTCTTTTATTTTTGTTGGGTTGCCTACTTAGTTCACCAAAATTTTGCCCGACTATATCCAGATTTGACCCGCATCGCGCACCTGGCTATAGTAGGTAAGTCTCCCAACGGGAATTTTTTGCATACGCCAAAACTCGAACTCGAGATCTCACTTAAGCGATACCGAACCGCTTACCACTCAGACTAACCCACGTTGGTAGATACTCTTTTATTTAATTATATTCATGGATAACAATTTGTTTGCAGAAGTAACTTGAAGGTGACAGATAACAATAAAAAAGAACACGTGCTGGAGGTATATGGAGTATAGTTTCTTGACTCAACATAATTCAATTCTATAGTTTCTTGGTTTGGAATACCTTAATTCAATAAATTACAAAAATTGAGTGGTAAGAAATTAAAGGTTAGAGACTGATGAATCAATAATTTAAAAAAAAAAATAGGAACTACAAAACTAATATTTTTCTTGAATAATTAAATAGAATTTTGATTTCGATATGATTGGAAGGTGGATTTAAAATTATAAATTACTAAGAATTTATATATATATTTTTCTTCAAATATAAAAAGAGAAATAAACCTCACATTTTATAGAGTTTGTTAAAGAATATTTACAAATCAGGTACCCATTAGAATTCTTGATGAAATAATTTATCATATTAAAAATAATCTAAGGATATTGAGCCACGTTTAATTAATTTACATACCTTTTGGAGAGCATTAAAATTTTGTGCAATATAATTGATACTAAATGCTAATTGTATAGAAAAGATATTGAGCCTAATTAATATTCTGTACGGAAGATCTAAGTCATTATTCATAATAAGGGAATAAAAGTCTCAGTGTGGAAATAATGAAAAAAGGATGAGAAATCGAATTTTGATTGTGTTTGTCTGCGAAGAAAATGATGGTGCCTCTCAAGAATCAATGCACAATCATTAGGACTCTATTTCACCCACTACGTTTAAAGTTGTTGATTTTAATTTACAGATCTAATTAATTAAATTCTAATTGATTATGGCAAAAAGTAATTCAGTTAGACAGTGATGAGACAAATCGCACGTGTTTCTATGATGAAGATTGGACGATCTTCCTAAGATATGCTGCGAGTGGGGATTACAAATATATTGAAAGATTGTTTTCCAAATTCAATCCATTTATCAATGATTCGATCGATTCCATGAAAAGTCTTGTATCTGTATCTACGTCGAATTGGTTGAATAAATTTGATAAGAACCACAAGATCATGTCGTTGAAGTGATATCCTATAATAACGAGAATAAAGAGAAGAATATAAATTGAAATCATAGAATTAGGAAGCGAGCTGATATTTTTTTTAAAAAAAATTGGATTTAATTTTATTATGTTAACTCCGTGAGTCCTTAGAATTAAATTCTCTATTGGCCCTAAAGTATAAGGGTTAAGCTAATTGAGTTAACAGAACAATCTAATTAAACTAGAAGAATATGTATTAAATTAAAAATTGGAAAAAAAAGTATACGTACATGCAAACTTGTTTTCCTACATACATATTTAATATATTTTTTTATATTAAATATATATGTATGTAGGGAAAATACATACATATATATACACACACGCGTGTGTGTGTGTGTGTATAAACTGAATTTGAGATGTGGATATACATAAACAAATGGGCCCTTAATTTCTGAGCTCATGAGCTATGAAATATGGGACCACGAGGGCCTAATGTTATTTCGATAATTTTCGAATAAGGCCCTTCTTTATACCACAAGCTAAAATTTTTACAAAATTTACTCCTTTATATTTCAGAACGATTAATCTTTAATTATATATATTTGGAGAGATAAAATATTACCTTGACTAATTTAATAATTTATAAAGATTAAAAAATTTGGTTAATTTTTTTAAAGTGCTATTTTTAATCATTTACATTGGATACTATATTTTTTATGAGAAATTCCTTTAATATATATAATTAATAAGGAGAGTTTAAAAACAAATTATAAATTTTACTTATACTCAGAATCAAAGTAAACTTTTCTACTTATTTTTGTATTTAGGATCCAAGGAGTATAATTATTTGGTAAAGATGAGATGTGTTGTTTCCAAGTAGTTGCGTCGTTTTCAAAATATCTTTTCCACAAAAAAAAACCATTTGTGGTAGAAAAGAGGAGATAACATTTAAGTTATCCATCGTCCTGCTCTGAACTTGAAATATTCCCAGAACCATTCACTTTTACAAGGCAACAATAAATCCTAAAATGAAGAGAAATACTATTCAATACAAGTCACAATTCCTTTCATAACATCATCATCATCAATTATTTGTCCTACATACCTCTGCAAGTTCTTAAAGACTAGAAAAAGAAACAATAAATCAATCATAGAACAATCACACACACTAGATACGTTCAATGAATAATATAAATCCTGAAGTTAAAGGATGATATCTAGAGGCCTCTTGCTAGCATCTGTTCATAATTCTCCAGAGACTGAAGCCTCTGAATCATGAGATGTTGCCTGAAGTTCTTGATGAATGCTTCTGCACTTTCGTTTATGTCTTCTGTGCTCTGCCTCTCCAGCTTCTTATTACCTTCAACCCCATGATGACTGTTTCTGATGATCTTCTCTGTTCTCCCATGGCTGCTTCCTCCTCCTTCTTCCTTGCTTGATTTCTTGTTATGGTGGCTCTTGTTCATCATTCTTGCTTTGCTTCGATCGACCTCTTCTTCAACCTCTCAAAGCTTATCTTGCAATTAATGGAGCTGGATGGTGAATGAGCCTCATGTGCTTCCCATATATATATAGACAAGCCAAGGAAGGAGACATGTGGGTTAATTAATTAATTAATCAAAGTTAAGTTAGTCGAATATTTGATTATTCTTTCCAATGTTTTTGTCTCAACTTTTGACCCTGCATGCCCTAACCCATTTCTTCTAGGTCCCTTCCTTTTCAACTAATTAAAGTTGAAGATGTTGATTAATAATTGAAAGAAAAGGATATGAAAATTTCTTACCTAGTTGAATATACTATGTGTATGCAGTCTTTTATCACAAGTATTAATCATTAATCGTCTGTTTTTTGAAGCAAGGTTAATTCCTAGGATGCAAGTCACAAAACTGTCTCAAGTAGAAAATTGGAATCATCTTTTGCTTTTATGGGAATACGCATAACTTGTTTGATTATTTTCCCTTAGGCTTTAGATTTTCACTACGTAATTGATGTATATCACAATATTTTATGAGAGAGAGAAGAAATGTTTGACCAGTAAGGAATAAATTTGACCAAGATGGAATCTTCGAAGTTTGTGGGGGTAAAGTTAAAAAGGAATAAAATGACCCTCTTAATTTTGAGTTTCCTCAATAATGTAACAAAACAAGATGACCCATTTGGTTTGACTTTGAAATTACTAGTTTCAAGTTTGAATTTAGTGGCTAGTTTGCCCACAATGTTAGAGAAGGTGGCATGTGCAATTAATGAATAATCGAGGGCCTTAAGGCAAGGATTAATGCTGGCAAATAAGGGTCCAAACCGCCAAGTTTTCCGGGTCAAGTTTTCCTCTAATCCATTAATAGTATACAGGTAATAAATTTTTTTATTCTATTTATAAGTCACATCAATAAATTTTTCATATAAATCTGCTCCTCTAATCTTATTTATAAGTCACTTTCATCATATTTCACGTAGAATAAAAAAAAATTAAACTTCATTAACTTTACTTTAAAATTCTATAACATTCTAACTTCATCCTTATTTAATATTAATATATATACATTATACTCCGTAAAAATAAAATTAGCACGATAATACATAAAAAGTAAAATTATATATTCACGTAAAAAATTTAATAATGTAACTTATAAATAATATAAAAGAATCCTTTATATCTTTATCATATAAATAGAATTAGATGAATATAATCTTATCTTTCATTTATTATTTATTATTGCTTCACTCTCATCAATTATTGTTAATAACCTGGGAGCTCCGATTGAATCTAGGCCATTAATATTAATGTAATGCAAACTTTAATTGGAAAAATTAAAAGTAAGGAGGAATCTAGCAGGCAGGCATAACATGGATATATATTAAACTAAATGGCTAATGAAGATAGGTACATTGGATGAGGACAAAGTTTGATGCCCATAATACGTGGCATTCATAGGTTTTATGAGTATGACACATGGGGCTGTCTCCTGCAAAATGCCAAAAAAAAAAACAAAGAAAGAAAGAAAACTAGTATGTTAATTGGATGATGTCAAACGTGTTTTGTTAATGACTAATTACATATGCTAATGGAAAGCAAATTTGCGAAAGTTCTATTTCCATTTCCACCGGTCTTTGTCATCTTTCCATTTTGTGGTTGTTTGGGAGATAGAAAAATTGGAAGATTTTTTTTTAAATATTTTATTTCAATTAGATCGGCCCCATATATATATATATCCTATCAAAATGGAAATACATTACCTTTTATAAAATAGGAAAAATTACTATAAAACATTTGTAATTTACATTAATATTGATATGTTGATGGTAATAAAATGATATAAAACCTTATAAATATAAAACCTATGACAGAGAATCTATTATGAAATTGTATGGAGTTATCGATGGCAGCTGAAAAGCTAGAAAGTTGGTGGCAGACAAAAAAGCTATGCTATAAAATAGTGCCCCCTTGGGTACACAAAGATAAATAATTTAGAAGCTCTCTTTAGTTTGAGAATGTGAAGCATGAATTTAACAAGCTTCACGTTGAAGAAAAAAAGAAGGAACATATATGATTTTTCTTTTGTGGTACAGAAACAGATACTAAAAGAATACTTGTAAAAAGCGAATTGGATTCTCTCTCTTGTGCATCAGAAGGCAGCTTTTCATACAGCATATCCACTATCTTTTTTTTATATATAGTCAACCAATAATGCATCCCTTCCTTTCGAGAATCATATTTAAAACTCAGCCAAAATATGGTTGTTAAACTAACTTCATTGGCACTTGAAAAAAAATCAAATCTGTGTGTGTGTGTGTGTGTAAGCATATAAGGACATTAGGTATAGTGCCAGAAATTTCTGTAAGAGGATTCTAAATGACCTACCAATTCCCTAATTACACATTTATGTGAATAATGAAGTTGTAAAGTTGGTGGCTTCATATACATGCAGGGTTTATAAAAAAGACGGTTTAGTGCACACAACTCCTACTATGTTAGGTCAGGGAAAACATATATATTCATCCTTATTCTCACAAACAAATATTTTGTTTCCAAAATTTAAACCTATAATTTCTAGGTCACATGACAATAACTTTACTGTTCTTCCAAAATTCAGAGTATATATAACAGAAGCACATCAATAAGTGTTATATCCTTGAGGAATTCAGAGTATATAAAAAAGGCAGTTTAGTGCACAAAACTTTCACTATGTTAGGTCAGGGGAGACAGATATATTTATCCTTATCCTCATAAACAGAGATTTTATTTCCAGAATTTGAACCTATAATCTCTATGTCACATGACAATAACCTTACTGTTGTTCCGAAATTCAGAGTATATAAATTGATTAATTCAGAATTGTTGTCTATGTAGACAAAAGACACGCAGATGCACACATACTCCTTTTTGGGGGCTTCAATGGTCCTTTATCCATATGTTTTACTTGCCTAAGATTGCAAGAGTATAGCCCAAAGCACCAAATCATAACAATTATTAGGAGAACATTTAGTTGCTAGAAGAAGACAAAAGAACATCTAACAATGAATTTAGGTTTAGTGCCAGCCTTTCTTTTGAGAACATGACCAGAAAGAAAGTCCCAGAAATGTCTGAAAGAGTATTCTTATTATTATGAAAGCTCATCCTAAATGGCTGCTAGTTAATCCCCTAACCTAATACTTCTCTGTGAAAGTAAAGAAGTAGGAAAGGGAATATGGTTTTGAATTCTTACATTCATGTACGTAAGGCCTATAAACAGAACAAAACAGAATTTCTGTCTATGTGTAAATCAAACACACACACATATTCCATTTTTGTGTTTCCTTCTTTGCCTTCAATGGCATTTCCATCCAACTTGCTACTTGCCTGAGATTATAAGGCTACAACCTAAAACACCAAGGCATAACAGTTAGGCATATATATATATATATATAATTCCTCGGGGATATAACACTTATTGATGTGCTTCTATTATATTTACTCAGAATGAAGAAGACAAGAACATTATAATAACATTAGCTATGGTGAATTTGCTTCTATCGTCTGGTTGAGTCCAGCTCTGGTAACTTTAATCAATGCAGGTTGATCTGTGGACACATAACAAAGAACAGGAAAACCAATTGAATCAGAAAAGAATGAATATGAATTTCTTCATCTAGTCAAATGTAATTCTTTAAACGTCTGAAATATAGAAATCTATAGGTAAAAACCCACTTCAACTATTAGAGCTTAGGTTGATCTCTCCATAAACAACTCCTGAATTTATAAGGGTTATATCCAGCTATATATACACCATGCTTACCATTCACTTGCTCATTTGTTTCAGTTTGAGGATTGGCAATTTCACTGCATTCAAAAGACAAGAAAGTTAATTAAAAGACGAGTTAAATACTGTTTGACAAGATATCTAAATTCCCAAAACGATGAGTATAAATGCTTCAGATTAAATGAATAAGAAAGTTAGGGTCTGACCAGTATTCTTCTGGTGCAATGAAATTCTGGCAAACTGGGGAGCAAGCAGAAGGCATGACAGGACCCCTAATGAAGCCATGAGCTTCCCAACAAAAAGATCTCACCAATCCTCCACGACAAGGTGTGAGAAAAATGTTCTCAAGATGTAAATCTTCGCAAGGAGAGGCATCGCTGCATGCGAATTTTATAGTTTTCTCTGAAGCGGATGTTCCTCTGATATTGATGAAAGATATCTGCTTTACTTTCACAGCAGAACTCTGCATGATGATTCTCTCATGAAACACAGTGGATCGTAGTTACCACATCTTGAACTAGAATCATCTAATTCCTCCGAGATTAGAGGAATAAAATTTGGGAAATTATTGTGAGATCCCAAATAAGGGATTTAATTATCAAAATTCTTAGTGACAACTGACGAGCTAATAATGACAAATTATAATGCAGGAATTGACAATAAGATTATATTACTTACAACTTTTTAGTGATTAAATCTCTTTATTAGGACCTCATAGTAATTTTTTTTAAATTTCATATGTACCTGATTCTGACATGCCATGGAGGAATCACAGTAATATTGATCAACTGTTATTGGATTTGTTACTTGATCCGCCAAAATATTTCTGAATGTGATGTCGGAGAAAAAGCCACCACTACCCTATCAATGCACATGGAAGTTAACTGAGACTTTCCAACATGAAGCAAAAATTTCAATACAGTTTTTATTATTTTAGCTATTTGGATCAAACTTAGTACCACATTTTGTGTCATTATTGAAGAATCAATGCTAAACATTCGACGAACTTTGCTTGAACTTTGTCCCAATACAAAAAGAAAAGAGAAAATGAGGGCTGCAAAAAACTTACCTGCCATGTTTTGATTCTCACCCCATTACCAGTTCTGTAAAGAAAAGCTCCATCCACTGTTACATCTTGTACCTTCTTCTCCATTGAGTTGAATTTTCCCAAGCTACCGATACTGAAGAATGTTTTGTTTAACCAAGCATCAATAGATCAACATGTTTTATGCTACGCTTCAATGTCATCTTGCTAATGGAAATATCTTTGGAAAGGGAAGAAAATGCTAGTAAAATTCAATTTTGAATTTTCTTTATTTAGATTTTAGTTATAGGAAAAATTGGTAAAAAGTCTGTATTTGAAAATTTTATCATCCAAAAGAAGCTGATATGTTTTCATAAACAAAAAGTATTAAGACTTTAAAGAATTTATACTATGTAAGTACTAATACTAACTCATATTTTTTTAACCAATAAAATTTTAAAACAGGACTTTTCACATATTTTCAATCTAAAGCAAGAGCTGCTTTTACCTGATGCCATGGCCTGGACCACAAGATAAGTTTGTAATCCTGATTTTTGAGTAATTGATGACTATGGAAATACAATCATCCCCTGTGGTGGCACAAAGAGTTCATTGGGGCATTTTATCGATCAGTTGTTGAGGATGAAGAACCAAAAACAGAATTTATGTCTCAAATTTTGTGATCATCATAGGAAACTCATTGCCCAACAGCAATTAATATAATAGAGAAAAGCTTTGTTGAGGATGAAGCAATTAAGTGACCTGTTTGGATTAAGCAATCCTTAACCTCAACACCCTTTGAAGCACAAATATGGATTTCATCAGTGTTGGGGCTGAAGGCAGGGGCTAGCACTCGGAGATTGGATGTGATGACGTTCCTGCAATTAGTGATCGCCACGTGGATCTGTTGGCCATCAAGCAACTTGAGGTCCTTCACCTTCAGATGGTTGCATCTATGGAAAGTGATGGCCTGCACAGTGTAATTGTGACTCTCTATTCAGCATATATAATCATAATAGCAAAGAAAGTAACTATATTTTACGTCTGTGAAACTGAAGCATCCTTCTCTAACCGTTGGAGCCGCTTCACATGCCTGCAAAGCACATTACAGCTCACTTTTATTCTTATAAACCATTCATAATTGAGACCCAAAAAAACAAATCTCATGTTCACTATTGTCAAAATGTGTAATCTTTAAGAAAATAAATCCATAGAAACTATTTATAAAAAGAAAAAAATTAATCTGTAAGTTGCTATAGTTTAACCTATTTTAAATCAAGTCCCTGTATTTTTTTCTCTTTTTCTTAGCTCTTTATAATTTCAATAAGGTCTTTGTAGTTTTTTATTAGGTCCTTATAGCTTAACATGATTTTTTAATCATGTCCTATAGTCTTAGGTGATTGATTAAAAAAAACTACATAAACCTAATTAAAAATTAGGTAAAACTATAAAGACTTAATAAAAAGAAAAAAAAATAACATGAACTTTATTCAAATAAGGTGGAACTATAAGAACTTCGTTAAAGAAACTACAGACACTTGACTTGATTAACAATAATATTAATCTATAGTTTAATTTTCCTTATAAAAAGATAAATGGATATATATTATGAGATGTGTTTATGGCAAAATTTAATTTCCAAAATAGTTAATAAATATATATTTTTTTATAAGAAAATTTTTTAAAAGGAGTTGGGTTCACCCACGATCCAAGGGCAGGATGAAGTCTCCCTTTCTCCTAGGCCATACCAATGTCGAGCAGGGAGAGCCGTCTATTACCCTCAGGCGTAAACCTAGGCACCCAGGAATTAGGATGCCTCCCAAGTGCCGCGATTGGAACCACAATAAAATGGTACTCCCTAGAGATCAAACATGTTCCAAATGGTGGTATGTTTTACTTATTAACCAATTGAACCCACATATGATGGGTTAATAAACATATTTTTGGATCAAAGTTTTGAGATAGAATACCTGATTTTGGGTAGTCTTGCAGGATCTGGACCACCAAATGCGGCCCATTCCATTGATGGTGCCACTGCCACCACCATCTATCGTTAGATGATTCAGCCATTGGAAAGAAAGCAATTTCTGTCGATCAGAACCATCCCACGCCTATGGATCTTTTGGTACCACTATTGCTCTTAATATCTGATATTTCCCTCACAAAAATATGCAAACACTTACTCAGACATTTGATCAATTAATTTTAGAGTCAAATCTACCCCAAGTCCTTATACTTTTAATGAGTTTTAATGTTAGTCCCTACGCGTATGGCTCATTACTGCTAATCGGTAATCCATGTTAACACTTGTTAACCTTAGATATCCAGGTCCTTAGAATGAAATTATTGGGGCCAACGTTTTGGATATTGCATAAAGTATAGGGACAACAAAAAACAAAAAAATATAGAGATCAATCAAAACCTGTTAAAAGTATAGATGGACGTGAAGTGGGTTTAACCCTTACTAACAAAGTGACCTTGGATTGACAAGGTCCCACAATGCGAGTGGATATAGCAAATATGTTTTCCTGTATGGAAAGAAAATCTGTGTTACTCCATGCCGCGACGAACAAGCTATTTTCCAAGCCTCTTGAAATGCCTGCCCCATCGTCACATGATGATGATAATGATAAACTTGTGGTTTGTTTCTTCTTTTTTCCTGAAAACGTGTTAGAGAAAGAAATATTAATGAAGACATGGCGTACCTTGGTATCATCATGTTGGCCATCTCCTACTGCACCATAGTCAATGACAGAAAGAACCCTTTTATATCCCTCTGAGCAGGCGAGGTGTGGAATCATCATCACAAGTATGAACATAATAAGAATCAAGCTTGAACATAAACAATATTTCAGGTTACTCATTATCTCTCTCTCTCTCTCTCTCAAGACAGAGACCTAAAGTATGATCAGACAAGGAGACATTCATATAGAACCATGCATTTTTAAAAGAGATAATGCTTGCTTATTATTATAATTATAGAACAGTTCATTTTCGCATTCTGAACTCTGAATAAGGCTCTTTTTTGCTAAAGTTCTATAATAACAGGTTAACGACAATGCTTGTTCCTGAAAAGAAACAAAACCATACGTAATGGCATCTGCTAAAGCAAGAACGCTTTAATTAGAGAAAACCCATACATTATCGTAAAGAGAAACCCTTAATTTTGTCTTTCATTTATTTCTCTTCTCTTCTCTTTCGTGATTTTTTGTCTCATGGTGTCAAATGATTGTGCACTGATTAAAATACCTGGAAACGGAACAGAAAAGAAAGATATATACTTAATCATATTAATCACTTCCTAAATCTTGCGTTCTTTCCCAAATTTATATTCTAGCTAATTTGCTTGGCTTTTCACCATGCTGTCTAAAAGTCACATCTGCACTGTAATGAAACTTCACTTATTTTGTAGCGATTTATTATAGGACAATGATCACAATCAGATTTCTCACTCACCCTAAAGTGAAAATATAATTATTTGTGCGTGTGTGTGTAGAGTTTTTTATGATATTAATAGTGGGAGGTCAGAGTTCATTTAATATTATATACAAACTTGGAAACTACTACCTCCAGTTTAAATATTAGAAATTTTTAATTAAAACATACGAACCAAAAATAATAATTAGGTAGCTATGGTTAATATTTCAAGTTTTTTTTTTCAATTTTAATTATCTTCTTTTAATACTACCAATCATTAATTATTTGACGGATAGGAGGTAAGTAATAATTTTGATATATTCTTAGGGGCATTTTAGGTAAAATGTTATTAATTGCTCTAAAACGCGTTGAAGTGCCTTATATATTGAAACATAGGATCTAACAAAATATGACTTATATTTGAAACGAAAAGAGTATATGATATACTATCTTTTATCTTTAATATATGAGTTATTTTAAAAAGTTAGATTATTAGTTTTAAATATAATATTTTAATCTATTTTATATATATTATTTATTATTTTTTAAATTAATTTATTTAACTTATAAACTATTATATAATATAATATTATATATTAATATTTTAAGAATATCATATTATATTTATTATAATTAATTAATTTTTTTAATTTTTTTAATTTATTTAAATTAATTAAATAAATTTTATATTAAATAATGGATACATTTTTTTTTTAGTAAGGTAGGCTAATTGATGAAAATACGTAGGTTAATTAAGGTAGTTAACAAATAAATAAAAAATAAAAAGGGTTTCCCAATCATTATTGTACCTCGTTTGTACTACGATGAATATATATGGACAGAAAATGTAAGTTGAGATTAGGAAAATATCATATATATGGTCAATCATGGGTTAGTATCAAAATTATTAGAGAATGTGCACATGTTGTTTGGGACTACGCAGGGATTTGGCAATTTTATTTTTATATGGCAATAATTTTTTTTTCAGTTGGATTTATTTGGTAGGTGCGTTATTAATTCATATTGTTATTAGAAGGAGGTGACATTTTGCTATAAATTGTGTTTTCCTTTTGTTTCGATAAGTAGCCACCCACTCCCTTTGACTAATTCATGCATCTTAATTCGCTCAAGTGATCTTTGAACCAATTAGCTGCCGGCATAACACGTAACGCAACAAAAACGCTCTGTTTGATATGGAAGAAACTAGAGATTTGTCACCCGTGCGCATATAAAATAAGAAAAAAAATATTATAATTAATTATTTATAATTATTATAAATTATTATTATAATAAAAAATTTGATATTATATAATTATTGATTAATTATTATCATAGGGTTTAAAATTTTTCAAGATCAAAGTGATTTATTATTATTAATCATTATTATAGTTATAAAATTTTAAAATATCATAAAATCAATTAATATAATTACTAAGTAATTATTATCATGGTTCAAATATTTTAAAGATTAAATGGGATTATTGATTTTAATTTGTAGACAAATGAATTGAAAATATTGAGCCGGATCAATCTAAATATGTTTTTAACTAAATTTGATATTATAAGATTTTAAAAGTATAGTTGATAGTTAATAATAAATATTTTTTAGTGGAGTGAAAGATGGTGATGAAAAAAAAAATGAATAATATATAGAAAGGAGAATGGATGTAACTGTTGAAAATGTAAAAAAGATCATGTGTGGATTATATTTAAAAAAAAAATTCTAGAGAAAAGTCATGGTTTCAAAACCATGGCTGGGAGCGTACATGAAAACTAAGATTTTGGTTTCTTTATCTCTCTGTTTTGCTAAGCATAATTGATCATATTTTGCTAAGCATAATTTATCATATTATGATAAACTAATTTTTTCTTTTAGATCCAATTCTTTTTAGTAAGATTTTTCCCCCTGACCATTACATGAGCAACATATTACATAAAGCTAACATACAAAGTCAATACTCCCACAAAATATATATATATATATATATATATATATATAAGTGTAGAATAAGTTTCAAATATTTATCTTACTATTAATATATGATATATTTAATTAATTTAATTAAATTAAAGAAGTTAATTATATCATATGACATAATTTTTTTAAAATACCATAATCATCTTCCTTATCTCTATCATTTCCTTACTTGATTATTATTGAGGGAGTATTAATAGGAGTATTTTAAGAAAAAACTAATAAATATAATAAATATATTTTATATTTAGGAATAAGATTAACTCTCTAATTAAGTCATACATTAAAGACATGAGGAGTAATTATCCCACAATTTATTTACAATAATTTTTTTGGCATGATCCAGAAGTTTGATTTGAAATAAAAATATGGAAAAGACAAAAATATTTATTTTTTGATCTGATCAGAGGTATAATTTCTTTCGAGAGGCTTAGAGAGCAAAAAATTTCTGCATTTCATAATAAAAATATTTTCTAAAATTTAAATTCATGTTATCCTCCTTTTTAATAATGTAATTGGCATTGCTCCTCAACAAACAATTTTTTTAAGTAAAAATAAAAATATGTAAACGTGGCTGTGCCTATCTATTTCGCAATAAGCTAAGGATGGGCTTTAAAATGGAAGAAGAAAGACAGCGGTCCAAGTTTGCGGCCCCGTAAGCCTACTTAGCCCGCATCTTTTACTTTTTTTTTTTTTTTGATACTACGCATCTTTTACTTTTTAAATCCTTGTGTGTGTGTGTGTTTTGGCAAATATGTTACACACAAGTTTATTGACCAGCCTCTGCCTCTTTCATATTTTTGTTACTAACCTATAATTTTATTTTAGATTAATATAAATTTTAATCCATCAAATTTAATATTATTTTAATTTTAATTTCTCAAATTTTTAATAATAAATTTTAATTCCTTAATAGACAAAATGATTCAAATGTTTATTATGTTACATGGATAATGTATTAGATAGAAAAAAATTTAAAAAATTAAAATTTAGTATGAAATTTAAAATATTAAAATTAAAATAAAAATAAATTTAAAGGATTAAAGTATATATTAACTATTTATTTTTTAAAAACCTAGTTTTTATTTGTATTTTGTGACAACTTAATGTGATTTAGTTATCATCCACATAAATACTAATTAAAAAATTATTAATATAAGAATTAATGCCTATAATTAAGTACACTAGGGCTCAATAAAAATAAAAACTATGGTGAATTAATTTTTTCTAAAATATTTAATAAACTAAAAGACTATGTTATTTATAACTTATATGTACTCAATATTTATATTACTTTATAATTTTAATAGGGCTTATATTTGGACGATTTTAAATAAGTAAATGAATTTCAACCAATACACTTAGATTGTTTTCTTATAATTTAAAGTATTTAACATTTTTTTTAATATATATATGCAGAAGAATAAATATTTAAAATAAAGGATACAAGAATTCAAACAATGATTCCTAACAAACACAAATCCCCGAGGCACGTGATTCATTTGTTGTGGTTGTGCGTCCTATCCAAACAAGAAAATTCGATTTTCTTACTCCTCGTTTTAATCGTCTTACCTAATCTGCCCATTAATATTTTGGCAAATAAATATGGGAAATTCCATTTAAATCCAACCAAAATGGTCAAATCTCAGTTTGGTTCATCAAATTCAACAAGTTCCTAATTGGTTCAAGAGGACCAATTTAAAATTTGTGAATATTGTGCTTTTACAACATTATTCATCACCTTTTTTTTAAAAAAAGAAAAATTGACCCCACCAATACCCAAAACTCTAACGACCATGGCTATAGCTCCGGTGCGGTGGCCGGTGGCAAATTTTATTATAAAAGTGTTGGTTGTGAATAATTAATAGACACTTGTAAAATTCAATTTAGCAATTTATAAGTCTCATTAGCTATTCTCAAAGAAGAAAAATTTTGTCATAAAGTGACAATCTTTAATAAACTTTTGTTATAATTCAGTCAACAGTTAGAAATTGACGAGTTACCATTAATTATTCACAGCAAAATTTTTGTAATAAATTTACACTCTTTAATAAAAAAAATTTATAATTTATTTTTGTATGTCGAAAAATTAACATGTTCAATTTAGTAATTGACAAATTATTATTATTTTATAATAAAAATTGCCGCAGTATCGGCATTGAAACTATTGCATGAAGGACAATGTCGTAAAAGCCCAACATTCATGAATCCCCAATTAATATCTTGAACCAAATAAGAATTGTTGAATTTAATGGACCAATTTAAAATTTGAGCATTTTGATTGGATTTAAATGAGATTTTCACAATAAAATATCATAACTAATTTTATTCTCTAAAATATCATAACAAAGCCATTGCATTAGAATTCCAATCATATCATTTATTATAAATCATATTACCTATCAGTCCTAAATAATTTTTTATGTTTAAATTTAGTAACACATATTGAAAATAATATATCTAATTTATATTAAATTTAAAAATAATTTCACGAACTAATGTATGTTTTGTTGAATGTTAGTCCCATATAACTTCAGGTAGAAGAATCCCCAAAACAACCTTAAAAGCAATAAAAGAAAACATAATCATGTGAAGCTGCACAGAAAAACTCACTCGGCAATCTACAAAACGATCCAAGGCAAAAGCATCATCATGAGAAAACATTCCATCTTCAGATTTTTTTTTTTTTTTGGGCTTTGTACAGAAATCAAAATCAAAATTCTTCATCAACCCCGTAAATATGAACATAGACAATCACGTACGTCCAACCCAACATCCATAAAACAAAACCACTTCTACCTTCCAACGAATAAGTTAGAAAGAGAGAGAGAAAAAAACACTAAAGTAATTAACTAAACACAACATTCAAACTTGTTTTTCTCGATCCGACGGAATATTCTGTCTCCGGCCACCAACGGCAGCTAAAGCCAGAAAATATTTAATTAATTACCCTGATCTCGGCTTCGCCGGCGGCTTTCTCCTCCGTTGACCCTTATCTCGTCCTGCCTTTCCAAACGCGCTGCAAAACCCACATGTGGAGAGCTTCGGAGACGGGGGTTCAATAGCCGGAGAGACTTTTCCGGTGCGGTAGCCTCCGTTGGAACGGCTTCTCCGGATGGTGTTGGATGATCCGCCGACGGCGACTTTGAGCTCTTTAATCTCAGACGACTTGTGATGATGTTCGTGTTCTGGACGATCGTTATTTTCCTTCTGGTTCACTTTGTTCAATTCCCCTGATAAGAATCTGTCGTCCCAAACAAGCCCAGACGAACCTTGTCTTCTGAATGATACCTCAGATCTTTGAAGGCCAGCCATGCTTCTCTTCTCTTTATCTCTCTGGATCTTTCTATATCTAATATATATATACCCACACAGTGTGTATGTAGACTTTTATAATTTATATTTATATTATAATATAATAAATTGTCAATAGCAATAAGGAGGAAAATGTCGTCGCGCTGAGCCAGTCAGTGTCTTGAGAGAATTTTAAATTTTTTTATCTCTATCTATTTATTATTTGATTGTATCGTCAAATATTATTAGATTTAATTAAATTTAATACTTTACATTTAAATAATTTTTTTTAATAACTTCGTGTTTAAATGAGCAAAAACTTCTTTTACTTAAAACAACGCTTATTGATAAAGATTTTTAATTTTATTATACTTTTTTTTACTTGCTTTGATGGCTTATGTATTATTTAAATTAGAAAAATTGTTAAAAAATTTATAAAAATTACAAAATTTATTGTTTAAAAATATGGTTCAAGACTCAAATTTTTATATGAATACAAAAAGATAGGTTATATTTGAGTTTTTAAACAAATTTGGGACGTCTTTTAAATGATAGATTTTGTAATAGAAAATTTTGTAGATTTTTTTTAAATTATTTGGTTTTATTATTTTTTAATTATATATAATATGTGCATACCCACTATATTACTACATTAACCAATACTTTTAAACATTACAAAAATAAGGCATTAATTATCGTTTATAAAATTATATTTTATGTTCTAAAATAAATTTAATCCCGAGATTCAAATTCAAAATTAAAATATTAGTGAAAAATGAGGCTAACGTAGGATAGTTCCTGTTTAAGAGAGCTCCGCAATTTCATAGCGTGACACGCCGTGTGATGAATGCCACATACGAAACCACTAATAAAGATATACTTTTATATATTCAAGAACTTGAAGAAAAGCATTATATTAAGCTAATAAATCCAAAAAATATTTGTTTTTTTAAAAAGAGAGATGTTGTGGGGATAATGATCAAAACCAGGTAATCTAATCTGGCCCTTCTATCTTATCTTAATGAAAACTTTAATCATACTTCTCTCTAGCCACCCATTCTATTATTCCACCAAAAGCAATGTCACAAATATTCCCCAACAATATATATAAATATATACTTACAAAATTCATTCAAAATTCAACTAAGAAACGAAATCATGATTCCGAATTTTCAATTTATGGTTCTGACTTTGATTTCCATCAAATTTCATTATAATATATATATATATATATATATATATATATATATATGATACTTGTATAAAAAAATTCTACAAAGATTAAAAGAAATGAGAAAACTTACATTAAGTTATTTTGATGTATTTCGTCAAATATTCTAATATTATTTTGTTATGTGTCATATTATTTTTAACATCTTAATTTAATTTAAATAGACATAAAAAAAATAATACATATGATTAAATAGGATTGAAGAATTTGAGAAAATTGATCCTGAGGAATTTGATGTAAGATGGGTTATGAAGGAAAATTAATTGTTTGTACTTATTTTCTTAATTTTGTAATCATATATATTATAAGATATTTGAATTAATTTTCTTAGCAATAGTGCTGCTGCCAAGTTGTGAGAACGCGTAGGAGGGTTGGGTTGAAGACGACATTTTGGACTTTCTCTTGTGACCTTACCATCACTAATAAACGCAATAAAATGCATTTATGTCTCTATCATGCTCACAGCATTCATCCACCACTTTTCTCTATTCATACTGATTCAATGAAAAGTGGTAATAAAAATCCAAGTCATGACTGATTTAATAATTTTGTGGTCAAATTGATGAATCCGGTCCTATTTTATTGACAAATGATAATCTTTATACGTGAAATTTTCATGTTTGCATTCTCTTTCTAGTTCTTTCTTTCTTTTCTTTTCCTTTTTTTCTCTTTCCAGTGAGATTAGATGTGTTTAGTATTTTCTAGTTTGCGACATGCTCTCTAATGATGCTTCATGGAGTTAAGTGCCGGCTATCCTTGGCATTTAAGCCAACCTTTTCGGCTATTGGATTGTTCTTTTAGTGGTATTTTCAACCTCGTAAGGGATACCTATGCCCTTAGCTTAAGCTCTTCCCTTAGGTGCAATGGAGGTTTATGGTCATCTTGTTCTTCTGCAACATCCTACATGTTGCACAGTCATAGCAAGAGTACCGTGTTCGTGTGGTGTTACATGTTTGGGTCTTGTGTTTTGATTTGGATTTTGTTTATTTTCTCATTTCTTGTTTACCTTTCTATTTAGGCTATATGCCTGGTTGGATATCATTAAACTTAAGATTTTAAAAAAAAATTTAACCTAAATTTTTATTTAGTGTGTGTTTGGGACTATAGTTTAAAAAGTTTTTTTGGACAAAATTTTAGTTTGGATATCATTAAAATCAAGGTTTTAAAAAAAATTATAGTCTAAATTTTTAGTTGGAAAAATTTTAAAATAAACAGATACATTTGTCTAAAATAACTTTTTGACTAAATTATGATTTAAAATTATAGTTTTGGATAAACTATTAGGAATAACTTATAGAATAATAAAAAAATTTATAAACTAATCAATTACTATTTTGCCCCTATTTTTTCTAATATTTTCTCTTCTTTTCTCTTTCTTCTCTCTTCTCAGCTCGTCGTCTTCTGCTCTTCTTTCGTTGCCGTCTTTGTGCTATCGCCGTTAGAGCTCGACAGCCCCGCCGTCCTACTCGCCGCTAGTTATGGTTTAGTTGGACAGATGTGAGGACAAATGTCACATAAAAAGAAGAGTAAAGAAGATGAATAGAAGGGTGAAATGTGAGGCTACGGCGTATAATATTTTTTCTTTCATCTTATAATATTTTTAATACTTTACCAATTACAAAAGTTTTTATGGTAATAACTATATAAATATTTATTTATTCATAACTATTTTTTTCTATAAATTCTTATCTAAAAGCTATTTTATAAAAACTATAAAAAAAATTTTTTTATAAACTATTTTTTAAAAATTGCAAGTTGGGCTTATATAATAAAAAGTCCTATTTTTATATGCATCATTTTACTTTATCTTTTAATTTCTCATAAAAAAATAAACGTAAAAATTCTCTTATTGCTGGAAATGAAGGGCTAACTAGTACATAGTTTTTTCAAAGTGGTTAATTAATGCATGGGAAGAGTTGTCTTTTAATTTCAAAAATGGCAACAATGCCATGTAGTTGCTTTCGTATTTATGAATGAATGCAATCAAAACACCCCAAACTAATTAATTAACGCATCTCAGTTTGGTCACCCCTTTTAAGAAAAATAAGACAAATCCATAATAATATATTAAGAAAAATTTTAGTTTCGTCCCCAAAACCCAAAAGTTTAGATCTTGACAATTGGTAGGGTGCCTTATGATGAAGGGACAAAATTGCAAAATTTTCAAAAAGGAAAATGATAAAACCCAAATTATTATTTTTGGCAATAAAAAATTTCAGCGTTATGACGTCATATTCGTCATCCCAATGTCATCATGTTCATCCTAACGTCGGTGCATTAATTCGTATGGGATTGATAATCAAACGTGGGTCCCAATGTCTGGTTCATTAATAGGCCGGCCCTTACCGGTTCCTACCCGACCCGTGACCCGTATTGAGACCTCCGGATACAATTTTAGCGGGTGATTTTGAATTTCTAACCAAAAACCCCGCCACCACTGAGATACAATCTTGCTTTCTTCATTTAAGTCTCCATTTCCTCCTTCTTATCTTCTTCTTCCCAATTTTCCTTTTCTAGTTTTCAATTGTCACCATAGACTTCCTGCATCGAGGCCAAGCAGTACCAATCTTTGATCCAGGTTAGCTTCCCATTCTCAATGTCTCAAAGTCCCCTCTTCTATAGATCTGAACGCTTCTCAGTGTTTACTCTGCAGCTGTGATCGGTCATTTTAATGCGCACAATCTATTCGGTCAAATCTCGCATTCATTGAAGCTATTTGCAAAAGGTTATTTATTTTGAATTGCAAAATGTACGGGAGAAAAGCGTGCCAACTTGTTAAAGAGCTAGCGAGTGGGGAGAAAGGCCAATTGACTCCATTCAACGTATGGCCTCGTCTTTGTTTTTAATGAGCCATTTCATCTTGCATCTGCCTTGAAATTGGATTCTGTAAGCATCGTAGGACTTTACAAAATTCACGTAGTTATTAGTTGGGCGGGACATAAATCTCTGGGGAGGCTGCTATGCTCGACTACTGCGAGAAATTTTTGAAACTAGAATCGTTAATTACAAGACCCATTTTTTTTTAAAAAAATGGGGAATATGCGTTTTTGGGTTTTGGATTTGGCTGGTAATTATTTCTTGTCAAGTATACAAAGTTTTTTAAGTTATGCACGTCAAGTGATTTCTAGCTCACACTTATGATAATGCAAAAAAAAAAAAAAATTGATGGAAGACGGTAAGGTTGCTGTTTACCTTTTTGTTTTTTTTATGGAAGTTGCTGTTAGCTTTTACCTAGCTTATTGTTGGCTGCAAAAATTGTTAATTAGTGTCAATTCATGTGACTTGTCCACATCATGTGCTGCTAGTTTCTAGTGGAATCAATGTTGTACGAGTTCAATCTTCTATTGTTGTTCGTAACGAAAATATTTTTTAGAGTCTAGCATACTAGCCTTCGCTTGCTCAAAGGAGAAAGCTTATAATTGGGGTTTGGACCTTAGTTGCCTCTTCACTTAAACTACATCCGTTTTTGGCTGTTAGGTGGTATGATAATGGAATTCAGATGTTAATGTCACATGTGACTATTTAATAAAAGAATCAGCCTTTTATATTTACCAATTCTAAGCTATGTTGGGATTGGTTTAACTAATGATAAAGTCTCTAGACACTCTACATCAAAACATGAGCAATTGAGTGCCATGTTACCATCCTTTGTAATCGTATTTTGTCCTGCAGTTTCATTTACTCAATTTTTCTGACAAGCCTGTTCTGGTTAGCTTTTTCGTACTCTCATAGTTTTTTTCTAGCTTTCTTATGTAATTCTACCAATTTCATGTCCTTGAAAATAATAAAAACTTGTTAGGAAATGGCATGACGCTCCAGGGCTTGAACAACTGGGCCCTGGAAATATGATTTCCTGGGAATTTAACCTTCTTTATCTGGCCTTCTTTTCCTGTTGATTTTATCCACCTTGATCATAAATTAATAATCCAAATAGAATCACAATTCACTACTTTCCATACTATAATCAGAAACTTATTTTCCACTCTATCTGTGTTGTATTATGCTAGCTTTGGCTTGATAGTTTTTTAATAACCTCGCAGAGCGATCTATTTGAACAAGTAGTTGCAGAATGCACTCAACATCACCTTGAGCTTCAGTCCTTGATAAGGTAAAAATTATATGGATCCTTGAATACTCCTCATCCTGGAGAATTCCACTTCTCATTGGATTATTGTTCCTTGAATTTTATTTATTTACAGTGAGACAGCATTGTTTTGAAATTTCTTTTAGAGGCGAATCATCAATATAAAATATAAAATTTGTAACACATCACAGTATTTATAAGCGTTAAACAGGGCGATTCATTTTTTAAAGTCTATGCAATGCCCAAAAAATGTGTCTAAATTGTATGAATACTTTGTTTTTATATCTCCATACATTCTTCTATGAACTCCGTTTATGTCAGTTTTTTAAAGTAGGTAATCTATTAGCATGAATATCAAGGTCAAACGAATTTTCCTATGAGCATATGCATGAATGTTGAAAATTATCACCATTGCTCTTGTCGATTGATTCCTTCTGTGCATAATTGCATCACCTTTTCTACATGCGGTTCATATGAATATGGTGCGCCTTGCTACCACAGAAAGATGCAGGAAGAAGGGTTGGATATTCAAACAACTAGAAATGCGGAACACCACGGCTCACTTATCCACCATCTTTCTTTAGTTCGCAATAAACGCTGCTTAATGGCCTATGTGTGAGTGTCTCCTTTAAATATCTTCCTTCCTTTCTATTCCCCCATCAAGCATAGGCTTTTAATTTGTTCTTATATATTCTGTAACTCATCTTAATGTAGCTACAATCGAGCAGAGACAATACAGAGTTTGTTATGGAAAATTGGACATATACTTCCTCAAGAAATTGAGGAGAAACTTTGTCATACGGAAGTAGAGTATTTTAAGAAGCATTCTGCGGCTTTGAAATCATATATGTCAAAAGTGCAACTGGATCTTAATGTGGTAATTTCTTTTCTCCCTTCCTCCTTACTCCATCATTTCGTTCTATCTCTTAATTTCATACACAGCGACAGACAAATAAACCCACATCACTGATACTTGTATTCAGGCCTTTTCCAGAACATGTGGTCAAGATTACTGATGATTGAGAGGGTTAGAGATGGTGGAACTAATTTTGGATGTGGTCCCGGGACTTGATTTTTAAACTATTCTGTAGTTCCAATTATATTACCTTGGACGATTCCTTTTTATAATGGCACTTGATTGACCACTGACCTTATGATATTACACTGCTGCATCCCTTGCCTTTTGTCCTTCAAATTTTCCTAGGATGGTGGGTGAGCTGATTTTCCTGGTTAAGCATCTGCTGGGAAAATGAAATTGAACCTTACCTCTTAAAATAAGTAATGCCGATCTTTGTGTGAATGTACCTTCAGTTCTATCCCATGGACAGCTTGAATACATATTCTTTAAGAATGGTATTGCAGTAATGCACATTGTAATTGACAATCGTTCTTTGTTCATAGAAAGTTACTTGATCCTGTTCTTTTCGCTTCTTGATTTGTCTCATATTTTAGTCTTACTATTATTAGAGAACCGATAAAGCAATAAGCTGAGGGTCAGGAACAAATTGGACTATTGTAATTTGTAACGCTATTTATAGTTTTATCAGTTTTTAGACAGCAGAATGAAAATATATTCTGGATGGCTGCAAATAACTGAATTGTACTTGCTGAAATCTGCATTTGCAGGATATGGTGCCGCCCAAAGATCCCTACATCAAAGTGAGGGTTCTCGATGATATTGGTGATGGGATTGTGCTTAGCGATGACAAGACTGCCAATTTTGCCCGCCATTCAATGCATTTTCTGAAGCGAACTGACGCTGAGCAATTTATCTCACGGGTTAGTAGTTGTCTCTGCTTCAAACTCCCGTAGCAACATTTCATTGAACTGCCAACTGACTTTTACTTTTTCATCACAGGGCTTAATGGAGGAGCTCACAGGCTGACATGATGAGCTTCTTGTTTTAATGTTGTTTTATACATTAAAGTAATGTACATAACAAGAAAATCAGGGAACATAGTGTGAAGTTTCAAGTTATTATATCATTTTTTCCTTTAAAGATGTATTATTATCAATAATGTGGCCCTTGATGTGTAATGAGCGGAGTCAATTCTGATCCTTTTTTGTCTTTTGGGCCATTGAGGCATTTGTGTTCTTAAAAAGATGGATCTTTTATGCAGAAAACCTTTTCAGGAATTCAAGGATGCTTAAATCGAATAGTCTTGAAGGATCAAAATTACATCTTTTATCTCCCAAAACATGATTGGTAGTGGAAGAGACATCAAAGAATTGTTACCAAGTAGGGTTACAATTATTGAATGAAATTTACTACTGTGCCTTCTCAATTTATTGCTTACAAAATCACTCAACTAGCCTAGTGTTGTGAGAGTGAAATGACACAAGAATGATCAAAAGATGCAAGAAGAAGCAAGACTTGGGTGAATTAGAATTCCCCTTATTGAGCCATTGTGGACTTTTTTACCCTTGACGAAATCACACCCTTCAACCCAATTCCATTCCCATTCACTTCCACTCTTATCTCTAACCTTTCTCCAAACCACCATGCCTGACCCAAGCTCTCTATACAAACAAATAGTTTCATCATTTCCCACACACTTTGTACTTTCCCAATTCCTCTTCTTGTTCCCTCCCAACAATTTCCACCCCAATTCACTTGGTACCTTATTTGTCAAATCCCAAACGTTCCATTCCTTCATCTCCCAAACACAAGCATTTGCATTCCCACCCCCACCCCCACCCCCACCTGTCCCTCCAACCAAACACAAAACCCCATTCCTCCCAACCAGTGTGGCAAATTCTAGCCTCTCTGCCATGGGAACACTTAGCTCCATCCATGTGTTTGTGGAGATGTCATAACCAATTACACTGTAAACTCTTGCAGAAGTTATCCAATACAACACATTCATTATGCGTACACTCTCATTTGGAGTCCAAACTGTAAGCCTGACTGCAAATTCCACCGGCATGGACCCCACAATCTGCCACTTGTCAAGCTCTGAGTCATACATCTCTATCGTAGGTTCATAGGTGGCGCCACCACCTTGCGCCGCCTCAGACATCCCTCCGGCTACATAGATTCTAAAGGAAGGAAATTGAACTCCCTGGTTCAAAACTACAAACCCAACTGCTGGGTTTGTTCTTGAAATGTTCAATTGAGGAAGATATCTAAACTGGCTTGAAAAGGGATTGCAGATAGCAAGTTGGAGGGTAGTATAATGAGATATTTTCAACAGAAGGAGGCTCCCAATAGGAGAAACTGCTCTCACTGCTGGAACTGGTAAGAACTCTAGGGATATCTGGTACCAATTGTTCAGAACTGGATTGTGAGCATACAGACATGGCTTCTGGTTCCTAATTGGCAAAGCCAAGAACCATGGTTGGTGATGATTAGAGTGTGGTCTTGAGGCTGGTAAGTTCTTGGAACATAGGTGCCAATTCTTGCAGGCTGATCTAGCTATGGCTAGAGAATCTGGGGAGAGAGAGGAGAAGATATTGGCCAAAACATCAAAGGGAAGATTGCTCCACATAGATGCTGAAACAGTGAAATGAGCTTAAAGATGACGCCTTTTGTATATATTTGATTTGGGGTGGTAGCTTCCTGCTTTCAATTATTGGAGGGGTGAATAATTTATTGTACATAGGGATACGTGAGCCCCTGTCTATGATCCGATGATGATGATGATGAGTTTTCTCTCTCACCCCCATGTGAACTTGTCCTTTTTTGGCTTCGGCTAATCTAGAGTAAAATGATAAAAAAATATTTTAAAAAATAATAAATATTAAAATAATATATTATATTAATAATATTTAATTTATTGTTGATAATTATCTTATTTTAATATTTATAATTTTTGAAAGATTTTTTTGTCATTTTCCCATAATCTAATATTTTCTTAGGTACTTTCTTGCTTCACTTTGTTGAAAAAAAAGAATTGATAATTTGATGCTTATTCTTCCTCTTGGAGGTGTCCAAAGGGTGAGAGAAAACTTCCAACCTAGCTTATCTCTTACACGTTGCGTTTAATTGCATATGATGATGACTCCTATTGGAGATGCATGACTTTATATTTGGCATTAATAAATATCAACGGTTTGTAAAGGTTTAGAGATTTGGAGAGGATGATGATTATGAATTATAAGTTTGAAGGGCCCAATTTATTATAAAAGCTATAAATTATGAGTTAATATCATTATTGATTATTCATTGTTCATAGATTCAATTAATAAAAAGGTAAGATATATAATTATTTAGAGTGTGTTTGATCTCTGAAAAGTATTATTTTGTTAGAATTCCAGTTGCAGCACTTATGGAGGCAACCTAACTCCTAAATGTTTAGGTTTATATTTAAGGGTAATAGACGGCTCGCCCTACCCGATATTAATATTGCCTAAGAGGAAGGAAGATTTTATCCTGCTCTTAGATCGTGGGTGAATTTAACCTGTTTTTAAAAATTTATTTACTAAAAAAAATATCATTATTGATTCTTATAATTTAGTCAAATTTTAGTTTAATCTATATAATTTTAAATTATAGTTTTTTATTCTTATAGTTTTATAATTTTTTTATAAAGATTTGATTAGAGTTAACATTATTAAATATATGAATTAAAATTATAGTGATTAAAATTAAATATTATATAGATTATGTATTTTTAATAAATTTTAATTTTAACCTCTAAACTAAGTTATTATAAAATTATAGAAATTAAAAATTAAGATTTAAAACTCTAAAAAAAATTGAATATAAAATTCAATTAAATTGAAAGAATTAATAATAGAATTAATGATTTATACTAATGTATGGTCAAAGCTAAAGTGATGTGGTTGATGTTTAGACGCTAAAATGACTGCTTGAATTGACGATAAAGTTGATATTTTTGTATGGGATGAGTTCAATTGGCAGGTGGCGTTATGTGTCATGTCCTACCAAATCATGTTTGAAAATGGAAAGCTGAGCAATTTAGGACGCAAGTGTCATATATACCTAAAGTGAAAAAGAAGGAACGGCGTAGGAGCAAACCAGATCCGTTATTATTATCATTTGAATATTTTGGTAAAATAGTTTCATTCGATTTTGATTGAGCTGTTAAGACGGGGAATAGGAAGAAGCATAATTAACCTGAAAATCAGAAATTTTGGAAGGAAACAAATACTAGAAATAGCTTGAAAGTTTTTTCTTTTTTTTTATTACCCACCTGATTTATCAGAACTTTATCCCGACTATATTCGGATTTAATCTGTATCGCGCACCTAGTTATAGTGCGTGAGTCTCCTAATATAAATTTTCTACATACGTTAAGACTCAAACTCGAGATCTCGTTTAAATAATATCGAGTCGCTTATCACTCAGATTAACTCTGTTAATAAATCGCTTTAAAGTTGAAACCAAGAATCAAGCTTTGAACTTAGTCAGTTGATCTATTACTGACAAAGAGTGCCAGCAACGACTGTAGCTTAATGTTTATGTAAATGAAGAATATGATGAGGCTGAATTGGGAGCTGAAACTATAGTATTCCCTTAGAGACGAGAACAAAGATGCTGATGCCTTAACAACAAAAGGATTGACAAGCTCTTCCTTGTTGGAACTTGGAAGTGCGTCCATTTGATCTTCAGACGTTTGTGAAAAAAGATTGTATAGATCAAATTCCCTTCTAGCCTTTGTTATTTTTTTGTTTTAAGACGTCTACATTTTCTCTTATATAAAAAAAAATTAATCGTCCAATCTTTAATATAAAATTTAATTAAAAAATTAATTTTAATTTTAAATATAATATATATTTTTTATATTTAATATTTTTTATAAATTATTTTTATTAATATTTATCAATAATAATTAAATAAAATAAAAAAATAGAAAAAATTAAAAAAATAATTAAAATATTTTAAAAAATATATATTATATTAATTAAATTAATTAATTTTTAATATAATTAAATTAGTTAAATAATTTTTATATTACATTATTATTTACTTAATTAGTACTAAAAAGTTGATGTGGTCGCTTGTTATAGACTAAAGGGGGACCAGGCAGGCGGTGATTCGATGAAGCTGATATTCGTAGAGGTCAGGTGGGGGATGATATCAAATTCCTACTCCTACCGCACACGGAGGAGTTTGCTCTCAGATATCAATCACTTTCTCTTTAAATTTATAAAATTTCAAAACCACAATTACATATACTAAAATATTTTTTAATTAATTTTTTTAATCTATAAATTAATTATTTAATTATTACATTTAAAATTGAAAGAGTATAATAATATCTAGATTTATAATATATGAGTTAATTGATGTATTAAATTTAGTCATAATTCTTAAATATAAAACTTTAGTTCATTTTATTTTGTCATATTTAACATTTTTTAAGTTAATTTATCTAATTTATAAGCTTATACATAATTTAATGTCATATATTAGTATTTTATACAGATCATGCTACATTTATAATAATTAACTAATTTATTTTATTTTTTTAATTTATTTAAATTAATTAAATACTTCTTATAAAAAAATATGAGGGAGTAATATATATTAATCTTATCCTTAATATATGACATAATTAACTAATTTAATTAGATTAAAAAAATTAATTAAATTAGTTAATATAATGTGTATTTTATAAAACGCTCTAATTATTTTTCTCTTTTACTTGATTATTATTAAAAAAATATTAATATACGATAATTTTAAAAAAATGATAAATATAAAAATAGTTTTATATTTAAGATTAAGAGTAATTTTTAATTATATTTTATATTAAAGAGGGTATTATCTACTTGGTTACTAGAATTATAATTATTAGGCTTTGTTCATGGTTTGGACCTTCATGATATACGCATAAATGAACAAATTAAATTCAGCTTAACATTGCCTCTCGATTTGACTAGTCACTTATATATATATAAACAAATAAAACATTCGATTTACTATAATGTTGGCCCAGCACTTGCATGTTTGCCTCGTTATTATTTGTTAGCCCCATCAGGCCATCAATATCAATATAAGATATAAAATCACGTTTCATGTTATGATAGCTTTTAAGTAGAGTAAGTAGAATAGGTCAAACTTATCAATTTATTGTGAGGTGACGGGTTCAAGTTAGTATTTTTTTAACCTGTCAAGATGTTTATGGGTTAAGAGTTATGGGTTAGCCTGTTTATATTTGTTTTTTTTAGCAAAAACCTTATTTTTTATTATATAGTTACTTAAAATTTATTATATGACTTCATGTTTTCTTACGACATAAAAGAAATATATTTTTCCATTCAAATAAAAAATTTAAAAGTTTCATTCTTTAATTTTTTCTTCATTTTATGATATCCTTATCTTTAATTATCAAAAAAATATTAATCTCATCGTGGGTTTATTATATTAAACAATAACTCTTGTCACTACTTTTTAATTACATTTATATTTTATATTTTAATTATGTACTTAATAATGTAATGTAGGCGGACTCGAGTTAGTATTTTTTTTAACCCGCCAAAGAGCATGCTACCCCCTCCTCACAACATCCATGGGTTGTGATGAGTTGGCTTGCAACCCGCAAGCTAACTTATATTACCAACTCTACCCTTAAATCATTTTAATCCAAATCATAGTACATATTGTCTTTATTTACCAACTCTCTCTCTCTCTCTCTCTCTATATTTTTTTTTTTTGGAAAAAACAGTATTTGGCAAGGACCTATTTGCAATTTCATGGTGGGGCAAGTGGGGCCTGGCTATAAAGAACAAAGGTGGGGCCTTTTAGAGCAGAAGACAAGGGAGAAATTTGGCTCTCTAGCAACTTTTCTATTGGTTCAGGGTCTCCTCCATCTTAGCTTTCACAAGTGGGTAGGTGGGAATGACACAATCGTTGTGAAAACGTGACACGCATGGCACCAAGATTCTTCATTTCATCCTTCCCACTTGCTCCTCTGGTCCATTTCTGAATAATTGGCATCGGTGAAAAAGCAGTAATAACCCTCATAATTAGGGCATTATAATAATTCCCATTTTGCTTGCTAAAATTACTTCCTTTCTATCATTTCAATTGCGACTTCCCTTTTCTCCTGAACACTGATTTTCACTAGAGGGATTGATTGCATTATTGTGTTACATTTTTGCTCATTTCTACAGTGGGGTTTCCTCTTGAGGGAGACTCGTGGGTGTTCTGGTTTTAGTGAAAACAGGCGTCTGCACAAGGGATTTACTGTTTTTCAGGGTCGGTTCTTGCTCATTGAAGAAGCTCTGACTCTGGAACGCAAATGGGGTGGTTCTGGGGATTGAGCGTTTGAAATATACCCGGAATCCCTGTTGGAGGAGAATCCTTGAAGCATGTTGGGTTGTGGTTACGATGTCCTGTAAGCAACTTCCCCTTCATTTTTAGCAAAATTTTCAGAGATATTTTTTTTAACTTTGGCTTGCAATTGGCTTTCATGTTGGAGATGTTGGATGTAATCCTGACGATGTCTTTCCAGACACTGAATTATCCATTCCACAAATTTTGTTGTGCAAGCACACCAAGAAACAAGTACAGGGGGAAGTCTTATCAAGTTCAAGCTATACCTCCATCATCAGTTATTTTGAATAATGCAGATGAAAGTGGGAAATTTTCTGGTAATAAGAAGGCTTATGGCTCAAATCTTACTTGTAGAAGGGCTGAATCTAGTACTCCTTTGATCAGTGAAGCAAGTAGTGTGGGTATAATTGGAGGAGCTTCTGTTGATGCTACCCTAAAATTTTTGAGAAACCTTGTGGAGTGGAGTTCTTCAGAAGATGAAGATGGAATAAATAATTCTCTTCCTTTTGTACTCTGTTCTGATCCTCTGTTAAATAAGGAGCTTATGTCATATGAGAAGAGTTACTTCTTCTCACGCAGAAGCAAAGCCGAGAGTTTGAACATGGATACTTCTGCAATTGGGCATAATATTAGGATTAAAAGGAATTTTCTTGAGAAATCTGGGGCGTGTTGCATAGTGATGCCTTGTCATATGTCACATTCTTGGTATGAACAAGTATCTCAGGAATGTTCTGTTCCTTTTCTTCACATGGCAGAATGTGTTGCTAGTGAGCTCAAGGAAGCTAAATTAAAGCCACTCGAAGCCGGTAGCCCCTTGCAGATTGGATTGCTAGCGACCAACGCTACTCTAGCAGCTGGATTTTATCAGGAGAAGCTTCAGAATCAAGTATTTAATCCTGCATATTACATCTGTCAACATTATTTTAATAACTTGATGCACAAAGTTTGAGAATCATATATATATATATATTCTTTGATGGCATGACGGGTTGAAGTAGATTTTATCTAACTTCTCCCATGACACAAGTCTTTCTTTATAACAGTCTAGTTGTTAGGACACTCTCTGATGCAGGGTTGCATATCTTTATAAACTTAATTTAAAATTCCCTTGGTTCTGCTAGATTGTTTAGATTGATTTTTTCAATGATCAAATTTAACACATATTGAATCTCAAGATCCTTGAAAATACGTATTAGATTACAATTCAACAGAAGGTGCAATAGCTGGAGGCATTTGCCTTAGAGGTCTTTTAAGCAAGGAATGTTTGAGACTATATCAAGCATGAAATGTCTATTTTCTTGTTTGACCATTTGTCTTGCATATGGAATTTCAATTTTCCTTACTTTCGTGCCTTGCCGGGATCTTATATCGTGATTCTCTCTGGGTCAAAGTGTATACGTTGACTCATTGTGTATGTATATATATTTGACAAAGAGCTTTTAGTATCAACATCTTCAGTTATCCTTAGCCCATTTCTTGTGTCTAATAAACTGAAGCATTTGAGCCTTGGAAGACAGGATTTTTAACCTCTAGTTCTTGGAGGTCATGGGCATTGGTAGTAGTTTAGTACTGTTTTGATTCTGATGGCAGTTGAAGAACAAAACAAATGTCTAAGTAGATAACTTCTAATTATTTGATTGTTCCTTTTGTATCCAGAACATTATGATCCATAAGGCCTGGCTAGCATAGTGGAACTTGCACTTCAGAAATTTTCCACACAACCATGATAAAATCCATCTACTTTCTTGAGCACTGTTTTGTTCTTTCGTCTGGGTTTAGTTTCATTTGTGTATCTTTACTAAGAAATATACTGTCTGATATAATTACTTGACTGTAGGGGTTTGAAGTTGTGCTGCCAGATAAAGCAACCATGGAACATACAGTGATACCTGCAATTGAAGCTTTGAACAGAAAGGACATGAAAGGAGCAGGCAATCTATTGAGAATTGCTCTTCAAGTTCTTCTTGTCAGGGCAGTGAGCTCTATTGTGCTTGCTTCTCATGACATGTGGGATATCTTGCCCCAAGATGATCCTCTTCTTAAGAAATGTATCGATCCCATGGACGCCCTGGCTAGGTCGACTGTCAAATGGGTAAAATCTTCTGCAGAGAAAACATAGGAAAAAAGAAGTGCCCAAGTGGTTCACTTATTTTCAGTCTTCTGTTATATTGGTGATCACCTGTTTCTGGTTAGAGTGAACTTAAACGCGTATTCTTTCTGTATAGTAAGATATAAAACCTTCTTTAAACTTGGGGTCACTTGCAAATAAACCCCTATCCTTTCAAAATATAAAATCAAGTCCTCAAACGCTACATTTGATTCTCCCACACTGAACATGTTGGCTTTGGGGACAGAAGGATATTTGCTCCAGAAGTTGCAGGGAGAATATGAGCATCTCAGGATTCTAATTTCTTCTGCACTGCTATTACTATTATTTTGAAAGATAATGTTTTGTTTAATTTATAAAGTTACATAACCTCATAAAAAGTCATAAATTTGTCAGGGGCTATGCAAAAGAGTGAATCATATATCTCAAATTTCTGTTCAGACTAAATGAGAAGGAAAACTCTCGAAAACACAAGGCAGCAAAATATTATTTTTAAATCCAATCAGCATAGATGCGACTGATCCTGTGTAGTTCATTTCTGTTGAATTTGTAATCCCATGCAAATGATTCCTTCAGATTCTTAAGCAAAGTGCCAGTTGACACTGCACCACTTGACATATTTGTAGCAGCAGCAGCAGAAGTTTGCACTACCCTGCATTCAGCTGTTGAGTAGCCATCAAGCTTCCCTAATTCTGCATTGAGAAGACGAATCTGGGTTTATTTAAGTAGATCATCTCTATGGCTCAACTAATTAGGGTCCTCAACAGATCATGAAGGGGGACAGAGATATATGTCATTAACAGCATCCTGTGCAAATTAATTATAATCGAATATGGAGAGATTTTTAAGTAGAATTAGTTTACTATAAATTATTAAAATCATGACTAGATGAGTAAGCATATAAGATATAGCTCTCGTTTAAAAAGTGTACATGACATGTTACTATATTCATAATTAACTTAATTTACTTGCACCTTATGGATTAGGTCAATCTATAAATTTTTTTAAAAGAAATCAAATACTAATACCAAAAGACAGAACAAAGATCACCAGATTCAATTTCGTTATCTTTTCTTGGACAAAAGCATATTTCCCTTTTCTCAAGGTTCCTGCTGACAAAATGACAAAATGCAACTTTGACATTATTTGAATCTCTCCTACTTAGTAGAACAAGAAAATAAAGGCAGAATGAAGGTCCCAAATCAGTTCAATCAATCTCGTAGTACATAGTCGTATAGAAATCTCTTGCATGTCTTCCATTCGGGAAGCTTAAATCATGCACTTGACTTTTTCCTATCTCTGGATTTTATAATTCCATGGCTATTTGCTGAATGAAGAAATGTCCTGTGATCTTGAACAGTTAACAATTTTAAAATGACAGTATTCTCGTCGTGGTCCAACTATTCATGGAGAAAATCAATAGCTCATGCTCATATGGAGTCCTAATTTCCTTCTCTTCAGCAATCAATTTCTGACAGATACTCAAAGGCCATCGTTCTCCATGCATATTCCAAGGACCAAACTAAGGCGTATTTAGAAAACTAAACAGAAATGAGATGAAAAACATCAAAATTTTACCCGCTTGCCCATGAGCAAAGCGACACATATGTCCATACGGGGAATGCCCATTCATGTCCCACTTGATGCACTTCTTTGTTTTCAGCAGCTCTCTCTTTGGATTCACTTCAGCACCAGAACTCTCATCAAACCCACTCTTTATTCTAATTGATCATATTTTCTTTTACCATGTCCAGTAGGAATTACTTCTACTGTTGCAGTGTCTCTAGGATTCAAACCGCCGGGCCCTGTATGAAGGAAACGGCAGGTGTTTCCATAAGAGCATTGTTTCCCCTGATAGAGCATTCTGCATAGTTTTGACTCATGAATTGTTCTATCGTCATTGCCAAATTCTTGCCTCCGAAGCTCTCCAACGCTATGGGCAAAGCTACAATCGGACCCAAGTGTACAAATTCCTAGTCTAAACTTTCTGCAGAGTTGAGTCTTGAAATAGCGGATCCTCGCCTCGTTCACTACCTGTGCCCTCGAATTTGGGAGTGTCGATGGATTCGCGGGCTTCTTGAACGATAGATATTCGGATTCAAAGTCAAATGAAGCAGGGGACTTCCCATCAACATCAAATTGACCCGCTATTGGGGATTAATGGTTGTGAAGTTGTTGTTGTTGCTATTGGGGATTAATCTATTTGGTAGAGTAGAAATGGAGGAAGTTCATATCCAAAAACAAAAAACCATTTGATGAAAATGATGCATTGATTATTGGGAATGGAAAGAAACTGAAAATTTGGTTCGACGAAAAGATGCGAAGATGGGGAATTAGAAGGGAAACCTAGAGAAGAAGATGGAGAGGGTGATGGTAATAGTACGGAAGTAATGAGGAAGACGAACGATTGTTCTACGTTCTGAAGAAGGTGGCATCGTGGAACACATGATTCAGAAATACAGAATCGCCAAATCCCGTTATATACTCGTGAGTTTCAGCATCTACAAGGAGCCTCGAAATGGATGGTTAAAAGACGAAAATAGCCTTCAAAGTTTGGACTCTTCACATGCTTTCTGAGTCTTGCTCCGACCCACCAAGGTCTCTTGGGTCGAAAACGAAAAAAAAAATCAAAAGGGAAAGGAGTGCCAAAATCTTAGGCCCAGTTATAAAAACGGATTGTTTTCCCTTTAGATTTATATATAAATTAGGAAATTTTTAGGAAAAATCCCTTAAAAAAAATACATTTTAGAAATTGGTGAATCCAAATTGAGACTCTAAATACTGTTAAAGGATAATCAATGTCGGATTGTAGATTTTAAGGGATAAATGTAATATATATATCCCTACATAAAAGATTTTGCCTTTCATTCAAATTTTATGTTTATCCAATTTTTTTATAAATTATGTTAATCCATTACTCATTAATTCAATTAGAGGGAAGTTTAACTCGGATAGATTGCAAAAATACTTTAGTGGTGGAAACACCATTTCTTGTTTTAAAAGTTTGGACTCGAATATTAATTAATTTTATCTCAAAAATGAATTCTATCCTACATGCTTATTTAAATTATCCATGATATTCTAATGGGTTGTGGATATACATGGCCTCTCCAAGATTCATAGAACTAGATTATTATTTTATAAATTGTCTTATATTCCTCTTTCATTCATGCATGAATTTAAATTATTAAGTCATTAATAACAAGAATCTTTGTCATTGGCATCGTCATGGAATTAAAAATTTTGACAACTAAATTGTAGATAAAATTAATAATGCATAATGTTAAAAGCCAAATGCAAATGTTACTCAAAGAAATCGAACTAGATCTCCGGTTATGTTTCAGAGAATGCGTTTCGGCGTTTCTCACTTTCTGGCCTATAGGCAAAGTAAAACGCAAAGAATTTGCTAACAGCTATCACAGTAACAGACAACAAAGGATGAAACAGCAGATTTGATCATCTTCTTCCGTATACACAAATTCCAGTTTATTAAGTAATTCTAGTAGCATAAGAAAGCAACCACCATAAATTTCTACTGAAGCTTTATTCCTGGAAATGACGGCAAGATTGCAATAAGTGCATCACCATATCCAACAGGCTCTGTAAAATCAACAAGACAAGCAAATTATGGAGATCCATGACACATGACATCAACAAAAGACTAGTTTAATATATTCCAAGGTAAGTTTGAGTTGACTAACCTCCATCCTCTCTGAGAATCTTGACGATCTCCCCTGATACATCAGACTGCAAACAGACATGAACAAATTATCAGACATCGCAATGGTTATTATACTTGTCAAGATCATCACAAGAGTATGAGAACTTTTCAAGTCTGAGATCCAAACCTCGATTGGCAGTTCACCACCAAGCTGTTCTACGTAACATACGGGTTGGCCCTCCTTAACTATTTGCTTCTGCCAATTCCCAGGTATGAGGGTTGTTAATCATAATTTAGTTTTTTTTTTTTTGGAATTAAAGGAACAAGTACTAACAAGCATGATTGGACCCGCAACCTCCCACTTCCCCGAGAAGCTTATATGCTACTAGGCTACTAGGCTATTGGCATTGTGAATCATAACCTAGCATGTCAATCCTGTTAACTTCCACACGATATATGGGTGTGTGCATGTGAAAAATTAAAAGCTGATAGCCAGACTTTCAGTGATCGGTGCAACTTTCTGAAGATAGAAAACTTTTGCTATAAAATTTAATTTCTGATTCAAAAGAGAGGAAAATCAAATATCCATATCTACATAAGCTCCCAGCATGTAAATAAGTAACGTTATCCTTGAATATCTAAGAAAAATTAAAAGGGAAAAGAGAGAGCAGAAGATAACAAGAAATGAATGACACTCTACCTCTTTACATGATGGTGGAGCACGCTTTCCCTTTATGGTTCGAGAGGTCCTAAAGAAACCAACCTGCTAGATGATTTGAGTTTATGAATTTATGTTTTAACTTCTAATGCATATAAATAATATAAAAGATGTGTTCTTACCCTTGGGGAAGTAACTATGACCAAGCCTTCGTCTGCAGCTTTATCGAGAAATCTCTGACCCCCTGAAGAAGCTTCTGGTTTATAGATGGCCAAAGATGATGATGTGGAAACTGATCCATTCGAACCAGGTGATTCTGTGACTGTGTTTGCACTAACAGGAGGGGATGTTGGAGGAGGTACAGTTATACTTTGCTCGGAAAAATTCCGCACTACATGCAGGTGGAATCCAGCAAGCTGATCGATAACATTAGGGAATTATGCAGGTGGGGGTGAAGAAAGGAAAATTAATAAGAACAAAGTGCTTCAGAAAATAATATCCTAATTTCCGATTGAAGGAGAGAAATGAATAATATTGGCTTTTGAAGATATCAAAACTCATAGTTCAACCTGATTTTGCTTACCTTCAATTCTAGTTCCTGAACTGATTTTGTGTCACACATTTTGTTGAGCAGAAATTGCACCTGCCAAGATGTTGATGTAAAATAGGTTTCAACATTTTAGAGCAAGAAAGTACGCAAGCATCTTATAGGACATGTTTGTCATGAATCTTGGTTGCTTCTTGTTCAGCAAAAGGACATTTTAAGACAAAATAAATAATATGTTTATATCTCACAATGTAGAAAATACTAATGGACTCAAACCTCTTTTGCAAGACTACAGAAGAAAACAATTTTTCAGCATGCTACAATTTCAGAACCAAGGACTACAAAAATATTTTGCATCAAACAAAAATAAATGCAAAAGCCAGATCAGCTTAAATCTTAGGGTGTTGAAAGTATAACGGGTAACCATATTTACTTGAAACCACATTCATCTCTGTTTCTGTGGCTTGTGCTTTGCTAGCATAGTTTGAAAGAGCTCAAACTATGATTTCAAGTAACATGATGACCAGTTATAGCCCATCGCATGGGCTGGGGTAAGATGCGGATTCAATAAATTTCATATAAAACACATAATGATGAAGAGTAAAGTTATATAATCTAATTACTGTGAGACCAGATCAAGCAAGTAGGCGCAACTATATGCTGAAGAAGCCTATATATTGAGTTCAAACAACGTTGGTACTAGGAAGTCCAAGTGACTGTCTTAAAAAACTTAGCAATATTTAGAAAAAATCATATTATTGATCATCACCCAAATCCCCACTGTGGGGCACATATTAATGCAACATCTTTATCCAAAACAGTATTGACACAAACATAGCAATATATGAAGATTGCATAATAATCATGTCATTATAAACTAGGTTGTCTTTTATAAATTGGCCTGGAAGAGTAATGAAGATACTGATTGAAAACTAAGTACTAACCTCATTTAAATTGGGAATAAGTTCACTTGTTGGACCAGAAGACTTAACATCTTCAGAGCCATCTTCTGAACTTGTAGCAGCTGTTAAATAATGAATAAAGGCTTGTGACAGAAGCTGGATTATTGTATTATTATTCTATAGTTAATGGACTTTAAAATACGCAATGCTTAAATTGCTTTGTATGATTTGACTATTTTTAAGTAGTTTCAGTCTAAGCATTCCGTTGAGATTCTGAATCAGAATATGTCAACTTCATCATATAGATTCAAAAAAAAAAAAAAAAGGTCTGACCGTATAATCAAATCGCAACCCCTAACTAAAATAGAAATGAACCAAATCACTCTAAGTTAATGATATACGAAAATTTTCATACTGGCTAAAGAAATTTACATAGTCATGACAGAAAACTAATTTTAATCAAAGAAGCATACTTACACTGGGTTTTTAATGATGGGCTACTGCATGCAGTTAAGAATTTAACTGATCGTTGTGACATGATCAAATGGGTGTTTTGCAGTGACTTCTTACTGGTCCAACTTCTTATACCATATTTTTGCGAAATTCCGACTCTTTTACTAGCTGTGCCTAAGTTGAACCATTTAATATTTGACGTCCCTAAGCTACCTGCAATAAATTCAAGAAACATAAATCTCCCAACATTGGTGTGGTCAATACCTAAATATTAGCACAACAGAATAATTTTCAAAGGAAGAATAAGGAAAGAGTAGCTTTTGACTGATATCAAGTTTAACTAATGGATATAGAATTTAGAGGACTCTATCATCTACAGCATGCAAAGTCAGGAAAGAAGTTGTTTTGCAATGTTAAACATAAAAATGAAAGAAGAAAAGAAATAAACAAAAAAGCCGACTTCTTATGCATACTCATACTTCAATGTGGATCCTTGTTACAGTTCACTAAAATGAACAAAGTGAGTGCAATCGAAATGATAATGGGGATGTGAAGTTTCATTTTCGGTTCTCATAACAGGTTCTCATAGTTAGCTTCAAAATATTGAAGGTGGACAGATATTCTTTGCAACCATTTATCATAACCCAATTGCAGCCATGCTAGCTTCTCCTTCTGCTTGCTGTCCTTTTTTTGGTTTATAACAGCAAGGGCATCTGCTGTTTGCTTCGACACTTTGCCAAGTAGAACGCAATAATGGATTTAATAGATTAAGGGCAAAGATTAAGTCAGTGAATTCCTGCCAAGCAGCCTCACGTATCAATGGAAAGAAAATAGCAGAAACCTTACATTGTTCATTTAACCTATAATGGCAATCATACAAAACAATGTGCTTTCCTCTTCTAACTTCTAAGACGCTACATACTCACCAAAGAACACTTTAGTGTGAATGCTAAGTTATCAAGCAAGACATACAAATCAAGCTCGAATACCAGAACAATATCTGCTCTACCATTTCTGGACAATCATTATGCTGTTAAAAGTTTATTTATTTGAAAAACATGATGGAAATATATGAAAATTGATGCCTCTGATATTATTGGGCAATAAAAGTATAACTGTGATTTGTATTGCCTACTATGTAATTTGACAACAGTCTGCAGTTTTGCATCACATTTTCTTTGGTGGATGCAAGATTAGAGGCATGAACACAAGAAGTTTTTAGATTCACATTCTATTAATACAAAATCCGAACACAACATATTACCACACATTTTCTGTAGACTCTTTTAGTACCTAGTTTCAGACATCCCTATATAACGTTGCACGGTCTATCAGGATGATATATCCCAACCCCATTACTCACTGATACTGAGGGAAAAGCAAAAGAAAAACAGAAGAATACATAAGAGATTAATTTCTGACCAGAGTTAGCAACTGTAAATCTTTAATCGAAATAATGGAATCACCGTCGTCATCAACAAAAAGAGAAGAACGAAATACTCACATGAAGCCATTGGGATTCGACCGGGAGAGCAAAGGAATAAAAAATCGTGCAAAGGGTAAGGGATAGTGGAATCTGAGAAGCAAGTGAAGAAGAAGGTTCGAGAACAGAATTTGAAGACTCAAAAGCTCATAATGCTGATAGCTCAAGGAAAAAGAGAGAAGAAGAAGCAAGCACGGCCGTTAAACCCCCTCCACCAATATAACACACTTCACTGAAACAGCTGGAATTGCTATGGATTATTTGGTCCCCATCGTCTCCAAAATGCGTCTGCATTCCCATCGTGTCTAAAATGCGCCGCATTCGGTGCTCATCATTGAAACGCGTCGTTTAGGTCGGTTAAGTATTACTCGTATAATAAATGATAAAAAAATGGTTAACTAAATAAAATATTAACTACAGTTTTTTTTTGTATAAAAAAATTGGATAGATCCGGCACCCGTCTTCCACTAAAGATAAGGCATAATCTTAGGGCTCAAAAAATATTTATAAAAATTTTATAAAATCGCTTGCCAAAAGAATTCTCACGAGGGGCCCTTACTATATGTGCCAACTCTTATTGACTATATTAAATATAATTATTTTTTGGGTACAATAGAGGGCTAAACACCCAATATAAATATAGCTACTCTAAAAGGGGATTGGATCATAAGTATTCATTTCTCACAAGTGATGCCAAATAGGAAGGACAATAATATAATATAATATAATATAATAGTAGCAAATAACCCGTCCTTCGCTAAAGCATACGCAAACTTATTTTGCTATCTAGAAATATATTGTATCTTCAAATTTCATAATAGTTCAAATAGCATCTGTATCTGGTAAAATAATAGATTGCATATATTAATTTGTAGATTGGACAAAATGTTAGTGACTTCCTTAGAATCTGTTTCTAATATTACGTCCTTGTATCCTAAGTCCCAAGCAATTTTTAGATCTGTATACACTACCTATTGTTCTATTTCAATAATGCTACAAGAATTCAAATTGCTTAAAAATTTAGTAATCTAACTATCAAAATAATCTCTAATAATTCTACTACAATCGACCTTATTGTAGACAGTTATCATAACTCCATTTACATTTAGCTTAATGCCATCCAAAAGGGGAGGTTGCCGGGGAGGTTATGTTTATTGAAACATCCCATATTAAATATAATTGAATTCAATATTCAACTAACAAATTCCAAAACATGAAACGAGCAAAAACCTAGAAAAGCCGAACTTAACCAAAAAGTTCTAAACTGACTTTGTCTGGGAAAAAAAAACAAAAAATAAGTTCTAAAATAATTGAATTGGATCTGGGCCCGTATATATACCAATTCTTCGTTAATCTTTCTATTGAGGCCCAACAAACTCAATTTATATCCATTATAATTGAAAATTTTCACTAGCTTCTTCAAGATATTTTACTCCGTCCCTTCCAAAGTATTCCCTCAGCTCTCAAATGTAAAAATTAGATAATTAATTTATAAATATTAAAAAAAATAGTTCCTCTAATTATTTGCATTCGAAGCAACCTCATTGATAGAAACATTGTTAGTTTGAGAAAAGATAATAAATTTGTGAGACAATGTTATATAATTAGCATTATATATATATATATATATTATGTCCCTTTTACTTGTTAAGGTGTTATATAATATATGATGATGACCTAATTGTATTCGATTAACTATGATAAGTTGATAGCATCTATAGGGACCTACAGCTGTTAGGTCATGACCTAATTGAATACTCTCGAGTAGGATAATAAAGCTTGCCTGAAAGAAAGACCAAAAAAAGAAAAGAAAATCTGCATAAAAGCAGAGCTTATTATTTAATTAATATATAGAGTTCTAAAGTCATCTTTTGAATCCGCTATATGCATCCCTTTTTAAAGGCATATATATACACTTTAATTCAGGGAATGGAATCCAATGCCAAATCTGTCTTTCAATCTATATATATATATATATATATATATATAGACACATAAAGTATTAGCTCAAGGGATGACTTTTAATATTTCTTGGATACATTAGCATATAGATTTCAATCTCATAATAAATTAATATGGGTGTCAGAACTCAGAAGACAAAACAACTCTACAACCCACATAAAATTAAATTGGAGGGATTGAGAGGTAGGGTTATTTTGAAAGAGGGGTCTTCTAAGGTCTTAGTTTCCTAACTCTAACAACTAATGTTTGAGGATAGTTCTTCTAAAAATTTGTGTTCTTTATAATAGTGTTTTCATTGAGAGCCATCCAACCGGACCTTTAAGTTCTCCAACTTTAATAATTAACTTGTGGGATAGTCAAAAGACGCCTATTGGAAGAGAGAGTCTTTTTATCTGTTTTAGAATTAATTGATCTCATTGTCAAAACTTTATATCCCTCTCAATCTCCTCATATCAGTAAATCATTTTCCCAACAATTACTGATAAGAGAAAACTATATCAGGGAATCTATATATTTTATTTATTCTTATTATAGCTCCCCTTGTATTGGGTTTAGGCCTTCATGGGTGGATTAGGTATAACGTATAGCAAGAATATTGGTTGCTACTTTATATATTGTATAATGATATTTCATGTGCCCTTTGTAATATGATTCTGTTAACATACACGCACACATATCAGCTTTGTGTGTGTATTTATGTGTCTAGTTCTATTTTGTTTGTTTAGAGAAACACGAACACATTTAGGAAGAAAGAAAAGAGAGGATAATTGTCTTCATTTGGGAAAACCACGCCATATATGGTACGTAGGATTACAAAACAAAACTTAGTTTAATGAAAGCACCAAAAGAACATTAATTGCCGTTGGTAATAATTTTGAGAAAAAAAGTGACAAGAGAGAGAGATCCATACACACAGCTTCCATCTTCAACACGTGGCCTCAAAACCATCCGAATATATATGCTTTCACAGTTCTCTTTTGAACATATCAAGAAATCAGAGACCACATCTCTCTCCCTCCTCTCTCTCCTCTCTTGCTTGAATCCATGAAATCCCTTCAAGTTAAATAAAACCCAAATGATGGTGTAGGACACCCAAATTTGGATATAATATGATATCATCCCTAGTACGTGTCCCTCGGGGCACTGCATTTAAAGCATTCCATTCTGCTAGCAAAGTTGTGCTCGTTGCACCCTGACCTGTATTATATTATTCCCACCGAATAAACAACATTAATTAAAGCACTCAAGTTTGTTTAAAACTCATATGTTTCTGTCCATAGACAACATATGACAGTGAAATCATCAGATTCTGTCTTAATGTCAGTGTTTTACCTGTTGCAAATCCAGTCGCCAGATTTCCATGAAGGCCTAGAAGAAGCAGAAGCAGAAGCAGAAGCAGAAGGTCTGGAACAAGAGAAATCAGTGGTGGTGGTGAAGGAAGAAGCAAAGTCATCTTTCAAAGCACCACACTTGAAGCAGCTTGATCGGCTCGCAAAGTTATGAGCTCCACAGTTTCCGGCAGAACAGTACCAGTCACCGGGACGAACATCAGAACCACCAAATGAAGATCCCATCATCGTCGTCATTCTTCCTCCTCCTCCTCCTCCACCATAGCCACCACCACCATTAATACCAACAAAATCTCCAAACTTTGAATCCCCACATCTCTGACACATGTCCCTTCTCTGAAAGTTAAGGTGCTGGCATGACCTGCACATCCAGTCTCCAGGCCTACTCATCTTCCTTCCCCTGCAAATCACTGTTCCATTACTCCATATATATGTATGTATGTAAATAAGTGTTTCAGATAGGGTATATATAATAGCGAAGAAGACAAGAGTAGTATGAGACAGACCTTGAGATAATGAGAGAGAGCAGAGAGAGTGAAGGGATATGGTGGTGATGAGGGAAAGTGATGAGAGGGAAGGTCTATATATACAGTGGAGAGAGATCACAAGGGAAAGAGAATAAATGGAGGGTCGTGAAGTACCTTTTTTTTTTTTTTTGAGGGTTCATGGAATCGATGAATTCTAATAAAGGAGGAAAAAGAGATAAAGGCAGAATTATTCTTGCGAGCTACAATTCCAAAGACACCTGCTAAATACTTTGAATTTTGAACACACATTTACTTTAATTTGGCAGTGTGTGTGGTGTGGTGTGGGCTAGCTTCAACTTTGCAATTTGTTCAAGTTTTTTTCAACTGTACGGTTCACTTCTGGATGCTGAAGTGTTTCTAGCTAGGATAACAAGGATCAACAATTTCTTCTTAATTCACTCTCATATCTCCTCATACATCTCTCTCTAAAATGATTACAATTAAATCATGATGTGTAATATAATGCTCTACATACATATAAATCATCAAAATGTCTTATGAGTACTATGTAGTAACAAAGTTTAGTGTAAGAAATGATAAAAAATTTATATTGTTTATTTATTGTAAAGCTTGATGATTGTATTTCTTCCTTGAAATCTCAATAATTTTCCTATATATATACTCACTCTAGTCCACTTTATAAGATACCTTTTAGAAAGTATTCTTAGTCTTTTTATAAAACATTTTGATAATTTCAATAATCATTAAATATTTTTTTTGTATATGCATATATTTAATAAAAGTAGTGAGAGAGAGTTAAAATTAATATGATGTTACAGTTATAGTTAGTACGATGCATGTGTTGTATTATATTTATATATATATATAACAAAGTGTTTAATTACAGAGAATGTCATGTATGATCATATATACATTAAAATATATGTAACTAAATTAACTATTTATTAACAGAAAACAAAGAAGACAAGTGAACAACTCAAAGGCGACACCAAAAAGAGCACACCTTGTTAGTGTAACCTAGCTAATGGCACAACAGAAATAGTCCCAAAAATCTTATCAATATCAAATCCGCCATGAACCCTAGAAAATCCCTTTGACCATAGCATTTGGTTCAATTCGAATTGCCGCAGCCCCGCATACAGAATCTAATCTATCTCAGATGATGATAATAATAATAATAAAGAAGCAAAAGAGAAAACTAAAAGCTAGAAGAAAAATAAAGGTGTCTGTCTGCTATTGGACAATGTGCAATCCTACTCAGCAACTAATATTGCTCCCATGTAAATTGATGAATATTCGTACCATTAATTAAAACCATATATATATAGGGTAGGCCCACAAGCTATATATATATATATATATCCCAAATAACAACAACAAAAGAGGGGATTCAATTCAAGTCTCTTTCAATTACTATAGCTCTTCTTTGGAATCCACAGAGATTTGACAGTCAAAATGCTGGGAAAAATAGTTGCTGCTTTCCATTTTGAATATTCTTTTATTCTCCATACTAAAGCTTTTGAAGAAAAAAGAGTCATATTATGAAAAGAACTGACAGATAATTGAACTCATCGATCCTGCTGAGATCTTCACCAACAGTGGTGGAACTTAATTTGGTTTTAGAATGACTCTCTTTTACAACAGTGAATATGAGAGAGGGAATATAATTAATAATGCATGACGAGAAGAAGGAGAATAATTAGTAGAGAAGGAAAGAGAGAAGGGAGATATAGAAAATAGGAAAAGAGAAAAGAAAAGGAAATGGGGAGTTTCAATAAAGAGAAGAGGAAGGGCGATGATGAAGGAATAACAAGTGTTGGAGGAGGGATTTTGACCATCTTTTGTTGTTGTTGTTGTAGTAGTGTGATATTATGTGTGGAGGTGGCGTCCATTCTCTTGGGGAAGGGTAAAGAGAAGGAGAGGCAAACTTAAAGAAGAATAAAGCGCTAATAAGGGAACTGCCCTGATTCGATTCTCCTTGGAATCGCTTCCATGCACTAACCCCTTCCATCTCTCTCTCTCTCTCTCTCTCTCTCTCTCTCTCTCTCTCTCTCTCTCTCTCTCTCTCTCTCTCTCTCTCCCCCTCTTACTTTTCACAACCATATACATACACCATGATATTAAAACCTAACTAGGCTGGTCGGTCAAAGAAGCAAACGGTGAATCAGTCTTTTAATTGGCCCGAACAATAGTTTTTCGATGAAAATGATCAAATTAGATTTTATGTGTTTTTCTCATATCTTCATGAACCTAAAATGTTATTTTGAGTTTAAAATAATTTGATACTTCGTTAGATTTATATTTTAATAACTATATTTTATTAGATTATGTGTAATTTATATATAAATATTTTATTTAATTACTAGGTATTTTTTCATTGTAAATATTATTCTTTTTAAAGTTACATATAGATTATTGGCCATTGAGTCAGTGTCTCAACCGATTCTCAATCGATCGAGTTTTAATTAGTACCTTAAGACGCACACTCACATCCGCTATCCACTCTCATAATTGCTATTCCTTACTAAATATACTGCCCTGGTTTCCTTTCTTTTACTATATATTGTAACAGATAGATTTCTTTTTCTTTGTTTAATTCCTTTTCTTCTTTTATGTCATTTATTGTGTTCACCGTATAAAGATCATCTCTCTCTCTCTCTCTATCTCTAGTTTATTTTGTTTCTTTTTTTTAATTTAAACATAACTTAGTGGTTAAGCATTGATGCTAATTGATAAATGTTTGACTTATAAATGGAGGGAAGCATATATATATAACTGAAAACTTCACTAGTATTGCATAATATTGTGTTCTTAGTCCTATCTCCTATCATGCTTATTCTGGGTATCATAAAACAAAAAACACAGAGAGAGACAGAGAGAGAGAGAGATTTTAGTATCATATATATGATTTTTTAGATTAATTACACCTTATATCTATGATTAATCTAAAAAATCATATACAATGAATAAACATATATATATATATAGTAATTAAGTTCACTTGAAACTAATGTGTAATTAATGGGGAAAACTTATAATGATCAGCATCTATCAATATAAAATAATAAAAATCATATGGGGAGTTTCCATGTTTAAAAGGCAAAAGCAATACAACTTATTTTGGACCCACTCGATCTAATTAAAAACCAACACATTAAATAGGAGAGCTTCATGATATGGTAGTGAGGGAGTGGGCTTAGGCTTCTAACTAAAAGAGCAAGGCCTTGGCCCCCAGAGCTCAGATTTTCACGTCCCTATGTAGTCCCCTCAAAAAAAAAAAAATCATCCAAGGTTCAAACAATCATATATTAATTAAGGTTTAAATAATCGCTTAAGCGAGGTCTCGAGTTTGAGCCTTGGTGTATGTAGAAAATTCTCGTTAAGAGACTCATCTACCATAGCCAGGTGCGCGACGCGGGTCAGATCTAGATATAGTCAAGGTAAAACTTTAGTAAATCGGGTGGGCAATTAAAAAAAAAAACAATTAAGGTACTAAAAAGCAAACAGAACAGTAATTCAAGGGATAATAGTTTAATTGAAGTTCAACCAAGGTGAAATGAGTCATGTTTAAAATAATATAATTTAATTAAAAGATATAAAATATTCACACATAATCATGAAAAATGTAATATTTAAAAAAAAGTATAAAACTTAATTTAGAGTATAATTTATATTATAAAATATATCTTATATTAAATATTTAAATAGTATAATTTAAAAAAATAGTTATTAAAATATGATGGATTGCTATTTTTTAACTAAAGATAGCATTGTTTCAAGCCTCAAGTAAAGAGAAAAAATATATAAAATTAAATCCAATAAACCCGTCTAACTTGTCCGTCTATTGCACTGGATCGATCAAGAATTATTTATTTAACGATTCAATTAATTGACCAGATCATCCAATCCTAAAAATGAAATATTTTTTTTGTGGGGAAAGCCAAATGAACATAATATAAAGTGTGATGCATGATATAATGGGCTAAAATATATAAAGTCGTGAAGTTTATATGCATAAAATTAGAAAGAGTCTAACATACTAATAGAGATTAATTTGAGTAATTTGTAATTTGATATTACTTAAACGAAGTCTCTAATTTAAGCTTTTGCGTATGTAAAATTTTTTTAGAAACTTTTATTATAGTTAAATACGTGATGTGAGTCGAATTTAAATACAGTCGAGATAAAACTTTGATAAATTAAAAAAAACAAAAAAAGAAAGAGTCTACCATGTATAAGTCAAGTTAAATGATCAATAATGGAGGAGAGATAAGAAATTTGGATATGAATGGTACTCGAAAAAGTATGACAACAACTCAACCTCAGTTTTACTGTATAAAACTAAAGGGAGGGCCCATTTTCATTTAATTAACACAGCTCAATTTGTCGACATAATTTAATAACACGACAACCAATGTGTCTCCAACAATTACCACGTTTGCCATTTACACACAATAACTCGTGTGCTTATTAGATTTAAATGTATCTTTTTTTTTATTTTTACTTTTAAAATTTATAATATAATGTGTACTTTTTTTCAAATATAGTTCAATCATATGATATAATATAATATACTCTTTCTCTTCTTAATATATAATATATTTAATTAATTTAATTAAATTAAAAAAATTAATTATATTAGTTAACATAGTATATTTGTTTTTTAAACACTATGATGATCTTTTTTAACTCCCCCACTTCTTCTCTTACTTATTGTTACTGAGAGAATTCAATAAGAATAATTTAAAAAAAATAATAAATATAAAAAATATATCTTATATTTAGAACTAATATTAACTTCTCAATTAACTCATATATTAAAAATTATAAGAGTAATAATTAGAAGAGTTTATTAGGATTAAAGCAATTGTTTCACGGCTTATTTTACAAGTAACTAGAGCTGGTAAAACGGGCTCAGCCAGCGGGCTGGGCCCATTTTACCTTAAGGGGGAGGGCGGGTTTTGCCAGCCCGCCAGCCCGCCACTTTTTTTTTTAAATTTTAATATTATTATTTATTTTACTTAAATGTTATTTTGAATACTCATATTATCGAATACTAGTAAAGATAATTACTTATTTGTTAATATATATTTACATATTATAATTGATTAATATTATGTTAATATTTATTTAGATTTATAATTATAAAATTTGAGATTTTTTTATAAAAAATAGAAAATTTTAAGAGTATAACAAGAGTAATTTTTTGATTATGCTAATATAATATTAGAAATTTTTTATTAATATTTTAAAAATAATAAAAATAATTAAAAAAAAAGTGGCGGGCTGGCGGGCCAGCCCATTTTAGGGCGGGTTTTCTGGCGGGCTGCACAGCCCGCCCCGTTTTCTGGCGGGCTGCACAGCCCGCCCCGTTTTCTGGCGGGCTGGGAGCGGGTTGGCCCGTTTTTGGCGGGCCAGCCCGCATTCCCAGCTCTACAAGTAACCCATCAAATCCTTTGCACGACTATGACTATGGATGTGTTTGTATTAGATTTTAAAAAATAAATTTAGGTAGAATAGATCTTACAATAATAGATTTTGAGTATAATAGTTTATTAGTAAAAAAAATATTTTTTAATCCAAATTATAGTTTTAGATTAAATAATCTAAACACACCAAATTTTCTACAATCAATCTTTTAAAAAAACTAATAAACTATTCAAACATTAATTTTTTTCACAATCAATATTTTACAAAAACTAATAAACTATTCAAACACTAATCTTTTCTCACAATCTATTTTTCTACCAAAAATATAGTTTTAGAAAAGTTAGAGGGAACCACTTCTAACAATTAATTTTTTTACAAAATCTATTTTTTAAAAATAAATCCAAACACACCAATAAAAAATAAATTTTTCACAAAATATATTCTACTAAAAAATATATTCTCTTCTAAAAATTTTATTATCTAAAAGTTAATCTAAACATGTAGAAGTTGTTCTCCTATCTTATACTAAAACTATGATTTTGGTAAAAAAAAAAAAGATTATGGATAAAAATTAGTGTTTGGATAGTTTATTAGTTTTAGAAAAAAGTTGATTGTAAAAAAAAAATTAGTATTTAGATAGTTTATTAATTTTTATGAAAAATTGATTGTAAAAAATGAGGCATTTGAGTTATTTTATCAAAAACTATAATTTTTGGAGTGTATTCAAACGCTCAAATATTACTACTTCAGAATTTTCTCCTAACTTTGAGCATTAAATTATCAACTGGAAAATTAGTTCATAAATAGTTCAATAATAATATGGTAATTACAGCACAAACTCTCTATAAAGCTTGTAGAGAGGCCAGAAAGCATGTTTTTTTATCGTTTGTTGTATTTATTAACGGCAACTTTTGCTATGAATATAATCAAGATAAATCGGATAAGAAATCATATGAGATATGAATCGTTGAATGATTGCTTGGTTTCTAACTATATATATATATATATATATATATACACGTGGAGAGAAATTTTTGTTAATGTTGAAAATGAGAAAAAAAATCATCCGTAAAGAACGAAAAAAAATCATTTAGTTCCTCCATAATATAAAAAGCCGTAGAGAAAATTTAAGATGTATATTCATACTTTTCAATAGTATCTTATGTTTTTAATGTTATGTAATAAAAAATTGAAAAAATCACTATAATTTTTTTAAAAAAAATATAATCACTAAAAAATTTTAATAATAAGTTAATATCATAAACATGTTGTTATGTTTTATATGTTATTTATTTATTATGAGATTTTTTAGTGAATATATTTATTCTATAGAATTTCATAATAATTTTCCTTAAAAGAAATATTGCTAGCAAGTACTTAATTTCCTTTTACCAACTTATGCCGCCATTATTATATATACGCATACATTGTTCCAACTTGCAAGTCCTTTTTATGGCCATCCACGTCAAATTTAGCTATATGTATGCCTTTGGCGTCATTATTTGGTATATAGGCTAAAAATAAAATAACCTAACATAAAAAAAAATGACACATTGGCATAAGATAGTGCTCTTTTGTTTCAAGTCTCTTTTGTCTATATCCTTAAGTATACATTTTTAATTAATTAATTAATGAAAGCATAGTACTACTACCTCTTGGTTTTGTTTTAGTTTAATTCCGACATGCATTAATTGACATTGTTCCCTCACGTTCCTTCAAGATATTTTCAGACTCGTTTATTTTGTAGCCAAAATATCTTACACCCCTTCGGATATTTATGTTCGTATTTCTTCCCTTTCAATTAAGAAATTCAATCTCCTCCAAAACGTCACTATTTTATATATACTAGGCTCTCATCTTCAACTCAGCCACTCCTCAATCATGCAATTCTTGAAAAACAAAACAAAACAAAACTGTGTGTTCTTTAAAAATTTTAAATTTAATATATATATAACGGCTTAAGAGAAATATATAGAAGCTAAATCTACTAGGACTATATATGCTATATTATTTTTAAAATAATTGCAGAGACAAAAATACTCAGGTACATGAGCTGCGATATATTCGGAATTTCAAATCTTGTTGATCAGAGATGACCTTAGTAGTTAGACTGAGATAAAGACGTACCCTAAGAGAAGGACGTACACTAAGAAATATAGAAGAAAGTACAATTAGGCCAAAAATTTTAACGTAGGAAACTTTACAAATAAGACGTATTACGATATATATATATATATATGTTGATAACTCTGTGGGTAACCCGGTGCTTTTATTAAATCATATTAGTAAATATCCAAACAATCGGTTAATCTAAGTTGAAGTTTTGTGATCAAGATGAAAGAAGTCTTTTTAATAAAGTTGAGATTCAAACACATTTCACACGCTTTTTGATCTATCTGCTTCATCATTAAGCCAAGTATTCTTGAGTGTATATATATATATATATATATATATATATATATATATATAAAGTGTCGTATAGTATGAGTATCCTTCCTTCTCACTCATTCTTGCATGTTTTCCAATTTTTCTTTTGTATTTAAGATTATGCATGTACATTATTTGTCCACATACGGATCATATATACTGATAGCAGAGAATTTATTATTAACAACGACAGCATTCTTTTTAGTTAATTTAAAAAAACGGACAAAGAGACAGATTTCATATAATTAAATTATATAGAAAAATGAACGAAAGCAAAGATTGACATATTAGAATACATATATTATATAAAAATGAAAAATATATTTGTCTCAGTAAGCAAGAATTAATGGACTCATCACTAGCTCGTAGAGAATATTATTAAGGTAAAGTACTGAGTTAGAGAGTGAAAAGACAAAGTTCTATATTAAATTATATATTAAAGTCTTATTTATGATATATATATATATATACACACACACAGCTAGCACAGTAACAACAATTCACATAATAAAGCCTTGGTAGATTCTATTTTCCTAATTTTGCCAAGTTTTAAATTTTCGTTATTCAGAAGAAATCAATCTTCTGAGAGATATTGACGGTAGCTTTCGCCTTGACCAAGTTCTCTGCTAATACTGCTACTTCTTGTTTAGGGACAAGAGGTGGTTTCTTCGATCTAATTAAGGCCCAGTTCGTGCCTTCGAAGAATTCATGTCTCTTAATCTCACAAGACCCTCTCGTAGATCCTAGTCTCTTCTTAGGATTCTTCACCAGAAGCTGTTTTATGAGATCTTGTGCCTTCGCTATCTCTTCTTCCTCATCATCGTCTTCTTCTTTGTCTCTGAACTCACTTGTCGGAAACCTCACCGACGACTTCCCTATAATGTTCCTCATTGTCTTCTCCTTGTCTTTGTCTTTGAAAGGTGTGACCCCATACAACAGCTCGTACACAAACACCCCGTACGCCCACCAATCCACTCCACTCCCGTGTCCTAACCCTAATATCATCTCTGGTGCTAAATACTCGTGGGTCCCAACGAATGAGTTGGATCTTGCGTTCATTGGTTCTACTGATAACTCCACGTCATCATCAGCTATGAAGGATGCTTTCTTCTTCCTCCTCCTTCTGATTATGGCCCCATCCTCCACTGAGTTTTCAGTACAACAGAAAGTTGCATGCTTCTTCTTCTTCGTTCTTGTTGCAGTAAGGTATTGTTTCAGAAGCTTGGGATGAGCCTCACAGTGAAGTAGTGAGAGATCGAAGTCGGAGAGCATGACGTGGCCATCTTCTTGAATAAGAACGTTCTCTGGCTTCAGGTCTCTGTAAATTATCCCCATCATGTGCAGATATTCTAGAGCTACAAGCACCTCAGCTGCATAGAATCTGTCATACATATGTGAAATATTATTAAAAAAGGGAGAATTTCAGCAAAATCTCACAAAAATAACATAGTTTTTAAATAAGTCTCAAAAAAGATTCTGAACTTTCACTGTAGTATTGTGGGGTCAAAATGAATTTATGTTTTAATGCTTCATTCATGTTTTTTACAAGTGCGCATGAGCACTTCAACAATTAATAATAGAAAAATTTATAAATATACATATATAAAGATTTACAACTTCTAATTTGCAACTGTTAATACAAAATTTTATAATTGTACATAAGCATATGAACAACTGAACTAAAGGAAGGGCATCACATGGTCCTTTTCCATCAAAATATAGTCTTAGTTTTGTCTTTAAATACTTTACTGAAATTTCAGAATCCTTTGAAACTGAATATAAATTATGTTTTTTTTTTGGGACTTTACTACTTCAAAACACTTGATCATAAAGCTATTAACGAGGTTGTGATGAGAATTTGAAGTTTAATTAGGAACTTACTTAGCAGTTGAGACGCTAAAACGAAGAGTTGGCTGGTTTTGTTGAAGCTGGAACAAGTCACCGCCATGGCAGTAATCGATGAGCAAACAAGAGTAGTGATAAGCATCGAAGTTAGCGTATAGGGTTGGAAGAAAAGGGTGATCAAGAACACCCAAAACTTGTCTCTCAGCCTCAGCTCTCTTGAGCTTATTTTTCTTTCTCAGACACTCTCTATCAACAACTTTCAATGCAAAGTAACCACCACCACCACCACCACCGTTCTTCATCATTGTGTGCTTGATCTCGCAGAGGAACACGTTGCCAACATCGCCGGAGCCAAGCTGGAGAAGGAGGTGGAAGTGGTCGAGTCTAACTCCACCGTGCTCAGAGCAGAGCTGCTTTATTGCTTGCCAAGCAGGTTGGTTCGCTCTGTGAGGCCTCTTAATATGGCCGTGATCACTCAAATCACACATATTCTTGAAACTTTGCTTTGGGTTTAACTTATAAATTCATATGTTCTACCTTGTTGGTGTATTTATAGAAGGGATATGAAGGAACGCTTTTTGATGATTAGATCAGGTGTTGAATTTCAATAGGTGAATGCCGGGTGGGGGATGGGATATTCTAGGAACTAGCAAGTACAATAAAGAGGGAATTACAAGTTCTAGGAATTAATAATAAATTTATTCCGTTTAAGACTTTTTGAGGCCCTATAGTAATTCTCCCTATAATAATAAATGGCTGGTGGATTAATTGAGATTTTGTTTTGGCTGTATCCCTTGTTCGTTGGTACCTCGTAAGTTTCAAATTTTGATACTTAGTAATTAACAAGTTCGGTGGTTTTAATAGTAGATTAGACTATTGATGATTTAACCATTCACTTCATAATATCTTATAAATCCACTTGCTTATTTAGGTCCTTCATCCGTCTCTACTTATCAATGTATCCGTCTTCACTTACATTTCTCTTTTTTCCCCCTAAATATCAATGTATATAATTACTTGTTTTCAACAATATCGATCCTGTTGAAGGCATTTAATATTTAAGATATTGTGATAAACAATGGAGGGCAAAAATGGAAAAAGAAAATATAATTATTGCATAGTACATAGATTTTGTTTTTCTCTTTGATCTGTATGTTTTTTCCATGAGGACAGGGAAACATGGACGAAGTGAATATTTTTTATAGTTTTAACATGAAAATATTTCTTAATGAAAGAATAATTTCTAGTATTAAAATACTCTAGCAGCTAATGAAATTTGTTGCTCCCTTTCTTTCTATATATAAATAATTTGGAAGAGAGTAATTATGCGGTCCTTTTTATAAGGCACTATAATATTATTTATTTCAATTGTTTTCTTTTTACTCCTATTAAATGTTGATGTAGGAAAATAATTTTTTAAGGATGGATTTAATATCAGTAAAGTAAAAAAGTTTTTTCTTCTATTTTTTAGATAGGATTACTAATTTTAAAATTTTTACTTAGTTTTTACAAAATAATCAAGTGAATAGTAAATAGAAATGGAGGGGTTATATGTGAGTGCGCGCGCATGTGAAAAGAAAATTGGTGGGGGCTCTGTTTTTTTTTTCCTCCTAAGCATATATGGCCGAAGGCATATTCTAAGATATTGTTAGTACTAAACGAGTATATCTGACGTTCAAACCTGGGCTCACGATCTGATTTAGTTAAAGCCTGATTTAAAAATTTATTGGTTCAAATTTGCTACACTCTTCTTGTTTTAAGATCTAGCCTATAAATATGTAAACTCGATCTATTTAATGTAGATATTCACAGGATGGATCGGGATTGAGATAATCTCATCCCGTGTCCCGTCCTATCTTGAGAATATTCTATCTCGAACGGGATGGGAATTCTCGAATTCTATTTTTTTAAAAAAATTTAGACTATATTAGATATTTTATGCACATCTTGCATATCAGTAACATATAATCAGAACGCAGAAGACAATAAAAGAAATTAAATCCTCCCTAATATGATTACCAACTTAAAGCAACAAATACCATTAATTGTACTATAAATACTATTACTTCTTCAATTCTTCAATTTCGTCAACTAAAGTTACTATTTTATCAGCAAAGAAACAAAGGCATGTGAGAAAAATAAAATTATCTAATAAATAAAATAAATAATATGATATAATTAATATTATTTTCTATTTTTTATAAAAAAATAAATAAAATAAAGATATTTTTTATTTTTTATAAAATAAAATATGTTTGGGACAAGACAGGAATCCCTAGAGTTAGACCAAAATTTGTCTCGTCCCGCCTCTTCTCCTTATCCCGACCCAATATATTCCCGTCTCAAAATACTCAGGACCAAGTCGGGATAATTCAGGATGAGAAACTTTAGACACCCCTATTATTTAATTATATATAAATTATAAATAGGCTAAGAGCATATTTAAATTATTTTATTTATAAATATGTAGACTGAAAGTATATGTAAATAGAGACTTTAGTATGATCAAAACTTACTCACAATCTACAACGCTTGAAATCCGGGGCCTAAATTGGTATGTAAACTGTTAAAAAGGCTTTTGGTTTTGAGCCTTACAAAAAAAAGCATGTATACATCAAACTTTATATTTTTATTATAAACCTATTTAACCAAAATCTAATATAATCTAACTTATTTTTACCTCAATTTTTTGCGTTAGACTTAACCCATAGCGTGGGGAATCATTAAATGTAGGTGGGGGAGTTGGCGCGACAAAAGTGCACGAGCTTAGTGACAATTCGGATATGGATATATGTTCATTTAATAAGCAAAAAAAAAAAAAAAAAAGAACAAACAAGGACTATATATATATATATGCTTTTGTTATTTTGTGCTTTTGTAAAATGTAACATGTAGCTGTGAGAATTTTCACGATGCAATAACAAATATCTATGAACAGTGAGTTTTAATTTTATTTATTATAATAAATTATATAAAGAGCCAATCACCCTCAAGATTTTTTGGTATGATATTGAAAGTAGGGTATAGGGTCTTGAGTAGACAAAAAAGTGTTTGACAAGTCAGGGCGTTGCATAGGAACGAGACGAAACATTATCTCAAGAATACTGTAGGAATACAGTGAAGCCCCACGTACACCAACATGAAACGTCTTTTTGGATTAGAGGCAACCTTCCCTTCCACCTTTGTCTATTTCTCACGATAAATATTAGTCACGGACGGGATATAGTAAATTCCACAACCTATGTCCATTTTATTTGGAGAGGCACATTCCTCCACTATTAACCATAATTTTCTAGATTCTCAAAACCTAAATTCAAGACTTTAAATAATTGATGTTGGTAAGAGGGAAATTATTGAAAAAACCTTTATTATAAAATTTATTACTCAAAAATGCCTAAAGAGTTAGGTCTACAGATGCAATTTCAATTTTTTATGATAATATTTAATTATATATAAATATTTTTCATTTTATACGGTTAAAAAAATTGTACATGTTACAAATAAATTCCATATGTCTTAAAACAAATATCGTGTACTTTAAGGACATGTTTGGTTAAAGTTTTTTTAAGAGAAAAATAAAAGATAAGTGTGTTTAGTTGAAATAGATAAATAAAAAAAAGGATAAATTTTTGTTTTTTTATATTTACCTCCCCACTTTCTCCCCCTCCCAATTTGGAATTTTGTGGAGGGTGAGAAATATCATCTCGCATCTTGACCAAATTACCCATGCTATTTTTTCAATATTCTAAACCTACACTTAGTCCAAAAACCCATTTTCTATCCAGTTCACCCCTTAGTCCAAAAACCAGTTTTCTATCCAGTTCACCATCTCTACTCGCGGCTCTACTTCACCTTCCCTCTTCTGGCTGCCGCCGCTGCCTTCCGTCAGGTAAGTGTTTGAGTCCGTTCTTCATGGAGGTTGAAGCACCATCTTTCTTCCTACTGAATCAACTTTTTTTTTTAGTCTCCCCCATTTCGTGCTTCAATTTTGGTACTTGACGTTAAAGCACCGTCGTTCTTCCTATTGCTTTGATTGTCTCCATTTGACAAGTGGGTTTACTGAAGACAAAACACCCAGCTTTATCCAAACCTCAGAACTCTGTTTTATGCGTGCTCATTTCCTCTACTACTGTGGTAGCATTCGAGAAGGTCCTCTGAATCATCTTCACATTCTTCTAGTACTGATGATGGGAGAAGGAGAAGCACAAGTCAAGAAGCAAGGTTGCTGATGATGAAAATGAAGTTGGTTGAGATTGATAAATTAAGAAATAATAATTGTAAAAGAGAAAAAGAAATAAATCTGGACAAAGAAATAAAATATATTTGTCCACTTTTTAATTAACTCTCCCTCCTCCCTTTTAAAGCGAAATAAGAAACCTGTCCTCTCCTCATTTCCTAACTTTCTTTATCCTCTCTTAAATTAACTTTCCCTCTCATCCTCTTTGAGCCAAACAAAGCCTAAAGCAATAAATTTTATAATGAGGAGAATTTTTCATCAATTTTTGGGCGAATGACAACAGGACAGGTTCATGAAATTTTCAAAACAAGAAATATTGAATAAAATGCTTTTTTTTTTGTCAGACGTGAATAAAATGTCGGAAGCGTCATTTTATACAGTACCAGAATTCAACATTTACGATCATTTCTAGTATAAGCAAACTTGGCAACTCAATACCATTTTCTCCTACATTCCTTATATGTGGATATACCAAATTTCTTGTACCAAAAACTAATGCCAATCACCGTAGTGGTCTATATATGAATGGAAGCAGAAGCTCTGAATGAAAGATGCTTTCACATTAATACCCCTTTCTGCTGCGGCTTCCAGGACTCCTAGCAATAGGAGATTGAACTTGCCGGGGAGATCCTGAACCTGCTTCACTACTCTGTCTAAATGCCTCCCCTTCCAGACTTGTCGCCTCATCCCTCAGAACTCCCAACTGTTACACCAAGAAGAGTACATGGGTCAAACATTGTCAGAATGAGCATGATTGACTTAAGTTACAGGCGTGCTGAACATAAGGGCTGTTAACAAGAACTAGACTATGGCGGGAAATCCCTACAAGAATTTAAGTTTGTAACGCAACTTATATGAGCTAATAATGAATAAAACACCATAATCCTTGTTAAAAGGTCAAAAAATGCAGGTTCTTGTTTTATGTTCTTTTGGGTCAAAATAACCCGGCCTCGGTGGAATTCAACCCGAATTAAGAAAATTAAGAAATCAGTATATATACCCGAATTTCATTTTCTCTCAATTGATCTTGTAGTGCTTGCATAGCAGGACTTAGACTGCAATGTCAAAGAGATGAAATTATTAGAAAAGAAAAACCAAAAAGTATAAAAATGAAATGAAATAAAAAGAAAATAGAGAGATATCTTTTTAATTCTGACCAATATTCAATCAATTTGCATAACGAAGCTTGGTATGTTGAAGTATGGTGTATGAAACTGAGCGGATGCACCTTCCCATCCCTGAGATTGAGAAAATTACAGTCACCAAGGTAGTAATATTAATAATGGAATTCTTCAGTAAATCTTTTAGCATATTGTATATAGAATCTTCACCTCATGTTTTGTAAAATGGCCTGGTTATATGCAGTTCGCTCCTCATCAAATATTACATGTTGCAGATCCGTATATGATGATAACGGCGAATCAATTTTTAGAAGGGATGAGGTTGGCAAAACATGAAGAGGGATTTCTTTTCTTACATATTCAGCACCACTGTCACCAAACAAAAACCATTTGAGGTCTCAAGATCAAGAACTGTCTCTCGTCAAGCTCTTCAAAGATAAACCATAATTGACCCATCAACATGCATTTTCATAGATCATTAAGACTGTAGCAGGACCATTTTTACATTTATCATTATCTACCTATTGTTCTATCTAATCATCCAGAGATAATGGGAAGCATACACCAGAATGCTTGTGTTCCCATGAACTACCTGGTTATACTTCTCAATACGAAAATTATGGTGTATAACATATTATAAAGACGTAAATCATAGAGACTAGGTGCAAATTAGGCAAACAAATTGGCTATAGCCTATCCTTTGATAGCACATTTTGGGACACATGGAATGTGTAAAAATGACAGTTGAACCATCCATTTAGCTATTTAACAAGTTGGGGTTGGTTAAACAATGGAAACATAAGTGCAGAAGAATTATCAATTTGCAGAGCATTAAAGTTACAGGGATTTATACAAAACGGTGTCAATCTAAATTAAAAAAAAAAAAGGTTCTTGTTCACAATAATTAACAGCTATCTTGAATTTTTATCTTCATCCTCATAATAACAAGGGATTGGGGGCTTGAGATCTGAAAATCAAAACACACAGCTAATAATGATTAACAAGACATTATTGGTCAAGTACATACTCATCTGTACCTCATTTCCAAATTTGAACGGTGCATAGCTTCCTGCATGCTTTCTGACATATCCATGGGATCAACATCAACAGTGGCAGTGTCCACAATGTTGGAATTGTAGCTTCCTCCACCCTTTTCTCTCCCTAGATAGCTGTTAGCGTCAGCATTAGCGAAGAAATTCCCCAAGTCTGAAGATCTTCCCCCACCCTAGCCAAGCAAGCAATATAGTCAGAAAAATGAGGGCACCACAAATTCGAGTTCTTTTATCCTGTAAGGCATACAGATATCAAATATACAGATAGGAATAGCCTCAGAACTCAAAAGGCTAAATTCATCTCCCATAACATCGACCTTGAGCATTTCTGCTCACAGCCATACTTCTCCACACCCAAAAAAAAAACACCTCATCTATTCAATAGTTAACATACACCCAAATAAAATTTGCAGAAATTAGGGGTTTAATTTTTCTATGAACTTATTTTATTGAATAGATATAAAATACATTTAAATTGGAGATGAAGCCTACCCAAATAAAGTAAGTGGCTAAAATATAGGAGGAAAACCTATACAAAAATACCCAAGTTTTTGTCTTCTCTAATCCTTACTATGTTTCAGTAATTTTTTTTTCCTTCCTCACTTCACTTTGCTGTGAAGTGCAGCAGGTTTGTTTATCTTCTCACCCTTCTAAGCTGTGAGTGGGGTTTTTGGCTTCCTCACCTCATTGAGATGCATTTCTTTTCACCCCACCTTGTAGCAAGGTATAATATACTAATTTTTCCTCTTCCTCAGCTCAATTTGAACAACAAATTCATGGGTTTAAATCTAAACTTTTTTTATTGAACAAAAAAAATCAGAGATGAGAGCATAATCTAAGCTCTTAAGTAACTATGTGATAAAATCTATCTGACCAAAGTAAAATTAACAGCTAAAACATTGAAGATAAACGCAGACTAAAACGCCTAAGGCATTATCTTGAAAACAAATTAAAAGAAAATAGCTACAACATAGGGAACTACTATAAATGCAAAACAAATTAATATCAAATGCTCATTAAAACGTTACATTACATTTAAATGATTGATCTCCGAACAGTTCTTCTCATTAACATTAAAACATTTATAATAATTCTTATATTGTAGTTTTGTTTGAGTAATTTCTACCCAAAAAAGAAAGAAAGAGAGAAAGAAAAACTTCACTATGCATTGTCTATTGCCTTTCTTGCCAGCAGAGCTATATCCAATACAGGACCCTACAATTATCAATTTCCTGATAGAGATATATCATTTTACTGACAGTGAATTAGAATAAAGGAACTCATCAAATAAAACATTGAGCATAGATGGCCCGGTATCCAGTAAGATTAACCAACAAAAACACTCTGTAGAAAACAAGATTGTACTTTAGCAAAGAAACAAGTCAAAGATGCATCTAGAAAAATAAGTCACACCTCCTTTCCCAAGAAATTTAGGCAGAACCGGGGGGGTGTTTAAAAGCTTTAGTCACATCAGGTTTTGTAGTTGTATAGCCGAGAATATTCCATATTAGTACCTTAGTTCCAGTAATCTTCGAATCACCAGTATCCTGATCTGGACTCTCTGCCTTGAAGGAGCCAGATCTTATTGACAAATTCTCTGAGGAACTTGGAGATGGATCAAGATCAATAACTGAGCTTCTATTTATAGGAGATGCAGGTATAGACCTTGACATTTGATTCTGCTTCCTGTCAGATGACTGGAAAGCAATTACTTGAATTCTTCCAACCTATATACAGTTGAAAATTATTTCGCTTTATATTTAATGAATAAATATAGCATGAAAGATGCTTCACAGTAATCACACATTCAAGACAAACCTTGTTTGCATCTTCACTGTAACAAGAAAATATCAATCCAATAAACCCAGAATCAAGAAGTTGATACATTGCCTGAGTTCGCACGTCTGCAATTGTGAAGACATGGTATATATATGGTCTTTGTGCATAAAAATAATTATAGGCAGTAGGAAAAAAATCAAGAGGAAGAAGTTGCATAGAAGGCCATAGTAACATCTAGAGTAAATATTACAAATGAGAAGGAAAAGAAACTAGAAATGTAAATGGCACATATATTGTCTTTGTATCATTTTTACTTCTTTTGTCCATGAACCCCTCCAATTGACTTCAATATCTCTTGCCTGGTGGTAGAAATCTTTTCTTCACATTACTTGTACGTACAACACAAAGTCATACTTAGCTATAGCGAAATCAAATATAATTCAGATTGTTTCAATCTCATGCTAGTAATTGAGATAGTTATAAGCTTAACTCTTCAGTTCGACTTAAAATAGAAAACAATATGATTCCAAAAATATGGCTAGTCATGCAGTGCTTAAGTTATATGTCCCTTCATATCTAAAATTGTCATCAAATCACTGTTAAAACAGATAAGTCACGCCTTGCCACTTCAACAAAATTGTCATTCCATAATTGGGAACATATTACTACTCAATGCCATATCATGAAGTATGAAATATGAACAGCTTAATAATAAAATACTCAAGAATCCTTTGAAGTTAATTTGTCAATTGAATGAAAAGAAAAGACAATTTTCTCATACATGTTCATGATCTATAAGACTGTTGAAGATTAAACAAAGGAATAATCATCTAGCACTTACCAACATGAGAAGGAAGAACGGTAATATGAGGATGTGAATGGTACCAACCAATCACCCTTGTTGTTCTACCAGTTGATACGGACATTCTGTGTTAAAAAGTTAATGGTACAACAAAAAAGAAAAGTAAAAAAAAGGTGCCTCAAAGCACAATGCTCCCACTAGGTGGAGTCTAGGGAGGGATAGATATATATAGTTGTGCCCCCACAAGCGAAGAGGCTGTGTCCAAGAAAAGTAAAATCAAATAACAAAAGGAGAAGAGTTGCCATTCATGATCAGCTGGAAGTTCAAAAGGTCACTAGAATGAGAAATTTTTAAAAGTTGATTTTGTTGTCCGGATGGGCCAAAGAATAAAAGCAGCAGTGTCAGGAAAAAATAGTGTAGAAATTAAATCAAAATGAAACCAACTAAAACAGATATTATATGCACAAAACCAACAGGAACAAATCAGGATATCTCAGCCAGTGCTGATGCAGCAGCCAACTGCTCAGGTTTAGTCTCTACTCGGTCCTTTCGTCGATCAGACCTCGTCTGAGGAGATGCTCCCCATATTAACGCTGTCACATTCCCATTTTTTGAATGCTGGATCCACAAAAATATAAGTTAAAACACATAGGCTGAAAAAACATCCTGGTAAACAGGAAAGATACTGAATATAGGAAGATGATGAATCAACCATGTTGCTTGAAAAAACTTATCAGTAACAACAATCAAATTGCCAAATTAGCAATACCATCAATTTGAAAATGTAAGACAATGAATAGAGACAAAAGTGATCATAGGCTGATCACTCATTTCAAGCATATTGTAGATCTTAATAACATGATAAGGGGTTGAACTGTAGGAAAGCATTTGGTTTGTTGCCATGATAATAATGATTTATTATTCATGAAAATTCACGTGAATCTATGAGCTTATCACATCGCTGAGAAAAGGAACAAGGTAATGGAAATCTGCCAGAGATAGATAAAGATGGCTTGAGCATAGCATCTAGAAAGGAAAATATAACAGACGATGGATTTTCTCCCATTTCAATATATCTACCACCCCTAATAAAGTTTATTATGACTCATTAAGTTTTCATTTTAAAAAATTAATTTAAAATAGAACAAATTAGTGATTCAGATCTGAGGTAAGGCACAAACTTGAATGTCTGGAAATGAACAGGTCAGGCCAGTTTGTCCAGTCCTAAGTGTTCAAAATTTCTAAACTAGTGGCTCTGTATTTCAAATGAAAGGCAATGTATTAAGTAATCAAAACCCAATCTGCTGATCCTCAAGCAAAAATACATATACAGTAGGTCATGCAAGACAGCAGCAACGTAAGAAAAAATATCTTCAAGAATCAAGAACAATATCTCACAGACATATTATAGACAGAATATTGGAAGTGAAGGGTGTACCAATAACCGATCACTAATATCTTATGTTTCTTCTTTGGTATCAGGCTTTTCAATATCGTAGAAATGGCCAAGTTATAATCCATGTTCATACTGCAAGCAAGCTTCTGGCTCCTGGGGAGCCAGATGGTTGACCAGGAATTAAAAGTGAAACCTATCTCTTTCATTTAGAGTAACTGTAAGGACCCTCTCCAGCATTGATTCAAGAGCATATATCTTACTAATCCACTTGAGTGAGGAGCAAACTCGTAGTAAATCTTCTAGGGCTCCATTTAATATTAGTCTCCTTAAAACATTGTACTTAACTTGCTATAAATTACCCTTCATTTCACTTCATTGACCGAAAAAAGGAATAAAAGGCACTGCTTCTACCCCACCCCAAAGAAATGCCAAAAAATAAGCATATCCCACATATAATGAGCATTACTATAGGAGTTTGAATCTTAAATTCAAGAGAACGAGCGAATACATGCAAAATCCGGAGAATCACAGTACCCCCAACAAGAAATACCAAACCCCACCAAGAAGCATCAAGAAATTGATGCATAGATGATAGATCAATGCCCATTGAGCTCAAAATGATTACCGATCAAAGAAAATAGTGGAAATTGAAACATGAATGACCTCGATATCGCCCAGGAGAAGACCCATGATCTCTTCAGTCTCAGTGGACAGGGCATGAGTGACACAGGTTAACCAAACGTCTTCCGACATTTTCACGCCAGTCAGAGACATTTTCGATATATCTCCCTTTTTCTCCGGAGAAGCGACACGAAGACTGAACCTTGAATAGACGTCGGAGAAACGCCAGGAGTCCGTCGACAGGACAATTACGGCTCCTTTTCCCGGCGATGGATTTTCTATTATATATTCTAGCTATTTCTTTGTTTGGGAAGGAGGGAGGGTGCGATCGAGAATCGAGAGGGCCCGTTTGGCACTTAGTAATCCAATGCAATCTTGATGATTCTTGCACCCGGGGTGTAGTTATCTGTAACCGTAAAAAAAATTATGATGAGGTAAATTAGTTATTTATAAATATATATTAATTTTATTAAAATATTATTTTTAATTATTTATATTAAAATAAAGGTTATATAGTATCTAATATTCTGATCTTATTTTTCATATACTTCCAATATTTTAATTTTATTTATAGTATAATTTTATCCATAATCTTTTTAATTTGGTGTAATTTCATCTATAATTTTTTTAATTTAGTACAATTTTACATATAATCTTATTTCTCAAATACTAATAATTGCACTAAATTAAAAAGATTATAAGTGAATTTATAATAAATTATAAAAATTATAAATAAAATTATACCACAAATAAAATTAAGACATTAGACATATATAAAAAATAAAATTAATATATTATATGTTATATAATCCTTAAAATTATGTTATATAAAAATTTCATATGTAATGGATAATGATAGTTTTAAAAAAGAAATTGTAAATGTAAGAAAAAAAATGGCTTAGAATTAAAGTAAATTGATAATTAAATCTTATATTTAAAATAATAAGTATGTTACCTCCAAATAATACAATAATTTGGGAAATGACTCTTTTGTCTTTGTAAAAAAAATGGCCCCTCAATGGAAGAGGTCTCAAATAGAGAAAGGAAAAGATTAAGGGTGGCAAGTTTGTAGTGTTACACTAAAAAGCAAGCATCGTGTCTTTATACTAATAATGATGATAGAAAGAGTATTCTAAAATATTTTAATCTTTTCAAGAATATCGAACTTTTCTAGTAAAAAGCAAAACAAATTAATGGATGAAATATATTTTTTTATTCAAGAGGAACATTTTCAAGATAAGGTATATTAATTATTTTTTAACATTTCACAAAATTCCTTATAAATCGATACATAAAACCTTTTAAAAATATGCCTTATATAATAATAAACAGAGAAGGAATATACGAACTTCTAAATTTTTAATATAATGGAAAAAAAATTTAACGTATATTTGGCATTAGAGTTTTTACCATTACGAGCACCTTTTCAAAATTATATAATTGCTAGACACTTTAATGTTGATCTCACTCATAATTACATCTATTTTATTTTTATTTTTGGTAACATATTTGGAACTTATAAATATAATACTCCTCCAATTTTTAATACTCTCTTAATACTCAATACTCTAAGAACATTGAGTTTGCTGTGTAAAATTATATTATAAATTAAATTTTATATTAAAAAATTAAGCTAATAATTTTTAAGTTTTAAAGAGTGAATAAAAAAAATATTCTTCTGATCCTTAATATAAAATATAATTTATAATATAATTTATATTATAAATTAGATCTTATATTTAAGAATAGATGAATAGCTTTTAAAGAATCATTTTATATAAATTTTTGGTACCATGTTTTTGGAGCATGGGATCATTATTTTCTTACTTTTACAATTAAAAGTTTTTTCATATCATATCACAATAAGAAATTATAATATGAGAGTTATTTATCTAATTTAAGTAAATTCAAAAAATTGAATAAATTAATTAATTATAACAAATATAATTTTATCTTTTTAAAATATATATAACATTAGATAATATATCAATTTATAATTAGATAATTAATTTAAAAAAAAATAATAAATAAAAGATAAAATATGGAGATATTTTATTTAAAATTAAAAACTAATTTTCTAATTAGTTTATATATTTAGGATGGGAGAAGTAATAATTAAAAAAACTATAAAAAAAACCAAGAAATGTTATATTTTAAGAAAATATGTTTTTATTCATAAACATGTTAATATATATTTAACTTGTCTTTCCAGTTATTGATTTATGGGTCTGCCTACTAGGGATGTGCATGGGCGGGGCAGGGCAGGGTAACTCTTCTGCTCGATGCTCTGCCCGAAAAAATCTTGGGTTGCATTTTGCAACCCGATGCCTGGTCCTATCCAGTAAAAGCCCTAACTATTTCGGGTTAGGCGTAGATGGTCTGGGCATAGGTGAGCTTACATCCCAAATCATGATACTCTGCTCATATTGTGAAAAAATTTTCTCAAGAGCAGCTTTGTCCCAGAGGTCTACCTACAATGGGCAAAAACTAAATGATGTTATCTGCATACAATGTCATCTTCTAATATATCAAAATAACCAAAGACACTAATTAAGTTGGAAGAAAATGATAGAAACCCATCTTAACAATTAAGTTCTACCTTTTTAAAAGCACTGTGAAATTAAAATCTCAAATGCACTGGTCAATATTGGAGGGTATGTCTTTAAAATCTCTTCAGAGAAAAAGTTTAATCTAGGTAAAATCTAAGATACATTTGACCTTAAGAACAAGAAAAGAAAGAGAGACAAAAGAATCCACGTGATGAGAACCTAACTGTGCCAATGGGAAACCAATGAACCCGTCTCTAATCCACTTTGGTTGGGCAAGAATCAGCTATGAATGAATGCCTGCATTGATTTAATGATCAATCCAACTTTGAAATCATCGAAAAGAATGATCACTTACTGTGATGCTCCAAGGTTGATTGGCGTTTTTCTTTGGTTTGAGCAGCTATTATCTCCAAATCTTATTCTTCCAACACCATCATCCCCAAAACACATTGAGAAAGAATTTGAAGTGAGCCCTTCTTTAGCTAATATGCTTGGAACTGATATATTCTCCATACCAAGCCCAAACAAACCATTTGGTGCTGCGCTGGTCAAGAAGGAACCTGTTTGAACTTTACCACATCTGCAACAAATTGAACCACTGGCAGCTTTAACAAGAAAGAATCAAACACAAGCCATTGCAATGAAAATAACTTTTCATATCATCTTATAGAACTGATTTTGAATAAGGTCTTACAAAGTTATTTACCCAAAATTAATACGCGCCTCGACTATAAAACATGCAAGACTTGGTTTGGACACAAGATGTTAAAATAAGCAATATAAGTACATGTTGTTCATGTTAACACTGCCAAACTATATTATGTAAGTCCAAGGGACAGTAGACTCATATAAGCTGACGTTTTTATAGGGAAAGAATTATTATTAAAATTCATGAATTCATAACCACTTGAGCAGAATAAGTAACTGAATAGGTCAAATATGGCCTAGATGTAAAAAGAAGGTTAGATTTAATCCACAAAAAAGAAAAAGAAAAGAGAAAAGGTTAGTGCTGTTCAGTTTAAAACTTGGCCAAACTTGAGTTAATTGCAACGCGAATGAAGTCAACAAATTTGGTGCGACAGAACAAAATTATCGAAAGTCCCCTATTTAAACTAATTTAATCACAATAAAACAAGCTTGGATCCAGAACTGGAAGAAACGATTCGCACTCCAACAGTAGGACTAAGGCACAAGGTAATAAACTAATAATCTAGGAATACAGACAAAAAGATGAGACTCTGGGAATGGTATTTGCAAAGTAACTTCCTTAAACAAAAAAAATATTTATCTACCAGAAGCGCAGATAGCAGAAGCAGCGATTACAATGACCCAGCCCCAAATCCACAAATAGCAACAGGAATTAGGCTAATGATCCCTTCCCTCTAAATAGCGATATAAGAACAAATTAGTATTTGGTAAATATCTATTTTCACAATTTAAGAAAACGCATAAAGAAGAAGGAAATAACAAGAAGAAATGGACAAACCAGATGCAGAAGCAGATCTGAGAATGAAGAACAGAGAACAGAGAATGAGAAGAACTAGACGTTGAATGTCAGTGATGCGAACGGAAAATACTATCGTTGGAGACTTGTAGGTCGGAGAGGACGAGGGCGTGGAACTGTCGACTGGTGTCTGGTGGGAGTCGGAGGCGGAGAGGTGCACGCAACACAGTAAAGAGTGAACACGGCACTGGGCAAAATAGCAACTCCTCAGCTGATACCTGATGGTCGACTCGCAATCTCGCATTCCTTAGGGCAAAACAATTAGTTAAAAAAATATATACATATAATATATATTGAGTCGGGCCAAATAGGTAGGGTAGTATATCTTGCCCAGTGTCCTGTCCGACATTTGGCCTGGCCTGAAACAACCCATTCATACCTCGGGCGAATTTTTTTGGGTCGGGCAGGGCCATTTTTTCTCAGGTTCTGGCAGGCGAATTAGGCTCCCGGGCATCATACATACCCCTATCGCCTAGTGTAAAAAAAAATATTAGTTATATTATTTTTTTTAACAACATAGTTATCATTCTATTGAAGATATTCTTAATTAAGATACTATCAAATATTAAATATAATCACCTCTTATAATAAAAATTCAAACACTAATTTATTATATGAGAAATTAATTTTTTCTGTTAAATTCAAATTTTAGTGGGAATAACGGTTATATTATACTTGATCAAGGTAAGTCAAAATGGTTGATAATACTCTCTAGGACCCAGCCCAAAATGCTTTTGTTTTTTTCTATATCCAAATGCTTGTTATATAGAATTATAAATTAAACAAATATTTATAAGAGTTATATAATACTTAATATCTTGATTTTATTTTTTATATGTGTCAAGTATCCTAATATTATTTGTAGTATAATTTTACATATAATTTTATTTCTCAAAATCCAATAATTGTACCAAATTAAAAAAATTATGGGTGAAATTGTACCACACATAAAATTAAGATACTTGATGTATGTGAGAATAAGATTAGGATATTAGATGATATATAACCCTATTTATAATTATATAGGACTCTTTCGGTCATTACACTATTAGAAAAAAGCTGTACAATGACAATTAAAAGTAACTTTTTACGACAGCTTTAACTTTTTTAGCGAGATTGATATATGAGTCACTAATATATCACTCTAGTCATTAATATACTTTTTCAATGATATTGAAAAAGTCAAATAAATTAGTTAATTATTCTTAATATAAGAGTTAATTGATTAATTTGGGTAGATTAATGATATATTATACGAATTTATTTTGAGGGCTATATTTGATCATTAATTAACTGATTTATTTGACTTTTTTAATTATCTAATAAAAGTTAAATAACTTTTATATTAAGAATAAGAGGAATATGTAAAAAATTTGCCCAATAATGTGTCTATTGGAATGAAACCAATTGGGTTGGCCAGGGTGAAACTAATTTTCTTTCCGTTGATCCATGTAAAATTTCCGTCCTTCATTTATCTTGTTTAGACTTGTTGCATCAGGTTAATTTGTCTTTTATGGACACTGTAAAACTGTCATATTTTAGATATCATTTTATCTTACTTGAGAAAGGAAATTAGGTTGGCCGGATTGAAACTTGGGGAATAGAATAATACGCACATAATGAGATTGCTGTATCACGTCTTCATTCATTAGCGTCTGCCATTCAACGTGGCCATATGTGCTGAAGGCTCCTTCCTCCATCAAATCCTTTCGTGGTTCTCACTAGGATCACTTCACCCCAGCCTGACAAGTGTCCTCAAACGTGTCATGAAGCAAGCACACGTGTTTGCCCCACATTCACCATGAAATGTTATAAATACATATCCTAAACCTCTCCCCAGACACAACCAATCTTTCTCGAGCTTCATCACTCATAACAGGCACAGAGAATTTCTAACATCAAACAGACACAAAAATGTCGTCCCATGAACAGAGCTTCAGAGCTGGTGAAACCAAAGGCCGAACTCAGGTAATTATCAATCCATCCACCTTTGCTCCTCTACGTGATTAAATTCTCAGCAATAGCTTCACACTATATAATTAGTGTTTGAAGAAAATTATAGACTAAATTACACCTAACTCCTTTAAACTCTTTTATGATTAGTTTGCTTCATTATTCATTCCCATACAGTCTGCATAAATCCAAGTTTGAGAGTTTTATATACAAAAAAACAAAAAGTTTAAGGGGATATAATTGATAGTTGAAGACTATCAGCACAAATATGAAAGTTCAGGGTTTATAGTGTATAGAGTTTCTAAAGATTGTTTTTAATATTTGAATTTATGACGTTTAATTTATATGGCAGTAACATTACTGCATGCTGTGCTAAAATTTAGGGAGGTTTAAAATTTAAATATTAATATAGTCATTTGTACATAGTTCAATTAAATTTTTTTTATCTTAAATATATTATATCAATCCATTTTATTTTTTAAAATTATAATTTTTTTTAAAATATTCTTATATAAATTATACATATTAAGAAAAAAATTTTAAGAGAGTTTCTATTAAAAGTAATTAAAATACACATGATTAAAAAAATATTTTAAATAAATTAACACATAATTATTATAAATAATTAATTTAACTAACCTATTTAATCTATCTAAATTAGTTAAATAGATGTTATATTAAGGATATGATTAGTTAAGTAGATGTTATAGGAGGTAGTACTAGGGTGAGACTCACTTGTTTGTGTTGGGGGCACAGGAAAAAGCCAGCCAGGCTATGGGCAATATTGGGGAGAAGGCCCAACAGGCAAAGGAGAAGGCTGCGGGTACGGCCCAAGTAGTAAAGGATAAGGCCCAGAATGCGGCCCAGAGTGGAAGGGAGAAGGCCCGAGAGACGGGTGGAGCAGCTAATGAGAGGACATGGGAGACGGCCCAGTCAGGAAAGGATAACAGTGAAGGGTTCATGCAGCAGGCAGGGGAGAAGGTGAGGGGAATGGCACAGAGTGCCACTGACACAGTGAAGAACACATTTGGCATGGCCCACAACGATGAAGATGAAGACTTGCCTTCCAACCGTTCTAGAAACTTCTAGAAGTTGTTGTGAATGTGAAGTGATTTCCTCGTATGTAATGTCGTAATGCTTTTTCAACTTTCTGTCTCAAGTTTCAACTATGTTGTAGTGTTGTGTCTCATGATCAATGTGTAATGTCAGTTTCCTTTGTGTAGTTTGTGTTACCAAGAGCTTCCTTGCTTCATTTCACTTTTCTCCAACCGAAAAAATGGGTAATTCAATCTCCAACTGAGATGAAGGGGGTTGTGAGGAAGAAGAAATTTGAAATTCGAAAGGAATGGAGAGAAAACAAAACAACTTTATCTTGCAGAGTCCAATGCGGGCTAATATTGTTCTTATGGACATTAATAGTTTATTTACTGGTAATAAAAACTAGAAACTTTATTTACTGCCACCATGCATTCAAAGTAAACCTCATAGATAAGGAGAGGCCAAGCCTCTGTATTGTTACAATAATCAAAACTTAAAAGGGAAAACAAAAAAGAACGTTCTAATAGTACTACTAGGTAATTAAATAAAAATATAATAACCCCCAAAACAAACACATTCAGAAAATTAAATCTCCTATACCCTATTTACTCATTAACCCTCCTCCACTCATGAATCTACCTACTCCTTCTTTTCTTCTTCCTCCATATCCCAAACTGATACTGAAACAAACATGCCATTTATGAGGTTCCATCAAGCCCTAGCCTTGAGTTAAGCCAATTACAGACCTCATCCATCTCTCTAGGAACTGTGTAATGACCAAGACTGCACACAGATGCCAAACCAAAATGGTGAGACCATTGTTTTTTTTAATTGATCAGTTCAGATTTGATGATTAATGCCAAAAAGGAGAACTCACCCATCATAGTACTTGAATGTAATGTATCGAAATCCGGCTGAACTTAGGCATTGGGCTGATTTCTCTCCATATTTGTACTGCACTACATCATCATCTGCAGAAGTTAATTCAAGTTAGGCTTGTTTGAATTAGAATTTTACTGGTTCTGTAATAAATATTGACTCTAAGGGCGACTTCAGCACAAGAGTTATGCAGATACTTACTGTTTCCATGGCACAGCAAAATGGGTAATGAAGCAGCTCTCCTTCTGGCTTCATGTGACACTTCAATCCTGTTCCTCAGACTCCTACATAATGTAACTCACTGTTTAGCAGATGATGATTGCAAAAAATGAGCCTAAAAGATCATACAATTTAGGAAATATTAATCTTTTGGTCCCTATAGTTTTAACTCGGTTGTAACTTAGTCCTTAAACTTTGACTTGATATAACTCAATCACTATAATTTTGATTCAGTTGAAACTTTGTTCTTGAACTTTGAAAGGGATTAAAGTTTTATATGGTCCAAACTATAGGGATTGGGTTGCAATAACTCAAGTTTAAGGACTGAGTTTCAACCGAGTCAAAACTATATGATCTGAGTTGCACCGAGTCAAAATTTAAGGAATGAGTTACAATTGAGTTAAAACTATCAGGACCAAAAGATTAATTTTTCCTGCAATTTAAATGCTATCATATATACCTGGATCCTGGAAGCCAGCCACTTAGTCCAACAATTGCTCTAATGTTGAGAGGATATTGTAATCCATTTGAATACCTACCCATAGCAAAACAAGTAGCAGAATATAAGGCTGTTGCTGCACCCATGCTGAAGCCTCCGATCCCAACTTTCACTGTCACAATTAAAAAAAAAACTGATATCAACACTGAATCTATAAAGAGCAGACTGAAAAAGGTTATATAACTTAATCTGTATGGTTTCATCACTTATTCCCACTCCTATTTCTTTACCCAGAAAGATGGTTATAGATAAAGTAAAAGGTATATTCTGTGAAAATGTAAAACTATTAAAGTGATAAGTGATGATCCCAGAAAGTTACCGTCAGCTGGCTCTGTTGACAACAAGTTGGCAATATGTGCAGCTGAGGCATCTAAGCCTTCCCAATCATCTGGACCTTCCTCTGAGAGTTCTCCAACATCAAACCCTGATTAATATTAAATTTACAGATTAAATCATTTCACCGTTGGTAAAGTACTAGTTACATAGTGTGATTAAATCAACATGAGCAGGAAGATAAGAAGGGTTTGGTATTTTACATGCAGTGCAAGGAAAACCGCCAAGTATTGCTACAGGACGGGTCGGAGCGGTAGGGCAAATCCATTTTATCTGCATAATATCAGATCATGAGAAACACAATATGATAGCTTTATCAAAAATATTATTTGCAGGAGATGAGAATATGTGTTTAGAACAGCAAGTTAGATAAGCTCAGACTAAGTTAAAGCATAGAAATTCTTACATTTGGGAGTGGAAGGGATTCCAGGAGTTGAGATGAGCTGCAAAGAAACAAACAAAGGCAGAAAATCATAATCTCTGGATAGCTGCAAAACTTGAGTCATTTACCAAGAACTTGACAAAATCATCGATATTCCCAGAGGAAGAAGAAGAAGAAGAAGCAATTTTAGCTTTTTTGAATGTCTTGTTGTCCATCATAACTAAACCAAGCATTAAAATGTTCAAATTCAAGAAGTTATTTGTGATCACAGTAGACTAAGAGAATAATTCTGGAATGGAATAGGTTGATGAGGTTCTTCAGTAAAAAAAGTCATGCCTAGTTGCTCAATGGAGTGGAGAAGCATGAGTATGTGGTCCCCAACTGAGAACTTAGTATATACTCTTAGAAATAGAACATCCAGCAAATAAAATCAGATTATATATACCAGTTCACAATATATATATATACCAGTTCACAATATATGTGTGTGTATATATATATACCACAACTTTCTCCCACAGAATTTGTTCCATCTAGAATCTGAGCAGCAAGAGACAAAACATTAAACATAGGAAAAACCCAAATTTGGAACCTGTCAAAGATTTTCACATTCTTCTCACAAAAGTTTTATCATTCATGTACAAGTCATGTACTTGGTGCAAAGAAAGAGGCAATACACACAAGAGCAAGAATATAATCAACCTTTTTCATTGGAAGAGAAGAAGTGAGTGCTAGATACTGAGCATAAATTTATTTTCATCCCTCACATACTGTGATGACCATAAATAAGAAGGATGACAGATTAAAAAATATAACAAAAAACTAAAGATTGAAAAATAAATAACGTTTAGGAGAATGAATGTCTGATAGTTAAGATAATGTGAGGAAGACATATAATCTATACCTTAAACCATTATCACCAAGACCATGCAGCCAAACAATAGTAGCTTGGTGTTTTCCTTTGGGCCTCACCACATGCGTCTTCCCAAACTCAAAACTTCTTCTAGCAGTTCTACTACCTGCAAGTTTTGAAGCCAGAAAAGCTACAGATCAGTGACTTTTATGTGAACTTTAAAGATAGCTTGTAGAGCTTGAAAGGGAAACATAAAGACCATCCCCTAAACAGAGGAAAAGATGGAGTTATCTAACACAGTACATGAAACAAACAGTTAGAAGCCAAGAAAGTGAGGAACAAACCAGAGCCCATTTGAGAATGTGCATAGCTCATTTTGCCTCTTGCAAAGTGCTGGAAGCCCCCCAGCTAGGTATTTGCAATGAAGATGAAGAATGGTGATGTCCCTTTATACAGAACGTGTGTGAATATGGAAGCTATGTGTATGTGTGTATTGATACTGTACCTAAAACCGCCTAGAAGAGCCTCTGTGAAAAGGAGAGGTAAAGATAGAGACAAAAGCAGAAAGCCTTTATAAGAGAATCCTAGCAGAGAAGAGCCATTCATGCACTCATAAGCTTCCCAGCTAGGAGAGAGGTCTCTCTCTCTCTCTCACTCTCCTCTCTCTCTCTGAGTACTCACACAAAGAGAGGAATCTATGCTGAGGGCAGTGGCCAGAACGTAAAGCAAACCCCAAGAGACAGCTACTGAAGAATATTACTGAAAACAAGAAAGAATAACCTACGTTTGCTATAAAAGAAAAATATTTATGCATATATTTTTTCCTAGCTACCTACAATCATTTGTTTATACATTTCTTCATGATTGATGGATGCCCATTAACCTCAAACATAAAAAAAGAAAAAAAAGTTTTAATTTTTAAGAACAAAAGGGAACTCATTCCTACAGAACAAAATAAATTAAACTTGTGATTGTTGGAAAGCGATCAAAAAAAGTTGGCATGTTCTAGGAATTTCCTCATGATTTCTTTAGTTTGATAAATGAGATAACAATTAATAAGCTCTCTCTCTCTCAGTAACCTGGATTTCCATTTTAGAATTGACAAGAAGAAAGCGTGTAAGCTTTTCACTCTAACTTTACTCTCTCTCTTGCTTTCTTGCTTGCCACTTAGCTCATTTCTCAAACCCCACTATGAGAAAAGTTTCGTTTGTTCATACTCACGAGAAACTACATATAAGTACAAATGCCAGGCCTCCTCCTAAACATAGCGACAAAGAAAAAGAAAAAAAATGAAAACTTTAAATAAACCCAACACTTGATGTGAAACATAACGGCTAAATATTATTATATTTCATGAAGATAATTTTATTTTGGAATCTCAAGAAGCATATATAGCAAAACTCCATTATTTATGAAATCAGTATTCTAATTTCTTAGCAGATAGCTGCACAGCTTTTCTGATATGATGTCTGCTAGATATGGCTTTAGTGGACTCCAACTTGAATATATCCCACTGCCCATCTTCTCTTTATTATTATTTGATGTATTATATAAATTCCCTATTTTGGTGTCCCCAAGTTGTGCAAATATTTGCTTGCTTTGATTCTAGCAGTAATATAGCCATTATTCTCTAATTTTTATGATAAAAGTGAAAAAGGCCTACATCCCACGTAGAAGCCTCAAGAAGATAACATTTAGAAGAGGCAACAGATTTTAACGAATCTGCAGAACATTTTTTTTTACTTTAAAAACTTATAAATTTTAAAGAGATATATAATGTAAAAAGTCATTTCCTCTCTTTACTTGTTAAATTAAAGTTACCAAAAAAAACAACAACAGTTTCAGATAATTCAGAATCACTGAAATAAAGGGAATGAGTCCATTTCATTTGTGCACCTCTATGCATCAGCTGAACTATTTTTTGCAGATTGCTTGGAAACTTCAAAATGGTTTATACGCTTTATCTTTATATATATATATATAAACTTTTGGAAACATTATTCACAGAGCCATGAACAATATAGCTTTCTATCTAGAGCTTGGTGCAGTGCATAGCCAAAATTTAGATGCAATAAATTTAATTTCTTCAGCTTAAAAAATTATTTCATTTTCAGTGCTTTTTCTTAGTTTTGCAATTTAGGTTTTTTCCCCACTGTTAGGTGATTAAGGAATGATGATCATATTTAAGACTCTAACATGAGAGAAAGGTCCCATTTGAAGTAAAGTGAAAAACAATTACTTTCTTTCAGATTATTCTCTCAAATAATGACAAGCTCTAATAATGTTGTTTTTGAAACCTAAAAGCATTTGTCATGATTATTGTAAGAGGTCCTACTTAGAAACCAGAGAAAAGCATGATGTTTTGAAGCTTTTGATGATTAGATGAAATCTTAATAGTATAATATAAACACTCGTTGATATCGAAACATAGATTAATGTGAGATTAGCGATAAAAATAATGGGAAAGTTGAAAAAAGGATGGTTCTTTTAAGAGTGAAGATTTTTGGGAGATTTCAATGTATCTACTTGCATAAAAAGATGTAAGAATTTAGGGTTTAGTTCTTTAATAAGACAGAACAAAAGCAGCCATGAGTATTATTATTATTATTACAAGGTTGACTTAATTCGCTTGAGACATGTGGGGTGAAGTGGCGAGTTTTGATTGGTTGACCAAGTTAATAGTGGTTTAAGCATCTAATTAAGGTCGAAAACAGGGGTAATAAAGGAGAAGTTAAGATAACTTTAGGGTTTTGTCTACCGCTTTGATGCTCCACAATGAATATGTATGGAGAAAGAATATATATAGCTCCAAGATAAGTCACACCATTGCATCAGTACAGATAGGTGCGTTTCTTTTAGCTCTCTCTCTCTCTCTCTCTATATATATACATATATATATATCCCTCTTGGTGACAAAAAAGAGATAAATTTATAGTTAAGTGGAGATTAGTTAAAATAAATAAATTAGCTAAAAAGCTAATTCAGGTTGACGTGAGTGAAGTAAAAAATATTTTTTAGACAGCCTTTTTTTAAACTGTAAACTATGGAGACAGTTTAAAAAATGCCACACTGTGGCATTTTTTTATAAATATCAACAAATTGTTTAAAAAGTATTCTTTTAGACCGATTTCCCAGAGCAACCGGTCTAAACATATTAAAAGTAATTAAAAAATTACAATTTTATTAAAAATAATTATAAAAGACCATTTTATTAATAATTATATAGATAGAACAATATATATAAAATTACAATTTTTTCGTATAAAAATTATAATTTTCAATATATCATTGTGCATACATATACGTAATGGAGTATTATTATTGCAGGCCAAAAGAAAATAAATATTTTAGTCTGCATTAAGCTGTCATGCACACTATAAATGATATTATGTTTTCATAATAAGAAAGAAATTCACCATTCTTGATAGGGAATTTATCTTGATCCTTAAACTTTTGTGTGTGTCTTTTATATATATATATATATACATACATATATTATATTATATATTATAGACATTTTTGAACTATAACATGGTTCTAATTAACTTGAGCTTTATGTAATTATTAATTAACGAACTTAATTGATTAAAAAGTTTTGGATAGAGCAATCCGCTCCATCTCCCTTTTAAAAACAAGTAATGACTTTAAAAATATTGAGATTATATTTTGATGGGACACATCTTAAATAAATTTTAGTCACTTTGACAAGACATTTATTTTAGTAAGAATATAATTTTAAGGTTTAGAGAGGATATCTATATTAAGATGAGTGGTTAAAAATCCTAAAACTAGATATTTTATAATATGATCTAAAAAATAATATAAAAAAATAGAGTTATATTTTATATATTATTTTCCAAATGTAAATATGAGAGTATCAGTTATAAATTAAAAATTCATAAATATTTAAATAAATATATGCAACTCATATTTTTATAAAAGTTTTTGAAATCTAACTATCATTACATTGATGATACTTGCATGAACACAGTTCCTACACTCTAAGAACAAGAAATGGGGGAAAATTTAATTAATAGTGATAGAAATCAAAGATGAGAAATTTGTACGTGTATTAATGATCACCTTTCGTAAATCTGTGATAAATATATAATCATTACAAATTGACATCAAATGGTTAAAATACAAGCGATTATAATTTTATCAAAGAATCTAATAATAAAAAAGTTAGATTCAGTTGAATTTATTTGGTTTGAAAAAGAAGGCATAAGCTTGTTGAAATATTTTGTTTTTATTCTTGGAGTTGGACGTTGCATTACTAGACAATAATTATTGAACTTTATGAATACGACAATAATTATTAAAATCAATAAAAAAAATTAAAAAAATCCAATCATTATGAGTTGAGCAAACTGCTATAAAGCAGAATTAATTTGATAATTGCTACCAAAAGTTTCAAAATTGTTTTGATGTTAGGTTTGATCTATCTATCATTACATAGCATATTTAAACTCATCATTTAAAGTCAAACACAAATGATGAAGCACTTTGAACTCATACATATATTGTACTTTATGTTTCATAATCAAATTCTAATAAAAAAAATCTTTTTTTTTTTTATTTTGCTTATGCATGTTTGCTCTTTTTACTGGAGGTGGGCTCATGATTTGGTAGGAGGATGATTATATGATTTATAAATCATACAACTCTTTATAGATTTTATATTATAGATAGAAATAGATATATAAATAGAGCTGATAAAATGGGGCGGGCTCAAGCTACACAACCCTCTACCCCCAGCCTGCCAACCCATTTATTTAATTTATTAATATTATTATTTACTTTATTCAGATATTATTTTAAATATTTATATTATCGAATACTAATAAAAATAATTATTTATTTGTTGATATGTATTGATATATTATAATTCATTAATATTATATTGTTAATATTTATTTAGATTTATAATTATAAAATTTGATATTTTTTTTATAATAATAGGCATTTTTAAAAATATGACATTAACAATTTTTTTTATTATATTAATATGACATTATGAATTTCTGATTAATATTTTAAAAATTTAGAAATAATTTTTTAAATAATATTAAAAAACTATTTTTTTAAAAAAGATGGTCCGCTAGCCCACCACTTAAGCGGGGCGAGGCCAACCCATTTCGTTGCGGGCTACACAACCTGCCTCGCTCAACCCAAGGGTTATGACGAACAGACCTATTTTTCATCTCTACATATAAATATATATTTCAAAACTAACTTATTTTACACTATGATAATTTTTTAAGAAAGGTTAACAAATTTATTAACTAAAAATTCATATACATTAAAGAAAAGCCCCAATGGAGATATCTTTTTATTTAGGTCCTCTAATCTTTTTTCTTTTTATTAAGTTATTATAGTTTCACTTTATTTCAATTAAATCTCTTTAGTCTTTTTTTTTATTAGTCACTTAAAACTGTAAAGGCCTAATTAAAAATTAGGTAAAACTATAAATATCTAATAAAAAAATTATACAAACCCAATTAAAATTAGATAAAATTACATAGACTTGCAAATTAATTTTTCATATACACACACACAAGAGAAGGCACATTAAACATGTAAGGAAGAAAATGGGATTCATGTAGAAGGAATATTGGTTGGTTAGCTTAATAGGTTTTTACATTTTTGTCTTTCTCTATTATTTCAATCTGAAAAGAGAGTGACCACTACCTTTTTAAAAAAATTTAATTTCATTATTGGAAAGATTGGGACATCATCTCTTTGAATCTATTCTATTCTCATTCCATTTACTTGATTTAGATTTTATTAGAATCATATTGCACTTCAAGGGCTCAGAATATATATATATATGTGTGTGTGTGTGTCACTTCAGCATATTTCAGTGCATTATTTTTTTAACACTTCATTTTGTTACTTTTTTGGAGAAAAGAATGTGAGGCAGTGATGTTGGAGGGCTTTTTATTCTTCCCTTTTCTATTCTTTTTCTGGACAGGAGGAGAAAATTAATGTGTTCCACGTATTTTGTTTAGCCTTTTTTATTTTCCATATATGTTCATCTGAAATAAATACATTGCCCGTCCCATCAACTATTTTTTTTAAATAAAGTATTTTCGTTGTCATTTTAATAATATATATTTTTTCTCAACATGGCACGTTTTATGTTGGATTATTAATTTATCATATTTTTTCCGTTCAAATTTTTTTATCATATTTTTGTTAAAAGTTTCTCTATAAATTTTATCTCCGTCCTAAATATAGGAACTAGTTAAGAGATTTTTATTTTGATCCTAAATTCATGTTATCTTTTATTTTTATTTAACTAACTTATAAACAGATATATAATCTAATATTATATAAAAATATTTTAAGAGTCATTTATTATAATTAGATAACTCATCTAACTTAATCTATTTAAATGACTAATATATTAATATTCACGTGCTTATTGTGTTTCTATAATATATAGAAGGTGGAACTGATGCCCTGTTAATTATTTTTATGCTATAATATTTGGTATATATATGTATGTATATGTAAAAAATTATTAAATTTATTTCCCTCAAATAAAGTGTATTTTTTATACGCATACTTCTTGTGTTTCTTTTTCGCTTCTCAAAATATGATTCATGCTTTTAAATATAGATAAAAGTTTTAAAAACATTATTTTAAATAAATTTAATTATTTAACCACCTCTTATTAATTTTGATGAAGTAATTAAAAGTAGCTTATAGTAAGAATTAAGAACAAAAAAAGGCCAAGCAACTACATGTTTATACGAAGATTAGCATAAACATTATTTGTTATAAATCGAGGGAGGTTAAGAATAGATAATTTTTTTGCATATGAAGCATATATTCTTGATAAAATTTTATTAAAAATCAAAACCATCGTTAGTCACATTTTAAATAATTTTAATATTTATAGATTTCTTTTATAAAACTTTTTTATTCATAGGAGGTCATTATAATTTAAGTTATCGATTTAATCTATAATAATTTAATTTACTTTTGTAATCACGATATTCTTCCACTATTTTAAGTAAAACATCTAATAAACTCTATAGTTACCTTACTCTTTCTTAACAAAACAAAAACAAAAAAAGAACAAGGGGAGTACACGAGTTTGGAAACAAACTTATAATCTTATAATCTTATTCTCGTGACTCTTGTACCCGACCTAGGCCTAATTCCATGTCTAGCCCCAAAAAGAAAATTATGTTGGGCCACCAAGTCCACCTAACAATCTTTTTTAAGCGGCCCCATTTCGTCAAAACAGTTACTTCCACGAGACTTGGCTAATCGCTCCGAGTTAGACTGAAAGAACTTATCACTCCAAAAGTATTTTATTATTCGTCCATAAAAAAATGTAAATCCATATAATTACTCCTTTTTTATATTGAAAAAAATTACGCATGAAAAATGAAAATAATCCATGTGAATATTACGCTAACGGCTTCACTTGAAAATGATTCGTCGACTAGACGATCCCTTTCGCACGTTTCGTAATTTAGGGGACAAGCGGCTGAATTGAAATGGAAATATGAGTTGCTATCAAATTATTTGGCACCAAACAAATGATCATCTAATACTGACCTGATAGCACCAGCAAATGAGCAGGCCCTGTGTCTCAATAATCACAGAAAGAATCTCTCCCAAAAGTTGAAACAACAGTGGGTAATGGTATAGACGAATCAAAAACACAAAAAGCCTCATGATCTTTAAAAGGCTTCAAAATATGCTAAACATTGTCTCTCCATCGTTCCAGAATTTATTCCAGAAGGAAACTTGCAGAATGATATCAATGGTGGTGTTCATTGTCTTCGTCATCGCCATGACCATCAGGTGGCCCACCGGGTCCCACCACTTCAAGCTGTTTAAATACGAAGTAGAATAATTAATGCCATTATGTAGTTGAGCCCCATTATAAAAACAATTAATTGATAATCCCATTAGAATTCTGAACCGACAACAATATTTTTGCCAATCATCCTCAAATATAGAACCTCAATCTTCTGTCTCCCTCGTTTAATTTTTTTTTGGGTGAATTACCCCAAAAATTTCAGTTTTTCTCACCCATTTTGTCTTCCACATTTAATGCTCTAATTAAAAGAGAAGTACTTTAGGAAAAGTAACATTTTTTTACACAATATTAACAAATAACCAACTTAACCAATTTTCTTAATCTCCATAAATTAGTTAACTATATCTTATATTTAAAACTTGAGTGAGTATGACATGGATTTTGGTACCACAAGAGTTCCAAGTGGTAATCGACATAAAAGAAAAAGAACTTGAATGATACTCTACTAGTACAAGCCAGGCAAGCAGATTGTGGAGACACTTAGTCAAAAGGACTCAAAGCGTCAAAAGACTTTACAGGAGCAGCCTAAGTTAGTTAACCTCAAGATAACCAGTGGCCCTTGGCATTTGACACTCAGGGAGACATTTTGTTGTTGCAAAGAAAAAAGATTCCCTTTTCCCTTGCACAAAACTCAAAAAGTTGAGACATATAACGTCTATGATACTCCTCTTATCATTACTTAACAGTAACTGTCTCTTTTTATTTTTCATTCAGGGGCAAAAAAGACATTTGTCACCTATAAATTCATTTATTTTCATCTTGTTCCATTCAATATATTGAATGTAGACAAGTGCAAGTTAGTTAGCAAACAAATAGGTATTTTTAACCTATACTCAACTCCAAAATGTCATCAGGTATAAGATTAAAAGATATGGTATATGACAATCCAACTTACCACAAAATACTGTGAGCAAACTGGACATTCATGAGGCTTGCCTTTTTCCAGCCAAAACCAGACGACATCGTGCTCATCCTCTGCAGACAAGACAAGTTGTTCACCCCAATGCTATTACCAGATTATGCCATTTATCATCAACTAGTGAATGGACACATGAATAAAGATAAGAATCACCTACCGCCTTCGCCTCCTGGGCATCCAACTATTCTTTTGTCATAGTAAGACTTGATAACAGCAGGTGCTTCCTATGAAACAAAGCAAGTGATGAATAAAGATAATGATGAAACATATTTCAAGTTAAATTTAACAAGTCAAAATGTAAATCTGAAGCCAACATAAAACTGAAAGCAAAATTTCCACTTTTAGCAAAGAAAGAAACAGGAATTTCAGAATTTCACAATAGACATATCCGTTTGTCAAATGAAAATGATAAGAAGCCAAACTATGCCTGGATAATCTCACAAGTCAGAACCTATACCTATCCGATAGGCAATGAAATAAGGCCTGGCATCAAATCCCTTAGTAAGAGGGGTTAAGAGAAATTTTCTCTCTTATATTTATGCCACAAAGAGCCAATTCTATGGTTAGTCTATAACACTTGATTGGCATTCCAGTCTCGTGATTACTCTTAATCTTCCACAACAAAGCACATAGAAGTGATACAGCATTGCCATTAATCAGATAGACTTGCACATAATTACTATGACACCCATGGAAAGCTATAATACAACATTTATATCATCATGCTCATTACTTGTCATCAGCAAAGTGCAATGCTGATAGGAAATTTCTCCTAATGAAGGCCACGAATGTCATTCTTAGCAACAAAATTTAAAACATATCTAGATGATAGGATAAAAAAGAATTTATATTTAGATATATGCATCAATGGTTTCACACTTCATAGGTGCCATTTGTACTCTTAAGCACATATTGATATAAACAGATAAGAAGAATTTCCAATGATAAAGTAGTATTCAAAGTCAGTTAATTGAATATATTCAGAATGGACAGGCTCAAGAAATATTTATATCTAAATGCACGCATCAATGGTTTCACAATACCATGCTACCATTGTGCACATTTATCATATATTAATAAAAACAAATTAATACAAACACAGATATAATAATTTACAAATAGTCGGGCTCTCCAGTTAGGAGTATCCTAATTTGCATGGAAACAGAAGATTAAAATGCCATGTATAAGGATTCTCCTAACTGAAGAAGGTGCAATACAGGCTTCAGAAACTACAGTGCCCCTAAATAGCTTTTGAGAATTTTTTTGTTTTTTTGGCCAAATAGCTTTTGAGAAAGAATCCAACATTGGATTATCACCTAACATTGGAGAATTGATAGAGATGAGAACCATAAGATGAATCCAACATTTAATTGAAAATTTAATGCATCTCATTAGAAAGGTTCAGTGATACAAACATCACATGCATTTCCCAAGATGAAACTACTAATTAAGATTAGTTGTGAGGAGATAATAGGAAAGAGAAAAGAAAAAAAGATATTAAAAACCTAAATCAATCATTCCTCCAAATATATAGGAAATGACAAGGTTAAAGATTCAATACACAACGTTATAAGAATCCATAGTATTATTTACTTTTTCATAATTTCTTTTGGGTACAAAGTCAGTGGCATGGCCAACAAGCTACAATAAAATAAGAACAGCGGTTTATAATAAATGCTGAATACTACTAACCTTTGTCCCAAAAGGACCTTCGGGATAGTCTATATCGTCAAGCTTCCTTCCCTAATCAAAGCAGACAGATAAAAAGGGAGAATCATCGCTCAAAAGTTTAAACACCAAAGGTAATTCTACATAGAAACTGGCCATCGAATCGAATATATTAATAAATCCAGGGACACAAAACCCAACTGCCCCATGAAATTATAAGTTATAACCAACGTTTGAACCATTTACTGAGTATCGAGCAAGCAAACCATAAACAGAGACGTCATTTGAAAGAGAATGGGAAAGAGCCGGGAAGAGAGTCACCTCAAGCTCGGCCTCAAGCTCCTCGCGCTCATGCCCAGTAGCTATAGGCATTACATCCTCAACCTTCTTTTTAACCACATTATCCCCTATGAATCCAAGAATATCACATCACGTAAATATGGAATTAAGAAATGGAGAAAAAACCCAATCGAGAAAAAAAATTGAACGGCGGGAATGCTCACCAGACTCGGTGTTGAAGTGGCGGCTGAGAAAATAGGACGATGGATATAGAAGATAAGAATTGTTGAGAGTGAATCGGGCGGCGATGGGGGAAGATCGGGAAGGAGATGCAGAGAATGTAGCTAGGGATTTGAGGTGAGAAGAGACAAGTCTCCGCCACATGGTTTAGATGTAAAGTTGAAGAACCCTGAATTAGGGTTACTGATCTCAGGTCACGCCCTGCGAAGTGGTTGGAAGACGGAGATTGAAGACAGTGCAGAAATGGAGGCCGCGATTCTACTTTGGGGAGCAAAAAAATGGTGGCGACGATACTCCCTGGAAGAGAAGGGTAGTAGTGTGTGCGCGTGTGAGCACTCGCGAAGGGCTCGGTGCTGGCGTTGACTCGCACGTGAGAAAGGTTGACAAATTGTGTGAGTTTATTGTTTTATTTTTTAAAAAAAATCATCATATAAGATATATTCAAATTATATATTTTAAGAAAATATTATATGAAAATTGACATAAAATTGGATTTAATAGCAAGAGACCAATATAACTTAAGTAAATTCTTGAATTTGAGCATTATAATTAAATTGGAGAAAAAAAATTATATCAGGATAATTTTTAATTGGTCAATATTACTCGATATCAAATATTTTATCAAGAAAAAAAATTAAAAATGATAAAAAATATACTTATTTGTTTAGGATTAAATGTCATTATATGCATTTTAGTTGTTCTTTTGGGCCTATCATTTAATTTAGCTTTGTACTACTAATAATGGTTTTGTCATTAATGTTGATATATTGACTTTTCTAGTTTAAAATAATGGTCAATGCAATATACGTCTGCTTGCATATTATTGGGCATATATATACATGTGGTATGAGAATAGATGGCACGATCGGTTTGAATGTTTTGGTTCGTTAATGTGGTATTAAGTTAATTAAAAGCTCATTGGGAGAGCTTTGCCATCCTCCTTTTGGTTTTATCTGATGATAGGACCAAAATTAATTAGAATGAAACGTAGCTTTTGAATGCTAAATGGGCGCATCATGAGCGATATAGAAAATGAAGAAGAAATAATAGAAATTTATAATAGAATGTGCAGAAGAAAAAAGAAAACAGAACTTGAAGAACAAATTGCTGATGAACAAATCCATGACCCTTAATGCATTTATTACAAGAATACATATAAAACTTAAAAACTCACACAAAAGTCACACACTTCTCCTGGTTCTATTATTACAAGAATTCTGTAAAAGACTATAACTAGTATATATCATAAGCTAATTGATATACCTTTGACAGTGCACCAGCTCAGAATTCACAGTCGATCCAATCAAAGATGTCTCAGATAACGAACACTCAACAATTTAACATCATCAATAATAGGTCCACAAAGCGAGCCATCAGTCTTCATGCTGTAAAATGTACTAAAGAACGTGATGCGAGTGCGAGGCGACACTGCTTTAAACCGAAGCTTGCCTCTTATGAATCCTCCTTTTCCCTTAGAAACATAAGAAACCTTCACAGTTTCTTTGCCTGCAAATGCCTCCACAGTCATGGAACCTTCACAAGAGTTGTTAGCATCACCCACAGCAAATGACAGATCATAAGTCTTCCCAATTTGAGTTCTCACAATTTGTGCAATGGCACTCTCTCTTCCTGCAACAAATTCAATGGCTCTTTTGCCCTTTGGCACAAAGAAGTGATCAAAATCAATATACTTTACCGATTTGAGAGACTCTATTATCCATCCTGGTAATGGGCTATGAGGATCATCCATGTTGGGTGGGATCAACACCCCACAATTTGTTGTGTTTGGGAATACATATGGACCGTCCTCAAAGTCTCCATTTTTCACCAAATTCTCTTAAACACACAATGCAAAACAGATAATTTAGTTAACTATGGTTATTAGAAACCGGTGTTTATTGAAAGAATGAGACTTAGAATTGATTTAGTCAAGTGTTTGTTATCAAATCATTTAAAAAAAATTTGTGAAAAGTCCTTATTTAGAAATTTTATTAGCTAAAATGATCTAATATATTTTTATATACAAAAAGTATAAATACTCTAGAGAATTTCATTCGCAAAAAATATTGGTACATGAAATTAGATTATCCTAGTCAATAAAATTTTAAAAAAGAGACCATTTAACTGATTTTGAGGAAATCAAAGTGCAACTTGTACTAAATTTTAACTGTGAAGATGCAAATATACAAGTTTTTGGGCATGGAGAGAGTTTACTGTTTGTTCTCTTAGAATGGTTCAAGACCGCCAAGGCAACAGAATCAATAACAGGTCCACAAGCAGGATGATCGTCCACACCAGTATTATGGATCACAATCTCCATTTCTGAGTAATCTGCTCTGAACCCAGAAGCATAAAAGTCCCATCCATGGCTACTATGAACTGTTTGAATGGGAAATACACCCCAGTTGCTCTTTTCATTTGTAGGAGTCACAGAGACATTGATCTTCTCTTCTTGTGCACACGTACGACCTGCACTAAAAGTTATGGAGTAGTACATTCCCTTCACAAGCTTCACTTTCTGCATAATGGAAGCTTCGTTGCCAAGCCTCACAGCAGAGGCTCCCTCAGGCACAAACAGCACCATGTCACCTTGTTTCTGGCCCGATCTTATGTATTCAACGTGCCCGGATATAGTCCATTCGGGTATGGCGTCGCGAGCTGTGATTACTGTGCCCTTCATTTGTGATGGCTTAGGACCAAGCTCGAAGTTGCCATTGGGAAGTAGACCTGAAAATAGAGGGAAAATAGTGAGTAGTGTTCACTGGGGCAATTTGTCAAACACATAGCAATCTGTGAACTTTTCTCATTACCGTCAGGGATGGAAAAAGTGAGGTAGAAGGTTGCTAGGAATAGCAGAAATAGAAATTCAAACTTCTGCATTGTGAAGCACAAATTGAGCAGAGAATGAAAGAAGAAGGAGATGTTGTGGAGATGAATGGGTGAGGGTGACAATGGTTTATATATGAGTTGGTTGATGAAAGTGCCCCTGAGAGTGAGATGAAACTATGAGAATGCCACTAACATGGAAAATTGGCAATTCACTTGAAGAAGTAGCGTTGTGTGGAAGAGATATTTGGATATTAAGTTATTAAATAAATAGTATACGTACGTCTTGGTACTTCAAAGGGAAACAAGATAAGCAGGGCGGCTTTTTTTTTTTAATGAAGAAAAAATATAAGACTACCATCTCATCTTGGCATAAATGCGGGTTTAATGCTCCTTGTCATGTGCTCAACGTTTTTTTAATCATTTTTCTTTGGATCATTATTACTTTAATTTTTAGATAAAAGTCCATGGCAAAATCTAATACAATTGAAATGATATAGAAAAAATTAGCATGAGCTCCACATAGAGATAATGTACACAAATGTAATCGAGAAAAAAAAATTGGTTGTCATATAAAATGAGAGACATTTTTTTCATGTCTTGCAACCATGAAAGAATGTGATTTTGTATTTTTTTTATAAATTTTTAAAATAAAAATACATAAAATTTTGCTTTATTTTTTTCTTCTAAAAATCACAAAATAAAAACAAAATTGTAGTGTTTCATACAACTGGTAAATATCAAAATGTGTATTATTTTATTTAGAAGCTAATAATTAAAAAAAAACAAATTGTATGAAAAGGGGATACATTAGAGAGTTGGTTTAGTTAAAATTAAATCCCTAAACTTAACCTATTTAATGTCAGAACTTTAACTCAATACAATTTAATCCCTATAATTTTAATTATTTTTTATCATTGTAGAAAATTCCTCACTTTTGCACCCCCAAAGAGTTTAGGCCGTGTCTCAGTCCCAATGTGGCTAATCATCAACCACTACTAATCATTGCCTTAGTAAGTTATTGCATTACCAATTAACTAATCAGACGTGAGCTCTTCCTCGAGCAGATTCCTCCTTTTACTCCTCAGCCGACAGGGTATTAGCAGCTGTTTCCAACTGTTGTTCCCCTCCTAAGGGAAGATTCTTACATGCTACTCACATGTCCGCCATTAGAAATACTATTTCATCCTGACTTGCATGTATTAACATCGGTTTCTGATATTAAGAAAATATTTTAAATAATTAAAATTATAATGATTGAGTTATACTAAGTCAAAGTTTAAAAATTGAATTTTAAGTTTCAATTAAATCAAAACTACAATAATCAAAATATTAATTTTTTCTAAACTTGATTAGGAAAGTCTACATTTTGCCTTCGGCATTCTAAGTGATAATTCTCTATCTATCGTGGAGGGTTTTCATTATATGTCATCAAAAAAGAAAATAATACCAAATGAAACTATAATTAAGTATATATCGCCAACGAACAATATATGCTTAAGGCCGTTTCTTCTTAATGCAATGAAACGAATGACAACGTAGTTCCTTGAGTAAGTATGATTACCCTCACAGCAAGGAAATTAATATACATTATATGTCTATATATATAAATTAATAAATAAAAATCCCCATATTTTAATGACATATCGGATGAGAAGCAACGGAATCATACAATTGGGAAATAAAATGTGTGGCCATAAGATTTATTTATAAATAGCGCCCATGTGTCATCATGTAGTTGCTGATTTGTAATTCTATTTTTTTGCTAATTAATAATAATGTCGGCAATAATTATGAATTTTATGGCATTGGTATCAAGAATATGACATTAAATTAGACGTAATATCAACGATAGTTTCACATTTGTATGAACATTAGGAAGCAAATATGAACACGTTCACATGCCTCATCACAATTGTGTATGTGGCTTTAGATTCAAACAATTAATGAGTATACGATGACCAGAACTTATATGAAGTAATATTTTTTTAATAAGTAAGTCAAATCCCTTTTAATTCTTTTGTTCTCTCGTTTTTTAAAGTAAGTTATTGATTATGTTGATAAGATTCTATAAATTAAGTTAGAGGAATTTTTTTGCTGATAGATTTGCCTATACATGCATGAAACTATTTTTTTTTCTGGCCGAAAGTATGAACAAATTTTTTAACGAGGTTAATGAAATTTCAGAGGATTATATATCCATCAAATGGGCTAAAACATGGGCCTCTTAACTTATTATAAGTTTTTTTTTGGTAAAATTTAACTTTGAAGTTGATATGGAACAAAGGCCTTTATTAGATCCTTGATCCAATGTGGATCCAGCTTGAGGATCTTAGGGAAAAAAAAATTGATTTAAAAATGAGGTAAAATCTACTTCAATGACCTCTATACTTCAGAAAGATTATTCTCTAAACTATTAGCTAAGGAATACCACTTAACTTCTACTAAAAAACAATGAAAGTGGCGTACCAACAAAACCCAACACTGTTGGTAGATCGTTAGGTCCTTTGAAAATGAAGATAAGTCTTTAGCTATCGATTAGAGGATACCGCTTAACCTCAACATAAGAATATATATATATAGTGATTGTCATACAAGAACACCGTAGAACTAATTGCATGTTTGGTTCAATTCTATGCATAAGAATTACCTTGTGCATTTTTTTTATTCAAACAATCCAAAGTAATATTAATTACAGTAGATGGCAACAAATTAAGTAATTCATTACATAACTTAGTTTGTTTAATTTGGATTCCAATTTCCATAAATCAATATATGGACATCTATACTCTTTATAAAACAATATTGAAATATTTATATCTTCCATTTTTTCCAATGGTAGAGATGAAAAAAATCATTTCACATTTGTTTTTTTTTAAGATGAAATATAAATTTCATTCCATGATTCTTAATCATTATTTGCTACCTTACATTCCCTACCATTATATCCCATTACATTTCCCGTGATTCTTTGAACCAAACAATCACCAGTATATATTACAATTTAATTGATAAGTTTTTGAAAATGCAACAGCTCAAAATCCAGCGTCAATCGCAATCAAGGATGTCTAAGATAACGAACACTCAACAATTTGACATCGTCAAGAATAGGTCCACAAAGCGTTCCATCAGTCTTCATGCTGTAAAACGTGCTAAAGAACGTAATGCGAGTGTGAGATGACACTGCCTTGAACCGAAGCTTCCCTCTTATGAACCCTCCTTTGCCCTTAGAATCATAAGAAACCTTCACAGTATCTCTGCCTGAAAATGCCTCCACAATCATGGAACCTACGCAAGCGTTGTTAGCATCACCCACAGCAAATGACAGATCATAAGTCTTCCCAACTTGAGTTCTGACAATTTGTGCAATGGCACTCTCTCTGCCTGCAACAAGTTCAATTGCTCTTTTGCCATTAGGCACAGAGAAGTGATCAGAGTCAATGTACTTCACAGACTTGAGAGACTCTATTATCCATCCTGGTAATGGACTGTGAGCATCCTCAATGTTGGGTGGCAGCAGAACCCCACCATCTGTTTTTGGTAACACATATGGTCCTTCCTCAAAGTTTCCATTCTTCAGCAGATTTACTGAAACACACAATGCAACACAATGTATTAGTATAGGATTCAAACTCTTGCTATAAGCACTAGTCTAAAGGAAGAGTCAATTCTTAAATATTAGTTTGTTGAGTAGGAGAGCTCGTTAAATTTGTCAACCACACATCACTTATGAGGCTCCTTGATATAGAACTCATAACAATACGTCCCCGTTCGAGAGTTGACATCTCCACACCAAACGAGGCTACATTTTTATAAGTCTCACATCACGGAGTTTCATAAGTGAAATATGATTTATAAGCTCTAAAGGCTTTATGACTTAACTAGTTGTCTTTTAAGACCGCGCTCTTTTTTTAAACTTGTGTTCATAACAATTCTCTAGCCCAAATGTAAATTATGGATGTCCATATGAGAGAGTTGAGTTGTGCAATTAAACTACATCAGACTCAAAAGTCATTAAGTTGTTTAAATGTTTGTTTGTTATCAAATTGTTTCAATGCAAAGATGTGAGTTTTTGGTGAGAGAATTTACCATTTGTTCTTCTAGGAGGGTACAAGGCCTTGATGGCAACAGAGTCAATGATGGGTCCACAAGCAGGATGTTCCTCCAAACCAGGATTATGGATCACAATCTCAACTTCTGGGTAATCTGCTCTGAATCCACAAGCATAAGAGTCCCATCCCTTACTGCTATACACTGTTTGGATGGGAAACACACCCCAATCATTCTTCTCATTTGTGGGAGTCACAGACACATTGAGCTTCTCGTCTTGTGCACATGTACGACCTGCACTAAAAGTTATGGCATAGAACATTCCCTTCACAAGCTTCAACTTCTGTTTAATGGAAGCTTCATTGCCTAGCCTCACAGCCGTGGATCCCTCAGGCACAACAAGCATCATGTCATCTTGTTTCTGGCCTGCTTTTATGTACTCAACAAACCCAGAAATTGTCCATTTCGGTATGGCGTTGCGTGCTATAACTTCTGTGCCCTTCATTTGTGATGGTGCAGGGCCGTGCTCAAAGTCGCCATTGGGAAGCAAACCTGAAAGATTCAACCATGTAACATGTAAAATAGTGAGTATTCTTCAAAGGAACAATTTATCAAACACATTGCAATCTTGAGTAGTTCTTCATTGATCACAGCTATATCAGAGGTTATAATTACCATCACGTATAGAAAAAGTGGCGTGGCATGTTGCTAGAAGTAGCAGCAATAGAAATTCAAGCTTCTGCATTATAAAGAAAAAATTGAGCAGAGAATGAAAGCTCAACCCAGAGAGAAAGGGAAGAAGGTGTTGTGGAGATGAATGGATGAGGATGACAATGGTTTATATATGAGTTGGTTGATGAAAGTGCCACTGAGATTGAGATGAAACTATGAGAATGCCACTGGAAGGATCCTGAGAACATGGAACTCTGGCATTTGATTTCCTAGAAAAGGTGGCGTTGTGTGGAAGAGAGATGTTAAGATAATAATGAATAATAATCCCAAACAGATCACAGCCAAGTATAATCACCAATGAACAATGCCAAATGTCATTTTAATTTCTTGTGTTGTTCAAGCTTTTGTGTTATAATACTGATTAAATGGTTGTATCAAGATTTAACTATTGATGATACCCTTTTTGGTTAGTATCAGGATCTTTCTGAGGAGGTTAGGATAGGTCAACTATGACAACACCATCCTTCCTTACATTGAATTTGATGAATTTAATCTTATTTTGATTTTAAATATAAAAATTAATTGAGGAGCTTATTTTGATTGTACGTATAAGACTTCAATTTATTTATATCATAAATTTATAATTTTTTAAAACTCTTTCTGTTTATTATATATGTTTAAGAAATTTGTTATCACTAAAATAATTTTTAATACAAATAATTAAAATTGACATTTTTTAAGAAATTAATATATATTTTTTTTATAAATAACTAATCTAATATTGAGGATTAGATCAATAATAAGATAAGAAATTCAAATCCAATCCAAATCCCTATGGTTTAATGAGTTGTGGGATGAGAAGCAACCAAATCTTATAATTGGGACATAAAAAATTGTGTTCATAAGATACTTTCTTAAATAACTCGTGTGTAATCTTGAGATTCGGAAAGTGTATCTTCTTTCTGCGTACCATTAACCAAATAGCCGCTTATTTATAATTTTTTATTTATTCTTTTATTCTGATGATATTCTTGCGTTAATTATAAACTAAAAATCATGTTTTTACATGGAAAGACATATTTGGGACAAAATTATGTAGTGAAACCCAACTAATTTTGACATTAAATAAATTTAATTATTATTATTATTATGCCCCAAAACTATATAATTGACACCCAAATGCACGACAAATATCTTAAATTATATTACTATACGCAAGTCAAATACATCAAATCAATTTCACATTCCATTTATAGATTAATATATTATCGATTTAATGACATAGGGATCAACCCATTCCATGGAATGAGGCGCAATATTAGAAATATAATTTCATTTTTGTAAGATTATTTGGAAGCAATTACAAACACAGTCACATGTGGTGCTTGCGTATGTATGTGGCTTTAGATTCAAGCAGTGAGTTTGAAATATAAATTATTATTGCTCCTTCTAGGACTTAATATAATACTTAATTAATTAATTAATTTAAATAAATTAAAAAATTAAATAAATTAATTAATTATAATAAATATGACATGATCTCCCTAAAATACTTTAGATTATATATCAGTTTATAAATTAAATAAATTAGTTTTAAAAAAATGATAAATATTATATATAAAATATATTAATATCCTATATTTAAGACTAAATTTAATTTAATATTAAGACTGGAGGTAATATTTCGTTTTGAGTTAAAAAGCAAAGTTTCATTTTTTTTTTTTTTTTGTCTTTTAGGCTCGTTTGAAAAATCAGGGTGTTGAGTATACTAGAATTGTTTGTGTCCATGTTGACCAAGTTTAGGTTATGAAATATAGAACTTGCTTTCGTGCTAATCTTGATTCCCTTCCATCAACCAAATAATTCAAGAGAATTGATCAACCTAAGAAAGCACATTATTACAAGCTAAGATATAGATGCAGGGAGACAAATGATATCCTTCTAGGACTTAATACCTAAGAAAGCGTATGTATGTGGCTTTAGATTCAAGCAGTGAGTTCGAAAGTCTATTGCGATTCCGAGTAGCTTTTCACAATTCAAAAGCTACTTTTAGGGCCTCACCGTGATGCCAAACAGGTCCTTAACTATTATGCATATTCTTCTTAACGAGAACCATGCATGCATGCATGCATGTAATGTATGCATGTATGCATGTATGTATGTATGTATGTATGTATGTATGTATGTATGTATGTATGTATGTATGTATGTATGTATGTATGTATGTATGTATGTATGTATGTATGTATGTATGTATGTATGTATGTATGTATGTATGTATGTATGTATTCACCAGGCGACAATGTCTATATTGCCCCCCAGGGATAATGTACATCAGCAGATTTTCTCAAATAACTTGCTAGTAAATGTTTTCTACAGGCGACAAACTCCTTCAGACACTTCTTATTCCCATGAAACCATATAGCTTCCACGTGCATATTTAGATTCTACTTTTGCAAGCTAAAATGACTTTTAAAAATGGACTCGTTAGCCAGTGGCCTTGTAATATAGTGGGATAAAAGTTTTTTTTTTTATAAGTGGTAAGTTGTAGATTCGATTTTACTCATAATCTCAAATTTAATTGCGACTAGTTGCCTAAATTTAAAAAAGGACAAAGAAAATGGACTTTTATCCTAAGTAATATTTGGTTACTTTTTAGACTCAGTTTACAAAATAGAAAGTACACATGAAAGCAGGTTTTGTAAAATGCAAGTCAATAACTGTTCACGTAGATGCTCCATATGTAAGCTTAAGAGAGATCCAAACCAAACCAATAATAGCACATGCCCAAGGGACAACAAGAGTTAACATATGTATGGAGAAATATACTTTTGTTCTTTTTCATTATTCACTCCATTTCAAGGGATTATCTGTACACCAAATGGCTTGCAACATGTGCCTCTCAACTCACGGGCTGATGACAACCAATATGAGGAAACTTATGATTGAATAAACGAATCAACTTTTGGAGTTACACATGGCTTTGAAATTCAAATTTGGTGTGATGTGATGGATATGTCTTCACAATGCACACGCTCAAAATTCACTATCAATCCAATAATCAAGCATGTTTAAAATAACGAACACCGACTAATTTAACATCATCTAAAACGGGTCCACAGAGGGAGCCATCAGTCTTCATGCTGTAAAATGTGCTAAAGAAAGTTATGCGAGTGCGAGACGATACGGCCTTGAATCGAAGCTTCCCCGTTGTGAACCCTCCTTTGCCTTTAGAATTATAAGAAACCTTCACAGTTTCTTTGCTTGCAAATGCCTCCACAGTCATAGAACCTTCACAAGAGTTGTTGGCATCACCCACAGCAAATGACAGCACATACGTCTTGCCAATTTGTGTTCTGACCACTTGTGAAATGGCACTTTCTCTGCCTGCAACAAGTTCAATGGCTCTTTTGCCTTTAGGCACAGAGAAGTGATCAGAGTCAATGTACTTCACAGCTTTGAGAGACTCTATCATCCATCCTGGTAATGGACTGTGAGCATCCTCAACGTTTGGTGGAAGCAGAACCCCACCATCTGCCTTTGGTAACACATATGGTCCTTCCTCAAAGTCCCCATTTTTCAGCAGATTTACTGAAACACACAATGCAACACAATGTATTAATTAGTATAGGATTCAAACTCTCTAGCCCAAATGTGAGATATGGATGTCCATATGAGAGAGTCAGTTGTTTAATTAAATTATATCAGACTCAGAAGTTACTAAGACTTTGTTTGGATTAACATTAACAAAAATAACTTTTATCTCAATTGTTTTTCACAGACTGCAGTTAGGGTAAAAATCAAGTAATTTAATGTGGTTTATGTTTGACTAAGTTTTTGTAAAAAAGTAAGTTTAATAAAAATGTATATAGATGATATATTAAAAAGTTAATTTTAGAAGGTTTAAATCCGAAGAAAAGTTAAAAAGTTGTTTTAACTTTAAAGGGGTTTTTGACCAAAAAAAAATCAATTGCTCTCAAAGCCATACCAAACATCACATGTTGAGCTAAAGTGACTTTTCACGGTAGAAAAGTCAGTTTGGTATCATATAACCGATGCCAAACAAGCCCTGAATTGTTTTAGTGCAAAGATTTAAGTATGATTCTTGACTTTTTGGGGAGAGAATTTACCATTGGTTCTTCTGGGTGGGTACAAGGCCTTGATGGCAACAGAGTCAATGATGGGTCCACAAGCAGGATCTTCCTCCACACCAGGATTATGGATCACAATTTCAACTTCTGGGTAATCTGCTCTGAACCCACAAGCATAAGAGTCCCATCCCTTGCTACTGTACACTGTCTGGATAGGAAACACACCCCAATCACTCTTCTCACTTGTGGGTTTCACTGTCACATTGATCTTCTCCTCTTGTGCACATGTACGACCTGCACTAAAAGTTATGGCGTAGAACATTCCCTTCACAAGCTTCACCTTCTGTTTAATGGAAGCTTCATTGCCTAGCCTTACAGCTGTTGATCCCTCAGGCACTAGGAGAAGCATGTCACCTTGTTTCTGGCCTGCTTTTATGTACTCAATGAACCCAGAAATGGACCATTTGGGTATGGCATTGCGAGCTATGACTTCTGTGCCCTTCATTTGTGATGGTTCAGGGCCAAGCTCGAAATCACCATTGGGAAGTAAACCTGAAATTTTTTTAATCATGTAACATAAAATAGTGAGTAATCTTCATTGGGGCAATTCGTCGAACACATAGCAATCTTGGATCAAAACTATATATATAATATGTGGGTAAAGAGGTTATTATTAGTTATTACCATCACGAAGGGAAAAAGTGGTGTGGCAGATTGTTAAGAACAGAAGAAATAGAAATTCAAGCGTCTGCATTGTGAGACACAAATTGAGCAGAGAATGAAAGGTCCACGCAGAGAGAAAGAGAGAAGGAGATGTTGTGGAGATCTGTGGATGAGGGTGGCAATGGTTTATATATGAGTTGGTTCATGAAAATGGCACTGAGATTGAAAAGGAACTATGAGAATGCCACTGGAAGGATCCTAAATTGTTATGAGTAACATGGAAGTCTGGAGATTTAAATATAATAATCCGAAACAAATCTCAGAGAAATATATATCATGAACAAAAGTGCGAAATGCTGTTCTACACATGATTTCGATTTGGTGATGATTCATACAGGGATCTTTCTGAGAAAGTGAGAAGGTTGGAATGGGTCCCACTTTGTTGGATCAAAATGACAAGACAGCCCCTCCCTTCATTGAATTTGGGAGATACAAATCCCAATAATTTAATGAATTATGGGATGAGAAGCGACCAAATCCTATGATTGTGATTTGTGACATTAAAAAAAATGTTTCCATAAGGTTCTTTCTCAAATGACCCATGTGTAATGGGATTTGGATCGTGTGGATCTTCTTTCTGCGCCTACTTATATATGGGCTATTTGTAATTCTATATTGACTTTTCTGCCCTAACTAGAATGTGTAAATGAAAAATCAATTCATTTTAATTCTAACTGAATCTTACATTAAAAATAATATATATTTTATTTTATATCTTGGATGAGCCAACTTCCATTTAACTATCATATTTGATCGATGCATAGGTAGTAAATTGGACCAATCTTATAGACCAGTAAAAATGTAGATGTAATTTCACTGGTACGTAGAACATGACATGGAATGAGGCGCAATATTAACAATATAATTTCATTTTTGTAAGATTATACGGAAGCAATTACGAACACGATCACATGTGCTGCTTGGAATTGTGCGTGTGGCTTTAGATTCAAGCAATGAATCCGAATGGATGATCATTCGCATAAATTATTATTTTTATCCATTAATGGGTAGATTTTCATTTTATTATCTTGGTCTTGTTTGTGAATCAATTAATTGATTATATTAAATTAAATTATTTAACGAATTTCCTATGTGGCCAACTAACTGAAGAATATGATTGAATTTATAGCTTTTTTCTTTAACTAAACCCAATTTTTTTGTTCTAGATACATCTATCCTTTTTTCTTGGTAAAATAAAAAATATTCCCTAACTTAACTAGAAATTAATCCTTCCAAGAAACATATGTATCATTTTCTTAAAGATAATCATATTCGAAATATTATTTAACATTAAATATAAACATCTCTCTCAATAAAAATTTAAATTTTAATTGATCACATTTTAAAAGATTAACCATTTCTAATAAATCTAAAAAAGAACCCTATTTGGTATTGCAAGAGATTTTATTTTGTTTGTTGCCCACCCGGTTTACCGGAGTTTTGCTCCGATTACATCCGGATCCAATCCGCGTCGCGTATTTAGTTATAGTGGGTAAGTTTCTTAATAGGTATTTTTTACATACGCTGAGACTCGAACTCGAGACTTCGTTTAAACGATACCAAACCACTTATCACTCAGATCAATCCTCGATTAAGCTGCAAGGGATTATCTGTTCAACAGTCACTCAATCCCCCATATCAGTCTCATACCCGAAAGAAAGTCATGAGTTGATGATGACCAAACTGATACAATGATCCATCAAGGACGATCCATTATGGCTCTATATAGTATATATATACACGCACATGTGTGCATAAAAAAGAAAAAAAATATATTTGTAACAAACAAAAAAAGAAAAATTTACTCTATATATTTCTTCTTTTTTTCTGTTTTAATATTCAATTGAAAATATATCAACAATAAATTACTCTATCTTATATAAAAATTATTTAATTAATTTAAATAAATTTAAAAATAAAATAAATTAATTAATTATAATATATATGATGTGATCTCTTTAAAATATTACTTATAACACTAGATTATATATTAATTTATAAAAAAAAAATTTAATTTAAGAAAAAAATGATAAACATAAAAAATAAAATGAATTAAAATCTCTTGTATTGAAAATTAAATAATTCTCTTAATTAATTTTTATATTAAAAAGTAGTAATATTTAATTAGAGAAAACAAAGAAAGGGCTTATCTTTCATCACTTACCAACCTCTACGCAGGTTGACGAGCTTTCCTAGCTAACATCATTAAGCATACAATTAATCTCTCAACATATAAAATTAATAGAAACATCCCAACCCCTGGTAATGAGATACACTATTTCTGTGAATGATACGGATGTTTGATGCTTTGGTCACTTGGGCAACAGACTCAAGTGATTCATATACACAATATGCGACCTTGTAATCTTACTCCACATTTTGATTGTTTTATTAATGATCTAATAATTAATTCTTGATCAATATCTTTGAATCTTTTTTCTTGAAAAGGATTAATTAAAAAGATAAAGTCCTGGATTAATATATTTTTAATATATTCTAATTATTTTACAATAAGAAAAACAAAAATATGTAAAAGAAAATTGATCTCAAATAAACACGGCAATGGAACTAATTAAAAATATAAGGCAGATAAAAATAAAAAACTAAGATTATAATTTAAAGAGATTAATAAATATTTTATAATTTAAAAAATAAAAAGAAAATAATTAGGAGTTTCAAATTTCAGTTTATGTAAAATAAAATTAATTAATTATAAAATGAATATCACTATATCCCTCCGCTCCACCAAATTTGCATCTAGTCTCATATCTTCATTTAAACATCGTGGATCATTTTTCTAAACTTCAGACCACAAAAAATACAGAGAAATTGAAGAGAAAGGGGAAAAAAATTAACAGAACACAAAGATCATATTTCATAGACATAATAATGATCCATATAACAAATAGCACCAAAGTCACAAATCATACCACACACGATCCAATCCAACTGTCTTCATATAACACAAATCAATTTCTTTTTTAACTTTACCATATTTCATATCGACAAATGCGAAACGGAATCGGACCCAACTCCGATCTATACTGGCGGCATCGGACTTACCGGACCACCAGCGACGGCGAGCCTTATTTCTGGAACTCTTTTGAAACGTCGGACGCGAGCCTGGATGCAATCGCCGAGTGGTACATAATATCGTGGAACGTTGTCGTTTCCATGGTCTTCATCCGGAGTTGTTTGGCCTTTTCCTCGGTGAAGCATCCAGGAGAGAACTTGGATCTGGCTCGGACGAGTTCATTACCAGCATCCGACGCTTCAACGGCCTTCGATGAAGAAGAAATGGCGGTGTGATCGATGTAGTCAGGTTCCGACGACATTCCGAACAACGGAGCCCACCAGTTCGAAGAAACCTGCTTCCGGTTGTTTGGTTCCGGTTTGATTGAGGATCGGATGGTGGAGGGTCGGAAAACGGTGAGAGAGGCGGTCGCCATTGGAGAGAGATGAAGCCTGAAGGTTGTTTCAGAATTCAGACGGAGAACTTTAAGCGAAAGGAAATAAAAGCGCATAGTGGTGGGGAAGGGGTAGGAATCAGGTGTGGCGCGGGATTATTTGAAGAGAATGAGCCTGATGCTTCAAAGGGTTAAAGTGAGGGCAATAGTGGTATCTGATAAGAAATGAAGGGTAATTTATGAATAAAAAGTACAAATGTCAATGCACGGAAGAAAGGGTATTGTGGATGGTGGAGCAGGAGAACTGAAAAGTGGATAAGGGTGACTGGGTGAGGACGTGGACGAGTCAGGTTTGTTTGGTTGAGCTTTTTGGATCTTTATGTGCACTTTTTTAAGGATGTTGATAAATTGGAAGATATTTTGTTTCTCCTTCTTTTTGGCCGAATACAAACAAAATTATGAAAATAAGAAAAAAAGAATTCCAACAAAAAATTAAAAAATATATTGGATTATCTGAATGAATAATGTTTCTTATAAATTTAATTTCTCTTGAATAAAACTCATAATCATAATAAAACCACTAGAAACCAAGAAAAAATTATCATACGAGGCTATATATATTTATAAATATACATATATAATCATTATGAGTTTTGAATCATATCTTGACTTTGGTATTTCTTAAAACATAATTCATCTAATTTTTTATTAAAAAAGGAAATAAAACAAATAAATTACATAATATATATTTTTTTCTCAGCTCAAAGAAATTTCGGAAACTTATAAAATTCAAATTAATATTTTTTTCAAAATATATAGGTTTGTTTATTAAAACCAAATACTAGGGTTTTTTTCTAATTAATTACTGTAGCTAAATATCTTGAGTTCGAATATAAAATTATTGGTTAAACTAAAATAACCCACAATTAATCGATCCAAACGCTTGATGATAGAGATTCCTTTTTAAATATTAAAGCAAATATATTTTCAATTTTCATTAGAAATACGCCGTTGCCCTATTCTATTTGATATTTTAATCTTTAAAAATATGACAGTACACTTATTTTTTGACAAACACAAAAATATCAAACACTAGTTAAAGTTACAAGTGAAATCTTACATAACAATTTTTCAAGCCAAAAGGTATTCACTTATAGTTGTTTTCAAACTACAAGGCAAAAGTGATGAGGCATAAGAGAATCTGCAGACTATCCCCTAAGTTATGAACACGAGCTACAAGATACTATGTTGTTTCGAGTTTTGATGGTACAAAACGATATTCCAAACTGTAATTCAACCAATCAGCTTCTGTCTATATCTTTTATGTTTAGTCTCTTTCTCTTCTGTTGCCTCATCAAGTTTCCTCCTTGAGTTTTTCAGATCTTCTTCGCTTACTGAATCATTCAATTCCTTGTTCAACGCGTATGCCTCAGCCATTCTTCTTCGGCACTCTTTGATAGCAGAATCATGAGACACAACTCAGAATCAGCTCATTAATAAAACGTAAATTTACAAGACTAAAAACGACAGTCTTAGCAGATTATCACAGCAATTATAAAGAACACGACAGAATCTACAGGAAGATAGAAACCTCATAGTGACAGAACGGACCTGGCATTGGGTAGTCTTTGCCTATAATGCAATTTGCTTTCTTCTGAACGCTTAGAGGAGCAGTCCCTGGTTCATAAATGTATTCCTTAGGCATATCTGGTCATAAATATTCAATTTTAGGACTTATCCAATGGACATTGTCATAAGATTCGACAGGAGTTTTAAATTAGCTATTAAGAGCCTAACACAACCCTCTTCTTTTATCTAAGTTTAGGATCGGCTATGCATAGGTGGAGTTGAAAGAACACTAACTTACCTTTTAAGACCGGAAGAAAATGCCTGATGTAGTCTCCTTAAGGATCAAACTTCTTACCAAATGAGATCGGCGAGTAAATACGATTATACTGATCATGATATACACATAATAAAAATGAAAAGAGTCAGATGAAAACAACCAAAACCAAATGAAAACATTATCAAAATGATTCACAACGTTAATAAACAGTTAAAAAAACATTATCCTGATGCTTGTATCAGGAGCCATGTAGAGCTTAAGTTACACATTCCATAAAGATCATATTTGTATGTAGAACTAGTGACGCGTCATATCTGGATACCTGATAAAACAAGGATGAACATGAGAGCCAAAGCCAGTTTCCATTATTAATTGCCCAATCTGAATCAATAAGAAGCCTCTCAAAGACATCACGCCCTTTTTCACGATGAACAAACTGTCAGAATAAACAAACAAAATTGTTTATTAAAGACATTAGAATAAAGAAAACGTGGCAAGTTTAGAGTAGCATCATCATATACCAGGTCACCACGAGAAAGAAAACATGCCACAGAATGTCGCGCCAGATGGTGCATCCAACCCCATTGACGTAGCTACACAGAAAACCAAGAATTTATATTCACTGCCTGAGTGAAATGGCAGATATAGCTTCAAAGTACTTTCCATTCCTAAATGTATGAGCTAATTAGGGGATTTACTTTGGTCCTAAATATAAAATCTTAATCCACTTTGTCTTCTAAATTTATAATTTTTTTCCCTGACTGTCTTTATTAATTGCATATATTAAGGGAGTTTTCAACAAGGGATAGTTCTAATAAATGATTAAAAAGGATATTTTAAAGAAACCAATACACATTTTTTACAAATAACTAACTTAACTAATTTCCTTAATATCTAGAAATTAGTCATCTAGTTCCTACATTTAAGAATAGAGGGAGTATTAAGCTATTGTTCACATGAAGAAGGATGTCAAAACTCTCACCTGAACCATGATGGCATCAATCCAAGGAAATCCTGTCCTAGCCTCCCTCGGAGCTTCATGAAGTTTGTTGTCATCCTTCCAAGGTATGTGACATTTGACAATGTACTTCAAAATTATTTTCTTCTTATATCAAAGTCAAGTATTGGCCAAACGCCGACAAAACAACTAAAACGCTAGACATTAGTGATCATTTGTTTTTACATGCTTGCATATTCTATTGCCTTTCATCTTATCACAATTTGGAGTCCCAAATGCCACAGTATAGAAAAAGTCTCGCCATAACAACTACATATGAAAAAAAAAAAGCTATCCATTCGCTTGAGCTTCCCAACAGTAGAACTGGAAAAACAACACACTACTGGCTTCTGGTTATAGACTGACCTGTCCTAGAAGAGAAACAGGTGCTGATGTATGCTTTGGCATAGTTTTATACACATCTTGAATCTGTTGGTAGAAATATCTGGAGGATAAACAACCAAACTGCCAAAGAGTGAACAATGAGCAAAAAGAAAAAAGGAAAGAGCACAAGGTTCCATTTTGATTTATAATTCATAAATGCAAAAGAAACATGTTACACAATTAAATTGCTACTGAGCCTGAACTCACTTTCAAATAAGGTGATAGAACAGTTGTTTCTGGTCTAACAAAAGCAGATGGATTACCCTTGGGCTTCTCAAAGTTGGCCACGAACTCCTGCAATAAGAGGAAAGAAGAAACTATCCATGGAAAAATCTGCAATGACAGGATCTTTCATCACTAGCTACATGCAATTATGTAGTCTTAGGAAGTGAATATTTGAACGAATGAAATTAAAAACTACCTTTTTCTTCATGCATTCTGTCAGCCTCTTCAACGCTTCTGATTCACCACCTTTGAAAGGAGAGAATTCTTCCTGCACACACAACTTATCTTTGTAAGAAACTCATAAATAATTTAGTATCAAAACATTACATCTGCTCACCTGTTTAACATTTTCGTATCCAAGTTCTTCGATTGTTGGAACTTCAGAAATCTCACAACTTTCAAGATTTCCAACCGGAGGAAGTGAGGAAACCGTAGTTGAGAGAGGGCATGATGGTTGTCCAGCAATCTTCACAAACGATTGATAAGTAAGGGGTGGCTTCCCTCCATTCTTTTTTGGCATTAGCAAAACCAAATGGACAAATATTAAACACAAATTAATAGTATAAGGAAGAGAACAAAAACTATTCATATGAAGTTTTGAACAAAATATAACGACAGGAAGTGATCAACGTCCAATTGCAGATAGATTGTTCACTTTAAACTTCAGTCTTACCTTCTGTATAATATCCGCTGGATTGAAGAGCGTGTGACTCACAGGAGAGAAAACCTCAATACCAGCGACCACTGCATAGTTCTGTCAACACCAACAATAATATATTTAAAAAGAAGCTTATTAACGACAAAACTTGGTAATTTAAAAATATTTAAAGGCCTCCAGCAAAATTACCTTAACTTTAGTATCTAAAGCCTGATAATATGGATCAGTGTCATACTCAAAGCAAAGCTTTCTGATGTTCCACTGCGTCATTGGAGAGAAGAAACAGAAATAACTAGTTAAAATACCCAAAATGTTCTAAAGAATGGTGAAAATAACTAAGTCGAATAACGAAGCGGTAATCCTGAGGAACAATGACAGTTGAGAGAAATTGGAGTTCCATAGTGAGAGAGGAATCAACGATAATACCTCCTTTAAGAAATGAATCAAAACCTTTCCTGGTTCACCCTTGAGCATGAGCAGTCGTGATCCGAGCTTCTTACGGTTCAAATCAAGGTCCACAAGGCTTTCAAGCAGGAACTTAATTCGGTTGAGACCTGCACGAGTACAACCGGGGAAAATGCGTTGGGGTCCGGCTCCATGTAATGCGGGTCGATAACGAAGACAGGGTAAAGACGACCCGACCCTTGGCGGGTGAAATCCAGGGCCCGGTTGTTATGGATCCCTTTCGGAACCACATTAGAGAAGCCGACCCGGACGCCATAGAAGTGTTGTTACACTGAGCAAAGCAGACAGAAAGAGGAAGAGACGAGAAATAAATTCTAAGGCATGTTTGTTACAATGGATGTGGGAGTGTGGAAGTAACATTTCTACTATCTATTAGATATAATAGAATAAATTCACAGGGCATGTTTGTTACAATGGATGTAGGAGTGTGGAAGTAACACTTCTATTTACTTACTACTAACGGGTTGATCTGAGTAAGAAGCGGTTCGGTATTACTTAAGTGAAATCTCGAGTTTAAGCATTGACATATGCAGACCGTTGGGAGACTCACCTACCATAACTAGGTGCGCGACGTGAATCAGATCCGGATGTAGTCGGGGTAAAACTCCGATAAATCGGGTGAGTAACAAAAAAATATTTCTACTTACTAAGTCAATTCTATCAACAAAAAAAAATAGAAAATAAGATGATAAAGGTAAAAATAAAATATTTTAGACTATTTTATCCTAAATTATAAAATTTTTCGATAATTTAACCCTTTCTAAATTATAAAAAAATATTTTAGAGTATTTTACTCTAAATTATAAAAAATATACATCTAATTCTATATTTATTTTTATCTTATTAAATAAATTTTTAAAATATATTTTTAAACTAATTTCATCTCGACTTCTACCTCTATTTTCCCTCCAGCTAGTATTAAAAACTCCATCTTGACATATTGATATGGTAGATTAATTTGTTCCGCTCCTTTGGAAGATAATGTACCCGAAAAGAAAGAAAGAAATTTGAGAGGGTTGGTTCTAACGTGCGCGGCCCGTTCAACCGGGTTTGAGTCAGTGGGGAAGGAGTTATGAATTTCGAACCGCCAATGTGATTTGCGCTCATGGCGTAGGCTAGAAACCTCGGTCTAGGATAGCGATGCAATGGTGTCCGAGGTACCACGCAGTATATCTGAAATGTCCAAAAAAAGGAATTGTTTTGTGGATGAGATTTGAAGTTGTCAATACGCTGGCGGAAACTGCAAATATATATTTTTTTCCAGAAGAAAAAGGGAGTTGACAGTTAAAACGGTAAGATTGATAAAATAAAAGGAAAACTTAAGTGCTTATAGTTTTTTTTCTTTTTATTGGATCTCCATAGTTTCCTCAATTATAGGCATTAATCTTTCAGCTTATAATCTTTCTAATCTTTAATGCCTTATAATAGATCTTTTCAAATGTTGAACTTCCAACCTAAAGCTTGGGCTCCCTCTCCCATGCTTGACTCTTCTTTTGAAGCTTGATCACGCCATGCACCAACCCCATGAGAGATCCACTCTCTTGGTCTTGCCATGCTTATATAGTACTGGCTTGCCAATTCTCAAACGGCAACCACATACTTTCAAATTCGTTGGTATTTGGGACAGCCTTGGTGTTCCGGTTCCGTGTTATAGCCATAGGGTTGAAAACAACTGGCAAGTGATCTGACACAAAAATTGGTAAATTTTCAAGGTGAGATCAAGGGTAACTTAAGTGTCAATCTGACTCAGCCTCGATCCAACTTTTTCTGTGTTACCAAAGTCCTTTAGGATGAGTATCAATGAAACCACAGAAATCTAAAGCCTATTAAAGTAGCTTTCATTAGTATGAATAAATTCAAAAAGATTATTCAAATAAATGGAACGTACACAGCTTTCAGACGCCAGAGGAAACATATCCATTTCTCATCTAGCAATTTACAAATGTGTTTATTCCCACTTCCTTTTCAGCGGGGAATAATTCAGACAAGCATAAAACATTTACAATTAAACAAGAGGGGGAAATGAAAAAATGAAAAAGAAGGGGGGGTGTTCCCATACAGGTTAAAACCCCAAAAGCTAGCACAACAAAAAATAAAAACCCAGGAGATAAAAAAGAGATGCTTTTGCCCTTTCTCTTGAGGTAATATTACTACGGGAAGAAAAGAAGCAAAAAGGTCAAAGTGAAAAAAGAAAACGAAAAGGACATCGATACCCTAGTCCCTATTATAGATTACCTCTAACGTTGACAACCCTATGCGTCTTTAGTTTTGCGAGTCTGGTTCAGACAATCTGCTAATGAAGGGTGATATAGCAGCAAGCAACGCCTTTGGACATTCTTCATGTGGCAGATGGCCACATCCAGATATTGCAACGAGTCTCTGCAAATTAATTAGTCAAAGAAGCATTAGGATTTAGAACAGATAAATGCTAGGGAAATTAAAATTTGATACAGCCACTAACAGGCTAATGCAAGGGTGAAATTGCCAGAAATAATAATGGGATGGTGAAAAACGGAGAACCAATAGCGATATTTGGACACGATTGAGATACATTCTTCCTTTTATCATCTTATAATTTATTCCATTTATCAAGCACACCCTTGGTTGCCACACTGAAATTATTCAGAATATATGAAAATATGGTCAATAGTAGTATACTCACAGAATGTACAAGTTTTGAGGCCATGGTTTGGCAAGAGCTGAGAGAGACAAGGGAATCTTCAGCACCAGCAATGACCAACACAGGCACGTCTTCCACGGCCTGTAGCAATGATTCTGCACTTTTTGCTGAATGTATGGTTTCAGATGACAATTTCCCAATCTCATGAAGAGCTTCATCCCATCCTTCTACATATAGTGGAGCCTAAAATATCGAAAGAACAGTCATGTACAGCAAACTAGCATCAAAAGGTCCTGGAAGTTATAACATGACTAAATAAACAATCAGAAGGAAGACAGATATATCACACAAAACAGTTGCTGAGGGAGATTCAAGGGCTAAATAAACAAGAAAGGCAAAATCATTTCCAAACTCTCCATTACACTCCCTCAGGAGAAATGTAGAAGGTAAAAAGAACCTGCAAACAAAATTATACATTTACCATGCCAACTCCATACAACAAAGCAGAAAACAAATGGATGGAAGCAAATGGTTTGTTCCAAGACACTATAAGTTTCTGAGATCATAATGTAGCATTTATCTATAGACTGAAAGAAATGTTCAACCCATTGTCAGGGAACAATTTTTTGTCATTCTATGTAATAATCATCTTTATTGCCTGTTTATATCAGCTAAAGGAATTAAGTACCTTGTAGAGACTCAAAACTTCTGTTGTCAGCTTGGTAGCATCATACCAAGCACGTCTGTTCACTACTTGAGTGATTTCTGTTCTTAACAAAGGGCGAACCAAGTGCTTCTTTCCAAGAGATGTATGCAGAAGGATCCTTGCAAAGGAAGGAACCACTTCTCTTGACAAGTTAACATTTAGCAATACAACGCCTTTGATGATAACCTGAATGTTACACACGCAGAATATTCGTTAACCACAAAATGTAAGACACACATGCAATTAATAGTCGGCTTACACCGGGGCGACTTCACTGGGCATCATACATGGACAAAACAACATACCCAATAACAACTAATATTCATAAGTAGATAAAGAATAACGCACCCAAGTTGTCAAGGTTAAGTAATTCTTCATCCACATGATCTAGTTTTTAATATCTTAGGTTTTGTACCATAAATGCAACTATAATGACTGATAAGCCTATATGCATGCATGTCAATCCAAATACTAATCGTACGGGCAACAAACAGTTTGGTAAATGTAATCAGGCCAGAAAAGTTAGTTATGAACTAACACTAAGCAACATCATGATGCCCAAAATAACAGTGCAGGAATCAAAGGCCTCAGACCTCAAAATCTCCTTTTCTCTTCAAATATGATACCACAAGCATTGTCAAAAAATTGCCATAAGCATTAAAAAAATATCACAGTATCATTCTCTGACTTATAACTCATCATTTTTCAAACTATTTAATATGCCAGCCATTAATAGCCATTCTCATCCATCATAGACAAGACAAGTAAACCACAGAACTCACATTATTACAAACTAGGAGTCTCCAATTAAAATAGATGGTGTTGCTGAACTCGCTATTGCTTCTCATTCTAACACATCAACAAGTGTGTGATTAAATAGGCAATCAGGCCTGCCTGTACAGGCAACTTGAACAACTTTATCTAGGTAAAATCTAAAGCTGCATTTCATCCACAACAAAAAATATAAATGCTAAGATGTATAATGAGGACAACCAAATTAATTATGTTATCTACCTAGCCAGAAGAGCAAGAAGTAATCTCACATTAGAAGAATTCATTGATGATTGAACTCTTTGTGCAGCCTTCAAAGCAAGCAACCCTCCATCATCATGACCGATAAGCACCACAGAAGAGAAACCAATCTCAGAACAAAATGATAAAAGCAGATCAACCTGAAAAGGCCAAATCCACTAAGATGTAATTTCAGATGAAATCTAGCACAAACTCAAAAGTAACAAATGAAAATGACTATAACAATATGACATCTCTTGGTCACTATACCATGAACAAAAGACAAACAGCTTCAATACTGCATATCTACTGCTAGTCTCATTAAACACTTTACTCCTTCAACAGTTTCAGCATTCAATAATCCAAAACACCATTCTTTTTTCTTTTCTTTTTTTTCTTTTTTGATAAAAAAACCACTAATGCACTGTTGAACCAGAATAAATAATAGCAATGCACACTATGTTATTAGCCTCCAAAAGTTGACTCTTTGTTCCAAAAGGGAAGTATTCTGATCATACCATGAATAATGAGTTTGGCCAATAGCTTTAGTTATTTGGCCAATACCATAAGGAAGAAAAGAATGCATTTCTTGCAATAATAATGATAAGGACTAATCACCTGACTATCAAGCTTATATGGATTACGCAAATCTTTTTCCTCCCACTCCTTACCACGAGGCCTTGAAGTTAGTCCCCAGCCAGGCCTGTCAAATGCAGCAACAGTGCAATTACTTTGTCGAGCAATAGATCCCATAACATGCCTCCAAGAGAAGACTCCTCCACCAAACCCGTGTACCAGAACAACACCCAATTCACCAGTAGTGGTACCATCCAATTTTTTCTCCAAATTCATAGAATCTAATTTATTAGTTTCTTCATGATTTTTTTCTAGGCACAAAGCAGGCATGTCTTCAGAAAGAGCACGAGAAGTCACAGGACCATCTAAAAGTGGAGTATATAGAGATGAGCCATGGAATTGATTGCTATAGCTCCTGTGGAGTTGCCTCTGGATGTTTGGAGACATACTTGCCAGATGCCTGTTGAATTTAGCAAATCCCCCAGCCATTGATGAAGTGACACTGCTATAATTTGGTTCAAGGATTGATGCAGGGGACAAGGTATGTGGTGGCGAACCAGGCAAGCAGACCTTGTAATGGACTGTAAGTCCTTGACATGTGATGAATAAGCTGTCAGAGTCTGCAAGTGATTTGAGTGGCATTTCTTCATCACAAGCCGTACCAAAAGGTCTCAGTCTCATTTCGCTGTCACTTTTTGGGGTTCTGACTCCAGAAGGAGTAGGAGATCGTGGGACCTTCTGGTAGTAAGAGAAAACTTTGCATGAAAGTACCTGCTTAATTTGGCATATAGGTGGCGTACCAAGCAAACTATCAGAACATCTAACCTCCAGAAAAACAAAACTACAGAAACAACTTACTAAGCATAAACCTCAAATTAAAGGGGAGAAAGATAGCTATGACAAACTTACAGCTTCTGGATCAACCCGGTGAAACAACAGCTTTCTCCGCGCCCTGCAGCTGGTTCTATAAGCTACCACAGTGTGGCCAAGGGCAAAAACAACCGATGAGAGAAAGAGTACAGGCATTCCCCATGACTTCTTCAAATGGAGTCTCTGCTTTGAGAGAGAAGCTGCAGCTTCAGCTTCAATGTGAGAATTTACAGAGAAAACACAAACTTTTACTGAAAGAAGAACAACCGAGAGAAAGGAGCACAGAGACACAGTTCCAAGGTACGGACCATGTGACAAAGCAGGGCCATCGCAAATGCTATACACACCTGCAAATATGAAAGAATGAAAAGGTTAGGCTGGAAAGAACAGGAATTAAATTATGGAAAGTTTCCGCTGATTTCCTTCGACATATTCTGCACATATAATTCCCAACATACAGAATATAAAGTGAGAAATATAAAATTGATTATGCAATGTATATAGCGCTAACAAAAAAAAATTTAAGTCAGAGAGCATAAAACCGATGAAATTCTGTCGCTTCCATCGATACAGAAGTAAGATTACTCCCATATTCTATCACATAGCTATTACCAAAAAGTAAGAAAGGGAAGAATAAAAAACAAGTGAGCTTGAGATTTGTATTAACTTGGAGATGTTTATCTGGAAAAGAAATATAAAAAATACTTGAAGTTTCTTTCAACATGTTGACAGCATATGAGAAATGATTTCGAAACTTATCTCCCTGTTTCCCCAATTTAATCATCAAACGAACGAATGGTTTGGTAAAGAAATTAAGCAATGTATTCCCCACGACAAAATAAAGAGGAAATCGATTCTTCTAATTTAGAAGTATAGCATTGCTTTAACATTCCTGCAAATACCAGCCCCAGAGGGATCATGATGCCTGAAAAAGGTAAACAAAGTGCCATAAAAAGAAAAAGAAAAAATACAGAAGACAATCATACATATAATGATGAGAGATCTTATGATAGAAACGAGAGGAATGTCTGTCAAGGAACTCTTGAATGTGTATCGACTCAAATGTTCTCTAAAATCATAACACCTCACGCACGTAAAGCTGGAAATCAAAACACAAGGTACCAACACATCAACCACCGCCACGAGCATCGGCAACGATGTAACCAGCAAAGACGCCAACATTGCTAGCATGAAGAACACCGTCCAAATGCCTCTCCAAACCTTCTCGAAGCATTGCCCTCCCTTCGCCATAATTAAGTAAAACAAAACAAAATTCCAGTGATCGCAACCAGAGCTGACGAGTCGGTTATGATCGTATTTTTCCCAATTGGGCAATCAGACAGAGATCTATAATGGCGAGGCCTCAATAACAACTAAAACCCTGACTAGTGACTACGTCGGATTCTCCTTCAGAGGCTCATCCTGACATATCCGGCGAGCAGAAGAATAGGAAGTTGAACGTCGGAGAAATGATTTGCGTATGAAAAGGCGAAGAATGCTGCGGAAGATGAAAATGAACTAGGGTTACAGAAAGACTTGTTGAAGGATCAAAGCAGTCTTAGAGATTTTCAAAAGGTTTGAAATCTCTGCCTTTCTCCTCCAACCTCTTTCTTTCTCGTTTTCTCTTTCTTTCTGTCTTCCTCGTGTTCCAAGTTGGTTTCTTTGGTCTCTGTATTTTATTTTTCATTTTCCATTTTTCTTAAAATAAATTTTTGAAAAAATAAAAGCACGTTGCCACATTTAATTTAATAAAGAAAGTAATCAAATATTTTGGTGTTACCGTTACCAAGAATTATTTTTTATTCTGTCGCATGAAATGAAGTCAAATTTTAGGCCAACCAATGAGGTCAATTATTATAAATAAATTTTGCTTTGTGTTTTTTAATTAAATTAGTAGGATCCAAGGTCAAAAAAATTAAATTAGTAGTGTTTGAATATTTAAGAAATATTTATATTCTACCCATTTTTGCCACTCTAAAAAAGCTATTTATTTATTTTTTATATTATTTATTAAAATTAATTATCAGATTCATCCATAGCATAAAGCATTTGTTGGATTTTTTGTGTTCTATTAAATACTAAAATAACTAAACATGTACTCTCTCATCCATTTTATAAGTTATTTATATAACAATGTGTTATTTTCTTATAAATTAATAATTTTTATTGCCTCTTATGTGTTTTAGTTTAAGATTTATTACCCATACAGTAAATATATAATAAATTACTCTAATAATAACTTGTTTTTTTATAATTTATTACTCTTGTACGTAATAAAAATATAAATATCTTATTTTATTTTTGAACATATTGCCCATGCAATCAAAAGCTAATTTGAAAACTATATAAATATTAAAATATATTAATATGATATTATAAAAATATAATATAGAAAAATATTTTATTTGAATATTAGTAATCACAACCAGGCATGATTAAATTCAGTTTAAATAAAATGGAAAGTAAGATTAACATAGAAAAAATGTAAAAAAGACCATTATATTTAAAAAAAAACTTAGTAAAATAATATTAATATTTAAATAGCTCGTATATTTAGGATTAAAAAAATAATATTAAAATTTAATTATTATAAATCTCCAAAAATTAAAATTCTTATTGGGCTTAATACATAATATGTATGAGTATTATTAAATGTGTGTTTGATTAACACATAAATGTGTGTGTTTAAACTTCTCCCACACAGTTTAAAGGATTAAAAAAAAAAAAAAACAGTTACAGATCACTGTTTACTGCGGAGGGATCTATTCTTTCAATTTTTTTTTTTTTTAAATTTGCCCTTTTTTTCACACACTTGCTAGGATTTTTTTTTGGTCTAACAACTTGCCAATTATTAATTGTTTCTTAAAAAAGAAATAACACGAATCATGGTGTCAACCACGCAAGAAATATTTAAAGGTGAAATAATACTTAATATTTTAATTTTATTTTTTATATGTAATTAATATTTTTATTTTATTTGTGATCTAATTTCACCCATAATTTTTTAATTTGGTATAATTTTATTCATAATTTTATTAATTTAATATAATTTTACTTATAATCTTATTTTTTAAGTATAAAAAATTATACTAAATTAAAAAAAATTATAGGTAAGATTATATAAAATTAAAAAGATTATAAGTAAAATTATATCACAAATAAGATTAAGATATTGACCATATTTAAAAAATAAAATTAAAATATTATATATTATTTTACCTATATTTAAATATTAATAGTCCTGGTTCCCTCTGCTCTTTTTTTTTTTTTTATACAATCTTTTATTTTATTTTATTTTTCAACGTAGTCCAATATTATTTTAATAATTTTTTTAAGTTCAAACGGCATCATCTCGAGCCCAGAATCAGTCCTTATTATTATTTAAAACTTTTATTCACGCATATCAGCCACTGGGCAACCAAAAAAACTAACCAATCATTATTTCTTAAACAAAAACACTAATCATCGTTGTCATTATACGTTGAAGCCACATTAGTAAACCTCTTGGACTGAAGAAAATAAAAGTAAACCTTTGGGAGAGTTCAAAATAATTATTAAAAAAAAAAGACTGGTAAACGTTTGAAATCTAACAAAATGTTTTCATCACAATTTAAAAATTGACTATATTATATAAAATCCCCAAACTCATACACTATTAGTTATATTTATCATTTATCTATAAATAATTTAAAATTTAAAGGATTCATCTGCATATAAATCAAAACTTAATGGGTTATATGCATAAAAAAAATAAAATTGAAGAGGTATCAAATTGATAGTTTGTGGTTATCTACCTAAAATTTTCAATTTTAGGGAATTTATTAAGTTTTAAAAAGTTCAAGATGTTATTTGCCCATGGTTCTAAGTTTGAAAACAAATTATGTAATTTAATTTTAAAATTTTGTTTTCCAAATAATTAATATATTATACGTTTGTTACTATTTTTAAATAACCCATAATAAGATATAGTTTGACAAATATCATTCAAACATTTTTTATTTTTTTTATTTTTTTTTACAATTAGAACATGAGATCTGGCTTTTAAAAAGTTGCATATAAATATGCAAACATAAAAATTAATTATTGCAAGACTCCAAAACTAATAAAAGGAATGGAAATATTATACAAAATTAGTACATTATTGAAGTTCAATGACCAATGTTATTATTATTATTATTATTATCAACAAATGCCAGATTTGAGAGACAAAATTACATTACATTATTAAAGTTAAATAATTAATACTACTATAACGTAAGTATTTAGCAATTAGCACGCTGCACCATGCTTAACAATTAATGAATTAATCATGATTATTAGCTAAAAAATGGAACACATGAAGATGATAACATGGAATTATACCATCTAGAATCTTCATTACTTGTTTGACCAAAAAAAATAAAACTTTATTACTTGTCTTTTACACAAACAAAAAAAATTGTGAATAAAATAAGGGTCTGTACAAAATTATTTAAATTTTTTTTCCAATGTAATCTATTTGGTTTGAACAACAAAAATTATAATTATAAATAATGAGATATTTTTTTATATAATTATTTAATCGAGTCAGATTCAAATATTATTATACCTAATTAAAAAAATTCCAAAACAAATGATGAAATACTAATTATTTTTTGAATGAACTGAGACTTTAATTACATAGTTAATAAATCAAGTTCATAATGTACATGTTAGATAACACTAAATAATTTGTTGATACTAATATCTACTTTAGACATACCAATAAATTTAGTTATACTTTCTCTGCTTATTATTATTATATTAAAAAGCTGGCTGTTTTATTGAAAAATGAACCCACTTAACGTGGTTAAGTAATTTTTTATTTGTTAGAAGCATTTTTGAGAAAAAATCTATTCTACTCCATAATTTAAATCATTTTCATCCAACTTAACTTAGTAAAAAATACAAGTCTAATTTAATAATATATTAAAATATATGTTTCGTTATTTATATTTATATTAAATTTTATTTTAATTTTTTAAATTTAAAAATATATTATTGATTATTTAAATTTAACGCCGTTAATTTCACTAATAAAAAATACTCAATAATGACTATACAATTAAATATTAATAAAATATATTTTTAATTTAATCTTTTAATATAATATTTTAGTTTTAATTTTATAGTGAGTATTTGATTGCACCATCATCATTTTAAATTTTTTGTGTCAATATTTTTTATTGATAAAGTTAACGATATTAAATTTAAATGATTAAAAATATATTTTTAAAATTTAAATAACTAAAATAAAATTTGATGCATATATAAGGACTAAACGTATACTTTAATCTTAATAACGTTATTAAGATCTTTTAATATTTTTTCATATTTAGCCCTTTTATGAAATTAAATATTATAAGTAATTCATTTACTATAACTAATATGATATTAACTTTTGATAAGAGTATATTTGAAAAATCAACATAAATGATTTAATCTTTAATTACATAACTTCCATACACATTGATGAATATTATTCAAATAATTCAAATGTAATTCATACTATTATATCAAAAAGACGTGAGTTCAACTGTTTAAATTTTGCATATAAAAATTTTAATAATCTAGTAACGCATAAATATTTTTATAAGTATTTATTATTATTTAAGTAGTAAAACTTTCTTTAATTTTGATAGGTTTTAATTTATTTTATTAAAAATAAAAAAATTAATAAAGCATAATTTTAAGAGGGGAAAAAGAAATCAAGTGAAATATAATAGAAAGAAAGATGAGAATCCAATGATAACATAAAGGGTGGAGCTGCAGATAATACGGTGGGGGTGTTGGAGTAGTGGGTGGTCTGGGCACCTATTCAAAGCCCCGAATTCCAATGTTATTTCCATGCACCATCAGCGCCACCTCATTACTCTAAAAAAAAAAACTGAGGCAACCAGTGCTGTTAGGTATAAACTTTTAAAGTAAAATTATCCTTTTACCTTAAATAATTTAATCATTAAAATTTTTTATAATAATTAAATAGTGTAGAATCTATTGCTATTTCTTATATTACGTCGTGGCATTACGTGTTATTTATATGTTGTAAAATATTTTATTTATTCTAAATATTAGGGGTGTTCATGAGTAGGGCTGGACAGGGCGACTCCCTGCCCGGTACCTTGCCCAGAAAAAGTATGGGCTGTATTTTGCAGCCCGATGCCCTGCCCTGCCCGGTAAAAGCCCTAACCATTTTGGGCTGGGCATGGGCGGGCTGGGCGTGGACGGGCTGGGCATGCCTAAGTTGTGATGACATGCCCATGTTGTGAAAAAAATCTGCAATTATAAACTTTTAAAATAATATCATATTCATATGTCTTCAAGAGTTAAATAATATCTATAATCCACTAAAAATAAGGTAACAAAAAGATAATAATTAAAGTTTTAAAATTCATTGCATATAAAAAAACCTTGAAATCTAAGTAGTTTATAATTACAACTTTACATTAATTTCTCAAATGTTGACAAGGATGAAGTATCTAAAAAAATAAAATAAATAATTATAATTTATAATGTAATCATATTATGATTAATAAAGTTAAAAAAATTAATGTAGTTATAAATATTAAAAGATGCAACTTACGTACTTAACTACTTATATTTCTAAAATGACCCTTTAGTCACCAGTAACTATCATATTCTCCTTTCTAAGTGTAGCATCTATGGAGAAAATAAAAAAAATAAAAAAAAAGGTGCTCATGGGCAGGGCAGGGCAAGGCAACCCCTCTGCCCGGTGCCCAGCCCGAAAAAAGCATGGACTGCATTTTGTAGCCCGATGCCCAACCCTGCCCTATATTTATCGGGCTGGCAGGGCCATTTTTTCGTGGGCTTGGGTGGGCATACCGGGCCGCGGGCTTTATGAACACCCCTACTAAATATAAGACTTAATTTGGGAGTTAATTTTAATCTTTAATAAAAATATTTTTCTATTTTATCTTTTATGTTTATAATTTTAAGTAAATTTATCTAATTTATAAATTGATATATAATATGCTATTATATACAAATATTTTAGAAACATGTACATATATTATAATTAAACTGTAATTTAGTTAACTTTCTTAATCTCTTTAAACTAGAAAAACAAGTCTTACATTAAGGATTGAAATAATAGTAATTAAATTGTTTATGTTGGACAGCATAATAATTCTCCCTATATATGGTCTTATTTTCTTTTATCTCTATTTTTTTATAAATAACTAATTTTAACTAATTTTTTTAATCTTTACAAATTAATTATTTCCTCCGATCCTAAAAATAAGAGTTAGATAAATAATTTATTTTATTTTTAAATATAATATATCGATATATTTTATTTCCTGTACTTTTCTACATATAATATATCTATATTATTATACATATTATAGGTAGTTTAAATACCCATTTTGCAAAGTTTTGTCGCTCTTTGAGCAAAAACAAGTACCACAGGACAATGTACAACCGTGTTTGCACTCAGGTATCTTCCCCATTAGTTTTAACAGTATTAAGGTTCAATTTTACTTTCAAAATTTACAGGAGTAATATTATTCTCAAAAAAAAGTTTAGTTTAATATTGCCCTTAAAATATTAAAAAAATAGTTTTAATTATTAAAAAATAAATATTAACTATTAAAAAATAATACTGACTATAGATATTTTTAACAGCTAGAAATGCTATTGTTATTTTTTTAATACTTTCGGGACGATATTTAATTTCAAAAAAACCTCTAAGAAAATATCACTCCTAAATGATAATTTTAAGATAAAATTAGATTTTAACTAGTTTCATTAATCCATAATATCATATCAACTAGCGGTTTGTTTAGTTGTTGAAAAAGAAACGGATGAGCTAATAAAGGATAAAAGGGACTAGAATGATGATGAACATAGCTAAATTTTTGTGAGTATGGTAGCACAGTAAAAATTATAATACGAGTCAACTCGCTAATTATATATTCACCCGTTGTAGGTTGCAAGTTGAAAAGAATTAATTAATTTTAATTAATTTTCTTGATCTACATAAAATAATTAAGAAATGCTTATGAAAAATATTAGAGGGAAACTAGTAAATTGCTGTTAGATAGATTTACATATACTTAATTTGACTCATCTCAATTCGAATTAGATGAGTTTTAATGTGAGATCAAAAACAATAAAAATATGGTCTGAATAATGTCATAGGACACTTGCCTTTAGAGTTATTTCGTTATACAAAGTAAAAATAGAAGGCAATATTCCTCATGATTAAACAAATTTTAGGTATATAATAGCATAAATCTAAAACTCAGAACATGTGACATTGGGTAGCTATAATAGTAATTAGAGATGGATTAATGATGATTAAATAGGACAGTTTCTAACTGTTGATCACTGCTGGAAAATAGGCTTTTTAAAACCCCATTTTTAAACCGGTCACTGCGGAGACGGTTTAAAAAAAATGACCGGTGGCATTTTTGTAAATAAGATGAAATATTTACACCGGTCGTAAAATATGACCGCTGTAAAAAGTCATGACTGGTGTAAAAAGTCATGACCGGTGGCATTTTTGTAAATAAGATGAAATATTTACACCGGTCGTAAAATATGACCGGTGTAAAAAGTCATGACCGGTGTAAAAAGTCATGACCGGTGGCATTTTTATAAATAAGATGAAATATTTACACCGGTCATAAAATATGACCGCTGTAAAAAGTCATGAGCGGTGGCATTAATTTTTTACGATTCCCTATCTTCACAAATCATATCGTCGTCCCTGGAAAAAACTAGCCAAGGGAGAACACATGGTGACAGGAAGCTCCACCTTCGTAACACACTGTCTAAAGCTCGCTGAGAAGAAGACCTAGATATGCGATGACCCATACCTGTACTCGTTGTTCTCTATTGTTGAAGTCAGTCGTTGTAATCTCTAAAGCTCACCAAAGAAGAAGATCTAGATCTGCGATGGTGGGTGTCTATTTTTTTGTTCATTTATTTCTCGATTTTGTTTAAATATATTTCTGTTCACTTTTAACTGGGTAAGTCGGAGGAATTGTGACTATGTTTCTGTGATATCTTTAATTAGGTAACGGCGTTTCTAGGTTTTTGTTTTTATATATATATTTGAGTTTTTGCCTCATTTATTTCTGGGTTCTGTTTAAATATATTTTTGTTTGCTTTTGAGCAGGTAACCAAAAGGAATTGTGACGATGTTTTTGTGATATCTTCAATTAGGTGATGATGTTTATGGGTTTTCATTTCTGCGCATATATCTAAGTTTTTGTTTCTTTCGTTTCTGGGTTCTTTAGCTTTTTCTTTCTTCCTCTTTTTTGTTCTCTGCTTGCATTTTACAGGTACCTATTCTTCTTCATCACTCTTCTCTTCCTTCAGATTTGTGACGAAGAAGAAAATAATTTCAGATCTAGAGTTTTTTTTTCTGATTTTTTTTATTTTGACATTACTTTTTAAACCGGTTGTATGAAATAACCGATTTAAAAAAACTGATTGTTTACACCGGTCATATACAACCGGTGTAGAATATTAAACTTTTTACACGGGCTGTTTCTACACCGGATCAAAGTTCGGTGTATAAGTCCATTTTCAACCGATTTAGAAAGCTTTTTTTTCAGCCGTGGATGACAATGGTTTATAGCAATTCGATATGATTAATGAAAAAAATAAAATCCACTAATTAAAACACAGATTCTCAAACGATCATCTCCAAGTATTCTAAAGACTCCTCTTCTCGGCTCTTTTATTAGCGCAAACTCTCACATCTGAATATAAGGCTTCTTCAATCTGAGACTTCTGTTGACAATAAAATTTCTAAACATATTAGACAAAAAGGGATGAGGCTAAAATTATTGGAAGAATCACAATTCTTGTGTATATAATAATTTAGTTGGAAAATATTTGTCATTTGCTTTTAGCACCTCAGGAAAGATTGAACTAGGCCATCGATGACGTATATTTCTTGTGCCTCACAAAAAAACCATCCATGAGCTCTAGTTATTGGGTGTGTTTGGAAAACACAGAAACCGCGGTTTTAAAAGGACTTTTGGCCTAAACCTCAGTTTGGAGAAATTTTAAAACAAACAAGTTTATTTGTCCATAAGTGTTTTTGGACAAAACTATAGTTTAAAACTATGGTTTTGAATAAGCTATTTAAAATAGTTTTTTCAACAGTAAAAGCACTTATGGAATATCCAATTACTATCTTACCCCTACTTTTTCTTACACCCTCTCTCCTCTCTCCTACTTTTTCTTACACCCTCTCTCCTCTCTCCTACTTTTTCTTACACCCTCTCTCCTTTCTCCTTTCTCCTCTCTTCCTTCTCTCCTCTCTCTTCTCTTTTCTCTAACTCTCTCCTCTCTCTTACTTTAAATCAAATCATACCCTTTTTAGTAATTTATCACCATAAAAGTCATTTTAAAAATAACTATCCAAACACCTATTTATTCAAAACCATTTTTTTTTTCATAAACTCTTCTCCAAAAGTCCTTTTCCATAAGTTGTCCATAAGCCCTTTTTTTCATAAGTCTTTTTTTAAAATCATATCTAAACAGGTCTATTATTGGTCAATTTTTTATTAATTAATTGAACCGATTTTTATTGGTGAGACAGAGACAGTTAAAGACATCTTTGTGAATTCCAACCATATGTTTGTTAGCGAATGCAGGATTTAAGCTCTGTCCCTACCTTGTTTCTTTGATGACATCATCATCATCACGATGCTTCCCGCTTTATTTTTTACTTTTGCACGCTTCCAACACGCCACGATCTAACACTTATTTCACAGTTCCTCAGCTGTCAGATTCTCTTCCCCTTTTCTCTTTCGGTACGTTTAGTTGGTAGCATGGTAGATTTTTTTTTTTTTATAAGAAGGTGAGTAGAAATAGAAGTGTAAATATAATTAGATTAAAAATAATTTATAAGAGTTTATTCAGTAAGTTAGAATATGCATAAAATTAATATATATTTTTTTATAATTTAGAATAAAATTATTAAAAATATTTTTTTTATAATTTGGGAAGAGTTAAAATTATTTAGACATTTTATAATTTAGAATAAAATAGTCTAAAATATTTTACTTCCACTTTTTCTATCTCATTTTTCAACTTTTTTGATAGAATTGAAATGGCCTAAAATATTAAAATTAAAAGTGTGAGTAACTTCTATTATACTAAATAAGATAAATGCTTAATTCCACTCCTAAAATATTTCTATTTTCACTCCCATGTAACCAATCATGCCCTATATCTCCTTTCACCTTAACATTATTCAGGAAACCTTGGAATCTCTCTCTCTCTCTCTCTACATCCACAATTATTGATTTTCTTAATCTTTTAATTAACTCAACAATGGTGGGGTTAAAATTAATGGGGTCATTTCAGTTCTGGTGTGGGGCTTTTACTGAATCTCAAACCAGATTCAGAACATTTAATAATGGCGTTGTCTCTGTTTGATTTGATGCAATGAACAACAAGGTAGGTCCTTTTAAAAAACAGCAAAGAAAAGAAATTACCCCTTCTTGTAATGCAGAGATTAATGATGGCGATTAGATTCTTAGCATGATATTACATTTTTAGCTGACCTTATTGTTGGGCCATTTCTGCGTCAATATGAAAATTATGTGATTCTTTGCATAAATAGCTAGTTTTATTTATTTATTTATTTATTTGACATTGTTTTTAAACTTGATCAGAAGAAATTCAAGGGCTTGAACAGAAAATTTTTGTGACTTTTATTTAGAAAATGGGGCATGTGGGATACCCATGTTGTAAAATTGTGTCACACTTTGAGCTAAAAATCAAGTACCATAGTACTAAGTACAACCTTGTTTGCCTTGGACTCAAACAACCCTTGCACTTGCACTTTGTATCTGCCCCATGTGATTCTTGTAATCTTGTTTGGCCTCATCAAAATTTTGACTTTTTCTTTGCAGGCAAAGCTTTTATTTTTTAGGGAATTCATGTAAATCTAGTGTAATGACCAATTTAAATGAGGTGAATAGCAAGCAAGTGTTCTCATCTTTTATACATGAAGCTTGATAATTGTGACGTTACAATTTACAGCATGTTTGACATAGCTTTGGAAGGGTAAAAAACTATATTTGGAAGCTGAAAAAACCCATTAACTTAAAAAATGTTGTTTAAATTGCCCTTTAGGCAAAATTTACTTTTTGTTCAAAAGTTATATTAAAGTTGAAGTAGCTTTCTCTAGTTTACTTTTCAACATTTTTAAACTAATTTTTTAATATATCATTTAAATAAATTTATGTCAAAATGACCTGTTATAGAAATCTATCCAAACATAAATTATATTACACAAATTAATTATTATCCTAATTTCAGTTTACAAAATTCAGATGAGATAAAAATAATTTTTACAGACATTAATCCAAATAAATCTTAGCTGTGAATAATGCAGCTACATATAGATTTTATAATTTATGCTAATAATATAAGGTTAATGATATTGATTTATGGTGTGAGGCTAAAACAGGGGAAAGAAACAAGTGGGACACGAGGGGCAATATTCCAACCATATGTTTGTTTGGCAAATGTGAGATTTGGTCCTCTCTGTCCCTACTCTGTTTTTTTCCCCTTTGATGATCTCACAGTACTCTTCTTCTTGCCTTTCTTTTACAACATGATCTCACACATATTCACAGTTTTTCAGTTAATTCACTTTTCAGAATCTCTCTCTCTCTCTCTCTCTCTCTCTCTTCTTCCTCCTTAGCATTATTAAGGAAACCTGGGAATCTTGCCCATACTCACAAGTCCCAATCTGTTATTGTACTGCACCTACAATTATTGACTTTTTATTTATTAATCCTCAATTAACTGGATAATTGTGGGTTAACTAATTATAATTGGGACTGGAATTACTTGATGGAGTCATTTGATAATGATGTTTTATTTTATTTTTTTCCTGTTTGATTTGATCTCCCATATGGTGTTTTTCATGCTTGTACTGTGTAGCGATTAATGATGATAATTTGATTCTTAGCATAATTGGATTGCTTTAGTTGACCATATGGTTGGTCTATTTTTGTGTCAATATGAAAATTATGTGATCAAGAAATGTGGACACAAAAGTCAGTGTTCTTTTATTTGCACCGCTAATTTAAAGTAATCTCATCTTTCAAAAAGGGGAATTAAAGACACTGATATGATATTCATGATAAATAGTCTATCAATTATTAGTCTAACCCTTTGATATGCAAAATAAAATACAATAAAAGTAATATTGTACTCTTACATAAGAATAATAAATAATAAAAAAATATATATAATATTATATATTATTTCTACTCCTAATTATAAGAGCTAGACATGGGATTTATTTTAGTTCTAAATATAAGGTATTACTTTACTTTGCCTCCCAAATTTATCATCATTTTTTAAAAGTATCCCTGTTGATTGTCCATAATAATTTTTTTTATTAAGGAGTATTTACAAGTCATATGATTAAAAATAATTTTTTAAAAAAACTAACATATATTTATTATAAATAACTAACTTAACTAATTTTTTTATTATTTATAAATTAATTTTTTAACTCTTATATTAAAAATTGGATAGAGGATTTTGTAATCAAAATGTATTGTATCTTCAAATTTCATGCCTATATCTAAGACCCTTCCAGTGTATTATTACATATGAAACTAATAATTAGCCTATTAGTGCTACATTTACAGGAGTTTTTGTTAAAGAGATAAGGTCTTAATCAAAGTTGTGTGGTCTCAAAACGTTTACTTAACAAATATCTATAAAGTTCTCCTAATCATATTCTCATATACCAAACCCTAATTTTTTTGTGGACAAAGATGCTTGCCATATTGGAATTATCACAAAGAGGATTAATCAAATATCAAAATTAAAAGCAAAAAATAAAATAAAATTGGGTAAACATTATCATATGAGTCTGTAGTGTGTGGTCCCTTTGCTAGGCTTTAAAGTCTCCAACATGCTGAGATATCCCTAAACAGAGCAGATATGTATGTTTATTATTTGGATTTTTGTACTTTGAACTGATTATATAATTGAATTATATTCTTCATTATGATGTCCTTCTTTACATGTAAATACAATAAAATAATTCCAAAGATAAGTCCAACCTTCTTCTTCTACGCGTCTAACATTGAATCCCTTTATTCTCTGTTTTGTCCTCATCATAACCTTAAATTGGACCAGCTTTTATTCATCTATAGGGCTAGGCAATTGAGACCAAGCCCAAGGGTATTACAAACTGTGTTTTAGTTTAATAAAATTTTATTGAGAGAGATAAAATCTATTTCAATAATCTCTAGGCCTCGGGATGATTAGTCTCTAGCTATCAGTTGGATTATACTATTTGGTCCTAGAAAAAAAATGAAACCTAACTAGTTTTAATTAACTTCCATGTGGTTAAAAAAATGCCACTTTCTTCTAAAACCAAAATATGGCCTTTAAATTACTTTAGTGTAGGATAGACAGATTATAGTGGGTGAGTTGGTTGATTGAAGCTTTCTTTGTCTTTAGTATTGATTTTGTTATTGGTAAGGTTGGTAATTTGGTATTATATGGTAGTTTGGATTTGTGTTTATTCAACTCCTAGATGGTTACTAGTGTTCATAGAAGACACAGTTTGGGGAAATTTAATTTAGACCCATATGTAGCATCAATTTTTAAATTAGTCCCTAAAATTTATTATTATTTTAACTCAATCGATCTAGTTTTCTTTTTCTTTCTTTCTTTATTTATTTTTTTTGTTAGTGTTAAGCCTTATAATATTTAAATTTTGAATATGTGGATCAAAATAGTATTGCTGATTTACTTGCTAAAAGAGCGCTTGATGGAACTCAGCTGCTAGAGCCTGATGCCTTATCTGAGATTTTGAACTTGGTCGTAGGGTCATAGTTTCTTTTCTTTTTGTAGTTTTTGTTTCCGGTATATATATAAAAAAAACTCATAAATGTGGGTAGCCAACGTAACTTTATTTTATTTTATTTTTTTGCTTACCCGATTCACCGGAGTTTTGCCCCAATTACATCTGGATTCGATCCTCATCACGCACCTGGCTATGGTGGATGAGTCTCCCAACGGGGTTTTTCTGCATACGCCAAGGCTTGAGACCTCGCTTAAGCGATACCGAACCGCTTACCATTTGGACTAACCCTGTTAATCTTTTTTTTTATGCGTTGAAAGAGAAATGATGTCTAATTTAGCATGATCATATACCCACTCATTAAAAGCAAGAGCAAACTCGGAATTCAAAAGGAACTGGTAATAGAGAGCAAGGCCAATTGTATCATGTTAAGCTTAGGAAGAAAAAGATGACAAAGCATATATGGAAGGTAGAGAAAAACCTGGGTTTAACTGGCGAAGTAGTGAAATATGAGATCATTTAGAGCGTGTTTGATCTTTGGAGAATATTACTTTATTATGGTTCCAGTTGCGGTACTTGAGGAGACATCCTAACTCATGGGTGCCTAGATTTATACCTGAGGGTAATAGACGGTTCGCCTTGTCTGACATTGGTATCGACTAGGAGGAAGGGAGACTTTACCCTGCCCTTAAATTATAGGTAAGCCCAACCCCTTTTTAAAAATTTTTATAACAAAAAAAGAACAAAAAGAAAGGTAAAGAAAAAAAATTGAGGAAACAAGTGGCTAGAGTTGCAAGATGGGGTTTTGTTTTCCTTTTATATTTTTTTTAACAAAAAAATTTAAGTGAGTTGGATCCCAAAGGCTCACCAGAGTCAAGACATACCTCTAGGCTCAAAGAATACTTATAGATTATCTACTAACAAAGTCCTCACATAAATAGCGAGATTTGAACTCCCGACTTGATGAGTTATGAGCTAACTCTTTTTGCTACAATAAATTGCAATTTTGGTGAGTTAGTGGGTTAGGCCTTCAGGCTCAATAGACCTAATCCATCTTATTAGCTCTAAACTGGAGGGAGCCAATAATTGAGGAGAAAAAGAAGGGATGATGAGACTACGTAATTGGGTATATCGGGGCAAAGCTCCGGTGAAGCGGGTGGGCAACAAAAAAAAAATGGGTATATAAACTTTAAACTACAATTACAGTGTGAATATATAATTTTTTTTATGGCTATTTTGTTTCCGCTATTGGTTGGATATTAAAGAGGTACAATAAATTATTTTGAGTCAATTTCAACCACTACTAATAAAAAACATATAATCTTTGGTAATTAAACAAGAACTCAAGAATCAACATCAAGGATTGTTGTGAAAACATGTACAATTATTATATTTTTAGCATAAACATGTGATAATTAGTGCATAAAACATGATAAAATCCTCGAAATAAAGCTTAAAAGGGGAAGAAGGGTCCTCATCGAATACTATAGTGATCCCATTGAGCTTCAAAGATTGAGCTTTTATGCATGTATGTGTATAAATATATATATATATATATATATATATATATATATATATTCAGTTTCTTTAATGGTTTAGACAATCCAGATACATGCTTCGTCAAAATCTCCTGAAGATGCCTTTTTGTTTTTTGTTTTGTGACAAAATATGCATTTTGAATAGAACAGAACTACAACATGCGATGTATTAAACAAAACAAAAAAAAAGAGCAGCAAAGTTCATTTCCAATTAAATATGCATTGAACTGGTCCTACAAAGCCCTAATCTAATAGGGTAACCAATCTTGGGGCAAAATCTTATTTCTTTCCACCTTTAGCTTCACCCAACAGTTTGTCTGCTACTTCAGCAAGCGTGCAACAAAATTTGGCTTCATCTGTCAAAGAACTAACAATTTCATCTGCTAATCTCAGCTCCTCATGGAATTCTGTATGCATCACCAATGAAGCATAATTCACATCAAGCACCAATCCAAGACATTTCCCAATGACTTCAAGCTTAGGAACCCAATCGCAAGCCTTCAGACCCAATGTTGCCGAGGCATTCGGACATGGCCCCACTTGTGGAAACCTCTGATATTTCTTCAACCACTTAGTTAAATACCGAATCAAACGCATCATCTCTTTGCCATTCAACTTGCTAAATGAAGGAGATAGCAAATCTCTGTTGATGTTAGATGATGCAAACAAATAATGCAGGCATAGCTCAGATTTAGAGAACCCATCATGTGCCAGCATAAGCAAACCAGCAGCGTCCTTCGCCAAAACGAAATTGCTTCCCTTGCGATCCTTTGCTATCTCCAGAACTAACAGAGCTTGGCTCTCCCATTCTTTCTTCACAATTTCCATACGGTCAAAAGCATCTTTTGGTGGAGAAAGAAAATACCTCAGAATGCAGAGCATTTCAGATGATCCGAGATCCAATGCATGCCTGATACACAAGCAGAGCAAATCGGATCTCCTCTTCTCCACTAGTACAGAAACCAAGTTTGAATAACCAGAACGTTCAATAAGACCATTAACAACCATACTCTCAACTAGTTCCCAAATCTCCAAAGAAACACACCCTTCCAAAATCAGGCCCGCTACGTTTTTAGGAATGATAAAGTGAAGTTTGCTGATCAAGATCTTTGTATAATCACTATAGGATGAATTAATCTCAATTGAAACTCCAACATATTCTCTAATGTTTTCAAGGTATGAATTCAAACTCCTGACAAACTTGCCCTTACCGAAATCACTAGTCTTGAGCTTTGTCTTTAGCTCCACAAAGAAATTATTGCCAATAGCAATTTGTTCAGCATTGGTTTGCGAGATATTCCATCCGGTGAGGGGTTTTAGGATGGATGAGGAGCTTATTTCTTCTTCTCGTTCTGGCTTTAAATATGGGATAATATCATCTGTGTTTATAACAATTGCGTAGTCTGGTGGTGAATCATGCCGCTTCGGATTGCCTGAAGCATTCTTAATGACTTCCAGTAAATTCATGATGCAATTACAAGGAAAACACGACTACCTGGGAAGGAAGCAAAAGAATCAGCCTCTAACTAGTACACTTACTCATATTAAAGAGAATGAAAAAACTATATCAGAGATTGATTTCAGCAAAAATTAGTTAACTAGCTACCTTCTTATTGGCAATCACCACTTATGTTTCCAACTTCAAATCAGTTTAGTTCTCTGGTGTTTAACAAGAGGGATTGAAAGTTACAAACAAATTTTTCAAAACATAACCTATTGGGATAGAAATAACAAGAGACCTAACACATCATACAAACATATTAAATCAAGAACGCGATAACCCAGCAACAACCACTTCAGTAAATAAGTAAAAGAATAATCATATTTCCAGAAATGTCAAAAATTAGAATGAAATGCCTTTTTCCTGTGGGGTTATAATGAAATGGTTTCAAGGAGCTCTCATGACATTTTCCATCATAAAAGTATAAAATATCAATTTCATTAATCAATTGAGCAACTCGCCATATTAATTAATAGGTGATAAATAGCAACATATAAATAATTCAGTGAGCCAGAAAAGGCCCCATCTAGCAACAAGCTCTCGTGATAATTATAAAGATGCAACTTCCATGTAAAACCCCAAGTTTCAATTCATCCTACTTTCAAGTTTCCAATACTTTCAGTTACTCTCTATTTCAATAGATATAGCAAGAGTTAAACAGAAGGAACTCGGAAATACCCTAAATATTTGCATCTACAATGATTCTACGGTTCTTTCGATATGCTTGGATAGACTGCTTGAAAGAAAAGTTAAAATCAACTATTATATAATACAATCCCAGACACAGAATCAGGATTCGAAAAATAAGTTGAAGCCTCAAGCAGAGCAACGTACTTAACTCTGAAGCAGAATAACAAGAATAAAAAAAGCAACAAAAAAAAACTTAGAACAGAAAAATAAGCTGACGAACAAGAATGAAGAACATAAGAATCGATCCGAGCTGAGAGAACGAACTCAGACCCTCACCTGAATGAAGGACCGAATCTGCAAAACGCTAACCAAAGCCGGAGAGAACGAACTCAGAGACGACGATGACGAAGCGACAACAGACTGCGAAGTATCAGGTGGTGGCAGCGGCGACTGGCACTGGCAGAGGGGAGGCGACCAAGCAGAGACGTGGGAACTGCAAAAAACGCGGCCGAGGAGAATGAAATGAGTAGAGAAGGGTTTTAGTTAGGAGGGTAAAACTGGAATATTAAAAAATGTCATGGACAATTTAGTAATGAGAGACTGTTTCTCTCTCCCTCGAAGAAAATCGACCCCAATGTTTTTAGTATAAAAATTTTTGAAAATAAATTAAGCTCATTCAAAAATTAAAAATAAAATAAATTTTTTTTTTAGGTCTATTATTTTTAAATATAAATTTAAATATTTAAAAGATAAGATACCTCCTTTCAAGAGAATCCTTTAAAGAGAAGAGGGGGAAAAAAAGATATATTCTTACCTTCCTACCCTCCATTTGCACATGGAAGATCGGGGTAGATTCATGGCCTTTCTGGAAATGATCTAACTCTGAGTTATATTTGGGCCGAAAAGACTGCGTTATGGAAAAGATTTCTTTTTCCCAAGCTTAATGGAAAATATCTACATGTTTTTCTAAACGAATCGGGCCTGGGTCCATATAGCCCAATGCATCAATCGGCTTCCTCCATGTGGAATAACACGTATTAATTCAATTAATAAGAAGTTTGTACGAATAAAAGTTAATCCGAGTAATAAGAGATTCGGTTTAGCATACCTAGGGTCTTACATTCGAGCCCTAGAGTATAAAAATTTCTATTGAGAGACTCACCCACTATTGTTAAGTACGAGACTTGGGTTGGATTCGGATGTAATCGGGCAATGTCCTAGTGAACCGGATGGGCAACCAAAAAAAAAAGTAAGAAGTTGACTCATAACCCATAAGATCATGAGTTCAAATACCGCTACTAATGTAAAGACTTTATTAGTTAACGATCTGTAAATACTTCTATAAGTATTCTTTAAACCTAGAGGCAAACATTAACTCTATAATGAGTTACTAAGACCCAGCTCACTTTAACTTTCTTATACTAACAAAAAATATAAGCTTTTTAATGCCACAACTTGTCAATTATTTTTTTTTTAATCATGAGATTCTATATAAAATTAGTACATTTTGATATTTTTATAGTAATGAAACAGTGTAATTTTTTTTTTTAAATTACCTTACGATCGTGCAATTTTAATGTATTTTCTTTTAAAAATCATAAAACATGTAAAATTAGATCATTTTATTACTGCAAGATATTAGGATATATTTTATTTTATGTAAAATCTAAGGAAAAAAACCAACCAAGAAATTGGGGCATTAGATGAGTAGAATATTAGACATCCCACACTAGACACGGTCTTTATACAGAAGAATAATAATTGGATGCGCATTAGCTAAAACCTGATAAGACCCTATTCAAGCCCGTTGTAAGCCTCTTTAGATCTCTCATGTTCAACAAATTATTTTTGCATAGTCACTTCAACAGACATTCATCAGACTTTATCATATACTCTCTATTCCGTTTTCTCCTCATTATAAGGCACAAATTATAACATATTTTTTATCTGTATTGTAAAATATCAACATCCTCATTAATTTTTTTTTATATTTTTATTATTAATTAATATTTAATATTTTATAAATAAAACTTCTCAAACTCTGTCTTTAAAAAAAAGAGTAAAGTCAAACAAATTTATTAATTTAGGACAAATTTTTTAGTAAGTGAAGAGGCCTAGGGCTCAATTTTAAGATAAATTTAATAATTTAATTTCTATTTTTTTAATATATGAGAATTGAAAAATAGTTAAAAATATTTTATAATAAAAAATAGAGAAAATATAATATCTGATTTTTATGCGCAATAGGTGAAGACTGAAGAGCCAGGATAATTGATATTTCTCTTAAAACGTTCGGAATTCATGCATGAATTGAAATGTCAAAGTAAGCATGGCGTGTGATAAGACAAGAGGACAACAAAAAGCGTCCTAGTCTGAGAAAAACAATATGGAACTCAACTGTGCATTACAACATGTTTCAATTGGGCACTCCTTCTTCAAAGACTCCTTCTTCCGTCTTCCATGGGGGGACGTCTTTGAACGCACTGCCGTTTTGTCCTCCTTCCTTGCACGTCCCAAGACACACGTATCGAATTCCGTGCTTTCACGTTCCGAGGTCTTGTCGTCGTTTTCCTCCCCCACTTACATAAAACCCAGTCCAGAGATTTTGTACGGGGAAACCGGTGAAAATTTAAAAATTTTATTGTTTAAAGTACTAATTTTTTATATATAAAAACATATTAAATATTTTTTATTAATAAAATTTTTAAATAAAAACTTTTTATCTGTTTATTTTGACATAATCCTATTTTTTTATCTCTCTCATTTAATACTGTTTGTGCGTTACCTTCATTAATTTCATAATTTTTCCTCTATCTTTATTTTTCAAATTTAATATATATTTTTTTATTAAAATAGGGGTGTTTTCAGAAAGATTGGCGTACATTTTTTATATAATATTAATAAATAATTAATTTGACTAATTTTTTAATTTACATAAATTATATTAAAATACTTAATTAGTGGAAACCAAATGTAACTTCTGAAAATTGAATGATTGAATTGGGAAAAAAAAATAAAAGGAAAGCAAGATTTGAAACCATGCCGTTAGGGATATGAACATCATTCTTTCTTAAGTTGCCGTTTTCCTTCCTACTTCATTTATCCCATCAAACGGACCAAATCTTCATCCTTCCCTGTCCACACTCGCCGGGGATGCGTGAGAACCCAGTCCCCGCTCACATAGGAAACAAAAGCTAACAATCTTAACCACAAAGCTTAACGTAGTTGTTACTTAACTAAATTATTTAAATAAATAGTTAGAGATTCAATTTTTAACTATAATATAGAGAATATCTCTTGGTTAATAATAAAACTCTTTCTAGAAGTTTAACATATGGTGTGAGTAGAGTAGGTAACTATTTTTAACAATAGATACTATAGACTTATTTAAAAAAATTTAATAGTCTCACATCAAAGTTTCTTTATAAGTAAGAGTTTGTAGACTTAACCCGGTTTATAATTACTTATCATTAATATCTGTCTCTTTAATTTAAAAAGAAATATCAAAAATAAAATATATCAATTAATTTATCTTTTCAAAATAAAATTTTGAGAATAATATAAGTTTTACTCCCACATGTGGCATATCTCTTTTAATTATTCATTCAATCCTAAAATTTTACATAAAACAAATCTAAATAAGATAATTACAATAATGGAGTTGTTCTAAGTCTAAAAAAACTATATGAATCAAGTTTTCCCACGCTACAAATTCTAAAGATTGAGAGTAATTTAGAGTTAAAGAATTATAGGAATTTGGGTGTTTTGAGTCAAAGTTTAAAAATTGTATCAATAAAAAAATTCAGAGACTGAAATTTATTTTTTTCTTAAAATTCATGATTATATTATCATTTCATAATATTTACATAAGTTATAAACATGAAATATTTTTTTATAAAATAAAAAAAATTAGGTATGTTTCACATTTGTCTCTTATCAAGGCTAAAATTTAGTTATATGACTTATAGAGTACTTATAAAAAACTTATGATATCTTTTGTCAAAAAAATTATCACAATAATAATAGAAATTAAACTCATACTTCTATGAAATATAAATTTATTTTTTATTATTTATATTAATTGTCACTGCTAACATGAAAAAAATTACATAGGATAAGTGATTCTTTTTTTTAGTTGTCTATCCGATTTACCGGAGTTTTACCCGACTATATCTGAATTTGACCTATGTCGCCTACCTGGCTATGGTAGGTGAATCTCTTAATAAAATTTTTTTATATATACTAAAGCTTAAACTTAAAACTTTATTCAGATTATACTGGACCGTTTACAATTTGAATTAACTCCCGAATCTTTCTACACGAAAAATCAGGAATAGGGGTGATTGGGCCAGGCAAGTATATGATACGGACGGCAAGTAATCGGTAAAGGCCCAAGTTGCGTGCAGGTCTGAAATCTGGCAGATGATAACTGGAGCACGCAAGTTGTCTTGTCATTTCTTCATTCCCCAAAGATTTTTTATTTGTATTCTTCCGAAATTGGAATGATCCCTCAACAATGTCCAACGTTAATAATTAACAATTAACTGCAGACATATTTAATTTATAAATTTTTCATGGTCTTCTATTTTCTTTTTAATTTTATTAAGCCTCTTCCTCATACAAAAGCTCCCATTTTTTTTTCTTTCACAAGCTTCGTTTTCTTACACGCTTGTAGATTAATTTAAGTATTGAATAGTCCATATGTATCCATAAATTAATAAAACATTGAGATTCTTTTCTGTCACTAAACATGCTACATAGAAACTTAGATTATTAGATATTTAAAATCCCTTTCTAAAAATGTATAGTATTACTAGATATATTATTCAAGAACAAGCATTATGTATTGGTTTTGGCTGTGTCAGTTTTTTAAATTCAATTTATTTCTCATATTATTATTTTTTAAAATTAATTTATTTAATTTATAAATTAATATATAATATAATGTTATATAAAAATATTTTAAGATTCATATATGTTATAATTAAATAAGTTATTTAACTTATTTAACATCCCTAAATTAAATAAACAATTGTGACATTAAGAATCGAAAAAATATTATTAAATAATAAATAATTATATACTCTAATATTATTATGTCATTTGAATTATATCTAATTAAAATATAATAAATTAATATATTTTAATCATAGTTGGCTGATGATTTGTCTTAAACAATTTATATTTTATTTAGGTTAAAAATAAAACTTTTAATTTAGTTAAGATGATTTTTTATTTCTTTCAAATTAAAATATTTTTTTAAATAAAATTAATTATAAACTTTTTTATATGAGTCTTAAATTATTATATTGAATAGAATTTAATTAACGGGTAATATTTCTCCTATTGAACATGTAATTGCTCATTAAGAAATTAGTCTCTTTCAAAATATTGATGATAAATAGTTGACGTTTCTCATTGCCACGATCATACAAAATTAGAATTAGAATCTTTAGTCACATGCTTAAATGACAAGATTTCTTACAACTCATCATGACAATGAATGATGGTTTTATATATATTGGATTTTATTAGTATATAAATGTAGATATAAAAATTCCAGAACATGCAGTTTCAAATTTTAGAGAATACTTGTTAAATTTGGACGGGCGGGAGACATGGTCCCCAACAATGCGCCATTTGCTTTTTCCTTCCCTCATTTTCTATTGTAACGGCGCCTAAAGGGCAACACACACACATAATATGTATGAGTTATGATATAATTTTTTTGCTAAAAAATATTATAGTTAACTTGTTTTAGATAAATTAAAAAAATTAATTAAATAAATTAATTATAACTAATATATAAATTAATTAACTAATTTAGATAGATTAAATAGTATATAATATAAATTAATATTAAAGATAGATTTAATCATAATTAATTAATTAATTTTTTTAATTATTTAAAAATATTAACTAATTTTTATGTTAAATATCGAATGGATATAATTTTAATTTTAACATATTCAAATTATTTATTTTTGTATGATCACCTAGTGAAAAATATTAAATTTAATAACTTTGTATCCTACTGTATGGAAACTTTACAGCGAGAGGTGGAGCCTTTGAGGGTTTGATCCCTTGCCACTCTGAATTAAAAAAACAAAAAGAACATGAATGAAAATAAAACGTTTTATTTTAATATTAAATTATAAGTTTTTGTGCGGCTCATACAGATCCTTGTCTCATCGTTTATAGTAATTTTTTCTCTGAAAATCTTGACTTGTAAAGTTTTATATTGTTCAAAGATTTGCACCAGGTTCTAGAAGATGGTATTTAAAAAAGAATTGAAATGTTATCTCTCTTCAATTATTAAAATGTTAAGGTAAACAAAAAATAAAACGTTTTTAATTATAAAAAAATTACTATTAAAGATTAAAATCATGTAATAATAATTTTGCATAGCTCGATGCTTTTGTCTCCTTGCTTTCCTACCTCATTGGGAAAATAGGTTTTCTGTTTGCCGTATGCAATTTTACTTTGTTCACCAAATGAATATTTGTATTTGTAGTAGTTTAACTAACTGTGCTTAATATTATCATACGGAAAAATTAAATTCATTTTATATTTATTTTTATGCATATTAGTGATAATTTGTTTATTGGGGTTTCAATAATAATAATAATAATAATAATAATAATAATTATGGTTTGATATAATGAAGAAAGTAATTTAATTTCTTTTGACACCAAATAAGTTGAGAATAATTTTTCTTACAAATATTATACATAAACATAATCATTGGGATAACGAAGAATATTTCTATTATCACATATAATTTCATCAAATCTGAAAAACTATAAACATGATTTTCTTTAATTAGTTTTGTTGATATAAATGTTTGTTAATTTTTTTTTGGAAAATGCTTGTTAATGTTATTTTATTCCACGATCATTATTTTGTATCTTCTGTATAAATGTGTACTTTATGATTGTCACAGATCCATCCAGTAATTAGAGAATTATTAATTATAATTATATAAACGTGTGATGAGTCCTTTTAAGGTGGTTTACATTATTTTAGTATAAGTAACAATTACATAGCATTAGTTAATTAATTATTAATTCCTTATTTATATGATTGACTGATAAACATTCTTGGTCAGATACACACGTTCATGTATTGAGCTGTAGAATCTTTGAATAATCTTATATTATTATATTGGTATACTTATATTTTAATTAGTTTCCACACAAGTTGCCCAGGAAAAATCACTCCCTCCAATTATTTTTAATTTCTTTTACCAACTTCGGTACTCTCTAGTCTCTACAGAGATTTTTTTTTATTATATATATAAATTACATTATTAAATTTTTTACAGTATAATTTTGTTGTTCATATAAGATATAATATAGACTACCTCCATTTTTTATGAGTTAATTATTTTTTTATATAGATCAAGAAAGTCAAATAAATCAGTCAATTATATCTGAATCCGACTTTTCAAAATAAATTAATATTGTATACTCTTTAATCTATTTAATTATTCAACTAACTCTTATATTAGATATAATGTAACTATTTATTTATCTTTATTAATCTATTTAAAAAATTAATTAACTTTCATATTAAAAAATGAATGTAGTATTAAATAGGGATAAATTTTAAAAGTTATTAAATTTTAAAATAAAATTAAAGAAATTTAATATTTTATTTAGTTTGTATAAAATATGCTATGGGTTTGTTTGGATAAGAGTTTTGAAAAAGGTTTCTGAACAGCTTTTAGAAAATAGCTTTTGGAGAAGAATTTATAAAAAAAAATTATTCTAAATAAATAAATGTTTGGATAGTTATTACTAGAAAGATTTTTGTAATTAGAAAATTACTAGAAATGATATGATTTTATAAAAAATATGAGAGCTGAGAGACGAGAGAAAAGAGAGAGGAGAGATGAGTGAGGATGGAGAAGAGTGAATAGAAAAGAGAGATGAGAAAGGAAAGAAGATAGAGGGTGTAAGAAAAAATAAGGATAAAATAGTAATTAGATAGTCTATAATTGTTTTTATTATTCTAAAAATTAATTTCAATAATTTATCTAAAATATTAATTTTTAACTATAATTTAGTCTAAAATTTTGTTTAGACAAACATAACTATTTATTTTAAAAAAAAAAAAAATTAAAATTTAAGCTAAAAATATTTTTAAAACTTGGCTATTGAAATTTACTATAAATAGGAACAGAAAGAAGGGAATAACTTTTTTAACTAAAAGCAACGTTCATTTGACCGGTCAAGAGGGTGCTATTTGGTCGGCCTAATAAGAGTCTCCGATTGCGATTTGATTTAAGTTATTCAAAGCTTAATTAATAATTAGCTGTGATATTTATCTCCATATATTTTATTTTACAGTTATAAATTAAAAAAAAGAACACGATTTTCATAATTAAACTATATATACGATTAGGAATTCTTAACAAAAATTGTAGAAATGTGAAAGAAAATTCCGAGAAGAAGAAGAAGTGGTTGAATATTGGTGAGGACTAACTAGGAGCACGCGTTTCCTCCATACCTAACAAAGCACACGTTTTTATTTGTGCCCTTAAAGATTTGGCCTCACATCTACAATTAATTTCAGAAGCCGCCGTCAATGCCCATAGAATTGTTCCCCTCAATATGTCAACTAATTTCTTTCTTATATATAATCTCTAATCTTATATTTACAAGTTCTAACATGTTTTAATACTATATGCTTTTGGGAGAATTAGAATAAAGGGCCTATAATAAATTATATTTATTAAAAAAAATCATAAAAATTTTAATTATTTAAAATGACTAAATATTGAAAAAAAAATTTATAATTATTAAATTACCCCTTGATAAACTCTTTATATTTTCTCTCACATTTTGTTTTTTAAACCTCCTACATTATCTCCTACATTCTATTTTAAAACTAATATAAAGTTTATTTTTCTACCAAAATTAAGACCCCAAAATCATCCATGATAGGATTTATTTTTCAACTTTTATTTTCTACTAACATCCACATAATAATGCCTTCAATATATCATTTAATTATTAACAGAAATAATTATCTATCTATATCATTAAGGTTTTTCATAATTTATATCATGTGATATAAAATAAACTCTATTCACTACCATAAAAAACTAAACACATTTATGACATCATAATATATTAAATTACTTAGATTTTAATAAAATATATTAACATTATATTAAATTTTTTATTTTATAACTCACAAATTTTTTCTAAAATAAGAATAAATTATACTATGAATTTTAATGTTTTTTTACATATGTATAAACTTTATTTAATATATATATAATAAATTATAAAAGATGTGAAGTTTTCTTAAAGTTGTATACTTTTTATTTTTAATTAAATTTTGTGTGAATTTCAAAAATAAAATTATTATTTTTATAAAATTAAATGCGGTATTTTTTTCAATTGATATCTAGGTGAGTTGTAAATATTGAGATAAATTTTGTTTAATTCATATTAGTTTTAAAAATAGGAGTGGGAGAAAATATAAGGAGTTTTGGTAAGGGAAAATTCAGTAATTTTAAATTTTTATTTTAATATTTGATCTTTTTAAATAATTAAAACTTTTATGGCCATTCCCAATAAATATTATTTATTATTGGTCATTTATTCTAATTCTCCCTATACTTTTGTAAGAAAATAATAATTTATATAATAATAAATTAGCGATATAATTGAATATTTATATAAAAGTTTTACTGATGTAACTTATAAATAGGACTAAGAGAGTATATATATTCAATGTAGTAATAAAAAATATGACATTTTATTTGGCAAAAATATATATATATAGTCTTTTAAATTTATATCAAATAATTTAACAATTTTCCTATTTCCTATGATGTGGTTGAAAGAGTTTTATATACTTTCTCCATTCATATTTTGTTAATTGCTACCTAATAAATCCTGTTAATGGTATATAGTTTTATATTTGGTAGCTACTTCTTTTAATATAAATATATTTTTATAAATAAAACTTGAGATTTAAAGATATTAGATCTTATATTATTTTACTCTATCCTTATTTGGATTTTCATTTTGTCCTTAAATACATGTCTTATTCCAAAATTTAATAATAGGGACGGAAGAAGTAAGTTAGACATGAGTAATATAAGACAATTTTACATAAAACACAACAGGAGGAGGGAAATGGACCATATTAATGAAGCATGATAACAGGAAGCAAGTAGAGGATGGATTTTAGGTAAAAATACATTAATGGTTCTTAAACTTTCATTAAACGGCTTAAATTTTTTTGGATCCTTTTTATAAGGTACTTTTAAGAAAAATACTGGGTTCTTATTATAAGACATTAGAAGAAATATTTATTACATTTTTCTACATTTTTTCAAAGAGTGTCTGGTAAAAAAGATTAGAGGCTATTGAAATATCAAATTTACAAAAAAAAAAAATTCTTTTATTTAAAATGGTGAGAGTAATTTTTTAAAGTCGAGAGAAATGAGGTAAAATTAAAATATTAAATTTTTACAAGAAACGAGGACTTTAGTGGAAGTGGGGACAAATTGTGCTTCGCAATTTGCAAAGTGCATTCTTGCCTTTTTTTTTTCAAGTTGGGCCACCGTCCCCAGGTATTTGATCAGGCAGCCGTGAGTTCATATATTCACGTTCCAAGGTTTTCAATCGCAAACGTTCCTTTCACAGCCTGTGCGGTGAATCTTGTGATCGTGAGCCTCAAAATATCTCCACTTGTTTTTTTGGCCATTGGCTCATCGGCCATTTTCGGAAACAGAGATCCTTGGGATGCTCTTTTTATTCTCTCTCTCTCTCTCTATGACCGATTCTCCCATTTACTCAGATTTCGTTAACACCATATGATCCATAATTTCGCCTTCAATTTCATTTCATTTCCAGTAATAAAACATAATAAGGAACTAATTTTGGCAAAAGTGTAATAACTTTTCTTGGTTTAGAATTTCACTCACATTATCCAGGGCCAGCTTTGCTTCAACCTGTGGGAATGAAATTTCAATTTGACTGTGTTGTTGTCAACAGATTTGAGCGAGTTAACCTAGCCGCTGCTGCTGCGGCTTTTGTTAGTATTATTAAGCCCTTTTTCAAAAATTGATATTTTTTTAATTTGTTGTTTTGTGTCAGACGAGTATAAAAGATAGATATTGTTTATGCTCTTCCCTTCTCTTTTTGAGAGAGAACCATCTTCTCCAATCTACAGTGAGCCACATTATCATCTCTCTCTCTCTCTCTCGCCATCCTTGCTCTTCTTGTCCGTGTGTCTCTCTTTAAGCCCTCTCCTTGAAGCACCAGATTATTGGTTTTCTTCAAGGGACTTGAGAGGGAGACATGGATGCTGTTCTTCAGACGAAAGGGCTCCTCTCTCTTCCCACCAACCCCAGAAATAGGGTTCTAAACCCATCACAGGGCTTGAGGCAAAGATTTTTCTCTCCAAAACCCAAAATCCTTGGTGGGTCTTTTCTATCAATCAATGGGTTCCAGAAATTTCATGGCTTTGCCTCAAAACCTAATAGCCTTATCCAAAAGGATAGAAATTTGTTCATCTGTAAGGCTGAAGCTGCTGCTGCTGCTGCTGCGGATGGTCAGCCCTTATACGGTGAAATCGAAATTGAGAAACCAAAATTCTTGGGTATTGAGGTTGCTACCGTTAAGAAGATTATACCGCTTGGGTTCATGTTCTTTTGTATCCTATTCAATTATACAATCCTAAGAGATACAAAGGATGTTCTGGTTGTGACAGCTAGAGGAAGTAGTGCAGAGATTATTCCTTTCCTTAAAACTTGGGTAAATCTCCCTATGGCTGTTGGGTTTATGTTGTTATACACAAAATTGGCTGATGTTCTACCCAAGCAAGCTTTGTTCTACACTGTTATTGTCCCCTTCATCGCCTTCTTTGGCGCGTTTGGATTTGTTCTCTATCCTCTTAGCAACTATATCCACCCTCAAGCATTTGCAGATAAGCTTCTCAACATCCTTGGACCTAGGTTCCTTGGTCCACTCGCTATTATGAGAATCTGGAGCTTTTGTTTGTTCTATGTCATGGCTGAATTGTGGGGGAGTGTGGTGATTTCAGTGCTCTTCTGGGGGTTCGCCAATCAGGTATATTCATCTCTTGAACTGGCTTTGTTTATTGGTGTTTTATCTTGATTCTGTGATAAGAGCATACTTTGGTATCGGATTATGTTTGGTTTCTGATTATATGATATCCCTCACATGTACCTTCATCACCTGAGCATATTCTTCCTCCTCCTGTTTTAATAAGACTTCTAAATTAAACTGGTTGGGTGACTTGTTGACGAGGTTGCCCATCATCATTGGCTAATGAATCATTTTACTTTTCATCGATTTCTTTTGGCATCTATACACAGTTTTGAATGTTCATTTCATTTAGTTAAATCCGCTTTCTTCTACCTGGGCATATTATGTGGATTGTCTTATACAGTGATTTAATTTATAATAATATCTTTGAACAATTCTTTATTTTCCTAACAGCTATCCTTATCTGCTAAACGGTTTTCAGGGTCATTTTTTTTCTTTAAAGGACGATTTTGTATTTCTTAAAGGATGCTCTGAGCCCTATTTTAGAGTTAATTGTGTCATTCAAATTTCTATTGTTTGTTAAGAATTAACAGAGCATATGAAGAAAAACACAGTTATGTTGCTGAACTGGGTTTGGCCAATCTTTGTGCTTGATGTTTTATTATTTTCATCATATATATCAACCTCCTTAATCTAACTATTGAATTTATGCAGTTGATATTCTGCTCTAAATTTGAAGTGTTCCCTTTTTTTTTTGGGTTTCTGACGTATTGTCATATATTGTAAAGATGACTCCTTATTTTATCATCAATTCATATTTTTTTCTCTTTACCAAGGGCCATTGTTGACTTTCCACGTAGAACTTTGTGGTAGTTTTTGAATTCTGTTTTTCTTTCCTCATGTGTTACATCTATCAGCTTCTTAGGTGAATGAAAAGATTGTTTTTGCGTGAGCAGTACTTACTTTGAATTTTTCTTGCTAGTTGTTAACGTATCAGTTTTCGAATACTAGATATCTTTATTGCTTACTTGTTTGTCTATCATGGGGTTAGTACCTAGATTTGCCAATTGTATAACGCTAGTAAACCTTGCTGTTTATGCAGATAACTACTGTTGAGGAAGCGAAACGTTTCTATCCTTTGTTTGGATTAGGAGCCAATGTTGCCCTTATATTCTCGGGTCGGACGGTGAAGTACTTCTCTAATCTGAGGCAGAACTTAGGTCCTGGAGTCGATGGTTGGGCCATATCTTTAAAAGGGATGATGAGCATCGTGGTGCTTCTGGGTGGCGCTATTTGTTTGCTGTACTGGTGGGTGAATAGATATGTTCCTCTTCCTACACGAAGCAAGAAGAAGAAGGTACTTTCATATAAGGCCACAGTATTGTTATTTCTTTCACACTTTAGTCTTTTAAAGCAAAATTATATAGCTATCCTCTAGTTTTCCATATATCCTTTGCTGTGAAAATGGTGGAATTCTCTCTCTCTACATGCATACCAGCATGTGCAAACACAAATCTTTTTAATTATTTGTATGTCCTTGATAAATAGAGAAGCGGAAGTGTGGTGGGCCCATAAACCACAGTTCCCAAGATCGAAACCTAGCTCTGATGAATAGAGAAGGCTTTCCGCTATATTTTCCTACATAGTGAGATAATGCTTATTGTTGTTGTTGTATTATTTGCATGTCCTTGATCTTATAATTGTGGGCTTGTGGTTTATACTCCTGTGGTGCCTTTTGGTTTTATATAAATCATGAAACACGTTACTTGATCTGAAGTAAGTTAACTGAAGCTTGCTCCTACATTTTATCTTAAACAGGAAAAGGTCAAAATGGGAACCATGGAGAGCTTGAAGTTCTTGGTGTCGTCCAAATACATTAGAGATCTTGCAACCTTGGTGGTTGCTTACGGAATTAGCATTAACCTTGTTGAGGTTACATGGAAATCAAAGCTCAAAGCCCAGGTAAATATCAAAGGAGACAAGACTTTTTAGTGCAATGTCGTTTTTGGATGTTTGCTATCCAGTTTTCGAATAAAAGCATGACGAGGAAAGTTCTTTCTCGTGTTATGATTTTATTAGAAAATCTGCTCCAAACACTTGAAGTACTATAGATTTTTCCAATGTCAAACGTGTTTATTTCTGTCTTGGATTTTGTTTCAATAACTGGCAATTTGAAATTCTGCAGTTCCCTAGTCCAAATGAATACTCTTCTTTTATGGGCGACTTCTCAACCGCAACCGGGATCATGACATTCACGATGATGCTTCTTAGCCAATTTATCTTCAATAAATACGGATGGGGAGTTGCAGCGAAGATCACACCCACAGTCCTGCTTCTGACAGGAGTTGGATTCTTTTCTCTTATACTGTTCGGAGCTCCACTCGCACCAGCTCTTGCACAATTTGGAATGACTCCTCTTCTCGCAGCCGTATATGTTGGCGCTATGCAGAACATTTTCAGCAAGAGTGCTAAGTACAGCTTATTCGATCCCTGCAAGGAAATGGCTTACATACCCTTGGATGAGGATACCAAGGTTTGAACTTCTCTCTCTTCTTCGGAATCATTCTTAAACCCAAACATAAATGAGCTCTTTTCAATTCTTAAGGAAAAACTTCGGTTCAATTCTTAATTGCTTGCTTTTAGCTTTTTTAATCAAAGCATATCACATGGCATAATCAAGAATGTGATGTTGAGCTGTAAAAAGTGTTCACATGGTCTAGCATATATATACATATCAAGAAACTTACCTGAATTTTCTCCGTGAAGTGGAAAGAAGTCACATGCTGCTATGAATTTGTGCAATGCTATCCGATATCAATTGGATAATATTTCTATCATGTCGAAATCCAGCATGCTTGGGCCTTGTCTGGATTTATCTTCATTGGTCTTGACTTGCTTGATATGGCTTCTTGTTGTTGTTGGTCTTAACATGCTTGCTGATTGCTATATAGGTTAAAGGGAAGGCAGCCATTGATGTTGTTTGCAACCCATTGGGGAAATCTGGAGGTGCACTGATTCAGCAATTTATGATCTTGACGTTCGGGTCCCTTGCGAATTCGACTCCATATCTGGGAGGGGTGCTTCTTGTGATTGTTCTTGCCTGGTTAGCAGCAGCCAGGTCTTTGGATGGCCAGTTCACTGCATTGCGCCAAGAGGAAGAGCTTGAGAAAGAGATGGAAAGGGCGTCGGTTAAGATACCGGTGGTGTCTGAAAATGAACCCGGGAATGGTTCTCTTGGAAGTGGATCGCAGCCACTGAGCGACTCATCGAGTAGTCCATCTGAAACACCGACATCTCGCAATATTTAGATACTAATCTTTCTGCAAAAAAATGTGAAGCAGAAAGAACAAGAAGAAGAACCGAGGGAGATCAGTTTTAGGTTAAAATTATTTATTTTAGGTGGATACTCTGGTTATAGAATAAGTTGGCCTGTTTGACTCTTTTGAGCGCTTTAAATTTTTTTGTCTCAATATATGAGTTGATTTACTTGTCATTATTCTCAATGTAGCCTGTTTTGTGGAATCGCAATGATTCTTAGTCAAAAGGAAGAACTTGCATTTGCAAGTGCTTATTCTGCATTTAGTCTTGAATGGCCTGAATACTGTGCCGTAACATTTTACACTTTGGGTGAAACAAGGTAACAGGTCGTTCCTCGGAATCTAATACTACCTAATTTATGACTTAATTTTAGTTTTAAATATAATTTTTTTTAAATTATCTTTATTAATATTTTTTTAATAATCAATCAAGTAAAAAAAAGAGAAATAAAATTAAAAAAAATAATTTAAATATTTTTAAAAAAATCATATTAATTAATATAATTAATTTTTTAATTTAATTAAATTAATTAAATAGTTTTTATATTAACGAAGATAGGAATACTAGATTCCCAAAATGTTTGCATTTATTCCATGAGAGAAATTGTTAAATATAAGTTTTGTGCATTAAAAATTGACTCCTGTGTCTTCCAATTCACATGTGACTAAGGTATGGAAAATTGGTGGACTATTTTTTTTTTAAAACTAAAAAAGATGTCATTTTTAGAACAGTAGAAGGAAACAAAAAATATAAAATCTAATTTAGCTGAACTGCATAAAACTCTTGACCAAGTTAACTAAGGGATTAGCTCACTGAATGAAACCATGCATTCGACACTTGGTACATGTTGCACTGGATGAATTATGTTGTGCTTATCTAATTCAATAATTTTTTTTTTGTTACCCATCCGGTTCACCGGAGCTTTGCCCCGACTACATCCGGATCCGACCCGCGTCGCGCACCTGGCTATGGTGGGTGAGTCTCCCAACAGAGATTTTCTGCGTACGCCAAGGCTCGAACTCGAGACCTTGCTTAAGCGATACCGAGCCGCTTACCACTCGGACCAACCCCGTTGTATCTAATTCAATATTTGATATTTCTTGTTTGGGACAAATTTTTTTGGGCTGTTGATGAAGGATATACCTATCTCAAAAAATAAAAAAATCACATTCATATTTTTTCCCCCAAGTCTTTAGGATCATTTACTCAACACGGCTGGTCTCTCAATGTTCCGAATTTGAGGGAATCAATTGTATAAATTTAGACAATTCAAATTTATTTTTTAAAAATCTAATTTAAGTAGTTTAAATTTAATTTTTTCCCATAATTCTGAACTAAAATTACTTTTACGGATCGGTACCTAAAAATTGTAAGAATAAAAGAAATCAAAGTTTTAACTCGGATGTGCATAAAGACTTGCACTGTCATACAAATGAGAATCCAGATGAGGCAGAACACTATTCATGAACCCCAGGCTGGAATTACTGGACATCTCTATAAGCTTGTGAGCCTAACAAAAAGCCCAAACAAATCTTAATTGGGCCATGTGGCCCATATAAAACAGTAACAATCGCTTTCCGTCTGAGGGTTGGCAAAAAACCATAGTGGGCTGGATGGAACATTTTAATAAATGCAGTGGGGCCCATTGTGGGCAGTGAAGCAGTCGTCTCTTTCAAAACCAACAAATAATGAGCATATCACGAGCATGCATGGTGGTCAATTGTCATACATGCAACGCCCTCGCTCTGGCATTTCATACATATACCATTAAAATAAAAATGCTCACCAGTTCCACCTAGCGGAAGGAACTGGTAACTGACAATATAATAAATTACTGTTATAATTTTTAATAAGAAAAATATTAATATTTAGTACCTGTTTGGATGACACTAAAATTTTAATTTTAAAATGACTTTTTACGTAAATTTTAGTTTGAAAAAATTTCATAATAAACAGTTATATTTATCCAAAAGGGCTTATGGACCAAATCATAGTTTAAAACTATGATTTTGGATTAGCTACTGAGTATAGCTTCTAAAATAGTAAAAGAGCTTATGAATTACCTAATTATTATTTTACCCCTATTTTTCCCTCAATCTTTTTCCTCTCTCCTTTCTTGTCTCTTCTCTCTTCTAGATTTGCCGTCCAACTTGCCCTAAGTGGATCTTCTTCCTCACTTTCGTCCAGGTTGCCATGGCAGAGGAAGAAGAGGTCTGTCACTCAAGTCGTCCGTCATCCTCACAGAAGAGGTGGTTCTGGTTTGACAACCTTTCTCAGCCGTTGTCGTTGCTGCTTCTGCTCTACCGCTGGAGTCGAGGTAGTCGAATGCCTTTCCTCGACCGTCGTCGGTGGAGGTGGGTATGTACTCGTTGGTCTTCATTGTCAGGATAGGTCGGTTTGTGTCTTCATCACCGGTAGAGGTGGCTGCGTCGGTGGAGAGAACAGGAGGGGGAAAAAAGAAAAAATAGATTTTTTTAATAAAATCATACCCTTTTTAATAATTTGCCAATAATAAAAGTTATTCTGGTAATAACTATCCAAACACCTAATTATTCAGAACTACTTTTTTTTTATAATCTATTTTCTAAAAGTTATTCAAAAGCTTTTTTTTTCTATAAGCTTTTTTTTTTCAAAAATATATCCAAACGGGTCATTAGTGTATGATAATCTTTCAAACAGAATTGCTTCTATCTGTAAATAAAAATGCTTAACAACAACGTTGGATTTAGGAATGAATTAGTCTTTCACAATTTAGCGAACTAATATTTAAATATTTGATAAGAGATGTGCCAATATCTAATATCTGATAATATTTTAAACATGCTTGTTTCCAATAAAAGGATATAGCTACTTGTAAAAAAAGGGTCCATGCTGTTTCTTTTCCTTCTTGTTTTCTAAACAAAATCCAAAGAAACTTTTACTGTTACCAAACAAGAAGAATTCATCCACAAGCTATATATATAGACATGCTGGGTAATTAATTAATACAAGGATGGGAACAAAGTAACGGATAGAAAAACAGGAGATATATCCTATTTGGATGGCTTGGAATGGTAATGTGCAGATGTAAAGAGAGAGAGAGAAAGAAGAAAACCAATTCCTTTACGCAATGCATGAGATAAGGAGAGAAGAAAAGTTTGTGTTTCCAAGTCCTTTTCACGTTGAAATCTGTCATTATTAGTTTTTGTTCTTCATGGGCATAACATTATTAAATATATACCATCAATTTTGGCCTCTTTCTTACATAGTAAGGGAATAACATTTACATTCCCCTTTACCCAGCAAAATATTTATATATCTATCTATCTATATATGTATGTATGTAGACGACAGATACTAAAACAAAAACAGCAACAACCAGAGAGAGCGCTGACTCTGCTGAGCCATGTTCAGTGAAACGAATAATCCGTCTCAGCCGCTGGAACAACCCATGATGGCAAAATCGCCATCGCATTTCTCGTCGGAATGCTGGTTCGACGACGCATGCATACTGGATATGGACTACTTCGTCAAAACCCTCTCAGGCATTAAAGCAAAAGGCGTGCGTGCGGATCTAGTTGGCTCCATCATCATTCACTACGCCTCCAAATGGCTCCCCGAACTCTCTGACGGCGGCGGCAACGGCGTCATCTCCGACAAACCCTCTCTCACTCAATTCCAAGAATCGCCTGAAAGCGTGACGGCTTCGTGGATGAAGAAGCGATTCTTCGTGGAAACTCTCGTCGGAGTTCTTCCTCCGGAGAAGGACTCTATCCCTTGCAATTTCTTGCTTCGTCTTCTGAGAACGGCGAATATGGTGGGCGTGGAGCTGAATTACAAATCGGAGCTGGAGAAGAGGATATCGTGGCAGCTAGAGGAGGCGTCGTTGAAGGAGATGATGATACCGTCGTTCAGTCACACGTGCGAGACGCTGTTAGATGTAGAATTAGTGCTAAGGTTGGTGAAGAGATTTGTGGGGTTAGATGTTGATGGAGGAAAGAGTGGGGTGGCTCTGGTGAAGGTCGCTAAGTTGGTAGATGTGTACCTGGCGGAAGCCGCCGTGGATGCCAATCTAAGCTTGCCTGAGTTCGTCGCGCTCGCCGGTGCTCTTCCTCCACATTCCAGAGCTACAGACGATGGCTTGTACAGAGCCATTGACACTTATCTTAAAGTATGCCTTATTCTCCTTTAATCTGCCACATAAATAACTCCATCATTAAGCATTCTTTCTTTCTCCCCATTTAACTATTCAATATCTTCAATTTTGATCATTTAATGGCAATACTTGAACACGATGATGAAGTAGATAGTACGTAAAAGAAAAACAACTTTGAACAATTAATCACATCTGAACCTAATTATTTTCTAAAAGCAATATATTCAAATAACTATTTTTTAATAAATAATTAAATTTAATATATTTAAAATTTTGTATTCATAATAATTGTAATGTTAATTATTTATTAAATTTTCTATTAACAAAATCGTTTTTACAAAATTAAATTTTATTAAAATTTTGCTCAAAATAAATTAAAAAATTGCTCTTACCATTTTACAAATATGAATGCATTTTGGTCAGAATAAATTAAGTTTAAGCTACATATGTTTTTACTAAATAACTTAGTAAAAATATGACATGATTTTTATTTTTTGTGGACCGCATCATATTTACATAAAAAAAGATATATTTGAGAATATATCTAATTAACCTGTGTTGTCCCCACCACGAGATTCTGCTATTCAGAGAAGAATTTCTGGAGTATGAATGTCGTTTATCATATACATTAATTTGTTTTCTGCTTTTGGCTTTTCCTTCTTCCACTTCTTGATGAGCTAAAAAGGTAGTGGTACTGTTTTATTCACATGCAAACTCAATCCCATATTACTGTTTTCTGAGAATGATGAAGCTGCTGCTGATGATGATGTAGGCACATCCATTGGTATCGAAGCAAGAAAGAAAAGGTCTGTGTAAGCTCATAGATTGCAGGAAACTAACCCCAGAAGCGTCACTTCACGCAGCTCAGAACGAACGCTTACCTGTTAGAGCTGTGATCCAAGTCCTCTTCTCTGAGCAAACAAAGCTGAATCGTCAGCTGGACTGGAGCGGCTCCTTCGGCGGCGGCACGAGAAGCCCCAACGCCGGCGTCGTTGGTGGAGGGGATTTGCCGGCGAGGTCGTTCTCGAAGAGGGAGATGTACGCGCAGCAGATGGAGATAAGGAAGCTGAAGGAGGACGTGTATAGGCTTCAGAGCCAGTGCAGTGTGATGCAGGTGCAGATGGAGAGGATGATGATGGAGAGGAACAAGAAGGGTTTCTTCAAATGGAAGAAGTTTGGGATAAGTGGGTTTGGTGGTAAAACTGTGAATCACGCCATGGCTTCTTCTTCAATGGACAATAAGATTGTTGAAGGAGAAGAAGATGGGTTTGAAGTCCGACAAACTCCTATGGACAATATGAAAACCAGATCATCGCTCAAACCTCGGACTCCTCACAAATGGAGGAAATCTATGTCTTGAAACAAAACAACCTCGGAGCTACACGAAGCTTTTTTTGTTTCTTGATGAGCTAGTCTATATATATATATATATATATTTGTAGTGTGTGTGTGTGTAAGTTTATTTTTGTTTGTAGAGACTTCCAGAATGATGTCAACTTGGAAATAAGTTCATGAGAAGAAATTTGTTTTGGTGCCAGATGAGTGATTATTCTTTTTAGTTCTTCTTTGTTATTATCAAAAGCAGATCAAAGTAAAATCTTTGGAGCTGTGTAAGGGTATGCTACATTCCTACATCTAAACAGTCCCTAACCCCAAAATCATGATACTTAATAATACGATCATGTTAATATCATATATAAAAAAATCTTTAGAGATTTAGCATATGTCAAAAGAAGTCCCACATTTTATAATTATTCACAAAATGTATTATTTTTGTTAATTATCAATAAAACAAACAATTGCGTGTGTACTATGTTTTTAAATTATCTAGTCTGAATATTATTTCTAAAAATATCTTTCTTAAAAAAATTCAATTGAAAATGATACTTAAGAATTCATAATTTGTGATATTATCTATTAAGAATTTAAAAATAATTACATTTCCAAACTTATTAAATATAAAATGTTGGCCAAAAATATCTTATTATATAGTAAGTTATTTTTTTTACCATTTTTTTTAAAAATTAATCTTAAACATCTGCAATAACATTTTTATTCAAATTGGGATTATAGGAGTAATTTGCTCTTATAGTTTACAGCATAAATGTCCAAGATTAGTTGCTTATCGTTGACAGAACGACTAACAAATCAAATTTGGTGCCCGTTCACAGTTTACCCTGTTATCCCATACAATTTCAAAACGCTTTAACCGATAAACCTCACCCAAAAACCTTGGAGACCCAATGCTCTGTATCTCCAATGGCTGCTTTTGCTAACATGTCCTACGTCCATGCTCATAGAAACCATCTCATTCACCATCCTTCTGGCAATTTCAAGGCCAAGACTTTCACTTTCTCTCATAATCTTCAGACCCAACATCTCTCAATTAGAAAATCCGATGGAATCAGCGTTTCGAATTCTGTCACCAACAGTACCTCCGTCAGTATGCAGAACCCAGGTTCGAATATTTGCCAATTATGCCTTCTTGGGAACCTGGAACAAGCTTTGAGTTACTTAGATTCGATGCAAGAACTTCAAATTTCTGTTGAAGAGGATGCTTATATTGCTTTAGTTCGGCTCTGTGAATGGAAGCGAGCGCGAAAAGAAGGCTCTAGGGTTTATGCTTACATTTCAAAGTCGAGTTTTAATTTAAGCCTTAAATTGGGAAATGCTCTGTTGAGTATGTTCGTGAGGTTCGGCAATCTGGTGGATGCATGGTATGTGTTTGGGAGAATGACGGAGAGAAATATATTCTCTTGGAATGTTTTGGTTGGCGGGTATGCCAAAGCCGGGTTCTTCGATGAGGCTCTGAATTTGTACCATAGAATGTTGTGGGATGGTATGAGACCTGATGTTTACACTTTTCCATGTGTTTTGAGAACTTGTGGTGGAATGCCGGACATAGTTAGGGGTAGAGAGATTCATGTGCATGTTATTCGATTTGGGTTTGAGTCAGATGTAGATGTGGTTAATTCGTTGATAACCATGTACGTAAAATGTGGTGATGTAGATACTGCAAGGTTGGTGTTCGATAAAATGCCTCGCAGAGACACAATTTCTTGGAATGCCATGATTTCTGGGTATTTTGAAAATGGAGAATGTTTGGAGGGACTAAGATTGTTTTCTATGATGCTTGACAATTCTGTTGATCCAGATTTGATGACTATGACAAGTGTGATTACTGCATGTGAACTACTTGGTGATGAGGACTTGGGGAGGGAAATTCATGGTTATGTGATGAGAACGGTGTTTGGGAGAGATGCCTCTGTTTATAATTCATTAATTCAAATGTACTCATCCGTCGGACTCATTGAGGAAGCTGAAAAAGTCTTTTCTCAAACAGAATGTAAAGATGTGGTTTCATGGACTGCAATGATATCAGGTTATGAGAATAGTTTGCTTCCTGAGAAAGCTCTAGATACGTATAAAATGATGGAAATGGAAGGTATCATGCCTGATGAAATCACCTTAGCCAGTGCACTATGTGCATGTTCTTGTTTAGGGCAATTGGATATGGGTATGGCCCTTCATGAAGTTTCCAAGAAGACGGGGCTCATATCATATGTTATAGTTGCAAACACACTCATTGATATGTATTCCAAGTGTAAAAACATTGACAAGGCTTTAGAAGTCTTCCACTCCATACGTGGCAAGAATATTATATCCTGGACATCTATCATCCTTGGTCTTCGGATCAACAACCGGAGTTTTGAAGCTTTGTTTTTCTTTAGGGAGATGATGCTGAGACTAAAGCCAAACTCTATTACCTTAGTTTCTGTCCTATCTGCATGTTCTAGAATAGGAGCTTTGACATGTGGAAAAGAGACTCATGCCCATGCATTGAGGACTGGACTAGCTTTTGATGGTTTTCTGCCCAATGCAATTTTAGACATGTATGTAAAGTGTGGAAGAATGGGGTCTGCTTGGAGACAATTTTTCTCAGGTGATCAAGATGTTGCGGCATGGAACATTCTGCTGACAGGATATGCCGAACATGGGAAAGGAGTGCTTGCTGTGGAACTTTTTCAGAGAATGGTAGAGTCAAACGTTATCCCTGATGAAATTACATTTATATCCCTTTTGTGTGCTTGTAGCAGATCTGGTATGGTGGCAGAAGGATTGGAATATTTTAACAGCATGAAACATACATACTGTATTACGCCTAACCTGAAACACTATGCATGTGTGGTTGATTTGCTTGGCCGTGCTGGAAAATTAGATGATGCTTATGGATTCATACAGAAAATAGCAATGAAACCAGATCCAGCAATTTGGGGAGCATTATTAAACGCATGCAGGATTCACCATCATGTCGAGCTCGGGGAACTTGCTGCTCATAACATCTTTCAAGATGATACAAAAAGTGTAGGATATTATATTCTTCTGTCTAATCTATATGCTGAAAGTGGTAGATGGGACAAAGTTGCAAGGGTAAGAGAAATGATGAGACAAAATGGACTAATATTAGATCCTGGATGCAGCTGGGTGGAAGTCAAGGGGAAGGTGCATGCTTTTCTAAGTGGTGATTACTTTCATCCTGAAATAAACGAAATAAATGCAGTTTTGGAGGGATTTTATGGGAAGATGAAGGAAACTGATTTTAGAGGGCAAGGGAATAGTCCTTCAGACATACTTAAAGCTTCTAAAGCTGATATATTTTGTGGCCACAGTGAAAGACAAGCCATTGCTTTTGGACTTATTAATACTGCCCCCGGTATGCCCATTTGGGTCACAAAGAATCTGTATATGTGCCAAAGTTGTCATGATACTGTCAAATTTATCTCTAAGGTTGTTCGACGGGAGATTTCTGTTAGGGATGCTGAACAGTTTCACCATTTCAAGGGAGGCATCTGCTCTTGCATGGATGAAGGTTATTCAAGTCAGAGAAATTAGCAGAAAAACTAGAATATATATATATATAGCCTTGTAATAAAAAAAAATTATAGTTGTAGGAAACTTCCTGTTACACCATACACAAGTGATGTGAATGCTATACAGAAAACAGCAGATTCTGCCATGTCTTGCACATAAATTATTTGCTAAAGTATATAGTATTGTAATTTTTGTTTTTATATGGCTATTTGATTAGGTCAGATTTAAATATTATCAGGCCCAATTGAAGATAATACTCTACTTGTAATATTAAGTTTATGTCCTTTCCCGGAAATTTACTGGTCAATCTTGAAAGAGAAGAGTTTTTTTTAAGAGAATTTTCAACTTACAATTTATAAAGCTTAGGAAAGTAGAAAGAGAAAGAGAAACAAATAAAGCAATAGGTTATTCAATAAAGCTTGTTATCACATATTTGCAGAAAGTAGAATAAAGCTTCTATAGAAAGAGAAACAAGCTGTTATCACATATTTGGCACTAAATACTCTAAAACACAAACAAAAAAATTGAACGCTGATTACTCAATTATTCTCGATCCTTTCTGTTTTTTTTTTTAATTTCTTACAACACAACAGGTTATTCGACTAGCATTCACTCACAAATTTGTAGAAGATTTTTTTTTTTAAGAAAAAGATAAAGCCAAATAGATAGAAATCAAATCTTCACCGCTTTCTTGATTGTCTTGAAGGAAGACTTGATAAGCAAAGATGGAGAAGATGGGATTCGCCTTAAGGCTCTGGTACTCTCAGACCTCGCAAGCTTTTTTTCCTTTCTATTAGTGCGTTCCCTTCTTTCCAATCCCTCCAAACTTTTCTTGCCATTTTCTTCACTTATGCAAGCTTCTTCTCCAGTGTAACTTTTACTTGCTCTGTGAATACAATTTGTACGATCTTTCTCTGTACAATCATTCTTGTCTTGAGGAACTGAAAGCTGCTTTTCTTTATCTTCATTTTCTGAAAATCTTGGGGGTTTTTTCAGCTCCTTTTGTTGTGGGTACTTGTGATTTATTTGTCTGATTATTTCCTCAGTCCCACTAGTTCCATTTCCATGAGTTTCTTCTAATGGCTCCATGTCTTGACTATTCTCTAAAAGAATTTGAAGCCACTTCTCCAGATTCCCTTTGCCACGTTCCTGCCTGATATGTTCATTTTCCTCAATTTCTGTTTCTTGAAGAACTGGAATTGAACTCTCACAACAACTTTCCTTATTACCTGCATTGATACATAGCTTCTGAAGTTTTTGCTCAATTAAGCTTTCCTCCTCCTCGAAGGCACCACCACTTGATCTTTTATGCTCCTCAAGATTATCTTCTGTGATGTAATGAGTTGGTATTTTTAATTCCTGATTCTTCTCCTCTTGATTTTGTTCTTCATTTCCAGATAAACCAGCTTCAGATGCTCTTTGTTCCTCCTCCAAAAATACTCTAAGCTCCTTGTGAAAAGGAGTTGTTGGCCTGATTGCAGGTATGCAAAGGAGAGGTTTACTCTCTCTCTCTCCATAAAAGGTGGAATCATCATCTATTCTTATTCTCTTTCTTCCTTGATCCCATTCAGGCCTTATCTGTTTCTCTATTTCATCTCTCTGTTTATGCCTGCGGTGGAGTTCTTTCTCTGCATTATCACAAATTGCCTTCTGAGCTTCCAGTCTAGCCATGAGTGCATTAGTAGCAGCCTGGTTCAATCTAACCTGTTCCTTATAGATGACACTCCTTCAACAAACAAGTTTCAGAAGGTAATAGTTAAACGCTTAAAAATTTAAGTATCAACCAGATTCTGAAGAGATAATTCCAAATACTTTGTATTTTCTCTAACATATAATCTCTAAATTATTAATTTTATTTACAACTATCTAACTTACTGGTGCATGGTGTCCCTGATCATCTTCTCTAGCGTAGTTCTGTAAGAAGATTGAGCCTCAGATACCCGCCTGCATTTTTCTGCCTTTCTCTTGGCTTTTATGAGTGCCAATTCCAGGTCTTGAATTATGAGCTTCTCTTCCTCATTTGTGAGTCTCATCTCATTCACTTCATCGTCCAGCTTCTGAATTTCAGCCTGCATTATTGTAGCTTCTTCTCTTTGCTTCAGGGAATCTCTGGCCATCACAATGGCCTGGTATGGGTTTTTAGCAAAATTTGGATCTTCATTTTCTTTCAGGAGTTTACCCTTGCCTTTTCTTGCAGAAACTGACAGAATATCAAAGCAATGCAAACAGATAATTTCAGCTATAAATATCAGAGAATGTTCAGCAAATCCTTACTGCATTACTATAACCAAGTTAAATGAATGGGTGAATATATAGTTTATCTCCCCATACCTGAATTCTACCCTCCAATTATTGTTGTGATTAAGTTGACCATTTGTTTTTGTAAATGCCTCTACTTCTAACTAGCACTTCATCTAGTGAATTATAGAACAGTAGCTTAAGCAGCAAAAGAAATTAGTTGGTGGATGCAATTGATTGAAGACTTGCTGTAGATAGTAAATCCCTAGTTTAGTGGAAATATTATAGGATAATATTATTCGGGAGATTTTATATGATCTGATTTTATTCTCATTTATTATGTGATCCCTACAAATCAGGTCCTAATATCGTAGATAATATTTCATATTCTTGTATATAATATAACTTAGTGATCAATGAGAATCATAATATTCATTCCAATTACATTCATTGTCCTATGGCAAGCTTCATGGTATCAGAGCAGTGAAGCTTGCTGCTGTCTTCGTTCTACTGCTCACTTCCGTCCCTTCGTTGCTATCTTCATGGAGGCAGTTGATCATCCGACGGGGAGAATTCCTCGATACATCCCTATTATGCCCGACAAACTTGCTGGCGAAAACTAATAGGAGTGGCCTCAATACATGCCCCTAGCTCTCGACGACCGTGACAAACTCAATCACATCAACAGCAATATCATCATCCCTCCTACATCCGATGTCAAGGCATAGCGGCGCTGGAAGACCGAAAACTCCATTGTCTCCATATGGCTCCTCAACTCAATAGTATCATCTCTCAAGAAGCCATTCCTCTTCCTTTCTATGGCTCGTAAGATATGGGAGGGTTTGAAGGACTCCCATGGTTCCCGAAAGAATGCAGCTGTGGTTTATGATGTCCAACGCCAAACTTTGGCGCCTCTAACAGGACACCAAGATTCTCACATCCTATTATCTGGCAAAGGTCTCTCTTTAGTAGGAATTAGGCCTTCTCAAAGAACACACATGGCATTGTGTAGATGATGCAAAAACCAGCTAGCAGGACCTGGAAGAAGATCGTCTGTTCGAGTTTCTTGCCGGCCTCAATCCAGTGTATGATGATGTTTGAGGACGCCTCTTTGCTTATGTCCTTTTGCCATCTATCCGTGACGCCTTCTTTACTCTCCAGAATGAAGAAGCTCATCACATTTTCATGCCCGTGGGTGATCAGGCTTCTCGTCTCCAAGTTGGTTCTTTTGCCGAGATGTCTGCCTTGGCTACGCGAGGTGTTGACTCCAAAACCAGCAAGCCTTGCCCTAGTTGTGATCACTGCAAAAAGCTTGGACACACCAAGGAGACTTGTTGGAACTTGCATGGGAAGCCGTCAGACTGAAAACCAAGGAGAGGCAAAGGTTGTGGTTATGTGGCAGACACCATGAATACCAGTGACTGTGCAACGCCTACTCACAACCAAGATGATGCCTTACAAAAAATTCTAGACCGACTGACTGCTTTAGAAAATAGTCGCCACCCTGTAGCAACAGTCATCCAATGAGGTAATTTTTTCAATGCTTTTACTGGGCGATGTGTTGACTCCAAAATCAGCAAGCCTTGTCCTAGCTGTGATCACTGCAAAAAGCTTGGATACAACAAGGAGACTTATTGGAATTTGCATGGGAAACCGCCATACTAGAAACCAAGGAGAGGCAAAGGTCGTGGTTATGTGGCAAACACTGTGAATACCAGTGACTGTGTAACGCCTACTCACAATCAAGGTGATGCCTTACAAAAAATTCTAGACCGACTGACTGCTTTAGAAAATAGTTGCCACCCTGTAGTAACAGTCGTCCAACTAGGTAATTTTTTCAATGCTTTTACCATTATTAAAGATAGGTGCTTTGGCCGTGTTTGGATTGTTGATTCTAGTGCATCTGACCGCATGACTGATGATCGGTCTCTCTTCTCCCACTACACTACCGCTCCTTCACATCTTGTTGTAAAAATTGCTTATTGTTGGAGATACTGCATTAATGTAGACAGTATTCAGAGGAGTGATTATAGGGATTAAATTTGATTTAGTCTGATATGATTGTGTGAGGATATGGGGGGATTGTATCATTAAACTATATCCCATGATTTACGCCTAATATGCTTCTCTGATTATGTATCCTAGTGTATATATGTATGTACAAACACAGAGGAAATGATGAACCTGTTATTTGAATCTTCAAATTGATCCTTCCGCGTGTGTAATCGGTATGTACACCGATATGGTATCAGAGCAGGTTCCGTCCGATGGTAGTTCCCGTCCAACTGCTGTCAAAGTTACTGGTTTTGAAGGTTCAGCCATTGTTATTGTGCCGGAGCGTCTTACCGGCGAAAATTACCTTGACTGGAGCCAGTCAATGCTCCTCGCTCTTGATGGTCGAGATCGGTTAGAATTTATCTACAATGACCAGTCTCCCTCAGATGACGCTAATTCCAGACGACGATGGAAGTCCGACAACGCTATCGTCGCTTCATGGTTGCTGAACTCCATGCTCCCAGCTGTCCGCAGGAGCTTCATGTTCCTTACCTCTGCCAAATCCATCTGGCTTGCCGTCAAAGAGGCATATGGGAAGCGTCCAAATGCCTCCCTCCTCTTCGACCTCCGAGCCCGTCTCTGGACAGTCAAGCAGGGTACCCGACTTCTCAATGCTTACTACCTTGAAAAAACAGTGTTGTGGCAAGAACTCGACTTGCTCCAACACAGGGTCTGGAAGAATGCAGAAGATGCCGATGAGTACCGACGGGCTCTAGAAGAAGAACGTCTCTTTGAATTTCTGGTGGGACTCGATCCGGTGTACGATGAAACTCGCGGTCGCCTCCTGAGCCGTGTTCCCCTTCCCTCTGTATCGGAAGCTTTTGCCCTTCTGCGCGACGAAGAATCACGCCGACAAGTAATGCTCACGGATCGTGCAGCGCCTCAATTGTCGACGGAAGCCTCAGCTCTCGCCGTTCGCGTGCCTGAACCTGGACCCAGAAGAGAGCGCCCGACTTGTGAACACTGTCGCAAACCAGGGCATACCAAGGATCGGTGCTGGGATCTCCACGGCAAGCCGGCCGACTGGAAACCTAAACACCGACGCCCCAAGAGCCATGTAGCAGAATCTGGACCAGGAGAAGTGGACCTCAGTCATGCGAGTCCAATGTCCACTCAAGCAGGCCCAAATCCACTCTTCCATCACAGCTTCCATTCAGACGATGCAGGCCCAAATCCACCATTCCCTCACAGACTTAATTCAAACGGTACAGGCCCATCACCTGCTGGCCCAACCTCCACTGCAGATCCGCTAACCATTATATTGGAACGCCTAAATGCCTTAGAAAATCAGTCACGTAAGCATGTAGCCAGTGTGGTACGAAAAGGTAATTTTTTTAAGGCTCTTACTACTATTAAAAGCAAGCACACAGGACCATGTTGGATAGTTGATTCAGGTGCTTCTGACCACATGACTGATGACATCTCATTATTTTTAAATTACACTCCTGCCCCGTCACGTCTCACGGTTACAATTGCAGATGCCTCTGACACTCTGGTAGCAGGGAGTGGTACTATTAAAATTTCTGATAGACTTACACTTCATGATGTACTTCATGTTCCAAAGTTAAAGTGTAATTTACTATCTGTGAGCCAACTGAATCAACGAGAGCGTTGTCATGCTGATTTCTTTGCTACTTATTGTGTTTTTCAGGATCTACTCACGGGAACGATGATTGGTGTTGCTAAGGAGTTTGACGGACTCTATTACTTGAATGACTGTCCAAATTCGGTACCCTCTTTATGTAATAACGTGTCTCTCCCTAAAACTAATGAAGTGGAATTATGGCACAAAAGATTAGGACATCCCAACTTTCATTATATGTGTAAGATGTTTCCTTCTCTTTGCTCAAATAAATATTCTGAGTTTCATTGTGATTCATGTGAATTTGCAAAGCATCACCGTACTACTTTTCCGAGTGTTCCTTATCGGCCATCTAAACCTTTTTCCATTATCCATAGTGACTTATGGGGTCCATCACGTATTAAGAACCGTACCCATTCTAAATGGTTTATGACCCTTATTGATGACCACACCCGCGTTTGTTGGGTTTTCCTCCTAAAAGACAAAACTGCCGTTTGCCAAACGTTCATTAATTTTTATAATATGATCTTGACCCAATTTGACACTAAAATCCAAGCTCTTCACACCGACAATGGTACCGAGTATTTTAACCACCAGCTAGCTGCATTCCTTACACAAAATGGCATCATTCACAAGAGCTCGTGCCCATATAGCCCCCAACAAAATGGAATTGCTGAGCGGAAAAACAGACATCTCTTAGAAACTGCTCGAGCTCTTCTCTTTCGTAGCAATGTACCGACCTATCATTGGGATGATGCGATTCTCACTGCTACCTTCCTGATAAATAGGATGCCATGCAAACCTCTATCCTTTCAAACCCCTCTCCAAGTCCTTTCCAAACAGTTTAACCTTTCTCACCTTGAAAATACCTTACCTCTCCGAGTCTTTGGTAGCACTACCTACGTTCACTTACACCATACCCATAAACTTGAACCTAAGGCAATCAAGTGTATTTACCTAGGGCCTGCAGGGAACCAAAAGGGGTATAAATGCTTTGATCCTCTTTCTAAACGCCTGTATGTCTCTCGTGATGTCACTTTCCAAGAACATGTTCCCTTTTATACCTCATCCTCTAATCCTAGAGAAATATGGAGTGAACCTCGGGACATCCAGTCAGACACTGATCCTCTGAATGAACTTAATCCAATCTATACCCTTGAGGAGCCAATATATGAGATGCCCAAGGAACGTGAAGGAAACACTAGTTCAGGGGGAGACACCAACAAGTGGGGACAAGTTTATACCCGCAAAAACAGGGACATGACAGGTAATATGCCTCAAGCACCTGACACACTCCAAGGATCTGAACCAGGAGTAGATTCTGACCATGAAATACGCACGGATGATCTTGATCTTCCAATAGCACTCAGAAAGCAACCACGTTCATGTACCAAACATCCGATCGAAAGGTTTGTCTCTTATCAGGCCTTATCGTCAGAACATCTGGCTTTTGTATCCCATCTTGATCAGGTCAGGATACCCAAGAATATATATGAAGCACTTGATAGCCCTGAATGGAGAAAGGCAGTAATGGAGGAAATGGAGGCTCTAGAAAGAAACAACACATGGGAAGCAGTTAATTTACCAACTGGTAAGAAGGCAGTCGGCTGTAAATGGGTATTTACTCCCAAATATTGTGCAGATGGGAGCCTCGACAAATATAAAGCAAGATTAGTGGCAAAGGGCTTCACCCAAGTCTACGGAATGGATTATACCGAGACATTTGCACCAGTGGCCAAACTAAACACTATCAGAATTATGTTTTCTCTTGCTGCAAACTTAGACTGGCCACTACATCAGATGGACGTCAAGAATGCATTCTTGAATGGGGAGTTGAAGGAAGAAGTATATATGAAGATGCCTCCAGGATTCCCTGGAAAGAGGGATGGACAAGTATGCAAACTGAAGAAATCACTGTACGGCTTGAAACAATCTCCTCGAGCATGGTTTGAGCGATTCTCCAGAGTACTGAGAGGACAAGGCTATACTCAGGGACAAAGTGATCACACTCTGTTTTTCAAACGTGTAGACGGAAAAATTGTGGTGTTAGCCGTATATGTAGATGACATCATCCTCACCGGTAATCATCAAACAGAGATTGAGAAAATTAAAAAGGCTCTCAACCAAGAATTCCAAGTGAAGGATCTGGGCAAAATGAAGTACTTCTTGGGTATAGAAGTGGCTAGATCTTCTAAAGGAATCAGTATCTCACAGAAAAAATACATATTGGATCTCCTCACATAAACCGGCATGTTGGGATGTAGACCTAGTGATACTCCTATTCGAGTCGACAAGATTACAGATGATGAAGACTTGGGAAAGGAGGTAGATAAGGGAAGATATCAACGTATGGTGGGAAAATTGATTTATTTATCTCACACATGGCCTGACATTGCCTATGCCGTCAGTATTGTTAGCCAACACTCTCACAATCCCAAGCAGAAACACCTGAATGAAGTCTATAGAATCCTTCGATATCTGAAAGGTTCCCCTGGTCTAGGTCTCCTATTCAAGAAATCTGCCAAGAGAAATGTCGAAATACTCACAGATGCTGACTGGGCGGGTGACCAAGATGATAGAAGATCAACCTCGGGCTACGCTACCTATGTGTGGGGGAACTTGGTCACATGGCGCAGTAAAAAACAAAGTGTTGTGGCAAGAAGCAGCGCCGAAGCTGAATTCCGAGCTATAACTCTAGGAATATGTGAAAGCCTATGGGTAAAACGAGTACTGGAAGAACTAGGAATGCTAATAGATTTACCTATCAAACTACACTCAGACAATATGGCAGCTATCAACATGTCCCACAACCCAGTTCAACATGACAGAACAAAGCATGTGGAGATAGATAGACACTTCATCAGGGAAAAGATTGATGCTGGGATGATTGTACTAAAATACATTTCTTCCAAAGAACAAACAGCAGATGTTCTCACAAAGGGATTACCTCGAGACAGATTCAACTATCTAATTAGCAAGTTGGACATGATCAATATCTATGCTCCAACTTGAGAGGGAGTGTTGGAGATACTGCATTAATGTAGACAGTATTCAGAGGAGTGATTATAGGGATTAAATTTGATTTAGTCTGATATGATTGTGTGAGGATATGGGGGGATTGTATCATTAAACTATATCCCATGATTTACGCCTAATATGCTTCTCTGATTATGTATCCTAATGTATATATGTATGTACAAACACAGAGGAAATGATGAACCTGTTATTTGAATCTTCAAATTGATCCTTCCGCGTGTGTAATCGGTATGTACACCGATACTTATGCATCTAATGCTCATGTTGCTGGCATTGGTCGAGTCAGAGTATCTGAATCGCTTACACTTCATACCGTTCTTTATGTCCTTAACTTGAAGTGTATCTTATTATCTATTAGCTAATTGGCTCGTGAAAAGAGGTTCATGCTGACTTTTTTGTCACTCACTGTGCTTTCCAGGACCTGCTTACGGGGACGACGATTGGCAATGCTAAGGAGTTTAATGGGCTCTATTACCTAGAGAAAAATGAAAGTTGTTGAGAAACATAAATATTCAAACTGTAGATCCAACTTGAGAGGGAGTGTTGAGATCTACTAGTTTAGAATTAATTATTAATTAATTAATATTATATTTTATTATTTATTAATTAATTATCTAAAAATTAAGTTTTACATATTATTTAGGATTAGATTTGAATATTAAATTATATAATATTTTCAGATTTTTTTTCTCTACTTTTAATCCTTTAAATCTCCACATGGTATCAGAGCAGGAATATTAAATCTTGGTTAAGGTCTTGATGAAGAAGAAGAAAAAGAAGAAAAATGTCAAGCCTGAAGAGAAGACATGCCTTCAAGTGAAGATTAGTTACATATGATGGAAGAGGGTAATTTGTGTTTCTTTCTACAAAATCTTATAAGTTATGGGATTAATTCATCTACCTTAAGTGATATTAGATTAGTGTGTAAACTCAAGTGGGTTGCTATGATTGTATGAGCAAGTTGCTCTATGATGGAAGAAGATACTTTGGATCTCTTCTCACAAAATCTCATAGGTTATAGGATTAGTTCATCTCCCTCAAGTGGGGTTACAAGTGTTGTAATTTTTCTAAATACGGCCTGCGTGTCGTGCCTTCCTCTAATTACTCTCGTTGTACATTCTCTTCTCATCTCACTCCCCTCGAATGTTAAAATGGGGTTTCGTTATGTAATTTTCCTATTCTAATTAGAGATCTCCTCTCATTGGCTTGAGGGGACTTAGGATAGGTGAGCCATATTGTATCACGTTTAAGATTATGCATCTTATGCTTATATGTTCGATATGCATATTACTTGTATGAGATACAACCGAGATACATGCATCTTATAAACCAGATAGATAATTAAGCCCTATAATTGAAATCTTAAGTCATAATGCCGTCAATTAATGAACACTTGTCAAAACCTCGATCGCTCATTTGTAGGCTCCACCAAAGTGGGTGCATTTGAGTTATTTTGGGGAGATAAGCAAAGAGTAATGGTGCTACTCACATATGTTTGTTATTGTTTGACTTAATTGAGATTATCAAAATTGTTTTGGGTTTCAAGACATTAGATGAGATTAAAACATGCTGGATCATATGATGATGGAATCCCATAAATATCTAAGAGTTACATTTGATGTAATTGGTAAAGCTGTTACCTACTTAAATAACTTAAAGTTAAGCGTCTTGCCAAAGCGGACTTAAGTTTAAGCCAAATATGAATCTTAGCCCACTAATTATTACATTGAGGGTTGTTTTATTTAGTGGGAGATTGCTAATTCAATTGTATATTTTAATTGTAGAATCATGACGACTAGTAATACTGCTGCATTATCGTTGCGATCTGTACTTGAGAAGGACAAACTCAATGGGACAAACTTTCTTGATTGGTTCAGGAACTTGAGAATTGTTCTCAAGCAAGAAAGAAAGGCATATGTCATAGTTCAACCCATTCTTGAGGAGCCAGCAGCCAATGCTCCTAGAGCTCAGAGAGATTCTTATGAGAAGCATAAGGAAGACTCTGTCGATGTGGGATGCTTGATGCTTGCCAACATGGTTCCGGAGCTCCAAAGAGATCTGGAACACATGGAGGCTTATGAGATGATTGTGCATCTTAAAGAAATATTCCAGCAACAGGCAAGGCAAGAGAGGTATGAGACCACCAAGGCCTTACATTCCTGCAAGATGGCTGAAGGTGCATCAGTCAGTCCTCATGTCTTAAAGATGAAAGGGTACATTGATCACCTTGAGAGGCTTGGACTTCCCATGAGCCAGGAGTTAGCTACGGATTTGATCTTGAATTCACTCCTAGAAAGTTATGACAATTTGTCATAAACTACAACATGAACAATATGGAGAAATCTATTTCTGAACTGCATGGGATGCTTAAAACTGCTGAGCCGACTGTTAAGAAGAAGCCCAGTACAGTTTTGATGGTTCAGAAAGGAAAGGGTATGAAAAAGAAAGGCAAGGGCAAGGGGAAGGGTCATGGCTCATCAGGTAAGACCAAAGAGTCAGGCAAGCCCGAAACCAAGCCTGCACCAAAGAAGGCAAAGCCTCCAAAGGAAGGAGTTTGCTTCTTCTGCAATGAACCGGGTCATTGGAAGAGGAATTGCAAACTCTACCTTGAAGATCTGAAAAAGAATAAGAAGGATAGCGGGGCTATCGCTTCAGGTATTTATGTTATAGACATTCATCTCTCTACTTCCACTACATGGGTATTAGATACCGCATGTGGTTCTCATATTTGTACAAATGGGCATGGCCTAACGGACAGTAGAAAGCTGAAGAAGGGCAAAATTGACCTACGAGTTGAAAACAGAGCAAAGGTTGCTGCTTTACCTGTAGGCACTTATGAATTAGTTCTGCACACTGGGCTTTTGTTAGTTTTGAACAATTGCTATTATATTCCTGCTTTAAGTAGTAACATTGTTTCTCTTTCTTATTTGGATAAGGAAGGTTACACTTCCATTACTGGGAATGGTAGATGTTCTATTTATCGTAATGATATTTTCTATGCTCATGGTGATTTGCATGTTGATCATTACATAGTAAACTTGGAACAACTCAATTATGGAAATATCTATAACATAACCGCCAAAAGGGTCAAACCAAACGATTTGAATCCGACATACCTCTGGCACTGTCGTCTGGGCCATATAAATGAGAAACACATTTCTAAACTCCATCAAGATGGATTTCTCAACTCATTTGATTTTGAATCATATGATACTTGCGAATCTTATTTGTTAGGAAAGCTGACAAAGTCACCTTTCACTGGGCACAGTGAGAGGGCCACTGATTTGTTGGGACTCACACATACAGATGTGTGTGGACCGATGAATACAAATGCCAGAAGAGGTTATTCGTACTTCATCACATTCATAAATGATTTCAGTAGATATGGCTACGTCTATCTAATGAAACATAAATCCGAATGTTTTGAAATGTTCAAGATATTTCAAAATGAAGTACAAAACCAGTTTGGCAAAACAATTAAAGCCCTTCGATCTGATCGAGGTGGTGAATATTTGAGCCAAGAGTTCATCGATCATCTTAGGAATTGTGGGATAGTCTCACAATTGACTCCTTCAGGAACACCACAATGGAATGACGTTTCTGAACGGAGGAATCGAACACTATTAAATATGGTTCGATCCATGATGAGTCGAACAGATCTTCCACCGTCCTTTTGGGGCTACGCCCTAGAGACAACTACGTTCACACTGAATCGTGTTCTATCCAAGGCAATTGAAAAGACTCTGTATGAGATATGGACTAGGAGGAAACCTAGTTTGTCTTTTCTCAAGATTTGGGGATGTGAGGTCTATGTTAAGCAACAAGTCTCAGATAAATTAGCGCCCAAACCTTCAAAGTACCTTTTTGTGGCATATCCTAAGGAAACCAAGGGATATTATGTCTACAACTCCACTGATAACAAAGTGTTTGTTGTCAGAAATAGTATATTTCTTGAACGAGAATTTATCTCTAAAAGAACCAGCAGGAGTAAGGTACACCTCGAAGAAGTTCGAGAGCCACAAGACACCACAGAACCACAGATGGAAAATAGAGAAGACTCACAACAAGTTGTTGAGACTCCTCAAGTCACGCAAGGCCCACGGCGATCTAATAGGGCACGACTTCAGCCTCAGAGATATGGATTTCTGATTTCTGACAATCGTGATGTGTTGCTCATTGAGCATAATGAGCCAACTACCTATCGAGAAGCTGTAGTGGGACCAAACTCTGAAAAATGGCTAAATGCTATGAAGTCTGAGATGAAATCCATGTACGACAATAAGGTATGGACCTTAGTCGACCCGCCTGAAGGTGTAAAAACCGTCGGGTGCAAGTGGATTTTTAAAGAGAAAACTGACATGGATGACAATGTAAATGTCTTCAAGGAACGACTGGTTGAAAAGCCTGAGAAGCAAAACCCTGCTCTTGCGACTCCCAGGAGATGCTGGGCGTAAACAGGGACAATATCTACGTGGAAGGGTGCTGGGCTGCGCTGTCACAGATGGTATCAGAGCTGGTCCTTCTCTCGGTGTGCCAGCGAGGACGCTGGGCCCTGTAAGGGGGGTGGATTGTGAAGTCCCACATCGGGTGGGGAGGCGAACGAAGCATGCTTTATAAGTGTGTGGATACCTTCCCCTCGTAGACGCGTTTTTGGGTTGAAAAGCCTGAGAAGCAAAACCCTGCTCTTGCGACTCCCAGGAGATGCTGGGCGTAAACAGGGACAATATCTACGTGGAAGAGTGTTGGGTTGGGCTGTCACATTGGAGGAGTTAAGGAACAAGGTGGCGTTCCTAGAAGTGCAAGCGAGAAGTAATTCAGCAAAGAAGAAATCGAGGCACTGGGTGGATGATTCAGATGATGAAGGAGAAACATACCAGATGACCCGAGCATCTTATGCGAGGATAGATTTTTCTAAGTACAATGGGGGCGACTCACTCTGGTGGATATTGAAGGCAGAGAAATTTTTCTGATACTAACAAACATCGGAAGATGACAAGGTGGAGATAATCGCCATGTATTTCAAAGGCAACATACTGGATTTGCTTTCATCGGTTAACATAGAACGAACTTTACTCTACTGGGAAGAGTTAGTAAGGACCCTGAATGAGCACTATAGACCGCTAGAATTTTTGAATTATGACAAATACCTCTGCGGCATCAAAGAAATCAGTACCATAGCAGAATACATAAGGGAGTAAGCTCGAAAAGTGGCTCGTGTGACTAACTGGCCAGATCACTGTCTTCTTGGTGTGTTCCTGAATGGGTTGAAGGAGAAGCTATGATCGAAGGTACGCTTGCACAAGCTGAAGATGGTATATCGAGCTTCAAGTCTGGCCCTGGAAATAGAAAGATCAATCGGGTCAGGTTGTAGGACCAAACCCGAATCCATGATGGGCCAAAACTAGTTCACTTATACCGGTTCATACTTGCCCCAACAACGACCGAACTCGTCATATGTGTATGGAAGGACTTGGCATCTTTCCAGACGAATGTTTTTCCTTTAGCAGCGAGACCTTCATGGCAGAGTAGTTGGGATCAGACCGAGCAGCATCGACGAGACAAGGGGCTCTGCTTCTGGTGTGGCGACCCCTTCTGGCCAAGAACTGCTGCAACTCTTTCTCCCTCTCGCTATGGGGAGTTGATAACAGCGGGGTTCCCATAACAGAGGAACTTGAAAATGCAATAGAGAACGAAGGAGATGAACCCCAAATAGTTGAAGTCTCTTTCAATGCTATCTTAGGGAGACCTAGGCCAACTACCATGAAATTAGGTGGTTCAATTATGAGCAGAGAAGTATTACTGTTGGTAGACAACGGCTCTACCTATAACTTTATAGCTGAAGACTAAGTTCGTGACTTGAATCTGCCTACTGCTACCATTTCCACTTTCGGTGTTTAAATTGGAAACAGTCACATTGTTCGCTGCTACCAAATATGCAAGAATGTTGAAGGGCAACTTCCAGGTTTGACTATTCAGCAAGACTTTTATTCCTTTTCACTACCTGGATTTGATGTAGTATTGGGAATTAAATGGCTTGCTTCATTGAACACTGTTCAAGCTAACTGGAATGAGATGTTTTTAACCTTCTGGGTGAATGGTAAGAAGTACAAGTTGCAGGGGTATCTAACAGAGATTCTGGGGTGACTCTTAAGTGTATGACAACCATTAATGTGGAAGGGAATAATGACTCATTTGAAAGTATTGAATTAGCAGAGATATTAAAGAAATTTGAAACTGTGTTTAAAGAGCCTAACTCTCTCTCTCCTTGCCTCATGCATCAAAATGCCATCCCACTACTACCAGGAGTTGTTCCTCCCAACTTAAGGCTTTATAGCTACCTATACTATCAGAAGAACGAAATAGAGTGACAGGTAGATGAACTTTTACACAAAGGATTCATTTGGCCTAACTCTAGTTCGTTTGCAAGTCCAGTTTTGTTGGTAAAAAAGAAGGATGACTCATGGAGGATGTGTGTAGATTATCGGGCTCTCAACAAGATCACCATTCCTGATAAGTATCCTATTCCTAATATTGATGAACTAATGAATGAATTACATAGTGTTACCCACTTTTCCAAGATTGACCTTCGCTAGGGCTACCACCAGATACGAATTCTAGTTGCTGACATTCCTAAAACAACATTTAGAACCCATAGTGGCCATTACGAGTATGTGGTCAAGCCCTTCGGACTCACTAATGCCCCTGCTGTATTTTAGCAACTATGAATGACCTTTTTGGACCTTTTGTTTTAGTGTTCTTTGATGACATTTTGGTTTACAGCAAGACAACTAGGGAACATAAGGAGTATGTTCGGGTCATTCTTGGGGCACTACAGCATAACTTATTTCACGCCAATTTAAGAAATGCAAACTGAGTAGGTCTAGGGTATCTTTCCTTGGACATCGGATTTCAGCAGAAGGGGTAGCTACTCAGTATGATAAGATTGAGGCTATAAAGGAATGGCCAGTAACTGCCAACGTCATGGATCTTCGCGTATTCCTAGGTCTTATCGGGTACTACCGCTGTTTTGTTCAACATTACGGTATCATTGCCTGACCACTCACTGATCTTACCAAGAAAAATGCCTTCAAATGGTCCGACGAGGCGTGGGTGGCTTTTGACAAGCTTAAAGTAGCCTTGATGACAGCTCCAACATTAAAACTACCAGATTTTACCGCTGATTTTGTGGTGGAATATGATGCTTCAATGGAGGGTATTAGGGCAATTCTGCTCCAACATGATCATCCAGTTGCATATTTCTGTAAAGGGCTATCTTTTTCTAACAAGTACAAGTCTGATTATGATCGTGAGCTGTTGGCCTTGGTATTAGCTCTCCAACGCTGGCGCCACTACTTATTGGGATGATACTTTACAGTCAAAATGGATCATCATAGTCTCAAATACCTTTTGGAACAGCGAGTGCTCACTAATTCCCAGCTAAGTTTTCTCATCAAACTTCTTCCGTTTGACTTCCACATCATATACAAGGCAGGAAAAGAAAATGTGGGGGCCAACGCACTTTTCATACGCCCTCATCTAGCAGAATTCTTGCATTTAGTAGTGTCTTTTCCACTGGACTTTATGGAACTTGAAGAAGCTACTCGAAGTGACCCTTTTACATCTACTATAGTCAGTGCCTTAACGGATGATCCCCTCTCCAAGCCAAGGTTCAACCTTGCCCAAGGAAGATTGTATTTTCAAGGATGGCTAGTTATCCCTCGAAGCTCTCCAATATGGGCTAAGTTGATTGAAGAGGCCCACATTTTTCCTTCAGGGGGTCACGGAGGGTTCCTCAAAACTTTAAAATTGCTTTCGGGTACTTTCTTTTGGCCCCAAATGAAAGCAGATGTCAAACTGACTATCCAGCAAAGTTTCATATGCCAAAAGAACAAATATGAAACATTATCGCCAATAGGGTTACTACAACCAATTCCTTCCCCAGAGCAAATATGGGAGACATCTCAGTTGATTTCATCGTAGGCCTTCCCAAATCCAGTGGTTATGATACTATACTGGTGGTAGTGGATTGGTTGAGTAAATACTGTCACTTCATTTCTTTGAGTCCTCTATATACCGCAAAAACTGTGGCCACTCACTTTTGCGAAGATATCGTTCGTCTCCACAGCATAACTTGTTCTATTATTTATGACAGGGATCCACTATTCTTGAGTGCTTTTTGTCATGAGCTATTTAAACTAAGTGGTACCCGCCTCATGATGAGTACGTCTTACCCCCTCAGACGGACAGACAAACAGTAGTTAACCGAACCCTTGAAGCCTACTTGAGGTGTTTCACTCATGAACAACCGCATACTTTGAGCAAGTTCTTATGCCGGGCCAAGTACTCCTTTAATACAAGCTATCACACCTTAACCAGCACATCCTTTTTCAAAGCAGTTTATGGCTGCGATCCTCCTCCACTTATGCCTTTTGTCAAAGGGGAGACTCATATTGAAGAGCTGACATCATAGCTCGAGACACGAGATGATATGTTGTGCTTGTTAAAAGCAAGCCTGAAAAAGATGCAAGACCGAATTAAGGCTTACGCTGACCAACACCGTCAGGAAGTTACGTTTGCATAAGGTGACGCTGTCTTCCTTCGAATACAGCCATTTCGTCATACTTCACTCTCACACCAACGCTATTCCAAACTTTCTCCATGTATCTTTGGCCCTTACATGATCACAAGGAAGGTGGGACCTGTTACTTACGAACTTGCACTTCCCCCAAATTCCAAAGTACACCCAGTCTTCCATGTTTCCTTGTTACGACCAGCCTATGGGGTCGAGCAGGCCAACCCTCCTGCACCTTTACCTATCAACAATGATTTTGAAATCATTTTGGAACCAGAAAAGGGAATTACTTATTGCTAGAAAGGGTTGTCGTTGGAAGTGTTGATCTAATAGAAGGGCTGCCCTACTGAGGAATCTAGCTGGGAAGACTATGACCTCCTACAGAAGCAATTTCCGGCTTTACATCTTGAGGACAAGGCGATTTTCGAAAGGGGAGGTATTGATAGGTTCCGCATAACTTATTACAGGAGGAGTAAGAAGGGAGTCACTAATCTGATTCTTATTAATTAAGCAGCTTCATTAATTATTTTATTTTATTTAGTTATTTAATTAATCCCACTAAGTTAGTGGAGAGTTGTGTGAGTCCATCATGCTCTTATTTTGTTGTTATGGGCATGTTTTCTGATAAAGTAGGGAGAGTCATTTATGTTATGCATCTATATATACCTTTAGCTTGTTAATGCTAAAGGCACAGAAATAAAAGTATATTCATGTGAGATTCTCTTAGCTTCTAATCACTGTCTTTACGAGATTCTTGTGAGGAGAGTAAGTGGGAGAATGTAGTTCTTACCAAAGTCCCTATCTTTCTACTCAAGTTCCTAAGCCTTTGCCAATCAATTTTCAGTAATTTATAGCTAAACAAAGCTATGTAAATTGCACTAATTCAAAGATTCATATTAAATTCATAATATAATCATGCACTAACCAATTGCAGTAGACGTAGGCCTTGGCTTCCGGTTATAATCCAGTTGCTTCAAGGCTAATTTATCAAAAGATTCCATTCGGGATTCCACGATTGCAGCTGGAGCAAGCCCAATTTCTTCTTTCAATCCAATGAAATGCTGCGGAAAAGAATGAGAATCCACTATTTGAGAAGCATTCAGTTCTTCATTTTCTCCATCAGAGAACAAATATGAAAAAGCCCTGTGCCTGTGGTAATTTGCAAACAGAAAATTTGTCACCTACTTCCATTTAATGTCCAGATTTTATTAATAACTAGTCTAGAAGGTTAAACTGTTTTGTTGGTTATAATCATTTCATTCTAATTTTATAGTTTAAAATTTGTCTAGAGTCTAAAAAAATTTGTCCTATTTTAGTGTGTCATTAAGTTATATTGGACTTAGTTAATTACCCATCTTTCCAACATTTCGAATATGCATGGTTCATACTATTAAAACTCAAATCACATACACAAGTGATTTTCACTCAATCATTTACTTTTATCTATTTTGTTGGCATGAATAATGTTTGGAATGCCAAAATTGGAATGTGACCGCGTTAATAAAATTTAGTAGCAAACTAATGACTAGACTAATCAAAGATTAACAAGGAATAGATTAAAAATCTGAATACTACATGAATCTAATTTAAGCATTTACAATAGAGACGGATAATTAAAGAAGAAGAAGAATGAAGCGCCTACCTGAAGTCTGAGTTTGAAGAAGCAAAAATGGAGAGGAATTGATTTACAGAGAGACCCAATTGGAAATCCCACCATGGAACTAAGAATTCCAACTTATTTTTCTTCTTCTTGCAGGCTTGCCGTTGCAATATCCTCAGATTGCTCAGAACAGTCAATCCTCCTCCTGCGTATTCGTTTAACCCAGTAAAGCAAAATTAAGCTGTTACCCCTTCTACACATTCTCAGAGAGGTTGAGCACAGAGAGAGAGAGAGAGAGATTACTTGAACAAGGAAACCAGTGATCGATTTCCCAGGCAAGAGGAGAAGCAGAATCAGCATGAGAATACAGGACATTGCCATAAGGATCTACTCGAATTACAGCAGGATCAAACCCAGCATTCCTGAGATTTTCGCAAATTCAAAAACTTTCAAATTCAAATTCCCTTTCATGCTCAGGTGAAACCTAAGTTAAAGATCTTACCCCAAATGGCTGAGCTGCTTCCACAAGAGACTGACAAAAATCTTAGGCTTCGCAGTTGGCTTCGCTTTCGGATCAATTATTGGGAACATCATATCTAAATCCCTCTCCCTCGCAGCCTAATTATTATCTCAAAGAGCAAGATTACATTACAATCATACGGAATATATATATATATATCTTTGACGCCGATCCACAAATGAAATCAATTTTCTTACCTCGTCTTCCTCCAGAGCGTATGGTGTGAAGATGAACGGAGGGCCATGGCTGTAGGGACTGAGACACCGATCGCGGCAGAGCTTCGCGTAGGCTTTTGGGTATCCGAGGTTCTCTTTGACGGTCATTTCCTCCGGCGTGAAACCGTAATCGTCGGCCATCGTCTTGGTGGTGCTTCTCGATCTGTACCGAAGTTGTAGTGAAAGAGACGCAGAGAGTGAATTGGAGGGGAGCGTATTTTGTTGATGAAGAACTAACGGTCGAATTGAATTAATTTGAAAGGTTCCACTCAAAGCAACCAAAAAAAATTCAAAGCGAGAGATGGGAGAGTCATGCTCAAGCTGCGTAACGGCTATAATGGGATGGAGGATATGTGACCCAACAAGGCCCACGCTAATTAAAAAAAAATTTAAATATGGTGATAAAATTTGTTGAGTGAGCATGATATACCCAGATCAGATTCTGCACTAACCCTACTTTTTAAACAATTTTAAAAATGTCTTCCACCCAAAAAAAATATTTAAAGATGCATTTTTTCTCTTGCTTAGAAATTTAATTATTTGATTTAATTTTGGAAATAATGATATTATTTACCTAGGATTGGAAGCATTATTGACAATTAAAAGGATAAAGAAAAATAACTGAGTAAAGAAAGTTAAAGTGTAGGGTATTTAGGTAGATAATGTCAAGTTTGGAATAATGACTGGAGACAAATTGTGAAGCAAAATTTTAGGGTCACAGCCATAAAAAGGAATTAAAAAAGTTGCTTTTAGGTCAAAGTACACATAAAAAGGGAAATCCAAATTTGTAAGGTTGGTGTCCCCATGGCCAGTGATATTGTGCATTCTACAAAATTTGGATATTACTGAGATTAGATTGAGGGTAACTTTTTGTTGCTTGGTTGATTTTGATTATTAGTGGGGTAAAGGAGCTACAAGGCATATATTCTTCTTAATCTCTTTGGTCCATTTTTTCTTTATCTAATTTGAATTCCTCATATTTGTGGGGCCCAACAAAAAGAATCAACCTAATTTATTATTTTTGTTATTGTTAATTTTGGGTGATGAATATGGTCCCCACAAAATTCTCTTTAGCTAATATGCCCAACTGTCTAACAGTCTTATTCATTATTTTTAACTGGGTTTTAATCCCTTGGGCCTGCAAAAATGTGGGTTTTAATTTCTATACAAACAAATTACATTTTTAACTATTATTCTTTGTTTTTAACAAACACAATTACACAACAATGTGGCTCTTGTTGATTTGAAATTATATTTAATATTTTATATAGAAGGAACTCAACATGTTTTAAAGAAAAAAAAAAGGTAGCATGATTACAAGATAGATTCTAATGACCAGGCGTAATTTTAAAATATTTTTGTTATTTTTTGTTAAACTATTTTTTATTTAATATGAAAAATAGTTGATAAAGTTTTAAAGCTCTACTTGGTTCTAAAAATAGGGTAGAGATGCGGCAGTTAAATCCTCTCCCCTCCCCCACCCCACCCCACCCCAAATCCTGCCCCTCCTTAATTACAAGAAGTTGTGGGCATACTATTAATTTAAGGTATCAACCGCCACTTTATAAGAACAGATGAAATTAGTTAATTTTATTTTATAATTAGTATCAATGGAGTATCTATTAGTATGTTTAGACATCTAACATGTTTTCTTTTGCTTGAATATATGATGTTATCAATTAATCTAAATTTGACGAAATTAGGTTGGACCCCAAATATAGTAAACCCATTTGAACATAAAATTTTTATTCACAATATTCGAATTTAAAATCTTAGTTAAAGGACATTATTTTTTTTTACCCAAGTTCCCCTTGTTTAGTTGGAAGGGGATAAGGGATTAAGGGGTGGTTGTATGTCAATAAAAGAAGTGATTTTTTTAATTATTTAAGATAAGTAGTTAAATATTTTTAATTAAGAACTTACCTAAATGGGGTACAAATGGGGAATGCTTTAATTCAAATTTAGTACTCATCAATTAAATTACCATTTTATTTTGTTGCCGTTGTTCTCTAATCAAATCATGCATGCATATCCCTGGATAGAAATAGCATATGCTCCTAGCCACATATAGCTATAAGTCATTTTCAGCCGTTTTCTTCTTCTAGAAAGTAAAATTTCAAACCTTTCTTATCAATTTGATGAAAAGATCTTGAAATTCATGTGATTTTCTGGGTAGCCAATCAAACATGTGCCACCAGTTTCTGTATTACTTCAATTTTCAATTTTCACACGTAATGTTTTTCCTCTGCATTCTAATTCCATTACCATCTCTTTTTAATCACTTTCTTATCTTTTCTTCCAATTTGGACGTGAACAAAATATCTTCTACAATCATATATCGATATGAAGATCAATTAGGTACATATATACATTAAGCACCTAATAGTATTTCTTTATGCCAGATCACATGTACTTGTTCTAATAATATCTATTGGCCTTATTAGTTTTTTTTTATTTAGTAAAAGATATCCTACACTTTTTAAGTTTAGAGAGTGAAGGGTTTTCACCTCTTCCAATAAGCACGTTTTTCATGATTTAAATTTGTGTTGTCCTTTTTATATGGCTGATGAGGCCGCTTATTATCTTAACTAACAATTTGTTAGTTATTGTCCTTGTTAGTTTTTCAACTCTTTCTCAGGAAAAAAAAAGGGTTGATAACATGATGTTGTTGTTACATTAATTGTTGAATATACCTGTTGGAAATGCTTACCCATCCATTCTTGACAGGCAAGCTTAAGCTTAATTAAGTGCATTATAAATGGGACACAAAATAATATCAATTAAAAAGGAGCATTTACACACAGCAAAAACATTTTTTTAAAGAGAATATGGGTGGGTGGGAAGAAATGAAAACCATAAACTGAAAAGAAAACAATTTTTCCCTCTGCATCTAGACTCTCAATCTTCTTCCATCGGTGTGATTTGCTAGCTGTGAAATCAGAGTTAGTGTCCGAATAATTCTACTTATATGCGTGGGTTCAAAATCAAAAGGTAGGATATGGCTTCACACACTTAGCATTTAACTAGGTTATTTAAGCATATAGTCAAGGATTTGATTCTTAGCGGTGTATATAAAGAGGGTCTCATAGCTATTATTAAACCTATTAGAGAAGTCTAAGATGCGAGATGATTATTCTATACTTTTGACTATATATACTCTAGACTTACTTAAAAAAAATCAAAAGGTGGGAATGTGATGTATGCTAACATACAATAACAATAATAGTTGAGTTGAATAGAAAAGATCCGATTTCTCTTAAATGTCAAACTAATATAGTTTGAATCTTATTAATATAAAGTTTCATGTTGGAAGACCTACTTCTAATTGAATTTATTAGAGTTAAACCCACTCTAGGTCTCAATACTTTTAATAAGTTTTAATTTTGATCTCTAAATATAAGTCATCACATCAGTTCTAGTTAGTAGTTCATATCAGTCACCATACTAGTGAGATTAACAATGTTAAGCTCATATCTAAATTATTATAAAACTATAGGTTCAAATTATTAGATGGCATAAAGTATAGGTTGAAAAACAATAAAAAGAAAAGTATATAAATCAAAATCAAAACTTATTAAAAATATAGAGATTTAGAGTATGTTTAACCTTTAGTTTATCAATATGCAAGTTGATTTGGTAGTAGAAGATACCAAATAATATGATCTTAATAAAAAAAAAAGTTAATATTATATCTATACCATTTGGTAAGTAGTTAACTCATAATAATACATAAGGTTGTGAATTCAAATTATATTGCTGATGTGAAGATTTTATTGGTAGACAATCTGTAAATAACTCTATAAACTCTCTTTAAACCTTGACTTTGGTTCTAGTGAGTTCTTAGGATAGATCTACAATACATACATCCCCACAAGGTAATTATTTGTTTTTATTTTTCAACATGCTGGGAGTTTTGTCTTTAGATACACTATTGTTTTCTTGTATAATGTAACATATCAGTTGAAATTTATATATATAAAGAGGTTACGGTTAATACACATGTTGAAGAATTACCAAAGATTTCAAAGAAAATGACATAAGCTGCGTCACATTGTAAGATGGTCCATTAAAATTAACTTTGGATGAGATCATCACTTTCTTTTGTCTTGCAAGATTTTCTTGACTCTGATCGTCAAAGTTTTAGTTAATCTAACTTCTCTATTGGTTTTCATACTTAAAGATGTCCCATTTTCATTTATTGCTCAAAGGAAAAACTTTAATTAATTTTTCATGGTGAAGTAGTCTAACACGTAAGCCGCCAAAAAGAATGTAAAGAAATAATGATGCTTCTAGACTCATTTTTTTTTATAGAAATAATAGTCAAGGATTTGAAAATTCAATTAATTAAAATAATACAAAAATGAATTATTATTGATAGTTATTAAAGTAATCATCCATATTTTAAAATTATATATATCTTTTATATTTAAAATTAATTTAGACCTGCTTTATTACCCCTATGAATAAAAACATTCTTATGATATAACAAAAATCATGTTATATATACCCACATGTGTTATTCCTAAGAGAAATACTTATATATTTTAGGAGTATTATATATTTTGAACTCTGAATCAAAATATAATAACTAATATGATAACTTATCTAAAACATTTATGATTTATTTTATTTTTGAGAAAAATAAATATTTTAATTTAAGAAAAAAATAAAAACTCATCTAAACTAAATTAAGAGGTTATTTTTTCTTAAAAATAAAATAAAATGTGAATTATTTTAGATGAGTCATCAGTCAACTAAGATTAAAATATGATGATTTGTTATATTTTAATTGGACACTTGGATAGAGTTCAGATAACATGACACTCGTAGAGTATATAAGTATGTCTCTATTCCTAGTAGGCTTTAACCACTTAAATATAAGTTCTTTAGTTCAAATATGAATCTATGTGAATATATCAAATAAATCTTGTTAAGAAAAAAAAAAGAATAAAATAAAGAGAGGAAGGGGGAAGATGAATATATGTGACTAACATTGGTTTGGATTGAACCAATGTCTAAGTGGCGTTGTGTGAAAAATTTATAGAAAGAAAAATGTAAGAAAAAGGAGTAGTAAATATCAAGGAGAAAGATAATAAACACTATAATCTTAAAATGATACTTTGAAATGACTTAACTGTTATAAAATTTTAAAAAACTATTTTAAAATAAAATAGTTTTTTTTTTTTGTAAAAATGACCAAATAGCATTTAAAATTGTTATTTGTTAAATTATTATTATTATTTTCTTAAATTAAGATCATTTAAGTAATTATGTTAAAAAATTGAATCTCAATCTAATCCCTATTGGCTCATTCTCTAACCTAATTCCAATACCAATCCCATTTCCAATCGCACATCTCTAATACTGTATACCCAATATGGCCTAAAGACTTCATAGTGATTAGGCCATTTCAAAATTATGAATAGTAATTTACATATTTAGGAGGGATTTTTGTGTCTTTCTCTTAAAAATTAGTTAAAAACTTTTAAACCTGCTTTATATATATATATTTTTTCAATCAATAAACTCATTAAAAATTTCCCCCTTCCCCTTTCCTCCATTTCTCTAAAAACAAACAAAAGGGTAAAGAAATTAGAGTGACATAGCATGGTGACGTACGTCTTAACTAAGACTAGGATGATATTAGTGTTTGACTATATATGCGGTGACACTAATTTCTAATTCTCACGCTTAATGTTTTCAAAGACTTGCACCATCTTTTCCATGAAGCTAACGTACTTAGATGCAGAAAATCATGGGGTTTCTATGACTACTAGAAGGTGTGAAGAAAACAAAATCATATACTATTTCCTTCGTTCATTCGTATAAGACCAATTGAATACTTTTTAAAGAGGTTAAAAAAATTAAATAAATTATTTTAAAATATTTATATTTATTATTTTTCTCTAAATTAATTTATCTATTTTATATATTGATATATAATCTAATAATATTTAATATATGCTATAATTAAATTATTTATTTATGTTGATAAAAAAATGAAGTCATTTATATAATTTTTTTAATCTTCCTAAATTAATCAATTAGATTTTATATTAAAAAATCGAGAGAGAATATATATGGCTATATATTATAGTTGTGTAGGCATAATTTTACTCATGAGTTTGGTATGAAGTTGAATGAATATCTATTCAAAGTCTTAATATATTAAAACTCAGAACCTATTAATTAATTAAAATACTTTGTCATTAAGTTGACTAATACATAAAAACTAACCAAACTTACAAAACGAACAATAATAGAAATATATATAGAAAAGAAATAACACCAAGAGATTTATTGTGATTATTTAATTTGACTCTCATTGCCTATGTCAAATTCCCTTCAAAATACTCTAAGACCTTAGGTGGGTATGATATTTCAAAGAATTACGTACATTTATTTAGGTTTTTACAGGCTACTCAAACAAGAACTCTAATTTATATCTAGAATTCAAATCCATGTTTTTTTGAAGTATGAGTCATATTTATTTGTAGCTTTATTTGGGCACTTTTAACTACTCACATATAAAATTGTTAAACTCATAAATTTAATCAAACTCGTGACATAGATTTAAATTTGGATCGTGAAATTAAATCGTGAACTCATAAAAGTTTATTTTTATTAATAAATACCTATTAAAAAGGATATGTTTCTCTATGAAGTAAGATACCATATGAACATCCCATTCCAATCAACATAAATCACATATGGATGTTGATATTAATACAAGAGTAGTAAATTGATCGAATAATCACATTAATTTTAATTGATTATTTTTTCCATATAATACATCATATAAAAAGACATTGATAATGAGCAAATATTTAGAAAACATTCCAAGTAATAACTACTTCTTTTGATATCCACACTATTAGGTTAGATTCTAATATTATTAAGTTCAACCCTGTTAAAAAACTAATTTGACTATTAAAAAATTAATATTAAATATTAATATTTTTAATAGCTATGACTAGTATTTATTGGTAAAAATATTAAGTAATTATTTAATATAACATAGATGTTATTGAAAATTCAACCAAAGTTAAACAAAAGAAAATTAAGGTATTGAAAGTAAAAAAATAAAAATATTTATTAAGAAATTCCTTAGATTAATATTGCAATTAATAATCAACTAAGACAAAGGTAGGCACTTGTATTAAAATGTTGAATATAATTGATTAGTCAACTAACCCGTCATTGATATATAAAATTAGAATGAATCCTATACACGAAACTCGAAAATAATTCAATTCATAATCTTTAAATAAGATTAATGTGAAAGAAGAAAGGAATAGAGAGAGCATATTAACATGTTCACACTTCATTGTTTATCACACTTTTCACATCTTGGCCATTCCCAATTTGGTCCAACCTTAGGGCCAAACCCGAATCATTGTTTTCTCATGGTAAAAAGTTTACTTTCCTTAATCTGTGAATCATGCTAAGAGAGGATCAATGAATATTAATTTAGAAGAAAATATAGCAAAAATTGGTAAAATTTATTTATATTATTTTTTTTTCTAAATGTAAAATATTGAATGGATACATCATACATCAGTTTTATTTTTCTCCCATAATTGAAGGTAAAAAAAAATACGATGGGTGTTAAACTATATAGAGATCAAATGTATTCATTTTTTTTAATTATTAAAAGAGTTTTTACAATCCTGGACTACGGTTAGGCATCCATCACATCACCAAGGTATATATTCAACCTCTTTTCTTTTTAACAAAACAAGCAAAGTAACTTGACATCATTTAATTCTTAGTTTATTCTATTAATTTTATAAAATATCTTTTTAACTCCTTTAAGTTTAACCACTTGTCTCAAATGATAATTTTCTTAACAAATATTATTGTTTGTTTTTAAAATGACTTAATATATTAATTAGCATCTTTTGTTAATGATGTTTGGATTCAGAATCGAGAATATACTTTATAAAATTAAGGAATCAAAATTAAATTTTATACAAAAGTTAAATGATCAAACGTGTAATTTTATCTTTTATTAAATAACTCTCATTTATAACATACTCGTATATACACACTCGCATTGTATATACCCCAATTTCTTTGAGATTGGATACCACTTTAGCTCAGATTCCAAATCTCCATTTGTGAGTTTAGTTTCTACTAAAAATAAAAGCAAACACGCACTTAGACTTCATATTTTATAGCCTACATTATACATATTTTGTGTTTGTATGAAAACTACGCATCTCATCATGTGTATAAATTAGTATTCATTTCTATATAAATTATATAGTGAACTACGCATATATATATATATACACCTTGCCCATTATATCAATTAATCAATTTATTATTCACCCTAAAAATGCCTTACTATACATATATATAGTATCTTTTGAAAGAGTCTTGCTAAAATTTAAAATATCTCATTCTCAGCCACTCATCAACATTAATGAAATTCAGAATTCTAAAATTAATAATTTCTAATGAACTTGTCATAATATGGCCGATGGGTGATCAGATCACATCATATTATAATTATGGCAAAAATAAATAATAATCAATACTCATACCAATTTAAAATTAAAATATAAATGATTAATTATACATATTTGGCACATTTTCTCTTTTATTTTACAGATGGAAGAAAATGCCATAAATCAATTTGTAGTACATATATACAAGCATGTATCCATGTAATAAATACATACGTATTTGAGTTGCAAAAAGTTGAGATATTCATCTTCTTTGTGTGAGAAAAAGAGTCATAACTACTGCTAATGCAATAGCCTATATTTGGTCATCACCATGGGGTCCACAAAAAATTTGTGTGAACCTTGCCAAATATATCATTTTGGCCTTAGCTTCTCTGTCATCTTATCCTTAAAATTCTCCTCATTTTTTTTAAATCTTCAAATCTCATAAATAAAATTTCGAGGTTTTGATTTGACTCTCTTGTTAATTAGCAAAAACCCTTTTCTCACTAAGAGTTTGTTGCAGCTTTCTTAGCTATTCAGTTCCATAAATTTTCTATATTTATACACACACACACATATCATCACTTCGTTTTTCACTAGAATAGTTAAATACGTGTTTGGCTGGCTACAAAGAACAATGATGGAGAGTGGTGATATGCACAAAGCAAGTAGCAGTTTACGAGCAAGCAGGTCTTCATCATGGAGGAGGACATCCATGGATGCTTTCTCGAGGTCTTCGCGCGAAGACGACGACGAAGAAGCTCTAAAATGGGCTGCACTTGAGAAGCTTCCTACTTACAGTCGTTTAAGGAAAGGGTTGTTAACATCTTCACATGGCGAGGTTAATGAAATCGATGTCTCTGATATCGGATTACAAGAAAGAAAGAAACTTCTTGAGAGATTGGTTAGAGTCGCTGAAGAAGATAATGAGAAGTTCTTGCTCAAACTCAGGGAAAGAATCGATCGGTAATTAATTTTTTTTTCTTATAGATTTTCTCGACACAATATTAATTACTCTTAAAGATATTATTTTGGTTTTAATTAATCTTTTTTTTTTGTTTTCTGAAGAGTTGGGATTGAGATTCCAACGATTGAAGTCCGGTTTGAGCATTTGAATGTTGAGGCAGAGGCTTATGTGGGAAGTAGAGCGATGCCGACATTCATCAACTTTGTGGTTAATATATTTGTGGTAATAATTTTTTACGATATGATTTTTTCTTATATTTGATATATAATACTTAATCATTATTCTGAATTTTCTTTTATTTCTTGATCATCCAGAATTGCTTGAACTGCCTCCATATTCTTTCAAACCAAAAGCATCATCTGAACATCCTTAAAAAAGTTAGTGGAATTGTGAAACCTCGAAGGTGAGAACTGAGAATTAAGCAGGGAGGCATCCGATATTATTTTATTATTTCATGTTATTATATCTGTGTCTTATGATAATTAATTAAGAATAATTTCCTTTTTATGTTGTTTTTTTTAAGGATGACATTACTTTTGGGTCCTCCAAGTTCTGGAAAAACCACACTTCTTTTGGCTCTGTCAGGAAAACTTGATCCAGACCTTCAGGTAAAAATAATTAATCTCATGATCAGTGAATTAATTAATTAGAGGGTGAGCCTTAAAATAACAGTAAGATTATTGTCATATGTTTTGAAGGTCAGGATTTAAATTTTGAAAATAATCTCTCCGTTTATAGGGATAAGGCTATGTGTATTAGTCTCTCATCAAACTCTACCTAGTGGAAGTCTTGTATATTGGGCTAACTATCATATTTTTTTTTATTGGTTAATTAATTATTCCTCAGAATTAATCATGTGTTTATATTAATAAATATATAATAATCTTCCAGGTTTCAGGGAAAGTGAGTTATAATGGACATGACATGAATGAGTTTGTACCACAAAGAACAGCAGCTTATATAAGTCAGAATGATTGTCATATTGGAGAAATGACAGTAAGAGAAACCTTGGCTTTCTCTGCAAGGTGCCAAGGCGTAGGGTCACGTTATGGTTCGTTTCAATTAATTGCTTTTTGTCTCTTTTTCTTTCTTATATCGCTTTCTCTTTTAATTTCTTTATATATTTTTATTATTGATATGCTAATTAAGCGTTTAACTTATTTATTACAGACTTGCTTTCTGAATTATCAAGAAGAGAGGTAGCAGCAAATATTAAGCCTGATCCAGATATTGATATTTACATGAAGGTCAAAACATAAGCCTGCCTTTCTACATAGTACATCAATATTAATAATTAATATATCTATATAGTATTATGTGTATTATTATATTATGAAAATTATAGGAATATAAATTGTTTACAAATCATGAATAGTTATATATGTTTGGCACATATATGTAGGCCCCACTTAATTTAAATTAAAAGGATTTTTTTTAAATAATATTAAAAGCTGCTATGCTAGATTTTTTTATGGAACTTGCTCCTAAGATTCAAAAAAGTTATAATTAAGTTTTAAAGCCAATTAGAGTTTTAAGTAAGTTGCAGTAAATTTTCTAAAATTAGCACTGCCTTTCTTAAAATTTTTCATAATTAGTTTTTGAAAATAAGCGTAATCCTTAATATTCTAGAAATAGTTTTCTCTTCTTTTCAAAGTAAAGGCACGTGGTACCTACCCCTAATATACCTAGGCCGATAAAACATAAACATCAACTTAGTGGGACCTAAAGATATATATTGTTAATTCATCTCACGTCGTGATGTATGTGTGTAGACGTACTTATTTAGCTTGAGACTCTAGGAAAATTGTATTGAAGTCATCTAAAAAAATAATTAATTGTAGATTTTTTTTTAAAATTATTAAACGATTGAATAATTTTAAGAGACTATTTTTAAATTATAAAATAAAGTTATGTTCCTTCTTAGTGAGGAGGATTCAGGTTTATTATAGTAGGAATAATTTTATTATTTTATAATTTAAAAATATTATCCAAAAATTTTTAGGACTATTCAATCGTTTAATAATTTTAAAATATTTTTTTGTAATTAATTATCTTTCATGAGATTTCAGAGTCCAATTCTCTCTAAGACTTAATATTTTATAATATATCATCCCTTTCAATTTATAATCACTAAAATATATAGTTCTAATATACCTGCAGACAACTGCATCTAAAGGCCAGGAGGCAAACCAGATGATGACTGAGTATGTGCTGAAGGTATAATATCAACGAAGTCTTATTGTTGTTTTTCCAAAGTTTTTTAAATTTAATTGAGAAATTAGCAACAAGTTATTTAATTACTTTACAATAATATTTGTAGATTTTGGGGCTGGAGATATGCGCTGATACTATGGTTGGGGATGAAATGTTACGTGGCATCTCTGGTGGACAAAGGAAACGTGTTACTACAGGTAAAATTATTCAATTTCCTTATTGTCCCAAACTCACTTTTTGTCTGCTTTTTGTTAAAACCCCATCTTCAAGTTAATCTTTAATTACATTAAAAGCATCAAATATAATTATCATGAGATTAATATGTTTGAGCATGAGGATAAAAAGAATGTCAAGTACCCCATAAGTGTTTTGACTAGTTGGTTTGATCACTCTCGGTGAAATAGTCCTGACCTGTTCTGGATAAGAGAAGTTTAACCTTTAAAATAATTTATCTATCTATATTATGGTTATATTACGATTTTCTTTATCAAAATCTAAAATTTGTGAAAATTGTATTGTTGGTATGGGTACAGGAGAGATGATGGTTGGACCAGCAACTGCAATGTTCATGGATGAAATATCAACAGGCTTAGATAGTTCAACAACCTTTCAAATTGTGAAATGTCTAAGGCAAATTGTTCACATTATGAATGGAACTGCGGTTATCTCTTTGCTACAACCTGCACCTGAGACTTATGAGCTTTTTGATGACATCATTTTGCTCTCTGATGGCCAAATTGTGTACCAAGGACCACGTGAACACGTCCTCGAGTTTTTCGAGTACATGGGTTTCAAATGTCCCGATAGAAAAGGCGTCGCTGACTTCCTTCAAGAAGTAAGCCACTCTTTGCCTTTTATCTAAGATACAGATAGAGACTTGGCAGTAGGCGATATTAAGTCCTACATTAAGTAAATTGGGATAACCAACCCACCCACTTAAATACTCTATTGAACAATCTATAATCTTCAATGTGAGACTCAGTATCTCATATTGTTTACTGAATATGACTCTAAGATTTTTAAATCATAGTCACTTAAATACCATATTAAGCATCCTATATTACTTAATGTGAGATTTAGTATCTTATATTGTCAAGTCTCCATTAAATAATGAATATGAGTAGAAGATTTTCAAATCATGTTTACCTGTTTTTGTAGGTTACTTCAAGGAAGGATCAAGAGCAGTATTGGATGCGTAGAGATGAGCCATACAGTTTTATAACAGTGAATGAATTTTCTGAGGCATTTCAATCATTTCATGTGGGTAGAACAATTGGAGATGAGCTTGCTGTTCCATTTGATAAGACCTTGAATCATCCAGCTGCATTAATAACCAAGAAATATGGTATTAGCAAAATGGAATTGCTCAAAGCTAATTTCTCAAGAGAGTTCTTACTTATGAAAAGGAACTCATTTGTTTACATATTCAAGCTATGCCAGGTAATAAGCTACTATATTATATGTTCAAACTTCAAACTCATTCACTCTTTGAATTTATCCAAATAAAATTCAGAAAAAAGGAACAGAGATTTATACAATCATGTGAATTGGGGTTTAGCTTGCAGTAACAGCAATCATAGTGATGACAGTGTTCCTACGAACTGAGATGCACAAGGATACAGTGGACCATGGAGGATTTTATGTAGGAGCTTTGTTTTTTGCTATTGTTATGTTATTGTTCAATGGGATGTCAGAGATGTCTATGACTATTGGGAAGCTTCCTGTTTTCTACAAACAAAGAGACCTCTTGTTCTATCCCGGATGGGCATATGCTATTCCTAGTTGGATTCTCAAGATCCCAGTTACTTTGGCTGAAGCTGCTGTTTGGGTTGGCCTCACCTATTATGTTATTGGATTTGACTCATATGTTGGCAGGTACAAAAACTTATGTACTTAACTTTTACTATGTTTAGATGGGAAAAAAATTAGAGAGGAAAGAATATTAAGAGGAAAAACTCTAAAAAATAGTAAATGTTTTTAGGATTAAGGTCTAATTTTTCCCTAGAATTTTTTGCATAGGAGCTGCTGGTATCCAGAAGTTTTTTTTATTAATATTACTCTCGAAGTTTTAAAAGATGTTCATGTTCGGGGTTAGTTTTTTAACAGTTAGGATAACTTTGTTCCTTTTTTAACACTTCTATAGAGCAACATTGATCTAATAAAAACTTACAGTTACCCATAGCTTCTACACAAAAACTCTTAAGGCAAAATTGGACCTTAAGCCATTTTTTTCCATTTTTAAAAAAATTTCCTCATAATATTCTCTCCCTCATATTTTCTTCCCATTTTTCTCTCCATCAAAAATAGGGTTAGGGACAAAACTTGAATTAACAATTAAGAGTTGGGAATAAAAATGATCATTGAAATAGTGTAAAACTTGGTGTTGATGTAGGTTTTTCAAGCAATTCCTTGTGCTATTTGTACTTGGACAAATGGCTTCTGGAATGTTCAGAACAATTGCAGCAACATCCAGGAACATGATAATTGCAAACACATTTGGAGCATTTGCAATAGTCACTCTTCTAACACTGGGAGGCTTCATCTTGTCAAGAGGTAGAATATGGATGAATAATTCAATTACAAGATCCTGAAACTTCAAGTTATATTGAATTTGTACATTGCATAATGCTTCCTTCTTTTTGGTTTCTCTTAAAAAACAGAGGATATCAAGAAATGGTGGATATGGGGTTACTGGATTTCACCTATGATGTATGGCCAGAATGCTATAATGGTTAATGAGTTCCTTGGCCACAGTTGGAACCATGTAATTTCTTCTATCACCCCATCAACCCAAAATTTTCTTTTCTTTTGAAAGAAACCCTTTGTGGTCCATGACAGATAGATAATTTTTTGTTTTGGCGTTTGCAATGAAAGGTCGACTCAGGTTCATCTGAGCCACTTGGAGTTCTGATTCTGAAGTCTCGCGGGTTCTTCGTACACGCATATTGGTACTGGATAGGTGTTGGAGCGTTGATTGGATTTGTTCTTTTACTCAACGTTGGTTTCACACTAGCACTCACATTTCTTAGCCGTGAGTATCTATCTATCTGTCTATTTATCTTTTCCCATGTTTCTTTGTAGTTGTTCTTGTGATGATACTTTGCATCATATTACTGATATTCAAACATGTAAATGAGCAGCATTTGAGAAGCCACAAGCTGTAATATCTGAAGAATCTTCTGTCAAAGCTCAAGAAAGCATTGAGTTAACAAGTAGAGAAGGTGAACCAAACTGTATTAGGATATGAGATCTACTTTCAAAAGCTATATTATAATTGTTCTTTAGTGTTATATAGATTATGAATGAGTTTTTAATTGGTCATTTCAGGGAACATGGGTGATGATAATAATAGGAGAAGAAGAGTTTCAGAGGCTGCACCATTAAGGTCAGAGAGTATAGATAGTTCAAGCCAAAGTAGGAGAAGAGGAATGGTTCTTCCATTTGAACCACATTCACTCACCTTTGATGAAATTACATATTCCGTTGACATGCCTCAGGTAACTGAATTCGAGTACTAATATTTTTTGTGTATGAAATCTTTAGATTACTGGTGCTTTCTATGTATGAAAATATATGAAGTCCTTTTAGCCAATAAAATTTTTAAACGGTGACTTTTTTCCCAAGACACTTACTCTATTTATTTGAACATGTAGGAGATGAAGAACCAAGGTGTAGTGGAGGACAAATTAGTGCTTCTAAGGGGGGTCAGTGGAGCATTCAGGCCGGGTGTGCTCACAGCTTTGATGGGAGTGAGTGGAGCAGGAAAAACTACTTTGATGGATGTGTTGGCAGGTAGAAAAACTGGTGGATATATTGAGGGAAACATAACTATCTCAGGATATCCAAAAAAGCAAGAAACTTTTGCTAGAATCTCTGGTTACTGTGAGCAGAATGATATCCACTCTCCTCATGTCACAGTCTATGAATCCTTACTTTACTCAGCATGGCTTCGTTTATCCCCTGAAGTTGATTCCAAAACCCGAAAGGTTCTCATTGAACATGTCAATATCTCTGATAAAGACTTGCTAGTATAGGATAGTAAATCCCATATTGAGTAACATCGGATTCTCAATAGGATATTTAAGTAGGTTGGTACTAACGAGTCTGATTTTAATCCCAAAGTTGATAATATTTTCTCTTATGAATGGTTCAGATGTTTATTGAGGAAGTGATGGAGCTGGTAGAGTTGAATCCATTAAGGATATCTCTGGTTGGTTTGCCAGGTGTGAGCGGTCTCTCCACTGAACAACGCAAGAGATTAACTATAGCTGTTGAACTAGTGGCAAATCCATCAATAATTTTTATGGATGAGCCAACTTCAGGATTGGATGCAAGAGCTGCTGCAATTGTCATGAGAACAGTTAGAAATACAGTTGATACAGGTAGAACAGTTGTTTGCACAATCCACCAACCAAGCATTGACATATTTGAAGCTTTTGATGAGGTGAGAAATGAAATGACTAAGGTTGAAAAACATTATGCATTTGTTTCACCATTAATTATACTGACAATGTTTTGTTCATGTTAAAAAAATGTGGTTTCAGCTTTTATTATTGAAGCGAGGAGGACAAGAAATTTATTGTGGGCCACTAGGTCGTCTTTCTTGCCACCTCATCAAGTATTTTGAGGTAAAGTAATATAAACTTAAGTATACTAATCTTTTAAGTTCAATCTTTCAATTAAAAAGTATAGTTCTTAATAATTGTTACTGATACTGCAATATTTTTACCTTTGGTTTTATATGCAGGGGATTGAAGAGATTAAAAAAATCAAAGATGGATATAACCCAGCAACTTGGATGTTAGAAGTTACAACTCAAGCACAAGAAATGATTTTAGGTGTTGATTTTGCAGATATATACAAAAAATCTGAATTATATGGGTAAAAGCACATTCTTATCTTGGTATATAAATTATTAATTTATGAGACTATTCTTAAAGCATCATATATATATGTGACTTATTTTATAGGAGGAACAGAGAACTTATAGCTGAATTGAGCAAGCCTATTCCTGGTTCAAAAGATCTCCATTTTTCTACTCAATATGCACAACCATTTATGGTTCAATGCATGGCTTGTTTGTGGAAACAACATTGGTCCTACTGGAGAAACCCTCCATATACTGCAGTGAGATACTTGTTCACTACCTTCATTGCTTTGATCTTTGGAACAATGTTCTGGGATCTTGGATCCAAAATGTAAGCTCCATTTCACAGAGCTCTCTGAACTGCATTGCATTCTTCTTAGGTTAAATGGCATCCAGCTTAAAATATTTTTTTAATAACACTCAGTATTCTAAAATAATTTTTTATGCACCTAATACCTTAAAATATTTTTCCAATAGCATCTAGTATTGTATAAAGTAATTTCTAGTGCAACTTTACCCTTAAAGCATTTTTTCCCTCAATAGCAAGGAATACCTTAAATTTTGGATATTAAGTGCTACTTGAAAAATACTATAGGGTGTTAGATGCACCAAAAATTATTTTAAAATATTGAGTGATATTGAAAAAAATATTTTATAATGTTAGATGCATAAAAAATTAGTTTAGGATACTAAATATTATAAAAAAATATTTTAAAATGCTGAATACAGTTTAACTTTATATTCCTCTTTGTTTGCACCTCATGTTCAATTTGAACCTTCTTCTCTAAATCTTGCAGAAGCAAGAAACAAGACCTATATAATGCCATGGGTTCAATGTACAATGCTGTACTCTTTCTTGGGGTTCAAAATGCAGCTTCAGTGCAACCAGTGGTGGCCATCGAAAGAACTGTATTTTACAGAGAAAAAGCTGCCGGAATGTATTCAGCACTCCCCTATGCATTTGCACAAGTAATTGATCAAATGATTGCACAACAACCTTCAAAGATTAAATCTTTTCAATCTTTATATAGTAAGTTTGATGGGACTGTATTTTTGTTTTTATGTGTTGTCAGGTTGCCATAGAGCTGCCTTATGTTCTAGCACAAGCAGTGACATATGGTGTGATAGTATATGCAATGATGGGATTTGATTGGACAGTAGCAAAATTCTTTTGGTATTTGTTCTTTATGTACTTCACATTCCTATACTTCACCTTTTATGGCATGATGACTGTGGCTGTCACTCCAAATCATCATGTTGCTGCAATTGTTGCTGCTGCATTTTATGCAATCTGGAATCTCTTCTCAGGCTTCCTCATTCCAAGAACCGTGAGTACAATCTATATTCTTAATTAATTTAAGTAGATTAATAGAGTCAAATAAATTAGTAAAAAATTTAGTGAAAAATCTCAATTTAAAAATTGAATTGATTCAATTTTTAGTTTTTAAGTTTGTTCTCATTTTAATTTTAGTCCTTCAAGTTTTAAACTATAAATTTTAGTTTCTCAAAGGATAAAATAATCTATATTTTTATTAAATTATAATGATCAATGTTTTAGAGAAGAAACTTATAGTTTAAAATTTGAGGAACTAAAACTAAAATGAATACAATCTGTATATCTATTATGTATATACTTGTCTGATTCTTAAACCAAAAGGGACCTAAGTTCAAGTACTAGTATTTTTTTGTATATGAAATCCTTAGAGTACTAGTATTTTCTGTATATAAAAATATATCAGTTCCTTCTAACCAATAAAATTTTTAAATAGAGACTTTTCACCGATTTTTTTTAAATTAATTAATTATAAAAAAATATGACTTGATAGATTATATATAGTTTATAAGTTAGATAAATTAGTTTAGAAGAAAATAATAAATATAAGAGATAAATTAGATTGAGGGATTATATTTAAAAGTAAAAGTAACCCAATAACTAATTCAGGGGATTCCTGTGTGGTGGAGATGGTACTACTGGGCATGTCCAGTGGCATGGACTTTATATGGATTGTTGGCTTCACAATATGGAGACATGACAACCAAGATTGAGACTGATCAAACAGTGAAAGAGTTTCTGCGTAGTTATTTTGGCTTTAGAGAAGATTTTGTTGGAGTTGTTGCAATTGTTGTTGTTTGCTTCACTGTGTTTTTTGCATTCATCTTTGCTTTCTCTGTAAAAGTCTTCAACTTCCAAAGGCGATAATTTATGTGATTTTAATCAATATTATTTTATACTGTGTCATATAATTATTATATTTTGTTTGGTTCTTTTAGCCAACTCATAGTCAATTAATGTAGTCTTAAATTAGGTGAATTTTATACCACACAAATGTTAATTTGTGGAATGTATTCATAATATAATTTTCTATTTTTAATTATAAGAAATATATAAATATTTATTGGACCTTATAAAAGAAAAATAGATTGAGTTGTTCATCATGAAAGCAACAGAGGAAACACAACATCCAAAAAATCGTTTGCAGAAAAGGAATAACTTCCAAAAGATTCATAAATGAGAGAAATTGCTTCCGAGAAAATAAAGGAAATGAAAAAAGAGATAAAAGGAAGGAAAGAACTTTCCCAAACCAAACACTACTTTCTCACTTTGTTTCTCGATGCATTCATTTTTTTGTTTTGTATAAAAAAATTTAGAAAAGGGTTAGGCTCACTTAAGATCTAAAAACAGAGCGAAATCTCTCTTCCTCCTATGCGATACTAATGTCGGGCAGAGCAAGCTGTCTATTACTCTCAAGCGTAAACCTAGGCATTTAGGAGCTAGGATGTCTCCCTAAGTGTCGCGACTAGAATCATAATAAAGTGATACTCTCTGAGTTTGATGCATTCAATTTGGATGGTCATCTACCCCATCCTGATCTTGAAAGACATTGACCATTGACCAAGGAAGGACAGTGAATTGGGCTCCAGAGGCAAGCCAGCCCAATAATAAATTATTGTTTAACTCCCTTTAATTTTGCATCCCCTTCTTCTTCTTTTTTTTTTGCCAGAATTTTGCAACCTCACACTCATACCCACATACACAACTATGATATAAAAAGAGTGTCTATATTTAATATTTAATAGTATCTTAAATATTATTACTTTTAATAAGAGAATATATGTGGCAAAAAAAAATATATGATAGAGATATAGCAATTTGGCCATTGGCAAAAGGAGCAAGTCTTTCAGGCGCTCACAAGTTTCACAAGCTCTTGTGTGTGTATCCTGGAGATTTTACATAACTCCAAACTTTTTTGGGTTGAATCCAGGTAGTATCCTCTAACTGATAATTAGAGATTAATCTTCTGAAAATGTAGAGATAACTAAAATAGCTTTTATATAACTCTAAACTTAAATTATATGGTTTTAAAAATGAGCTTATTCTGTATCGGGCTTTTCCTGAAGCCCAATTCATCAAGTCAACTGGGCTTCTCAACCCATGATCAACTCTAGTTCCTGGAACAATAATTTACAAACCAGCAAGGATTTAGTCTAGTGAAATAAGCTTAGTTCAACAAAATATGACAAATCGGTGCTTAAATTTTTTATAGAAGATATACTCATATTTAGTACTTAATAATATCTCAAACAGAGTGGACTATGTGTAATAGGAGAATACATTTCTGCCATTCAAATGACTCTGAAAAACATTATCATTAATTTATAAGATATTGCATAATAGATGTGATGTGGTAATTTATAATTATAAATATTTTCGAGAAGATTCAAATATTCGATGCTTGAAAACTTGGGGCAAATGGTCAAGTAGAGCATGTATGGTTGACTGGTTGGAGGAATACTAATCATACCTACCTTAATGTAGAACTGGTGCAAAAAATCTCCCAGATTAGAAACACGTAATTGAAATACTCTGCCCCCTGGAAGCCAGGTTAGGGGTTAGGCAGGTCCATTTTCAACTTTCAAATCATTAATTTTTTATTTTAAAATCTATCGTTTTATTTGGTTATTAATAAAATTGTCTTTTATAAAAAAAATGTCTCTCTCTCTCTCTCTCTCTCTCTCACATCTTCAATATATAATATTAATTTATATCCTTTTATCTTAACTCCCAAGCAAAACATATTTTTATTGTTAGTGGGAGAGATTAAGTAAATTAAATTTTTTATTGACTAATTTAGTTTGAGGGATTTAGATATTGTTTCCTTTTTTTTTTTTTAAACATCGTTTGAATTTCATATTTTTAAGAAAATTTTTATATATGGGTCAACAATGGTTTTTGGTTGATATCTCTTTAAATAAGATGTCTGCTATGTGTCTCTTTCTGTTCAATAAGAAAACATATTGGAGTAGAGCCTGAGAGGATTAATGGGGGCATTAGTTGGATTCTACAAGGAAAAACCATTTTGATAGTTTTACGCAACTATCTCTTTTTTATTCTTTTTTTGGAAAATGAAGAGAAGATATTTAGAATTATTCAATTATTAATTACATTTTCTGTCACAATTGAGCAAGACTTTTAAGTATTGAGACAAAACTACGTTCAAAGAATTAGAAGCAGCCACCCCATTTCGTTAAAAAAAAAAAAATTATTCTACGGTTTTAAAAGATTATATGTTTACATTGTTTTTTGTCTTTTTTATTAACAAAACAAAATGTTTACATTGTTTTATAATTTTTTATGAATATCCATCACTGTTTTGACCATACTTTTGAAGTAAAAACAATGCACTTTAACCTTATTATTTAAATTTATTATAACATAAAAATTTACTAACTAAATAAAAACTAATTATTAATTTAAAAAATATTAAATAAAAAATTTAATCTAAACGGTCTAAAGATACATGATTAGCCTTGGGTGCTCGTTACTTTGTTGAGCATCCATTTAATAAGAACATATCTAAGACTCCTTGATTGGCCACTCAAGTCCAAGCGTCATAATTACCCATCCAATCCAAAGCTACTTTATGAAAGCAATCTTACCATCATGTCTATATAAATTTACTTTAATTAAATTAATTTTTAATTTTAGTCATGTCAGTCTTATGATATCGACTTCAATCTCCTTTGTGTCATGAGTCTCTCTTGGATGCTTGTTTTTAACTTAGTCAAGTCTGATATTCATGTAAGAATGAACTTATATCATAGTCCTCGTCTATGAAATATCTTAGGATATATTTGGTAAGAAAATAAAAATAAAAATAAAATTTGAATCTTTTATTTTTTTTAGGGTAAAGGTGCATCCAGCACCCCAAATTAATTTTGGAGGAGCAATTAACACCCTAAAGTATTTAAAGGTGCAATTAGCACCCTGAACTAATTTTGGAGGTGCAACCAGCACCCTAAAGTATTTAAAAGTACAATTAACACCCTAAACTAATTTTGGAGGTGAAATCAGCACCCTCAAATATTTAAATTAGTGCAATTTTACCCTTTCACTAACAAAAATACTTACTTTCATTTGATACATATCACATAAATTTTTTTTTGGATACATTATTGTTTGAAAGCCATATGTATAATATTATTTTAATAAATTACACTAAATTTTTTTAGGGTGCTAATTGCACCTCCAAAATTAGTTTAGGGTGTTAATTGCACCTTTAAATATTGTAGGGTGCTGGTTGCACCTCCAAAATTAGCTCAGGGTACTAATTGCACCTTTAAATACTTTAGGGTGTTAATTGCTCCTCCAAAATTAGTTTAGGGTGCTGGATGCACCTTTACCCTTTTTTTTATTTATTATAATAAAAATTATTTTTACTTCTATTTATAATATTTTAAATTATTTCAATTCTATTAAAAAATTAAAAAATAAGATGATGATCGTAGAAATATAATATTTTAGATAAATTTATCCTAAATTATAAAATTTATAAACAATTTTAACCCTTCCTAATCAACACATACAAGTCTACTAGGATAATAGAAATAATAATTTTAATTCTAAAAGATTGATGTCCAAAACATGACCCTAATTCTGAGTTGTTAAGGAGGTTTTACATGAAATAGGATTTCAACGCCATCTTAAACTATCTATCATGTCTAAAGAATTGTCATTTTCCAATTAAAAAAATACGGAGACACGTAGTGATGAAAAACTTTTATTATTTTTTCATTGTGAGGAAAAATATAGCCATATAGGTATTAGTTATCCAATTTCAAAAGAAGAAAAAAACTGGAACATTAAATCATCATCAATTTTGACCGTGGATGTTATTAGCATTAGTAATCAAATTTTAAAAAAATGATTATTAAATAATCATTAACTGGAATAATTATCATTTCAGTAGGTGATGTGTCTTACATGTAACTTTCAGCTGCAAGCAAATTCAAACGTGATATCACAATTGAGTATTATGTTAATTGAATATTTTCTTTTCGTTTTTGACCATTTTAATTGAATCATTCTTAATAATTGAAGACATGCTTTTAAAAAAATTGTTTTGAATTATAAAACTGTTTTTAAGTTCATAAAATTAAATGGATTTTGTTGTCTATTTCAAAAAAACAACTTTTAAAAAATTGATCTATAAAGTAGTTTTTAAATTAAAAACTGAGAACAAAATTAAATAAGGGGAGAATTGCACTGGGATCTATTGGAAGACAATTAATTATACAAGAATTTTTTAAAATTATCAAATAATTAAATAGTCATAAAAAATCTGGGAATAATATATTTAAATTGTACAATAATATAATTGTCTCTACTGTAACGAAACGAAACGAAATCTGTCACTTGGAGCAATTGTAGTAAGGATAATTATGTTATTTTATAATACGAATCTATTACCCCAAATTTTTAAGAATTATTTAATTGTTTGATAATTTTAATTTTTTTTATAATTAATTATATTCCACCCTTGGGAAGTACAATTCTCCCTTAAATAAGTCTTAAATTATTTTTTGGGGTTTTAACTTTACGCAGCTTTAATATTTTAATGCGTCAAATATTATGTCAAGGTTTTGACATTTCATTTTGTGCCAAATTATGCATAAAAATGTGAACAAAAATAAACAAGATGCTCAATTCTGAATCATTCACACTATGTACCTGTTTGCTTACAGTGTAAATCATAGTTTTAAAAATATTTTAGTTTAGATTAAAAATTAAATAAATATCTATCAAATATCTAGAAGAGTTTTTAGAGTAAACTGTAGTTTAAAACTATAGTTTTATATAAACTTATAAAAATAGCTTATAAGTGGTAAAAGTAATTTTAGACTGTGTAATAACTATTTTGTCCCTATTTTTTTCTCTACCATTTTATCATATGCTCTTTCTGATAATTTACTTATAAAAAAAATAATTTTAGTAATAATTATCTAAACACTTATTTTTTTAGAATTATTTTTATTCTAAAAACTCTATTCATAAGTTATTTTTTAAAATTATTTTTAAATTATTATTTTTTGTTACAAGTTATCTTTTAAAAGTTTTTTTTGATAAGATATTTTTTAAAAGTTAAATCAAATGAATCTTTTTTTTTATACAATAAATCAAATGAATCTTTAATATGTATCACACCGCTAAGGTTGGAAGGCCCAATGTTCGTAAACAAGAACACACACCAGCCTAGCTTAAACCTATGCAAGACTAAACATGAGATATGATGGGTTACATAACAAAGCAAAGTCAGCTTCTTGAGGACTAGCCAAATCTCAAGTCTCACCCTGCCCCGGCAACCACTCCACCAATGAAGAGGAAGCCCGGATTCTCAAATAGCGGGACCATTGTACTCGGCAAAATTCAAAGAACAGAGAATGAAATAACACGCCGCTACGGTACACTAGAAGACTTTGATGACATAGGAACCCATAGGTTGAAAAGATATTCAGCGCATACTGACTGAGGACTGGAGATGGGTTTATGAGCCATACAGAAGGTACGTCTAGAAACCTGCTGTAGCAACGTCAGAGAGTGAAGCTGACATGAGAAAACAAAACTATCGAATCATACCATGCCACTTGGCACCTTCGTCCATGGGTTAACTGGGGCTGGCTGGAGTTGACCCAGTTTTTAGCAGACAGACAAATTTACCTAGCCCATTTTACTAAACTTAGGGAGCTAATGGGTTGACTCTTTCTGGGATTTATCTTTTGTCCATTTTTTCCCTCCACTTCCTCCCCCACTTTCTGGTTCAAGTTCTCAACTCTTGAATTAAATTTTAAAAGGTTAGAATTTAACATTTTATAAAATATTTTTATATTTTTTTCTTGATTATAGTTTTGGACTATTTAGATTAAATTTTCACAATTTGAATTTATTTATTTATGTTCATAATTTATTCAAAATTTAATTCAAGTGTTGAGATGAGGAGTGAAAAGGAAACAGAAGAAAAAAAAGAAATAAAGAGAAGCCAAACCCATTTTCTCAACTCTATTTAAAACGGAGGCTAAAATAGCCTATAATATTTTGGTGAAAGGCCGTTAGTCCTCTGGTGTTTAACTTTTTCGAGAAGGAAGGATTAGGAATCAAGTAGGATGCATCAGTGAATAAAGGGTGGAACAGTCCAATGAATCTGGGGCCTTACTTTTTGGAGTCTGCCTTCCATGTTCGTCCCACTCATATATCAATTGGCATATAGCAGCCTTCAATACCATCATTTAAAATATATTCGAGCTTTAAAAAATATTATTTTATTATAATTTTAATTATAATATTTAAAAAAATATTTTAATTTTTAAGTGTTTAAATTTATACTTAAAAATAATTCACGACTCATGCTATCCGATATTAATATAATTTAAAAGAAAAAAAGATTTCGCTCTATATTAATAAATATAACAATTTTTTAAAAAAAAATTATACTAAAAAATACTGTCATAGTCTTCAAGAAGATGCCCACCAAAAAAAGAAATTGGGATGATATTTTAGTCAAAAGTCAAACCTTATCGCTAAATAAAAATAAACCTTCTAGATGCCCCAAGTTGATAAGTGATGATGACCCTTTAAATATAGTTATTGCTTTTTATTTCACCTTTAAATTAACAGTACTGTTTATTAATTATAGCTTTGTATATGTCCGGATACACTTAAACTTTTTGCCTTTATGAATATTTTTAGCGTTTATATACATAAATTTATAAAAAGGAACTATTTATTTTTTTTACATGTTTTCATGGACTTTTCTATTTTTTAATTTTTAATTTGTATATTTTTACAAGATTTCAATTATTTAAAGAAGGTTAATAAGATTTTTAAGAAATTCCTCATATATTATTTTAGACAATATTTTCTGCCATAAAAAATATGCCAAGATGTTCATAGGTTCGCATGAAAATAATAAAAAAAAATAGAATTGAAGAAATTTTTGTGAAAAATATTATTAAATAATAATGAATTTTTTTTCCCTTCTTGAAAAAACAAAGCGTATAATGAAATTTATGTTTTATACACTTAGATTGTACGTATACAAGTCTGAAAGGAATTGTGTTGTTTATATTATTTATAAACAGCATTTTCTATATATTTTAGATAATACACTGTTTCATATTACGACATTTTCTATATAATTTTTCCACGGGCATGAATACGACATGCATGACCTGGTAAGAGTAGAAATTTTAATTATCCCATTGTTTTGGATTTGACAATGAACTTGCTTCCCCCAAGATATTTAATTTATAAATTTTGTATATCTTCTTGTTTCTCAACTCATTTTTAATCTCCTTAAGATTTGACTTTTCTAAACATATTAGAAATTGTTATCATATTTATATCCAACCAATTAATCAAAATCTCCACGTCAGCTAAATGTTAACTACTTCAAGCTTTTGATGTTTTCCTAGTCATCCCTACAATTTAATTCTTTTTCTAATCAATTATATACTTATATATATATTTTTTATTATCCACCCAATTTACTAGAATTTTACCCCGACTATATTCGGATCCGACCCGCGTCGTGCACCTAGTTATGGTGGGTGAGTCTCTTAACAGGAATTTTCTACATACGCCAAGGTTCGAACTCGAGCCCTAGTTTAAGTGATACTGAATCGTTCACTATTTAGACTAACTCCTGTTAGTATTTATATACTTATATTGTTTGCAAAAGAATCTCTGATGACGAGCAAATATATTTTTTTTTTTACTTTATTCATTTTTGTCTTGCTAGGCTCAAAGATTAAACTAATACTTGCATTTAATTACACTGGCTGCTTTGTTGGCAAGAAACTATTATTGGCCAAAGCATCAATGATGTCGCATAATTACTTTTGTGAACATATTACGAATTATTATCATATTTATATCCAATCAATTAATCAAAATTAAATCTCCACGTCAGCTAAATATTAACTACTTCAAACTTTTGATTTTTCCTACTCATCACTACAATTTAATTCCTTTTTTAATCAATTATATACTTAGATTATTTGCAAAAGAATCTCTGATGATGGGCACATATAATTTTTTTACTTTATTCATTTTTGGCTTGCTAGGCTCCAAGATTAAACTAAATAGAAATAGGTAAGGTCAGACTTTGACTAAATAAGTTTGATCCTGTAATAGGTATCTAAAATTTGAGTTTGTATACTGTTTTTTTTAAGTTTAGATATGAGCTTGTTGAAAGCCTACTAGGTTTAAAGTATTTTTAGAGGCTTATTTATAATATTTGCCTCTAAAAAGGCCTCGTATTTTAGGTCTTGAAAGATATAAATAGATTTTTAGTCGACTAAAATCTACATAAATATAGGTTTTTAGTAGGCTTTAAAGCCTATATTTTTGCAAATATAATGTTTTAAATAGCTTTTAACCTATTTAAAGCATATACATAATCAACATAAAATTTAATTTTTAATAAATTGTAAATAGTTATTATATGAGATATAAAATTTTAATCTAAAAAAATGAACCAATTAAAACACAACAATAAAACAATATGCATATTAATAAAAATGTCACTATAAAATTAAAATTGAACAACACAACAATATGACTACATCAAGGTTTTAATATAATATCCTTTCATATGGTTCCTAACAGAAAAATTAATTTTAAATATATAATCAGTCTACAAAAAATCCAACCAATATGATGTAAGAAATATAAAATAAAAAAATTATAAAATATTATATTTATACTTTTTATTTTCTCTTCAACCCATATTTGTGACAAAATCAATCATAACCACATAAAAAATCTTCAATAGATTGTTTATTTAATCTCGCACGATATTCATCAATCACTCTTCCCACAGCACTAAGTGTAGATTCTAATGCCATAGTTGAGATAGAGACAGCTAATATATCAGATGCGATCCTAGATAAAACTTTAAATTTTGTATTATTATTTTTTCATCACTCTAAGGCACATAAAGATGAAGAAGAATCAATATAATATAAAGATTATCCTCAAGATAAATTTCTAATTCTAATTTAGTAAGAGGAACTAAATGTCTTTGACGAACTATATTAACATTCGTTGCATTCCTTTATTTTTTTTGTCGTGCACTAGTATTTGTCAAGGTAGTGGCATCAGTATTCACTTCACCTTATGCAAAGGATAAATCTTCTTTATACAACTTTATACACTCAACATATAAATCCTCTAATGCCATTTTTACCTTTTCCACATTCCACTTAGCCACATTTTCTAGTTTATATATCAAGGAAAAACTTATCTCAATAGCATCTAATTTGATTATTGGATCCAAAATACTTGCAATAGCTATCAACAAGTTGCATTCTCCCAATATTTATCAAATTTTTCTTTAATAGGTATTGCCATTATATTCATGAACAAGTTATGAGACTTTATTGCTTCTTCAATAACTTGTTTCACCCTATGAACTTCAGCAAAATACAAGTTAGCAGTAGGATATTAACTATTTGAGATAACATGAGTAATATCATTAAAAACTTCTAAGATATGACAAACCTTTTTAATCTTTTCCTAATGCTCAAGATCCAGTGTATAAGTATAATGTGGTTCTTTTTCATGATAAGCTGAAAAGGCGTGCTTGAATTTTATTGCAGTCATCAATATTAAGAATGTAGAGTTCCATCTTGTAGGACAATAAAAAATATTTTTTTTTCTTTTAAACCCTTTAACTCTACAACTTTATAAAAAGATTTGCAATATGAGGTATTTATAAACTTGATATTTTCTCGAATGTTGTAAATTATATCTTTAATAGTGTTAAGGCTATCTTGCACCAACAAATTCAAAATATGTGCACAACATCTAACATAAAATAGTTGCCCACCAAGCACTAATTTATTGCTCAATGACAAGTTATCCGTCAAATTTCTTAAGCAAGAGTAATTATAATTAGCATTGTCAATATAAATTGAAAAGATTTTATTCTCAATACCCCATAATCTTAAACACTTAAAAATTACATTTGCTATATTTATTCTTCACCTTGAACTAAGCACTTTGACCAAACTCAACTCTCTTATAAAGATTCCATGTAACATCAACAAAATGGTCAATAATAACTATGTATGAAGTTACTTGGTAACTTGACTTACACTTATATGATGTCGTAATACTTATTGCTCACATTCTTAAAATATTTTTAAAGCATTCTTTTCAGAAATATATATCAAAACTTCTTGCTATTACCATGCTAAAAGGATACTCATGCCCCATGATAGAAGTAGCTACTTTATGCTTGATTTTTCTAAAATCTGGATTTGCATACTCAAATGAGATAGTCACTTCTTGCTATTTTACAACTTATTTTTTCTAAAATCTAGATTTACATATAACATGAGACAATCACTTCTTACTATTTTACGACTAATTTTTCTAAAATCTAGATTTACATATTCAAATGACAATATCAAAACTTCATCTTCTACTATTTGAATGCCTGTTAAGATTACTAGTGCTAGCTCCTTTTCCAATATTAGATAACTTCTCCTTACAATATAAGCACATTGCTTCCTTAACACCATCGTCAAGTACAACTTCTTCAAAATCTTTCCATACCCTTCAAGTTTTTCTCCGGTTTTTTGTTATCCTAGAATCTTCTTTGCCCCTAGAAACTACTTGTTGAGAGGTATTATTGTTTATTTCCTTAATTTGTTGTTCAGATTGAGGTTCTTGAGGAAGAATTTATTCAATTGTGTTGTTTCCTCTATCTATTAGAAATTATACAATGACTTGCCCTATAAAATATTAAAAGCATAACATGTAAATATTTTTCTCATACAGAGTTACAGACACAATTTAATAAAATGTAATAAAAAATTATATATTTAATAAATTATTATTTATATATTTAAATGCATAAAAAATAGCACAAATTACATAGCAACCACTTAAAAAAACTAAACAAAATAAAAAATACAAAAAAAGTTTAACGTTTAAACATAGGAGCCACCATGTTCCACATGTACACTAATTTAAAAGGATCTTCCTCGAATTTATTTATGTTATACATACAAGCAAAAGATGTAATAGATACAAAAAATTTTGGTTCAATTGATTACTATTAAAAAGAGCAAAGACAAAAAAGATGATAGAACTTTTTATTAACAAATAACAATATATATATGTCCTACTAAGAAATAATTGACCACAACTCCAATTGAATTTAATTTTTTTCTCTCGATTTGAAAATCTGAATGTTGGCTTCTATAAATGTAACAAAGTTTTAAGGAGAGAACGGTAGTGACTAGGAGAAAGAAGAATAAAAAATATATATTAAATTTAGATATATTATATCGTATTTAGATAAAATAAATATAAATTTTAGATATAATATACAAATATATAATTTAAAATAAATAATATAAATATTTTTATGATAAAACAGATATAAATTTTAGATTTAGATATATTGATCATATTTATAGATATTATATATATATATATGATTTATTTTATATATATTCCCCCAAAATTTAATCCTATCTAATTATGAGGATAAAAATTATTATTTCAATAAAATCTACTTTTAAAATTTTATTTTATAAGAGATATTATAAAATAAAGGAAATAAGATGTGAGTAAAAGAAGAAAGGCATAAGAATTTCAAAAAAAATTAGATATTTAATTGTAATTTTTTCTAAAATCTCATAATAGAAGGAGATAAGTGATAGAAACATGACAGGGCCTAGGGTAATTAATTATAATTTTCTTTAAAGCTCAAAAAAAATATGCGAGATAATTAACTATAATTTAAACTAAAGTATATATATCATATATATATATATAACTACTATTAAATAAGTTAGGCCTGTAAGTTTAGAAGTCAGGTTTTGAAAAAAACAAATTTAGTTTATTTAAATAAATAAATTTTTAAATACGTTTAAAGTCTAATCTCTTTATTAAACATATAAACTCTTATTAAATTTTAATCTAGTCAAATTATAGGCACATATTAAAAGGCTGCTCTATTTCTATCTCGAAAGCTTGGTTGGCAAGAAGATATTATTCGCGAAAGCATCAATGATGTCGTATAATTAAGTTCCCACTCAAATCAAAGTAGTTTATGATATCATTGATTATGTCACATACTGTAATACAACTTGGCTTCTGAAAAAAACAACAACAACTTGGCCATTATGCCCTTATCATAATCTGCCACAAAAAAAAAAAACGGAAGAAAGAGAAATAACTTTTTGATCTTTCCGACTTGATGTTATGTTGGGACTTGGGAGAGTATTTTAATTTAGTTCATGAACGTACGACTAGTATATTTTTTTTTTGTCCTTTTAATTTTATATAAAATTTTAGTTTAATTTTTTAATTTTATAAAATGCTTTTTTAGTCATTTTAAATAAAATTTTTACACCAATTATTAAAATTTTGTTATTAATTTTTAAAATTTTAATATTAACACTTTTGTTAATAAAACTAATGATATTGATATTAGAGGATTAAAACAATATTTTATAAAATTAAAGTAAAAAAATATAATAATTTTCTTTCATGAATTAAGTTATGAGTTTAAATTTTAAAATCTCAATGACCCTTAAAAAAAAGGGAAATAAGCTTTTATATATATGCTGTCTCTCACCCATTTATTACTCTCGTTCTTCTTTACTATGTGGTCTTATTAACCACATAAATTAAAATTAGTTAACAGTATTATATATTTAAAAAAAATAGCAATACCATTCTAAAATTACTTTTTTTTAAAAAAATATTTTAGGATATATTAAATTAAAATATTTTTTTCATAACGTATTCAGAAATGCTACATCATGATCAAATCAGTTTTATATATTGATCAATTATATTCATAGGACAATGTACGCAGGATTAACCTAGAGTTTGTCTTTTTAGACGTACGCAGGATTAACCTAACGTTGTCTTTTATTTTTAGTTTCTTTATATTATAAAAAAGAGCTGTTGTACCAAACAAAAATGAATGGCAACACAAGAACATTGTTTCCTTTGCATCAGAATCTTGGGTTTCCTTTGCAAGCATGTATCTTTCTCTTTTAGGTAGACATTTACCGTTAGTCATAAAGTTATGTCAATTTACGAGTATATATTATTCCATATATAAGTTACTCACTTAACTAAGTTAATCGAATTCTATAATTGATTAAAGCAACTCATTCTTTTTTAAAAGATAACAGACTGTTCTCTGCAATACCGAGTTAAATAATTAATTTATAAATATTAAAAATATATTAAATAAATTATTTGTAAAAAATATATATTAATTTTTTTAAAATATTTTCTTTAAACATCATTAGAACTATCATTTGATAAAAATCTTATGTGCTATCTTTGATCTTAATTATAAGAGTTATATAGGGATGTACTTTAGTCTTTAATATAAGATTTAAATTTATTTTATCTCCTAAAATTATAATTTTACTTTTTAAGTACCTCTATATGATTGTACATATTAACGATTCTCTCAATGTAGTTTAAATGCACATGATTAAAGATAGTATTTTAGAAAAACTAATATACAATCATTATAAATAGCCAATTTAACTAACTTTTTTATTCTACTCAAATTAGTTAAGTAAATACTATATTAAGACAAGAGGTAGTAATTAATAGGGATAGTTTTAAAAAAATTATAAATTAAAAAAAAAAGTTGAAATATTATATTTAGAATTAAAATAAGAGAAATATTTACATACTCAACACATTCTAATCCTAATTGAATGATGACTCATATAAAATAATTTATATTTTATTTTATTTTATTTAAAAAATATCTTAATTTGGTTCGTACATGTTTTTATTTTTTTTAAATTAAAACATTTATTTATTTATTTTTGAGTAAATACTGAATTTCATTAACATCATAAGAAAGGAAACAAAGATGTTTGACCAATTTTATTTTTGAGTAAATAACTTCCCTGCATATTTATTTCTGACACCTTTTAATTTTATCTGACCAATTTTTAATAATTTTTTTTCTTTAGTAGAAAGTTAAGATGTTTGACCTCCGCTCCTATATTCCCTCCTTGCTTCACAGGGTATCTTCGTCGACTTTGTTCATGCAAGGAACTTTCCTTCGCATTTCAGACACAGCCCCTAATTTCCCTACGATCGAGCTCTTTCTCCAATTTTTTTTTTTCTTCGGTCCATTATTTCGTCACCCAAATAAAAATAGGGACAGCTTCTAGATTTCATTTGACAATTTGACCTTCCTTCTTCACGGCCCGCCAGGTTGCGCTAACCATGAATATATAGATATAGCCCTTCCCAACTCTCTCACTTCAATCCCATTCTATCCCATTAGAAAGCTGGAAAATACTAAATTTCAAGTTTCAATTCTTTAATTATTTCGCTTATTTGTATCGCCACGCAAACCATCATGACTTGATCTTGCAAACACTTCATTCCCAGTTTCCAATCTTGCAAAAGGTTGATTTGAAGCTGCAAAAGCTGTTGTTTTTTTACATTTCCTGAATTGAAGGGGGGGAAAGATTTCTGGGTTTTTGTGGGGTTGAACTGAAGTTGCATTCTTCTTTTCATTTGGGTTGCGATGGAAGGTGGTAATATATATTTAGCAAGTAATAGCATGAGAAGTAGCATGCGAGCCAGGAGTTCGTCGGCTTGGAGAAACAGTGGAGTTGAAATATTCTCGAGGTCTTCGCGTGAAGAAAACGATGAAGAGGCTCTGAAATGGGCTGCACTTGAAAAGCTCCCAACTTACAATCGTCTCAAAAAAGGCTTGTTGACAGCATCTCATGGGGTAGCCGATGAAATTGATATCAGTGATCTTGGTTTTCAGGAGAAAAAGAAATTGCTCGATAGGTTGATTAAAGTTACTGAAGAGGACAATGAGAAATTCTTGTTAAAGCTCAGAGAACGAATTGATAGGTAAGAATATATCGCTTTTCAGAAGTGAAAGTTGCTGTTTCCTGTTTTCTTTTCTAAATAAGTGCAGGATTCAAGTGATGGAGGAACCGAAATATTAGTTAGTTAATTCCAGTGTCAGTTAACCTCTTCTTGTATAACTAATAACTATTTCTTATATATGTGTTTTCTATTTTTGGTTTCAGAGTTGGGCTTGATATTCCGACAATTGAAGTTCGATATGAGCACTTAAATATTGAAGCGGAGGCTTATGTGGGAGGCAGAGCTTTGCCCACTTTTATGAACTTTGTTACTAATATAGTAGAGGTAGGAACTGCGGATTTTTTAGTTCATAAAATGTTGTTTCTGAGTTACTGGTGTTATTGAATGTTGTTTCTGACAATCTTTGGGTCTTGGTCTCCCAGGATTTCTTGAGTTCTCTGCATATACTCTCAAGCAGAAAGAGACATTTGACAATTCTTCAAGATGTTAGTGGAATTATCAAGCCTCGCAGGCTGACACTGCTTTTGGGTCCTCCAAGTTCTGGAAAAACCACACTTCTTTTGGCTATGTCTGGAAAGCTTGATCCAAGTCTTAAGGTGAAAACTAAAGATCATTTTTTTTTAAATGTTAAATTAGCAGATGTGGTTTCTTAAGTTTTCTCATCTAATTAAATAACCCATGTGTCCTACAGACATCTGGTAGGGTGACTTATAATGGCCATGAAATGAAGGAGTTTGTTCCTCAGAGAACTGCTGCTTATATTAGCCAGCATGATGTTCATATTGGTGAAATGACTGTAAGGGAAACCCTGGCTTTCTCTGCAAGGTGCCAAGGGGTCGGATCACGATATGGTTAGTGAAATTTCATACAAACATCTTCCCCTTTTCCTTTCATTCTAATTTTTGATAGTCTAATTCGGTGCTGTAATCACAGACTTGCTATCTGAATTGTCAAGAAGAGAGAAAGAAGCAAATATTAAACCTGATCCAGACATTGATGTCTACATGAAGGTAAGACAGAAGCTATAATAACTTTTTATAATTTTACCCCTAGAAAATTAAATTATAAATATTCACTGTAATGGGTAGAGTAAAGAATATCATAAGATTTAATTTGTTTCTGATATTCCAGGCAGCAGCAACCGTAGGCCAAGAGGCAAACGTTGTAACAGATTATGCATTGAAGGTAATACCAATACCAGGTTCTTTCCTGCTCAATAATTTCTTAAAATGCTCTATGTGAAGGAAACAGATTAATAATTTTTTTTTTTAATAACATGCAGGTTTTGGGATTGGATATATGTGCTGATACCATGGTTGGGGATGAAATGTTGCGTGGTATCTCTGGAGGACAAAGGAAGCGTGTTACCACTGGGGAGATGCTGGTTGGACCTGCTAATGCTTTATTCATGGATGAAATATCAACCGGCTTGGACAGCTCTACAACTTATCAAATTGTGAACTCTCTCAAGCAGTTAGTTCACATTCTGAATGGAACTGCAGTTATCTCGCTGCTCCAGCCGGCACCAGAGACTTATGAACTTTTTGATGACATTATTCTAATCTCTGATGGACAAATAGTATACCAAGGACCCCGTGAATATGTGCTTGACTTCTTTGAATCAATGGGTTTTAAATGTCCTGAGAGGAAAGGTGTTGCTGACTTTCTTCAAGAAGTAAGTCCAAAGTTTATCTCTTGTTTCCTCAATATAATGGTTTTATCGTAATTTTGTTCATATAATCTTCTCTTGTTGCAGGTGACTTCAAGAAAAGATCAGGAACAGTATTGGGTGCGCCGAGATGAGCCCTACAGTTTTGTAACAGTTACTCAATTTGCTGAGGCATTTCAATCATTCCATGTTGGCCGAAGAATCGGAGATGAACTTGGAATCCCATTTGATAAGTCAAAGAACCATCCAGCTGCCTTAACCACTAAAAAATTTGGTATTAACAAGAAGGAGCTTCTGAAGGCTAACTTCTCTAGAGAATATTTGCTTATGAAAAGGAATTCATTTGTTTACATCTTCAAGCTAACACAGGTGGGTACTTGCTCTTAATATTGATTTTTGTAATAACAAATATTATTTTATTTATTTTTTATACATGATTTTGACTGGTAATTTTTCCTTGGTTCTATATAGCTCACTATCATGGCTTTTATAGCAATGACTCTATTCTTAAGAACCAATATGCACCGGGATACGCTGACTGATGGAGGAGTTTATGCTGGTGCTCTATTTTTCACATTAGTGATGATTATGTTCAATGGCATGTCTGAGATTTCTATGACCATTGCAAAACTACCTGTTTTCTACAAGCAACGGGACCTTCTATTTTATCCTTCATGGGCATATGCTATTCCCTCATGGATCCTCAAGATACCCATAACATTTTTGGAAGTTGCTGTTTGGACATTTCTCACTTACTATGTAATCGGATTCGATCCAAATGTTGGAAGGTAAAGAAGAAGCTTCCTCTTTTTTTCTCTCTTTGGAAATTCTAGATCAAGCTTGTATTTACTTATAATATGAGACCTCTGTTTTGTTTATCATGCAGATTGTTCAAGCAATACCTTCTACTGTTACTGATTTCCCAGATGTCTTCTGGACTGTTCCGATCTATTGCAGCACTTGGTAGGAACATGATAGTTGCCAACACATTTGGGTCCTTTGCGCTGCTCATTCTTCTTACATTGGGTGGCTTTATTCTATCAAGAAGTAAGATATGTTAATAAAATGTCGAGGAAAAAAAGTCACATTGACCACTTTATGCTTACATGTGCTTTTTTTTTTGTCTTTTAATTGCATATGAAACAGAGGATATCAAGGGTTGGTGGATCTGGGGTTACTGGATTTCACCTTTAATGTATGGCCAGAATGCTATAGTCGTCAATGAGTTCCTTGGGCATAGTTGGAGCCATGTAATTTCTTGAACATAATTTGAGAAACTTTTCTACTTTCTTTTGATTAATGTCTGGTTTTAATTTGAAAATTCTTTGCTTTCCAATTATAGTTTGCCCCCAATTCACGTGAGATACTGGGGATCCAAGTTCTGGAGTCTCGTGGCTTCTTCACACAAGCATATTGGTATTGGATTGGAGTTGGGGCATTGGTTGGATTTGTGCTGCTTTTCAATGTTCTATTTGCACTGGCTCTATCATTCCTAAACCGTAAGTATCTTCTCATATTTGCTGCTTTGAGGAAAAAAAAAACATATCAGGGTGATGCATAGATTTTATTAATTGATATGAATGATTTTGCAGCTTTTGACAAGCCACAGGCAACAATAAATGAAGAAACCGAAGAGAGTTCAGCTAGTCGCCGAGCCCAAGGAATTGAATTATCCCGCATAGGTAACCATGTGTGCAAGCATGTGTTGTAGCTGAATTGTAACAATATAGTATGCATTTGATGCTGAATAAGGTATCATTTTCTCTTGTAGTGAGTTCGCAAAATGGTAGTGTAGCTGATTCTGTTGTGGATTCCAGCCATGGAAGGAAAAGAGGAATGGTTCTTCCTTTTGAGCCACACTCTATCGCATTTGATGAAATTGTATACTCTGTTGACATGCCACAGGTAAAAATCATTACTAAACATAAAATCTAGTAGTGGTGTGAGTATTTTATTTGAGTTCCGACTCTTTTGATATCAAAATGTCAGGAAATGAAAGAACAAGGTGTACTTGAGGACAGATTGGTGCTTCTAAAAGGTGTCAGTGGAGCATTTAGGCCTGGTGTTCTCACAGCTCTAATGGGTGTCAGTGGTGCTGGAAAAACTACTCTGATGGATGTTTTGGCTGGTAGAAAAACTGGAGGATATATTGATGGGAGCATCAAGATTTCAGGATACCCTAAAAAGCAAGAAACTTTTGCTAGAGTCTCTGGTTATTGTGAGCAAAATGATATCCACTCCCCACATGTTACTGTCCATGAATCATTGCTCTACTCAGCATGGCTTCGTCTGCCTCAGGAAGTTGATTCTAAAACCAGAGAGGTTAGCATAAAAAGCCAAGCAGTACTCTTCCTTAAATTTTCTCTGGAAATAAAAGCTGATTAGTGTTATTGCTGATTTGACGAATTGTTATAGATGTTTATTGAGGAAGTCATGGAACTTGTGGAGCTGAACCCATTGAGGAACTCATTGGTTGGTTTGCCTGGTGTCAGTGGACTTTCAACCGAACAACGCAAGAGGTTAACAATTGCAGTAGAACTAGTGGCTAATCCCTCTATAATTTTCATGGATGAGCCTACTTCTGGATTAGATGCAAGAGCTGCTGCAATTGTTATGAGAACAGTTAGGAACACGGTGGACACTGGAAGAACTGTTGTGTGCACCATCCATCAGCCAAGCATCGACATATTTGAAGCTTTTGACGAGGTAAGAAATCATAATAATCAATGAACCTTGCGTTTTGTACTGTTCTTCTTTATTGCACTGGGCATCTGACATTTGTATGTTACTGTGATCTTAGCTTTTCTTGATGAAGCGTGGAGGACAGGAAATATATGTAGGGCCATTGGGTCGTCATTCTAGCCGACTAATCAAGTATTTTGAGGTAGGATTTAACTAAAGGTCATTTTTTCCCCGATGAGCAAGCCATAATCATAATAGTGATTACTGATTTTCCAATCTTTTAATTTGCAGAGCATTGATGGTGTTAGCAAAATCAAAGATGGCTATAATCCAGCAACTTGGATGTTGGAAGTCACAACTTCAGCACAAGAGGTTGCTTTAGGAGTTGATTTTACTGAGCTATACAGAAACTCTGATCTGTACAGGTGAGTTCATAGATATGAATATAATGCCTATTTGACTATAGCGACATTCATATTGTTAAAATTCTAAATTCTTAAACTGCTATTTATGACTTTTCAGGAGAAACAAGCAGCTTATAGAAGAACTTGGCAAGCCTGCGCCAGGTTCACAGGATCTTTATTTCCCCACCCAATACTCACAGTCATTTGCTGTCCAATGCTTGGCTTGCTTATGGAAACAACATTGGTCATATTGGAGAAATCCTCCATATACTGCTGTGAGGTTTCTCTTCACCACTTTCATAGCCTTGATTTTTGGAACAATGTTCTGGAACCTCGGAACCAAAACGTAAGTTATTTGTTTTTTTCTCTTAAATACTTGCTAATCTTAGAAATCTATATCTTTCACTTCAGTTCTGATGTGATTCTTTTGGGTAACTTTCAACAGCTCAACGAGACAAGACTTGTTTAATGCCATGGGTTCTATGTATATTGCCGTTCTCTTCCTTGGTATTCAGAACTCTTCTTCTGTACAACCAGTGGTAGCAGTTGAAAGAACTGTGTTTTATAGAGAAAGAGCCGCTGGAATGTACTCTGCTTTACCTTATGCATTTGCACAGGTGACTAAAAATAGTAAAGTCCTCAGTATTTTTTTTCTTTAATCATGATCTTCTCAAATCTAATAAAGTCAACCTTTTGGCGTTTTTTTTTTTCACAGGTTTTAATAGAGATACCATATATTTTTGTCCAATCTGTTGTGTATGGTCTCATAGTATATGCCATGATTGGATTTGATTGGACTGCTGAGAAGTTTTTCTGGTATATGTTCTTCATGTTCTTCACATTGTTGTACTTCACCTTCTATGGCATGATGGCTGTGGCTGTCACACCAAATCACCATGTTGCTGCCATTGTTGCTGCTGCATTCTATGGAATTTTTAATCTCTTCTCAGGATTCGTCATCCCACGACCCGTAAGTGATTCTTGAATTTCTTAAGAGTATTAAACACAGATTTTAGTCTTCTATCAGTTCTTTGTGAATCAATGGACATAATTATTTTCCATTTTCTAATTTATTTTAAATTTATCATTACAGAGCATTCCTGTGTGGTGGAGATGGTACTACTGGGCATGTCCTGTGGCATGGACCTTGTATGGATTAGTTGCATCACAGTTTGGAGATATAACAAAATTTATGGAGGGAGAGAATGAAACTGTTGAACAGTTTCTAAGGAGTTATTTTGGCTTCAAACATGACTTTGTAGGAGTTTGTGCAGCTGTGGTTGTTGGGTTTACAGTACTCTTTGCTTTTATTTTTGCAGTTTCAATCAAAGTTTTCAACTTCCAGAGAAGATAGAATTGAAATTCCACTCTGTCAACTTACATGAATGATTCTTTTGTAATTTTGATCAATTTTGTTTTCCTGTAGCCTTATATATAGTTTCCTTTCTCTTGCCAGCTTAATGCTTCTCATGTTTGATGTACAACCATATATATATATAAATGGTCACAATAATGTTATACTTGTTTTCTTAACTTATCAATGGCAATGAAAGTTGGCTTCAAGACACCAACACAATTTTACTTTCCTCCACATGACAACTATTGCAGAAACTAGATTCATTTAATATCTTCTCTTCTGATTCATCAAACTGTCTGTGTGAGCACACAATCCAATATTATTCTCTATCTTCTGGGGATGAAGATACAGATTATGCAAACATCACTAAAATTTAGCTGCTCATCCGATCTTTAATGTAAGATATATTCCTATAATATTTAATATATGACTTATTTAACTAATTTAATTAAATTAAAGAAATTAGTTAATTTAGTTAATATAGAGTATTTTGTATAAAATATTCTAATCATTTCCCTTAACTCCTCTTTTTCTCTCTAACTTAATTATTGTGGAGGATTATCAATAGGGGTAATTTAAAAAAAAGTTGATAATTATAGAAAATAGTCTTATAATTAAAATCAAGATCAATTCCTCAATTAGGTCTTATATTAAGGACAAGAGGATTATTTAACTAATTTGATTAAATTAAAGGTCTTAATTAATATGTTATGTTTTTTTTAAATACTCATATTCTTTAACTCTCTCTCTTTTTATATTGTTTGATTATTGTAGAAGGAGTATCATATAAATAAGTTTTATATTTAGAATTAAGATCAACTCAATAATTAAGTTTTACATTAAAGACAAGAGGAGTATTATTCTATAACTGTAACTCAATTATTGGAAGGAAAATGATAGAAGATAACAGCAGAGATTAACAGAAAGAAGAAAAAAACAGAAGGGGAGTGATACAACCCCCACTCCCACGTTGACATATCAGAGGCGGAAGAAGAGGAGTCAGTTAGCATCAGCCACTCATGTTGATTGACTCTTGCATATCATTTAATGTTTATTTTTAATTCCTGCATTCTGTTAGCACAATAATAGGACCACCAGGTGATTGAGGTCCACTAAGTCTTAGGAATTAGTCAAGTCCCGAGAATGTAGGGGCACCTTCTGCATTTCTGTTTTCATTCCTTATATTTCTGCAATTCGGTTACTCCATGTAATTTCCTATATATATGCGGATTGATATTAAGTCTGCATATCGGGAAGAACAACAATAATATTCAGTGGAGATTCTCTTTGGCTTCTAAATCCCTTCAGGCGAGATTCTTGCTAAGAGAGTGTTTAGGAGAGTTTGATTCCGTTTCTAGTTTGTTCACAGAGTATACTAACCTTCTCCTATCATTTTGGTATCAGAGCTGGTTCTGAATTCATGGTGACCACCCGATCATCCAACCCCAATATGGATGGACAACCCGACACCTCCCTGGGTACCAACCCTCTAGAGACGATCGCGGCCAGACTAGCAGCGTTGGATGTGTTACAGGAGAAGGTGACCGCCCTGGAAGCCCAGACTGCCCGACGCCCCCAAGGGAGAGGAAGGACGTACCGAGGGACAGAAGGGAGCGACGACGACTCAGAGACTTCTCGGCGAAACCCAAGGCCACCTCAGGTAAAAATTGAGTTTCCCAAATACGGAGGAGGAGACCCGAGAGGATGGATTCTCAAAGCTGAGAAATATTTTCGGTACTATGAGATCGCCGAAGACGACAAGGTAGATGTGGCTTCCATGTACCTCGATGGCGACGCGCTGGATCTGTTCTCATGGGTGTCGACTGAGAGAACGGTTCTTTACTGGGAAGAGTTGGTGAAATTGCTCCAGGAACATTACGGCCCTCCAGAGTACCAGAACCCGGACGAATACCTCTGCAGCGTTAGGCAAACAGGGACGGTGAGTGAATACCGCCTGGAATTTGCAAGAAGGGCGGCTAGGGTGGAAAGATGGCCGGAGCATTGCCTCCTCGGTGTGTTCCTCAATGGTCTCAAGGAAGAGCTGCGCTCCGACGTCCGCCTCCACAAACCCAAGACAGTGTACAGAGCGTCCGGTCTTGCTCTGGAAATAGAGAAGAAGGTGGTCACGGGCCGGAGCGCGAAAACTGGATCCTCATATGGCCCAACCCGTTTCAACCCACTCTACTCTAATCCATCTTCTGCAGGAGACTACACTCGGCCCACCAGCACACACACAGGCGCATCAGCTCCCTTAGCCCAAATCACTCCACGAGCCAGGACAACAGTTCAGGACGCAGAGCGCCAGCGGAGACGCGACAAGGGGTTGTGCTTCCGTTGTGGAGATACTTTCCGACCCGGGCACCGCTGTTCAGGGACCTTTTCCCTCCTGGAAATTGACGATGACGGCAACCCAGTCCCAGAAGCAATGGAGCCGGTTGATGAAATCCGAGAGGAAGCAGTGGACGAGGCAGAGATATCCTTCAACGCCATTCTGGGACGACCTACAGCATCCACCATGAAATTTCGAGGGTCCATCGCTTCTCAGGACGTCTTAATCCTAGTCGACAGCGGCTCTACCCACAATTTCATTTCAGACTCGTTAGCCCGAAAGCTCAGCATTCCCACTTCAACCATTCCCTCCTTCGGCGTACAGATTGGGGATGGCAGTGTCATACGCTGCAACCAAATATGCAAGAATGTGCCAGTCCAACTTTCTGGCTTGAAGGTCGTCCAGGATTTCTACCCATTCTCCTTGGTGGGCACTGAATTAGTTCTGGGAATTAAGTGGTTGGCCTCACTGAACACTATCCAGGCCAACTGGAATGAGCTGTTTTTAATATTTTGGGTGGAAGGCAAACGATATAAATTGCAAGGGATACCACGCCCAGAGCGCCAGGGCCCGTCACTGCACGCTATGCACATCCCAGACTGGAAATTGGGGACAGACAGTAATAAGGGCTTGGAGATAAATGACATTATGGCAGACCTCACTGCTGTTTTTGATGAGCCAAACGCGCTACCTCCAGTACGGGAACACTACCATGCTATACGACTTCTTCCAGACTCAGTACCTCCGAATCTAAGGCCCTATCGATATCCATATTTTCAAAAGAACGAGATTGAGCGACAGGTAGATGAACTCCTTAAGAAGGGGTTTATTAGGCCTAGCTCAAGTCCCTTTGCAAGCCCGGTATTGTTGGTGAAAAAGAAAGATGACTCTTGGCGAATGTGCGTAGACTACCGTGCCCTTAATAAGATCACCATTCCAGATAAGTATCCTATCCCTAACATTGATGAGCTGCTTGATGAATTACATGGGACTGCGTACTTCTCGAAGATTGATTTACGCTCAGGATACCACCAAATTCGTGTTTTGGATGCAGATATCTCTAAGACCGCCTTTCGAACCCACACCGGCCACTATGAATATGTGGTGATGCCTTTTGGTCTTACTAACGCTCCCGCAACCTTTCAGGCGGCCATGAATGATCTGTTCAGGCCATATCTTAGAAAGTTTGTGTTGGTCTTCTTTGACGACATCCTGGTGTATAGCATATCCCCTGAGCAGCACAAACAACACCTTCGTGCCGTGTTCCAAACCTTACTCCAGAACTCTTATTATGCCAATTTCAAGAAGTGTGAGCTGGGACAGACACGAGTTTCCTTTTTGGGACATCAAATTTCAGCCCAAGGAGTAGAGACGAAGGGTGATAAGATAAACATTGTCGGAGAATGGCCTGTACCCCACAATGTCACTGAGCTCAAAGGATTTTTGGGCCTCACCGGCTACTACAGAAGGTTCGTACAGAATTATGGCATAATTGCTCGCCCTCTCACTGATCTTACGAAGAAGAATGCTTTTTGCTGGACTAATGCCGCTCAAGAGGCTTTTGAGAAGTTAAAGATTGCCTTAATATCGGCACCTATTCTGAGACTCCCAAATTTTAATTCTGAGTTTACTGTGGAGTGTGATGCATCTATGGAGGGGGTAGGTGCTATCTTGTCACAACAGGATCATCCCATCTCCTTCTATAGTAAGGGGTTCTCTTTCTCTAACAGATATGCATCAACCTATGACCGGGAACTATTAGCATTGGTACTGGCATTGCAGAAGTGGCGCCATTATCTCCTGGGACGCCACTTTACAGTAAAAACCGATCACTCCAGCCTTAAATACCTCCTGGAACAGCGGATACTTACTAATACCCAGCAACGTCTCATTCTGAAGCTACTTCCCTTCGATTTCTCGATCGTTTATCGGGCAGGGAAGGAAAACAAAGGAGCGGATGCCCTCTCCCGAAGACCTCAACATGGAGATTTCCTTCATTTGGTAGTACCATTACCTATGGAGTTTTTAGAATTGGAGGAAGCACTTCTTCAAGATCCGTTCACAGCTGCTATCATTTCCGAATTGAAGACGAATTACAGGTCGAAACCGGGGTACACACTGGTGGGACAACGACTCTACTTCAATGGAAGATTAGTAATTCCCGAGAGTTCCTCACTACGGGCTAAGTTGCTAGAAGAAGCTCACGACACTCCTTCAGGGGGTCATGGAGGATTCCTAAAAACTCTCAAGCGCCTTACTGCCACTGTTTATTGGCCACGTATGAAATCAGATGTCAAGCACCTCGTGCAGCAATGCTTTGTTTGCCAAAAAAACAAGTATGAGACCTTGTCACCTGCAGGACTGTTGCAGCCTATACCTACCCCTGCACACATATGGGAAGACGTTTCCTTAGATTTCATAGTGGGACTACCCAAATCTGGAAACTTCGACACTGTCCTCGTGGTCGTAGATCGTTTGAGTAAATATTGCCACTTCATCCCTCTTTCTCATCCCTACACGGCAAAAACTGTGGCTGCTCGTTTTTGTGAGGAGATTATCAGGCTCCATGGCATACCTCGTTCCATTATCTCAGACCGAGACCCTCTCTTCCTAAGTGCTTTTTGGCAAGAACTTTTTAAGCTGAGCCAAACCCGTTTGAGGATGAGTACTGCATACCACCCCCAAACTGATGGGCAAACAGAAGTAGTCAATCGTTGCCTGGAAGCATACTTACGATGTTTTGCGCATGAGCAACCTCGTACATGGAGCAAATTCTTGTGTTGGGCGGAGTATTCATTCAACACAAGTTTTCACACGTCCGCCAACACCACACCTTTCAACGTGGTCTATGGTCGAAACCCTCCAGCGCTTCATCCCTTCACTCAAGGGGAGACTAATATTGCCGAGCTTGCCGATCAATTAGAGACGAGAGACCACATGTTGCGTCTGCTCCGGGATAACCTCAAGAAAGCCCAAGACCGGATGAGGTCACATGCTGACCAACACCGCCGAGAACAGTCCTTCAATATTGGTGATGCAGTTTTCCTCCGAATACAACCCTTCAGACAGCATTCCCTTGCCCACCAGAAGTATACCAAACTGTCCCCAAGGTTCTTCGGCCCTTATACGGTCTTGAGGAAGATTGGCCCTGTTGCCTATGAGTTAGAGCTTCCGGCATCAGCCAGAATCCACCCAGTCTTCCATGTCTCGCTATTACGTCCTGCCCTCGGCCATTCCCCAACACAACCACCCTCAGAGTTACCACTCTCAGCTGACTTTGAGTTATTATTAGAACCAGAACAGGTCCTATCCCATCGTTGGAAGGGTCGCCATCTGGAGCTATTGATTCGATGGAAGGCCAGGCCTGTTGAGGAAGCAAGCTGGGAAGATTATGATCTTCTCTCGCAACAATATCCGGACTTTCGCCTTGAGGACAAGTCGGTTTTTCAGGGGGAGAGTAGTGATACAACCCCCACTCCCACGTTGACATATCAGAGGCGGAAGAAGAGGAGTCAGTTAGCATCAGCCACTCATGTTGATTGACTCTTGCATATCATTTAATGTTTATTTTTAATTCCTGCATTCTGTTAGCACAATAATAGGACCACCAGGTGATTGAGGTCCACTAAGTCTTAGGAATTAGTCAAGTCCCGAGAATGTAGGGGCACCTTCTGCATTTCTGTTTTCATTCCTTATATTTCTGCAATTCGGTTACTCCATGTAATTTCCTATATATATGCGGATTGATATTAAGTCTGCATATCGGGAAGAACAACAATAATATTCAGTGGAGATTCTCTTTGGCTTCTAAATCCCTTCAGGCGAGATTCTTGCTAAGAGAGTGTTTAGGAGAGTTTGATTCCGTTTCTAGTTTGTTCACAGAGTATACTAACCTTCTCCTATCAGGGAGGGTACACGTCATCATATATAATTTATCCGCATCCTTTCCATTTAGCATCTTCTACTAATATATAGTGCAAGGACCTCTGAACCACTCACTTCCACCATCTATCATCCCTTAAGACAGTGATTTTCATTGCTCATCCATCAGGCCATTCTTTCATTAATATGTAGCATCCCTAGCCATAATCAACACTCACAGTAGAACAAAATTTGGAATTTCTGCCTGTGACGGAAGCTTGCTACGCAAGGCTATGTATTCATAATGGTCAAATGATTTATATCGTAATGGATGGTCCTCATCAACTAGCTCCTCTTGTGTCTCAACCTTCTAATTATTAAATGAAAATAATCCCATGGAGCATCTTTCCTTCGTTTCCTTTATGATGATTTGGTGTTCACATGCCTGGATTCTGTCATTACTCCAAACCTAGATTAACAAAAAAGCTTTCACTTTTCAATGAAACTTTAAAAATATCAGTTTTCTAAGATGCATATATGGGGAAAAAAAAACCACCTTCAACGCATCACCTGCCAGGAACAGAAACATGCATGGTGAGGGATCAACATCAATCCATTCGCCACTTTTCGATTTAACTTGCAAACCTGTCACATTATTCTGATGCAATATGGTGAAGTATGACGAGTCTGTGTGACCATGCAATCCTAAATCATTCTCATTATTCTGAGGTGACAGGTATTTAAAGCTTCGGAGCATGTAACTGGTTGATTCAAGTAGGGAATCAGTGTCTTTTGTCCAAACCATAAGCATCAAACAGTACTCTTTTGGCAGTTTGGTCCATTTCTACCAGCAACTTTGTATACTGATTTATCATCTCACTACTCAAACAATCAAACAAAAGAATTAATGACTGCAGAAAGTTCAAGCATAAAAAACAATGTAAACAAGTTTTAACGTAGTACCAGAAATGATCATATCCTGTCGCTCACATCTTGTTGGCGAACGTTTGAACTGCTTCCTTATTAAAGGGGCCATCAAAATCAATTCCAAGGGATTTGAGGAGTTGGTTCATAGTAACCATGGTATGGCTTATCGCTGGTGTTTTTCTTTTTGGTTTCAAGTGGAAGATTAAACAATTCTTTCATTAGAGCAAGAACTGAGTTGTGACGCTCTGCAGAAACCTTATTACTCATAACGTAAAAACAACCATTAGCCTCTAGTCCACTTCGCATGAGTTTGCTAGCTGAAAGCCATGTCTCAGTACCAGGTTTCAAGTTTTCATCCATGAAATATATAACAGGAATCTGAGAACCTATTGGGGAACTCATCTTCTCAGTAATATTTCTTCAATTTTTCCAAGCAACTATGATGTGGGGGAAGTTACTGTTATCCTGTGGATGTCTTGAGCCTTCAGCTAATGGAGTTCATAGACCAGGTACGCTGAAATAAAGAAAAAGATTTAAAGGTTGGTCCTTTATAACAACTCAAAACAGATTTCTTGAACCGATATGAGATATCAGAGCTGCATCTTTTCAGTGGATAATAACACACAAATTCGAGAAAACAAGGAAACATAAAACTAATCCCTAGGTAGGCCACATCAAGTGAAGACAAAGCCATAGGACTAAAAAATCCCAACACAGAAGAAAACAGAGGAGGAAGCACCTGAGAGTTATATAGAGTTTACTGATATATAGGCACCAATCACGCTTGAAATATAATGCCATGTTTGATTGGAAAAAAACAATATGAAGTGTTTGTTAACAAGTAATTAAAAGCATGGATACGTAGAGAAGCGTAAACTTTTGCAACACAAGTGATGGACTTGAATCAACTTTAACATAACATAAGATGAGAACACCACCCGTATATACAAGGCAAATTATTACAGAAACAAAGTTTTGTAAAACATATGGAAATAGAAACTCAACAGAAGTTTCTTTCCATTAACAGCATCTATTTATATATATAGCCATAATCAACACTCAAAGAAGAATAAGATTAGAAATTTCCCATGGAAACTTGTTACGCAAGGTTATGTATTCATAATAGTCAAATGCTCTAAATCGTATTGGATGGTCCTCATCAACTAGCTCTTCTTCTGTTTCAACCTTCTTACTGTTATATGAGAATAATCCCATGGCGTACCTCTCTTTCTCTTCCTTCATCATCACTCTATGTTCACAAGCTGGTATTCTGTCATTACTCCAAATCAAAGATATATATAAAAATGAAGCTTTCATTTGTTCACTAAACCTTTTTCAGAACAATTTTATGAATATACAAAGTTGCCTATAAAAATATATATGCCACTCATAAAATTGTTCTGAAAAAAGTTTAGTGAACAAATGAAAGCTTCTTTTTTATATATATCATTGATTTGGAGTATTGGCAGAATACAAGCTTGTGAACATATAAAGTGATCATGACCGAAGAGAAGGAGAGGTAGTCCATGGGATTATTCTCATTTAACAGTAAGATGAGTCAGACACAAGAAGAGCTAGTTGATGAAGACCATCCACTACGACATAGAGCATTTGACCATTATGAATATACAAAGTTGCGTAGCAAGTTTCACTCACCGGCAGAAATTCCAAATTTTTTCTGCTATGAGTGTTAATTATAGCCATAGATCGATGCTGATAATAAAAGAAAGAAACTTTTGTTGAGTTTCTATTTCCCCATACATGAAATAAAACTGATTTATGTAACAAGTTGCGTTGTATATGCGGTGTTTTTATCTTGTTTCTTTATGAAGTTCTTAATTCAAGTCCAAATTGCAAAAGATGAAGCTTCTGTAAATATATTATTATTTTATTTTTTTAATCTTTAATATAAGAGCTAGTTGATTTAGATTAAAAAATTTATTTACCTAAAAAAATTAAATATAATTTATACTAAGAACCGGAAGAAGTAGTTTTTACGAACACTTTATGAATGTTATTTTCTCCGACCAAACATGACATTTCAATCTATATATGTTGGAGAAAAGATGTTAAATTATTATGGGCGCGTTTCTCATATGCACAAAAAAAAAAGAGAGCTTATTTGCATGAATCTTAAGGAAGGATATTGATAATTGTTCAAACTCTAACATAATGTTAAGAACTCTTAATTGTCCATTTATAAAAAGGACATTGTTAATACCTTTTTCATATTCAATCTTATTGATTTGTTACAAAATGAAATGAACTCGATAAAACCCTAGTTTATCATTTTAGTAAAAATTGTTTGTTAAATAATTATAGAGATTGATGATTTTTTAAAGAAAATAAGGGATTAAAAACAAAATATTAAGTTTAAAGAAATGTGGTTAAAATTAATTTTAATAATATCGGTATTTACAAATAAAGTTGTTTTCTTAAAAATTAGAGTGGTGCAACCAATTGCTATTATAAATTTCATTTTATTATTTTATTTTGAATATTTAAATTGGTAACTGGAAAATAAGTTGGTCCTTCCATTAGTTCATATGTCTGGTCTCTTCATATGTGGTTCAAATATATTCATATATTCGGGCCGTGCAACGCCTAGGGTTACATATTCTATATCCGAATAATATCTCTCTACTTAATATAAGATATAATTAAAATATTAGATTTGATTTTAAATATAAATTTTGATCTATTTTATACCTAATATTTATTATTTTTCTCAAAAATAATTTATCTAATTTATAAATTAATATATAATTAAATGTTATACATGGCTACTTTAAAAAGACTATGTCACACTTAGTATAATTAAATAATTTTTTTAATTTTTTTAATTTATCAAAATTAATTAATTAACTCTTATATTAAAGATAAAAAAGAGTAATTTTTGCCCTATCTTCAATTCATTACATATTGTAACCTATCAATGACTACAGGGGTGTTCCAGTGTTGTGAACTTACAAAGTTGCTTCTCCCAATTCTTCAGGTAAGAAAAAAGTTGACAATACACAGTAAACAACACTTTATTTTCATCCAGTGGTAAAATTGGAATTTCAGACGATTAAATTCTGAATTCATTTTTTACTGAAGATTTGGTCCTTGTTATAAAGTACAATACTTTCACTTTCATGTGATCTATATAAGCGGATCCTATCTTATAGGATAAAGTTTGTTTTTATTGTTGTATGGAAAAATAAGTTGGCAAATTAATTAATCATTGAGGGGATGCAGTTGGAAAGCGGTTCTTAGTTCCATTATTTGAAAAAGATGAATCCTCCTGATGAGCATGGCCCTCGCGGGCATGGGCTACATAATGATTAAAGTCTAGACAAATCATCAATTATTATCCAGGAAAATATGATCTTCAACAGATAAAAACAATAATAATCTTCCAAAAAGACTTAATTAGATAGATAACGCTGATTGTAAATATAAGACTTATTTATTATATTTATTAATTTTTTTTTTCAAATTATCCCTATCTATACTCCTTTAATAATAATCAAGTAAGAGAGAAAATAAGGAGTTTAAGAAAGATGTTAAAGTATTTTAAAAAAAATATGTTATATTAATTAACTTAATTAATTTTTTTAATCTAATTAAATTATTTAAATAAGTCTTATATTAAGAGTGAGAGAAGTGAGGAAAAATATGGTCCTACTTATCTGAGTTCGACATGAATTAAAAATCATATCTATATATCCACACATGAATCAGAGAAAAACAAATCCATCCAAATATACAAAGTCTTTTTCAGCCTCGTACAATTTCTGACTAGTGCAGCTGGAGACGTAAAAAAAAAAAAAAAAACGTAAACAGAGGAGGACTAAATTTCTGGCAAAGTTTTGCAGATTAACATTAACTACGTCAAAGCACGCAGCTATATTCATCCATGTAAAGTTTTCTTTTTATAGCTCCACAAGGTTGTTGGAATCTGTAGTAGATGGTTTCTTAATCCTATTATCATTGTATTATTTTCTGGGAATGAAGAATTTTCAAGGTACAGATCTCATTCCTCAGTAAGAAATTTTGAAAGTAGGAGATGAAATTTCATTATTGAATGTACTCTTCTTCTTCAATGCTTGCTGTCTAAATTTAGAAAGATTATGGCATTTGATGATTGATATTGCTTAAGGCCATCATAAAGTTGAATTAGCAAATGTGTGTAAAATACATTGGATCTTATTATTTTACAGACAACAACATATGGTCCACAGAAGATTTACTGCAGAGTATCAAAAAGCAATAGTACATAATATCATAAAAGTACATGTGGTTTGAAATCATTAAGGATTTTCTGGAATATATGCCATGATCGTATTAGAATGTAATGGAACAGAGAACAGAAATGAATGGTATAATATAATCAAACACTTCATCATCATCATCATCATCATCATCATCATCATCATCATTAATTGCTTCGTACCTATGCCTCAGCAACTTCTTATTCTTTGCTTCAATTAATGCTTCCAAATGCTCTGCTTCAGTTTCATTTATACACATCAAAACAAAGAAACCAAAGTCTGGAAGATATTCCTATGTGGGGCCCACCGCATATTATAAATATATATTATCATCAGTATCACACATTGTTTTGAGGCTCTATCTTTTGATGATTTAGGCTTCTTTCTTTTTCTCATTGGCTTATTATATTATTTTTAATGCCAAGCCCATCCCCATTCCCCATTTCAGATTTTTGTCAATCAATAATCATATCTTTTAGCACTTTCCTGTTTTCTTCTATATAAAGCAGTCCCCAACAGTAACAAGGAAAATAATTCCATATTCTATTCTTGAAGTATAAACACTCATACAGAAAGAGAGCCATGGCTGGGTCTGGCTTCATGATCAGTTCAAGCCTTTTATGGTCGACTTGCTTTTGTGTGTGTTTTCTCTCTGTGTTATCTCTCCTCGAACGCAGAGATCACCCACTAAAAACTGATGGCTCTCTTAGCTTTCTGGTTATTGGAGACTGGGGAAGGAAAGGAGAATCCAATCAATCTCAAGTTGCTGCTCAGGTATATTATTTTATTGTCTTCTTAAAAACTCATTCCTTTTTTCAAATCACCAGTATCTGTGAGAGGAAAAAAGAAAAACCATATTCAACCTCAGCTTATTTTAGTCTTTAATGCCGGTCTAACCTTAAATAGGACCGGGGCCAGCCGTTTAAAACCCGTGTAGCTAAAATAACACTTTTTCAAGGCCGATCCTCAAAACCACGGCCAAGGGTCAGCCACTGGCTTTTGGGTCTATTTAATAAAGTTGTGCTTTTTCTATCTCTTTTCCAATAGAACAAGATAAACAAAAATTTCTTGAGATTCTTGGTGGTCTTAAATCCATTTTCTTCATATATTTTTGTTGTAGTTTCCTCTATCAAAGAAATTTGGATTTTCAGCTCCCCCAAGCTCTTTACCTTCTAGACTGTTTAAATTAAATGTAAAAACTTGAGATTACTAATTAATTGAGCGAAACTTTTTGATTAACAATTTATCAAAAAACTTTGATTGTCACAATGGATAGTATTTGAGATTATCAGTTTCCATTTGTACCCACTAAGATCTCCGTGTGTATTGTCAGATGGGGAAAGTTGCAGAAAAACTGGACACTAACTTTGTGATATCCACTGGAGATAACTTTTATGATAATGGATTGATTGGTATAGATGATCCTGCATTTGAACTTTCATTCTCAAAAATCTACACGGCTAGTAGCCTCCAAAAGCCATGGTTTAATGGTGAGAATTTTAAGTTTCAATATCCAGTTAATTAGTTATAAAATAATTTTATGTTAGAAAGAATCTGTTTATCTGATATATATGAATTTGTCATGTTGGTTGTAGTGTTGGGCAATCATGACTACAGGGGAGATGCTTTAGCTCAATTGAATCCAATTCTGAATAAAATAGATCAAAGATGGATTTGCCAAAGATCATTTATTGTTGACACTGGTAAGCTCATATAGATCCTAATAGTGAGAATGAACACGATCAATTGGATTCTGTTCCCCAATTAACGTTGTAATAAATTGCAGACATTGCCGAGTTCTTCTTCGTCGATACAACTCCATTTGTGGACAATTATTTTTTCAATCCAAAGGGATATACATATGATTGGAGAGGTGTTCTACCCAGAAAGAAATATTTGTCAAACCTCCTCAAGGTTGGTTTGACAACCATTATTAACACCTTCATAGTACTGTTGTTATATACTAATCCCTCTGTTTTTCTTTATAAGAAACAGTTAACCAAATCAGGTAGTTTGAAAAGTTGGTTAAAATTAGCGGGAGACCATAAAGATGTAAAAACTGTAATTTTTTTTACCAACAATACCCTCAATTATATTGAAGAGAGAGTGCTTGGTGGAGAAATATGAGTAACATGTGTAATTAAAAAGTGTAAAATGGAAAATTAACAAAAAGATTTAAAATCTCTTATAAAAGGAAACATATCATTCCCAACAATTGTCTCTTATAAAAAGCAACAGATGTAGTACCGAAGAAGCTTTCAACAAACAACATATTACAATTTTCTCTTTTATCCTTTCTGTTTGGGGCTATAAATAGGATCTGGAAATGGCACTGAAGATTTCAACAGCGAAATGGAAGATTGTTGTTGGGCACCACACAATCAGAAGCGTAGGATTCCATGGCGACACTCAAGAGCTTGTAAAACATCTCCTTCCAATCCTTGAGGTAGTCTCAAATCTTATCCTAAATTCTAAAATGGATAACCTTATTCTAAGACTGGTGAAATCCTAAATGATGAAGCTTCACGTTAAAATTTCAGGCACACAATGTAGACATGTACATCAATGGGCATGACCATTGTCTGGAACACATAAGCAGCACTACCAGGTATGTATAATTTCCATCTTTGCCCTTAGTCTTCTATCTTTCAAACACATAATAGTTTTCTTCTGAATCATTATATGAATATTTTGATGGCGCAGCAAAATGCAGTTCTTAACGAGTGGAGGAGGATCAAAGTCATGGAGAGGAGACTTTGATTTGAACAGAGAAGAAGGTGTGAAGTTCTACTATGATGGTCAGGGCTTTATGTCTGTGGAGCTTCTAGAATCAGATGCCAGAATTGTATATTATGATATATGTGGTCAGGTTTTGCATGCACTGAGTTTATCAAGGGGACAGTATCAGTAATTCCAGAAATTTTCGAGGGCATGTATGTCATATTACTGTATAAGCTTGATATATATATATATATATATATATATATATATATATATATATATATATATATATATGTTGATCCGTATGAACGTCATCCCCAGAATAAATCTTTTTCCAGTTTGTGTAAGCTTATAATCGAAAGTGTATGCATGTTTTATAAATGATGATAATGCCCTTATTATTTCTTGCCTTATTTGTCTTCAGTAGATCGAGACACATTTAACGACCTGACTGGCTGACTAACAAATAATTGGTAGTGCTCATGCGAGCATTTAGCATAAATGTAGCTATCATTATTCAATCTAATATACAAATAAACTAAGGAATTGTGAAAGAAAAAATGTCAACAAACAAGTAAACAACATATTGTCATTTTCTATATCAAAATTTATTATTAAATGTTACTCACTTGTATATAATTTTTTAATAATTATATTATTTCCTTAGAATCTCATTGTGATTTCACCAAATATTAATGATAGTTATAAATTTTAAAATTTTAAACTTTTTTTTTAAACAAAAATTGTTCTTGGCAACTTTTTCTGAGTTAATTTTTTATATAGTATTACCCCATGTCCTTAATATAAGATTTATTTTACTAATTTGGATAGATTAAAAAATTAATTAAATTAGTTATTTGTAATAATTATGTATTAGTTTTCCTAAAATACACCTTTAATCATGTTCATTTGAATTATCCTTAATAGAAACTTTTTTAATATATGTAATTATATAAAGATACTTTGGGAAGAAAATTATAATTTTAGAAGACAAAGTGGATTGATATCTTATATTTAATATCAAAATAGATTTCCCATCTAAATTTTATATTTAGGACTGAAGGAATACATATCTTTCATATTTTTAGTACTTATCCCAAGCATTTTTAATAGTAATTAGTTTTTCAATTTTTGCCGGTATTCATCTTAAATGGTTTTCAATACTTATGTTTATTGTTTCCAACATTTATCTTTGATTCAATAATTTTGTATTGAGACAAAATCACCATCACAAATTTTGCATCGATCACCATACACTTGGAGTACATGCACTCTTCAACTATTCATGCATTGAGACACGCAAGTTCCTTTTCCTCTCTTGTGATTGGATTCATTAATTAATTTCATCCCACCTACCATTTCAAGCTATATCCACAGCTTTAAATACAAACGAGCCTTTGATTCTGATTTCAAGCTTCAGCGTTAAATTCCTGCCGACGATCTCTACACTCAGGTGCTTCTCCCTCCTTTCACGTTCTTAGCTCCTTTCATATATATATATATATATATATATATCTTTCAACAGATGCTAGTTTCTTTGGGAGATTGGATCAGATTATTGAGAAGAAGATGATGAGTTTCCTAAAAGTTTCTCAGATTCCTGTTATAGACTTGGTGGATGAAAACTTGAAACCTGGTACTGAGACATGGTTTTCAGCTAGCCAACTCATGCGAATTGCACTAGAGGGTAATGGTTGTTTTTATGCAACGAGTAATAATGTTTCTACAGAGCTTCACAACTCGGTTCTTGCTCTAATGGAAGAATTGTTTAATCTTCCACTGGAAACCAAAAAGAAAATCACCAGCGATAAGCCTAGGCATGGTTACTTTGTACCAAATCCTAAAACTCCTTCATACGAAGCCATTGGAATTGACTTGGATGGCCCCTCGATCGAGGAAGCAATTCAAAAGTTTGCCAACATTATGAAGATATGATCATTTCTGGCACTCCTTAAAACTCATTTATGTTGTTTACATGATTAATTACCTCCTAGTAATGCATTCGTTTTCTGCTAATCGTTAATAATTTCATTTCATTGTTTGAGTAGCGAGACAATCAATCTGTATACCGAGTTGCTAGTAGAAATGGACCAAACCGCTAAAAGATTACTCTTTGATGCCTATGGTTTGGACAAAAGATGCTGCGATTCCCTACTTGAATCAACCAATTACTTGTTCCGTGGCTTCAAATACCTCGTACCCAAGACAGGACATACTTCACCATATTACAACAGAATAACGTGGCAGGTTTTGAAGTTAAACTCAAAACTGGTGAGTGGGTCAATATTGATCCCTCACCTTGTATGTTTCTAATTCAAGTAGGCGACGCATTAAAGGTGGGTTCTTTTCATATGTTCTTATCTAATAAAATTCTTTTGAAAAGTTTTGTGAATAAATTAATGAAACCGTTTAGAGTTATGGCAGAATAACAGCTTGTGAACATATATAAAGTGATCATGAGGGAAGAGGAGAGGTACTCCATGGGATTTGTTTCATTTAATAGTAAGATGGTTAAAGTACAAGAAGAGCTAGTTGATGAAGACCATCCACTACGATATAGAGCATTTGAGCATTATGAATACATAGCCTTGCGTAGCAAGCTTCCGTCACAGACAGAAATTCCAAATTTTATTCTACTTAGAGTCTTGATTATGGCCATGGATGCTATTAACGAAAGAAACTTCTGTTGAGTTTGTATTTAACATATGTTTCACAAAACTTGTTTCTGGTATAAGTTGCCTTGTATGTTGTGTACGTTCTCATCTTATGTTAAAGTTAATTCAACTCTACGACTTGTTGTAAATGTTAACAAACACTTCATGATGTGCTGAACTTTCATTCAACGAGAAGCTTTTGATTCCGCTGCGATCTGGATGACTCACTGATGTAAAACGGAATAGAAAGAGAGAAGAAATTAGAGAGAAAGGAGAAGCGATAGGGGAAGAGATTAGAAGAAGAGAGACTGAGAAGAGAAAACAAAGAAGTCAATAGAGAAAAAGGTAACTCTCAATTCAATAAGTCTTATCATAATTGACAATATAGTGCTAAATATAGGAATAATAAAATACTAACAATAATAAAAATAGTAATAATAATAATAATAATGTTAATACTTGTAAACACCATACATAATTCTTCCACATGCTTATCATGTACAAGCTTTACTAAGCATGTACTACCATGATAATAAAAGAATGAACTAAAATTTCGCAACATAGTATTAAAGGGCCACACTACGCACATCCTACATATTATGGTTATAACAAAAGGAAATCATTTTGTATCCAAAAAAAAAAAAAAAAGGAAATCACTTACCACATGTCCGCTATAACCATGATAGTGAGGAACAACCTTACTGCAGGCTATCATTGTTAGAAAAAAGGACCATATTTACCTCGTCGTCCTTAACCATATCAGAACAATGGTTCAACCTCTGACATAGTTATAGAATTCCAGATGTATTTGATTGACACTAGGTGGAGTTGGAGTGTCATTGGCTCTATCAACTAAAATTGTGCTAATATTAGATTTTGTACACATTAAAATAATTTTTTAATAAAATAAGTAAAAAAAAAAAAAAAGATATGGATCATTCAGATCTAATCTAGATGGTCCAGATTTCCATACTTATCACCTTTGATGAGCAGTGAAACCAGATTTCGGTTCTGATTCAAATATGACTCTTTATCTATAATTGTTGCTTTCTTTTCTGAATTTGGATTCTGATATCCCTGAGACTAAACCTGTCGTTATAGGTGCCCCCCTTTCTGTTATAAGAAAACTGATATTGACAAGGCATTGTTGCCTCTTCTATTTCTCCGAGCAAATTCATGAATCAGTGTTATTTAAGCGATGAGTTCATTAATTACACTTTCATATAATAATAGTAAGATGGTTCAGACACAAGAAGAGCCAGTAATTGATGAAAACCATCCCAATACGATAAAAACCATTTGACCATTATGAATACATAACCTTGCATAGCAAATTTTCATGGCAGACGTCAATCTCAAATTTTATATTATTGTGAATAAAGTGGGTTAATTATAGCTATAGATTCTAATAATAAAAGAAACTTGTGCTGAGTTTCTCTTTCCCATACGTAAAAGAAAAGTAATTTCTAGAGTAAGTAAGCCTTCTATGTGTGGTGATCTTGTCTTGTGTTATGTTTAAATTTAACATAACACAACAAGATGAGCAAAGAGGGAGCCGACCACATGCCAAGTAAGCAAGCACCATAACCACCCACAAACCACCTCAAATTGCCATATAGCCCTAAATATCACAAAAAATTGATGGTTGTAAACTTGAGGCCTTTAAGATTAAAAAATTAGTATAAGCCTAGACAAAAAGAAAAAATAAATATTATAGACTTGAGACCTTGAGATTAAAAAAGAAGTATAATCTTGAGCAAAAAGGGAAAAAATTATAATGAGAATATATTAGAGTATAAAAGTTCCACATAAAATAATTAAAAAAAAGTTGGAGGTATATAATATTAAGGAAAATTCTATAAAATTGATTTAAGTAGAGAGAAAACCCATATATCCCAATATCATAAAAAAATTAATACTCCAGGGGAAGAAAGATGGTACAAAGAACATAGAAAGCCAATGATATTGAGCCTTTAACTGTGACACCACAAGTGTTGCCACCAGAGGAGCTAAGTCAAACTACTTTAAACTATTTTGGTTTCTATACGCTACTTCCGTTTTTGATCACCGTCTGGCCACTATAAATGTATCCCCTACTTAGTCCAAAAATATATTCCAACCCAAGCCATTTTACCTCGCTCCAAAAAAACAGAGCATCTTCTAGTTTTCCTTCTCCCTCTGTTTTACCCGCCGACTCAGGTACTTCCCCCTCTGTTTTCTTCTGTGTTGGAATGTTTTAGTCCACTGGCTTTGTCTCCACTTGATGTGGCCTACCTAGGGATTAGTTTTAGATTTCCATGATTTTTCCAATTTCTGAGTTATTAGCCTCTGACTGATGCATATCTGTTTTCAGCTAATATTTTCTTAAGATTGCAGAAATATTGTTGAGAAGATGGGTTCCCTAATAGTTTCTCAGATTCCTGTTATAGACTTCATGGATGAAAACTTAAAACCTGGCACTGAGATATGGTTTTCAACTAGCCAACTCATGAGAAGTGCACTAGAGGCTAATGGCTGTTTTTATGTTATTAGTAACAAGGTTTCTACGGAGCTTCACAACTCAGTATTTTCTCTAATGAAAGAATCGTTTGATCTTCCACTTGAAACCAAAAGGCAATATACCAGCGATAAGCCCTACCATGGTTACAATGGACCAACTCCTAAAAGCCCTTTATATGAATCAGTTGGAATTGACTTTGATGGCCCCTTTAATAAGGAAGCAATTCAAAAGTTCGCCAACATCATGTGGCCGACAGGATATCATCATTTCTGGTACTCCTCAAAACTCGTTTACCTAGTTTTCTTCTTTAACTTCTGTAGTTATTAATATTGTTTCTTTGATTGTTTGAGTAGTGAGACGATCAATCAGTATGCAAAGTTGCTGGTAGAAATGGACCAAACTGCCATAAGATTACTGTTTGATGCTTATGGTTTGGACAAAAGACACTGTGATTCTCTGCTTGAATCAAGCAGTTACAACCTCCGAAGCTTTAAATACCTCGTACCCAAGAATGATGAGAATAATTTAGGATTGAAAGCTCACACAGACGTATCATACTTCAGCATACTGCATCAGAATAATGTGACAGGTTTGCAAGTTAAACTGAAAAGTGGTGAATGGATCGATGTTGATCCCTCACCCTCCATGTTTCTGTTCCTGGCAGGTGATGCATTAAAGGTGGGCTATTTATTTTTCGTATAATCTGCATCTTAGAGAACTGCTATTTAAAAGTTTCATTGACAAGTGAAAGCTTGTTTGTTGATATCTAGGTTTGGAGTAATGACAGAATACCAGCTTGTGAACACCAAATCATCGTAAAGGAAAAGAAGGAAAGGTGTTCCATGGGATTATTTTCATTTAACAGTAAGAAGGTTGAGACACAAGAAGAGCTAGTTGATGAGGACCATCCATTACGATATAAAGCATTTGACCATTATGAATACCTAATATTTCGTGAGAAGTTTCCTTCACAAATTTCCAGTTTTCTTCTGGTGTGATGAAAGAATGACCTAATAGAAGATGCTTAAGGGATGGGATGTGGATAAATTATGAAGAACTCTCTCTCTATCTCATGTTTTCTTACTCTTCCCGTGTGTCTATTTCCCATGTTTTACAAAACTTGTTTCTGGAATAAGTTGCCTTGTATGTTGTGTTCTCATCTTATATTAGAGTTAGGGCTGGTAATGCGGGCTAACCCGCCGAATACGGGTTAGCCCGCGGCGGGTTGGACTGGAGGCGGGCCGGTCTTTTTAGGCCAGCCTCCAGGCGGGTTGGTATAAGATCAACCCGAGCCCGCCATCTTTTTTTTTTTAAATTTTTTATATATAATTTTTTTTATTTTTTTCAACTTTTTTTTTTAAAAATTACATATATCAATATTAATTAGATTCAAATCATGTCTTAAGTTGTCAAAATATTTATTTAGTCAATTTTGCCACTATCCGTAGATAAATATATCACAAAGAAAATAATAATAAAATAAAATAAATATATATAAAGAAAAAAATGACTCAATGAGATAAAGTTAATATAAATTAAGTGTAATATCTCTTGTTTAGTTAAGACCCTCAAATTATTAAAGTATAAATATGTAATATATATAATAAAAGAAAAAGCAAAAAAAACAAAAAAGCGGGCTAACCCGCCAACCCGGCGGGTTAGCCCCCCACAGTGCGGGCTTGGCGGGTGCGGGTCAAAAAGACCCGCACCAAAGTGGGTTGCAATTTTTGCAACCCAACCCACCATTTTTTGACGGGTTAGCGGGTTGGGCCCGCAGGCCCAACCCAAATTACCACCCCTAATTAGAGTTAATTCAAGTCCACCACTTGTGAAAGTTACAAATACACACGTCATAACGTGCTGAACTTTCATTGAGTAAGAAGCTTTTGATTCTGCTGCAATTTAGATAAATTAAAAAATTAAATAAATCATTTAATTATAATAAAAAATCTAACCTTAAGACGAATTCATATTATATTCTCCTTAATCTACTTAGATTAGTCAATTTAACTCTTATATTAGTTATAATTAACTGACTTATTTAACTTCTTTAATCTATTAAAAAAATTGACTAACTCCTATATTAATGATCAAATCCTCAATAAAAACTGAATTTAGAATTTAGTTGTCTGAAATTCCAATTTAACCCCTGGATGAAAAAAAAGTGATAGTTGTGTGTCAATATCTTTTCATAAGATTCATGCAAAATAAGCTGTCTTTTCTTTTTGGTACATATGAGAAACGCGCACATAATAATTTAATTTCTATTCTCCAACGTAGATAGATTGAAATGTCATGTTTGGTTGGAGAAAACAAACTTCATGGAGTATTTGTCAAAAACTACTCCCTTCAGTTATTATGTACGAGTTAGTTAATTTTTTTGGATAGATTAATGAAACCAAATAAATAAGTTAATTATGACTAAATTTAATCTATCAAAATAAATTTATATTATATACCCCTTAATCTAAGTTAACTAGTTCTTATATAAAAACCAGGAGGAGTAAAAGGATGATATACTTATAGAAGCTTCATAAAGAAACAAGATAAAAACACCACATACAACTCAACTTGTTACATAAATCAGTTTTATTTCATATACGAGGGAAATGGAAACTCAACAAAAGTTTCTTTCTTTTATTATCAGCATCGATCTATGGCTATAATCAACACTCACAGCAGAAAAAATTTGGAATTTCTGCCAGTGAGTGAAACTTGCTACGCAACTTTGTATATTCATAATGGTCAAATGCTCTATATCGTAGTGGATGGTCTTCATCAACTAGCTCTTCTTGTGTCTGAATCATCTTAGCGTTAAATGAGAATAATCCCATGGAGTACCTCTCCTTCTCTTCCATCATGATCACTTTATATGTTCACAAGCTTGTATTCTGCCATTACTCCAAATCTAACATATGCATAAAAAAGAAGCTTTCATTTATTCACTAAACTTTTTTCAGAATATTTTTATGAGTGGCAAATATATATATATATATATATATATATATATATATGAAAATAACCCACCTTGAATGCGTCACCTGCTAGGAATAGAAACTTACATGGTGAGGGATCAATATTGACCCATTCACCAGTTTTGAGTTTAAGTTCCAAACCTGCCACACTATTCTGTTGTAATATGGTGAAGTATGTAGTGTCTGTGTGAGCACACAATCCTACATTACTCTCTGTCTTTTGGGGTACGAGGTATTTGACGCTTTGAAACATGTAATTGGTTGATTCAAGCAGCGAATCACAGCCTCCTTTATCCAAACCATAATCATCAAAGAGTAATCTTTTAGCGGTTTAATTTGGTCCATTTCTACCAGCAACTTGGTGTAGAGATTGATTGTCTCACTAATCAAACAATGAAATAAAATTATCATTGACAACAGAAAACTAATGCATTATTGTGAAGGTAATCATGATAATAACGCTTGTTTGGATTAAAGTTAGTAAAAATGATTTTATCTCAACTGAATTTTATAAATTGATATTGAGATAAAAGTTAGCTGATGTAATATGATTTATATTTAAATAGCTAGACTTTTATTAAGAAGTCAGTTTAATAAAAATTTATTTAAATAATATTTTTAAAAATCATATTTGAAAGAAAACAAAAGTAAAAAATAGTTGCTTCAACTTTAAATTAACTTTTAAGCAAAATATTAGTTCCCCTAAAATCATGACAAACATTAGATGTTGGGCCAAAATGACTTTTCACGGTCAAAAGTCATCAGCATGATGCCAAACAAGCACAACATAAATGAGTTTTAAGGAGTACCAGAAATGATCATATCCTGATGGCCACATAACGTTGGCGAACCATTGAATTGCTTCCTCGTGGTTCAAGGAGCCATCTAAGTCGATTCCAATGGCTTCGTATAAAGGGACCTTTTGATTTCCTCCAATGTAATCTTGGTTAGGCTTATCGCTAGTCTTTTGCATTTTTGTCTCCAGTGGAAGATCGAACAGTTCTTTGACTAAACCAAACACTTAGTTGCAAAGCTCCATAGGGACCTTATTATTCATTACAAAGAAACAACCATTACCCTCTAATGCACTTCGCACGACTTGGCTAACTTAAAATCATGTTTCAGTACCAGGCTTCAAGTTTTCATCAGTGAAGTCTATGATGGGAATTTGGGAAACCGTTGTAGAAACCATCCTCTGAATAATATTTCTCCAATCTGCAGCCAAAGCCACAAGCAACAATGAGTTCATATACAATGTACAGTTAGTGAAGAAAAGAAGTTAATAAGCAATTACAGGGAATGAAACTAATTCAAGTCAAGTAAAAATCAAATATCTCAAGTAGTAGCTAGAGGGCATGAGAGGAAGGGGAGGAACCTGAGTCTTGATACTATCGATAAGGTGAAACTCACTGGGATTCTCCGCAACGTACTTTTGTATTTAAATTGTGGAGATGGAAATATTTGGTAGGATGAAATTAAGAAACAAATCAGAAGCAAGGAAAAGAAATCAAGAGGTTCATGAATCATTGAGAGTGTGTTTTTATGAAGGTTCATGAATCACAAGTTCCATGAATTATTTGGAAGAACTCTTAAAATTGTTCTGCACTTGCTGGAATCTTTCCTGTCATTACTTTCATGAACCTTCACAGAGGATCCACTCCCCATGATTTATGAATCTAGAGATCATTCATGGATCTTTTCATGAACCTTCAGGAAAAGACACGTCTCCTAATGATTCATGAAACCTTAATTTGTTATCCATGAAATACACCTCTCTTGATTATTCATGAACCATGTGATCTTTCATGAATCATTTCAACAGTTCCTGCAAATAATTCATCAACCATGTTGTGATTCATGAGCCTTATTTAAGAGACAACTCTCCAACTAGTGATTCATAAACCTAGGGATTTCTAAGAACATGATGTAATGTTTTCTAAGAAAAATTAAATACTCCCTCTAATCCTTAATATAAGAGCTAATTGACTTTTCTGTGGAGATTAAGGAAGTCAAATAAATCAGTTCATTATGACCAAATTCAACCCTCAAAACGAATTCATATTATATACTTCTTATTCTACCCAAATGAATCAATTAGCTCTTATATTAGTTATAATTAAATATTTATTTAACTTCATTCATCTATCTAAAATAGTCAATTAGCTCTTATATTAAGAATCGGAGTAAAATTACCCTACTAAGAAATCTTCAACTTTGCAAAGTAGTAGACTCAAATTAATTTAGATAAAACAAGAGGTGAGAAAACCAAATATGTAATGGCTCTGAGAAATGCTAGATATGAAATTATATTAATATAGGAATATATATTATTTCGTGCAGAAATTTTGCAAGAGGCGTGGTTAGTTGAGTGGTTGAAAGCGGAAGAATAAAGCTTTGGTCCCGTGCGTAACTGCAGAGTTAAGGATTTATTTTATTTTTTCAGAAGCGTGAAATTACGGTTTTACCCCTCTGAATTCCTTCACCTGCTCCCGACTCTTTCCCCATTTCTTCTTCGGTGATGTCGCGTCCTTTGGCAGAGCGACGTGAGGAGGAGCAGGCGTCGGCGTGTGGCGCGGTGTTTGAGTGCACGGCACGGTGGGTTGTTGTCGCCCTTAAGACCGGAGCCTTCCCTTTTCCATTCCAATTGCTGGTGTCGGTGAGCTGCAGTGTGGGTGGAAGTAAAGGAAGTTCAGAGAAGGCTTCACGGGTTCTGGGGTCTGCCGCCGTGAGTCCCTCACTGTCTCCGTGTAGCTGTTGTAGTCAGCCGTCGTTGTCTGCGTGGACGCTGGTGATGGTGGCTGTTGTGGTGTCCTTCCTCCGCTGTGTTGATCTCGGCAGCTGTTGAGATTCCGTCGCCTGAGCCGTGGTTCCTGCCGGTGATTCTTCTCTGTTCTGGGTTATTGTCGCCGTCACCGCTGTCAAGCTTTGTCGTCAATGCAGTGTGTATGTCGGGTGCACTGTAGCAGCTACAGTGCACCGAGTTTCTTCTACTTTTCTCTCTTTCTGGTTGCCGAGAGTTAGAGTGGAGGAGAGTTGTTAGATCGATGGCTGTGGGGGAAGGATCTTTCATGGTTGTTGTCGTTGAACCCAGTCTCTGTTGATTCTCCATGAGCCACGACGCCGTCACTGTACACGCTGTACAACCATTTCAATCTCCGTCTCCCTCCTTCCTTGATCTGATTGGTTGCGGTGTAGTTGAATGTTGTAAGTGCAAGTCACTCCTTTTCCACCGTGCATTCATAGTTGTGTGTGGGTGTATGATTTATTGCCTGTCTGCTCTGTTTGTCAAAGCCGTGAGGGATGTGGGTGTGTGTTTTGGCTGTGTTTCTGTGATATGAGAATGGGAGAAGCTTGGGTGCTCTGTTTCAGTTTCTGGAAGTTAAATGGCGTGTGTATATATGTGTGTGTGGTTGTCGCTGTTGGAAAGGAGTGAAATGAGGAAACAGAAATCAGAGGAGAAGGGAACAAGAAGTGGACTCTGCTGTTGATATACATATATATGTTGCTGCTGTAGGTGTATATATATGTGTATATGCTACTGTGATGGCTTAGTATATATATACATATATGAATGTGAAGTTCTGGTTCATAGTTTAGAGAATCGTGTTGTTGTATTGGAAGTTAAATAGCATATGTATGTGTATATGTATGTATACGGTGCTGTTATGATTTAGCTTGGAAAAAAAGAAAAAGAAAAAAAGCAACAGAAAAGAAAGAAAAGAAAGGGAGGATGCTGTGTTATGTGTATGTATATATATATGTTGATATGTTCTGGGACGGAGAAGAAGATAAGTGAATCAAGTATATATATATATATGTATGTTTGTGTCTCGGCCAATTTTGATGCATATCGGAATAAGTTTCATCCTTTGACTTGAACACTTCAATGAATTAAAGGGAGAATATGATTCCAATAAGTTAGAATTTAAGAGTAAGAGCCTAAGAATATGATTGAAATTGGGATAAAGGTTTTAAAGTAATAGTTATTTTGAAGTTTAATAGAGATGGTATTAGTGTTGCATGAAGTTTAATAGAGATGGTATTAGTGTTGCATGAAGTTTAATAGAGATGGTATTGGTGTTGCATGTCTATGGCTGCACAAGTAATAAAGAAGTGAGTATGGAAAGGTGCTTGGACTGTTATAGAATTAATGATATAACAATCTGTATTAGATGGTAGTGGATAAAGACTTGAAAAATGTATCGTACTTGTAAAGTTTGGATGGTTCAAGTGTTAATAAGATTATGTATATTTTACTTAAAGTGAGAGTAATGACATTTTGTTTTGGGACATTAATTAGGAATGTAAATCAAAGGCAGATGATCAAGAGGAAATGATATGTACTTGGGAAGCGGCTAGATAAGAGTAAGTCATGATAGGTTGGAAGAGTAACAGGTGAGTGAATAACGTTCCCTAATAATAAAATTTTGAAATATATTTAGTTATTTGACATTTCAATCAAAAATTGATTTTCAACATATTTACGAAAAAGCAAGCATATGAATTCGTGGTTTTAAATGTTGAAAATGGTTATTTTATGGATTGACAAACATGTTTTGATGATTTATTGAAAATGTTCATGCTGGGGAGGTTACATGATTTTGAACAATTTTAGTAGAAATTGTTACGTTGAAAAGTGCTATGATTATTGAATGTTAAATGGCCCTCATGCATGTTTGAAATGTTTTAAAGGACGGAATACAGAACGCTGGTTACTAATAGATTATTCACGAGTAGATTATTTGGCTTCAGATAGTGCAGTTGACCCTATTCCTCCAGCTGAGCAGTGAAAAGCCTCACGTTTTATCCGAAGCAATTGTTTTGGCATGTCGACTTTAGAAGTAATTATATTTTCTGAAATACATGTATTATTTTGCTAAAGGGTTAGGTGCTCTACTTAATTTATAGCAAATTTCTGGCGGTAAATGATTTGAAACGTTCGTAGGTCATTGTAGAGTCTTTGGGAGATGGATTATGCCGACGATTTTGCCGAAAAGTCCTACAGATGACTTGTAGTTTGATTTAACTATAATTTATATTATGATTATTATTATGAACATTTTAATTACGAATGAAGGCTTAAGGAATACAAATTTATTCATATTCTCTGTCGATCACAGTTCAAATTTTGGGACGTGACAAAATACAAGCCAGATATAGAAACCATTTTTCCCTATGCATCTAGGAAGTGGAAACTCAAAAAGACTTTAATTTATTATCAGCAAATATACACAGCCATAAGTAGTCAATACTGAATACCACAGAATTCCTTGATGCGACACTCAGCTTTTGATGTTATGTGGAAGCGTATGTAATCATAATGGTCAAATGGTTTATATCGTATTGGATGGTCTTCATCAACTAACTCTTCTTGTATCTCAACCATCTTGCTGCTAAATGAAAATAATCCCATGGAGCACCTTTCTTTCTCTTCCCTTATCATAACTTGGTGTTCACATGCCTTTATCCTGTCATTACTCCATACCTAAAATATTGATAAAACAAAAACTTGTCTTATTAGTTCAACAAATTTCAAGAATATATAGTTTTCTTATTTGTAAATAGGCAAAAAGTACACCTTTGATCCCTTAACTTTGCATAAGGTTTCATTTTTGTCCTTTAATCTTGTAAAGTGTATTTTTAGTCATCTAACCAAACATTGTCTGTTTCATTAAAAAAATGTTGATATTGAAATTTTAAATACTAACATATTATTTTTAATTTTTTTAAAATAATAATTGACATGAAAAATCATCATTTGAGACAAACTAACAGTGTTAAGGAATCAGAGGACTATAAAGATAATTTATAAAATTAAGGGATCAAACTAAAACTTTGTAAAAATTTAGAGGAACAAAGCTATACTTTTAGCAATGTAAATATTACCCACCCTCAATGCATCAGCTGCCACGAATAGAAACATGTTAGGTGAGGGATCAGCATCGATCCATTCACCACTCTTGAGTTTAATTTGCAAACCTACAATATTATTCTGATGCAATATGGTGAAATATGAGGTGTCTGTGTGAGAATGCAACCCTAAATTACTCTCTGTCTTCTTAGGTACTTTGTATTTAAAGCTTCGAAGCATGTAATTGGTTGATTCAAGAAAGCAATCACAGCGTCTTTTGTCCACCCCATAAGCATCAAACAATATTCTCTTAGCAGTTTGGTCCAATTCTACAAGCAACTTTGCATAGAGACTAAGCGTTTCACTACTCAAACAATCAAAGAAAATTATTAATAATGATACAGCTAAGACAATAAAAGTATAACTAAGAAGGGATAATTAACCTGTAAGTTGTTATAGTTTCCATTAATTTTTAATCAAGCTCTTATAATTTTTTTTTTTATAATATCCTTATAGTTTCATCTGATTTTTTAACTAGGGACCTATAGTTTTTTATTATTTTTTCGTGTTATCGATCACATGAAACTATATGAGCTTGATTAAAAATCAAGCGAAACTATAAGGATCCGATAAAAAGGAAAAAACTATAAAAACCTAATTAAAAATAGATGAAACTATAAAAACTTGATAATAAGGATAAAAAAAGGACTTAATTAAAAATTAGATAAAATTATATATGGACTTGTAGATTAATAATCATCCAACTAAGAAAGTAAACTGTAAAATTAAAACACGTAAAGAAAATGAAGTTTAATATTGTAGTACCAGAAATGATCATATCCTGTTGGCCACATGATCTTGGTGAACTTCTGAACGACTTCTTTATTGAAGGGATCGTCAATTCCAATGGATTCATATAAAGGGACCTGGGAATGTGGTTCATAGTATCCATGGAAAGGCTTATCGCTGGTCTTTTGCTTTTTTGTTTCCAAAGGAAGATCAAACAACTCATCCATAAGAGAAAAGACTGAGTTATAAAGCTCCATAGAAACCTTATTACTCATTGCATAGAAGCAACCATTATCCTCTAGTGCACTTCTCACCACTTGGCAAGTTGAAATCCAGGTTTGTGTACCAGGTTTTAGGTTTTCATTGGTGAAGTCAATAATAGGAATCTGGGAAACTGTTTGGGAACCCATCTTCTCAATAATATTTCTGCAATCTCCCAAAGAAACTGTAAATGATATTTATAGATATTTTGTTCCCTTCAATTAAGCTAATGGGGTACGCCTCTCTTCACTCTCTGCTCCATGAGTTGGTCTTTTAATAAAGAAAAGAATTATGTATTCGCAAGTTTTTTTTTTCTTGCCTAATACTCCCTTTGATCCTAAATGAAAGAGCTAGCTAGTTAATTAATTAGTAGAGATTAAAAAAAATTTAGTTTTTTTGGTTAAAAAATATATTAATTTTTTTAAAATACTTATTTTAATCATTTACATGAGAAACTACTCAATTGATAAAAAAAACTTCCTTAATATATGTAATTAATAGGGATGGTTTAAAAAAATTATAAATTTTGGAGATAAAATAAATGAAGTTATTACTAAAACAATACTAACTTTTATACTAGAGAGAAAGTATAACATATCTTCGACTTCATTTTTTTTCTTTATTTGAGAGGGGGAATAGTACTTTTGATGTATGCATGTACATATAAAAGTAAGACTAAAATCCATAATACTAGCTCCTCTAAATTTTGGGTCAGTTGCGTATAATTTTTTAGATATTTCAAAGTTTAAATTTAACTTTCTCAAAGAATGGATATCAATAGTGCTTTAATTTGGCATGTCAATGGTGCTTTGGGATCTAAAGAGAGGCAGGGAGAGACGAGGGTTTTGTTTATCTATAAAATGAGATTTAAAGCCTTATATAAAAAATATATAATTATCATAAAACTATTAGCTTATACAGATGCCACGTCATCCTCAATAATCTGACATGGCAATTTCTGTCAGTAACATAACGGCAAAATTAACATTAAGCAAATTAAAATATCAAGGAGGTTAAATTTAAACTCTAAAATATCAGAGAGATTATATAAAATTGACCTAAAATTTAAGGGAGTTTTATAGATTTTAGTCCAAAAGTATGTATCATACTAATCACAGATCAAGAAAACAAAGGTTCAGCTGCATTATTGAAAAACTAATATGTCTAAGTATTAAAATGAACATAAATTAATAATTTTAATTTTATCTTTCATTTGTTGATTATTGTTTAAACATTATTTTCATCAACGTCAATGCTCAATTGTTTTTGTTTGCAATATATACCTATATCAATGCCATGGAATATAATTATATAGGCAGTATAGTGCCATTATTTTAATTCAATAACTTTGATATATATAAATTTGCAGTGGTCCAATTATCAACTACTTGTAAATGAATACATACCAAAGATGTAGCAAATACGGCTGGATTTATGTTTGTTTTACCCGGCTACCTCGAATATTTTAACATACTTGAAAAGAATTGGATAGAAAAACAAAAATAGAACATAATTAATAATATAATTTGTTCAGCTATGAATAATCTTATTAGATAATTTTTTTTAATTCAATTATATATGTTGATTGACTGAAGCGACTAAATGACTAAATCCAACCAAAATAATGAACAAGGATCCCCACGATTCTTCTGTTGTCGTTATAGAAATATAAAATTATGTTAATCTTTTGCCATTTTCAAATCAAATTTTATATTTGTGGTACCACAATACCTTGTAAATAATTGTACGAACAACTTATTAATTTATAGTGGTCCACATTATACAAACTTGTGAATGATATCATAGACCCTTTGAACAAAAAAAGATATCATAGACCCCCACAAGATTTAGAGTTATAAAATATGTCTGTGTGTGTGTCGAAAAAGAATAGAGTTCTTTATCTTTAACGTAGTTATGTTTAACTAAATGGCCCACCAATCAATCTTAACTTTCAATAACTCAACATTTCAGGTCTCTGCTCTCTATGCTTTTAATTTTCTTCCATGGTCCCCAAATGTTATTTCCCTTTATTTAATTAAAAAGCCCTGACGGACGGAAACTAATCCGATCACTATTCTATTATCATCAAAATAATAAATGGACAGCTATTTGTTATTTAAAAAAGACTTTGGTAGAACTATAATATTGGACCACATCTATGAATTAAAACTTTACGTAACTTTCATTTTGTCCCTTACAACATATGAAAGGACATTGTATATAAAATAAAGGGAAATAAACGCTTTGGTCCCGATACGATTGGAGTTAAGTAGACCAACAAAATTCCAAGAAAATAACTATTCAAAAAATGAGATCATTTTAAGCCAAATAATTAGTATACTCCGTACTATATGAAAGAATAAATATTCGACTCTCACCTAAATCGCTTAAATTTATTTTTTATCAAAAAAAAATTGATTTTCAGGATACACTATTTAAATGACGACTCAAGACTCATCAGAACACACTCATCTTCAAATTAACCCTAAAGAAATAAAATGGGTTCAGAAACCACTCTTAAGCTTCCAGTCATTGACTTTAACAGCATTGACTTGGAAGGAAAAAGCCCTAAGTGGAAGGAAGTGACATCCCAAGTCATCAAAGCACTTGAGGAGTATGGTTGCTTTGAGGCTTTGTTCGATAAGGTTCCTTTAGAACTTCGCAGATCCTTATTTGCTTTGCTCAAAGAGACATTTGATCTCCCCCTTGAAACCAAACAACGAAATGTATATGATAACCCTTTTTATGGTTATATTGGAAAGGGACATAGAAGTCCACTCTACGAGAGCATTGGCATCGATGATTCACTTGTCCTTGAGAAAGTGAAGAGCTTGGAAACCAACTTGTGGCCTCAAGGATACCCAACTTTCAGGTCTCACCCCAATTTCTCCTTAAGTTTTTCTTTTCAGTTACATAAAGTTTAGGTAGTTGAGTTTGGTTTTAGGGCTTATTAGGATTAAAGCATGTCTTAAATGTAGAATCCGTCATTTTGACACTTTTTGCCTAAAATTTCTCTTATTTACACTTTTGGCCCAAAACTTATCAAAATTACATCTTTTCTCTACTTAACTATTCCTCTTATTTTCTCTTACTTGGACTCTAGCTTCTTACTTTGAACTCTTTTCTCTTGCTTAGCCCATAAATGCCTTGTTTTCTTTTATTTAGTCGGTATTTAAAACTACTATATGTAACATCAAGGCTTAAAGAGTACTTAACCATGACCTTATGAATTATGTTATAGCTCCTTACCATCTGAACTTTTGTTGGCACCTTAAGTATTTATTTTTTATCTTTTCAATTAAAACATGAATTTTGAAGGAATTTTGTTAAAGATTTATCAATCAACTTGTTTGTTATTATTATTTTGGCAGCAAAGTTTTGAAAGACTTCTCAGAGCAGGTATCAGAGTTGGACCAGATGGTGAGGAAGATGGTTCTAGAAATTTTAGGGGTTGACAAGTACTTGGATGAGCACATGAACTCAAGCACTTATATGTTGAGGGTTATGAAATACTCGGCTCCTGAAACTGAAGAGGCAAAGTTGGGTGTAATCGAACACACAGATGCTGGCATAACGACCATACTGTATCAAATTAATGAAGTTGAGGGTTTAGAGATTGAAACCAAAGATGGAAAATGGATCACTTACCAGCCTTCACCTCATAGTTTTGTAGTTTTCGTCGGCGACTGTCTCCATGTAAGTAGTCCCTTCTATTTATTCCCACAGAAAAATATGGCAAAATTAAAGTTCATTCATAGATGCTATGTTTTCATTTCACCTAACATATGCCTGTTTGTGGGTTATTATATTGTTTTTTTATAAACACTTAATTTATTGTTTATCACTTATATATAGTAAATAAAACATGTGTTTGTCTCAAGTAAAAGTGCAACTTCTAGTCTATTAATTTTATAAAATATTTGTTCAGTTATATAATCCTAACATCGTTAGTTCTATTAATAAAAAAAGAATACCATCATTGAAATTTTATTCAAATGCTGACATATTAAGTATATTTTTTTAAAAAAATAATGATTGACACAAAAAAATATCAGATTAATTGCGTTAGGCTAGGATTAAATGAATAAAAATATACTTTAATTTATAAAATGAATGGACCAAACTGAAACATTTTGTGAGCTTTTGCCTTTGTTTTATAATGGTTTCGATATAAAGAGTATGAAGCTTAGGTGACATATAAAACTAGTAAGACATGTTGCTGAATTAATTTAGATATAATTGAAGCATGAGGAATATAATATAATGAATGTAGGCATGGACAAATGGAAGGCTGTATAATGCATTTCACAAAGTAACGATGAGAGGAAATGAGGCAAGATACTCAGCAGCTCTGTTCGCAAGGCCCAAAGAAGGTTACATAATAAAAGCACCACAAGAGCTGGTTGATGAAGAGCACCCTCTTCTGTATAAGCCCTTTGATTTTGTTAAGTTCGTCGGCTATTTCCACACTGAAGAGGCCCAGAAACACAGAATTCCTCTTAAGGCTTATTGTGGTGTTTGATTAAATTCCAATATTATTCATGCTTTGAGTCTAGAATATTGTGTGGAATAAATTATTGTAATAAAAACATATGTAAAAAGAGAGTGATGGGTATTGTGTCACACATACGCGGTGATGAGTTGTGATTATGTAAATGCTACTCCTCTCCGATTTTTAATATAAGACTTATTTAACTACTTTAATTAGATTAAAAAAATTATTTAAATTAGTTAATATATCATATTTTACTATAACACTCTAATTAACTATCTTCATTAATTTCTTTTATTTCTTTCTTATTTAATTATTGTTAAAAAAGTATAAATACTTGATTTTATAAATGTTATTTATATATGCCTTGTGGAGAAGTAAACGGTAAGCCGTTACCACCAACGAGGTTAGGTCTAATCCCTCATAATGAGACAAACTAAAATTTAAATTCTTACTGAAATAAGTGCCTACATTTAATGATGTTTGACAGTGTCTCAAATAAGACTTTCAATTTTTAATAAGAGAATAATTGTGTTTAACGAGAGAGAGAGAGAGAGAGAGATATTTATTCATGAATCCAACAAGTCTTGTGCTGAAAATTTGTTTAATTACTGAGCGGCCCCAAGATTGCCCCACTGAAACTAAAGACATGGATAGATGTTTATAATTAAAAAATAATATGACAACGGACTCTTTACCTAGTTCGTCTACATACTGGTGGATTCAAGTTCCGAAGAGTATTTTGGTCGACAATTTTTATAGTTTTAATTATGCCATGCATATACACTACAGGAAAAGTGAGGAGCAACATAAACGTATACATAATTCTTTTGACACAGTCTTCATTTATTGTCAAAAACAAGTTACCTTTTTATTTTTTAGTTTTTTACTTTATTTTCACTGCAATATTTCTTAATTATGAGTGCTAATTGACTTTTTTAGATAAATTAAGAAAGTTAAATAAATTAGTTAATTATAACTAATATTATAGCTAATTAACTAATTTAGATAGATTGATGAGTATATAATAAGAATTTATGTCAAAGGATTTTATTAACCCTAAATATTAATAGCCGAATAAGCATCAATAAAACAAATATATCGACGGCTAAGGAATCTTAACATTTCTTTTTTCTTGCCGTGAAGTCTTTACCAACTTAATTATATCTATTAGACTATTATAGAAATTGCCGATCAAAAGATTCTTTGGGCTTCAAGCCAGTGAAGAATATAAAGTTCTGGATTTATTTTCATTTTACTTTTACATATATATATATATATATATAAGCCCGATCCAAATTTTTAGACAAAATTAAAACATAAAATTGCAACTATTTCTAAAAACAATTAAATTGCATCCCTAAGGAGAAGTATGCTTTAAGCCAAACATCTTAGTATACACCACACAATGTTAAACATCAGATTCTCCGAATACTATTACATGTGCCCTCTCTTATTCCTTACACAAAAAGCCTTCATTATTTAAATGTCACGATCAATTCAGACTCATTACTCATCAGAAAGCTCGAGCGCGCGCGCACATCAACAAATCAAAGCTGAAAATAAATGGGCTCAGAAACCATTCTTAAGCTTCCAGTCATTGACTTTAACGGTGTTGACTTGGACTTGACTTGGAAAGCAAAAACCCTAAGTGGGACGAAGTGAAATCCCAAGTCCACAAAGCACTGGTAGAGTGTGGTTGCTTTGAGGCTTTGTTTGATAAGGTTCCTTTAGAGCTTAAGAAATCCTTATTTGTTGTTCTCAAAGAGCTCTTTGATCTCCCCCTTGAAACCAAATATCGGAGTTGGATCAGATAGTGAGAAAGATGGTTGTGGAAAGCTTGGGAGTTGAAAAGTTCTTGGATGAGCACATGAAGTCAACCAATTACCTTCTTAGGGTTATGAAATACTCTAACCCTCAAAGTGAAGACGAAAAGCTGGGTCTTGCCTCGCATAGAGATAAGAATATAATAACCACATTGTGCCAATTAAATGGGGTTTCGGGTTTTGAAGTTGAAACCAAAGATGGAAAAGAATGGATCCCTTACCAGCCCTCCTCGCCTCATAGTTTCATCGTAGTAGCTGGTGACGCTTTATTTGTAAGTTTTTTTTTTTTGGATTTGTGATTGATAAGCACGTTCATGCAAGCTAAAACAAACTCATCTCATAAACTGTAAAATCATGATTGAAAAACTAAATTGAGGTTTCAAAATGCCAACCTAAGCACGCACTAGTCCCTTGAATAAGTAAAGTCTTCGGGACATAAACTATTTACTCCTTTCTAGTTGCTAAATGTAGGAGTTAATTAACTAACTCACACATATCAAGTGAAATCAAGGGAACTCAGGTAAGTTAATTATATATGTGTAAGAAAATGTGTGGACATTGAATTATTATCAACTTAACTTATACATCATATAAGAATTCTAACTATATATAAGGGTAGTTTGGCAAAAAGTAATAAATATGTGAGACAAAAAAGATTAATGTGGTCTTATATTTAAAAAAAAAAAACCCTCCAACTGGTTGGTACATTTATTATGACCGGATTGGGGGAGTAGTAGACTTTTTCTACATGTTAATTAATGTTTGAGAAATAAATATGTTGCAGGCATGGACAAATGGGAGGGTACATTCGGCATTTCACAGGGTGATGATGAAAGGAAATGAGGCGAGATACTCAGCAGGACTGTTTTCGGTAACGAAAGGAGGGCTTATGGTTAAAACACCAGAAGGGCTGGTGGACGAAGAACACCCTCTTCTGTTTAAGCCCTTTGATTACGCTGAGTTTCTCAAATACTTATCCAATGAAGAGGCTAAGAGACAGAAATTTGCTTTGAAGGCTTATTGTGGCGTTTGATTATATATATATATATATTGCAAAAATATTATTGAGTACCTATATTGTCTACAGCAAATAAATTAATAAATCGTTGCTTATTGTGTTATTTATGGTCAAGAGAGAGAGAGAGAGTGAGTGAGGATGAAAATATGGTGTTCAGTAGGGAGCACATATTTTGAAATGTATATTTGATTGCATGTTGTATGTTTCTTTGTGAAGTGATTATGTATAAATATGCTATGTATCAACTTATGAGCACCATCCTCCTAAGTTATGATATGATAGTTATTAAATATATGAAAAATAATTTATGAAATAGTTTAATTTCTTATAGGACATAATTAAGTTAATAGCAAAATAATAAATGTGATTGAAAAATTTGACCTAATGGATATAAGTAACTTTACCTATATTTTGTTCTTTCTTAAAATATGAAGATTCATCATGTAACTCACATTTTTTAACAATAACATGAAATTAAGGGCAAAAAAAAAAATTGAGATAGAGAGATTTACCTTCTAGTTGAACTCAATAATATTTAAATAAGAATTAATAAAATTAGTTGGTCCACCAAATACTCTTTCCTAGTTCTAAATAGAAGTTAAATAGCTAATTTATAGATATTAAGATAATTAGTTAATTATTTATAATAAATATACATATTGGTCTTTAAAATTTATAAATTTAGGAGGAGAAGTGAAGTGAAATTTTATATTAAGGATTAAAATAAACTTTTTAGGTAACTCTTATATTTAGGATAGGAAAGATAATAAGTAGTTGTAGGAAAATGAGACGATGCAACTTTTTGGTTTAAGTTATTTTAAATGATTTTATATTATAAGAAACAAATATGTAAAATGCTTTTTGTTTTCTAAAGTGTAAGAGTGATTTTTTGGGTTTTCCTTAACGCCCTTAGTGACACAAAACAGAGTTGTATGCCCATCAAACAAATCTATTTATGAAACTTCCTATAAATATAACGATCAACGGCGTTTAGGGATGTATTTTAACTTTTGAATGCTTAAGTTTATATCTAAGAGTAATAGATGGCTCATCCTGCCCGACATTGGTATCGCCTAGGAAGAAGAGAGATTTCGCCCTACCCTTGGATCGTGAGTGAGTCCAAACATTTTTTAAAAAATTTTATACAAAAAAAAATCTCCCCTCCCATCTTTATAATATTTTGAAATTGTTGTTTATAATATATATTTATTTATGAAAGTTCCCAGAAATATTAATAATAATTTCATATACACAAGCTCACAAAAGAAACTTTATTAATTAAAAATGCTTCACCAAGTTACCCGAGGTTAGTTCATATGGTAAAGATGTGTCATGGGATGTGAGGTCAAGAATTCAAACCTCGCAATTTATACAAAAAACGGTATTTACCTAAAACAAAAATGTTATTTAACATATTAAAATTATAAATTATTATTTATTTTTTTATCATAATTATTAAAAATATTACTATATCCGATCCTTAATATAAAAACTAAATAACTAATTTATAATATTAAAAAATTTAATTAAATTAATTATTTATAACATAAATGTTGACAAATAAATTATGATAGTCACTTTTAATGGCCGGCACAGATTAATTTTTAAGTAGACCTGCATATTTTTTGTGGCAACAAACATCAATAGTTCTTTTCTTTTAGCAATATTCTTTTCGACACTTACTATATTAATAGCCGAATAAGCGTAAATAAAGAAGAATCGACGGCCAAGGTTTGTACATTTCTGGCCGTGATGTCATTTCTAACTTCGTATAAACTGGCATCAAGCCGAAAGAATCTTTTGATCGACAATTTCTATAATTAAAATTATGACATATATTAATTATGTTCTTATTTATAATTCCTTATTTTTATTTTTATTTTATTCCTAAATATAAATCCTGACACAAATTTTTAGGTATAATTATAATATAAAATTAGATAAAGATTATAATTGTAAAATACTCATGGGTCCTTAATATAATATCAAATTAGGGAGTTGATATTGATCCTAAATATAAGATATATTTTCTATATTTATTAATTTTTTTTAAATTATCCCTATTGATATTCTCTCAACAATAATCAAGTAATAGAGGGAGGGAGGGAGTTAAAGAAGATGATTAGAGTGTTTTTAAAAAAAAAAGCTAAATTAACTAACTTAATTAACTTCTTTAATCTAATCAAATTAGTTAAATATATCATATATTAAGGACAAGAAGAGTATATGATAATTTTTTTATATTGCTAAATTTTTATTTTCTAAAATAATTAATTGCAACCCCTGACCTAGGGTCCTGGCTCCGCCACTTGGAAGAAGTATGCTTTAAGACAAACATATCAGTATACACAATACAACATTAAACATCTGATTCAGAATTTATCCTCTGTCCTCTTTCATTCCTTACACAAAAAGCCTCCATTATTTAAATGTCATGACCAATCAAGAGTCATACTCATCAGAACACTCACCAACACATCATCAAAGTACGTAGAGAGGCCAATAGGAAAGAAATGGGCTCAGAAACCATTCTTAAGCTTCCAATCATTGACTTTAACGGCGTTGACTTGGAAAGCAAAAACCCTAAGTGGGAGGAAGCGAAATCCCAAGTCCACAAAGCATTTGTAGAGTGTGGTTGCTTTGAGGTTTTGTTTGATAAGGTTCCTTTAGAGCTTAAGAAATCCTTATCTGTTGCAGTCAAAGAGCTCTTTGATCTGCCTCTTCAAACCAAACAACGAAATGTATCTAAGAAGCCTTTTCATGGTTATGCTGGGCAATATCCTCATGTCCCACTCTATGAGAGCATGGGCGTAGATGATGCAAATGTCATTGAGAAAGTTGAGAGCTTTGAACATACCTTTTGGCCTCATGGAAAACCAAGTTTCAGGTCTCATTCAATTTACATTTAACTGTTTGTGATTGATCTTTTTAATTGACTTCTATTGTTCCTATAGTTTTGCGGGCGACCTTTTGCATATTCTTTTTCAGTCTTTTTAATTAGCAGTTTTACCCGTTAATCAATTTTGAACAATCAACGAACTTTTCACGATAATTTTTTGATAGAAGGAACTGGTCTGTACATAGTCTCCATTGAGGATTAACATAGATGAGAGTGTTATGAAGATATATATCTTGATTTTGTTTTGTAAGTTGAAATTGTTTAGTTTAATTCATCACTTACCTTCCTATGTATATATATTTTGTGTTGGCAAGTTGAGCACCTTGATCGGTTAAGTGGTGTCAACTTGAGTAAGCACGTTGGAAATATTAAACTCGTATTAGTTAATTATGATCTTACTACCTCCATTTCTTAATATAAGACCTAATTAACTGTTTTAGATAGATTAAAGAAATCAAAGAAATTAATTAACTATAATTAATATAAGAGTTAATTGACTAATTTGGGAAGATTATAAGGATTATATAATATAAATTTGTCTTGAGGGGTTATATTCAATCAAAATTAATCAATTTATTTGGCTTTCTTAATCCATTTAAAAAAGTCAACTAGATCTTATATTAAGAAGTAGATGAAGTATCTTAGTTAGTTAATATCACAATTAGTTAGTTTATGACTCTACACAAAAGAGGGTCATAGTTTATGGATTATGCATGTGTTACCCCAAAGAGCTTTTGTGGATTTTTTGTCTTCTTGTAATTTGTTGAGATGATTAATGAAAGGTTTTCATCATCTTTGTGGTTAATATTCTCTTCCCTTTAATTTGCTTAACATCTTTCTCGTGCTTTAACATTTCCATATATTGCTTATATATATTTTGGCAGCAAAACTATACAAGCCTTCGCAGAGCAAGTAGCAGAGGTGGATCAGATTGTAAGGAAGATGCTTTTGGAAAGTTTGGGAGTAGATAAGTACTTGGATGAGCACATGAACTCAACCAATTACCTTCTTAGGGTTATGAGATACAGTGCCCCTCAAACTGAAGACACCAAACTGGGAATATCCTCACACACAGATGTGAATATGGTGACCACACTGTGCCAATTAAATGAGGTTTCAGGTTTACAAGTTGAAACCAAAGATGGACAATGGATCACTTACCAGCCTTCCTCGCCTCACAGTTTCGTTGTTATGATTGGCGACGCTTTCGGTGTAAGTCCATCATATAAAGCTTAACCTCACAAAAACCAATTAGTAAGATTCATATATTATAATATATAACGCATCTTGAAAATGATTACCTCCAATCAAAAGATATCTGTAAGTAATAGAAAGAGATTCATATAGTCATCTTTTCATATTAAAGGTTGAGAAATATATATGTTGCAGGCATGGACAAATGGGAGGGTAAATTCGGCATTTCACAGGGTGATGATGAGAGGTAACAAGGCAAGATACACAGCAGGACTGTTTTCGATACCGAAAGGAGGGTATATGGTGAAAGCGCCAGAAGAGCTGGTGGATGAAGAACACCCTCTTCTGTTTAAGCCCTTTGATCACGTTGAGTTTCTCAAATACTACTACACTGAAGAGGCGCAGCGAGAGAAATTTGCTTTGAAGGCTTATTGTGGTGTTTGAGGAAACTGCAATAATTAATAGTCAGTGCCCATATATATATATATATTGTCTTCAGCAAAAAATCGTTGCTTATTGTGTTGTTTAATTTGTGGGGGGGGGGGGGGAGAATCGTTTATGCACTTTTACTTTTGTATCACTTTAATCTTCAGAATATATCGCACAATAACCCAACTAACAACTGGGTAGGGCTTGTCAGCTTTGCATTCTTAGCTACGTCCCCTGCTGAACGGCAATTTCCCTAAATGTTTTTTTCATGTTTCTTTAGACTATTAGATTTTATATATAATAAGTGACATTTTGATATCTTATATATAAAAAATGATTTAGTTTTCAATTTTTAATTATTTTTTAAAGATTTAATACTCTCAAAACAGTCCTGCTGTGTATATAGCCCCATTTCCTTTGACCATCACCCTGTGAAATGCCGAATGTAACCTCCCATTTGTCCGTACATCAAACAACAAAGAATCATTGGGGCTATTTGATTTTGGAAGGGAGGGGAGGGAAGGGGAAATTTTTCTGAGTTGGATTGAAAAAAAATTATAAACCTACTGATTGCTTGATATTGAATATATCATCAACAAGACTCCTACGATTATATATTAAGAGATTGAATATAGCACCACTAGCGTCATCAAACTAAATATGACAAATATTGACACAATCAATTATCTAAATGATCAGTTTCTTATCACCTAGAGGAGTAACTGAAAGTAAAACTTTCCAATAACGCCATAAAAAATTGTAAACCTTGCAGCACTCAGAGTTTTGAACTTCGAAAGCTCTTCAACATTCCAATAATACCTAACAAGAAGATATACCTTCCTCACTGTGAGTAATTTAAATAGTGTTAGGAAGGGGGAGAATACCATGTTATATATATACTTCTAAATATTTTGAAAAAACTACTATTTTAATTTGACTGTTGATTAAGCTAAGTATTAATTAAAAATAAGAGAAAATAATAATTTTTAGCATTTGTCTGTTTATTTTTGAAACATTATTTCCATCAATATCATGACTCAATTGGTTTTGTCGTCTGTATAGATATATCACCGTTCGGAGAAATACAATTGTATTATATATATATCACCGTTCGAAGAAATATAATTGCATTTTATAGAGGTACCATTTCAATACAAAAATTTGATATCTGATTCATTTGTTTAGAAAAAATTATTGTACTACAGCATCAAAAAAAAATTCTGTGGTCCAACATCAAATTGTAAATGAATAAACAGATGGTTAGATAGATTGAGTGGAAGGAATATCGTTTTAAATAGAGTTGAAGGTTCGATTGTACCTAAAAGCACTTGGAAGACTCCAAATTGAATAAATTTTTTACTAAAAGCTTCTAAAATATTTGGTATGATCAGTGATTGTTTGTTGTTTGCTCCTAAAATAACATAGAAATATAAAATTGTTATCTTATGCTTATTTCAAGCCCGATTTTATATTAGTGGTACCACAATATCCTGTAAATAATTGTACGATTACTTGTTAATTTTTAGTGGTCCACAGTACAACTTATAAATAATACCATATACCCCTAGAAGATTCAGAATTATAAATATATATATAGAAAGTGCAGTTCTTTATCTTTAATGTAGTTTTTATTTAACTAAATGGTCCTCCACCAATCAATCTTAATAGATCTGGTTTATTTACAAAGCCCTGACCCTACTGAAACTCATCTCTATATTATTATCATCAAAATAAATATCCGGACGGATGATTTATGAAAAAAACGAGACCTTGATGGAAATATATATATATATATATATATATATATATATATATATATATATTGGACCACGTCTATGACTTTATGTAATTTTCAGTTTGTCTCTTGCAACATGAAAGGATATTGTGCGTGTGTATGAGTGGATCTGTTATGTTATCCAAAAAAGATTCCTTAAAAAAATTATTGAACAATTAAAAAGTTGTGAATATTTTTATCCCTGATACAAAATAATCATAGTTAATTATTCTTAACCAAGCATGAATTTTAGTTAGAATACGCTTATAAAAGAATTATTAATCCATACAAAATTAAAAATATTTGAAGTTACTAATTAATTTTATTACTGTTCTCTCATTTCTCTCACGAATTTATATATACCACACGGGAACCTTTCCCAACATAAATTTTATGGCTCCTTCATAAATACTTAAACTTTGGTTCTTTCTTTCTTTTTGTTTTTTTTTTTTGACCTTGAAAACTTCGGTTCTTCATTGTGCGGAAAAATACGACTTTAATTTTTCTTATTAGTTTTAGAAGATTCGAATCAAATAACAAGGCTACGCAGATCTGTATGACAATGGACCCTTTACCAACTTCGTCCACACTATTTCAAGTCCGAAGAATCTTTCTCATCGACCATCATTATATTTTTAATTATGCCATATTATACTTTAAGGAAACATCTTTGTATACACCGTACAATAAGAACAATAAACATTAGATTCTCAGAATTCTACTGTGTCCTCTCTTATTCCTTACATAACCTTCTTCATTTAAATGGCAAGATCGAGACACATTACTCATCACCAGAACACACACATCGTCAAAGTACAGAAAGGGCAAAGAAAAGAGAAATGGGCTCAGAAGCCATTGTTAAGCTTCCAGTCATTGACTTTAACGGCGTTGACTTAGAAAGCAAAAACCCTAAGTGGGACAAAGTGAAATCCCAAGTCCACAAAGCACTTGCAGAGTGTGGTTGCTTTGAGGCTTTGTTTGATAAGGTTCCTTTAGAACTTAGGAAATCCTTATTTGTTTTTCTCAAAGAGCTCTTTGATCTGCCTGTTCAAACCAAAAAACGAAATGTGTCTCAGAAGCCTTTTCATGGATATGTTGGGAATTACCCTGGTGTCCCACTATATGAGAGTCTGGGCATTGATGGTGCAAATGTCCTTGAGAAAGTTGAGAGCGTTGAACATACCTTGTGGCCTCAAGGATACCCAAGTTTCAGGTATATCATCCAATTTAGATTTGGCTGCTTGTTATTGATCTTTTTAATGAAACTCAATCTGGTTGATAATTATTTTTCTCATTTATCGATGCTTTCAATGAAATTAGATAATATGTAGTCTCTTCCAGCATAATTAGTACTTTGTGATGATTTTATGAAGAATTTGATAATAAACCCTTGGAAAGTTTCATCTATATAGTTTTATCAGCCATACATATATATGTTCAGTTTTTGTCATCTGCCATGTTTTGCATAGTTGTCCTTCTCTCTTTCTTACTATTTGCCATCTTAAACGGAATATGAAAGACAACTCTTAAAGAGCTTAATCAAGTTTTATCTATTAGCATATAAGAGTCTAGAGTTTCACATCGATTAATTAGAGAAATGGTTAAAAGTATATAATATTAAGGGAACCCCTATCACATTAATTTAAGTCATTTTTTATAAAAGGACAGCTCCAATATTATCGACTGTTTTATTCCCCATCTTTTGAGGGTTCACTTTATCTATCTTTTTATTATTCTTGCAGGAAAACTGTTCTGGCCTTTGCAGAGCAGCTATCAGAGTTGGATCAGATAGTGAGGAAGATGGTTCTGGAAAGTTTGGGAGTAGAGAAGTACTTGGAAGAGCACATGAACTCAACCAATTACCTTCTTAGGGTTATGAAATACAGTGCCCCTCAAACTGAAGAAGCAAAGCTTGGTATAAACACGCACACAGATAAGAACATAGTGACCATACTGTACCAGAATGAAGTTGTGGGCTTAGAAGTTGAAATCAAAGATGGACAATGGATCATTTACCAGCCCTCCTCGCCTCACAGTTTTGTTGTTATGATTGGCGACGCTTTCGGTGTAAGTCCATCGTATAAAGCTTAACCTCACATAAACCAACTAGTAAGATTTATATATTAGTATTTGACTGTACTTCGAATAGGTTATTTATAATAAAAAAATACCTGTGAGCAATGAAAAGGGTCTACCTTTTGCTTTCAGTATCCCAGGGGAGATTATACTCTGCGTCGATGGAGTATAGTCCCTATACCTCACCAAAAAGTTAAAAAAAAAAAAAAAGAGTAGCAAGAATTAATGACTTATTTTACTTAATTAAACTCGAGAAATATGTTGTTGCAGGCATGGACAAATGGGAGGTTATATTCGCCATTTCACAGGGTGATGATGAAAGGAAATGAGGCAAGATACTCAGCAGGACTGTTTTCGATTCCAAAAGGAGGTTTTATGGTTAAAACACCAGAAGAGTTGGTTGACGAAGAACACCCTCTTCTCTTTAAGCCCTTTGATCACGTTGAGTTTCTCAAATACTACTACACTGAAGAGGCACAGAGACAGAAATTTGCCTTGAAGACTTATTGTGGTGTTTGAGGAATCTGCAATAATTAATATTAATTGTGTCAATATTGTCTTCCAGCGAATAAGTTATCGCACATTATTGTGTTAGCAGTTGTGTTATTGTATCACGGACGTCTCTGTTTAGTGTGATACAGTATTATTCCCGCATATATATCCCCCGTCTTGTATTTTTGGTCAAAATAGTTTATATTAGATTTGGACTTATTAATAGCCTAAACTGTGTTCTTATGAGTTATGAGAATAATAAAATATGATGATAAAGAGTTGTATATGTTGAAGTAATCTTCCATTAATAGCTTTTGCGATGTGGATCTCTCAGAGGCATCTGGAAGGTTATCTTGAGTTCAACTCTCAATGAAAGTATTATTGTAATGAGCAGAAGTTGCCTTTGAGAGAACCACATCGCAAAAGCTCAAAGACAAAAGAAATCGCAGAACGGAATAGAAATAATAGAAAGCAATGAAGAAAGCGCAGAAAGGAGGGGAGAGAGAATCCACAGAGAGATTTCACCAAAACATTCCACGTAAAAGTCCTCTTCTTCACTCGCTGGCTTGCACATCCTTTTCAGTTACAGGGCCCTTCACATCTGTGATTATAACAGGTTGAAATTCGAACTTCTAAACACTTCCTTAAGTGACGAGACCCTGCTTACTCAATCTAAGTTGGTTCAATAAATGAGATTTTAATAGTTTCAAACTTTGAAGAGCACTAGATCTCTAAAGTAGGCCCTTCTTAATCTCTTGTACATTAGGCAAGGCAGATGCACCAATTAAGGCATGCTTCCCCCTTCCATAAAATTTTACAATTTTTTTAATATAGGGGTTAGATAACTAATTTATATAAATTAATTATTTAATTGTAAAAAAAGTGTATTGATTTTCTCCTAAAATATATCTCCTTTTAATTATTTATTTTGAAAATTACTCATATTGATTACACGTTGTACAACAAATATTGGTATTTTAGGGGGAAAAGTAAAGAAGTTTATGGAAGATAAAGGAAATTGAGGGTCTTACATTTGTGATTAATTAAATCAAATCATGGGTAACAAAATATGGAGGTGTGGGGAATTGAACCCCATGCCTCTCGCATACAAAACGAGAACTCTACCATATGAGCTACAACCCCATGTTTCACTAATTGGTCTTTTCCATAAAGAAAATAAGTATTTATCTACAAAGATTTACTTGCTTTTCAGATAACAGATCTTTGATTCCATTTGTGTTACTTTATCATGGATATACATATACATATATAAAAGTATATATACAACTAAATCATACAGAAAACAGGATAAATTCAGAGTTCGACGTCAAGCTGGCCTACAAGCATGTCGTATATAGACCAAAAAAATGCATAGATAAATTATACTTCATTAATTTCTTGTTGAGCTTTATCTTCAAACTCGATCATTTGGCAATAATAATTCTACATTATTAACTAATTTCTGGTCGAAACATTATTTTCATCACTTCCTTGGTTGGTTCTCCCATATATGTATAAACAAACATATCTGTCAAGAGAAATATAATTGTATATAGTGGCCTTCAATGCAATGACGTTGATGTTATTTTAATTTGTAAACAATGGTGTATTATTACAACATAAAATCTTAGTGGTCCAACATATATGAACTTAATGAATATACATATCATCGATGTGACAAACATGGCTGGATATATATATATACTCTGGTGCTTAATATAGTACCTAATTAAGAGTTGCTCTTAATATTAAATATAAGATTTATTTCATATTTGTATTAACTTTTCCCAAATTATCCTAAATCAAATAAGAGAGAGAGTGAGGGAGTTAAGAAAAATAATTATAGTATTTTAAGAAAAATATATTATATTAACTAACTTCCTTAATCTAATCATATTAGTTAAATAGATCATATATTAAAGACTAGTTATATATATATAAATTTATACTTTATATTCAATGTCACAACATATTAAATTTAGCCTACGTACAAGCTTCAAATTGATCATTTGATGGACCACTTTCATAATTCCAATTTTTCCATATTTTTAGCCAAATAATATTGGTATGCACCGTACTATATAAGAATAAATATTTGATTCTCAGCTAACCTACCAAAAATAATTTTAAAAGAAAAAAAGAAAAATTGATTCATTCCTTAAACACAGCCTATGCTATTTAAATGGCATAGTCAGGACTCCTATATCAGAACACGCACATCTTCAAACTTAGCTTAAAATGGGTTCAGAAACCACTCTTAAGCTTCCAGTCATTGACTTTAACAGCCTTGACTTGGAATGCGAAAACCCTAAGTGGGAGGAAGTGAGATCCCAAGTCATCAAAGCACTTAACGAGTATGGTTGCTTTGAGGCTTTGTTTGATAAGGTTCCTTTAGAGCTTGGAAAATCCTTATTTGTTGTGCTCAAAGAGCTATTTGATCTTCCTCATGAAACCAAGCTACGAAATGTTTATGAAATCCCTTATTATGGTTATCTTGGCAAGGGCCCTAGAAGTCCACTGTACGAGAGCATCGGCATCGATGAACCGAACGTCCTTGAGAACGCAGAGAGCATGGAAAAAACCTTGTGGCCTCAAGGATACCCAAGTTTCAGGTCTCACCCAATTAATTTAATTTCTCCTTATATATAAGTGTTTGTTATTGATTCCTTTTTGACCAAGATATGGCTTTTTTATTTAGTTATGGTAATCATCATTCATCAGCTCGTTTGTGATTATTTTGGCAGCAAAGTTGTGCAAGCCTTCTCAGAGAAGCTATCAGAGCTGGAGAAGATTTTTAGGAAGATGGTTCTGGAAAGTTTAGGAGTTGAGAAATACTTGGATGAGCACATGAACTCAAGCAGTTATCTTATGAGGGTTAATCAGTACAAGGCTCCTCAAACTGAAGACGAAAAGATGGGTGTAAGCCCTCACACAGATGGAGGCATAGTGAGCATATTGTATCAAAATGAAGTTCAGGGATTAGAGGTTGAAACCAAGGATGGAAAATGGATCAAGCCCTCGCCTCATAGTTTTGTCGTTATGCTTGGCGACTGTTTCTATGTAAGTCCCATCTCTTTATTCCCATAAAATAAATATTCATAACCTATTTAACTAATTTGATTAGATTAAGAAAGTTAGTTAAATTAGTTAATATACCATATTTTTTCTAAAATATCATAATTATCTTTCTTAACTTCCTCCTTTTCTCTTTTACTTAATTATTGTTGATGGAGTATAATAGAAGTAATTTGATAAAAAGTTAAAAATATATAAAAAATAATTCTTATATTTAGAATTAAGATCAATTCTCTAATTATATTATATATTAAGGACCGAAGGAGTATGATATATTAAAGTCTCCATATAATTATATCAATGAGCGCTTAGATTAGCTACTAAAAGGACTGTGCTAGATTAAACATAGATCTTATATTTGAACCCTAGGTATGTAGCTATATTAAATATTCGTTAGGAAACTTTGTCACCCAAAAGAGTCCCACCGGATTTAATTTGATCTGGATTAACCAGGGTCCGAATGATGACTCTAAATACCGGATGCTGCTAAGAAAAGTCTATATATATATATATAATGTATAGGACATGAAGGTCATAAACTAGTAAGAAATGATTCTTGATATATATATATATATATAATTAAAGCATGAGAAATACAAATAATAATGCAGGCTTGGACAAATGGAAGGCTGGATGCTGCTTTTCACAGAGTGATGATGAGAGGAAATGAGACAAGATACTCAGCAGGATTGTTTTCAAAGCCGAAAAGAGGACACTTCGTAAAAGCACCAGAGGAGCTTGTGGATGAGGAACACCCTCTTCAATTTAAGCCCTTTGAGTTTATTGAGTTTCTCGACTATTACCATACTGACGATGCCAGGAAACACAGAATTCCTCTCAAGGCTTATTGTGGTGTTTGATTTAATAATATTGCTATAAAGAAAAGTATTATTTGGGCAAAAATGTTTACTTTTTCATCCTGATATCAATGTATACCAGATCTTCAACTGATTCATAATGAGTTGGTTTTAGTAATTTCAGTTTATGCTTCCATATTATCCAAACTTCACCTGAAATTAACTAGCAATTCTACTAAAGCCCTAAGATTAATACATTGCAAAAAATCTCCGAATCATCCACTTATCAGAGAAGATCAAGACCTTCTCATTTGTGTTTCTATTGTCACCTTTGTCTACAAATTAATCAGTGTTACGAATTAAAAAAAAAACACATGTCATCTTACCTACGCCTTAATATATTGAAAAATTACTATTTTAATTTTATTAATGGTTATTTCCAAAAAAAAAAAATTGATTGGTTAATGATTAATTAAAACTGGGAGAAAATAGTCATTTTCATCCTTCATTTGTTTATTGTTGAAACATTATTTTCATTAATGTCTTGATTCAATAGCTTTCTTTTCAATAAATATATCACTGTCAGGGGAATACAATTCTATATATTACCATTTCAATGCAATAACTTTGATATCTTTGTTTAGAAAAAATTATTGTACGACAACATTATAAATTTAATTTGTTGTGATCCAACATCAACTTGTAAATGAATATATATATATATCAATAATGCAACATATACGGCAAAATTTATGGTAATTAGCTTTTGTCTAACCACAAAGTGGTCCTAAGACAACTAATAGTGATTGTACTAATTAAGTAATAAACCAAGCTCAAGGTACGTGGATGATGCGATTGAGGTTTTTCTCATTTACAATTCCATTGCTATATATGTAGTTTCCTTAAGACATCGGTGTGATTGATCTATCAAAGAATAGGATCCACAAGAATGTGATTACTTCTTATGGTTTATGACTTTATTTTATATTCTCCTCCGTAAATTAAAAAAACTAAATAAATTAGTTAATTATAACAAATGTGATATAATTTTTTTAAATAAAATATTTATATATTATTAGATTGTATATTAATTAATACTGTTCTCCTCTGAGTTTTCTGCAGTAGTTAAAGGGAAATCCTATGCTAAGTTTGAATTTTCAGACTAAAATTCCAGAAATGCGATGAAATTGTTAAAAGAACATGGAGTATGGATATCATTATAGTCCCTTCTAAAATAATATTTTCTTTTAGGGTGTGTTTGGATTAGCTTTTGGAGAATAGATTTTGGGAAGAATAGATTTTTAAGAATATAGATGTTTGGATGATTAGTAGTAGAATTACTTTTTATATTGGTAAATTACCAAAAAAGGTATGATTTGATTAAAAGTAAGAGAGAGGAAAGAGGAGAGAGAAGAGAGTGTAGAGAGGAGAGAGAAAAAGATAGATAAGAGAAGAGAGAGAGAAAAGAAAAAGAGAGATAAGAGAGGAGAGGGGATGTAAGAAAAAATAGGGGTAGAATAGTAATTGGATAATCTATAACCTAGGTTTCAAACCAAAAGCTATTTTTAGTGGCTTGTTCAAAACCTAGGTTTCAAACCGAGGTTTTGCCCAAAATCAATTCTCAACAAAAATGACTGTTTGTGTAAAAAAATTTTAAACTGCGGTTTTGGGCAGAATCAATTCTCAGAATTGATATCCAAACACACACTTAGGGTGTGTTTGGATTAGCTTTTGGAGAATATATTCTGGGAAGAATAGATTCTGAAGAATAGATTTTGGGTAGAATAGATTTTGGGAAGAATAGATTTTGGGAATAAAGATGTTTGGATGATTAGTAGTAGAATCACTTTTTATATTGGTAAATTACTAAAAAGGGTATGATATGATTAAAAGTAAGAGAGGTGAAAGATGATAGAGAAGAAAGAGGAGAGAGAAAAGAGTATAGAGAGGAGAGAGGAGAGAGAAAAAGAGAGATAAGAGAGGAGAGAGGAGAGAGAAAAAGAGAGATAAAAGAAGAGAGAGGAGAGATAATAGAGAAAAGAGAGGAGAGAGGAAAGAGGGTGTAAGAAAAAGTAAGGGTATAATAGTAATTGGATAATCCAAAACCTAGGTTTCAAAGAAAAAGCTATTTTCAGTAGCTTATTCAAAACCTAGGTTTCAAACCGAGGTTTTGTCCAAAATCAATTCTCAACAAAAATTGCTGTTTGTGTAAAAAAATTTTAAACCGCGATTTTAGCCCAAAATTAATTCTGCACCGCTTACCCAAACACACACTTAGACGTTTCAGCCAATTGATATGTCCCTAGAATAATAAGATTTGGAGGGAGGAAACTAATAAATATATTTAGCAATGACACTGTTGTCAATTCTAAAACACATATTTAGTTAGTTGCGTGCTCTTAATCACCGTTAAATACTTTTTTTTTTTGCCAAAACCGTTAAATACTATATGCCCCACAAGTTTTAGCAGTGACTATTTTATTGTTGGTAAGAGTTATTTTTCTCATAAAAAAGAGGAAAATTTATTATTTTTAATTAATTTTAGTATATATGGATTTCACCAAGAGGAAACATTATGATGCGTCAAACAGCACCGACAGTGAGTCATTCTCCCAAAATAAGCTAAGTTACATTACGTGCAGCCAAAGAAATTATCTTTTTCCAAATTTATAATGGAAAACAATACCTCTTTTGAAAGAGCACAAAACGAGCGATAGATGGAAATGAAAAGGGAATAAAAAAAAAAGCAAGACAAATTTTGAAATTACTAGTTTAATTAATTATAGTGAATTTCCCTAATATTGGGAATAAATGGCAGAAAATGGATATCAAATAATGAAGGAGAAGAATGGTCGATCGGTTCCATTATTGTCAAACAAGTTTAACATGCACAGAGATGTGGAGAGAATAATTATTACTTGTTTTTGGGCTTTTTGACTTCTTTTTGCGTTATGATTTTTGTAGGGTTTTGATTGATAATAATGTTTGTCCACACAAAGTGTTTCCGCTTTTGCTTTGCATCAAGCGATAAGTTATCTTTGCCCCTATCTATTCTAAAACCTACCCTATGTGCCACCCCACTCTTTTTTCCATAGCCTTCCCAATTTCCAACCTAGAATATATAGATGCATTTGGTCATACTGTTGATGGAAGAAGATATTTAACAAGATGAGTATGGGCCAATGATTAAAGAGTCGTACAAGGTCATACTGTTGATTGGACTCATTAACGCGATTTGGATTAAAAAAATTGTTTTTATGATTGATCCAAATTGAATTGATTCAATAACTGGTTTAAACCATGAAAACCGAGATATGCAAATTTTTTCGGTTTAATGTCCAGTCTGAATTTTTTAAAATATTGGTATGTGAATGAAAATGAAAAGGGAATGTGGAATCCTATAATTTAAATTTAACATTAAAAAATTATGTAGGGTAAATTAGTCTCTTTATCTTTCAAGAATGGTAAATTTCCATTCATTTTTTGATGGAAATTTTTTGGGCATGTTCTTTCAATTACAATTGAATCTTCAAAAGAAGCATTCGCATCAAGGGTATAAAAAACATGAGGGTTAGTTAAGTTGGATACCTTTTCATTTTTCTTTCATCATTTTCATCTCTCTACCAAATGTGATCTTATAATTAGTATATATTTTCATGAACTGAGGTTTAAGACAAATTAGACCAGAGGTTCGTGCTATGATTAAGGTATGTGAGTTGTACTGTTAATGGTTTAGGAAGGATGTGGTGTCCCATAATTTTGATATTATCACTCCCTCAATTCCCTTTAAGCTGTCACTTTTTAAAAAATCGTTTTTATACGTTAACTGTTACTTTAAAACTTTAAAATAACATTACTATTTCTAATTATACTGCTATTTTAATTTATAAAATAACAAGCCCAAAATACTTATAATCATCCTCAACTTTATCTCACCTTGTATTTAATTACCCCCATCACCTTTAAAAATTTAAAAATCACAACCCTCAACTTTCATATTTTGACATTTAACCTCCTAATGTTAAAATTGCCGTTAAATATAAGAGAATGCATGACACATCATATTACAAAAAAATTAAAATTATTTGACAGCTCACATGTAATTTACATTATTTTATTTATTTATCCTAGAAAACAATGCCTAGAAAATGTACTCTTGATGAAGATGTAAAAGATTTTTATATTAGTAAAGATTAGAGTGAGTAATTAAGATTATATTAAAAAGTTAAAAGAAACTATGGATATTTAATTAAATGGTACTCATCCGGTCCTTAATATATGACTTAATTGAGGAGTTGATATTAGTCCTAAATATAAGATTTATTTTCTATATTTATCTATTTTTCTCAAATTACTCATATTGATACTTCCTCAACAATAATCAAGTAAGGGAGGGAGGAAAGAAATTAAAAAAGATGGTTATGATATTTTATAAAAAATATGATATATCAACTAACTTAATAAACTTCCTTAACCTAATTAAATTAGTTAAATATGTCTTATATTAAGGATCAGAAGAGTATTTGTTAATTAATTTATGTGCTAAAACTTTAAATTAATTTGCCAATAAATTGTGTGTGTAATTTGCACTGCTTATCTGTACCATGGCCACTCTAATTTTATATATAAATATATCTTAACTAATTATCATATACTAATAAATGTTAGCTAAGTAATTTAATATGTCTTAGATTTAGAGTTTTTTCTAAATTTGTCCTTATTTAAGAAATAAGTATTACCCTACATTTTCTCTCTCTCCACTTTCAATAGGGTTAAAATTGGAAGACATTGGTTAATACCACTTTAAATGGACTTATATTAAGACCAAAATTTTCAACAACAAAAAACTTATATATAGAACCACAGTGATAGAAATTAGTCAAATTATGATAGAAATTAGTCAAATAACGAGCGCTATTACGATTCTGCTGCACAACACAGAATCTTAGGGAGTAGGGCTAATTAAAGATTTGATTGATTAGTGAATGAAAGATAAATCATAGATTGAGATCCATCGATCTTCGTACTTTTCTTGAATATTGACCCTTACTTAACGATGTAAACTTTCATATTGATTTAATTAGCTTTGATTGTGATTGCATATGTGACACCTCAATATAATAAACGAATAATCGATTCCATCCCATAGATCATTGCAATAGTAACTAATAACTCACCTTTTCTGTTTAGTTAATTGAATGAATTCGCAGTACTATATCTGAATATGGACAGACACATTAGATTCGGGATTAAGGGGGGAAAATCTAATCACACATTATATATTTGTCCCGTGCTGTGACCATTTGATTATGGCAACATTAATCAATTAAATATGGAGAATCTAATGAAAACGAAAACTAATTAACATTATAGAGGATTCAAGGCATGGATGAATTAATTGTACCTGCTTGAAGAGTCTATTGGCCGCTAAATTAATCTTATTGTGACCTTGAACGAGAACCTACTAGACCACCTTAGCTTGATCAGATAATACAAAAAGGATGAGGAAGTAGGGAGAATGCGCAGAAAAAATAAGTAAGAAAACAAAAACTACTCCATCCATTCTTTTCTATAAGAAATAATTAGAATTAGGTTATTCAAAAAGTTAGTTAAAATTAGTTGGAGATATGAAAAAAATACACCCATTTATGTAAAAGAGAGAGAATTTGTGGTGGTGAGAGAATGTGGGGAATTAAATGTGTAATGATATGAGTAATTAAATGGGGTAAAATGAAAAATCAACAAAAAAACTGAGATAACCTCTAAGTGTCTTTTATAAAAAGGAACATAATATATCTAAAAATTCTCTCTTAGAAAATGAAATTGAGGGAGTTCAAGTTCAAGTAAATGTGAATATAGAAAATGCTTTTTGAAGAGATAACCCCAATTAGACTCAACAATACTCAATCTAATTAAGTCAGATAGCCATACAAAAAATGGAAAGACTAACTAATTAGTCTGATAAGTAGCCTCTTTAATAAATGATGTATAAGGTGTAAGTTGACTGAGTCAATAACCTCATCAAATGCACAATATAATAAATTCTCATTAAGAAATATACCCATATTTAATATCCACAGTGCATCAAATAGAATTGTACATTTCTCCAATAGAATGATATATATATGTTATAAATATCATGATTTTAATAATTAGTAGATTATCTCTCTTAAACTCTAACTTGTTTGGTATTATAATGGGGAAACAACCGGCTTCTGAAGAGTTATAAGTTGCCAATGGCCTTGTAATTAATTATTAGCATGAAAGTTTTTTCATAAGTAGAAAGTTAAGAGTTCAATCTCATTTATAACCTTAAATTTTTATTGTTTACCCTTTGAGTTAGAAGTTGAGTTTTCACTAAATGGTTTAGTGTATGTAATCTTCCTATCCCAGACACCCCCCCTAAACACACACACACTAATTAAGGTCAATCTATTTGAAGTCAATATTTAATTTACTAAACTAATTTATTTATTATATAATTTACTAAATAATTAATTTATTATATAAAAATTAATTAATCCCTGGAGGTTGAAACTTCTGGAGGGTCCTCTCAATCAAATCGATGTGATTAAGATTAAATGATGGAGATCTTAATTACAGTGTTTGACAATAATATATAATTTGAAAAGACGTTGACCCCTCATAAATTAAGGAGCTCTTAATTAAGAGTTACTTTTGGGCACCGAATTGGATAGTCGAGATATGATCTTGTGAGTCAGAAACTTAGGAACACAACAAATTAAAAAGATGATAATCTTAATTCATCTCAAGCTGATCACTTCAATAATAATCTTGATTTGAAAAGGGAAAATGGGTTTTGCAAATTGATTAGATTAGATTAAATTAAATTAAACATCCGTCTTATTGTATTGGGTCGTTGGGTGTAAGTAGAACGTTAACATCTTATTCACTAAAACGTATGCGAATCTATCTCAATATATATTTGATGTGATTGAGATTTAAAATTGATTATGATAACCCGCCCAATTAAACAAGCTTTGATAGAATGATATTTGACATAAACACTTGAACAAAAAAATCATGACTTAATGTGGGTTCATATTAAAGAAAAGAATCCCAAGAAGAAGAGTCAAATAATAACGGTGTGCATTAACCGGCGAAGTCTCAAGTTCGAATCAAATATAACTATAAAAAAAGTTTTTAGGAGAGCTACCCCTATTAAACTCGACAATGCTATAATCTGATATAGTCATATAGCTATATAGAAAATATTGAATTAGTTCAACTATATATAAAGATCATATATGTGACTCAAATATTGAAACACTATATAAGTCTATAGCTGTGTGGGCGTGTGAGTGAGTGTTCAAAGTTGGGATTTAGCTGTCTTTTGCTTTAATTATATTGAAGGCACGTCAATCATCTTCTTGATTTGAACCCTTATTTAATTAATAAACCTAACTTAATATCATCCATGTCAAGCATCTAATTATTTATTTTCTTTCATAATCATAACTACAGTTCAAATTTTGAACCGCGTAATTAACACTAACACCTTTCCGATCATCTTTTCAATAAGACACATCTCGTAGATATAGTTTCATATGCTTGATGTGTTGGTAATTAATTACAAATTTCAAAATTATACGTATTGCTTACCTTTTAAGTTCATGACCATAATTAATGCCTTTATAAACTAGAAAATGAGAATGAGATTAGAGAATGCACACACACATACACACTATAGATTAATACGAAAAACAAATGAAAGAAATAAAACTTAGAGTTTTTTTTAATAGTGAGACTGAAAATTAAAGGCCTATTTAGGATTACCATTAAGCTTTTGTTGACAATTTATTAAGCATAATAAATCATTTATTTTCTCTGAAAAGGAGATATATGGATTGGTGGCTATATATCCCATCTTTACGAGATCTTTCATCCTTTATGTCATTGTCCTGATCATTGGACTGAATCGTTCACATCATCTAATGTGTATGATTTAGCATTCTTGATCAATCGAATGAGACCTTAATTATGATTAAATAAAGATGACGTTTTGTGAAAGGACTAATTCATGCAAAATTAGTTTGAGAGCTTTATACTGGCTTGATTAAAATGGTTTTACTTTTATTCATGGCTTTATTTAGGAACAGATAAGAAGGGATATAAAATTATACATGTACATATACATATAAGGGCAATAAAAATGGGGGGAAACAGCGAAATATCTTTCTTTGATTCCTTCAATCTGTAGAAGTGGCCATATTTTGTTGATATATTTATCTATAGTTACCTTTGTGACATTTTGCTAAAAGGATATAAGAATAAAAGGTTTTGAATTTAGTGTGCATTTTCAACTACTACATATTATTTTAATTTTACTATTAACTTTTAAAGACTTAAAATAAGATATAAATAATACATATTTTTGGTGGAAAAAATACTACATATTTCGATGAAGAGTTCATTGTTTTATCTTTCACATAATTATTTGTATTAAAATATCAGTAAAAGATTACATAACTGTCAAGTGATAGCAAAACACAGCCCATAAAAATATTGAATAATGCATGTTAAAATTTAAATACAAGATAAATGGATTTAGTCAAAGCATAAATATGCACAATATTTATGTTTTTCCCATGTTTTTTAATTTCTTATATACGATACCGAAGAAGTATTACGCGTACGCATTTTAAATATAAGACCTCGCGATTGAAGGGAGTATTATTTTGTGGCATAATATTTAAATTTTTTTATTGTGTCGTATCAATTAAATTTGTCATAAATATGTCTTTTTGTAGTACATAAAGCCCTAAACGATTTTCTAGTTTATAGTTGGGGGAATCATACTTTAGGACCAATACATCAGTTTAATTTCATTGTCGAGTTAAAAAAAACAAATTTTCATTGAAGTGCCAAAGTTTTTTAATCATGAGATGCAATCAATTAGTTACCCTATTTTTAAAAATTGTTTCCTGTTAAAATCTGAAAGATTTGTGACACATTATCATATAATTAGTACTAATTCATGGAAGATAAGGTTTAAATCCCTACAATTATATATGTTAAACAATTATTTTCAAATTTTTATATTAAAAGTTAAAATATCAGTTCAAATATTAGTGGAACATCATCAGTTACGTTGCGAAATTTTCACATATCAATGTCATTTAAAAAAAATGAAATCTCCCATTTAACTAATACTATCTCAAATCCTTAATATAGGAGCTTATTAAGAATTTAGATTAAATTCTAAATATAAAACCTCAATTTATTTTATATATAATATTTATCTTTTCTTCCAAAACCAATTTACTTAATTTATATACTGATATATAATATAATGTTATATATTAATATTTTGGTGAGATAATGTCACATTTTTTATAATTAATTGATTTATTTAATTTTTTTAATCTATCTAAATTAGTCAACTAGTTCTTATACTCCTTCCAGTCCTTAATATAAGAGTTAATTGACTAATTTAAATAAATTAAAGAAGTCAAATAAATCAATTAATTATGATTAAATTTTACCCTTCAAGATGAATTTATGTTATATACTACTTAATTTATTAATATTAGTTAACTATTTTTTATATTAGTTATAATTAACTAATTTATTCTAAAAATAATAATTAATTCTTATTATAAATTAGAGGAGTATTAAGGCCCGGAGGGAGTATATGGTTCTCGGAGAGAGTCACTCACTATTCATAAGAACCGTGGTGAGAGAGGGGGGAGGGGGCAGGCAATGGAAAAAGGTCGGTCAGATATATGTCTGTATAGTAAATTTTCACTACCTAGGAGCGTACTATGATCATGCATGTATGGCTAGAAATGGATAGCGAAACCTTTTGTTTTTTTGGTACAAATGAAATTTTTGGAAAAAAGTTGAACTCGCCCACGATCTAATGATAAGGCGAAGGCTTCTTTCTTCCTAGGCGATATTAATATTAGGTAGGGCGAGCTATCAATTACTCTCAAGCGTAAACCTAAACACACATGAGCTAAGATGTCTCCCTAAACATCGCGACTGGAACCACAACAAAGTGATACTCCACAGGGATCGAATACGCTCCAAATGATCGTGTGTCTTACTCATTCACTAGCTGAATCCACGGACGATAGATAGCGAAACTTGAAAATGAAGGAGAGAATAAATGAGCAATATTGATGATGCCACAAACACCAAGAGTACGTTTGGTAGGATGAAAGAATTTTTTATAGAAGTAGAAATAGAATTAGGCTGAAAATGGGTTTTAAAAATTTGTTTGATATGATGAAAATGAATATGAAATTGATGTACATTTTTTTTATAACTTAGGATAAAATGTTCTAAAATATTTTTTTATAATTTGAGAAGGTTTAAAGTTGTCCAAGAATCTTATAACTTAGAGTAAAATTGTTTAAAATATTTCACTTTCACTTCTATCATCTCATTTTTCAGCTTTTTTTTATGGAAGTGAAATGGCTCAAAATATTAAAAGTTGAAGTGGCTTTCCATTGTACCAAACAAGATAAATGTAAAATTTCATTCCCACTTTTACTTCCATTATTCCAAACATGCCCCAAGTCCTTGCTTTCGTATCAGCCCAATTTTTAGGGCTCAAACAGTGTGGAATCACACACAAGTTCCAGCCAAAGATGAAACATGGCCAGTCCTATTTTTGAGCATCAGATGTGTGGACAATCATGTCCCATACGAAACCTAGCTCTGATAGGTTTTGTTAGGAATGAAGAGCAAAGCCAAATAAATGGGCAATTAGGAGTATTGGGGGACACCGCATCTTAAGAGAAATAAATGAATAAAAATTATGTTGGGTGACCTATCTCCATTCAAGACTAAAAATACTTAAATATATGGTACTACCGAATACTAAATAGTTAAGCTTTGACCAACGAAAATGCATAATAATAAGTTGAAGTTACCAACACTATATCATGATGCCTATGGACCATTTTTTGCGTTCAAATTTTATGGACATTAAGAGAGCCTTGTGTTGTGTCCTTTTACTTGTTATTATTATTATTATTCAAAATGGGCAACTTTCCCCTCTTCCCCTTTCCCTACCAAGACAAACAAACGCAACACTCTTATCTCTCCCACATAGACTATTTGTTTGGGTCCCATTAGTATATGATTTGACTTATCTTATCTTCTCTCTCTCTCATTCTCGTTTAGAGCCAACCAAATTGATACCCCCACCCCCACGACCAATTAATTCCTTCATTTTCAGTCAATCTTTTTTATAATTATTAGTGCTTCATTTTGGTTTTTGCCTTTTTCTTCTAATAATGCTCTGTGTATAATTGCTTATTAGCATTCGCCCAAACATATGAATAATTCAACAACAACAATTAATACTACATTCCAAATTTAACTTTCAGAACTTTCTAGCCCACTTGCACACTACTGTTGTGAGTCTCGCTTACATCAAACAACCCGCTCTTAGGGGCACGAACCTCAACACACGATAGTGCCTCGTTGAAATGCTTTGCTTTGGTCCCAAGGTACTCGTTCCACGTCACCGGCCTATACAATGCGGGCCGGCTCGGCCCCACTACCTTGGCATGCGGTGAGATCTTCACATTCCCTGGGGGCCCATACAAATATGCCACTGAGAATCGCTGCTGGGTCCGGTTCACTACCGCCCGGTGAAGCACGCTCCGGTATAACCCGTTCGATAAAATGTGGAGTAGATCGCCAATGTTCACGACAAGCGCCCCGGTGAGAGGCTGCACCGTCACCCACCCCGTTCCTTCACGGAAAACTTGCAAGCCGCTGATGTTGTTTTGGTGTAAGATTGTCAGGAGGGTGGAGTCGGTGTGGGCGGCGAGACCCATGGCCCGATCCGGATCCGGGCAAGTCGGGTAGGAGTTCAATTGCAAAGCGGCAGAAGCCCCTTTGAAATCGCCTCTTGGGCCGGCCCACTGGAGGTCGTCCTTTGAAATACCCAGAGAGGCCATGAGGAGCCACATTAGCTTTTCCGCGAGATTTTTCATCGCTTCTTCGTATCGTTCGACAATATCGCTGGAGAAACGGACAAAAACATCAGAAAACATTGTTGAATAATTATAGCAACGAGATCTATGGATCGATAGGAACATGAACACAAGAACAGGTTGGAGATTGTGGTGTTATATTTTTCTTATCTCGTGGGTGAGTCAATAGCTCTCATTGTAGTCTTTGCGAATTGTGTTAGGATAAGAAAATGGGGATTTAAGTTTGGCCATCTATAGTATCATCATCACGAAAAAATAATACCAAAATTAGGAGAAAAAAATCCCCAAAAACTAGGAACTAAGGGGTTAAAAAACAGAGATAAGCACGTGCACGAGGGAGTGTGAATATAGTATTAATATATTACTGCATAACAGTTTTAACTAATATCTTTTTTCCCTTACCAGTATTTAGTGTAGTCATCAGGCCAGAGTTGGCGAAAATGGTGGAGGGGTGATCCGACAATTGTGAATCCTTCGGACCACATGAGCTTGGGGAAGAAGGAGGAGATGCGAGCGCGGCCGTAGCCGGAGACGCCGTCGGGGGAGCGAGCAGCACGGAGCTTGTGAGCGGGCGGAAGGGAGAAGAGGGACTTACCGGCGACCTCAATGTCGAGGAGGAGGCCGGAGGGGATGCCGTGGTTGACGACCTGGAAGACGCCCCAAGATTTGCATGCACGGCCAATGAAAGAAAAGGCATTAGGATCATCGAGATCAACGACAGGAACGGCAGCATCACGGTGGAGGGAATCAGCGGTGGTGGTGCCGGAGGTGGAGGAGGAGGACCATGCGTAGGAATCGGGAAGCTCTTGAAGAGAAGTGAAGTCAGGGTGCTTGTGGTGAAGGAAAACAGGGTGGGTTCGAAAGGCGTCAGAGAGGGAAGGCATAGTGGAAGAAGAAGGAGATAATGAGAGCGTATGCGAGGGAGAGAAATTAAGGAAATCAGTGGGAAACAGTGGCTAGTGGAACAAGTACTTGGGAGAAAACATAGGACCTTATAGAAAGATAAAGATGAGATGAGATATATAATTGTGCCTCATGAGTATATATAGAGAGAGGTGATGGCCCAGATGCTGACAACCTTGCCCTTAACTTCATTTCTGGGAGAATGACAATTCACACGATTACATAATATTATATTATTAATTAATTAAAGTTCAATTATGAAAAAAACTTTGCCCAGTAAAATTATAAATTTAAACTGTCAAATTATAGCTAGATCCTGATTTGTCTTTCTCCCCTCTTTTTTTCCCTAAAGATTAGGGCCATGGTGAAACCGTGGAAAAATAAAAATTAATTAACAATGCATACCTCATTACACCAATAACTAAAATCAAATTCCTCCTCCTTTCATGGCTTTGTAATGTTTTCCCCTTTGTGGAGGGAAATTTAGGGGATAGACATTTAAAATAAAAAAAAAAAGAAGGAAAAATTGTAGAAAATTTTTCCAAAAACAAAATTTATTGTCAAAAAGTACCTACAATTTGTTTAAGGGTCATGTGTAACTTTTATTCTACTGTGGATAACATATATTTAAATATGTGTAAAATTAAAAATATTTATACATAATTAAATATATATTATGTATTACTGAATAAAAGTTGCTCATACTAAAGATGAGTTATCTCTACTTAAGAATATGTGTTCTTAAATACTTTTGGACAATGGATTATACTCTGGGAGATATTTCAACAATTTAAAAAAAAAAAGGTGTAATAATCTATTTTGAGTGATTTACATTTACCTGTCTCAACTTTTGAAATAAAAAAAAATATTTGTTTAAAATTGTCAACTTCTAAGATTTAAATCTTAATTAATGTCTCAATTACCTTTCAATTCGACTAGTCTCAATTAATGTCTGTTAATGGAGATGCCAATAATTTTTATATATTTTTTTTCATTTGTCAAGTTACACGCTTTTGCAGATAGCGTCCTATGAACTCGAAATGCTTTAAGAAAACCCTTTCAACTATTCAATATTTTTCAGTGATTTGAAGCATTGGTGAAGGAAAGGGGACTGGTAGGTGCCACCGCCCTTAAAACTTTAAAATTTTTCCTTTTTATTATATATATAAATGTTATAATAATTACATATATATATAACTCTTAAAATTCATAAACAATTTACATTATATATGCCTTTAAATATTCACCCCCTCATATTTAGATCCTGACTCACCCCTAATTTAAAGTTCAGAACAGAAGCTTAAGATTCATAGCTCCTTTTACGAATTGATAAAACTATGAATCTGTAAATGGAGCTACGGATCTCCTATAGTTCCATAACAATTCAAAATACTAAATTTTGATTAATAGTATTTCCATTACTTTATTTTTGGTGATGGTATACGAGATTATCAATTAATTAGTTGGAGTCCTAAATAAGGATTAAAATTTTAAATATGAATTTCTCCATTTACAAAACACAAACTCAAAATGGTGTCTTAAGGGTTTTTCTCTTATATAGCTATCTGATTGAGTCATATTTAAACACTACCAAGTTTAATTGAGGTTAACTATCTATCTTAATGGTTTATTTAAATTTTTAAAAGAATTGAGAAAATTATTTACAAATAAATTAATGTAATAATAAGTAGAAGACACTAATTATACAACATGTAACTATATTAAGGAAAATTTTGACTTTTGAGAGAGAGAGGGGATGCAAATGGAGAAAGGAAAGGACGATAGGGTCCTCCACAAACAACAATAAATGGTAAGTGGAAGAAAGGAAAGGCATCTCAACCTCACAATGATTCAAGACAAAAAACAAAAGAGAAGTGAAAGAGAGGGTGAGAGAGTACGGGTCCCTCCCATCTCCACATGTGGCCTTGTCTCGTCGTTCAGTAGAAAATACCCATTCATCAAATTCAAACACTTCCTTTCACCTACTTGACACTATCCATTTGGGCTCTTCATCTTGACCAATTTGACACATTATTTTGTCCTAAATTTCAATAGAGTTTGAAATTTTAGCCCCACTTTTCACAATTTATAAATAATGTGATTTTCATAACTTATGAAAAGCTATATGGTAGATATAACGATATGCCCATTCTCATATTTTATGATTTTAAAACTTTTATAATTCTCTCTAGATCTCGAGTTCGATTCATAGAGGTCACCTGTGCTGAGAGACCAATCACAAACCCCAAAACTAAATACCTAATAATATTATGTAATAAATAATATTAAAAATTTTATAGTTCAATATATACCCCGTCACACCAAAAAGTAATTTAGTCTCTATAAGTAGAGAAAGAAAATTGTATTAAATATTTAATAATTATTTGTAATTAAGTCCTTAGAATTTAAATATTTTTAAATATAGTCCCAATCATTATATTTTTGCGGATGCTTTGTCAAATATATATTATTAATCTATAACTTTTTTGGTATACTACTATTATCTCTAGTTTTCATAAACCGTACATATTTAGAGTACTTAAATTACATGTAATTATTTAGATCAAACATTTTTATAATTTCAAAAGTAGGAAATAAATTAAAAATACATAAATTTTAAAATTCAATTACAAATTCTTAAACTATAAACAAAATAATATAAGTTATAAATCAAATGAAATTATAAATATAAAGTATAATTTAATTTCTTACATCATAAAATATTAGTTCAAAAGAAAAAGAAATTATGCGAATTATTGCCCTTCCTTTGCTTTTTTCCCTTGTATATATGGTCATTTTCATTTGGCAAAAAGAAGATTATTGATTTATCTCCGATTTTCCTTTTTGAAAGCCTTTTCGGTATTTTGCGGTTAGATGTGTGCCTGCACACTGCCCCATATTACCTCACAATGGGCTCACTCCTTTAATACTACAACATTTTTGTGAGTTGTCCCCATTATATATATCATTACTACTAACACTAATGCTTCTTTTTGTTTGATATGAAAACCTAATTTTCTCGATTATATCGAATATGTTTTACTCTCATTTTATCTTATTCCTCGTTAGACTAATTAAAGAGGTTTAGGATGCTCCAAATTTTATTTGTTTTTACTTACTCTATCTTTTGAGTTGTTCCCATTTTTTCGTGCATACATGGCCTCCTCATATAATCAAATAAAGCGGAAAACGACAATTAATTATTATGAACATGATGTTGTTAATTAGTTAGGTGTATATAATAATAATAATAATAATAGTGACATGTTACTGCTATGGTCAAAGAACGAATTAAGACAGATAAGATTGAGTTTGTGTACAATAAAAAAACTAAAATAAAGTTTCGTAGGTTTTTCCTTGGCCTCCCTTCTGTTTTATCTTACTACCTACTTTTAAATTTTAACTAGTGTGAGTCTTATATATTACACAAATATAAGAAATGACCTCCACATATAAGGTTTATCCATAAAGTTTGATAAGCTTTCCTCTGCATTACATTATTCTTTGCAATGAATCCCCTGTAAACATATACTAATATTCCTTCCGATCCTTATAATATGGATCTATTAATAATGTTGTGTAAATTCAAAAATTCAGTAAAAATTATTTAATGCTATTAAAATTTTAAAATTACTCTAAATTAAGTTAATTAGTAAATACAAGAGGTTGTTTAATTAGTTAGAGATTATCTAGTTGGTTAAGAAATATCAAAGTAAAGAATATTTAGGGGGGAATTGATGTTTTCTATTAAGAACCATGGGATTTTATTAAGCACCGAATTAAAAGAGTAGTTGAACGTTCTAATTTGAATTTTTTTTTCTTCTCTTTATATGTTTGTAGGATTGGATCATACGGAACATTTAATTTGTTGGAATATTTGGAAAAACACATGTAAAATCTTATATTTAGACGGTGATACTCCTGAAGGAAACATTATTGCTTTCATTAGTACACAAACAATCATTTGTAGTCTTAATTATTTTGATGTCAACGGATCTATTGATCAAAGAGATATTTCAGCGTGCAGTGGCCTTATTCTAGACGAACATGACAATTGGATGAAGGGTTTCACTAAATATCTCGAATTCTTCTAAAGTACAGAAGTGGAACTGAGTATTCTTTTAAGGGCTAAACCTTTGTTAGAATGAGAATTAAGTTTATTAAAGTTAATTAATGTCCATTGTGATTTGGTAGAGGCTGTTAATATCATCCAACACAATCAACATTCCCATTCTCTGAATCACCCACTTATGAATACTACCAAAAGAATAAGAAACCTTATCATACAAAATTGGACAATCACCTTCGACCATGCGCTTAGAGATGAACAAAAGCACGGACTGACTTACTCATCAAGGTTACTGAGAGCTTTTACTTTCTTACATGAATTAGTTATTCTTGATTGGATTTGCTTATGATAAGTATGTTGTTTACGTAAGTCAAGACAAAACTCCTCACATCTACCCTATAAATCATAAAATTATGATTGAAAAGTCATATTGGGGCTTCCAATCATCAATCCAAACAAGCACTTAGTTTGTTACCTTCTTTGCATAGATTTATTCTGAGTCCTTATATTCAACAAAAGAAAACGAATGGAGAATATTAGTTTCGAAGTACTGTAAATTTTTTTTTCTTAATAGAAAATCATATGGCTTGAATTCCCATAGACATAAACCAACATCATCACATCAACTTTCATAGTACTCTATCTGCATGCACATGCAGTTCACGTGGTTCAGACATGGTATGGTCGGAAAAGTACGTAGTTAGGTTGTAACTCAGCCATAGCTTTTCTTTTAGATGGGGTCAAATTTCTACAACTTGATCTATCATCTAATGTCTTAGTGTCTTTTCTGACATCAATTTAATAATTTCATTCTTGAAACATTCCTCTCCTTTCGATTTGGTCTTCTAAAATATTCTCTCTTATCTTAGTTTCTTTTTGTCAAAAAAAAAATCTCTCGTCTCTATTTAGTTATCTGAAATAAAAAGGGTCCTTCAATTGATTCACTACTTCTATTATGGCTCTCTGATGTATTAAGAGATGGATAATATTTTAGGAACTAATTAAATCATTAATTTACTCAAAAAAAATCTATTAGGTTTGGGCTCTGGGTGTTTTTCGTAGACTGCTAAAGATTGGCCTGTCGTGTTATGAATGAGGAATATTTCGATAGATGGAATTTATTAGATGACAATTATGTATTAACTATTTTTGTACGAATTTTAACGAGTGGGTCTACATATATGCATATTGAGACAGAGAAGTTCCTTAAATTGTTTTTTATTAGAAGAAAATCTCTTTTGGAGTAGCATAAAAGACAGTACACAATTTGGACGGCAACATATGGTGGCTTTTGTCACTTGGACAAGCCCTTTCCATTATGTACGTTTACCGTCAAATTTTTTCTAAATTATATGGAAAAATATGCCATACATATAGCATATAAAAAACCTTTTGTGGTGGTTTGAATAATATGTTAAATTTAATACAAGCATAATAATACCAATTTGACGGCTTTATATTGGTCACAAAGATTACCGTGCGTAGGAATCAGGGGTTTAATTATCGGAAGAGTTTTGTGGAATTTTTAGATTCCTTATGGGAAATTTCAAATTCAAACCCAATTAGAAGGTAAGCAGAAGATTAGTTAAAAAGAAAATGTTTTGGTCTTTTGAATAGATGAATTGAAACCCTTCTTAAAAGGTGACCTGCTTATTGTTTTTTATACTATTTTTTTTATCATATTACTAAATATCTAGTTTTACGAAAGGTGACCTAATGTTCTTTTCCTCTCTATGTATGTGTGTGTATTTTGGCTTTTTTTTGAATGAATTGACATTTTTAAAAAATAGTGAGATGAATAAATAACTAAATCCTAATCGTTTATTGCCACTATTAGGTCAAATTAAATAAGATAGTTAACCCAAAACAACCAGGAAGATGTTAATAATCATATATATAGTTTTTGGGAAGATAGTTTTTGATATATGTCATAATCTCTATGACCAATTAAGTAGTCCGGAATTTAAATTACGTTCTTGCTTATCCCATATTATCCTTAATTAGTATATATATTAATATGATTTAAAATTCATATGAATTGTTGAACCAATCAAAACACTAGTTTAAGGTTCATTGATCTATTATTATTGCCAAACTAAACCGTAATTAAAAACATCATAGTTAAATTAAATTTTTTATATATAATTCCATTTATTAAAATACTATATATTGAAATAATAAACTACTAGCTACTATTCCATAAATTCATGTTTAAATTTGAACAAGTTAATATTTACCTATAATCACAACATGAACATAAAATAAACCACTAATAATCAATTGTCAGGATATCGGTTAATTGACACTACTAATATTAATTGATATCCGTCACATAAACTAATAGGTATATATATATAAAGCATTTATGGATCCCATTTAATTAATTAGCTTGTGAAATAAATAAAGTATATATTTATGAATATCAAAATATATAGCTCCATGTCAATGGGTTAAAAAGAAGCGTCGAATAAATACAAAATGTCTCAAGTCATATAGACCAGCTAGTATGTAAATTTAGAGAGATCCCCACTTTGTTTAGCTTTCTGGTTGCAGCTAATGATTTTGATTAAGAATTTAGCACGATAAAAGGAAGATGCCTCCCTGTTTCTACGTTATTGGCTAAGTCTTTTTCATTTTCTAGACATAAGCCTATGAAACTATATATATATATATATATATATATATATATATATATATATATATATATATATATTGCTTTAGGATTGACGCCTACCAGATTTACTTTCCACTAACTACATATTTAATCTGTTTTACATTTTTTAACTTATCATAACGGTACCCATAAAAGATCAATCATATCGTTTTGAAATTTAATTGATTTAGTTGAGTAACAACCGTTCAGTTTCTGGAATTAATTAACCATTAGAAAAGAAAAGATACGTCATATAATAAAAGCCCACAATATAATAATTCACTTCATTATATTTAAAAAGTAAAAAGGTAATGCGTACTAATTCATTGATGTTTGCCCAAAACAAGTATCCATTAAGTGATAATTAAAGGAAATTTATTATGCTAATCTTTGGCACTTTGCAGGCCAACACATATGTATTTTACTTAATTTCTAAATCTCATCAAAATCTAAATTACGTCAAAATTTCTTAATCAGCCTCATTTTAGATGTAAAAGAATCGAGAGTATAACCTCGTTTATAATCAAATCCATGACTTGTTTTCTTGATCTATGATTTATATATATATATATATTTCACCGGTCCTTAATATAAGACCTAATATAAGAGTTAATATTGGCCATAAATATAAGACATATTTTTTATATTTATCTATTTTTTCCTAAATTCTCCTATAAATACTCTCTCAACAATAATCATATAAGAGAGATAAGAAAATTAAAGAATATGGTTAAGGTATTTTAGAAAAAATATTTTATATTAACTAATTTTTTTAATCTAATTAAATTAATTAAATAGATGAATATATATAAATATTTTTCACGTATATATCTCACATCTATCAGTCAACGCAAGGCAACGTGCATTTGTTTCAAGAGAGAAGTCAATTCTATTCTATGTACAAAAATGAAGATAAGTTAATTACTATTCTAAACCAAACAGCTTCCTACAAATTTTATAGATTGTAGATATAGATATAGATATATAGATACATATTTATACATATGTATGGAAATATATCGTTATAATTTTTATATTTAAAATAAACATTAAGTGCAACAATTAGTGTGAGAAATTATTATTATTAGACAAATTATAGATATTTAGGAGATAATGTGTTTAATAATGCTTTTGTGAAGTAAATCGTTTCATGATGCCACGAAATCAACTGATTGTTTGTCCTCATTTGTAAGTGGAATATAAGTAGGCCAAATATGCCTTCCTTTTTTATGAAAAGAAACGGATAGATTTTCTCTTAATTCTCTTGCACCATTTTCACCCTGGTTAAATTCCATTAGATCCCATTGAAATTGTGTTAGTTAATATAATTAATATATATACATGAGTGGTTTGTGGGAGAAATTATGCACTCTTTCCACTAAGGCCCCATTAATAAAGGCAAAATGATACCGCAAAAAAAACTATGCTAAACATATTTTTAGTCAATTTTCAATTTTTTTTCTATTGTATGTTATTGTTTTTCTTTTCATGAAATATGAGTAATATCAAATATAACTCCAATCCTAAAAGTAGACCTAGTTTTGGAGTTGATTTTGATTATAAATATAATATCACAATCTCTTTATCTCCTATATATATATTATTTTCCTTCAAATTATCTCTATTGATAATTCCTCAAGTAAAAAAATTATACAAAAATATTTTATAGAGATCATATTATATTTATTATAATTAATTTAATTAATTTTTTAAATTTATTTAAATTGGTTAAATAGTTTTTAAAAAAAATAATGTAAAGCTAAATTAAACCCCAAATAGAGGGAGTCTATCTCTTTCACTGTAGGCTTTCTTTTCAGTAGATTTGAGCTAGAGAGTTTATTTAAGTTGCAATACACACGCACATGCATACACGACCTATAACGGCTAATGGTCTTAAATATTGTGTTTTAAATAACAGAGAACCAAATAGTAATCCACAAAAAAACAGTATCTAAGACTAGTCTAAATGGATATATAAATTAAATACATGAGAACAATAAGGAAATATTAATGTTTCGTAATTTGAATATTCAAAACAATCAATGAAATATGAGAGTGACACTGATAATTAATGAACAGCATTGCACAAGTATCAATCAAGGTATACGTAGCCCTAGCTAGTTCCTAATTTCAAAATTTTTTATCTTCTCAAGGAATATGTGGTAAATTAAGTCTCTTTCTTAATAAACAATTAAAGCAAATTAAAGTAACTTGTAGACAGACACCATGATATGCATGTGTTTAATAATACTGTAACATATATCAATCACAAGAAAATTTACAAGAAACTTAACTTTCATGAAGTACAGTGATAGATTGTGTACGTGTGTGTGTAGAGAGGAGGTCGGCACATTATATTCAAAGAACAAAATTAGAGGAGATAAATATTCCAAGAAAGTATGAATATTGGATATTAATGGCAAATATAAGGTGACGTGGAACTAGTGAGATATATATATATATACACACACAGTGATAATGAACACCAATAACACACTTATCTACTATCAGAGCATCCTGTCACGTGGCCATTACTCTCTCCCCATAAAACCGGTTGTACAGGGTGTGCAGCGCCACACTTATATAGCCAGGACCCACCCCTCACCTATCCGATGTGGGACTTCTGAGTCGTCACACTCTCCCCCACCCAATCCTGTGACGCCCTCGTCACAGTGGGGCCCCCTGCCTACCCCGCACCCCGAGGGCGCTTGGCGAGACATCGGAGTCGGAGTCCGGGTCGGCTCTGATACCACTTGTCACGTGGCCATTACCCTCTCCCCATAAAACCGGTTGTACAGAGTGTGCAGCGCCACACTTATATAGCCAGGACCCACCCCTCACCTATCCGATGTGGGACTTCTGAGTCGTCACAATCCGTAGCCCTGATTCCCTAATTTCAAATTAGGCATTTCTCATGGAACATGTGGGTATTACTGTATAAGTCTCTTTTCTAAGAAGCTTGTTGATACCATGGAGATAATTATGGGTATGTTTTGGCATCTCGTTTGCTAGGTTAAAACTGACTTTTTTAACCGAAAAAAATCAATTTTAAGTCCAAAATGATGTTTAGCTTGCTTTGGAGACAAATGCTGTTTTTTTTTTTAAATTACTTTCAAGTTGAAGTAATTTTTTTTAATTGTTTTTATATTTAAACTTCTTAAAACTGACTTTTAATATATTAATTAAGTAAATTTTTACAAACTAATTCTTTAATAAAAGCCTATATAAACACAAATCAAATTACGCTAATTAACTTTTAACCTAATTTTAATTTGTAAAAATTAGTTAGAATAAATGTTATTTTAACAAATGGTAATAAAAAAAGCTCAATATTATTCAAAGAACCATATTAGTATATATATACATACATATATATATTTATATATATCTTCATAAAGTACTTTATAGAAGCTATAACTATTCCAAGAAGGTATAAATAATGGTGGTTCTGTCATCTTGTCCATTTATATATTGTATAGTCAAATATAATGTGACATATAATGGACCCTTCAGAGGGTTTGATTATAATGAAGTTGCAAGTGTAGTCAATTTTTGTTGAAACTTTATTATTAACCGTTAAAATCGCCATGGCCGGGAACACTCACACAACTTTGTTGACATATCCCGATATATACGTAACAAGAAGCCACATTTAGCCACTATCCCAAAAATCCACTTCTCTATATAAATAGGACATGTCTTGAAACTCGCACTATAGTTAACAATAAGGGGAATCATAATGAGATTCCAAGAAATAGATCCAATGGCGGAACTAGAAATTGGAGGGGTAAACTAAAATCTAATATCTACTTAACTAATTTGAGTAGATTTAATAAATTAGTTAAGTTAGTTAATTGTAATGAGTATAGGTTAGTTTCTTTAAAATACCCCTTTAATCATATACATTTGAATTATCATTTATAGAAACACCCTTAATATTGTAATCATATAGGATACTTTGAGAAAAAATTATAATTTTAGGAGACAAAGTAGATTGAAATATTTAGGAACTCTTTATCTAACTCTTATATTTAAAGTCAGAGGGGGTATAATATTATAAATATAATAGTTTAAGTATGTAAATGAGTATAAGAAAATTATGGCCGACAAGAGGAGAGTCTGCCCCTTGCCCCTCCCCTTGTTCTACCACTAAAGAGACATAATCACTAAATAGTTCTAAATAGTATAAATTTATTATCAATTTCTACACTAAAATTTGTCATTGTTAGTTTATCTGTCATTAAGACTTTTGGGTAATTATTTCTTTATTTAATTCCACATGGTAATTCAAATGGAAGGACCACATAGGGACAATTCTTTTCAAATGGAAGGAGTAGCAAGTTCTCCCTACAATCCCTTTTTAAACATCCATTAACTACTGTATGAAGATTAAAAAATTTAGTTAAAATTTAAAAAATTACCCTCAATTAAGTTCATTAGTTAGAGCATGAAGTTTAGTTAATTAGTTAATAGTTTATTTAATCAGTTAGGTAATATCAAAATAAAGGACATTTAGAAAAAAAATTAATAATTTAGACATACTCCCTAATCCCTATTTTCAAATTTTAGCCTGAAAATCTTTTTATCAAATTAATATAATAATAAGTAACCTATTTTCTAACAGCTTGCCCCGGTGTTCGGAACTAAAGCAGATGGAAGGAAAGCTACTAAAATCAAAATTTACAGACAAACTACTTAAAACACAAGAAAACCTACATATTTACCAAACATGATTAGAAATAAGAATAAAATTAAAGCAAAATATGTGAAGTTCATACTTAAATTTTGTCGTTATTTGTGTGATGATTGAAGTTTGGAATTTGAAGGAGTGAAATGCAGTAGAGGGCCATATTTTGGATTGAGAATGGGCATGATGTGTAGTGCATAGTTTCTTGCACTCAATGAATTGGTATTGCCTTAACTAGGCTTTTTCGACGTTGTTTTGAAGTAAGAAACTAAGAACCAATGAAATAAGAGGTCATCTATATGGAAGACTTAATAATAATAATAAATAATAATAATAATAAAAAAGAAGAAGAAGATAAGAGGTGGAATAATAAGACAAAAATGGCTCAGTTGTGTCACTTCATGCGGCTTTTGTGGCCATTTACTAATTTCTTATCCTTTTATTGTTTTATATCTTATCTACAGTCATCAACCATTATCCTCTTCAGTCTTCACCACTACCAATATATATTGTTTCTCTTGTTCTTTAATTAGATGAGCTACAACTGAAAAGGAAATGTTAACAAATAAAAGCTAATTGGGTCCTAGAAAGGAAAATATATAGAAGGAAGTCAACAAATTTTATATGGCAAATATTTTTCTTTTTCACCAATGTGTTGGGTTCTAACGGAACAAGCTACTCTTTAATAACATAATGAATTAAATTTAAAATTTTTATTAAGAGATATATCTATATTTAGTATTTAACGGTATTTTAAATAATATTTCTTATAGTAGCAGGAGAATAAAAGGGATTATAAAAAAATATTTTTCTTTTCCTTTAGATCAACATATATATATCAACACATCAATATATATATATATATATATAGTTTACGGTAAGTGACATTGTTAATGAATCATCACTGCTACACATATATTAAGCCTACGTATAAACCCATATTAATTAAAATCCGTGAGTTAAAAACTGACTGACAAAAGTGACCCTACTCTATTGATATATATGCCTTCTATATCAATATTTCAGTGAAATATAATTTCTTAAGACGCTTCCATAGTTATTGGAACAAAATAAAGTCACTTTCAAAATTAATATAGACACATTATCAGCTGTGGATACCATGATCTATATAAAGAAAATTAATATACACACATGCATAACTAAAGCAAACAAAAATTAATTTTTTCCAGTCATAATTTCTGGATTCTGTGTTGAATTTCAATATTATTAAGCTCTTTAAATTTGAACATTCTTGATAAGAATGGAAACAAGATAATCCAAATGGATTTCGTTTTCATCTTAAAAAAATGATCATGATATGGTTATCATTTATCTGGATCATCCAGTTTAAAATTAATTTTTATATTTAATTTAAAATGTAATTTTTATTTCTATATTATTAATTTTAATAAATATAAAATCTAAGATAAATATTAGTTTTTAATTATCCTTTTTAATAAAAAATTGAATTTCTCATTCAAAAATAAAATAAAATAAAATTTCATAACTTTAAACTATAACCATCCAAATATTTCAAATTATATCAACGACAAGCAAGTGGTGCTCCATGAAGTACGGACCCAATAGATGATCAATGCATATGTTATCCAGAAGGCTTTTAATATATTCAGCACTAGCAATACAATAATCAATAATCAATGGTAATTATAAATTTCATGTATTTGTTTCTATGTTAAAAAAATCATGTATTATGGAGTCATTTAAAAAGGAATAAATAAGACTAAGAAAAATACTAAATCAAATTATTGAACGAAATATTCTGACTAACAATATATTTAAAAATTTAGTTGTTAATAGAGTACAATAAAATTGTACCATATATATAGATGATCCTACGTAATAGGATAGAATTTCTTATTATTGTTGTACTTAACAATCTTAAACATTAATTAGAAACAATGCAATATTGAGTATTCGCCTCATTATATGATAAGGGGGAGATATGTAATTTATTTTTTACTTTGTTACTACTAGTACAAGGTTTTCCGATTTAAATATAGCAAATCTAGTTTTCAACAATAACATGATAAGTCTAAGGTTTCCATTACTCAACATGACATTAATTTCTTCTAGAAATTTGCCGACTTTATTATTTTATTTTTTTAAAAAGTTATTTTCAGTGAAAACAATAAGTATTGGGGAAAGAAATTTGCAAGGAAAGAACGAGAGAAAAAATAAAGTTATAACTTTAAAAAATAAAATAATATATTCATTCATAATAATGAGTACTATCATATATATATATATATATATATATATATATATATATATAGTTTCGTCCCAGACAGCCGGCCACACAAGTTCAATACGTACACATTTTTTTGGTTATAATTTTTTTAAAAAAGGATTAGGCTCACCCAAAATTTAAAGACAGGGCGAAATCTCTTTTTCGCGATATCAATACCAGGCAAGATGAGCTATCTATTACCTTCAGATATAAATCTAAGCACTCAGAAATTAGGATAACTCCCTAAATATCGCGATTAGAACCACAACAAAATAATACTATCTAAAGATCGAACATACTCTAAATAGTCAATACATACACATTTAAATACTTTCCTAGTGATCGATACTCAGTTGGCTAGGAGGTTTTTGTTTCAGTCGTTTTGGTTATGAATTTGCTTTCTTTTTGTGTGCGTTGTATCTCTCAGTTGTTTTGTTTCAATAGTTTTTGTTCTATGTAAACTCTGCTTAAATAACGATAATACATTCTCTTTTGGTGCCAAGAAAAAAAAATCCCCTGTTCTGTTATTATAGGTTTAATTAAGGTGAACTGATTATTACCGGTACATTACATCATCATTACGATGATATTAATTTCACATGCCACCTCTCTCTTACAACCTATTAGATCAATTAATGACATTCAATTTTTTCAATCATTGTCAGCGCACCTTTTAATTTATGACCCTTAAACTAACTAGAACGTGACACATAAATGTAGTTTCAGAGAAAAACCAAATCCATATAATCTTCAACGGATTCTTACAATTTTGGTAATAAAGCAATCAAAGCCATGATTCATCCCAGTCTATTATGTACTCACTCGCACTCTTTATTATTAAATTCAATCACCAAATTATTATTTCGAGGATTATTGCCATAATATTCATATCAAGGAGATTGTTTTTTTGTATGCGATTATATATATTTCGGATAATCCATTATACCAAAATATTTTAATTAAGTAACGGATGTTATTTAGGTTTACGTACATTTGAGCCTTGTTTTAATTTTACTCAAGTTTTAATATGCTCACTTGAATTTAAAATTAGATTATCTCGTTCTTTTATGCTTGAAAAAAATCTATAAAAATACCATTTAAATTTTAAAATCTTAAAATTAATTATTTCCTACACTTTAATAGCTATTTTTAAGTATTTTTAACTTTTTTTATTAGCACATATATCCACTTCTTGAAAAGAACCATATATATAGGGCCTATTTGGATAGAATTTTAAAAAAAGGCTTATGAAAAAAAAGGATTTATAGACAGCTTATGGAAAAGAGCTTTTAGAGAAGAGTTTATAGAAAAAAAAAGTGATTATGAATAAATAAGTGTTTGGATAGTTATTTTTAAAATGACTTTTTATATTGGTAAATTACCAAAAAGAGTATGATTTGATTAAAAATAAGAGAGATGAGAGAGGTAGAGAAAAGAAAAAAGAGAAGAGAGAGAGTGTAAGAAAAAGTAGGAGAGAGGGTGTAAGAAAAAGTAGGAGAGGGGAGAGGGGGTATAAGAAAAAGTATGGGTAAGATAGTAATTAGATAATCCATAAACTCTTTTACTATTCCAAAAGCTAGTTTCAATAGCTTATTCAAAACCATAGTTTTAAACCATGGTTTTGTCTAAAAGCACTTATGGACAAATATGACTGTTTGTTTTAAAATTTCTACAAACTAAGGTTTGGGCTATAAGTCCTTTTCAAACTATAGTTTGAGAGCAAATCAAATATGCCCATATATATATATATATATATATATATATATTTTAAGGTACATCTAAGACCTATATAGATTCACTGATAAGTTTCTATATGGGCTTAAATGTGTTCATCTGTTTCCTTTTATTCCCATGTTTATCATATGAGCGTATATGTTCAGGCCAATAAGAAAACACATGAAAAGAATTTCAAGATAATGTAGGAAATAAGTTTTTTTCATTCCTTCGATCATAAATATAAAAATTAAATAATTAATTTATAAATATTAAAAAATTATTTAAATTAATTATTTATAATAAATATATATTAATTTTCTTAAAATACCTTTTTAACCATTATCCCCTTTGATGCAAGCCCCCTTCTAATATATGTAATCTATAGGAATAGTTTAAGAAAAAATTAAAATTTTAAGAAACAGTGAATTAAAGTTCTATATTTAAAATTAAAATAAATCACCACTTAACTAGTTCTTACATTTAGGGTGGGAGGAATATTATTGCTTTTTTTTTATATATTGGAGAGGGCAAAAGCACAAACTAAAAAAATTTAAGCTACTGAGAAATTTATTCATATACACTCTGAAGCCACTAATTGGCATATCTTTTTTTTTTTTGTTATAAAAAAGTTTAGGTGGGGTCAGCACCAGTCCCCCTCCAAGGCCAAGGCACAGCCCTAAAGCTTGGAGAGCACTTACAAAGAATTTACGAGATCACCTGCCAAAAGAGTCCTCACGACAATAGTGGGAATCAAACTTACGTCCTTATATAATACGAACCCATTTTTTACCATCTATACCAACTTTCATTGACACTAATTGGCACATCTATTTTTTTTTTGCCCACCCGGTTTATCAGAGCTTCGCCCCCACTATATCCGGATCCGACCCGCGTTGTGCACCTGGCTATAGCGGGTGAGTCTCCTAACGAAAATTTTCTACATATACCAAGGCTCGAACTCAAGACCTTGTTTAAACAATACCGAACTACTTACCACTCGGATTAACCCCCATTGGTATTAGCACATCTGTTAATTCTAGTTTCAACTTCTTCCCAAAATTGTTTTTCTTGAGCCTTTTACTTTTTGGGCTTTTGACCTCTTTTTGCAGGCCTTTCCAAGTTTAGGCCCAATATCTATGGGCCGGTCAATTCTCAATTTTGATTGGTCCTCCAAGTTTCCTCAATCAACTTCTGCAAGCAAGTTGTAACAAAAAAAAAAAAAAAACTTCTGCAAGCAAGCTTCTAGTTAGTTTTTACTTTAAGGTTTCCAATGTGCTTGCTTTAATTTATAGTTCATTTACTGTAAAAAAACATATTTATTTATAAATCTTGAATACATCAAAGCACATATCAAGATGAGTTTATACCCAAAATAGGATTACATTACATCAGTGGTTTAAGATACAAATTAACAGATGGAAGACCCTTCCAGAACTTGAAGTTCAAAATTACAAGCAAGAACTCTCATACAACAAATGAAACATTCATCATAAACAAAACTGGAACACAGCAATTGGATTAGTTTTCATTATGCTGATCCAAATTCAGAAAACCATTTCTCATGGCGCTCAATGTCAGCCTGTGAAACACTTCGTTGGACCTTCGCCAAAGCTTCTTCAAAATCGCACATGGCAACAGGGTCCTTTGAAATCTCATCCTTGGGCATGTTCTTTATCTCATCCCGCGTCTTTCCCGCTATCTTACGCCTCATACCATTCAAGGAAGCATCGCGGCAGACATTCGTCAGATCATCCCCACTATATCCCTCTGTCCGGCGAGCCACATCATCTATATTTACATCAGGAGCCACCTGATGAAATAAAATGACAAGTACCATTAGACTTTATTATAATGCAGGTTCTAGGGTTAGTATGTTTGTTGTCTTCTCCATAAGCTATTTTAACTGTCAGTTTAACGACCAATATACACCACAGGTGAAGAACATATCCACAAGCCAAAACATGATTGTCCACTACAAGTCTATAATGTTTGATCTAATAGGTAAAACTATAATTCAAGACACAAGACTTGAGTTTCCTTCGACCAAAGAAACATTATGCATAGCAGAAATTAATTAAAGCTTTCGCAGCACAACAAGTACATGAAAATGTGGGTCAAATTCTATATAGCCTGGAAAATAGTATATAACCCCTTGAGGTACCTCTACGGTCTTCAAATTAATATGGATCAGCTCTTTACGGCTCTCGAAATTAGGAAGAGGAATGTAAATACGTTTTTCCAGCCTTCTCCTGCATCACATTGACATCAAATTGGTTTAAGCTAGACTTAGCTGACGCATCCCAATGATGAAATCTCAGATGCTTAGACATGTTATATCACTGATAAGTGAAAATGTGAATAAAAGAAAATGTTAAAGACCTTAGTGCCTCATCTATGTCCCAAGGGAAGTTGGTGGCTGCTAAAACCATTACTATTTTCCTGCTACCATCTTCATTCGTGGAACTATTGCTTACACCATCAACCTGAACTAGAAGTTCTGATTTCACCCTTCTCGATGATTCATGTTCCCCAGATGCCCTGAAAATGTGAAATCATGTCACTTAAAATTCAGCTAAGTCCAAGAATTAGGAGAAGAATTCAATGGATTAGTTATCCATCACACAGTTATGGGTGAGGCCAAGGAGCAATCAGGGTTAAGCATCTTTGTGAATCAGATACAAATGAAAAATAACAAGTTTGGAAAATATATATCGATGAATTGAACTCTTATATGCACGCAATGGAAGTCTAAAAGAACAAGAAATACTGACCCCCTAGCATTACACAAGGAATCAATCTCATCAATGAAAATTGTGCTTGGAGCATGTGCTCTTGCAAGATCAAACAAACATCGCACCATACGCTCACTCTCTCCACGCCACTTTGATGCTAAAGTAGCAGAAGAAACATTGAAGAACGTGGTACCACATTCAGTAGCAACTGCTTTGGCTAACAGTGTCTTCCCAGTTCCTGGAGGACCAAACATGAGAACACCTTTCCATGGTCTTCTAATCCCCTGCAAGCACAGACATGATAAACTTCACAAGACTAATAATCCCTATCTATACAGAGATAAATAGCTTCGTGTGGATGAAATAAAAGCTTGCTCGATAAATGGGACATATAACAACATGGAGATTCATTATACAAATTTCACATCTTATGAGCTTGATCATAAACTCAGAAACGAGCATGAGACGCAAGGATACAAAAGGTTGGATTTAAGCATAGTTTACCAGATGCCAAACTAGGGTCTAAATCTAAATAATCCATTGGAACTGGATCTGAGCAAGTTTGATGAGGAAGAAAAAATTCATAAATTGCGATTACCTGGAAATATTCAGGCATCCACAAGGGAAGCACAACAGCTTCTTCTAGAAGCCTTTTGGCTTCAGTCAGCCCTGCCACGTCATCCCATCTCACTCCAGGAGAGCTTTCTAATACATCCCTTTCAAGCATTGCAGCCAAGTCAGGATCAGGACCCTCATATTGTACTTTCTTTGACTTACCATCTTCAGCATCTCCATTCTATACATTAGATACAAAATCGTGACAACACAGCAGCCAGCCAAAAACAGGGTCGGGGAGTCAAATATTTCTAAAAGCAGCAAAACAGGGAAATTTTCGGTTTTGTGACGGTAGATGCTATCCAATAGGTGGCAAACTAGACACCAATCTCCCATCAACTCCAAAAGTCTACATATTAAAATTGAAGAACATAAAAGAAAATAACTTTATCTATAGATCCCAGAGATTTCATACACATATATTCATAATCAAAAACCCAACTTCAAGACATATTAACCTCAATAAAAATTACCAAGACTCTAAGAGACAACTAACTACGGACTAAGCCGTTCCTCTGGGTCAACATTTCTTATATGAGACATTGATGAAAACCAACCCCTCCAATGATACACTCATCACAACGACCCACAATTATTTCAAAATAGAAATGATAAACAAAGATAAAGTGCCACCAGATTATCCTAAGATGTTATAACTCACAACTGAATCTCCCTTGCTCGACTTTCCAGAAGCCGAACCGGCGCCTTTCTTTGCAGAAGTTGACGCCCTGGCTCCTGAGTTAACCTTACTTGAACCACCAGCTTTTGTACTACGGCTAGTTGTACTTGTTCTTGTAGTAGCACCTCGAGCCCAAGCCCCATCTTGTGATGACTTCCTAGCAGCCATTGGACCAGACCTTGTGGGTCTTCTACTTGGGGCATCTCTATTAGGTGGCCTCCATACATCAGGATCATCCAAAGGTGCACTTGATGAAGTAGGATACTCATCTAATGGTTGAAACACAAATGATGATGATGATTTAGCTGATATGGGGGGCGAAGAAGGACGTCTGCCACTACCACTAGGTGTTTCTTTGAATGCTTTTCTCTCTGCCTCCAGTTGCTTCACTACTTCCGTTTCTTCAGAAAGAGCTTTCTTTACATTCATCCATTTTGTACGCAGTAAAGGGTCGTCCACAGTGTTCAAGTGTCTGTAATAACATCATACCAAATGTTGAAACCCTATAAAGTGGATCACATTACGAGCTAGAAACACTAAAATATTAGAAAAAAACAAAACCCTAGAAAAATTACAGGCTGAAGAGAGAAAGAAAGGAAAATATACTTGTTGATCTGGGCAATTGCACCGTCGAAGAAGATGATGGAGGTGTCATAGAGGCCTTCAAGAGCGTATTCCCTCGCCAATTTGAGGTGATCTTGCAAGCCCGCCAACGAATTGCTACTCATTTCCTCTCAAAAAAATCTCTGGGGATTCCAAAAAGATACAATATTCAGAGCTTAGAGAAAATGTGTGTTCATGACAGGAGACGCAGCAATTGAAAGCACCCGCTTTCTCTTCTGTCTATTGACAATCTCTTGGCTTTGAAGCAGCTGTGACGAGTTGAGTGGGAGACTCGAACTCTTAGACTGGGAAAGAAAATGACAAAAAAGTCCCTCACGCTTTCGGGTATTGACGGATAACGAGTTTTTGACTTTTGACTTCGAGTGGTGGCTAGAGCCGTTGGCATAATGTCTCCTTTTCATAAACATAACTACAAGTAATCAAGCATGTTTCTCTTTCATGAGCTTTCTTTAAATTAAAATGAAGACTTCCATAAGTGAGGTGAAAGCCGTCCTTCATGAAACAAGTATCTTTCTCTTTCATGAGCTTTTTTAGTCTTCATGTAACATAAAAATTAAATTAAATTTAATTAGTGAATTTGATATGGAAGTCATCCTGTGCAGTGCAACTATTTTTCGTTATTAATCCTTTCATTTCCCTTATCATTTTAATTATTTGTTAGCCTTATGATTGTAATTATATTTTAATTATAATTCTGATTTTAACAATAACAAAATTATGATAATTATTTCCATATATGGTGGTATGACTATTTTATGGAAATTATGTTTGGGTTAAAATGCAATTTTGTTTTGAAAATTTTTAGAGTGATATTCTTTTTAAAAAAAAAACTTTCAGATAACTTGTACTCCTGAATATAAACTTTTATGATAAAATTATATTTTAATCTATTATATTTTATCACATGGAATTAAGTTTCATAATTTGATGCAATATTTGTTTGAATGGAAGAAATAAGTTGAATCTTCACAATCATGAAAAGCAGTAAGAGACTCTTTATTTGAAAAATTACGAGGTTGTGAGTATTTGTTGTTTGATTAGACAGAATGTGAATTACATTCTTACCATATATTTTTAGAATAATTTGTTTAAGGTCAAGATCCCACGTAAACTTGAGCCCTTTATAGACGCCCTACAATTCTACCTCAATCACACTATAAGATTCTAGTTTACTCTTAAATTCAACAATCTAATTGCCTAAATTATCTCTAATAGCTCTACTATACCCTGCCATACTATTGATTACTGTAACAGCTCCATCAACATTCAATTTGAGCTATATATTTTCTTTTTGAGCCATATTTAAAAGTTAACGTGATGGCCTAGAATGGATGGAGCCCAGTTCTAACGAAAACCAAAATAAAAATCCCTAGAATATATAAAGCCCATTCTCGATATTTTTTTTTTTTGCCCACCCGGTTCACCGGAGTTTTACCCCGACTACATCCGGATCCGACCCGCGTCGCGCACCTGGCTATGGTGGGTGAGTCTCCCAACGGAAATTTTCTGCGTACGCCAAGGCTCAAACTCGAGACTTCGCTTAAGCGATATCGAGCCGCTTACCACTCCGACCAACCACTCGGACAAAAACCCCAATAAAATAGGCCCAGAAGTTAAAGCCAATCCTGAATAAATAAAAACAATTATAAAAAGGCCGATAAAGCATGAAGCCTAGTACGGACAAAAACATTAAAACACGCACAGACCGGATGAAGCCCAATTGGACATAACCCGAATAACAGGGGCATTTAGTAAAGCCCATTTCATTAAAATAAAAACCTTAATCAAAAGGCCGAGAATGATGAAACCCAGTTCCAAAAATAGAAGTTAAAACGGACCAGAAAATAAGGCCCTTTTTTATAATAAAACCCGTAATAAAAAAGCCGAGAATTCATGAAGCCCAGGTCTGACAAAAACCCAAATAAAAAAGGCCCAGAATAAAAACACCAAATTAAAAAGGCAAGAATTTATGAAGCCCATTTTGGAGAAAAACCCAAATAAAAAGGGTCATGATGAAGCCCAGTTCTTATGAAACCCAAATAAAAATGCTTAAACTATATGAAACCCATTTCGGTTAATAAAACCCATAATTAAAAGGCCCAGAATGGTAAAGCCAAGTTCATACAAAAACCCTAGCTGAAATGGCCATAAAGCCCATTTCGGATATATAAAAACGATAATAAAATGGCCGAAAATTCATGAAACCCAATTAAAAAAGGCCGAGAATAGATGAAGCGCAGTTCGCACCAAACCCAATATAAAGGCCCACCCCATTTCGGATGAAAGCAGTAGTAAAAAAAGCCTAGAATGAGACTTAGATGACGAATGAATTGGGCTAGGATCCAGTTCCTCCACCACCGCAAACCCCAGTTAGGCATCGAATTGAATTGATGATTTCTCACCTGGCATAGACTAACGGTAGATTTACAAGTCCCTTTAAATGGTTCTTCTTTCAATTTACGTTTTCTCAGATTGGATCGGTTCTAACGGAGGACTTTTTTCAACAGGCAATTGTTAAATTTTTTGAATGCTGAACCCAAGTCAAAAAGGCCCATAAAATAAAACCGATTTTGGATAAATATAATTAATTATAAATGGCCCATAATGCATAAAGCCGAGGTAGGACAGCAAATAAAAAGGCATATAATGAATAAAGCCCATTTAGACCAAACCCAAATAAAAAATATAGCCCATTTCGGATAAATAAAACCACAATTAGAAGGCCCACTTCGAAGAAACCCATTTTGACAACCCTAATATAAGCCCAGAATATAAAGCCCATTACAAAAATGCCATAACACATGAAGCCCAGTTCGGGTAAATCCCAAATCACAAAGGCCTAGAATGAATGAAAGCCCATTTGGATTGGATGAGGACACTTTTTTTTTTATAAGAAAATTTTTGAAAAAAAGTTGAGCTCACCCATGATATAAGGGTAGGGCGAAGTCTCCATTTCTCCTAAGCGATACCAATGTCAGGTAGGCCGAGTTGTCTATTACCTTTAGGCGTAAACCTACACATCTAAGAGTTAGGATGTCTCCCCAAACACTGCGACTGAAACTACTATAAAGTGGTATTCTCTATTGATCAAACACGCTCTAAATAGTTACATGTCTCAATCTTTTGCTAGCTGAACCCATAAACGATAAATAAGTATGCTTTTATATTAAGGACAGGAGGATGAGTACATTTTTATGATCTGTAACTTACGAAACAAGAGGAGATATTGGCCGAAAACCCAAAAACACCAAATAGGAAATTAAGTACATGACGTAATTATTGCAACAAGAATAAGAGATCAGATCCTTCTATAAATTTAAATTCCTTGAATTCATAATTGCAAGATGAAATAATCCCTTACATAATTCACCAGATGAACATATTTAATTATTAATAATTAAGAACATATACATACACATAGAGAGAGAGAGAGAGGGCGCATTTCAGCAGCAGCAAAGTGCAAATAAACTGCATGCATATATCAATAAAAATTAAACTTGCTGATGAGATTTCTTAAACTACGAATATAAACACAGGGAGAGAGGGAGAATTAAGAGAGTAGTTAAAATCAACGTAGCATAATTATTATACAGTAAAGAGCAGAGACCAAGAATAGAGACAGCGTTTTCTTCACGACGCCTTTGAACGTGACTCTAATGTGGGTGCACGTAGTCCAAGTTTGAGAGAATTTTAAGATTTTCGAATAGACGCGCTTTTGTGAGAATAAAAAATCATTTAGGCCATATGTTTGCAATTGCGTTGAAGAGCTTATCAAAAGGACGTTAGAAAGAGTTAAAGAGACCATCGAAGCTAAAAATGTTGTTTGGGACAGCTCATGGAATGACTTTTTTCCCAAAAATCAAATTATAATTTTTTTCCTGATTTTTAACTTTTGGTTTTTGACTTGTTATTAGATTTAAACTTTCTTAAAAAATCTATCCAAACATAAATCTTAAATTAATTTTTACCCTAATTTCAATTTTTAAAAATCAAGATAAAAGTCACTTTTATAAATATTAATTCAAAATCTAAACCAGCCTTTAGTCATGCAATGCATGTGACACGTTAATCCAAACTTCAATTTTCATTTTTGAAGTTGATGTTAATATTAATTAAAGTAATAAATAGCAAGAATATTTATTATTCAATACATAACTCAGTTAGATCTATGTATCTGTATCAATATTTATTTTTTTCTTTTTCTTGACTTTTTCATTTTAATCAACTAGTCTATTCCACTATCTTGTAGAACGTTGCATAAGATTTATGACAGATCTCTGTAATATATTATCATAACAGGCTTACGGGCAAAAGAGTATAATGTTTGAAGTGGGCCACTTGAAAGCCCATGGTTATTGGTGACTACTGAGTAACTAGAGAAAGCTCTCATGATATGATTTTTCCACCTACGTTGCATCAATGATATAATAAAAAAAAGTTAATTCCTCATATAAATTAATATTTAAATTTTTATTAGAAGATAGAAATATATATAATATTTGATAATGCCTCGAATAAGATTATTTTCAATAGGAGGATACATATACTTTAAAAAAATAATGTTAAACACATTGCTACCTTAGCCTTAATATGATGTAAAAACTATGTTTGTGGATGATCGGACTGTAAGCATTTATTAAGCCTAAAAATATGCTTTAATCTTAGTGAGCTCTTAAAACTCAACTCACTTAAATTTTTTTATGATAAAAAAACACATTGGAGGACAATGTAAGGGAGGGGAGATTTTAATGTATTCGAAAAATGAATAAGTAAGATCATAAAATTTTAATAAAGCAATATAAATGTAAAAAAAATTGATTAAAAACTTTTAATCCACTAGTACAAAAGAAACTTTCTAAAGCTCCATTTTTAAACTGGTTCTTGCGAAAATAATTTAAAAAAAATGAACGGTAGCTTTTTGTAAATAAGGGTAAAATATGTATACCTGATGTACACATGACCGGTATAAAAGAAATGAGCGGTGATATTTTTCTAAATAAAGAAAAAATATTTACACCTGATGTACACATGACCGGTGTAAAAGAAATGAGCGGTTGTATTTTTATAAATAAGGGTAAAATATTTACACATGACTGGTGTAAAAGAAATTAACGGTGACATTTTTATAAATAAAAATAAAATATTTACACCTGATATACACATGACCAGTGTGAAAGAAATGAGCGATGCCATTTTTATAAATAACGGTAAAATATTTACACCTGATGTACACATGACCTATGTAAAAGAAATGAGCAGTGGTATTTTTGTAAATAAGGGTAAAATATTTGCACTTGATGTACACATGACCAGTGTAAAAGAAATTAGCGATGGTATTTTTTGCGCTTCCCTATCTTCACAAATCACATCGTCATCTTTGGAGAAAACCAAACAATAGAGAACACATGGTGACATGAAGCTCCACCTTTATAACACACCGTCTAAAGCTCGCCGAAGAAGAAGACCTAGATATACGATGACCCATACATGTGCTTTTCATTCTCTATTGTTAAAGTCTATCGTTCTCGCCTTTAAAACTCACTAAAGAAGAAGACCCAGATCTGCAATGGTAAGTGTCTATTTTTTTGTTTATCTCTTTTTGGGTTTTGTTTAAATATATTTCTGTTCACTTTTGACTATGCAAGTTAGAGGAAATTTGACGGCGTTTCTGTGATGTCTTCAATTTGGTGACAACATTTCTAGGTTTTAGTTTCTGTGTATATATTTGTATTTTTGTTTCATTCATTTCTGGGTTCTGTTTAAATATATTCTGTTTGCTTTTGAGCAGGAAACACAAAGAAATTGTGACGATATTTTTGTGATATCTTTAATTAGGTGACAACGTTTATGGTTTTTCGTTTCTGTGTATATTTCTTAGTTTTTGTTTCTTTCGTTTATAGGTTCTCTAGCTTTTACTTTCTTCCTCTTTTTGTTCTCCTTATTCGTATTTGTGAGGAAGAAGGAAATAATTTTGGTGCTTTAATGGGAAAACTGGTTTAGAAGCTTCTTTGATTTGAACCTAGAGTTTTTCGATTCTGAATTTTTTTACATTACTTTTTAAACCGGTTGTATAGAATAACAGGTTTAAAAAAGCCAATTTTTTACAGGTTTAGAAAGTCTATTTTATAGCAGTGGATTCAATTCTTATTTTTTAAAAGAAAATCAACTCATTAAAATCTTTTATCTATCCCCTTCCTCATAACTTCCAAATCTAAAGGTGACGTAGTGAACTAAGCGTAGACACCTCTCATCCTACGTGTCTCTCCCTCTGAACTCACCCTCAATCTATTCCTCTCCGCTCACACATATCATCGTTTCCTTCTTCCTCATAACAAAGCAAGCAGAGGAGAGATAGCTAGAGGAGAACGGATGAGCTTGGGACACCGTCAATCGACTAAGGTGAGCTCTCTAACTCCATTTTCATCTTTAGTTTCCTCTAATGTCCGATTTTGGGGGTTGGGTCACTATTAAAGTTAAGATTTTGAGTGATAAATTGTCGATTTAGTAAGGATAAGCAAGGATTCAAGTTTCCTAACTTGAAATAGAATCAAAACCGTTGGTCATTGGGGTTGCATGAGGATTTTGCTTTGGTATGTGTTTTTTTGTGTTTTCAACAGAATAAATTGGGATTTTGAAATAAAATTATTGAAGGATTGATAAACTCATATTTTTATATATTTATTTATATTATTTTGGTAGATTTTTATTATTATTTTAGTTTTTAATTATATTATTTGTGCATTATTTGAATTAGTGTATCTTATATTGAATTAGTACACAATAGGGATATAATTGTTATATTTTTATTATTTCTCCTAAATAATTATTTTTAGAACAAAAAGTATTATATTATTATAATTTCTATTTTAGAAATTTAAGAAAAACTAAAATTTATAAATAATAATAAATGACTATTAATTTAAAAATTATACTAGAAGACCTATTAACTAAATCTTGTTATTTGGTTCATTAGATTTTTTAATTCTTTCCCCAGCTTTTAAGCGTGAAGAAGGGAGAGCTTCAGGGGCGCGGAACTATTCACCATCACCTACGCCAACTCCATTCCTTCCACACCCATCATACCTCTGCCGCAACCCTCATCCACTCTCACCATCATTCTTTGCCGTCACCTTCAACCATCTTCATCTCCATCCCTCCGTCCATTCCGTAGCCTCACAACACCTCTGCCGTCACCCCCTCCATGCCAACTTCACTCCGTTCTATCATTCATCACAACTCCACCTCCAAGCCGTCGCACACCAGAGCCGTGAACACCGACTCCCATCAGAACACCTCTGACGCGAGAAACCTTCACGCCCTCCATTCACGCCAACGTCACATCATCATCATCATACCTCCATCTAACTTCCTCTCCCTCCGTTCCATCCTCCACCACGACTTTCTGTCACTGCAAGCACTACAACAGAAGCAAGAAGGGACGGAAACGCAGAGACAGCGACGGCTAACAATGGGTGTCCGTAAAAGTTTGGAGTTTGCATCGGTTTCCATGGCAGTCAGTGTCTAGTGCGTCTAAATCCCCTAATTTAATAACAAAAGGGATGAGCTTAGGATTTAAAAGGTAAATTTAAGTTACTCTAATTTTTTACTCATTAATTATATTATAATTTATAGGTCTTAGAATAATTTTATAATTATTAAGAAGCCTTATAATAATTTATTTATATTTATTAATATTATTGTGACTAAATTTTTTTTAGCATCTATCATTGTTCTTTAATTAACTTTATGTTCATTTACTTTGATCTAAGTCAGACTTTATAATGAGATTATTTTGAATATTTAGTAATTTTCTAAGGTAGTTTGGATTATTGGATCATATGTAACTTGTGAGCTCTAATTCTTTCTATTTTGAATATTTGGGTTATTTTTAAATATTAGTCTCTAATATCTTAGTCTTATTTATTATTCTGGTAGCAGTTAATAGATTGAGACTTTAAAAAATATTTTATGACAATTTGAGATAGTTCGGTTGTTAGATTAAAAGTTAATTATAATTATTGATTTATTATTTTTAACTCTAATATCTATTGAAGCTATGATTACTTACATTATTGAATTGGAGGATTGCTTTTATTATTGTTAATCACTTATATTATCATTCCATTCACTTTAAATCAATTAATTATTGAATTAAAAATATCAAAAAATATTTTATTCAAATTCATTTTAATTCTTGGCATTTCAAATCAAATCCCATTTTCTCGCTTAGGTTGCATTGCATTTAGTTACTTAGAAATTTAATTTCATATTTTAGCTCCTCAAAGAGAACGACTCAAGGTTGCACTATACACAATCCTTGGTTTAATTTTTAAAGTAACCTCAAGGCGACATCGGATATAAGGTTGTTGCAAGTGGAGCCATTACGGGGAGCCAAGAAATTGGTTCCTTAGTAACTAAGTGTCAGGTAATATTGACTTGGATTTATTCGTTGAGCCTTTTGTCTTAGTGTTTGTCTAGTTAGTATTGCATAATTTTTGTATTTTTATTAGGAAAAAAATAAATATTTAGGTTCGTTTTTTTTTGTTTATTTGGTTCTACCTTTTTCTTTTTTTTTGTTTGATTCATTTTGTTTTATTTTATTTTATTTAGTTTTTCTTTTATTTTGATATTTTTTATTTGGCAACTACCTCTAGTAAACACCAATCTGTTAGTAATTCTGAATTAGAAAAAATATCCAAGAAAGGTTTTAATAGCTAGTAATAATGGATATAATATGTTTAATGGGAATAATAGATATGGTGAGAACAATTTATGACATAATGATGAGGATAATAGAAGCATGAGGGAGATTTATAATTTTAATGTTAATTATGATCTTTATAACTTTTATACTGATGATATGAACTTTGAAATTAAATGAGCATTAAATTCTTCCTTATATTTTATGGCTTTACAGGTGATGATCTATACTGTAACATTTATAACCTAGGTTGGAGATATCACCCTAACTTTATATAGGGTAGGGATCAAGGCAACACTCAAGAAAAATTTTCACATCAAATGGTGTCTAATCAAGGGGCATCATCTTCTTTTTCTGAAGGTAATGGACTTGCTATGATCATGGAAGGCATTGCCGGGATTAATTCAGGATTAGACTAATGGGAGTCAGAAACTGAGGCTAAGTTTCATGCTATGGAGAATAAGATTGACTCATGTCTACAAACTGTGTTCTCTAAGTTAGAGCAAATAGAGACTAAGCATGAGAACTTGAATGCTCTTTTTACTCAAATCTACAACAACTTGAACAAACAGCAAGTAAAGAGTACTTGTTCTATACCATCCAACAAAGTGATAAATCATCAATCTTTGAATGCAATCACACTTAAAAGTGGTAAGGAAATTTGAGCTAAGAAAGTGCAATTCGAAGAAAATGAAGAGGATGAAGAACCAATTGATGAGGAAATAAAAGTTGAGTATCCTCTGGCCAACATTACTCAAGAAACTTTTTATGTTGAGAAAGAAGCCTCTATTTAATCTAAAAGCCTGCAAGAAAATAAGCTCTTGGAGCAATCTAAAAAACAACTAGTGATACAAAATGATGAAGAGGCCATAGCTATCATGAAGATACAAGTAGAGAAAGTATTACCTTTCGACTCCACATGTGATGAGGAGACTGATGTGCATGAACCTGACAGGTATGGCATGGTTGTGAAGCATGGTGATACTTTTACTTGTTTATCTCTCTCCCATTCTTCTCATTTCTATGCATGCAAGGGTTACGTATCATGTGTCTGTTTCTTAGATATAGATAACTAGCTTTCCTTTCCTCATGATTTTGATACATCATTTTGTTTCGATTATGATATTACTACTGTTTATGCACTTGCTAAGTTTGAGGAAGGTATTTTTGTTATATTACCAGGATCTAAGGAATCGCATGATAAAGTAAAGGCTACCACAATAATTGAGGAAGTCGCTCGAGAACCACAAAATGCCATAACAAAGCAAAGGAGGCATAATACCAAGTCCAAACTATCTCAAATCATGTCTACCATTTAAGAGGATGAAAATAAGGGTGATGATAAGGATAAAATATTATCATATGATTTACTAACTGATAAAGATTTAATCACTAATGATTACATTTCAATTCCTCATGTTGAAGTCAAGACTCTTACAGAAGGGAGTCTTATTGATTTTATAGGATGTGAGAAATACTTGAGTTCTTATATATCTTATAAAGTTCTGACATATGGTATCTTGATTACTAACCTTTCACGTTTAAAGGTTGTTCACGGCTTCAACTATTTTGATTCTTGTCCTATACTTAGAATTGGAAAAGGTGTTGCTTGTATTTTGTCAAATCTCTTGCATGTGCCTCACTTAAGAAAAATATATAGTGATCACTATATTCCTATATTAAGGCTCCTCTAATTGATCAGGAACCACCACCATCAAGGAAGAATAATGTAGGAGAATGAGCTACAATGAAGAAATTCATGTTTCTTATATGAGATGAGAACTTCTCTTAAAGAGATTGAAGAGATTTCGTCCTCAAGGTTGTTCCTTTCCTTACTTGCCTCCTTACCCTTTGATTTATTGAATTTTATTATTTGATATAAGTGTGGGGAGGGACTATCCTAGTAGTAAAAAGTAGAATAATTTAGATTTATTGTTTTATATCTTTTAATAATTTCTTATAATAGGTTGCATTTTAAGAATTTTTTAGTCATGTTAATTTTTCTTTGAATAAATCTTCCCTTTAACTCATGACTCTTTAACCATATTTCCTTCTTCCTTTGATATATGCTTTAGTAATATGTTGAAGACAATGCATGGTTTAAGTGTGGGGGAGGGATTGCTTTTGCTGATTTGTTTTATCATTGCTTGAATCACCATGATATAAAAAAATTCAAAAATTTTGAACCTTTTGAGCTAAATTGATTTAGTTTTTTACTGCTGTATGGGCGATTTTCAACTGTAATTCCCACCTTCTTACTTTACTTATATAATCCTTGGGCTTTGTTTTCAAATCTTTATTGCTTTATGTATGTGAACATTGGCATATCTAGTTAAGAATGTATTTTGATTTGAGTAATTTTTATTCTTAGTTGGTTAGCATAGTGGAGTGCTTTTGGTGCAGTGTTATTAACCTTTTTTCATAGTTTGATTTTAGGGAGAAAATATCTTAGAGAACGTCTTGATAGAAGGATTTTGAGTCTTACTTTTCTTTCTCATCTTATGTGATTTTTACCTAGTTTTGGGTAACCTTTAGAACCTATTTAGATTCTTTTTCAAAGATACATTAATACCTAGAATTGTGAGCATAATAGGGGATCCATTTCTAGACCATTTTACCCAAACACAAGCCATGTCTATTGACATTTGCTTACCCCTTTGAGCCTATCACTTTTATTTCATTCCATTGATTTTGAACAAGTGCTTTACATGAGGTACATTATGTTCTTCATGATTAAATGCGCACTATTGATGTTGCTATTTTTATCTTTTTTGATTAGGATTGTCAATATAAAAAAAAAGAAAAAAAGAGGAGAAAAGAAATAGAAAAGGCAATAAAGAGAATAAGATGTACAGAAAAAGCCAATAAAAAAAGTTTGAAAACAAAGAGAGAGAAAGGAAATAAAAAGAATAATTTGGTTAAAAAGAATAAAGTTTGAAATAAGGTATCCATTGGTGGTTGAAGATTAAAGATTGCTTCTTTTGGCAGTTTAGTGTTCATTTGATGGTTGCACTTTAGCTTACGTTGAGCTGTTTCTTAACACTCATGCATTGAACTTGATCTACATTATATTCCATGTCATCCATTCATTAGCTTTCCACTAACATTACAGCCCTACAAAGTCCCCTTATCATGAATCTATGATATATTAGTGATGAAGATAGTAGAATCTTTACAAGCCTATGATAAGTGCTAATCTGGGTGGGTTGAGTGAAATTTTCCTATATTTGAGAGTTGGGTGAGACACTTATACCTATGAGAGCTCTATTATATTTCCCTTCCTCTAACTTGTTATGTTTCTTGTGTTAATTTATTTGCACCGAAGGATTTTATGACTGTTGATTATTTGAATTAATTGCATATTGGTTGGTTTGAAGTTTGAACTCCACAATGGCTATGTCCTTTTTTGACTGAAAAAAATATAATTAAGGGCTAGATGCATCATATATAATAACTCAATATAAATAATAGAATTAAACATAATAATGTATCAAAAAATGAATAGAAATAATTTCATTAATGAATAATGCCATTTGTGGATATTATTAAAAAAATTAAGAAAACTAATGCCATCGAATAATTATGATAAGAATACAATAAAACATTAAAAAAATGATCATGAATTTCATTGTGCTGGTTATATATTAATTACTAAATGAGCAATCAATTTTCTTTCTTTTACCAAATAATGAGAGAAAAATCATCTGACGCGGGAATCAATAATCTATCTTGTTTAGACTTTGGTTATCATCCCATGAGAGTATTTTTGGGCTAGTTTATGAGGCAATCATGAGCAACTAAGCATTTTGTGATATAACTAGATATGGGCATCTCATACATTATATGGAGATATAAAAACGAGTTGTTTTTATCAAAAACAAATAAACACGAGTGAATAACACGTGTTTCCATAAATGTTGTGTTATATATTGATGGTTAAAAGTGTATTTTCGCTCCTTTAATTTTATTCAAAATTTAATTCCTAATTTTATAAAATATCTTTCCATCTTTTAATCCTAACATCATTAATTTTAAATGATGATTTTTATGTTAATTATTATTATTTTTAAAAATGAAACGTAATACATCAACATTTGATAATGTTCTACTTTTATCAACATTCAAAACTTCAATAATAATATTTTCTGTTAATTAAATTAATTATGTTAAATTTGAAAGACTGAAAAAACAGTTTATATATAAATTAAGGGACCAAAGTTAAAGAACCAATAGTACATACTTTTGCCTACATTGTTTTAAAGGGTTCAGTTCAAATTCATGAATGTAGGTAAGTATTTTTGCTTGCAAACATAACCTTATAAATAAATAAAAGATACATCCTTAGTCACACTAGCTCAGCTTTTGGCTTAGAAATACATTTTCTTAATACATTTTCTTGGGGGAAATCACCCGACCACCATTTTACTCCATTATATTCTTAATATAAGAGCTATTTAATTCTTTTAGATAGATTAAAGAAGTCAAATAAATCAGTTAATTGTGACAAAATCTAATCCCCCAAGATAAATTCATATTATATATTTTTCAATCTACTCAAATTAGTCAAAGAACTTTTATATTAGTTATAACTAATTAATTTATTTAACTTTTTTAATCTATCTAAAAAAATTAACTAGCTATTATAATATCAGAGGTAGTATTAGATTGTAACACTTTAATCAAATCCTACATGTCAATATAAGAATTGGCGATGAAGGATTATGGTAGGTTCTACAATTTTTGTATAATCCATTGCAATTGCCATTATCTAATTAGTGCATAAATAAATTAAGCATCAATTAACGATTGGTTGGTTAAATAAATTGGATTATCCATATATTTGAAGACAGAGTCATACATATATATATAACGAAAATGTGAATAAATATATAGGTTTCACATTTGCATGCATATTATCATAACAGTGGCGATTATTTTTATATAAATTATATTATATATTCATTTATTTATATATATCTCGGTAATCATGGTCTAAGTAATAACCATTTAATTGTCACTTGTTAGGCGACATTATAACATTTTCATTATTACACACAAGTAGCCTCATGCGAATGGAGCAAATTCTTAATTAAGTTTGAATGCTATTGGGAGAAAAGGAATTATAAGTTGTATTGATACATTAGCCTGGTCCAACATATTCGTAGGTAGCTACTACATAACTTGTCTAACAGGTCATTAACAACTACATAACTGGCAGAAGGCATTGCATCGTACGTTGTAAATTACAATGACCCTCTTCTCTTATTACTATTAAAATTCTCCTTTCTCTTAACTTGCCTCTCCCATCAAAACCGAAAGCCTCTGTACAGCTAGACACTCTCCAAAACTTCAAGCACACTCTTCATTAATTCCCACACGTTTTCTCCTCCAACTTCAACCCTGTTCTTCCAATCTCTGCATTTCACAATATATTCATATAATCAACCAAAAATACAGCTCACATGCATATTATATATATATATATCAATACAAAATAGAGAGAGAGAAAATAATAAAGGAGGAGGAGAAATCTGACCTAAGCCACTGGCCTCTGACTTTATCATCAACCTTATTCTTTTGCAGGATTCAACAAACATCCTATAAAACAGAAAGAAACACAGAATTTATAAGACGATGATGGGTTTAATAGCGAATATTGAGATTTTCTAAGGGTAAAATAGGGAACTCACTTCCAAGGTACATCTCCAACGAGCATCCAGTCACCGTCTTTGTCCTCATAGGTGGGCACGTACTCCGCCCCATTCCCAAGGTCCATCATTTTCCTCTCATTCAAATGATTGCCTGAATCCATGGCAGACATCGAAATTACAAAATCACCCTCATATTATAACCAAATTCTCATAATAATTACCATACGCAGTACTTGATATATATATACTTACGAATTGTCAAGGAACCAAACATGGCCTCTAAACCAGTGAGCAGCTGATCATAAGTCTCATACTTCTCAAGATCTACCTTCCTCAGATATGGAGCTCCGTCCACAGCCACCTTCACGTACTTGCAGCTCCTCATCATGTTCTTCCTGCTCGCCCTCACCGGCGGCCACCCCACCGCTTGTGCCCTGCATCACCATATATATACAACAACCACCCTATCACAACTCGCCCACACACTAAAAAATATGTATATATACACACGCGCGAACAAATTATGAAATCAAATATATAGGTTCTTACTTAGGTGCTGGGGTAATATTTGACGACGACGTTGGGCTAAAGACGGTGGTTTCCGAGAAGGCACGTTTAGAGCTAGTGATATTATTGGAGCCGGGAAGGCCGAGGGTGAGCTCCGTCTCCTCCAGGTTCAACACGGTGACGTCGGACTGGGCGGAGCAGCGGGAGGTGCCAGTACTCTCCGGCGACATTTTTTGCCGGTTCAAAGAACGACCACCGTGCGGGGAGGAGTCTTGTCAACGTTCAAAGTTGAGGGGCGAGCGAGTGCTGTTTCTTTTTCTTTGTCGGGGGAATACTAAAAATGTGTCCCTTGGGTTCAGCGAATAGTGTGATTTATATTTAGAACTTTAGGGAGTCGTGTATGGGCGGCTAGTTTGGTTCACCACTTGGAACGTGACACGTGTTTAGAAAAGAGAGGCTACGATTCGTCCATGTATGTGACTCTATATGACGGAAGCGTGTACGGGATTTTCATCTATTGCAATAGCAAGTTCCGGCTCCTGTCGGCTCAAGTGGACGAACCAGAATGTTCCGCGTTTACATCATTTCTTTTTGGGCCGGGACGTCCACATCAATTTTTCAAATTCCTTTATTTTATTTTTTTGGTTTTGTGGCTTTTGATATTTTTAAAGACAACGTCAACTTCCTTGAGCAGTAATTGGTCTATTAGTCGATATTTTGGATCAAATTCAAATGATATACTCTGACCGCAATTTTTAAAATTTTTTTACATAAATAATAATTTTTGTTAAGAATTAATTTTAGATAAAACTTTAATTTAAAATCTAACTTTTGAATAAGCTACTGAAAATAGTTTTTAGTTTGAAACTTAGGTTATAGATTATCTAATTACTATTCTACCCCTACTTTTTCTTACACCCTCTCTCCTCTCTCCTCTATTTTCTCTCTCCTCTCTCCCCTCTCTTTTTCTTTTTCCTCTCTCTTCTCTTATCTCTATTTTTCTCTCTCCTCTCTACACTCTGTTCTCTCTCCTCTTTCTTCTCTATCATCTTTTCTCTCTCTTATTTTTAATCAAATTATATCCTTTTTAGTAATTTATCAATATAAAAAGTAATTCTACTACTAATCATCTAAACATCTTTATTTCCAAAATCTATTATTCCCAAAATCTATTATTCTTAAAATCTATTCTCTAAAATCTATTCTTCTAAAAATTTATTCTCCAAAAATTAATTCAAACACACCTTACAAGAAGAAAAAGATTAGAGAATAAAGAATTGAGAAGGAGGGGAAAGAGGGTGGAACACGTGGGGCCCACATGATTCAATTTTTGAATTACAGGTCAACTTTACGAGAAATTCCTGTGCTCCTGAACAACTCCAAGTTTCAGGTGTGGACCCCGCCTACTCCATGTGACCATGTCGCTTTGTCCGTTACACGGACTGACTCCCCTTTCAACGACCGCCACGTGCCGGTTTTGACGACTTTTTTTTTTAAACATACTACTAGTATTTTTTTCACAAAATATATTTAATCTTTTTTATTAGTCAACTAAAGAATCTTGAAATTTCTGCTAATTGCCTGGGCAGTTCATGGAATTCTCATGCAAAAACTTTAAAGTTAATTTTTAGTATTTTTTTTCCATAAACTATTTAGTATTTAATCCCAGTCATTAATTTAAATTTAATTTTTTTTATTCTCATGCAAAATCGAAATTTTATTTAGTTAATTCCATCACAATATTTTTTCTGTTTTCTGGAATATATATCCAATTTCAGTACTTTGACTTGTGATTTAAAATTAAGTAAAATTTAATTCAAATGATCTGATATTCCTAATTAATGAATCAACATCGGAACCAAGAGATAAAATTTGACTCAAAACAAGCACCTTAACTATATAAAATTAAATACTTAAGTTTTTTTCTAAAACAAAAGAGAAGATTTATATACTTTTATTAAATTAAAACAAGTGAATTTTAAAGTTTTGATATTATTAATAAAAAGAGTTTGTTAATTATACAGCAAATAAAAAGTGTCAAAAAACTAACAATATAGAAAACATAGTATTATGGAATACAAAATATATATGGCTTGATAAATCAATCATTTGTACAGAAGTCATTAATATTTCCACTATAACAAAAAAAAATCCCTAATTAATTCATACAATTTAGAATGAATTAATTATATAGGTTTTGAGCATGTGGGAAAAAAAATATTAATTGAAACTAACTTTTTTTATAATATGAACTGGTTGTAGATATTTTTTTTATACCACATTATTAAGTATCTAAATAATTGATTAATCTAATTTTAATATTTATAATTATTTATCTCAATGCACGTGTCTCATTTAAGATTTAAATATGAAATATGTGTTATATAATTAGACTAATTCTACGTTAGTAATCGAAATCAATCTTCTATATAATTAATATTCAACCGTCTACTTGATGATGAGATAACGAAATACAAACACTTAAACATCATATCATCCAGAGATAATAATGAAACACTGTGTCTTAATTCGATAACACAATACCCCATTTCGTGCACAAGATACCAACTGTGTATTTTATCATTTAGCAATAAGTGGAAAAATTAATTAAAAATAAACAAGAAAAAGAAAGAAAACAAGAAGAACAGAGTGGAGAAAAGTTTATTATCAAGAAAGAAAGAAAGAAGCAGCTTTCCAACTTGCAAGAATCGTTTGAAGTTGAAAGAAACTGGAAGCAAAAAATTAAAGAAGAGCAGAAGAAGAAAGACAGAGATAAGAACTAAGTAGCTACCACCACCACTATTCAATGGGCCTCTTCTCTGCCCTAAAGAGCAGGCAAAATACATCATGGAACTGTGGACCCTTTCCTCGTATTCTATTTTTGTGTCCCTCCAATTATTACATTACACGTAACTTATATGTCATCCCTACTTAGGTACATTTAATTGCTTAGATTATGTTTTGTTTGTTTCGTGTTTAATTAATCTTTTTGTTTTCTAATAAGTTACAGCCTAATAGATTCTCACATGAGTGTGCATTAGTTTTTTTAATATATTATCTTTAATTATTTATATTAAAATTATCACACGATAAAAACTCATTTAATATATTCAATTAATAAGAATAATTTTTAAAAATATTATAATTTTAAAAGATAAAATAAGTAAACATCATATATATATAAGGTCAAAATAAACTCGGCCTCAATTAAATGCCTCCTATATTTAGAACTAGATAGAGTATTTCTCCTAGGTCATGCTAGTTCCAATGTGTAAGTCTAGTACTTCCTCCTGTCCCTATTTTAAGTCGTTTCTAACTAATGTATTTTTAATATTATATTAATTTTTACCTCCTCCCACTACCTGTATTAAAATAGGCATATATAAAAAAAATATTTAATACTCCTTCAAATTAATAAGTGTCTTTTATAGAAAGAATATTTTTTAGTTAGTACCTTATAATAAAGAGAAGAGGGAGTATTATAAGTTATAGAGTTTCATTTAATGAGATTATTGTTATTGATTGATAATCATATGGCATTCAAAAAGTATTTGATGAGGTGAAAAAATGAACTTTCAAATTTGAAGATTTTTATTATTTTTTTGTTTTAATAAGAATTTTATTATTAATTATTCTGCTCCAGTTATTTATCAATTAATTGTGTTACAGTGGAGTGCTGAGTTAATGCAACTAATTAAATATTTTTCACATACAATTTTATATTATTCTTAATTAGCCCATTCTGTCGTAGCTAATTAATTTCAGACCTGGGTATGGAGAGATGCTAAGATCAATGGTCCCTTGTCTTCCCAATAAAGTGATAGAGGACAATATATTCTCAATGTTAGTTTGAAGAATATTATGCCTCTATGATTATCCATTTTCAGTTCATTCTAATTCTTTTTATCTTTTATTGAGAGGCTACGAGACTAATGTATTATATATATTTATCTGATTGTAACTTTTACTCATTTTGATGCAATTGACAAAACCCAGTGTTTAAACCTAAAATGTTTTGCAAATTATTCAAACACATTCTTCTACACTGCAAATTAAATAATATTTTAAATGATTAAATTATATTTTAAAATATATAATTATATATTTTATGAAATTTTAAAGTTTTATAATGGTTAATTAAAATTATATAAACTGATGGAGCATAATGAGTTAAGGTTTAGGAACTAAATTTCAGTTAACTCAAAATTATATAGACTGAGTTACGTCAAATTAAAATTTAATGACCGATTTATAATTGAGTAAAAAATATAAAGATTGAAGATTAACTTTTTCTATAGAATTACATTAAACCACTCAAATTAGGATAACATTTGAATTGGCGTCATATTAAATTATTATTAGTTTATTACACGAAACGTTGGAAGTATTTTTTTTTTTTTGTTTGCTGCCAAAATTAACTATATATGTGAACCTTTTGCAACGATATATGGAAAAAATATATATAATTAGAACAGTTTATATGTGTTTGCCCATAATATACTTATTTGGTAAACTGCTAAACTGAAAATTATATACGAGAAGCTAAATTCGTTGCAGGCGGACAACTTAGATCCCAAGAAACATTCATAACCACGCGAGTGAGTATGCATGTGTTATAAGATTAGAAAATAATTAATATAATATATTATTAATTCAACCATGCTTAATTTTATTATTTTATCCATTTCATATTACTTAATAACTTATTTATCCTATAATGTCGATCTGAATGGGTTTGTATAATCGATGCTACCCAAGAACAAGAGCATTATTGTGTCAACTATAACTTATAACTCAGTGGGTTAGTTGGTCTCGTAATTTTATATAATATGTTCTGATACGGATTAGATTCTGCACCTCAGAGTTAAAGACAATGCAAAACGTTTAGGCTCTTTTTTTTTTTTTTTATATTCACAATGTTTTAAGCTCTTTATTCGGTCCCTCATGCGAGGAACAAATCCACAGTTCATGAACTGGAAATTCTTTTTACCGCTCTTTTGTTATTATATTAATCATACTTTTTAACTTTTAACTTCTAATTTACTTTAAGAAATTACGTCTTGACTTTTTGACTAATTGACTTTGATATCATAACTAATAAAAGTTACAAGCATGCGTGCTTGAGTTCTTCTGAATTAATGGTCTTAATATTAGGGAAAATCTCAAAAAATAACCACTTGAATTTCAAAATCCTAAATCAGGTTATTTACTACATTTTATAAGCTATTGACTACTGTTGTAAAGCAAATAACAATTTTTTTTGTAGTAAATCTTGATATGGGATTTTGAAATTCAAGTGGTTGTTCTTTGGGATTTTCCCTTAATATTACCTCCAATCCTAATTTTAAGAGTTATATAAAGCGTTTATTTTGGTCCTAAATATAATATTATAATACACTTTATCTCCTAAATTTATAATCTTCCTCCCAAAATATATATATGATTATAAAGATATTAAGGAATCTCCATTAAGAGGTAATTCTAATGCACTGATAGTAGAGGGTATTTTAAGAAAATTAATATACAATTATTTATATATACAATAACTTCAAACATAAGCGTGGTATTTACTTATTATTTACATCACATCCAAAAGGTGCCATTACAAATTGATGCCACTTTATATGAAAGTGATTAAAAAAATGGTTAAGATAAGTTTAGTTTCCCTTGTAGGTCTAATACTCTAAAATATTTTATAGATCATCTAGCACCCTAATATATTTTCTAGATATGTCAAGTGTCTTAAATTATTTTGTAGTTCATTTTGCACCTTAAATTATTTTTCCTAGTGCGTCCGTTACCCTAAAGTTGCTATTAAAAAATATTTTTGAGTGTTAGATACACCTTTACTTAAAGAATTTGTTGATAGTTAATGTTGAGAATAAAATTGCTCCTAAAAAATTACTTCAATTAAGGGCAAATTTCTCTTGAAAAATTGATACTTTAAGGGTAAAATTGGTACACACAATACTATTAAGGTGTTAATGTACCTAAAAAAATACTTCTAAGTGCTAGGTGAATCACAAAATACTTTAGAATACTAGACGTATCTGAAAAATTATTTTAAAGTACTAGATGCACTTTAATCCTGAAAAAAGAAAGTGTTTGTGGCTGGGTGTGTGTCTTAATTGATCTCCATGCCACCAAACAAAGAAAAATCATAAAAATACTGATGAATAATTATTTTTTTAAGAAAATTGAAATATATATTGTTGGGTAGTGAAAGAAGAGATTAGAAATGAAATAATTTCAGTGACGTAAACACACACAATGGAGATTGATATATGAAGTTAAGGCAAAACATGGATTCATAATAAGATTAAACGATGAGTTTTTCCTCATCTGCACAGGTTCTATGTCCTTTTATAATATCTTATACATAAACAAAAGTCTGAGATTCACGCATCGGCGTATATATAAAACGACGACATTAATTAAGTAGAATGACTAAAACGCAGACTTGGATCGATATTAGATTAAAAGAAGCCTAATTTTGTGCTTTGACTTATAATTAGTCTTCGTACACAGTTGTTGTCGGGGTCGTCATCGATCACTTCATTTTTCCCTTCAAAGACCCTTTTGGCTGAAGATCAAAGCCTTTAGCCTCCGATCTCTTCATAATCCTCAGCCTCTTGCATGACTCTATAAACATTCTGCAAAAAACAACACACCACCTCATGATTAGTTTATTTAATCATTTAATATAATTTAGATAATTAATTAAATGCATTTAACAATAATGGCTTTACCCTTTTTTAAGGGCAAGAGCAATTATTGAAAAGATTTTGCCCCTCCCTATTTCAAGGTTCTGTCCAACATTATAATAAGGGATATATTCACGCATGTCGGCAATAGTGGTCCAAAATATAATGTTATTGGTGTCACAAACACGTAAACTTTTATATTCTCTCAAACCAATAAACTTCACTAAAATTCCAGACTTTCCCGGAAAATTATTACTATTTTCCCTCTTTCCCTTTTAAATTTTTCGAGAATTTTCCTCTCTACCTCGCACAACTTGACTCGCTCTTTTGATCTCTGAAATTAATAAATTCTTATTGTACGATATGTCTGCTGAATTAGCTTATTTGTGCATCAATCTTGTACCAACTTGAAAAACTGTAGGGACAACTCAGTGAATTTCATGCGACAATTGTATTGATTTTGTACCAAAAATAGCACTAAATTAAAAAGATGATATATATAAAAAATAATATTAAGATATTAGATATTATATAACCTAAATTTAATTTAAAAAAGAAATTGAAAGATTTTTATTGTTTTAAAAATTTTTAAGAAGTCTACTAATGGTCAACTATATGCCTATGAAAAAAAATAGAATTCTTTTTACTATTAAATAATTTGAAAAGAAAATTCTAATTCTAATAAAACAAGCCTATGTATGCAGATCATCAACATAATAGTAAACGAATATGAAAGCAATATAATTATCCATTTTTTATTTGAATAATGATCCACTTTTTAATAATATTTAATTAGGAATAGTAATTAAAAGGAGATATAATTAAGGATATATGGAGGACAAAAGGACTTACTCCCAAGGTACATCTCCAACAAGCATCCAGTCACCATCTCTGTCCTCATAAATGGGAAAGACTTCAGAATTGTCCACACCCTTCAATGCCTCTCCTGTAACCAATTAATTAATTAAATATAATAATCTTTGTCATTAGCTTTTGCCTCCAATTCCTTTCAAGTTTCCAGGCATGCTTTTGACTTTATACTGTAGATACTTTTTTTTTGCTAATTAACAATTCCAGAGGGAGCTTCATTATTAATTATATGTTTTTGTCCTTTTATCTCTTCCCTGTCTATGACTTATTTTATTTGTGGTCATTCTCCCTAGGACTAAATTAATTAATTAAAGGTAATCTATATAATAATAATACTAATTAATCAAACTTTAATTTATTTATGTTCATGAATTAATCGCCTACTCTATACCAAACCTATCTAAATCAAGCACTGTTTTCTTCTTTCAGTAATATTCATATCCGATCCTGCTCTCTTTTCACGCATATATAGACCTTTACTTCAAAACATTATCTCCGATCTAATATATATATCACTGGGATTATTTGTACGTCTTTAAAACAAGGCAAAAATATATCCCACAGTTGATCATGCATATATATAATAGAAAAGTACCACCTCCATTCTTTAATATAAAATCTATTTAACTAATTTAGATAGATTAACAAAGTTAGTTAAATTAGTTATTTATAATTATTGTATATTATTTTTCTAAAATACCCCCTTTAATCATATGCATTTTGAACTATCATTGATAGAAATTTTCTTAATATGTGTAATTATATAGAGATACGTTGAGAAAAAATTATAATTTTAGGACTAAATTTTGGGAGACAAAATAAATAAAGGTCTTATAATTAGGATAAAATTAAACTCTCAATCTAACTTTTATAATTAGGACCGGAGGGAGTAATATATAGATCTCCATACTTGCCCAACATTCTTTCGAATTTTCATTATATATATGACCCTTTTCTGAACTTGCATGTCATTTAGTGAGCCACAAATATATAAATATATATATATAACTCATAGATTATAGTATTGGACAAGTAATTAGAGAACGAGTTAATAGAAAATGGTGACTCACCGATTCCGTGGCAATCAAAGAGCTTCTCCAAGGCTGAAGCCAACTCAGAGTAGCCCTTTTGCATTCCTAAATCAACTTTTCGCAGGAAAGGAGCTCCATCCATGCTAACCTTCACGTAAATTTTCTCCTTCGACCCATCACTCATGCTGTTTCTTCTCCGGTACGACCCCACTGGCGGCCACCCCACCACCGCGCTCTTCTCCGGTGTTTTCCGGTCGCCAGAGCAGCTATTCTCATCCTCACCACCACCACCGGTGGCAACGCCATCGACACGGCCAATCTCCGAGAACAACCTTTTCTTGTTCACCTCACCAGTCTTGTTCTGATCATCCCCACCGCCGGGAAGACCCAACCTGAGCTCTGTGATTTCAAGTCCGAGAGCCATTGTTGGGATTAGAATTCAAAAACTTGTCTTAAATTTTGGAAACTTGAAAAAGATTCTACAGGGTATTGTGTATTTGTGGGGATGATGATGAGGATATATTAATTTGAGCTTAGAGAGGGAAGCTAGAGAATTGGCGGGTTTATATACAAAGCGTAGAGGAAGGACATGGTGGGAGCCATGAAAGGATCAAGTAGGGTAAGTGGTCGGTCACATGATAAGCAAATGTAGGGACGATTTTATTTAATTTTTTAATTATTTTCCCACTCAAAATAAAACTATATATAAATCAATAAAAGATTATATAGTATCAATACAAATAGAGTTAGTCTAACAGTGTAAGATCTCGTTAAATCCCACTAAGACTTAAGTTTGAGTCTTATAGGAGGCAACTGTGCTGAGAGACACAATTATGAATCTTAAAATTATAGTAGTCAGTTACTAAGATGCCTAATAATAGGATCCTAAAAAAGATATGGATACCAATTGAAAATATAAAAATAATAATAAAAGATTATATATATTATGGGACGACAGATCCTAGGGTTCCTATGTTGCCTTGTTGTTATGTTTTTGTGAGATCTGATCGTGGCCGTCTGATTAGGTGACTGAGCATGAAATGAAACAAACAAGCCATGTGATCAACTTGTTTGATTGATAGTATCTCTTTGCATTTATAATTTATTCCCAGCGAAAGTCTTCATTATGGATATGTATGACTTCTTCTTATTTTCTCTTTTTTTTTAGACAAATTAAAAACAATAAAATATTATGTCTGGGCTGTTGTTAGATTTTGTTCCAAATTAACTAACTAAGTTTTCTCTTTGAAACATGATCTTAAGAGAATAATATCTCGTGGTGCATATTTTAAGAGTTTTACAATTATTAGTTGTATCTGTTTCTGTCTATACATATATACATACACACCTAATGTTGTTTTGTATTGTTTTTTTCCATCAAACTAATAAAATGGTCCCTAAATTATTTTAATTCCAATCACTCAAAATTAGCTCAAAGTTATTACTAAAAAATTAGTACAAATTATTTTATAAAATAATAATTTTTTTTTGCAAGTTAGACTTCTTGTGAAGTGATTAATTCAAAGATTCCAAAAAGATATATAAAATGTAATGAATTTTTTCATATTTTCAAAGATTGAATTTGTTTATTCCTGAATTTTGAAGTCTAAAACTAATTAATTTACCTAAAATATTTTCTCCAAAAAAATTACCTAATAATTATCTAAACACTTATAAACTGTTAATTTCCTCTTTAATTTCTCAGACCATTTACCTTTCAACTAATTATAGGTATGAAATAAACATCCTAAATATTCTCTTACCAAAAAACAAAACAGAGAAAATTCCTAAATCTTAGCCAACGACCCACGATTACTCAATAACCATCACATTTATATAGTAATTAACAACGAGGGTTAATTAATGGCAAAAGACTAAGAGGGTTAACTATGTTTAGCCAAACTAATTACCGGAGCTACTTTCCCACAAAACATAACTTTTGCCTTGTCTTACAAAGTCATAAGAACAAAATATAAAAGGCGATACTGGCTATATCTCAGATATTCCAGGTCTATATATATATATATATATATATATATATATATGATTTAGCATCTTTCTTTCTTTCTTTCATTTCTTGTAGATTAAGTTTACCAATTCAAACATATTAATTACCTATACGTTTCACACAGTACCACTTGTAGGTTATTATATATATGAGTCTTTAACTTCGAAAAGTATAATTCAAACTTCACAGACTTATGAAGCTCTAATAAATGATCTCTACCCATGCAATATTTTCTCTGGCTAATGGAAAGTTTAGGTGAGTTAGGTCCCAGGAGTTTAATCCAGAATATATCTTTAGGCTCAAAGAGCGTTTATACAAGTACTTATAGATTGCCATGAACTCATAATCCTATAAGTTATAAGTCAACTCTTTATCGACTGGATAAATTTAAATTGGATACACAAGCAATATTATACATAATAATTTAGCAATAAATTTCACAATAAAATAAAAATTCGTATTAGAAAGATATATTCGATGTACAAAAATTTTGCGTCCATGCACCGAACGAACACCAACTTTAATAATAAAAATGAACGTACACCACAAAGGAGTTTTGGTACTCTTTATCTCTTTATCATAAAGATAGGGAAGAGGCTTATAATTAAGTTAGTAATATACATGTAATTTGAACAAGAGGTTGTCGTATTGATCAGTATCATATATTGAAGGACGGAGCATATTACTCTTGTAAATGAATCTTGTGCCCAACAAGAAGAAAGTGGTGGGGGTAATATATAAAGCTGTAGACACTTTCTCATTTAGAATATTATCATCAACTTTATTTGGTCCCTCAACTTTCATTGCTTGCTTTATGTTTATATGGCCCCATTTAAGATAAAAAGCCATCGAGTTTTGTCTTGGCGAGAAAACGATGGATACCTCCAAACCAAAGCAAACTTCTATTTTATTTCTAAATTCCAAAAATGGAGTTTTATTTTTTTTAATCTCTATCTACAATTAAATTTTATTGTGTATCTGCATCAAGATCATAGCAGAAATATATATAACGAATATGAGTTTCATAAAAAGACATTTTTCACTTTATTAGCCATATGCTTTCCGATGCAAATATCCAGAAAACACTGCTCTAGATGTCACCATATTAAAATAGTTTTTAAAAAAACTAGACAAGAACCTTCATATAGCTTTTTTTTTGGGCGTTGCAAGGGAACAAATGACGCAGAAATTGCATGAGAAACACAGAGAACAGCATAGAGTTGTTGGATTAATTATTTATTTTAATAGAGATAGTGCTTGCTAGGTAAGGGCTCATTATTATGCGTGATTTAAATTCTATTCATGTCAAATATATTTTCTTCTTTTTAGTAGGGTTAAGGTACACCTAGTACCCTAAACTATTTTAGAGACGTAATTAATATCTTAAAATTTAAAATGGTGCAATTGGCACCTTAAAGTATTAAAAATAGAGCAATTATTACCCCCAACTTACAGATCCGCTATCTCTCATATTAATTAATGGATCTATTAGCTGTTGTGATAATTGCTCTATTTTTAATATTTTAGGGTGTTAATTGTATCATTTAAAATTTTATGGTGTTAATTATGCCTCTAAAAATAGTTTAGGATACTGGATGCACCTTAACCCTTATTATTAGGGTAAAGGTGCATCCAGCACCCCAAACTAATTTTGGAGAAGCAATTAACACCCTAAAGTGTTTAAAGGTGCAATTAGCACCCTGAACTAATTTTGGAGGTGCAACCAGCACCCTAAAGTATTTAAAAGTACAATTAACACCCTAAACTAATTTTGGAGATGCAATCAGCACCCTCAAATATTTAAATTGGTGCAATTTTACCCTTTCACTAACAAAAATACTTACTTTCATTTGATACATATCACATAATTTTTTTTTTTGGATACCTTATTGTTTAAAAGCCATATGTATAATATTATTTTAATAAATTACACTAAATTTTTTTAGGGTGCTGATTGCACCTCCAAAAATAGTTTAGGGTGTTAATTGCATCTTTAAATATTTTAGGGTGCTGGTTGCACCTCTAAAATTAGTTCAGGGTGCTGATTGCACCTCCAAAATTAGTTCAGGGTGCTAATTGCACCTTTAAATACTTTAGGGTGTTAATTACTCCTCCAAAATTAGTTTAGGGTGCTGGATGCACCTTTACCCTTATTATTACTACTACTATTATTATGTGATAATTTTTTATTAAAGGTATAATTTTTTATTAAAGGTATCTTGACTCTCTCGAAACTTAGAGTATAAAGGGCTTTTACCTCTCCCTACGAGTATCCATAAGATTTGAACTTGTGTTCTCCTCCTTACGAGGGTGAGACCGCTTATTACTTTAACCAATAGTTTGATAGTTTATTATGTGATAATTAATTGATAGCTTGTTAGATCCTAAAATTGTAAACGATCTTTTATTTCAAGTTTGTTTAGCATGATTGATGTTGGACCAAATACAAGCAATAAATCATGGGTATACTAATTTTAATTATGCCCATGTGACATATATAATGTATCCATGATGAATATTACTTGTAGATATGTATCTTAGTTAGTTAGTCATGAATACTATAAAATAATGATGATGAAATAAATTATATATAATATATGAAATGTCAGAGACAAATAACAACTTAAAAAGATCAAGTTGATGAGAGAATTGTTTCAACATACAAGTTTGATTATTATTAGTTTATATAAATATAACTGATGAAAGCAGATAGTGTCTTGTAGTTAGGGCTGCAAAAACTGAACTAGGGCATTTCAGGCTTTAACATATGTTTGGCTTAAATATTCCATTACCTTTAATTTATTGTTGAGAATCTGAACCACAAGGAACAACCCACTGCCCCATAAAAAAAAGAAAAAGACCTTAGCCTCTTCCACCAGTCTAATATTTTTTTATGCTTTATTCATGTAATTAGGGCTCGACTTTCAAGTAATTGGTTTGCACTTTGCAGTTGGCGCCATCTTATTATTTAAAAAATTAAAAAAAAAAACAGCTGCACTTTCTTTATCAAGAAAAATGGTAACAAAGAGGATCCAATAATTCTGCTGTTAGCTAGTAAGAAGATGAAGATATGGCTTCAATGATTTGAATTTTTATTCCTGGGATAATTTTTTTAAATTTTATTGCTATAAACTATTTTTATTTAGAGAAAAACCCATAAACATACTACTTGAATTTCATAATTTTAAATCAATTTTATTTCTTTAACTTTAATAGCTATTGATTACACTTGATAATACAAATAATAATATATTTTTGTAGAAATTCCTGATTTCAAATTTTGAAATTTAAGTGGTATTTTTGTGATATTTTTTCTTTTATTTAAATATATTAAAGTAAATGAAAATGAATCTAAATCATTCAATTTGAATTTAAACAGCTCAGATTAGATGGATCACTTTCACACTTCTACGTACATGTATCAAAATTGTAGTGGTTGCGAAATATAAGAATCTAAGTCTAGGTAATTATAAATTGACTACATATATTGTAATTGAAGCTATATTTAACTGCATGATTTCATTTGCATGATCGTATATAGATGATCAATTTAAAAACATTATAGCTTGCAAGTTCTAAATTTCTTTCACTATTTGACTGAATTAAATTACTAGCGATTTGAGCTAAATCTTTCAGTTCTATTGACTCGACAATGGAGGAGATCTCGCAAGGGCTCAATAATTGATCAATGTGTTATAACACCCTTTTTTTCTAGTTAATGAACTTGATTAATAATCTTACAGTTAGGTCTCTGTTTATCAACTATACCACAAGCAGAGAATCTCCAAAACGAGTACGAAGAAGATTACATGAAAGGATACACAAAGGGGCCACTCTGATAACCAGAACATGCAAATATTTGGTTCTGTGTAGCAGTTACAAACATATATAAACAAGAACATATTGTGCTAGGAAAACATTAATTGATATGTGGTATTTTATAATATTATAAAACACTAACCTAATTTTTTTAAAAAAAACTATTATTAAAAGAAAATGTCCCTTCCCAACCGAGCATATGTTTCCTGTGGCCTGGACATGGCCATGAGATTCACAGCATAAACCCTACACGCAGAGACCCGCGTACACGTGACACAGCACAATCCCTGAATCACATATATTGTCTTTATAATTAGTTCTTGATCCTGATGAAACCTCTATTTAACACACAGATTTTCCCCCAGTTATATATATCATATCACTTGTTCTTTGGGATGCTCAATTTATATACCTATAATATCCCTCTAGCTTGTGTATTTTTCTTGGGCAACCTACCTGTGAAAAGATACTAGTGCAATAAAGGAAGGAGTCAGAATAATAATGCAGAAATAATTTAAAACATTATGTTTGTTGATAAGATCAGAATCCATGTTGTTTATGCTCGTTGGTATTAAATATGAGTAAAAAAAGTTGGCAGAAATTTCACATTCGATTATTTAAACTAAAAAAAATCATTTCAAATTCACTTATATATTTTCTCTTGAAGTCCAATAAGAAAGAAGGTTTAATCTCTCCCCAGTAGTTTTGATGTTCTTCTGGGTCCTAACGATACTTGTCTTCATTAGCCATTTTGTTAAAAAAACAAAAGGGTCAAAGAAGAACAACTATAGTAGTTAATTAATCACATTTAGATTGATAACTGTAGTACTAACGTCAAAACCAGACACACAGTATACATCTTGTTGGTTTTTGTTGTAGTCAAAGCTAGGCAAATTATTGAAATAGAACTTAAAGGCTTTACGTAAAAATTTCTTGCCACGTACCCTACATTGTATTTAAAACTAACCTACCTGTGTGGCGACATGTTTGCAAAAGTTAATGTTCTGAGCATAATGCAAAAACTGCATGTGGACACAACTATATTTCCACGTCATCAACAGTATATAGGCACATCTATATACAGTATATATCTTTCTGTTGTTGGCATCAGACACAACTTTCCAGCCACGTAGCATGGTATGTTTAAAACTGCCTAATAAGTTGTGTTGTGACATTTTTGCGAAATAAAAAAAATTAATGTTGTGAGTATAATGTATATAAACTGTGGACACAACTTTTTCTATAGGCACATCTATGTACTGTATATATCTTTTTGTTGTTGACATCAGACACAACTTTCCAGCCACGTAGCATGGTATGTTTAAAACTACCTAATAAGTTGTTTTGACATTTTTGCGAAATAAAAAAAAATTAATTTTGTGAGTATAATGTATATAAACTGTGGACACAGCTATTTCTATAGGCACATCTATATACAGTATATATCTTTTTGATCGTTGACATCAGACAGAAAACTGTCCTGCCACGTAGCCTAGTATGTTTAAAACAACCTAAGTTGTGTTGTGTCACATTATATTTTTTTGCAAAAAGAAAAATAATGTTGTGAGTATTGAAAATATCATAAATATTATGTTTATGGGTGTCAAAGAAAAAAAAAATCCTTCTAATATGACTTTTCAATCTTATGGACATATACCTCAAAGTGTGTTTTATACTCTTCCATAGTCTATATAAAAAAGAACTTGTTGACAAAGGAAAATGTGAGTGATCTTCATCCTCCAACTCTCCTTCTCTCCTCTGGCTTGATTGTTGAGTTTACTTTTATCTTCTGTAATTCTATTACCCTATATCCTTATATGAAAGGGTTTATTTAATATTGGAAAGTAGTGACGCTTCATAATCTACTCAAGGGTTACAAAATACTATATCTGTTCCTTCATATAAGATTAAGATGATAAATTTAATAATATTAAAGAAGTTAAATAAATGACTTTAATTTAAAGTTTATATTTATCATTTTTTCTAAACTAATTTTCTATAACTAGGTCATTTATTTAACTTTTTTAATATCCTTAAATTAGTCAATTGTGTAATATAAGTGAAGAGTATTAATTAAAGATAGTGTATTCATATCATATTTCATTATAATGTAAAAGCTATGGACAAAACTATTTCCATGTGGTCAATAGTATAGGCACATCTATATATCATATCTATATCTTTTGGTTTAAAGACAATTTTGTTGACGACATAAGAAAACTTGAAGGGCTTTTTTTTTTTACAGAAAAATTTATATTCTTGCCACGTAGCCTCGTGCTGTGTTTGAAACTACCTTATAATTAAGTTGTGTTGTGACGACATTTTCGCAAAAAAGTAAATAATGTTGTGAGTGTGAAAAACTGTGGACAGAAGTATTTCCATGTGGTCAATAAAATAGCCGTTAACAGGAAGATATGAGATATAGGGCAGTTAAGAAGACACGTAGTGATCATATGTACGTGTGAACGTTGTATAGTAAGAACAAAAGTAATGTTCTCTTGTTCATCACAAAAGCTAAGAAACAGCATCCAACTCATGTCTTTTCATGGAATTCCAATTAATCAATGGCTTCCAATTCAGTTTCGTAGGGCATATATATATATATCATCAATCAGTGGTTTGATTTTGCCCATTTCAAAAGAGAAAATGATTTATCTGATATATTATATTATATTATATATGTGCTGTGACTTTTGTGGTTGAAACCGACAAAAATGGCTAGGTTTTTTTTACAGCCATAAACTGTTGTATTTGATTTACATTTGTACACGATTTTGGTTTTCTTTACACAAGTGGCGATTAACAGATAGCTGGGGGGGTACGTGGCCTCATCAAACACTTTGTTTCAAAAATTTCCCGGGAAAATTTATAGACAAGAAACTGACTGAGAAAATGTGCTGAAAATGACATGCAGAAGGGTAAAAACGAGCACGAAGTTTTGAAACATTATTATCTTCATCGACCCTGCAGCTCGATCGGTTTATTACTTTTTTTATTTCCGAAAATATCCCCATTTGATGGACTCTAATAACTCCTCTCACATGGATAAAAAACGGATAAGTGCAGTTATTCAATTTTAGTAAAAAAAATATGTGAGATAAAAAAAAATAATTAAAATTTTTTAATCAGACTTCTCCAATTTTTTTAAATCGAACTCATCATTCAAACTTATCCTCTCTTCATTTTCCTCATATCAAACAAACCCTTGGAGATGAACATCATGGTGGTAGATTAGGCATAGCCATTGTATTCATATAATTATATCTCTCTAAATAGTATAATATCATATCATAGATAGAGAAATTTTTTATTGATAATTGAAAGTGTTTGTGTGATAAATAAAGATATAACTAAAAGTAAAAAATAAAGAAAGAGAGAGATAGACACAGTCTTTTTAATATGGTAGATTTGTTCACTATAATCAACTTATTAATTACAACCAATGGGATTTATTCTAATAGAAATAACTAGTCCACGAACCTAAATCTAAATCCTTATTAGGAGAAATATCCGCATTTAGTACCGAATATTATCTCGAATAAAATTATCTCTAATAAAAGTACATATATGCTTACAAAAAAACTTGCTGTACTAATTGCAATCCCTATGTAGCTTATATACTGAACTCACTATTCTCTCAGGATTTTTAACTCAGCTTAACCAAACTTAATACAAATAATATAAACAAAAGGTTCGCTAATTAAGCTTGCTCTTAGTAAGCTTACCCAAAATTAATACAAATGACGAATATATATATAGTAAGCTCGCAAGTATTTCCATATTACCATGATTGTTCAATTATGAGGTCAGAACTATTCAATCGTTTCTATGTTTCTTGGTCTTTTATACTTGGTGTATTTATTCGCTATTCTCAAAGTATTTAATTCTGCGATAAATCAAATATTCTAATCAATTATAATTAATATATTTTAAAATATAATTTTAAGATAATTTGTAATAATCAAAACTAATAGCTGGCCAGCTGAAAGTCAAAGGCTTAATTCGTAACTATAATATAGCATGAATTTTTCCTTTTGTTTTTTCAAAAGTAGAATATATCATTGCAACTTAACATCAAACAGTACATAACCAGTTCAAGTAACAACATTACAAACAGAAAGCATATCAAATTGAATAATAGATATTATCACGATTTTCTTTATTTCAGATCGAAGAAACTAGCATTGGAAGTATAAACTTTGAAAATTTGTAAAGTTGGAGCAAGACACAATTTATTATGGTCACATGGTGTAAATCAGAGTGAAATATCCATATCTGCCTGTATATGTATTGTTGACAAATGAAATATAAAATATAAAATTCAAGACAAAATGTATAAACATAATGTAAGAGATAATGTTTTTAATTTTATATTAATAAATTAAAAGTTTAGGAGAGAAAAAATAATTAGCAAAATACGATTGGATTGGTTTTTTTTTTATCCACCCGGTTCACCGGAGCTTTGTTCCGACTACATCCGGATCCGATCCACGTCGTGCACCTGGCTATAGTAGATGAGTCTCCCAACGGAGATTTTTTGCATACGCCAAAGTTTAAACTCGAGACTTCGCTTAAGCGATACTCGAACCTCTTACTACTCGAATTATGATCGGATTGGTTTTAAGGTGAACGAAAAAAGTGCCGACGCTAACAAGCAAATGAATAATGGAAGAGGAATCTATACGCGTGTTGAAATGATTATCGAAAAAAACAAACAAGTGGGCCCAAATATGGGCTTGGGCCGGGGAGTGTGTTTGCCACTAGTCATGTGTGTTCCGTCCCAGTGAACACGACGCGGAGATTTTAGACGAAGACCCACCTCTTCCCGTTTGATTCGCGCATTACGCGTCTCCCTTTATTACTCCTGGAAAAGCTATCGGTGATGGAAAATTGGAAATAGTCTAAGCTCATAACAGAGGCTTAGCTTGACCATGTAATAGAGAGGCCAGATTTTAAACATATCTAAAAGTGTAAATATGTTAGATTTTTTAATTTAAAGCCTGGCCTAAAAATCTGGAGACTTAACCTAATTATTTTTTAAAATTTATTTTATTAACATATATAAAATATAATATATATTAATAAAATAATTTTAAAATATATAAATTTTTAAGTGTACTAAAAACCTAGATTTATATAGGCTTTAATATATACTTAAAATTAAAGTCTATTGACGACTTTTAAAGCTTAATACAAAATATTTTTTTAAAAGTCTACACTATAAATAGGTTAGTCAGCCTTTCAAAGGCTTAAGGTTAAATAAAATAAACAATTGTTTGCAGGCTTAAAGTTTAAATTTTTATTAGGATCTTTAAGTCTATTTAACCAAAATTTAACTTAGTTTGACTTATTTTTACCTTTAAATTTTAGTATTATACTAAAGTAAGAACGAGGTTGATTATATAAATCATAAATAATATAATTTTTAAATAAATTATTAATTAAAAAGTCTTAATTAGTAATATAAACGAGCGTTGGCTAGTAATATAAACGAACGTCCTCCACTTCTCCTTGATCTTCCTGGGAAGACTACACTCTACATTGATTGGCTTAGTTTATAATTTTTTAAATTATATTATACAAAAGTGCGAGCTCAAATAATATGGTTAATACGAATACCTTATTAATGGAAAACTTGTACTCCATGAACTATGAAACCTTTTGGCTGGTGAGTTTTTGGGATTTAGCTCACATAAATAAATTTTGACCAAAAAGAATACTAATAATATGTTTTTATTTATTTGAGAAAGATCCATATGACTGATTTCTATTTTTAATAATTTTCCTGGGGATTGAATTATGAAAAAATCATATGGTTGTGATTCAACTGAACAGCCTATCCTATGGTTAATCAAATACTTGCATACTTCATTTTGCCAAGGAAACGAGAGGAACTTTATTTATGAATGGCCAAGTTGAACAATCAATCCTGCAAACAATTATAATATATATATATATATTTTAGTTATATTTAACTAATTAATTAGATTAAAAAATTTAATTGAGTTAATTAATATGATAATTTTTTCTCTAAGATATTTTAATCATTTTTATTAACTTTCTCCATTTCTCTTATTTAATTATAGTTAAAAGTGTATTGATATGGATAATTTAAAAAAATGATAAACATAACAAATAAATCTTATATTTATGACTAAGATTAACTTTATAAATATATAATATATTAAAGAATGAAGTATATATATATAATATTCCTCATGTTCTTAATATAAGACCTAGTTTTGTAATGCTATGTGTTATATTAAGGATAGGAGGAATATGTTTTTTTTATATAAAAAAATTAGGTGGGTTCGACACCAATTTCTCATTAAGGCTAGAGCACAACCTCAGGCTTAGAGAACGCTTATAGGAAATTTATGAAATTACCTATCAAAAGAACGTTCACAATGACAGCGAAAATCAATTCATATCTTATAAGATACGAGCATGTTCTTTATTTCTTTCTTTTTTATCCACCAAATTCACTGGAGCTTTGCCCTTATTACATCCGGATCTGACCCGTGTTGTGCATCTGGCTATGGTGGGTGAGTTTTCTAACGGAAATTTTTTATATACGCCAAGGCTTAAACTCGAGACCTCGCTTAAGTGATATCGAGTCGCTTACTATTCGGATTAACTCCGTTGGTACGGGCATGTTCTTGAATATATGTGTTAACTCTTTTTTTTTTTTGTACAAGTGAAGGTTGAACACCCAAAATCAATACAACTAATCTACATGGGGATTAATTCCCAAACAATCATTACTAACAAGGGATGCCAAATGTGAAGGACATGAATGAAATATTGACGTGTTATTCAACCCATCCTTCGCTAGAGTATCGGTCACTTTATTTTGCTGTCTAGAAATATGGTGGATCTCAAGCTTCCATGGAAGAATCCGAAGATCATATATCTTTGAAAGCAAAAGGCTGGAAGCATGAATAGTCCGATTAGATATAATTTGCACAACATTCTTCGCATCTATTTTTAGGATAATATTCTTAAATCCTAGCTCCTAAGCAAGATTTAGACTTTTATAGATAGCCTATATGTGTTAACTCTTATTGACATAGGAGGAAATAGGAATATACTATAAAAGCCCAAGATACTCATGCATTTTTGGGTAATAAGGTGCTTTGATTTTTTTGGGCCAAAACCAAGATGCCTAGATTAAAGCCCATTATCCCATTCGTGGCCCATATAGACTAGTGCCAGGCCGTGAGGACCTGATTTATTTTTAGTGTTTTTTTGGTATAATGATTAATTTTTAGTTTGTTATACTTTGTGGCTACCAAAAATGTTGTGTCAATATAAAAATAATATTTTGCTATTAATTAATAAATCATAAATAGTGTCGTTTATATCCGATTATCAAATTTCATGCAACTCGTGTACAAATGTTTAATTTCAAAATATATTACGGGAGCTTTTGGAGTAGAAATGGAATGTTGTTTCAAAATTATACCATAGTAAGTAAAGATGTGAAGGATCATTGCATAACGTCTCTTCTAAAAACATCAAAACACGTAGAGACAGAGTGAAAAATGCATTAATAACAGATAAAGAGTCAAAAAATTAAAAGAAGATCTAGATAAATATAAAAAATAGAATATACTTGCTCACCGTGATATGTAAAAGTTGTTTTGAATTTTTTATTTTTAAAAACATATTTATAATTTTTTAACAAAAACAAATAATTAAAATTAACAATCAACCAAGTTTGTTATGTTTTTGTTTTAATTAAAATCAAAATAGTTATCATAAGTCGTTTGGTAGAGTTAGGTTGCCTTATTTGCTAATTTAAGAAGAAAATAATAACAATTTAGCTCCTTGCATTCTATTGACTAAAGCGAGTCAACCATGTTGCCTGTTCATTTTTTTTATTTAAAAAAATCCAACAATATCACGAATAATAAAAATTAAATATCCAGAGTCTAAACTATTATATCAAACAAACAACAACTCTTTTGAATGTCAAAAGATCATTGTAAAGAGTTATTTGTCTATTTCAAACATCATGATTAAAATAATGACCTACTACAAGTCAAGTGTTGAAAATTACTCATGGGATGATATGCATTTGGCTGATATTTTTACATTTTCCATTATTATAATATATATATATATATATATATATAATATCACAAAATTTACTTCCCCATATAATATGTACGTGTTGCTCTATCAACGTAATCAAATAAAATTATTGCATTATCATACATATAAAAGACTGACATTTTTGTACAGTTACGTCTTTTTAACCTACATATAATATTTTCAATTTCAATTCTTCTGAGATATTCTAATTAAAAAAATATTAAGGCATCTTTAAAAAATTAAAAAAATATTTTAAATCACTAGAATCTCAAAGTCGAAGTTTCCCAACCCAAAGTGCTCCCATAGCTCTAATGTCATCTCCCATCGAATGATCTTTCACCGTTGGATTAAATCTGTTCAGTATGGTACCCCTTTCTCAAGATCTGGCGGTAAATATATCTCCACGTCATCGAAACAGCTCAAATGATTTAAACGTTTCACCTCCCTTTCTCTTTCCGGTGCGTGTTTCCGAAAGCAGTGAAGCACAAGGAGAAAAACAAAATTTTGCTGAAGTTTGTGTTATTTCTCTCTCCTCTGCAAAAAGGAAATCTGAATGAACACAGACGAAACCGAGCTTCGAAGCCTTCTCTATCAATCTTCAGTTGAATCAGGTGCAGATTTTCTCCTTCACTATTCCCACGTGAGAAATGTCTCTACTTAATTTTTTTGAATTACGAACTTAATTTTTTTTTTTTACTTGGGTTTCATGCTGTCTTGATTGGGGATGTTTTCTTGCTTAATTTGAATAATTCCGTGTTGTTTTAGGATTCCGTTTCGAGACAATCGGTTTGATGTGTCAAATGTGTGATTATTTCTGTTGCATCTGTGCGATAGATGCAATGCTGATTTGAAGAGTGCTCTTATGAAATATAGATTGTATTTGATTAGGTTTTATAACTTTAAGTTGTTGGGTTGAATTGAAAGACTTTTTTAAATTGTCTTTCTTGTTTGATTCAGTGCCCCTTCTGTAAGCATCAAGATTTAGTTCACTGTGTCATTTTATGCCCATTTAGAAGGAAACTTTCTCAAATGACTGATGCCAGGTTTATGCAGTTTCTTCATTTAGTTTATGCTGATTTCACACACTTATTAAGTCTTGTGATATTTTGCCAATTATTTCCTAGGAGTTTTGAAATTATCTTAGATACTAAGGTCGACTTCATGTAGCAGCTACTTTACTTTCATTTTATATAATTCCTGTTGATCAAATTTTTTTTTATACAATACCTCTTGTTTTTTGTAAGCTAACGTTAACTATCATCATGCCACTAATTTATAGGAAATGAACAGAAACATCATTCTTAAATTTTTCCCTGCTTGAGCATTATTAATATTTAAAGCTATGAACTATTCATTATCTGCCTGTCATTATTTAAACAGGACAGAAAGTCCTCTACAATCTACATTGTGTGGATATTGCTTTTCTTCATCCAGCATATTATAGTAGATTTATGCATGACCAGGAAACAAACTACAAGAAGGAGGCTAAAGGTTGGAAACCTCGTCACTATCACTCTCTGCCTTATTGCCTTCCACTTTGGTTGACTAAAATACATGGATGTTACCTCTCTGAGACCAAATAATAACACCCAAACCGATCAATATCCTTTGCTGATGGAGCAGCCAGAAACCCATAATGGTCATCAGCACATAATTGACATTACAAGAAATAGTAATGACTTATCCAGCTCTACTCAAGATGAGCAACATCCTGAAATGCATTTGCCACATAATGAAGATCAGCCATCAGTTGGCACACAAGTTCCCACTCACCAATCATCTTCTTCATCTTCATCTAGGTTAAACCCTACAAATTCCTCGTCAACAAGAAGAGGTGAGGGATATAGTCATCACAGAAGAAGCCCACTGAATTCTGGACTATGGATTTCTGTTGAGCTTGTTGTCACTGTGGGTCAGATCATAGCATCTATTGTTGTCTTGTCAATATCCAGGAATGAAAATCCCAAAGCTCCATTATTTGCATGGATTGTGGGTTATGCATCTGGTTGTGTTGCCACACTGCCTATTCTTTACTGTCGTTATCAAAACCGTAATCAAGGCATGGGACGAAATGTATCTCAACCATCGCAAGGTTCTTCTGGAAGCAATCCCCCAGAACGGACTTCTTATACTGCAATCTCTGTTACTCATGTTTCAGATGAAGAGAATAGTCGTACTACAGAATCAGCTACAGGAAACACTGGGATTCCTGGATCCTTTAGTTCTAGGTATTTTTTCCTTGCAATTTAATTGAGATTTTAATCCCATTCATTTCTTTCATCATGCATATTGCTATTCATGTTCATCTCTTAGTTACTAGTTATATATCCTTTTGGTTTCCTCTTATAACAATATTGTGGCTAATGTTTTATGGGTCTTATTTCTGAAGAAGAAACTTTAAAAATGACGTTCCATCACTTAATTCTATATGTACATGTTGCCAGTTTCTTATTCTCCTCTTTTTTCTGTCTATTTTAAGCTCCAGAGGCTTAAATCGTTTTGTATAGAAATGATGAGGGTTTGGGTTGTTGACGTGAACTTGTTAAATTACTTAGACTCTTATATACTTATTACGAGGGTCCAATTTGAGAGGAGCACACATCATTCTGGACTTGAAGTTTCTTAATGCAAACATAAAGGGTCTTAAGGAAGAAAAGTGAGGGACTTTAAGCGGGGAATCATTATAATGGAGAAAAGCTTTTTGCAGCTTTTTTGAGCCAGATATCTGTCCACTTTGATCCCATTCAAAATTTGATTTCATAACAGAATGCAGGGATCAGATTCATCAACTGGTTCCATGCACATGAAAAATATTTTTTTCTTTATAGCATATTATGTTTTGCCTTATTCTGCATTATAGTTGCTGTGAGTGCAAAAGCCTGAGGCTGTGGCTCACAAGTTAGTGAGATACATCTTGAATTTCATATTCTTCTTAATTTAAGATAAACTTTCTTTAATTGATTTAAATCATGTGGAGAAGGAGAAATCTATAAAAAATGCTAGAGTTATAACACCTGTTTTTTTCCTTATGCTATTGAATGTCAAATTCAAATAACAAAGTTGTTGATATTATCTGTGTTTAACATATAATAATAAACTTAGCGGAGAAATCTATTGCTGCTCTGCAGGTTTAATGGTTTAGTAGACCATTTCAAGATGGCCTTAGATTGCTTCTTTGCAGTTTGGTTTGTTGTGGGCAACGTTTGGATCTTTGGAGGTCACTCTTCTCCTTCTGATGCTCCAAAATTATATAGGTATCTGCCACACTATATTTTGTGGTACTAAACTACTAAGATTTAACTTTGCCAAGCCTTGAAATATTGTGGCCTTCTTGCAGATTATGTATAGTGTTTCTTACCTTCAGTTGCATTGGATATGCTATGCCATTTATACTATGTGCAACAATTTGTTGCTGCCTACCTTGTATAATTTCTGTTTTGGGAATTCGAGAGGACTTTTCTCAAACTAGAGGAGCCACAGTTGAATCTATTCATGCCCTGCCTATATATAAGTTCAGTTTGAAGAAAAACGAAAATAGTGATGATGAGAATGGCAATACAGCTATAGATGAAGGAGGGACCTTGGCTGCCGGAACAGAAAAGGAGCGATCCATATCAGGAGAAGATGCTGTAAGTTTGTACTTACCACATTTTTTCAAAATCATGAACTCATTCACCTATTTTATCAAATGCTACTGTAATACAATGTTTAAAATTAGAATAAACTGGCATGTGTTAACAGGAAACGTGTCCGGTAAAACTTTTACTGGTATACCTTTAATATTTCTCTGCTGGTAGTGAATTTACAATAATATCAAGTAATAATCTCCTCCGGAAAACTTTATTTGTTGTTACTCATCGCATAGTAGCAAGACATGTAAAAGGAGCCCAGAAATATTGAGAAACCTTGCGAAAGTATGGATTAAAATATTTAAATACAAGCAGAACCTAGATGTTAATGCCTAAACCCTGAAGGATGGACCTCTGCATCCCAAGAAACTCCATCATTGATGATCCTTCACGGAAACTATGGGCGATACCTCCTCTATAAATGTGGAACAAAATATATTCTATTGTAAAATTTCATTTTGGCCCAAATATTTTAATGTAAAATTTAACTTCGTCTTACATTAGCCTTCTAAAATTTGCTGTAGGTTTGTTGCATTTGCTTGGCAAAATATGCAGATGATGATGAGCTTAGGGAGCTACCCTGCTTCCATGTCTTTCATGTTGAGTGTGTGGACAAATGGCTAAAGATAAATGCATCTTGTCCACTCTGTAAAAGCGAGGTCGGTACAAGTGTACTTTCAGCAGAGGAGTCCAGTCAGCATTAGAGGAGAATGGTTGCCAAGTCAGCCAAAGGTTTCCTACAAGGGCAGGTAGTTGCTTTCCTGAAGAATATGCACGCTAATGAGGTTGCAGCCTTTAATGCCTGTGACAAGTATTTGGACTCTCTGCTTTTCAGGGTCATACACGTGGCCTGAGAGCTGAAGATATATTCCAAGTTTTTTCTTTTATATCTTCAAGCATATAAGGATTGGTTATAAACCTGTGAAATGTTTATAATGTCATTCACCTCCCTTCTGTGCTCACTTTTCTCCCGCTTTGAGATACTTACGAGGTCTTGTTACTGGAATTCTGCTTACAATTTACTTATTCCTTTTTTAGTTCACGATATGTAAATATATATACAAAAAATTAATGAAAATGTTGACTTGAACTTGAAGCTCTTAATATGCTCAGGTTTCTTTGTTGTTTATAAAGTTGGATATTTTGTAATTTTTTTTTTAAAAAGTGGACATTTGATATTCCTTTAGGGCTTGTTGAAGAACATGCCACATGTGCCACGTGTGCAGGTGTTAGACAGCATCAAAGGATAAAGGAAAAAAAGACATACTCCCTCTAGTAAGGTGTTTCTGGCATTTTGCACTAAAAGTTATTAGATTGTTTTATTTGTTAAAAAATATCTCAATATTCCAATTATTTCCTTATTAATTAAATGGATACCATTATCCTTCATCTTTGTAATTTGTGCAATCTCATGATTACAAGGATAAAAATGGAATACGGCCTAATTTTCTGAGCAAACATCTTATAAATTGGATCATCCTTTATTTTTGGACGACGCCTTTATATGAAAGACCAGAGAGAGAGGGGGTAGTTACAAAGCAATGGTAATTATTCTTGCAATATTGTGCTTTATCCCCTGGCCACCGTATATTTCTTGCAGTGTAGACACGTAGAAAATAATTCAGTGTGGTAAAGATCCGAGTATAGTGCTTCGAAAACAACACATACATGCGTTTCATTCTCACTGCATGATGCACTATGAACGGGTCAAGTCAAATTGGTGGCTTCCTTATAATTATGGAATTTTTTGTCACCCATTGGGAAATTGAACTAAACTGATCTGCCCCTTCCATCTATTTGACCCTAAAAATTTAAGGAAAATCAGCAAATTTCAACGAAATGAAGTTTTAGTAAAAGAATTAACTTGATCAAGTCCAAATGAACTTGAACGATTAAAACTACAACCTAAGTCATCCATAAAATATTCATCAAAAGGATGTCTTATAACTCAGCCCTCATACCAGTGAAAAAACAGACAGCAATCATCCAAAACCAAGCTGTCATTGCGGCAAAATTTTCACGTAATTTATGCTTACACATCACAAATAAGCCAATAAAATAGGCAACATACATCTCCTCGGTGTATATATGCTGGCTGGATGCAGACCAGAGACCTGAAAAATTCTGCAACTCTCCCCCACGACGTAAATGGTGAAATTCTGTAAAATGGTGCAAATCCATTCGCCACCATCTTTGCCCTCTCACGAGAACAAAAGGGGTGGGCGACTAAAATTCAACCCTAAAATATAGCTGAGGTGAAATTATACACATTTGGGCAAAGGAATACATTCCAGAGCTGGGGGGGAAATTGTGCAACGAACCACACCTGTGATTTCTCAATTCTATGTAGAATTTTGCATAACACTTGGTAACCCTTGTTGCCTTGAACTGCAACTCAGTCTTTTCAAGTAAGGTCAAATGCAACTTGGTTTACCAAGGTCCCAACTGAGTAACGTGCGAACCTTTAGCGTAGAAACATGTGTTCAACTTTGTGATATGGAGAGGCCTTTGAATGCGTCTAGTTTCCCATTTGATGTGAAGGAATCCACATTTTGGCCATCCATTGAATGGTTAATACTCCCATTTTTGAAGTTATTACATATCTGATTAAAGGCCGAGTTGGGAGAAACAGAACTGCGGCTGCCCTCAAAGTATGTAGAATAAGGAAAAAGCTCTTTACAACGCACTTTCCATCCTGTATCAGAGCATTAATCTTAGCACGACAAGCCAATTTTCATCATTTCCAGGTGAACACAAGGTGATAATTATATTCATATCATCTAAAGAACCATGATGAGCAAAGGTTCTAGTGATGCACCATTTTACACAGTAAAAGTGAAAGAGACAAAGTAATGATAAAATAAACAAGTTCCATTGAGAAAAAAGGGTGGGAGGTGGTGAAGATGAAGCTCCCAAGAGGAGCATCAGCACTCTCATTACATTGTTACAAGATTAAAAATAAGGAACCTCAGGGCTGCTAGATGGTGCACAACGGTCATATTTGTTATTTTCCTACTGTTGCATTCAGTTTCAGTCATTTTGGGGATTTTTCCAGACCATTTGATTGTGTCATTGTACTTCTGACTCTATAACTTGGCTAGCAGCCTCAAGCTAGTCATTGAGAAATAAACTAAAGATCTGAGTATATACAAGGACATAAATTCTAAATAAACCTTAAAGAAAAATCAGGGATTCCATAATTTCTATCGGTTTGTGTGAATCACAGTCCTCATGGCTCATGCCCTGTAACTGTCTTCATGCTACTCTCTTTATTAACTAACTGAATTATTTTCCTTACCAGTATATTTCCCCTTCCCCACCTATTTCATCCTTTAACTAATTTCTGCCAACACACACTCAACCCCCAAATAACAATGTGCACTTGCCTATCAAGGCTATCCAACAGGGGGGGAAAAGCCCGGCAATAGAAAAGTTTTCAGTAACACTTACTCGATGCAGCATCTGGCTCAACAAGGACTGTCTCTAGAAGTTTATGAACAGCAATGCAATCTTTGAGTTTCCATTCCCTGATTGCTCCAACCACTCCATTTCTTGCAGAACCAGATGTCACCAGATTCAAGAATACTCTTTTATTTTAAAGCAGAAACTCAACCCAGAAGGAAACAAAAAAACAAAGTTTTACGATACTATAAGACATTACCTTGGCGCATGGTCACTCAGAGACTCTTCAACCAACTTGACAGCTTCAGATTTTCTGTTGGGATCCAAGGTGCACAACATTTCAGCAGCAGCGGCTGTGTGCATCAAAGAATCTGCAAACAAGAGAATACAAAAAAATAAGTTATCATAAAAAAGGTTTATTATATGAAGAAGCTCAAGATAATGTAGATCACCTTTATGTTTTTCAAGGAAAGAGATGTTTGCCTCAAGCAGGGACTTCTCATGCAACTGACTGCTTAAAAGAAATAGAGAAATTTAAAGTTAACAATAAATGGATCAGAATAATTATCCAAACCAATCTCCATATAAACAAAAGGGAATAGGTATAAGAAGAAATGTTGGAAAACCTAATTGTTGGGCGTTCAGCTTCTAAGACACTCCAAATGAGTTTCTCGCCGTCAGTCACAGGAACATTCATGGATCCCACTTTATGAAAGAATTTAATCTACAGCACATGAACTTAAAATAAAATGACAACAGAAAGACAAGAAAGACTTTACCACAAAATGTGCACCTAAAAATAAATGCCGGTGGGTTTAGCATATTATATTTTGTTGGATGTCTGATGAAGGAAGAAATCACAAAATTTGAACGGATTTTTCATTTGATTACTGATCTCTCTCACGCACACACACAAACGAGCACACGGGCATGCACTTGCACATATTTATGTATTCTCAGAAGAAATATCATACCAAGCAACGATGAGAATCAGGGTGCTCAGCATCCAATCTCAATAAATGCTTTAAAGCCTGGGAGTCATAAGACAGAAAAATATATTTAAGAAGAATTATATTCTAATATGAAAAAGATATGGTCCATATCATAAGATTCATAACAAAAGTTACTCTATTAATCAGCTACGATCCACATTTCATTAAATTAATTGTTAATTGACAACTTAGCGCTCCCCAGTGTGCTTAGAATAGCAAGGAAGACAAACTCAACTATCAATCCAGTTCAGTCACAAGCCCGATAACATTATATAGCAATAATCAGATGCCAGATGCAACAAGATTCCCATATCCACAGTTTAACAGAGACATACCTGAAAGGCAAGCAAAATCTTCTGTTTTCTGATATATAATTCAAACGAGAGCAAATGTGTCTCCAATGAATCAGGTGAATTCTTCAGCAGCAACTTCAGATATTTTGTGGCTTCTAATAGTGGATCTTCAACCTAGACAGGAGAAAGGGAGACAATACTCATGACAACATAGCCTTAGCAATTAAAAAGCTAATAAGATAGGGAAAATTTATCAGAACAAATACCACAGAATGTAAGATGAAATTTTGCTTAGACATTTTAATGCTAAAATTAGTCTGTTTGACAAAACTGACAGTTTTATGCAACAAAGTGATTTTTGACCTCTACTCACACCCCACCCTACCAGTACCACCTAAAAGCCAATTCCAGGAGGCCTTTAATTATCTTTGATAGTTAAGACATTCTACCAACATAAAAAATCCTCGTATGCCAATAAGCAGCCAACAGAATATTAGCAGTACATCATCAGGAAATTCAGCCAACAAGTAAATGTTGTTCCTCATCTTATCACAAGTTGGAGGAGATCTTATGTTGGGGACCAGTCATATCAGACAAAATGAAAATATGAATCTAATGGGCATTGAACACATCAAAATTCAACCTGCAACAACTTTTCACCATGTGGATCTGGATCAACAGGTTTCACATGCCGTTTTCCAGACTTTGACACACCACTGGCATTTGACTCTCCATTCTTCTCTTCTGCCTCCTAAATAGAAGATAAAACATTATGATGAGTACTGTTCACGTGAGAATATCCTCTTAAAGCCACATGAATTACTATTATACTTTCTTAGCCCGTGCTTCAGCCTTTCTCTGTTTTTGCCTCAATTTCTTTTTCTGAGAAGGAAGCAACTTTGATGTGTCATCCTCCTCCTCAGTTGTAGACTTCAAAGGAGAATCATACAATTTCAGGTAACATCTGCAAAACGGCACCTCAAACATGAGATCAAATATACAATATCGAAAGAGCATTCACACAATAATAATAATAATAGCACATTTGCATTTTGACTCCATGCTAACTTGGGCGGAACCATTAATGTCAATCCTGAAGTGAAGTTAACTGAAATTGATCGCAAGAGTATAAATCCAATCCATACATGACGAATCTATGAGGAATTTTCAGCTTCACAAGGGGTGCAAGGAAGCAAAGAGCCATAGAAATTAGTCACGTAGTATATTAAAAAGGCAAAAGCAATGTTCACCTGATTGCTCCAGCAGCTGCTTTGTGAAAATATGCATGTGAGTGCAATCGATCTTGTAATCTAAGCATCTCCACATAAGTGCGCAAAGTCATTTTCCTTAAGCAGTATGAATGGAAATCAAATTGATCTTCAGTAATATCTGCATAATGCTTTTCTACAGCTAAATATTTCTTCAGAGCCTGGCCAAGATCACATTGGCGAAAATAACTTTCACCAGATGCCAGCTCATACCTGTAAAAGTGATAAGGCAGGGTATGAAAATAAGAAACTTTATTGAGAAATAAATCTATTAGTAAAGATGAAGCAAATATCTCATTTAATCAAGACCGACATCCTAGGAGAATCACCAATAACAACACAAGCACGTGCTGCATAACAGACTGAATCTACTCCCTCTTCCTACATGTACACCTCATATAGGTGATTATTGATTGACTTGGTCTCTTATAAAAAGGATTACTTTGCAAGATGTGTTATATGATGGAACCACAATACCCCTTTATAGGGCACAAAGTTACTAATCATCAGATACATACCACATGCACTGCATGTCATGGAGGTTGTTGTGTTGGTCCCCATCTTTTGAGAACAAGACTGCAGTTTTTTCTGCCATAGACACCTAGTAAACACAGAAAAAGGTCAAGAAAGAATCAGATAAAGAAAAAATAGAATGCTGCAAAAAATAACATGTTTGTGTCTAATTGTAATTCAAATATAATGATAATATGGATAAAAACCTGATCAGCCTGTAACATGCGCTTAACACACTCACTATTAACATATCGATCAGCAAGATCCATACACCTAGCTTCATCTGCAAGTGCAGCAGCAGCAGCCAAATCACCAGCATGCTTCAGTATCCGACTCTGATATACAAAATCATGTGAACACCATTCAAAAGATTTTTCTATATGATTGTGGAAATCACAGTATTAATTAGAAATTCTATGTCTTGATTTATTTCCTTCTCTTTCGCTATGTAAATAGTCAGATTTAGGATTTTATTCTTTCTTCCCTGATTTCTAGTGAGTACGATTCTGTCATTAACGTACTTGTGTGTATATTGTAATATTCTCATATCAATGAAATCAGAGCACAATTGGATCTCCATTCGCAGGAATCACAGCTACTAACTCCTAGCCTCAACTCAACTTTATCCATTATTTGACTTGCCTTCATTTTTTTATTCATTAACAGATTTTTTGCATAAGTGGCACATCAATTATTCATAATATTATAGCACATGTTAATATGTTTCGTAAAACAGATTGTATAAATCATAGTTATCAAAATCTAAAGATCCAATCAGACTCTCAAGCGTGGAGGTTTAGACTTCACATTACATATAAGAATCTCAGAATAATGGAGACATGACCAATCAAATTCAGAAAGCATAAGCAGACCTTGACAGAATATAGATCAATGACAGTAGGTGTGTGCTTTATGGCTTCATCAATTCGAGAAAGAGCAATTTCATATTGGCCCCGTCTGTCATAATGCTGCAACAGTACAAATTCTCGAAGTGTAAGAAAGATAAAAATGCTAGAGGGGACACACAGAAAAATGCATCTGAAAAATTATTCAAAATATAGCCACCAACCTGAGCCAATAAGAACAAAGTCCACATCAGAGTTGAAGGGGGCTCTTTGTCCACTCTGCATACAACACTAACAGTGGTTAGTTAAACATCTTAATTCCAAGAAGGCACCAGGTTATACAACCCAAAGAAAACATTTCAAATGATAACACCAAGTTATTGGGCTTAACTTGGAGGATACAGTGAGACAAAATGCAAGCCAAAAAAATAAAAATAGAAACTAGTTATATAAGTAAGACATATTGTCATCATATTGACTGTGCTAAATTGTTGAGGAACTAACAAGGACCATGTCGCCCGAAAAAAAATAAAATAAAATAATTGAGAAAATCAGAGAACATCGATACTGAGTCCAGACTGATGGAAGAAAACCAAATTTCAGTGAGGAAATGATGATGGAAGAAAACCACAGAGAAAGCTCCCAATACATAAATATAACCCCTTCAAAAGAAAAAATTCTGGTCCAGACTGACATCTGCACCATTTGAACATTTTCTTCTTAATTATTCTTAATTCCGGTGATAATAAAAAAGTTAATAAGCATATCTTACCGTCCAGGGTATTGACCAGTTGTCCTAATTGAATGCTCTAACTCAAGAATGAGCTGCTCCAAAATATCTGCCTGTATAAAAGTGAAAAAGTAAAAAGTTATAACTAATAGAAATAGTATTTTCTACAACCGCATTTCGTTCACAAGTAATCCAAACAATTTTTAGTAGAAATAGAAGTATAAAACTGACCTTCCCAAGATGATTATACAGAGAAGAAAGATCAGAGAACAGTGACGGAACTCCCTAAAACATAATAACATTTTCAATTTTGAAACTACTAAACTAGGAATAATGTAATATGAAAAGTAGTTGTTGACACCTTAGTTAGGCGAGACCGAATATAATTTCCTGCTGCTTCTCGAAACTTGTCACCTTGCAAAAAATCAAGTGGTATTCTCTGGTACACAATAATTAAATGTAGAATGAATTCCCCTCAAGAACAAAAACTCCAATAACACATCTTAAATAACAGTAAAACCAGTGAACGGTAGTCTTCATATTATCAATATTAATTTCTATATTAATGTACTATTGTCGAAGATCCACTAACAGGATGAACTCAGAAGAGTTTTAGGCCATCAAAACCAAGATTATAGAAAGGGCAAAAAAGAAATGTAGCACCAAGACCATAGTAGTGACTTTTCAAGATGGATAATTTGGTCATGTTTCGCTTGCATATTTCCAATTTTTTTGGGTGATGTGCATATTTCCATTTTCATACAAGAAAGAAGGAAATTCCAGCTACCTGAGGGAAAAAATAGCATGCTTGTAGAAACAGAATAAGCATATTTATTTCAATTTTTTTATTTAAAAAATCACTTATTTTTTGAAGAGGTATTTTTGAGAAATACTAGGATTATCATTTAAGCTTTTTACATGAAAAAAATCATGTTTTTATTATTTGAGAAGCTAAATTTAGTAACTTGTAAAAATAATCAAATGGAGTAGATAAGAGAGAATATTGAAGAAATTATGAATATCCATATATGGGGATATCATAAAATCTGAAAATCATTAAATAATAAATCATTTTCCCATGACCATGTGCAAAATAATTCCTACTCTTCATAAAATCTCTCAACAATAATCACTTTTCATAAAATCTTTAAAACAATATCAAAATCACTTATTTTTAAGTTTAAACGGGCTCTAAAAGTGCATTTTGCCAAAGGATACTCCAATCAAGATTTGTTAATGTATTTCCATTTTGTAGCGAGAGAAGGAATTCTTGCCTCCTTGGAAAAAGAAAAAGGGTGGGGGAAGATCTGCCCTAAAAGCAATCTTAGTATGGCAAAGCAGGGAATTCCAAAAGAAGAAATTATTTGCATTGAGGCACTGAAATAAAGACAGACAGTTATATCTGTTATGCAGATAATAAGGCAACATTGTAACCAAGATATCATCGAGATACATTCAGGCAAGAAATTGAAATTAAAGTACACATAACTACAAGCATAAATCATGTTACCTTCACAGCAGAAGACCACTTATACTGCTGCTCAAGTGATTTGTACAGAGCATCCAGCCGATCTATTTCATCTGGAGCATACTGGCCATCTTTTGAATATAACCCAACACATTTTTGGAGTCCTTCATAGTATCTGAACAGGAAAATGAAGCATTAAATTATTAAGCTTCCGACAGTGAGAAATCTTACAGAAAAACCAAACACAAATAGACTACTTAGAAATAGAGTACAGTGAACCCAGAAAGCAACATGAAATAAAGGCAGAGGCAGCTGTATAAAAATAAAAGCTTTTATCCTTCTTTGCAGGTGACTGGCCAGAAATAACTCAAACTGTTTCTCTAACAGGTTAGAAAAGGATTTGCTATTCAGTATCTCTCATAAAACCTGGCCACATAAATTGTGATTAGTAAAGGCGAGCCTTTCTATGGCCAAGGCCACTCCAGCTTGTTTTTTTTCCATGCCTACTATAAAGCACTCAAGTCATTCCCTACAAACCTCTTCTACATTAAAAGATGAGTTAAAAAAAAAAAAAAAGATTGATGAAGATGATGCCTTCAATTTTTTCCAGCATTTCCTATTTTCAAGCACTTCTAAGCAACATTTCACAGGAGATGCTTGCCGCAAACCCAATCAACCACATATCTGCCCATGGTTTCCACCTTTCAGTGAAAGTACATATAGAAAACAGCTTAAAGTCAAACCCTCAAAAAGTGTATAAAAAGAAGCCATACAGGAAAAATAATTTTCAAGACTAGGGAGGATTTATCAAAGATTCCTCGATAGACTGTGCAGTTGATACATGCCAACCTAAAAGCTTAATAAACAGAGATCACCTATAATTGTCAGGATTCAGGAACAAAAGCGCCTGATACAATTTTTCACCCTCTTTCAAGCGGCCAAGCTTCACTATAAGAGAAACCTCTTGTTCTTTATATGCGAGTTTATCCACCTAAACATAATAAAAGGAAAACATAATAGCTCATGCTCAATATGTTATATTAACACACCATGACAGAAAATAAACCAGACATACAATTTTCGATTCTTTTTTGTGCAACTCCTCAAGAGCTCTCTCAAGAAATCCACTTTCCTCTAACAAAGAGATCTGGAAAACAAATAGTTAACACATTAAATCACAATCTAATTACCAAAAAGAGTCACAATTTAAGGGCAACAATAAAACCAGCAATTATATCCACAAGATTTCAAATTTATAGACATGCAGAAATATCAGCGACAGAAGAATGACTCATATTGGACCACGCGTAATTTCACTTGAGCCAGCCATTTACAGAAGCATTTAAGGGCAGAATAGAAGTAACAAGAAAATTGTCATTCATTCAATAAAAATCATAGTGGACACAGGCTACCATCAAGCATTTAGAAACAACATCATACAAATGACCTACAAAAGGATTTGATCATATACCAAGATATAGTAGCTGTAAAAATTAAAAAATCAACTTGTTTGTTTCATCAAAAGAAACAATTTTCATCATTTAAAAATCATTTATATTTTTCTTTTACTAGGAAAAGAAACTTCATCAGAAAGATTATGGTAGATGTGAAATCTTCCTCCTAAAAGAAAGAGGGGGGGACCAAAAACAACAACTTAATACAGATGTAGACCTGATTCGGATGGAATGGTAATCATTTACACTGGTTGATTGATGGGCTTCAATAACAAGCTATATTAAATGTAGATGGGTGTTCTTGTCATCCAAATGGCGGCTTATATAAGGTTCCCCAGAAATTCAATTATAAGTTTGTTTCAAGCACCACAATTCAGATTCCAAAGAAACTTTAGAAGGAATAATGGAATTTTATCATATGCAAAATTCTATACATAATGGCAAAGACTGTTCACAATTGTAAAACTAGGGTAAAAGCCAATCAACATAAAAGTTACATTGGACCCCAAAATATGGGAAAGGCATTATTCCTAAATCAAGAAACAGCTGTAGACAAGCCATCAGACAAGAAACCTTGTATAAAAGCATTTCCCCATGCTCACACCGTTCATTTTCCGGAGGATAATCATCTTCTAAGGTACCTTCATATGCTTCCAGAATTTCAACTGCCTTGGACGCACTGTTCATAATTAAATGGAAAGCATTAAGAAAATTACAATGATAGTTATTAGCAGGAAAGCCACGGTAATGACATGTCCGAGGCTTGGACTGATCTAGTGCAATAAGTAAATGAAAATGAGAAATCTCTCAAATCACATCATATAAAGCTACCAATTTACACTGGCAAAGGATCTTTCAGGCATATTCACTACTGGATTCATTTATAAAAACAAGTCCACCAATCAATCCATCAAAATAAGCAATAAATTGAAGGGAAAAATATTACATAGCATTTCATCTGAGTCAATTTTTCTTATTTACCTTTTAGAAAAACAATTCTGGCAGGCAATACATTACATTATTTATACAGTGGATAGCTATCTACCAGAAGTTAATGTCTATCCAATAAACCAATACCACATATCAAACACGGCAAACTCATGACTTTTGTGAAATATAAATGACTAATACTTTATATATTAACTTAGCAACAAGTTTGAGTTAAAGATCATATCCTGGCCAACCCTATCAAGATGATAGGGATGACTACATTGTATTCCCCCAAAGTATTGATCATGTGTGAAGCAGGATTCAAAATAATCATCTTTTGAGAACATAGAAATGTAAGGGTGGGGTGGGGTGATGACCAGGGTTCAAACATTACTAAATATAACCAAAATAAAAATGCATCATCTATAGAAAGGTGTAAAGCTTCAAACTAAAAAAAGAAACATAATAGACATATAGAGTAACAACTAAGAAAGAAGATTATCTTAGTTCCATAACAGCAGGCAACTAATTATGAGAGAGAAAATGACCAGAATAAACAACTGCCAGATACAAACAACTAAATACATGACTCGAGTCATAATGACAAGAATAAACAACTGCCAGATACAAACAACTAAATACATGACCCGAGTCATACTTAGAATTCAAATGATGGGAAACTGCAAAGCCAATCCAGTTCATGCGATGATTTGGTTTAAGAGTCAGAAGTTTTTGTCTTGTCTCAACAAAACCTGTCAAATCTCGCATCTGAGCCTGTGAGATATAAGCAACAATTTTCATGAGTACAACTTTTGCACACTCACACTCTCACACACAATATTGTCACTGTAAAAGATGAATGAGTTCATCTGTTATAATTAAGCAAATGGAGATGTGTGGCATTTATTTGTGTACCTGTAAAAGTGATAGGTCACGTAAGATTTCAATATTGTCAGGATCTATTTTCAATGCATTGCGGTAGCACTTAATGGCCTCCCTATATTCTCTGTCTGACCGATAAAGAAGACCATAAACATGCCAGCAAACATGACTTTTGAGGTCATTCTGAACCAAAAGAAGACATTAAGCCAAGGTCAACTACCAAACAATGAACATAAAATTAATTAAGGTTAAATATCAAAGACAACATGCAGACCTTTAGTCCTTGACGAACAAGTTCATATGCTTCAGACTTACGATCCATGCAATTCAATGTCAAACCCTTCATTGATAAAGTTTCTATCAACAAGAAGGGGGAATAGACACATATATAAGAAAAATCATTAAAAAAATATTCCGTGCATGAAAATGACTTGGAGAAGCAAAATTTAAAAGGGGGGATAGCATTGTGTTTCCAGGGACCCATTGGGATAACTGAAAAGAAAATTTTAATAATTCCCGGAACACAAGAAAACGCACGAGCTACCAAAAAGAAAGAATACCTCCATGGTCCGGAAATTTTTTCAGAATAGCATCAGCTGCTTTGAGTCCCTTTTTGTATTGTTTTGTTTCGTATGATTTCTGCAGCAAGGTGAACAAGGGGGTTAAAAAATAGAGATAGATAGATAGATACAGAGAGAGAGAGAGAGAGCTTTGTTTATCAGTTTCCCAAGAAATGAAGTGTTTTCACTCGCCTAGCTAAAGATTACGAGTGAACATCGTAAGCAAAGTTCACTTGAATTAGCTAAACAATCATGCATGAATTTTCCCACGTGGAGAAAACCAAATCCTATAACAATCCTACTCGAAGGAATTTGCCAGATACCATTTATACAAAAGCATAGCCATTTGGCTCCAGAACCTGGATCCTTTCTTACAACAGGTAATGAAGGAGGAGCAAAAGCGACTCCCAGCATTTTCAAAGCAGATAATTCGCTTAATTTACCCAGTATTTTATGTTGTATTCCCGTTAACAGGTAGATACGGCATCTGCCATGGTGAATTAATATTCAAACTACATACACAAACTCTATCCCATAATTTTCAATACTAAAAAGCTCGATAATTCAGTGAGAACATCCCCATTCTCCTCGGTTTTCACTTTTATCCAGATACCTCGAGCAACCAAACCAACCAAAAAGAAACCATTCACAACAAAGAACAGAATATTAGGGTTTCCAGAAGTTGAAAAAAATCCAGGAAGTTGAAGGAAGTGATAAAAGTGGGATCGAGCCACGGGAAGCAATCAAAACCGAATTAGAAAAAGAGAGAATAAATGCAATCGAAGCTTACAACAATAAGCTTGAAGAGGTTGGCCTCCCTTGGGGGCAGAGAAGCACCCATTGTTGGAAGAAGAGGAAGAGAAAAACAGAGTTCAGGAAGCAAATGAAGGAGGTAATAATGGAGAAGGAAGCGAGCGAGTAGGAACGAACAATGGTGGCGTTTATCAGCTTCAAAAGCAACCCTACTAAGAAATAGAGGGGCCAACTAGCAACCACTTGACCTGGCTTGGTTTGTCGGGTGTTTCGTTAATAGAAAAGAGTTTGAAAAACCCTTGCGTGAGTTCAGTTAGGGGAAGAAGTGAAAAGTGAGATATATAATTATTAAAAAACATAATAATAATAAAAGACTTTTTAAAAATTAAAAATTAAAAATAGTCTTTAAATTAAAAAAAAAATAGATAGGAGACTTAATCTATTTTTTATAAATTTTTGTACAAAATTATAATACCATTATAAATATTATTAATAGAGTTACAAATATTTATTTATAAATTTGAGGTAAAAGATAAAATTATACTTTTTATAACTCTACTAGTAGTATTTATAACTATTGTAATAATATTTGTAAATTTACTAATGGTATTTACAACTCTACCAATAGTATTTGTAACTCTCCTAATAATATTTGTAACTCTCCTAATAATATCTATAACTCCCATAATAGTATTTATAACTCCTATAATAGTATTTGATCTTTACACAGAAATTTATAAATGATAGATTGGGCCTCCTGCCTAATCTGTCTTTTTTAAAATTTAGAGGCTCTTTTTATTTTTTTTAAATTTTAAAAGGTATTTTTCTATCTTTTTCCCTTTTTTAAAATGTGTTTAATTTTTTAAGAGTATTATTTTATTGTGATTTTAACCATAATATTTAGGGAAGTATCCTAATTTTTAGGTATTTAAATTTATGTTTGAGAGTACTTGATGACTCGACCTACTCGATATTAGTATCGTTTAAAAAGAAAGGAGATTTTGCCCTTTATAATTAAAAAATTATCCAAAAATATATGATTTTAATAAAAATAGAATAGAGGAGAGAGGAAAGAGATGAGAGATAGTGGAGAAGAGAAAAGAAAGCTAGTATAAAAAAATAAAAATAAAACAGTAATTAGTAATCTATAAATTATTTTATAATCTTAGAAGTTAGTTTTAGTAATTTATCTAAAACTTTAATTTTAAATCATGATTTAGTCTAAAAAAATTTAGATAAATATAACTATTTATTTTAAAATTTTTACAGGTTAAAAACTTTTTAAAATTATAGTTTTCTTTCCATGACATAAATCTAAATTAGTTTGTAATAGCGTTAATTTTTGTAAAAAAAGTTGCTCTAAAAAATAATAAATCTTAAAATAAAACTTTACGTTGTTGGTATTTAAGGATGAAAATAGGTAGGTATAATCTAACCCGTTTAATAAAAGGTTAGGCTTCAAAATTATTTAAAAGATTTAGTGCACGAGTTTAGTTAACCTAGATAAAAATTCTTAGTTTAGATTCAAAAGTAGGAGAAATATCTGAAAGTACTTTTAAATTAAATTATAATTTTAAAAGTCTAAAACTATAATTTTACATAAATTTATAGTTTTTAAGTAAATAAAAATACTTTTAAGATATATAATTATCATTTTACCTATATTTTTTTTATCATTTTATATCATATTTTTTTTATAATTTATCTATTAAAAAAATCATTCTACTAATAATTATCTTAACATTATTTTTTCATAATTATTATTTTTTTTAAATTATTCTCTAAAATTTATTTTTTAAATTACTTTTAAATATTTTTTTATAAGCTCTTTTAAAAAAAAGTTAAAACAAACGGCCATGCGCCTATCTCCCGCGCAGTTTTCTTTATTTTATTTTTTTAATCAGTAATTTAAAATACGAACGCATTAAACAGAAACCGTTCTTTGTCCCCTCTCCCGCGATATTTTGGGGTTTGAACAATCTGTTCTGCTTTCTGGTTCTCTTCCAAACAGAGCTCTGGGCTATAGTGGATTCTTCTCTTCTTGGCTTGCACTTTTTGGTTATACGTCTTTAGACTGAGTTGATGTTTTAATTATTGCGTGATCTTGGAAATTTGTAGTTACAGTTTGTTGTTTAGATTTTGTTTTTTAGGCGCCAATAAACTTTCTTGCACTGATGTGTGGAGTATTTTCAAGATAAGAGTGTGGTTTTGATTTCTGAGGAAACCCTGACTCAGCCGATGAATTTGACGTAAGAAATGGTGTCCTTGCTATCTTGGAACCGAAGGAAAAGAAAATGCATAATTTTTTTTTTCTGGCAGAGATAAGGGTAGCACCATTTGAATGTTTGAGTTAATTCCAAGGACTATTTTTGCTTGGATAATTTGAATCTTTGTAATTGGGTTTTCTCAGCTGGTGAATTAGATGAAAGTATCAAAGTAACGTCTTCTGGTTTCTCCGAATCAAAGGAAACTAATTATCAAACGGAGGACTTTTAGACTTTTATTGTAGCGTTAAGATAATAATCACTTTTCATGCCTCTTGCCTTTACAGTCGTTGCAAAGTCCCAATAAACTTATGGAGCAGGCAAAGTCCAGAATCAATGTTAACCCAGGGCCATTCAACTCAGGATATTTGAGAGATCCAGCATGAGAGGAATGGTGGCGTTTTTGAGGAGGCTAAAGGTTTTACCCGAAAACGAAGACAAGCTCTAGGCCACAAACGCACACATTTCTCATTGAAGCCAAATAAAATGTAAGCCTTACCATCACTCTTCTCTCCCCACCCTTAAAAAAAGTGTGTCCTTGCTGTTTCTTGCAAAAGAATTTGCTTCTCTGGAGATTGGCTGTAAATTGTCTGTGCTTGTCACTTATACATCTGACAGTTATTCTAGTGAGACCTTAAAACCAACTCTGAACATTGATTATTTGAAAGATCCAAAGGAATTTTTCATGGCCTATGAACGGATGGAAAGTAAGTCATACTCTAATTCTCTTTCTTAATACCCAGCTGTTGGTATTCCTAATTCTTCTTCTTGGAATTATAATTGATCCATAGATGCCAAAAGAGAAATACAGAAGCAGATGGGTGGGGTATCATTTGAACTAAACCAGAACAATAAATCCCCTCATGAACAGCGACGTCGGTCGGGACTCCCGAGAAATAATCAGCGGTATCATTAGAATACTTATTCATTTTCTTGCATCCTGTATGACTTACTGCATTGCATTGTTTAACACGGTTTTAATATTATGTGGGTCAGGAGGTTAGTCAGGCATAAGCATCAGTATTCACTAGGAACTTCTGACAATAATGATCACATGCCTTCCTTTCTAGAGATATATAAACCAGGCAGTCAAGGTTTTGCTGGTGAGGGCACACACAAAAATGGGCCTTGTCTTTCGTCACTGGAGAGTGAACTAACTGGTATGTGACTTCTGCTCTAGGGAATAAAATGTGCAGTTATTAAGTGCTTAATATTCTGTCACTCATTTTGGCCTATCCTACGATAACTTTTTGTTGCAGATTCTTCTGTTGTTGAAGGAAAGATAGATGACATATTGAATGAATTGAGGCATAGCAGTTGTGAGGATCTAGAGGGATACGTGGCCATCCTGCATTTGCAGGAGAGCTTGCAGATCAGACCCATTATCTTACAAAAATTATCCATTCCAGACTTGGCTGATAACCAAGTGGCTGATTTGAAATCTTTTGGATATGACTTGTCAAAGCCAGGGAAGGTTTTATCTGACACAGATAATTTGTTGAAAGAGAAAAAAGCATTGAAGCAAAGACAGGATGCAAGAAGTGCTTTGTGAAAATTACCTTCAGTTTCTCCCAGCCCACCAGAGTCCATTTGCTCTCCTATCATCATTATTGAAGCATTGTTCGTTTTCAAGTTCTTCAGTTGATTCATATCCATTAATTGATTATGTTAATTTGCCCACAAGTAACACTTCTGTGGTGAACAAGGAAATCAATCTTATTAATTCTGGACAGCCAGCATCCTTAATTAAAGATGTGGTCAGTAAGACAAGCTCAGATGGGGGCACTGGAAATTGTGCCTGTACATCTGGAAAATCCAAGGACGATAATTCAAAGAAACTTGGTTTTGATACTAATATTTGCTCAAACGAACTTCTTGTTGACATTGATGTGGATATTCGACGCAATGACATGGGTGGTGGAATTATGGATGTTACAGTATGCAGGTCAAATTTTGAGGTAAATTGTGCTTGTGATTTTGAAGACGGTGAGCTTTTCTTTGGATCTTTCAGTTTTATCATCTTATGGGATTGTGAATATTGTATTACGGCAAGGTACGTGAAGAAAATATGCAAGAGGCGGAGCGTTCAGTGTCTGGAGATGACCCAGATCTTAACTCGGTGAATCCGCTGAGTATGGATATAATCGTCAGTTTCTAAGATACAAATAGGATGCATATAACCTAGGTGAATTCCTATGGTGAAACTAATTGGTACATCACATTAATGGCTAAATTGACTATTTTGATCATTAATAGTATAACATTACTCAGGATTTCATGAACTTGCCACTTGTTATAACTCGTAAGAATATTTAAACCTTCAGATAACTTGTCGTTTGATCTAATAGGTAGAAAGAATCTAGTTTTAAGATTTAGTGTTTATGTTCCCTTTTTTGTGTCAACTCTGTTGTGGCGTGTATTAGCAGGTCAATCAACTCCTGTTGGGCTTCAATCGAATGCTATAGATGAATGCACGATAACATCCAATGATGGTGAAGCAGAACAGTGTTTGCAGGTTATTAACTTCATAGAGATTTTCTTTTTTTCTCAATATTTTCATACGCTTCTTGGTTTTAATCATTTTAGCACTCGATTATGTAAGAGGTTTAAATAAGTCAAGCATTTTGTCAGGTTTTGTCATGTTCCTAAAACGGAATCATGCACCTGATAGTGCCTAACATTATAATTTTGCATGAATTTGGCTACTCAGTACAGTGAGTTCCGTCCACCCTTTATCTTATTTGAATGGCGAAATAGAATATACTACTATACATTATACTATCTAATTAAAATAGATGGTTTATGATTGAACTTTTGTTTTCAATATTCTGTCTTTAAATAGTTTCTAGAATGTCTGAACTTTGAACATCTCAGGAAACGATGCTTTGGCTATATGATTTGGAACATTATCCCCCATTTCAATCTGGTTTCATGATTTTGCACCAAAATGCGGAACTTCTGTGCAATAACCATGTCCAAGCATAGTCTATTGCCAGTTCACTTAGCAATAACCATTTGCAAAAACTGTTCAGTATCCAATTGCTTTGCTGCTTTCTGTGCAATAAGTTTATGCCAGAAGGAAGAAGAAAATATGATATAATTATTTTCCCCCCAGTAGGTACTACAGAAAAGGAAAGCTTCGAAGGCATCTATTAAACAAAAGGAAAGACGAATCATACTCACGGAGAGGACAAAAGAATAAAAGATTTTCTATTTGAATTCATCTTCAAAAACTCTTTGTCACTGCTTAGTATATTGAAATAATGCTGTTTTTTAAATGTTCAGCTGCTGCTACTTCTTGGAAGTCTGGGGTAAGGCGAAGCACTAGAATCAAGATGAGGCCTCTGGAGTACTGGAAAGGAGAAAGACTTGTTTATGGTCGCATACACGAGAGTGAGTGCAATTATAAGGTCTTTTAAATAATGACGGCAGCTTGACTTTTTTACTTTTTGCCTTTTAGGAGGTTACTAAATAGAAACAATAAACTATGTCACTAACAAAAAGAACTTGCAGCAGAGTACTGGTTCAATCTGAAAGATGATTTGTCTTGATTTGAATGGTGTTAATTATAAGAGCTAGTTGATTTTTTTAGGTAGATTAAAGAAGAATTCATATTATATTCTTTTTAATTTACCTAAATTAGCCAATTAATTCTTCTAATAGTTATAATTTACTGATTTATTTAGTTTTCTTAATCTATTCTAAAAAATCTATTAGCTCTTATATTAAGAATTAGAGGAGTATCATTTTATGGGTTTCAACAATGATGGAATTGTGATTTAATAAAGTTGATCAATGCAGGTTTGGCAACTGTCATTGGGGTGAAGTATATGTCTCCAGGAAGCACTGATGGTAAACCGACTATGAAGGTAAAGTCTTATGTCTCAGATGAACACAGAGAGCTGTGGGAAATGGCTTCTAAATACTGAAGCGTTATTCTATTGAAAACACTGTAAAGTTTTATGTTTTGTCAAGTAATAGCACAAGTTAACTGTGCCTGTTTATCCTCTTGTATATCCTGACTTAGCATTTCTTTCTTTTATTGGTAAAAATAGATAGGATAAATAAAATTATAATCCTCGTTAGGTAGAAAATCTCCTGAAAACTGCTCATCTAAAAATTTGTAAAAAAAAAAAAAAAGTCTTAAATTTTTATAAGATATAAATATAAATAGTACAATTTTGGTGGGCCAAGATTCAGTTTTTAGTATTCATGGGTTGTGGGATTAATCACAAACCCAAGTCATGGACGTGGCGTTGATTCAGCTTAAACTTGTGGAAACAGGGAAAAAATATAAAAATATGAAATATTCATGACCAGTTTACTAAGATTGTTTGGACAAACAATAGATCCAAATAGGTTTGATAATAATCTGGCGTCAGATAATTATATTTTAAAAAAATTATGTAAGATGATGTTACTGGCATTTGATCCGTGCCACCACCTCAGAAGTTTGAACTTTGAAGAAGTCTCAGTTCTTGTGGCCAAGAAAATTCCATACAAAAGTCGATATCTATGAATGATCTGGAGTATTTTGCTATAAACAAATATTATTATACGTATTAGAAATCAAAGTTATTATCCCGACAAGGTTCTGGAACAATTTCTGATATAACTATAACTTTTCAAAATTCATCAAGTCAATGTACCCCTTTTGCCAGGCTTCTAGATGAACTAATTAACTGCCTCAAACTAAATGTCAAAAAAAGAAAATTATCTGAACTCCTATGATTTGATCTTATATACAAAGGTATCCTATATCATATATTTTGGAATCATAAGATAATAACAGACCAAATGGTCGGTGATAAGCATCATCATTCCAGAAAATGACGTCTTATACTTTAAAACACAGATAATTAGTCGTTAATAAATTAGAAAAATTAAAACTTTTAAATATTGTAAAATTAATTAACACTAATAGTTCTTAAAATCATAAAAAATATCAATATAAAATTAAAATTAAAATTAAAAAATGAAATAAAAAATTAAAATTAGTCGTTAATCTTTATGTGTCTATACATAATATATAAAAAATTTAACAAGTTGGTTTATTTTAAATTTGTGTAGCCACGGGTCCACACTAATTTTAATAGAATTTAAATAAAACAAAACAATAATGAGTGCTTCTAGAATTTAAATTGCCATCATCCATGTATTAATGCTTGTACTTCTTAGGACTTTTCATGATATTTTCTAAGTTATAAGGACTTTCATCCATTATTATTAACATATTCATCATATTATAAAAATTATATTTATTTTTATAGATCACCTACAGTAATTTTAAAAATATCAAATGTAGCTTGTTTTTTATATGTTATCATTAGATCCCAACCCTTTATTTTTCTTAAAATATGGATGGACCCACTCAACGTAATGATAACATATTTTATTGGCACACCCGATCGTACCCCGAATATTATTTGTTACAATTATTGTTGTAGACTTGTATTCATACATATAATAAAATAAAATCTTCATTAATAAATCAAAAAATATCTCAAGCTATGTTTTTTTTAACGTGAAATATCTCAAGATGGTTGGATCATATTAATAATTATCCGTTTTTTAAAACTTGGAATGGTTTTTATTCAGCCAACTGTCTGTTGACATAAAAAAAAAGACAATAAAATAACGTGAAATTAAAATAAAGAGATTGATGATTCAATCCACATGCCACTCCCTGGTGCCTCGCATGTTCGGCGACACAATCTGGGTATTTATACGATTTATATAAACAAAATAAAAAATAAGAAATAGATCCAATTTTTTACATTTTTGTCATTACGATGCAACTATATTTTTTTTCCCATGTCACATAGAGTGCCCAGATTAAGTGTTATTATTATTAATTTAAGTGATATTTTTTTATTAAAAAAATTCTTATTCATGATATCATCTAATACTAAATATAAATATTTTTATCAATAAAAATTTAAATATTAGCTCAGTTCAAATCAATTTTAGTGAGAGGATTTGTAGTCCAAACTAAATTAAACATTATTTTGGATGTTTTCTCAAAATGTAAGGTTACAAGTTTGAGAATTTGATTTTGAACTTTGTTTAGATGGGTAACTCTTTTTTCGCCCTAACTAAATAAACTCCAAATTGTCATGGAACAGTAACAAATCATGTACTCCTACTCCTCCCTCCCGGTTCTAAAGAGCAAATAAGACTCCTGTGAATTTAATTGAGAAAGAAATAAGATATATAATTATTTAAAATATATTTAATTTTTAGAGAGTATTATTTTATTATAGTTTTAATCGTGATATTTAAGAAGATATCTTAACTTCTAAGTGTTTAGGTTTACACTTTAGGATAATAGACAGCTCGCTCTGTCTGATATTAATATCGTTTAGGAAGAATAGAGATTTCGTCTTACTTTTAGATCGTATGTGAGTCTAATAATTTTTAAAAAAATTTATATAAAAAAATAAAAATAAAGAGTAAAGAAGGATGAATTTATGGGAAAACATGAACAGCAATATGAATTATTTTTTATTTAAGTTACTAATTTTTCAAATTAAAAAATTAAAATAAAAATCCTATATGCATTCTTATATTGTTATCAGTACATTACAATCACCACAAGGAAAGTGTGAGTGTTTCTAGAAGAAATATCACACTCACAAGTTCCTAACTTGAAAATAATGATTTTGCGGGGAATCTAATCTGAACAATAGGCTTTCTTTTTCCTGACAAAGCACGTGGTGCTTCTAGAACGACGATCATGGCCTTCATGTTCCATCGCATATAAATGGGAAGTTACGTATTTTTTTAATTCAAGATATATTACATTCGATTTTTTTAAAAAAATAAAATAAATATGCATATGCTTATCTCTTCGTTTAATCATAATTCATGTTTATAAAAAATAAAGTATAAAGCCATAAATACAGTAAAAAGTGAATCCGTAATTTTATATATCAATTAGGGTATGAATTTAAACATATTTTCGGCCAGCACAGATTTAAACATATTTTTAATCATTAAAAAATGTTAAAAGTAGAATTAATATAAATAATTTTAACAAAGAAATCGTGGACACCGATACCAAAACAGAGACTGAACAAAGAAAGAGTGAGTGAGGGAGTGGAAAGCTTACACAATCGAACTGCCCCTCACATCATTTGCCCACCCCTTTGGACTTTTCCCCTCCACTTGCCTTTTACTCTTCTTTATAAACATTTGGAACCACAATTTAATTTTTTTTAAATTATAACATTTTAAAAAATGGAGAAAATATTCCTTCAAACCTAAATATAAAATTTAAGTTTATATTTATTTTAAATATAAAATTTTAACATATTTTATCTATTATATTTATTAATTTTTTAAAATTAATTTATATAATTTATAAACTGATATATAATATAATGTTATAAAATAATATTTTATATTTATAATAATTTATTTAAATTAATTAAATATCTCATATTTAAAAAAAATGAGAAAGAAAAGAGTGAGAGTTTATTTAAAAAAAAAGTAAATGAGAGTTATAAAATTTTAATAAAAAATATATAAAATAAGAAAATCAATTAAAATTTGTAACATCCCATATTTGGAAATAGTTGTAAATTGTAGCAAATGTGTTTCAAAGCATAATTTGTCATAATTGGGATGAGTTAAAGGGAGTTACGGGTAAGATAAGTAAACTGAGAAGATTCTTTGGAAATAAAGGAAGCGTGGGACCTGACGAGTCACGTTACGGGAGTATCCAGTTGTTGCCCTGTTACTCACGTTGATCAAGTCAACGTTTAGGCGTTTACTCCCGTGACACTCCATTTTTCTTCCTTATCTTTTTTTTTCCACCTTTTTCTTTTTCTATTTTTGGCTCTATACATCTAATTGTCTATTCTTTCTTATCTTTATCATTTATCACTGAAATTTCCTCAATCATCGCTCCAAATCAATGTTTTTTAAATGCAAAAAAAGAAAATGTATGGGGACTGATTGCTCAGGTTCATGATTCACATTGAGTCATCCAAATATGAATGAGATATTTTATAAAGTTAAGCCTCATCAATTAATTAAATATAAGAGATATATAATTAATTAAATATTTAGAAAACATTTATAATTTTATTTTGGAAGGTGATATATAAAAATATTATATATATGTGATATTTTTATTAAATATAAGTGAATCCATATATAATAAATTAATATTTAAATTTTTATTTAAAGAAGTATTTATATTTATCATTAAATTATATTTTAAATATAATTGTCTTTAATAAAAAAATATTTATCCCCTAGAAAAGATACTAGTAAAATTATATTCGTCCTGTCTTTAATATGTAATATAATTAAAAATTTGATATTAGTCTTAAGTATAAGATTAGTTTATATATTTATTATTTTTTTATATTATCCTTATTAATATTTTTTAAATATTAATTAAATAAGAGATGGAGTGAGCTAATTAAAAAAAATAATTAGAATATTTTATAAAATATATGTCATATTAATTAATTTAATTAATATAATTAAATTAATTATATAAATCATATATTAAAAATAGGATAAGTATAAATTGATAAAAAATTGTTAGCTAATTGATCCACTTAATCTAAAATAATCCTATAAAGAATAAGTTAAAATAATGGAGATGAATATCCTCTAAACACGAATCACCAAAACAAGTGGATGAAAACCAAGCGGCTGCTGGAAAAACAATCGATTTGACGGCTCCAAAGGAATGTTTAGCCGTTTAGGATTCGCAGATTTCTGAAAATCGGCCGACCAATTCCTCCGTCATTTTCCCGATCTTATCCACTTTTCTTATCATATTGTGGAAATTATTTTTAAGAGTATACACTAACCAACTAAATATATCCACATAAATCATAAGGTTGATCAAAACGTCCAGTGAATTTATCTATTAAAATCTGAAATTCATATTAAATTTACAAGTTTTATCAATAAATGATTTACTCTTCATATATATATTTTTTATCAAGGTTTGATTTTGGTAAAAAAAAAAATTAACCAGCTGTTATAAATTTTTAATTTTTTTTAATATTATTTCTTCCGTTTCTTAATATAAAAATAATTAATTTTTAAATAAATTAAATTAATTATAATTAAATTTAATTATTTAAAATAAAATTATATTCTATATTATATTGATTATAATTAATTATTTGATATGATTTTTTAATTTATTTAAAAAATTAATTAATTTTGATATTAAAAGTAATAATCTTTAAAGTTTTATTAAGATTTTGATAAAATATATTTGAAGGGAAGGGAGTTATGAATAAGACTAAAGTAATATTGAACTGTTAAGGGAGATAAAGTTAAAAAGTGGTTCGTTCAAGTTGTCTTGTCGGGTGGGGGACCCACCATAATTGTTTCGCATCCCTTATTAGTGTGTGAGTGTGTCAACTTGAATGTAACGGCATGCTCATCGTTCCACATCATGTTTCAAGTGTTCCTTCTAGAACCCCTCTACCTTAGGCCCCCAATTGGCAATTGGCCTTCGTTTTCATCATTTATTATTTTTCACCGATATAACAAATTAATTTACTCAGTTTAAATTATTTTTGTTACAGACATTTATATTTCTAAAATACAATTGAGAGACGGTTTTGACCTCTATTGCTTACTGCTTCATAATAATCTCTCTCTCTCTCACTACTTATGACGCCACAATAACCACTTTCGTGACATTTCAGGCTTTCCCCCGTACCACCCTTTGCTTTTTGTCTCCGTTTCCTCTTTCTCTTAGATCTTAATCCTCTGCTTTTTTTTTTTTGGTTACGTCCCTTGTTTCTATTATTTTCTATTAATTTTGTAAAATAAATTTATTTATTTTATACTAATAAAATAGAAACCCCCCCCACATAAATACTATTTAGATTTTAAAATTTTAAATTAATTTTATTTCCTATAATTTAATAGCTATGGACTTCATCCGATAAATAAATAACAACATATTTTTTAAAAATTCATTTGATATTTTAAAATTTAAATGTATTATTATAAAAATTAAAAGTATTAATTTTTAATTAATTATTGCCCAAATTTTGTAAAACATGTTTTATAAAATGACAAACTAACATCTAGTGCCCTTATGTTAATTTTCAGGAGCTTCTAACATTCTAATATTATTTACGGTATATCAAGTATCCTGATATTATTTTTCTCATATATCTAACACCATATGATATTATTTTCTAGTCGCATCTAGTTATAAATAATATTAAAGTATTATATATATTATAAATAAGATTAAGAAAATGAAAAATAATATTAGAATATTAGATGTAATATAAATAACATTTATGTGGCAATTGGAAAATAAAATTAGGATGTCAGATACTACTCCCTTGTTTTAAATATACAGTATTTTTAACTGCTTGTCGTGTATTACAAAATATAAATTGAGTAATTGAATTTATCATTGATAAACTTTTTAAACTTTACTCTCTTTAAAACACAAAGTTCGATAAGTCTCACTAAAAAATATTAAATATCCATTAATGATAAGAGTAAAATAAAAAAAAAATTAATGATGCTATTAATGCTTTATAATAAAGAAAAAAAAGTACTACTTAGTTGATGCCTTATATATAATAATAACTAGAGAGCTATATCATTTTATAAATACAGACATCAAAATTTTTAAATTATTAATCATAATATCTTATTTATAAGTTATTTTTAATATATTTTATAAAAAAATTTAAATTTCATTAATTATATATTAATTTAATAACTTTTCAATTTGACCCCATTTAATATATATATTTTTTAAGAGTATATAATCTACACAATAATATATATAAAAAAATTTATATAATAATAAATAAAATATAAAATTATATATTTATATAAAAAATTTGATGATGTATATAAATATAAAAAAACTATGTCCATGCTTCATAAAACAGGAAGTTTGATAAGTAGTCTCATTTAAAAAATATTAAATGTCAATTAATGATAAAAAAAAAATTTAATGATGTTATTTTTCTCATACGTCTATCACCCTATTGAATATCAATTAATGACCAGAGGACATCTTATTCTTTGTCTCGTTAGTCTAGCTATCAGAGCGTAATTACCAAAAACGAACGGGGAAATGTCAAAATTAAAAAAAACAGAGAAACGAAAATAATTAAATTGTATTGGATGGTTCGATCATATACAGACACATCCACTCGACTAAATCCCAGCTTATAATATGCATGCGTCTACTTAATTTAAAGTTAAAAATCATCAGAAAGATGCATACCAACAAAACCATCGTGTAGATTTGTTTTTTAAATTTTGTAGACATTAAAACCTTTTGCTTTATTTTTCAGTTTAAATTTTATTTTTATAACAATAACTTTTATATGATTTGGAAGTTTTTAACTTTTAATACATCCCAGGTCCTCAGGTACTTGCAGATCCGAGATGCAGGTCCGCAGTGGACAGGAAAACTCAGAATCAAACAACTCCACTGTGGGCATATAAACCGATAAATACAAAAAAGAAAAAGAAAAAAAGAAGAAGAAGAGGAATATAATAGTTGAATAACTAATTAAATGAAAAAAAAAAAAAGTAACAGCCGTATTGCCATAGGGCGCTCTTGTTCTCCTGTGGTCACTCCAAGATGCAGCTGTCTCTTTCCATGCGCCTCACTCCATCCTCCAAAAGCCTTCTTCTAGAACACCCAATCCCCAAATCCCTTCATGCTTATCGTCGTGACCTCTCATTTCGGCCCCTATAAAACTCCACTTCCCTACCCCCTTCTCCTCTCAGATATTCCCTTATGTATGCTTCAATCACACACTTCTCTCTCTCTCTCTTCATTCAAAGCTTCGAATCTTTAACTGCTCCTAAACATTCCCTTCATAAGATTTAAAGCCACTTAAGCGATTACTACTACTTGATTGATTTTCCCTTTTCTGGGTTTCTCGTGTTCTGCTATGATGGATCTGATTTCAGGTTTACCAGATGATGTGGCTATGGACTGTTTGGTTCGTGTTTCCTATGATCGGTTCCCCACCGTTGCGTCGGTTTGTAAGAACTGGAAGAGGGAGATTGAGATGCCGGAGTTTCGCCGTCGACGGAGGGACACAAGTCATATGCAGAGACTCATCGTGATGGTTCAAGCGCGAGTCGATGAGGATAAACGCGTCAGTTCTTTGATGAAGGGTTCGGTCAGCACGATTTACCGTTTGAGTGTGTTCGACGCGAATTCGGGCCAGTGGAACGAGTTGCCGCCGCCTCCGGGTTTCTCTTGTGGGTTACCCATGTTCTGTCGAATAGCGGGTGTCGGATACGACTTGGTTTTGATTGGCGGGTGGGACCCGAACTCTTGGAAGTCTTCGAATTCCGTGTTTATTTACAACTTCATGTCGGCTAAATGGCGACGTGGGGCCGACATGCCGGGTGGGCCCAGGACTTTCTTCGCCTGCACGTCTGATTCCGAGCGAGTAGTCTACGTGGCCGGAGGGCATGACGATGAGAAGAATGCGTTGAGGTCGGCGTGGGCCTATGACGTGGCAAGAGATGAGTGGGTCGCACTTCCCGACATGGATAGAGAGAGGGACGAGTGCAAGGCCGTCTTGCACCGTCAAAGCGGGAAGATCCGGGTCATTGGAGGTTACTGTACGCAGATGCAAGGGCGGTTTGAGAGAAGCGCCGAAGCCTTTGATGTTGCCACGTGCAAGTGGGATCCGGTAGAAGAGGAGTTCCTGGGATCTGCCACGTGCCCGAGGACCTGCGTGGACGGTGTCGATGGAGGGAGAGTTTATATGTGCAGGGGCACTGACGTGGTTGTATTAGAGGGGAAAAAGTGGGAAGCTGTGGCGAAACTGCCATGTGAGATACGGGAAGTGGCGTACATGAGTTTGGGGATGGAGGGGACGTTGTTGGTAATTGGATCAAGTGGGTCTTCTGAACCGTACATGGGTTTTGTATTGGACCTTAAGAGTAACAGTTGGAGGAAGTTGGAAAGCCCAATGGGCCATACGGGCCACGTCCAGTCGGGTTGTCTGTTGGAGATTTAGGATTCAATCATATACTTGGTCTCTAAAATATACTTGGTCTCTATATGTAAATAAGCAAAATTTTGGCTTGTTTAACGCAGTTTGACCTTAAAGAAAGAGCTTGTATTAAATTTAGAATGGTCAATTATATATATAAAATACCTTACTTTAGAATTTTTGTGTACCTGAAATTTTGATTATTAGAACCTATTTTTGGTCCCTTGCTTGAAAAGTTGCATGCGGCGATGTCAATTTATATGTTTGGTATTGGTTAATATTCATTATGGTGGAGATATTGTATTTTGAGGTTGGAGTCATTGGGGCTTGCTAGGCCTTTAAAAATACTCCATTTAAAGTAATTAAATATTCAAAAATTCTTTGTATAAAAAAAAAGAAATTTCTAGTAGTTTGATTGTGAATTACTGTCAAATCTTCTCCTTATCAACTAGGGTTAGTCTGAGTAATAAGCTGCTTGATATTGTTTAAGTGAAGTCTTGAGTTTGAGCCTTGGAATATCTAGAAAATTCCCTAGGAGACTAGTCATTATAGCTAGGTGCGCGACGCGGGTTGAATCCAGATGTAGTCGGGGTAAAATTATAGTAAATCGAGTGGATAAAAAAATAAAATCTAAAATTGGATCATTATGTTTCTTAAAGCCCAATGAAGTATAAAGAGCTTATAGAATAGTTTTTTCTTCTTTTAGAAAGGAGATCTTTTCAAAATATTTTATTATCCTAAATATAAGAGATAGAATTTTTTAAATATAAGATCCTAATTTATTTTGTATAATTTTTTGCTAAAATATATCTATTTGTATATATTAAAATAGCTTTCAGTTAAAGATAATTAAAAAGAGTAATTTAAAAAAATTAAGATAAATTCATTATAAATAATTAATTTAATTACATTTTTTAATATTCACAAATTAATTATATAACTCTAAGTGTTATTTGAGTATGAGACCTCTTATAGGGCCACTTGCTGTTGACAATATACAGTCTTTGTTATAACCACCGAGAAAGGAAAGGCTCAAATAGATTGACCATTGGTGTGTACAAAAGGGTTGAATGGTGAACCAAACACACAAATCAAAGATCGAAGGCGAAATCCAATCCTGTAGTAACCAATGCATCTGCAAATTATAAGAAGCCTATTAGCTAACAAAACAAAGAGATCAAGTAGTGACACCAAAACATAATCACATGATTAAAAGCAAAGACAAAAGCAAAAAGAGAGTGTGTGTTTACTGTTAATGCTATAGGACGTGGACGTCGATGGTTGAAATTTGGTTTGGAAATGGCGCTTGGCAGCAGGGTCATCCCATTCCAAACTGTCCCACCAATCTTGCTTTCCTCGGATAAATGTCAATTTATGTCTGGCAGAGTTAGAATGAAGTGGTAACTTTTTCAGCTTTGGACAACCTGATATTGTGATGGATTTTAGGTAAGGAAAAGACAAGGCAGTGTTATGGATGCTCTGAAGCTCTGGCATTTCATACAGAGTGAGGCATACGAGAGAAGAGAACAGAGAAGAAGAATTCACATTCTCATCTTCCTCCTTTATCACTTGTTCCATTGACAGGCAGATACTAATGTCAAGTAGTTGAAGGGATGGAGCATACTTGAGCCATGTCACGTGCTTTAAGGAAGCGCAACCCCAGATAGCCACGCTTCGGAGCGTGGTTAGACAACAAGTGTCATAAACGCAAGAATCTTCCAAACGTAACAAGAAGGTCATAGCAAACAGCCGTAGTCGCTTCATTTTTGAAATGCCCGCCAATAATAAAGGCATGTCAACGGCGTACGCTGCCAATTTCCAAAGACGGAGACCCCGTATGCAACTTTGGAGTTTGTCCGAGTCAAGTAACTTGTTGAGGCCACTCTTTGTACTTATTTCAACACTTAATTCCTGAATTCTCGGTAGACATTCCACCTCCTCTAGGAATTCTCTCTCCTCCTCTCTGTTTTCTTCAAATGATGAATACCCCCCGCAAGCAACTCTCAACACTCTTAACTGTTGAAGACTTGGTATCACTCCCAATGGAACAGCTACAATAGTAGCATCTCTCAAGTACAAATTGAATACCTTCAAAATTTTCAAATTCTTCAACTCCTTGGGAAACTCAGACACATCTATCATCAAACAAAGATATTCCAAAAGAACTAACTCACCAATTTCTCCAAGATTATACACATTGCGAGCATTAAGTTCTAACACCTTTACTTTGCTCAAGTATCTCATGTTTTGCAAACATTCAATCCTACAAAACCTCAACAATAATGTTACCAGATTAGGACAAGTTATAGGTGGCAGGCGCCATGTTTCCCCAGCTTTCATGACTGAAATCCTCTCAACAATTTCCCATTTTTCTACATCATCATGGGATGCTGTTGTTGCATCTCCTTGTACAAGAACCTTTTTGATGCTTTTCCCTTGATCGCAACCTAACCACAGTGCCATGTCTCGAATCATGTCGTGCATCTTAAATGAACGATACACATCAACATCATCTTCAACGCTCTCCAACAAGCAGCAAAGCTTTAACTTTGCAAGCACAGATTGACCATCATTACGAATATCTTGCAAGTTTTTTGTCATATTTTTACAAAGAAGTCCCTCCCCTATCCATTTATCAATGATGTCATTGACTAGAATCTCATAGTCCTCCGGATATAAAGCGCAATACAAGAAGCAATTCCTATGAGTATCATCTGGCAATTGATCATAGCTCAACTTAAGGATTGAAAAAACCCTTGCCTCCAAATTTGAACTAGTCCATGAAGAACTTGATAAGCTATTTCTTGAGCACTCCCATGCTTCCACGCTTTCCACACCAGCCATGGCACTTCCTACCACAATTAAAGCAAGTGGCAACCCTTTACACTCTGCAGCCATTTCTTTTGCTAGGACTTTGATCCTAGGGTGTGAGTTTAAAGTTCCCTCACCAACTTTCATTTGAAATAACTCTAATGCTTCTTTTTCCTTTAAAAATTCTACTTTAAATGATTTTTGAGCATGCATTTTTGCGCACACATCCTTCAATCGTGTTGTGAACAACACTTTGTACTCAAACTGAGTATCTTTTAGATGTGGTACCCCCATTGAGATCAAGTCCAATTCGTCCCATACATCATCCAATAATAGAACAAATTTTCTCTCTTTCAAGACACCCAAAATCTTTGAAGATCTTTCTTCTTGACTATTGCAGGATTCCCAAGTATTATCTCCAATCCCTGCAGATTTTCTTATATTGTTCATGATTCTATCCAAGTTAGGCTCTCTGGATACCACCACCCAAATCACAAAAAAATCTGGCCTTCTCTTCCCAAATTCATTATTAATTTTCTTCAATAAGGTGGTCTTTCCAACCCCTCCAGTCCCATATAAACCTACGACTCCAACCTCCTTTGCTTCGATACTATTCCATACCTTATCAAATATAAGATCTTGCCCCAGTATCTCCTCAAGAGGTATTTGATCAATCGGTTTACGTGGTAGCTTGCGAGTAATTTGATGATCCTTACCAAACCCTTGTCCCTCGGTTGTTAGATCATCTACTTTAGTGAGCATCTTTACAACATTCTTTCCTAACTTGTAGCTTGACTTGCAATTCTTGGGACAACATTTACTTAGGCATTTGTTTTGGATTTCTTGGGCTCCTTGAACTTGGATACCTTTAATTTCCTGTATGTGAATATAAAATTGTTCATTAGTTTCATATTCCTTTTCCCCTCTTTTTCCATAACTTTTTTTGTACTAATTAAACACACTATTATATCGTTACGATATGCGAGATAAGAACTGGTATATTTTAATATAACGTAAAGCGCTCAAAAAATAGGTTACGAGGACATAGCCAATAGAGACGAAATATGTTGAATTAAACTTTTGACTCTGGCCTAATAAATTATAATTTTATATCACTTTCGATTTACTACGAACGAATTTAAACTAATTTATGAGAAACTATTGAGCTATATTTGAATTACATGATAATCTAATTCATGTACAAAAAGAATGAAGTAAACAAAAACCCTACATATTACCAAAAAAGAATGGATGTGTAATGAAGAGCACCTCTTGCATGTTTTGGATACTTTGAAGCCAAACCTTGACTTCATCTGACCTTTGCATCTCTCTGGTACTCTCAGCTTCTTCAATCTGTGCTTCCACATCCTTCTTTATCGCTTCAAGTTTTTCCCATTTACTTTTCAGAGATTGCAGATTCTCTTTCAAGTCAAGAATTAACTCAACTTGTTGTTTGGCGCAACCACACAAATACTTTGTTATATCCCATATGATATCTCCCACTTTCTCCATATCTGCCTCTCGCTTTTGATCTTCCAAATGATGCTAAGCTCACAGTCATCCAAAATCATGCAGCAAAATGTTTAAGTCAGAGCTTTTTTCATAAATAAATACTTTGTCATTTGTGTGTGCGTTTATTTTTCTTCTTCGAAATGAAATAACACAACATGTATAAATTTTGCGGCTTACCTCATGCAACAAGAGATTGCAACATTCGTGAGTTGGGATGATGGTCGATACAATGTATAGGATTTGAAATGATGATGTGATTCTTTTCTTTACTTTTGAAAAATAAAGTGAAGCATCTAATTTTCTTTACTTGATATTTTTGTTTCAGATGGACATTGATTTACTCTTTATGATGCTTTGATTTCTTTCTTTTGTTTTTGTCTATTCTCGCATTAATGAACAAGCAAGGAATCATCATACAAAAAGATTGCCTTTTACGACTTGTCACTTCACAAGTTAAGTTACAGGACTTAAAACAATGGGTGTTTTTTTTTTTTTTTGAAAAAAATCAAGATAATGATCACTTGCCTTTTCTCATGACTATCTGGACAAATTAATAAAACATAAATATGATGAACTACTATTTTTTTTATTTTTTAATTTAAAACAATGTCATTTAAGCTCAGTTATTAATATATATATATATATATATATATATATATATATATATATATATAATTGAACTTGTCAACCGATCTGAAATTTTTGATTAGACTAGTTAAGGAATTGGGTTCACTGCTTATTAGGCTGACTCTTCAAACTAAGTTGGATTTTCAGACTGTAGTCACACCACTTGGTTGATAAGAAAACCATGTACACATAAGAACATTTAATCCACGAAGCAGTCAGCTGCTGCACAATCACTCTCACTTTCTTTTTTCCTATATAACTATCCATTGCCTATGTTTTAATAATTAACACAAAGAAGCCAACACTTGTCATTAAGTATGCTCACTAATTGTCAAATCTGAGATGTATTAATAATTAAACACAATTAGTTAATTATGCAGCTGAGCATTCTCACCTCACAGCTAAACAAGAAACTGCCATCCGTCAAGCTCCACATGAGAACCTCCCTTTGCCTTACCAACCAATGAACCTTTGGGTTAGGTTCGATTATTTCGGACCTAATTAAGGTAACTCTTTTAAAGTCATTTTCTAACTCAAAAACTCGTATTTGAGCAGTCAAAGCCCATCTTATTAGAAGGATTTCTCTAATTCTGATGTTGCATCTATTTCTTGTCACCACATATGTTACTTCTCTGTGTAGCTTGGGGGTTATATGTGGGAGTAAGCTTATAATTCAGTTGGTGAACGGTATCTTATTTCAAAGTAAAGCTCCACAAAAATCATGATTAGGGAAAATTTAAAAAAAGTCCCTCATTGAAAATATTCTTGGTGATAAGAACCTGAAAATTTTTTACGCATATATAGTATCAGAAGTTTGGAAAGTTTGTGTCGTCACCCAAAAAGAGTTTCAACAAGGGACTTTTCCCAATTTTCCGTTTAATTAATAATATCAAACCTTTTTTAATAATTAGAATTCATTTTCTGAGTCCTATTTTATTTAGTTTTGAGTCATTATGTAGTCACAGTAGTTTATCATTATTAATTAGTAGGAACATAATAACAGTAGGAGTCTCATCCTAATTTAGGCCCTCTAAATTAAGCACTAATTTAAAAGATTAAAAGCACCTAATCAATCTTATTACAACTTCTTAAGTTGATGTTCAATTTTCAAAGTCTTATGATTAACCACATAAGTTCAAAACAAGAAAAAGAACTTAGAAACACATTCATAGACGAATGCTCTGTTTTGTCAAAGAGAAGGATGTAACAGAGAACCAAACTGAATAATAATAATAATAATTAATAAGGACAAAATGGAAAAAGATATGTAATGAAGAGGATTACCTTTTGAATGTTTTGGATACTTTCGAGCCAAACACTGACTTCATGTGTCCTTTGCATCTCTTCCGGTTTCCTCAGCTTCCTTAATCTGTTCTTTCACATCCTTCTTCATTGCTTCCAGATTTTTCCATTTATCTTTCAGAGATTGCAGATTCTCCTTCAAGTCACAAATGAAGTTAACTTCCAATCCACTTAAAAGTTAAAAAGAATATTGGGGAGACTGCCATTTAATTGGGAAAAAAAATTAATGATAGTTAGATTTCATAAAATAAATTATGAAAAATGAATTACAAATATCGATTGTTAACTGAGGCAGTTATGAATAAGAATCTCAACTGTAAACTTAGAATTACTGTTAAAATTTAAATTCCTTATTTCAAACAAAGGACAACAAAGATCATGATTTCATGAGTAATGTTCATGTTTTCATCATTAGAATTTATTTTCTGAGTCCTATTTTGTTTTGTTTTGATTTATTTTTTAGTCACAGTATTTTTTTTCCCATTGTTAGTAAGAACATATTAATAACATTAGGAGATGTCATCCTAATTTAGGCCCTCTAAATTAAGCACTAAGTGTTTTTTTAAAAAAAGGAACACTGAAACACATACACATGCCAATGCTCTGTTTTGTCAAAGTGTATGACAATTGCTGCAAACGCAATACTAACAAGATTCTCACCTCTTCTATTCAAACTAAAAAACTTCACAGGGAACTCATAGCCTTACAAGGAAATCCCCCCATCGTATAGGTTAGCTTAACCTAGATTAGTTAGCTTATCTTATTACACTCCTTGGTTAACTTGTTAACTATTATCACTTACTTAGAGACTTAGTTTCTCTCAGGCTGGAAAGGGGAAAGTATATTTAACCGCATATTGACTCCCCATTTTTTAATTTTTAGAAAAGAGAGATATTTTCAAAAGCTAATAATTGTGGTTTAATATTCAAATTACTCCTCTGGTCCTTAATATATGACATATCTAACTAATTTAATTAGATTAAGGAATTTAGTTAAGTTAGTTAATATGGCATGTTCTTTTTAAAACACCCTAATTATCTTCTTTAACCCCCTTCCCTTCCTCTCCGACTTGATTATTATTGAAAGAGTGTCTATAAAGTTAATTTAAGAAAAAATTTAAAAATATAAAAAATATATCTTATATTTAAACTCAAAATTAACTCCTTAATTTAGTCTTATATTAGGCAGCGCAGGAGTATTTTTTTTTTAGAGTCCATTTAAATGCATATACACAAACATGTCCCTTAGAGCTCGGGACTTATAATAATAATAATAATAATCATAAAATACCAATACACATGCCATGTTTGGTGGTTCTTTATTTTGAACAGAAGCTAAACACACAAATCAAATGTGGATGATGAAATTCAATCCTGTAGCATCCGATGTATCCTTTTTGCCAACGAAAAGATACATTGAACATGATTCAAAATCAGTACAAAAGAAAACAAACCAAGCATTTCAAGTCCCTAAGAAACAATAGAACAAGAAAAATAACAAGAAGGAATTAAACCAGTGGCCAGGAAAAAAACAGTAAAAACAATCATCATTTGTCAAGAGGGAGCCTTGTAAATCCTTCGTCAGCAACAACCGTAAAGGTTCTGGTGGTCGCATTACCCAATCCGAGAAACATGATGATCCCTCTAATGAAGCTTCAGCAATCCAATCCGCAACTAAGTTCGCTTTCCTGGCAATCCAAACACAAGTATGGTACTTATTCATCGAGTCCCTTGGGAATCCAATCCGAACGAACACCTGCAAATTATAAAAAGCCAATAAGCTAACAAAACAACTAATAATTGCATGAAAGAGAAAAGAGAGTACTCACCCCAAAGAGTAAAATTATACTACTTCCTCTCACTACTACAAAGTAGATATTATATTTAGAACCGACGGTATATAATATGTCATGAAAATTAACTCTTAATTTAATTTGGATGGGAAGAAAATTAAAGATAAAAGAATACTAATTAAGAGGAAAAACTCCAAAAAACAAAACTGAAAGAATCCTGTTGCAAGATAAAAATATCAATTATATGAGAGAAAAAAGAGTGAGTGTTAATGTAATGCTAGAAATGTATTTACCTCCTAAGCTTATGCCTGCGGCTGAGGGTCGAAATTTTGATTGGAAAATGTGCTTGGCAGCTGGGTCATCCCATTCCAAATTATTCCACCAATCTTGCTGTCCTCTGATAAGTGTCGATTTATGTTTGGCAGAGTTAGAATCAAGTGGTAACTTGTTCAGCTTTCGACAACTGTATATGTAAATAGATTTGAGAGAAGGAAAAGACAAGGCAGTCTTATGGATGCTCTGAAGGTTTGGCATACAATATAGAGTCAGCTCTACGAGAGAAGAGAATAGAGAAGAAGAATCCACATTCTCATCTTTGGTTGCTTCTTCCTTTATCACTTGTTCCATTGAGTCGCACTGACCAATGGTAAGGAGTTGAAGGAATGGAGCATACCTGAGCCATGTCACATGCTTTAAGGTACCGCAACTATCAATAGACACGCATTGAAGCATGTTTAGACAAAGAGTGTCATAATCTTCTTTCACAATCTTCATATGGTACATAGCAAACTGCTGTAGGCGCTTCATTTTTGAAACGCTTGCCAATATTAGAGGCATCTCAATGGTGTCAAAAAATCCCTCAAGACGAAGGGCATATATGATACTTTGGAGTTTGTGTGAGCCAAGCAACTTGTTGCGGCCATTCTTTGATGTTATTTCAAATTTTAGTTCCTCAATTTTTGGTAGAGATTCCACCTTCTCTAGGAATTCTGCCTCTTCATTGCTATATCCAATTACAAGCAGACTACCAACCATCAACACTTTTAACTGTTGAAGACTAGATATCACTTCCAATGGAATACTTCCAATACTAGCATGCATCAAGTACAAATCGAACACCTTCAAATTTTTCAATTTCTTCAACTCCTTGGGAAACTCATTCCCATATAGTCGTAAAGAAAGATATTCTAATAGAACTAACTCACCAATTTCTCCAACATTATACACTCCAGGAACATCTAGTTCTAGTACATTTAATTTGCTCATGTATTTGATGTTTTGCAAACCTTCAATTATACAATACCCCTTTAACAACAATGTTACCAGGTTGGGACAAGCTATAGGCGGTACATGCCATGTTCCCTTCTGCTCCATGATTGAAATCCTCTCAACAATTTTCCATTTTTCAACATCATCATGGGATGCTGATATCGCATCTCCTTGTACAAGAACCTTTTTAATTCTTTCATTTTGATCACAAGCTAACCATAATGCCATGTCTCGAATCATATCATGCATCTTAAATGAACGATTCAAAGCCAAATCATCCTCAACACTCTCCAACAAGCAGCAAAGCTTTAACTTTGTAATCACAGAGTGACCTTCATTACGAATATCTTGTATGCTTTTCGTCATATCTTTACAAAGAAGTCCCTCCCCTATCCATTTATCAATGATGTCACTAACTCGGATATCATAGTCTTCTGGATATAATGCGCAATACAAGAAACATTCTCTATAAGTATCATTCGGCAATTGATCATAGCTCAACTTCAGAATAGAGAAAACACGCGTCTCCAAATTTGACGTAGTCCATAAAGAACTTGTTAAGCTATTTCTTGAGCACTCCCATGTTTCAACACTTTTCACCCCAGCCATGGCTTTTCCTACCACAATTAATGCAAGTGGTAGCCCTTTACACTCTGCAGCCATTTCTTTTGCAAGGATTTGGATCCTAGGGTCTAACTTTAAAGTTTCCTCACCAACATTCATACGAAATAACTCCCATGCTTCCTTTTCCTTTAAAAATTCTACTTTGAATGATCGAGCATGCATTTTTGCACACACATCCTCCAATCGTGTTGTGAACAACACTTTGGACTCAAAGTTAGTATCTTTTGGATGTGGTACCCCCAATGAGATCAAGTCCAATTCCTCCCATATATCATCCAATAATAGAACAAATTTTCTCTCTTTCAAGACACTCAAAATCTTTGAAGATTTTTCTTCTTGATTATTGCAAGAACTCCAAGTATTATCTCCAATCCGTATTGATTTTCTTAGATTGTTCATGATTCTATCCAAGTTAGGCTCTCTGGATACCACCACCCAAATCACAAAAAAATCTGGCCTTCTCTTCCCAAGTTCATTATTAATTTTCTTCAATAAGGTGGTCTTTCCCACCCCTCCTGTCCCATATAAACCTATGACACCAACCTCCTTTGCTTCAATACTATTCCATACCTTATCAAATACAAAATCTATCCCCACTGTCTCGCCAAGAGGTATTTGATCAATCGGTTTATGCGGTAGCTTTTGAGTAACTTGATAATCCTTGCCAGCCCTTTCTCCCTCAATTGTTAGATCATCTACTTCAGTGAGCATCTTGGCAACATCCTTTCCTAACTTGTAGCTTGACTTGCAATTCTTGGGACAACATTTACCTAGGCATTTGTTTTGGATTTCGTGGTCTCCTTGATCTCGAATACGATTTATTTCCTGTGAATATAAAATCCTCAATTAGTTTGATACTTCTCCTTCCCTTTTCCAAAATCTTGTACAAATTAAGGACATCTTCTATCAAGTATTGTTATGAGAGATAGGAAATTGCATATCTTAATATAAATGAATGAAATTTCTCTTTTTGTTTTTGGCCAGTTATGTAGGATGTAATTAGTCGTCGATTTTGATTTTAAACGTAAGACGTTGATTCATTGTTTTGTATTTATTATTTTTTAAACTAATTTATTTAATTTATAAATTGATATATAAGTTAATGTTATATTTGATCATTTTATGAAGATCAAATCATATGTGTTATAATTATGTATTTTATTGAGTTTTCTTAATTTATTTAGATTAAATAAATATATTTTATAAGAGTACGTACATACTTAATAAGAGAAAAAAAAATATATGTAATGAAGAGTACCTCTTGAATGTGTTGGATCCTTTCGAGCCAAACACTAACTCGATGTGACCTTTGGCTCTCTCTGGTAATCTCAGCTTCTTCAATCTGTGCTTCCACATCCTTCTTCATTGCTTCAAGCGTTTCCCATTTAATCTTCAGAGATTGCAGATTCTCTTCCAAGTCACAAATAAACTCAACTTCTTGTTTGGCGCAACCACACAAATACTTTGTTATATCCCATATGATATCTCCCACTTTCTCCATATCCGCCTCTCGCTTTTGATCTTCCAAATGATGCTAAGCTCACAGTCATCCAAAATCATGCAGCAAAATGTTTAAGTTAGAGCTTTTTAATAAATAAATACTTTGTCATTTGTGTGTATGTGTTTAGTTTTCTTCTTCGAAATGAAATAACACAACATGTATAACTTTTGCGGCTTACCTCATGCAACAAGAGATTGCAACATTCATGAATTGGGATGATAGTCGATGCAATGTATAGGATTTGAAATGAGACGATGATTCCTTTCTTTTCTTTTGAAAAAAATAAATTGAGGCATCTAATTAATTCCTTACTTGATCTTTTTCTTTCAAATGGACCACACACATTGATTTATTCTTTATGTTGCTTTGATTTATTTCTTTTGCTTTTGTCTATTCTCACATCAATGAACAAGTAAGGCATCTTCATACAAAAGATACCTATTCAAGAGTTGGCAATATTACAGAATTTACAGGATTTCAAAAATGTTTTCTTTGGCTTAACTTTTGATTAGAGTTGTGATTCTTAATCTGACGTTTTCTGCTGAGGTCAGGTCGAGAATAATAATTTTAGTTAAGCACTACGATGGAACAAATTAAACGAATCAGAAAGCAAATACGACTTTTCTTAGAGAAACTTAGAAGAATAATACTGAACCTTTGTCTGCTTATATTCAAATATGCTTCATCCTATTTAAATTACTTCCCTGGCCAGAATTCATTTCTGAATATCTGCATGAAAATAAAGGAGCAACGATTCAATAAAATTATGCCTGTAATTAAAATCATAGCTCAGTAGTCAACCACACGTCCCCAAGCACCCAAAGAAAACAAGAAAAAAGCAGTTTAAGAATAGAAGCATTACATTCCCCAAAATGATGGGCTCATAATTCATCCAGAAGATGGCATATGGAAGTTGTTCAAACACATTCCAACAGCTGGAGTATTGGACTGGTCCATAGATAAGTACGTTAAGATCAAATTGTAACAATTTAAAAATTTATTTATAATTTTTATATTAAAATAATAATAATAGTTTTATAAATTATTAAATTTGAATGGTTAAAATTATCAAAGGGTAAAAGCAAGTTCGAAAACAATGTGCGTCATGAGTATGTATTCAAGTTATTTGGATTCCTCCTGTTCACAGAAATTATCATGTTGAGTTTTTTTGCACAAGTTAAAGAATTCATTGAGAAATTTGGATTAAAGTAAACTTTAAAGGTATTTTATCAATGAAGCAAACTTCACATCATTTTAGATATGTGTTTCAAAATAATGATTCAAACAGTTTTTTTCCCCAAAACTTATCGTAAGAACATAAAAATAGAAAATAGAAACAAACAAACCCTTATTTTTATAGTTTTGGTTCGTACCAGAGTCAACATGAGGTAGGAACAAGTATAGGGGCAATTGCAGAGATTATCAGGAAAGGCTCTCCATGTTTGCATTTCCCCAAACACAAGGCACCACACCAAAGGGGGTTTTTCACGTCACATTTTGAGTTGCATTCCACATAACAAGAGGCTGGTTCATGGAGAAAATATGAATGGGTGGAAATTGAACTCTTGTGCTTTGGAAGCTAGTCATCATCATATATCGGATGCTAATTTGCATCTAATGCTGATTTTCTTAACGTTGTTTGTTTCCTTCTCACATTCCATTAATGGAAGGAGAAATTAATGAATGTACTTAAAATAGATCTCCCTCTTTTTTAAAATACTCCCATTTCTTATTATAAAACATTTTCTAGAAAGAATAAACTATCCTTAATTTTTTTATTATATGTTATCAAATGGGTATTAATTTTATTTTTTTAACATTATCCATATTTAAAGTTTAATGCAATTTTTCTATTTTGCTTCTCGAGATGTAATGAGGTATTTTAAATATAAGCAAATTTTTTTGCAATTTTAAACAAATTTAAGTTACATCTCCTTAATTCTTGTAAGGTAATTGGAAGTACCTTATAATAAAGGAGAGAGTACTTCCTCTGTTCCTATTTACTTATTTACAAAAGGATGTTCCTTCAGTTTTCTATTTTCTCTCCTCCTCTTCTGCAAATGTTATCAGTTCGGATCCCGCTCACTTTCTTGGTCTTTTTAATGACTTTTATTTGTATGTTTGTAGAGATCTTAAGTTCTTTCTTTATTTTGAACTCATTTTCCTGGCATTATACTACGAACCTTAATGTATTCTAACTTCTATTAATTGCATTTTATCTTTTTATCAAAACAAAAAAAGAAAAGAAAAGAAAACAAGAAAGCTCGCCCTTTTTGCACGTTTTCAGTGGCTTTTTGCCCTTATCTTTATTTTTTTTAAAAAAAATATTTTTATAGGTATAAAATAAAAAATAAAAATAATCTTTTAACTATCATTTCTTCAAAAAATAATAAATTTTTTATTTAAAAAATGTCAATTAAAAAATTAAATCTAGACGGTAGAGATGATGGGCTTTTGAGTACCAACCGGTTTCTCATTCGATGAGGTGTGAAATAAATGATGTTAAGAATATGATCTACGAACTGGAATATTAAGGTTAGATACGCTCCAAAAGAAGCTATTAAGTGTGCTGATTTTCTGAATAGAGATGCCCACCAAATTCAATGAGGACACGCTGATTACGCACAAACCTCATCCTTGGTTGCTGCTATGGCCTGAGAGATGGTCTCTTACATTAGTCCCCTTTGTCTAGCTGAGTCTATATCCTTTTATTAGAAATAACCATATTTAATATACTATTGAGTACTAAATATTAATACCTCTCCCAACGAAAATTCGAATTTTAGTTCGTTACGTTCTAAAAAATTAACTTCTTTCATTAGACCTAAATCCGTTGTGTCTGGCTGAATCTATTTATTTTGCTGTCTTCAAGTTCTAATTTGTCTTTGTAATTCAAAAAAAAAAAACACGGTGCCGTTTGAGGAGCTTGAACAACATCGTCTCAACGGAAACAAGATTCTGGGAAAGAATCTTTATTTTTGCTATAAAAGGTGCGGGTTTCAATCCAAAAGAATATCAATAATCAACACTTTTAGGACCACTATTACCACCTAGAATTTGAACAATCAATCATCATTAGCTCAGTTTTCTACTTTCAAAATGGGACAAGCCTATCGAGGTAAGAATCCCCAGAAGAATGCTACATATAATACGGCGAAATGTAACTGAACCTACGCTATACTGTTATACCGAATAAAACCACAATACCAGGAAAAGGGAAACAATTGATCTCCACAATCTCAACATAGCCTCCGTGACTGTAACCTGCATTTTAAATTCAATTAAACAAAAATGATAATATAAACTGACAATAAAATGAAAATCATTTGGGTTCCATGCAGCCATCCAAAGACATGAATGCATCTATCAGCACATCAAGGACCCTATCCATCTGTTCTGTATTTCTATATGTTAAATATTTACCCGCACGTAGTAATATATACCAGTCGGACAAAACAATAAGATTATATATTGATGACCCATTATTTTTTTCCATTGAAATAGATGATGTCCGTTTTTGTTGATAAAAAAAACATATTTGTGACTTTCCACGGGCCTGTTTGGTTTGCCCTCAAACCATGGTTTGAAAAGGGCTCATGGCCCAAACCTTAATTTGGGAAAATTTTAAAACAAACAACCATATTTATTCATAAGTACTTTTGGATAAAACTATGGTTTAAAACCATGGTTTTGAATAAGCTATTGAAACTAGCTTTTAGAAGAGTAAAAGCTTATGGATTATCTAATTACTATCTTACCCCTACTTTTTCTTACACCCTCTCTCCTCTTTACCCTCTCTCCTCTCTCTTACTTTTAATCAAATCATATCCTTTTTAGTAATTTACCAATATAAAAAGTCATTCTAAAAATAACTATCCAAACATTTATTTATTCATAACAATTTTTTTTCATAAGCTCATTGTCTAAAAATCTTTTTCTATAAGCTATCTATAAGCCCTTTTTTAAAATTCTATCCGCCCCATATTAGGTGAGCAAACAGTACCAGATACTGATTGAAATTTTTTTAATGAATGCAAGGAGGCATGAGCAGGATGTTCAAGTGGAATCCAATATGGTGTGTTTTCTCATTCTTACCTCACATCCACACGAGCTGGAACCAATTGTCTTAATGAGACCTAGTGATGTGGAGTGAGCACTGTCCACAAAAGAGAAAACAAAGTTAAGATTCAAGGAACAACAAATCCAATTGAATTAAAATAGAAATAGGCTATGCCTTTAAGTTAAATAAACATCATTTAAATGTCAATAATCTAATGAGTGGACAGTCACAAGACAGCTATAAAGGAAACAGTAGCAAGCAATTATAGGAAAGAAAATAAAAGGCTTGTTCAGTAGAAATCTAATTTAACCAAATGGTGACGGAATCATTATGGATGGGTCCAGAGTTTCATCAATCTACAGAAAGATCAAGGAGGAGAAAAGCACTTGAATGGACAATAAAAAGTCAGTCAAAGCCAGCTTAAAACTTCGTGAAGATCTAATTTATAGCCATGGAAATATCTTGATTTAAGCCTGATCTTAGGCAGCAACCAGATCTACAAAAAATATTTAGCATCGGTCGAATCCAGTTGATTGATGACCCTGAACAAATTAATCAACTATATGAAGTAATTTAGCAGCCAATTTTTACTTATCCCAAGCCATATAGTTGTAACAATTTAAGAGTTAAGTAATGGTTCCTTACTTAAAAACGGACATAATTTTATAGATACCTAATTCCCAAACATAAAACTAACAGAGGTAAAGTATATGGCAAGGCAACTAGAATGGGTGGGGCTTAGGCGGCAACGGTAGTCAGAGTAAGTAGTAAGGTGTCAAAATGGGAGTTAGAGACTGCACTTCAGAAACAATTAATCACCAGAGACAAAATTTGGATTTTTCACACTGCCCCAACAAATTTGCTTTTAGGTTGACGGGGCTCCTTCATTATTCGTACCCCACTCTTCCTCAGCCTCGTTGCCATTAATGAGTACTGCACCGTCTGTAGAATCAGCATCCACCACAACTGCATCCTCTCCATTCTGTTCCTCCTGCTTATCCTCTGCATTGAGCTCTTCATCATTCTGTTCAATCAACTGTAACAAAATGACAACAAATTACACAAAACAACACTCTGACCAACTAACGTTTGCGGAAATCTACAACTCAACACAAAAAAATTAAAAAAAAAACATACTACTTCTTATTTAGTTCATGAATTTTATTTTATTCTTGTGAACTGATTCATGTGAGGTTATATATTTAAGTAGTATACCTCATGATTAGAATCTCCATTCTCTAGAAGCTCCTCCCCTTCTTCAATCTGCATGTTTCTGAAAGCGTTGACAAGGGTAACATATGACTTTCCAGCATGCTGGGCATACTCCTCTGCCGGAGGGTAAACACTCCTAATATAACAGGAGAAAAAACAAAAGAAAGATTGAACATAATTATTATTGTTCTGAAATGCTTTGAATAAGACCTAATACGACCAAAACATATAGAAATTGAGCACTCTCACACTCTAACCTTGTCTCTGAAGCTTTGGATTCAACAGCTACTGCAACTTGCCAGTCTTCAAACAAATTAGGATACTCCTCAGGATCAGCCAATGACTCAGCAGCTTTGGGGCTAACCTGTGCATAAAGCATTGACATATATACCCGGAAATATATTAGTTATCTTTAACAAATATGTCTTCTGTTAAGATGATAAGGCTCCTTGTAAAGGTGGTTGAGAATAAGTTCTACACACAATAACAAATGACATTCAGGTAGTTCTACTGCACAAAAAATACGATACATCTGAAATAGAAATTACCTTATGGAGATCTTTTCTCCAAATTGCTACTATCTCCGAGACCTTGCTTGGGAGATAAGACCGTGCCATTAAAGCAGCTTCAGGAATCCGATTGCTGGAAAGACACAAGTGAGCTATGTAAAACCACATTCTAATCCAACTTGTTCCTTGTATTAGTAGTTTATGGAAGCAAAAGGGCACAACTAAAGAAGATTACCTCTCTACCAACAGTTGAAGGCAGTCTTCAAGTTTACCCAACATGAACATGCATAGGAATGCGACATTATTCTTCCCTTGCTCTTTAGCAAGGGTTGCAAGATTCGATATTCCCTCAGCATCTCCTAAAGAAGAATATAGCAGTAACAATCCACTCAAATCCATTGCATTCTTTAAACATTCTTCAGCCATTTCTAACTGCAAGAACAGAAAATACAGTGAGCTGCAGTAAAACAGAAATTCCCAACATCATACACTCTAATTATACATTAGAATGAGCATCTAAAACTAAAAGCATCAGAACACAACTTGGTGGTGGAAATTTCACCCAAGCTACCTTCATTTGGTCCTAACTGCATGCTCTGTTACTTCTTGCGCCCCAAAAGGCTCAATAAAGCATACATAGCCACTATGAACACATCATTTGTTCAGAAGCACATTATCAAAATTGAAGACCTCGCAATTGTACATACAGGTAGGACATTCATGGCCCATTTGCTTGAACCTTTTTCATGAAAAAGTCACTTTTGCAAATTTTACAATGTTCAAGCTTTTAAAAGTAATCAGAAATTCAGATCTGTAAAAAAAAAGCATATTTATGGTTATTTTGAGAAGCTACTTTGAGTAGGTTTTGACAATAATCAGATACAAAGATATGGGATATACGAAGATATAATGAAATTTGAAAATCACTAAATAATAAATAATTTTTTATAAATAGAGATAGGGGCAGATATCACAAAAACTGACAATTACTAAATGCTAAATCATTTTTTGAGATTAAGACCAAATGCAAAATAGTTTCTGCTTTTTATAAAATCCCTAGGCAATAAATCCCTTCTCACAATGTCGCATTAAACAAACAGGCCCTTAAAAATGCCATTTACAAAGCATTGGAGATGAAAAAAAAGTGCCAACTAATTTCACTTAAACAATACCTTTCCAGTTGACATAGCCAATTCTCCCAACTGCTTCCATTTAGACTCACTTTGCACTTCTGTTGCAATACTCTGCATAAAGAATAAAAAAGTATATTAATCAAGATATAAACTGACAAATTAAATCTCTTCCATAAAGACAAGAAAATTCAATGCCCAAATTAACAATTTTGCACGTCTATAGATAACATCATTGTATGCATATTACATGAACTCACCTTTGCCACCTCCAGTCTCCCAAGCTGCATGGCTAACTCAAATCTGTAGTCAGGATCAGTTGCTACTTCAAGAGCATCCTCTATCATCCCTCGTGATTCCAGGAAACGTGCCACACTATCATTTGATCACATTTACAATTTATAACACGGATGTCATGGGGCCACCAAATTTTAAATCTATGGAGATAATAGTAGATTATACAAGCTTATTATTGAGGTTTGGAATCATTAAAGCATAGAAAGCAAAAATATGATATGTACAGAACTGGTACTATATATTCACATAGCTCTGTAATAAGAACACAGGATACAGCCCAGAATAACACTCAAATGACATAAAGCAGAGCAATTAATAAGAAAACAGCTTTATGTGTCAAAAAATTTTGCAATCACACATAACATGCACTTCCATTTTCTAGCAATTTGGCAAATTTACTTAGGGGATTAGCATGTACATCCATTTTGCTCAAAAGATTTTCAAAAAAGAAAACAGAGAACATACGCACTGAATTCCATAAAGTGGAGTGTAAAGCATTGTAATTATCTGCTTTCACATAGTTTTATGAAGCAAGATTGTGTTACTTAAAGCATTTTTCTTTTCCCAAATCAATGTAATTTCTCACCAAAAAGGGAATTGTTATCCTCCCTGCTGCCATAAATGCTGAAGTGTAAAAGGATCACTGTTAGCCTCATACCTATTTTGGTGCTCTTTAGGAATTGAAGGTAGAACTTCATTGGCCCTTTCCAAATCACCACGCATTACAAGGGTCTTGTACTCAATCAAGCTCAGAAGCAATGTGTATGCCATGACGCTAAAGAAAATAAAAATAAATAGAAATAGTCAACATGACTGCTAGCTGCTTAAATAACAAAAACAAATGGTCCACTAACTTGAACTCTTTGTCTATCAAATAGACCCGGCTTTGGCTAGCAAGATATCCCAACAAGTACATAGGGCGATCCAAATGAAACATTGTAGTTACCTAAACCATAATATTAAACACAAATAGACTTAATAAGATTCATGAAGTTTTAAATAAAAACATGCACTTCTTTCAAACATAGAAGGGACAAAATTTAATACCTCACCACCAACACAGTAATTAAGCCTCCAAGAGGAATTGTTGTAAATGAAACAATCTCCAACCCAGATGCCTGTCCTAACCCGTTCATTTATTTCATGAAGGAGCTCAAATGCATCTTCCACCCCTAGCTCATCGACAGTTCTTCCACCATCCATATATGAAGCAACTATATCACGCTGCAATGGTGAATGTTACAATGTTTATAGTGCCTTGTATCAAAGTATGCCAGATTATTGGGACAATGTCCTTCAGAGAAAGGCAGCTATCATAATAAAATAATTAAGTCATCAGATTATCAAAATCCTCACGTTGTACTTCAGAATGTAGAATGATGTATCACTAGCAACTGCCACTAGATCACCACTATCAGCCCAGTAGAGGTTCTGTCAACAGAAAATAAACAAACAAAATAAAACTATAAATAGAAGAAGGGAGGAAAAAGAAAGTATTCATCATATAATGGAAGCACCTACTTTCACGTTGACATCGATGCGACGGATTAACCTGCATTCACTCCAATCATAAAAGCAAATGAAATCATTTGAACACATTGCTAATAAGGTGCCACCAAATATTCTTTCGGCAGAAAAAGTCGGTCGAATACTCTTCTTTTCCTGAAATCCATTCAAAAACAAAAAGTTGTTCCATTTAGCAAATACCTACCACGATTACTCTTTAAATATATAAATAAAATGAAGAGCTAGAACCAAGGCAGGAAATGTACTGGTACTATTTGCAACAGAAGCAAACATGCTTGTCAAATTTTTCAGCCATTATGGTTCAGTTGAGAAAAACAAATAGCCAGCTTAATTTGATCAAAGCCTACTTATTGAAAAATAGTACAGGAATGGAAGAATCTAGTTTGCTTTCATCATTTTAGAAATTAGCAAGAAATTATTGGTTCCTACCATCTTAGTTAAGGAATTACAAACCTGGAAATTTTTTGAGAAAATTTTTATCTTTGACGTACTTTCTCTGACAGCATATTCTCCGTCTGAAGACCAAACCATTTCCAGTGCAGAACCAAATGACCTATTTCTCCATGCCAATGAAGTGTATATAATATACTCACCATCTCCACATACAACAACAAACCTCCCATTTGGATTGTGCCTTAAACTCTGAAATAATATTAGTGGATCACAAGTTAACCACCACATACACAAAGAAACAAATAGCGGGTAACTGAAACTGCACATGAAAAACAATCAACCTAAAGCTCATTTCTTTCACAGAAGATTGAAGACAACACAAGAACAAATCCCGCCCCCCATAAATTAAGGCAAGTCATAGATATCACTTTCATTGCCCTTGAAGTACAATGTCTAACATCAAATAAGATAGCACATGTATGGTTGAACCAATTCTTATCTGTACCTAGAGTCCATATTGCATTCATACCATAGATCTAGAAAGAAGTGTCCAAATTAATAATTATACGTAGAGGCCGTCGCCCATGGATAAGCACAAATTAAGAGAATAAAGTTCTCTATTCTCCTGTGATCACTCCTTGATCATTCTTTGAAATCACTTTATAACAGAATGGTGATTGAAAAAACAACTGAGAAGCATCTCAAAAGAATGCAGTCTGATATGAAATCATGATTCCAACTCACTTGTGGGTAGAGATCACAGGTGCCCAACTCCTTAACAGCCAAAGGTAATCTTTCTCCATCAGCAACCTGAGAAGCAAAGTAATTGTATGCCACTCAGAGATAAAACTTTCTGTACCCTACTAAAATTTTAAGAGTGTAGTAAGCATGTTTTACACAAAGTAAAGATAATCAATTTAAGTCATAATAAAGCTTCATGTTATATACCCACAAGTCAACGCTAAATCAACATAGTCAGATTTAAATAACAATAATTATCAAATGTATTCAAATTTGAATGGCAAACATTTCATTAAAAAAGGAGGATACAAGGTATAATTTTTTAAAAGAGAGTTGGGGCTTAAAAAAATCCAGGTCAATGAAATAGGGTTAAAAAAGGAGATGGTTTGGTGATATATGGACTCAATTTTCCAGTTATTCCCTGCTACATATCATATGAGGGAAAAGGGTAGATATTAAAGACTATTGCAATCAGGTTGCAGGAGACTCAATGCAGAGTTGCAGACTTTATGCAACCTCACTACATCTCCAAAACCCCAAATCATTAAAATCAATGGGAATTGCATGAGTCCAAGGATTCCTGTTAACTGACTCAGGCAAACAAGATTTGCACATATAATTTAATACTCTAAATTTTAAGTTCCAAGTGATATTGAACCATACAAATCAAATCGGAAATAACATAAACATGGTAATCATGCTTTTCACTTTTTTCTTGACATATTTAGAAAAAGTTAAGGGTAGAAATGAGCCCAAACCTCCACATCCGTCCCTACACTTTTTATATTGGCTGTCTGAATTTCATTGTGCTTAGCCCAAATAATTTTCCCACTATTGTCCATGCTGGCCACAGGTACTTCGCGGCCCAGTTTGACCATAATGGATCCCTCATCATAGCCAAGCACAACCCTGTGGAGGAAGAAGTTTTGATGTTCTATGTCATAAGGGCAGAATGAAAAGAGACCCTTTGCAGCTTAAAGATAATAAAAACCGGAGGAGAATATCTGTTGATGGAAAGATTGAAGCAAACAAGTTTTGTGATACACAGTTTCTCAAATCAGTTATCAAACAAGCAGACTTCATAAAGAAGACTTGACACTATCATCTCACTCTACATAATTTCAAGGCCAAAAAAAAATTATTTTAGAAACTACAGGCAAGAAGACTCACCGACGAGAACCTTTAACATATCCAATAGCCCAAACTCTTTCAAGACCATAATTCAATGTGTTCTCGAGTCTGTAAGTGGATCAAATCAACATAAAAATTAAAATTGATAGTCTATATTATTAACAATCTCAATTAAAATTTTAAATGATCTAACATCTTATAAAGTGCACCAAGGCCAGCAATAAAATTTAGAAAAATAGAAAAAGAAGAATGGACAACATTATCCAATTTGTAATTCTCAAATTCAAAGCAGTCTCAAGTGAACATCCAATCTAGACATTTATATTCACCAAATGAAGAAATCAACACTTCCAAAACTTAATCTAAATAATAAAAGTGGCAAAAAAGTAGCATATGAAGAAAAGAAGGCACTGCAATGTCATGATGTTTAGAACCCAAAGACAACTTGGCTTAAAGCCTCATCCTCTATTAAGTCTACCAACACTGCATTGTCCAAGCCATGGTAGTAACACAGAAGAAAAACTAACGCGTTCTTTTTTTTTTTAAAAACAATAAAAGCCATATGCATATCAAATATTACCTATAAGTTGTTGAATGCCATATGCGCACTGTACCATCCTCTGAACCAGTAATAATTATAGGAAGATCAGGATGAAAGCATACAGCAGATACATTGTGCGTGTGCCCTTCTAGAGTCTGGACACAACTTTTGGTCTGATAGTCCCATACCTGTTTCACAGATTTTATCAATGAAAATATTTCCTATACATTACTCATATTATATATCACAGTTCTGCAGGCAAGTAAATCAAAGATAAAAACAGAGACATCAGAAAATGAAAGCAAACCTTAGCTGTGTGATCATCAGAACCAGTAATCAGATACGGCTTGTCACCACCTGTAAAGTAATCAACACAATTCACACCTTTCTGATGGGCATCCAATGTAAAATTAGGGTCAGGAGACCCAAGATTCCAAATCTGTAAAGAGAAGACCAGAGGAGCGTTAAATCATGCAAGCATGGATTTTAACAAAGAATATGCAGAAAATAACTTTCAACAAGAGCACTAATATACCTTTATGGTGCGATCTAGAGATGCGCTGGCAAATGTATTGGTGTCTTTAGGATTAAATGTCACTTGCATGACATAATGAGAATGTCCCTCAAATATCTGAGTACAAACCCAACCTTTCTCCCAATCCCAAAGCTTTATGAGCATATCATCTGAAGATGACAGGACATAAGGAAGGGTAGGGTGAACTGCCACACACCTTATGTAATCAGTATGTGCTTCAAATACTTTAACTTTATCCATTGTGTTGTAATTATATACACGAATAAACATATCATCTGCTCCAGCAACAACCCACTGCTTGCGTGCAATAAACTTGGCTGACCTAACTGCAAAATCACCCAGTAATTTAGCCCCAAAGCAGTCTTCTTGAAGCAAGAAAAATTCAAAGAAAAGGTATTTCTTTGGACCATTCAATAAAAATATGGAAAAAATCAATGAGAGAATTTGTACCTGGTAACTCAGTGACCTCAAATGACTTTGACATGGTCTGAAATAGCAGCAAAGACATTTCTTTTGAGTTCGTGTTTCACAAGAAATCCCCATAGAAATCGATGATTTACGTCCATTTATGGAAGACAGGCTAGTGAATGACTTATACAGGAGAAATTTAAAAACAGGAAACTGAAATCTTTTAACACAATAGGTAAGTTCATATGACACACATCAGAAGCCATACAAACACATAATTTTATGGAAATTTCAAAACCCACTTGAAGGCCCTTTTTATTCATTGTTTTTATGATTATAACACACCGCATACGCTATAAATATACAGTAATGACAATTAGCATGTTGATCATGTTCAATGTCTGCTTCACATATTGAATCAAACTCCACCTTAATTCATTCAAGATGTTCACTCAGTCTTGCAGAATCAACTCTTCGAGTGCCAAGGAATGCATGTCTGTGTATTGGCATAGGGTGTGTTTAGTTTAGCTTTTAGAGAACAGATTTTGGAGAAAATTGATTTTAAAGTGATTTTGGAGAATAGATTTTGTATGAAAAGTGATTTTGAAGAAATAAGTATTTGGATAGTTCTTATCAGAATGACTTTTTGATAGGTAAATTACTAAAAAGGGCATGAGGTAAAATAATAATTACATAAAGAGATAGGAGAGATAGGAAGCTGACAAAAATTCAGAGAGTTAAAATTGTCATTTCCCATGTTTAATATCTGAAAATTGCTTGAAAAGCTGGTAGCTCTTGCCTATATAAAACCATGGTTTTAGCTAAAAGCACTCCTGCCACTATGATAGGTGTTTGGGTACTATTGAGCACTTTCTTTTTTCTAAACCAAAATAGGCTATACATGGGGATAGGTTGCATGTTCCTAAACTATGACCTTAATAATGAAATTCTATTCTTAAATGTCAATTTATATAAACAGTACAACCAACACAAACGGATTATTATGAACATTAGTACTTTTTTTTTGTGAACTAATATTAGTAAATGTTAAAAGAACCATTTTATACGTCAAAAGAAAACGCGAATTCAAACTGATTAAAGACAAAACTTTTAGTACAGAGCCCTATCATGAACTGAAGTAATACACCCACCATCAGAATTGACAATTGCATAAAGTACATGTAAACAATATACAGTATTCAATTATAACTTCACATACCTGAGACTGGTAGTTATAAATACAGACAGTTCCTGAGTATAAACTTGCGAGAACCCTGCATTAATATTCATAGTATCACATGATTCAGAAATACGTTCAATACTCCAACCAGTAACTATGCATCTATAGCAAAAATTGAAAAAGATCTAGAGTAGGCTCCAATAACAAACATTGCTATTAATGACAAAATACTCCGAATACCACATTGGAGAAATAATAATCGATAGAAGCAAGTGGACATGCAGCCTCCTCCATAGAAAAAAATAATTATTTTTATTCACAAGAAAAGAAGAAAGAATGAAGAACTACCATGGTTCTGTTGGATGTAGATCCACGGATTTTACTCTTTCTGATCTTTGCGCAAGCTTTCTCTGATCGAGAAATGGAAGAAACGTCAGCTAAGTAATCAGAAAGCTAAACACTCAAGAGTTTAATCGGTTGCTAAGAAATTTTAAGTGAATAAAGAACATAGCTGACAAGTCAATCAAGCATTTCTCAGCGACCAAACACATCTTCAATGAAACAAGCGCCAAGTAGATCATAGATATTGAATCAATCAGTAGGAGAAATATGAGTACCTTGATCTCGAGTCTGAGAGGCTGCAAATGCAAGTAAATAGAACAAAACAAACACAAGTTAATGTAGAATTTGCTGTTAGTTCCCATTGGAATAAAAAAACAAATAAAATATGAAACAATTAACAACATGATCAGAAAATATCAAATCGAAGCGAATTCGCTCCAGATGTAGGGTGTTCGGAAATTCAGAATGCAGAAGGGCCTGCAAAAGAATAGATCAAAGAAAAAGCTCACCATTTTCACAGATTAGAGGTTAACTAGCTTCGGAAGAGAACAAATCCTTGGAGATCAGAAACCGAATTACACGAAGCCAATAGATCGAGCTCAGAGAGACGAGAGGGGCAGACAAATTTTTGTATTGCAAGACAAATGAGAACTGTGCCAAAATATTACGTGGGAAAGAAAAACGGAGCGAGCGAGCGAGAGGTGCTTTGCGGTAAAGGACGAAATTTACGAAAATGCCACTAGGGGAACAATGTCCTACGACGATCGATGGTTAGTCAGAATAATGTGATTAAGTGGACGGTGTAGACTCAGTCGGTAGACAAAATTGGGTGAACTGTTGCCACGGTGGCTTCGTGGGGCCCGCATTTCTCCTAGGGAGACGTTGGGCACCACGTCGGAAATGCTAAGTTTAAAATTGTATCTGGACTCTGTAATTAAGGAATTATGTATATCGGCTGCTCGAATTAAGGAAATACGAGTATATATTTTCTTATGTTTAACGTGATTTTAGGAAATTAATTTTTTGATAATAGAAAATTCTATATATTCTATTATGGTAATAATTTTAAGTTGAAAATTGAAATAAATTCCAAGGTCTATTTTTTTTAAAAAAAAATTATTGCAGATATCAGGTAAACAATTAAATATAAATTGGTTTTTTGAATTTTATTTGATACTAATAAATAGAAAGAATTTAATGTTTACATGAATGTCACAATTATATATTTACAAGTCCAGCAGTGTTATTTATTAGTCGAATTTAAAAGTTAATGTTTATAAGTCCAAATTTTATATTTATGAATTGAGTTGCGCCTTTACAAGTTGTGAATATTAAGTCCTTTAAAACCTATTAATATTAAATAAAATTTGAAGGACCTATCTGTTTTTAATTTTTTTTACCTAAAATGTAAGATAATTTTTCTTTTTTTTTTATTCTTATGGATTTTTAGTTTGCTTAACTAAATACATTTTTTAAGACCATTTACTTTTACTTGAAGAGAATTTAAATTTGAGATGTGTGCATCTTGGCTGTTGAAATATTATTGCGATTATATGTACTCTTAAATGATTATATAATTCCTTCTTTTTTTTCATGTTTAGGTAATTTTTGAACACCAATTTTTTATTTTTTTTATTTTTAGAAAGGGGTTGAACTCACCCAAGATAAGACAGGGCGAAGTCTTTTTTCCTCCTAGACGATACTAATATCGGGTAGGGCGAGTCGTATATTACCCTTAGACGTAAACTTAGACACCCAAAAGTTAAGATGCCTCCCCAAGTGTCGTAATTGGAACCACAATAAAATGATATTCTCAAAAATTGAACATACTCTTAACAGTCGTATGTCTCACCCTTTCACTAGTTGAATTCAAAGTGGTTGGGTTAAACACCAAAATTTACCTGTTGACTTACTTGTCTTTTCTCATACCAACTCTGTTGGATGAGATTTTTTGAGCAAAAATTTTCATTATATTTATAATAAATGAACAAGTACTACTATGTGATCATTACTCATCAAATTTAATAACTTTTATATAACTTTCTTATTGTTGTCTTGAAGGTTCGTGCTCAAGAAGTGGATACTTTTCCATTAAAGGAATGTTTATTAAGTAAACACAATATATTAAAGCACATTACAACAAATGCATCAAATATCAAAGTATTTCTTAAAGCTTAATCATAGTAATTACACAAGAAAGTTATTTATTTTTAGACTTAGATCTACTGAAATGTATATCTCTGTATACTTTAGGCGAATCATGCTTTAAAGGATCTAAATTGATCTTTTTATTATTATCTTTAGCTGAATGTCTCATAAAACGATTTTTTTTTTCTTTCAAGGTCATCCTTGCTAGTCTTGTTTAGCATCATGAAGGTGTTGAGGAGAGCAATCCATCTTTACTATGATGAATCCTTTGTCACAACCAAAAGCAAGCCTGTAAGAAGAAATGTTAAAAAAACTTAGTGGTGTTATAATTCAGTAACAATACTAACATTTGACTTCTCTATATCGTTCATCTTAGTGCTATTTGGATACAAGAAAAATTACTTTTGCGTTTTATGAGATAAAACCCTATCAAATATTTATTTTATATAAAGCAAAATCAATAGTTCACAACTAATCCAAATGGGAACTTAGTCAAAGAAATGTCTAGAAAACTTACTGGTGTGATCCTTTCCTGTATGCAATACTCCATACTCTCTCTAGACCAAAGTTCAAAGTGGTTTGAAGCCTGCAAGTCAATGATAACTGTTAGAAGGTTGAATTAATTAAGTGATTAGTATTAATTTCTAGTGTCTAGATGACCCTAAAATTCTATATAAAGGGCTCTAGTATATAGGTTTATGTGTGAGATTATGTAATCTTTACCGTAGTAAAAGAGAGGATAACTTGGGTCTCTCCTTAAAGTCCCCAAGTGGGGTTGATTTATCTCCCTCAAGTGAGGGTAGATTAGTGTGTAACCCAAGTGGTTACTATAATTGTAATGAGTATGTTGCTCTATGGTTAATGAAGATGATGATATTCTTTTCCAATTCATATTGTTAACATGGTATTAAAGCCTGATTTCCTGGCTGTTGCAAATGAAAGAAGGCACGCTTCGCACATCTTTTTGATATCAGAGAGTTTCTTGTGACTGTGACAATACGCCATAGATGATATACCTTTCTTGTGAAACTCACAAATGGTGTTGTTGCAGTAACAGTTTGAATCTTTGTGAACCAGAACGTGATCACTGTTACTGGAACAGAGCTGGCATGGGATTTTCATATGGAAGAAGGAGGCGAATTCATTGGCAGCGAAAGTAAGAAACTCATTGAGAAAAAGTATCCCTATCAAGATCCATTCAAGAACTGTGTATATCAAGAACTGTATTTCTGATTCAACAAAGTGAATCAATGATCGAGTGCCACCCATGGTGAATGGAGATTAATGGTGTGGATTGCGAAAGAACAAGAAAATAGATGAGGTTTTCGATGTTAGCGAGAAAGAAAAAGATCATGACCCAGCTAGGATGAATCCTAAGGAGATCACGATCTTTTTCTCTATTGTTCTCTGTTTCTCTCGTTGAACGTTTCTGCAAGGAAGGAAGGGAGAAAGTGAAAATGGGTATATGTTAAGAAACAAGAATCTTGCAACTCTGTCATTCTGTTCTAGTTTCTTGCAACCTCAATCTTAACTTCGTCCACACCGGTTTCACTCCCCTTATCGACAGCACAGGGTCCATCTAGCTCGTTCTCCGGCTTGATTCCTATTACCACATCGGAGGCATCCTTCGAGGTGGGCCTAGGATCCTTAACACAAGTTGCATCATCATCTTCGTCATCAGCAGATAAAATGGAGGTAGCTCGCGATTTCACGGCGGAGGCGGCTTTGAAGAAGGCTTCTTTGATGGATTCTGGTGGAAGAGCACATTCTTCGAGGCCAGCATCTTCGAGACGTGGTGGTAGGATCTGGTGCAGCAGGCCAGCGTCTTGTTCTTTGGCAGATTCCATGATCAGAGCTCGATGTTGAAGACACCCTTTGATTTTCCTGAGACGATCTCCTTGAGTCCCTGCCAAGGAAGACTTCCTCTTAAGAAGTACATGAGAACATAACCAAGAGATTCCAGATCATCCCTTCTGCTTTGTTCAATTCCAAGATGAGTGTTCACGCTTGCATAGCGAGCTGTGCCAGTGAGGTTCTTGTTTTCTCTGTATGGTATGTGGTTATGAGTCTGAAGATCTCTATACTTCTTTGCAAGGCCATAGTCAATTATGTACACCTGATTTGCTTTACGTCCTAGGCCCATAAGGAAATTGTCAGGCTTTAAATCACGGTGAAGAAGACCTCTTGAATGCATATATTCGACTCTGTTAATTAATTGATCAGCAAGCATTAACACAGTCTTCAATGTGAATTTCCGGTTGCAATAGTTGAACAAATCTTCCAGACTTGGTCCAACAAGGTCAATAACCATGACATTATAGTCTTCCTCAACTGCGTCATTCTTTCTTCGGTCTTACTTCCGCGCGATGGGGGTGACTCAACCGTAGATATGGAGATGACAGGATGAGGGTTTTCTTCAAATCTGGCCGCTGGAAGAAGAAACTCATGATTGGCCTTAAACAATTGAATGCCATCATCATTTCTCTTCCTTATCGCCATCGGTGGCGGTGAACACGGTGGGTTTGCTTCAACGGAGAATGGAGAGAAAGAGGGGGCAGAAAGATGGTTCACATGTTGTTAGATAGCTTCGAGCCCATTCATGGCGTGCTTCTCTGTGAAGGGGAAGACGTAGACCCATCTTGGTACGAAGAAGATACATCAAGTCTTTCACAGGAGGAACTTGAAGAAATCGAAGGCTTCATACACAGGAGGAACTTGAAGAAATCAGAAGGCTTCATGCTAGCGATACAGCAATTGATAAAGAAAAAGATTCAATTGAGCTTAGACTCGCCAAGCTATGCCTTGAAAGGAACATTCCCTACATGGGAATTTGCAGGGGATCACAGGTTCTTAATGTTGCATGTGGGGGTACCCTTATTCAGGACATAGAAAAAGAGGTTTCTAGAAAGTGTCCTGAAAGCCGGTACACATCAACTATGATGATTATGATGGTCATAGGAGCTTGAAGTTGGAGCAGATTTCCTTAAGTCAAATACAGCGTTGAGTGTACAGCAAGAGAAGAGGTTAAAGCAGATGGGGCCAACAGTTAGGAATGCAGGGTCATACTTAGAGAGGCTGAAACTGAATGAGGAAAGAAAGAGAATGGCAAGAAATGTGATGGCAAAAATGACGGTCGAACAGTTCTTTGAGCTCTTGACCTTTTATCACACCATGGGTCAATTATGTTCTGAGGTGTTGGAACATGTGTTTAATTCACCTTACTCCGTTACGTATTGTGTTGACAAGTTGAACACCTAGAGTTAAAGAGTGTCAACTTGAGCGGGGGTGTTAGAAGGTTGAATTAATTAGGTGATTAATGTTAATCCCTAGTGTCTAGATGACCCTAAAATTCTATATAAAGGACTCTAGTATATAGGTTTATGTGTGAGATTATGTAATCTTTACCATAGTGAAGGAGATGATAACTTGGGTCTCTCCTCAAAGTCCCCAAGTGGGGTTGATTTATCTCCCTCAAGTGAGGGTAGATTAGTATGTAACCCAAGTGGGTTACTATAATTGTAATGAGTATGTTGCTCTATGGTTAATGAAGATGATGATATTCTTCTCCAATTCATATATAACAATTAATTATATATTCAAAAACCAAAACTAAGAATAGAAGAGAACAAGAGAGATAGATTAATTATGAGTTACCTATAAGAGACATCATCCCATATTTTAACAGTGTTATCCTCTGAAGCTGTGATTATAATAGGAAACTCAGGATGGGCACAGATTGCTGTAACATTGTTTTTATGTCCTTCCAATGTTTGTACAACGTTTTCAGAATGATAATCCCAAACCTGTTAGAAGAGTGGATTTTAATTGTTGGAAAAGAATGATAATCTCAAATCCTTATAAACAACGAAAATAAAGAATAATTCTACTGACGGACCTTAGCAGTGTAATCATCAGAACCACTCAACAAATATTGCTTGTCATTGCTTGTGAAATACTCAACACAATTCACCCCTTTCAAGTGTCCTTCCAAGGTAAAGTTTGGAGTTGAGGAGTTTAGATTCCAAATCTACAACAAATAGAAAAGAGACAAAATTGAAGCGAAGTGTGGGTTAATGTGGGAAAATTAATTTTTTTATTCTTATAATTTTGATTCAATTATAACTGGATACAATTTAATTTCTATAGTTTTGACTAGGTTATAACTCCGTTCATAAACTTTGACTTAATATAACTTAATTCATATAGTTTAAACATTTAAAATATTATTCCTTATATTTTAGAACGCGAAGTTTAAAAACTAAAATTTTAAATAGTTAAAATTGTAAGAACTGAGTTGTAATTAAGTTTAAAGTTAAAGAATTAAGTTTTAATCGAGTTAAAATTATAATAATTGAGTTGTACTGAGTCAGTTTTAAGACTAAGTTATAACTGAATCAAAATTATAAAAACTGATTAATTTTTCGTCAAAGAGATTTGCCACTAAGATATATACCTTCAAAGTGCCATCAAGTGAAGCACTTGCAAAGGAAGATTCATCATTTGGATTCAATGCAACTTGCATCACATAATGAGAGTGACCTTCAAAGTTGTGAATACTTGACCAACCATTAGTCCAATCCCAAACCTTCAGAACTTGATCATCAGAAGCTGATATCAAATATGGCAGTGTAGGATGAACAACCAAACTCCTTATGTAATCTTTATGAGCCTCAAACTCCATCACCTTCTCTGTTTTGTCGTAACTGTAAACGCGGATAAATTTGTCATCTGTTGCAGCAACAATCCAGTTTTCACGAGCTATGAACTTGGCTGATCTCACTGCAATATTTAAAAGTGAACAAAACAAATATAAGGTGATTAAGTGATCAAATGTGAAATACTACTAATTAGCCCGATAATGCTCGAGTATGATCTAGTCAAATAACTATATATATATATAAACATAAAGAAACATCACTGAGTGCTGCATTATGTATGATCCTTTACCTGGTGATTCGCTGAGCTTGAAAGACTTTTCTTCAGTCTGTAACAAGATCAAAATTTTACGGTAACTTTAAGAATGAGAAATTGAGATATTAATTAGAAGATACAGAACAAGCTTTGGTTCAAAATTTTATTACATTGGTGTGGTAGTTCCAAATGGAAATGGTTCCTGAATACAGACCCACTAGAATCCTGCATGGAAAATTTACCGTTTATAATCGCTTGGTTAGAAATCTTGCCATCTGGGACATTTTTCCTTATGATCTCTGAAACATTCGAATTCATGTTCTAGATTTTTTTGGATATGTTGTAATTACCATGGTTGAGTTGGATGCAGATCAACAGACTTCACTCTCTCTGAGTTCTGAACAAATTCATTCTGAACCAGAAAAGTTTGGCAGCATAACGTTAGAAAGCTGGTTTTATATTGAGAAGCAAAATTTGATGATTAAGTAGAAGTGGAGATAGCTCTGAATAAAGCAGTACCTCAATTTGAAGGGAGAAAGCCTGCTCGGACAAAATCATATATAAGAGAAAGAAAAAAGCACAAATTAGTCCATACTTGACAAAGTAAGATTTTCTTTTTCTTTTTCTTTGTGTTTTAATATCGAATGGTTAGAAATAGAAACTCTAACTGGTTTAAAGAACGAAAGCCCCTAACACTACCGTTATCTTGAACTGATCGACGAAGGCAACAAAGTTCATTCTAGGGTCAAAGTTCTTTGAAAATTAAATCAAGAGAGAATAAAGAGGCATAGAAGAATATGGGATAAAACAATCAGGATAAAGAAGGACTGATTTTTTTTTAGCAAAAGGTCAACCTATCATATCATGAATAAATTCTAGTCATCAATGCTTAAAATTGATAACTTAATATGGAAAAATTATATATATAATGCATGACAAATATTTAATAATTAATTTATGCAAGTTGAATGAATCAGCACAAAATAATAAATATAGCGTCCATGAATTATTATTCTAAAACCTATAGTATTTTTTTTTAATTCCATTCAAACACGAGATATTGCCTAGAAAATAAAATATTTAAGAATATGTCGAATGATGATGACCTACCATTTTCAAACAGTAGATGCGCGAGAGAAAAAGTGATTTTGAGAATCCAAAAATGGAGATCGATGTTGCTTGAAGTTGCAGTGTGAGAGGATAAGGAGGGAGGTTGGCTATATATATATGGGAAAGATCTGATACTTCGCAGCTAAGGAATTGAAATATTTCGTTAAAATCGACAAAACTCAGATCTTAGTCTTCCATGCTCTGTCATCGCGTGCATTTCAGTCCGTAGATTGGTTTTGCAAGCGCGTCATCGTCACTAGCAGACACAAGGGTAAGAGATGGTTCCGTGAATCGAAGCTGAATTTCAATACCCACGCCCCACGGATTCTTTTTTGAATATTCAACGTTCAACGAGTCAATTTCTTAACCTTCTTATTTCAGCCTGGTATTTTATATTTTAAATTAAAAAATCAAATTAATTTTTTTTAGAAAAAATAGATCCGCTCCATGCATTACACACAATGTTTGAGAGAACCATGTGATCGAACATATAAATAATAGTATAACATTCGGGATATATATATATATATATGAGTTATTTAGGAAGTTATAATTTTAGTCTCAAATAATCAAATATAAAATTTTAATTTAATTTGTTTTTTATATTTATCATTTTTATTAAATTAATTTATCTAACTTATATATTGGAATTATATCATATTTATTATAATTAAATAATTTTTAAAATTTTAATTATTCATATTAATTAAGTAATTTCTATATTTTTATATCAGAGGAGTATTATGTATTTTATATTAAAATAGAGTAGCTCCTGCAAATTTGTGGAAATTTTCATTTGGTGCAACATTTGTCAGTTTTTACTTGGATGTGAATGTTGAAATCACATCGTTATTATTATTAATTATTCAGTTTTTTAATATAATATTTTGTTACATTTTAATAAAAAATATATTGACTTTATTACAATCAATTTAACAATGTCCAATGAGTGAGTTAGTGAAGTGAATCAATTTTCTCAACCAATTCAAGGATTTTTGTCCAATATCATTAAAATTGATCGTCATAATTCATAAAAGCACTTCACATTTTGATTTTGTTCAAGAAAGCCCTTCATATTTTAATCATATTCCACTGTTCCCTTTACGCTATCATTTAATCAGAGTTTTCTTCCAATTTTAAGAAGTTTAAGAGAGATCTTAAGGTTATGTTTAGATTGAGAGAAAATTGAAGGGAAAATAGAAAAGAGGGAATACAAGGAAAATCTTTTAAAATAATTAAAAAATTTATTATTTAAAAAAAAATTAATATTCTTTTATCCCTAATTTTTTTAGGGTTAATATTTTTCAAGTCTCTATCATCAGAGGGATGTTTAAATTTTTAAAATAGATATAGACCTATATACCTTTAATAAAACTCAAAATTCTTTGTTTTTCACATCAATTCAAAAGTAATTCATGTGTTATCTAATTAATACGCACAGTCATACACAAACAAACAAAATTAATAATTACATTCTCCATATAGGAGTAGTTCATTTTAAGTTGTTTACGACATCGAACAAAGTTTAGAGAGACCATATATTAAGAGGAAATATCCTACTAAGTGATCACCCAAATATAATATGTAAAAACATACTCCTCAATCCTTAGTTCTATAACCTAATTGAGAGGTTAATCTTATTTTTAAATATAAAATATATTTTTTAAATTTATTATTTTTTTTAAATTATCTATTTTAATACTTCTCAACAATAATCAAATAAGAGAAGGGATGGGGGAAAGGGGAAGGGGGAAGGGAGTTAAGGGAGATGATTAGGGTATTTAAAAAAAAATATAAATGTCATGTTAACTAACTTAATTAACTTCTTTAATTTAATCAAATTAGTTAAATAAGTTATATATATTAAGGATTAGATGAATAATTTACACAACCATATCTTATATGTGAGAAATTCTGCATTTAATCATCATCAATGTAGAAATAATAGACAAAATTGGTTTATACATGTATAAGACGTAAAAACTTCATTCATGGTTGTAGACTTAGTATTTAAGCTCTCAAGTCGTCAACATACTATAAAATGTTTACTTCCAATGAATGATATATATAAATATCTTATTTAAAATTTTAACACTATAAAAGCATTTTGTTTTGGTAATAATAATGAAATTTATTATCTTTTAAAAAGATGATTGATATATAAATATCCATTTTTAAAATACAAATTCATACATGACTCATTATCATTATGGATTGTAATTCATATTACGATCAAATAAACTTTTTTCTATTATATAATATATCTAATTCGTTCCATAATGATCATGCACTTAAAATAATTTTTGGTAATTACAAGCAGGCCTCTAGTATCTTTAAGTCCGTACAAAATTTTATTTTGTTTTTTTTAATTTTATAAAGTATCATTGTAATCTTTTAATCCTAATATCATTAACAAAAAAGAGCTTATATTAAACTTTTAAATGTTAATAATTTTTTTTTACATATTGATATATTAAGTTTAATTTTTAAAATAACAATAATTGTTAAAAAAAATCATTTGATACTGATGGGTTAAAGTAAATAACTTAAACAATACTCTTTCAATCCTTAATATAAAAGTTAAATAACTAATTTAAATAAATTAAAAAAATTAATTGTGTTAATTATTTATAATAATTATAGTTTATTTTTTCTGAAATGATGTTTTTCATCACGACTATCCTTAGGTAGAAACTTTTTAATGTTACAATTAATAGGAATATTTTAAAAAAAAATTAAATTTAAAGGACAAAGTAGATTGAAGTATTATATTTAGGACTAAATATAAATCCTAAATAACTCTTATGTTAAAAATATGAGGGAAATACTCTATAAAATTAGTAGAATAAACTAAAATTTTAAAAATTGAAGGATCAAATATCCACTTTTGCCGTTTTTGGTATCTAATTTGCTTATATGAATCTGCAAGCGATCATAGAAAAACTTGCGAAAGAAAACCGCAACGTACTAAACAAACCGTTCAATTTTCTCTGTTTAGGCTTTAGCCATGGTGATGGCAACTATAACACAAACCCTAATCTTAAGGGCACTTTTCGTCTTCTTCCTCTCTCTAAAGTTCCAAACCATATCGGTTCATCCTCGAAGCTTGTTGACAACTGAAGAAGATCTTGCTTTCGCTAAAAACTATCTCGAGGCATTCGGATATCTAGCTAAGAAGAATGACTCGAGCCTTCTAGTGTCAGCAACGAAAAAATTTCAGGAATTTTATAACCTTAAAGTTTCTGGGAAACTTGATGCTGAAACCATGAAGGCAATGTCAAAGCCCAGATGTGGATTGCGTGATGTCGATTATCCAGGACCAAAACAACGTACGTGGCCTCCAAATAAGAGACATCTCACGTACAGCATCAGATCCTACGTTGATGACGACGAGGTAATTATGTCCGTTGATGTACTGCGACCTGTTTTTAAACTGGCATTCCCGCAATGGTCTCAGGTCTCTAATTTCACGTTCGAAGAGGCAGCATTCGGCGCGTCATCGGACATCGTGATTGGGGTTTATCGCGGCTATCACGGCGACTGTTGTCCGTTCGACGGGCCGGGACATGTGCTGGCACATGCTTTTTTTCCAACAGATGGAAGGCTTCACTATGATGGTGATGACCAATGGAGTCTTCAAGTTCCACCGGTGCCTGAAACTGCAAATGATTTGGTGTGGGTGGGGATTCATGAAATAGGACACCTCCTAGGACTTGTACATAGCAATGATCCGAATGCGATCATGTTTCCTCTGGTAGAACCGGGAAAAAATAAGAGGACTTTGGGTGCTGACGATATTAGAGCCATAAAAGCCTTATATCCTCAAGGATGATTAAATACAATGAAATAATTCATACAAATTAAATATGAATAATATTACCTTCAAACTATATATTTATGCACTTATTCGTCCATATGAAACCCCGATTTTGGTTCTTTAGATTAGCACTTATACTTATGCATCCTAATTCCTTACTATATTCTCTGTTTTTCTCCTATACTATTTCTTTAATTGTTTTTTAAAATTGTTTAGGCACAAAAGCCGCATGCAAATGTTTGCAATGATTATGATTTGTGTGTGGACCAGGCATCCACAATAAATGTATGGGTATACTAATTATTGTCTTTAATATAAAAATGAATTAATCTTTTTAAATAAATTAAAAGAATTAATTTAAAGTATATATATTTATCATTTTTTTCAAACTAATTTGCATATTGAACCCGGATGCTATGTATATCTTGTACTATAACTCGTCTTACCAAGAAAAAAACTACTTCTTTAGAAAAAACTAACATGCTCACTAAGGAAGCTAGTTCGATCTAGAAGCATGTCATAGCATTGGGGAAACATCCTGAAAGCCAAGGCCTGCCACTTTAAATTAGTTGGCCAGAAATGTTATAGTATCTGGTGCTAGTGGTTAACGGTTAGTTGTCTTATCTTATATTATAGGTGAGCCCAACCTTTTTTCTTTTTCATAAAGTTTTATCACAAAATAAAAAGCTTCCTAAGGATAAGGAGGGAGCTGCTGGTGGGCTTATAATTAAAGAGATACTTCGCAGCGAAGGAATTGAAATGCTTCGTTAAAATAGAGAAAACTCGGAATAGTCTTTCATGCTCTCGATTGGTCATCACATGCATTTGCGTCCGTAGATTGGTCGGGTGCGTTGGAGCGGACGGCGGAGATTGTGAGTCAGTTTTCAAGCTCGTCATCACCATACAGAGCTTATCAATAATCACTAGCAGACACAAAGGGAAAGAGATGGTTCGATGAATCAAACGTGAATTTCAATACTCACGTATGTTCTTTTTGAATATTCAACGTTCAACGGCTCAATTTCTTAGCCCTCTTATTTTTTAGCCAGAGTATTTCAGATTTTAAATAAAAGACTCAAACTATATTTTCTAAAAATACATTAGATGCGCTCCATGCGTTACACAATTTTGAGAGAACTATGTGGACATATAGGCCACGTTTGGTATGCAACACTGAATTTTGATGGATTGGGATTGGGATTGGGATTGGGCCTGGGAAATGAGCTTTTAAAATTACGTTTGGTATGAAGCAATATTTGAAGGGAATGATTTTATTTATTTTATAATTAGCCATAAATTATAAAAATATTATATTAACAAACTAAGACAAGGGTAACTTGGTCCAAAAATTATATTTATAGGGATACTTTTATCTTAATAAACTTCAATCCTAGGATTACCCATGATTTTATTTATTTTATAATTAGCCATAAATTATAAAAATATTATATTAACAAACTAAGACAAGGGTAACTTTGTCCAAAAATTATATTTATAGAGATACTTTTATCTTAATAAATTTTAATCCTAGAATTACCCAATCCCACCTATGTGGTATTGCCCAATCCCATGGGGGGAGGTGGGATTGCTCAATCCCACCTATGTGGTATTGCCTAATCCCAAGCCCATTCTCAATGCTGCATACCAAATAACTTATTTAGCCCATTCCCTGTCCCTATGCCAGTCCTAGGTCTTCAATGCTCCGTACCAAACGTACCCATAATACTCCCATGGTACTTCATATGAAATATATTTAATTATATTAAAAAAATTAGTTAATTTAGTTAATAATTTTTTTCTAAAATATCCTAATCATATTTCATAATTTTCTCCCTCACTCTCTTATTTTACTATTGATGAGGGAATATCAATAAAAATAATTAAAAAAATAATAAATATGAGAAATAGATATTATAATTAGGATCAAGACCAATTTCTAAATTATATCATATATTAAGGATTGGAAGATTATAACTTATTACATATTTTATATTTTATATTAAACTAGAGTAGCTCCTGCAAATTTGAGGAAATTTTCAATTGGTGCACATTTTTAAAAAATAAATATTAAATATACAATAAATTGAAATAATATTTTTATATAATATTTTGTTATATTTTATTAAAATATATTGACTTTATTACAATCAACTTAACTATGTCCAATGAGTGAACTGTGAATCAATTTCCTCAACGAATTTAATTATTGTTCCAATTAATATAAGTAAAATTGATCATCATTTATCAGCATAAAGCACTTCATATTTTGATTTTGGTCACTAAAGCCCTTCATCTTAATCATATTCCACTGTACACTTTACACAATCTTTTACTTTCAGTTTTCTTCAAATTTTACAAAGTTTAAGAGAGATCTTACAATGTTTTCCAAGAAAGTTTGTATGAGAAGTACGTATAAATTTTAAAAATAGATAAAATTAGTCTTCTTTGTCGTTATCATAAGTTAGGCTTTTAATTTGATCCATCTCCGAGCTCCAAGATTCTTTAATTTTTTAGATTTGATTTTCAGTTTTAAAAATAATTGCTTGATTTGATTCAGTATGTGAGAGACTTATTTCTCTGGAGCATAATGTTTTACAAAAACACTAAACACATTGTTTTCTTTGATAAACCACAACGGTGTCATTTATTCATGGAAGACTTTTCTATAAACCATATCTAATATTATAATATATATCAAATCTAATTATCTAAATATTTATTAATTATTAAGTTTGATTTGTTGCATCATTTTCTCTATATACTCTTCTTTTTTAGGTATCTAAAAAATCCAGTTATAGGAAAACATATATAGAAGGGATTTGGATTTTAAATCTTTATATTTCTTCTAATATCCTAAAAATCCTATTTGATTCTCATAAATCAAGCTATATATATTCTTTTGGGAATTAAAAAAGCCCAACTAATTTTGTTACCCAGCCCAACTTCTTATATATAAACCTAAAACTTAATTTTACACACTACTCATATACTCATTCTCTCTTTCCTTTTTATTCTTCCTCTCTTGCTAACAAAAAGTTGAGAGACCCACATTCTTAAACCACAACTAGCTAACATAGAGCAAAATCAAGTAATTATTTTTAGTTTTATTTTGTTATTTTGTTTGGATATAGTTATTAAATTATTTATGTTTTACCTTAATTGTTGAAATAATAATTATTTTAAGTATGAAGTAGTTTTTTAAACCATCCAAAAACCAACTGAATCAATAATAAATTTGTCATTTAATGATATTTAGTATTTTGTACTCAAACTATTATATTTATAATATTATAATTTATTTGTTCATCTAATAATTTTTTTTTTATAAGTTCGCCCTGATTCTCAAGTTTCTAGTTTGGCTATTGACAATAATTAAGTAAAGAAATGAGAAATAGAGTTAAAAAAGATGATTATGGTATTTTAGAATAAATATACTATATTAATTAATTTAACTAACCTCGTTAATCTAATTAAATTAGTTAAATAAGTCATATATTAATAAGAGAACGAGTAATTACATATCTACATATAGGAGTAGTTGATTTTAATTTGTCTACGACATCCAGGGTTTAGAGAGATTAAGAGGAAATACACTACTAAATGATCACCCAAATATAATATTTAATTACAAAAATAATTGACACGACCAGATCTACATTTAATCACGATAATATAATAGACAAAACTGGTGTAGACATGTATACAAGACGTAAGAACTTCATACATGGTTGTAGTATTCAAGCTCGCCAAGTCGCAAGTCGTTAACATACTATAAAATGTATACTTCCAAATGATTGATATATTAGTATCTTTTTTAAATATTAACATATATACTATAAAAGCCTTTTTGTTTTGGTAATAATGAAATTTATTATATATAATGATTGATATATAAATGTCCCTTCTTTTTAAATATACACGCATGCATGACTCATCATGCACTTAAAGTTTTTGGTATCTAATGTGCGTATATAAATCTGTAAGCGAACATAGAAAAATTTGCGCAAGAAAGCTCTTAATATACTAAACAAACCCCTTCAATTTTCAGTTTTGTCTGTTTAGCTTTTAGCCATGGTGATGGCAACTATAGCACAAACCCAAATCTTAAGGGCACTTTTCGTCTTCTTCCTCTCTCTAAAGTTCCAAACCATATCGGTGCAGCCTTGAAGCTTGTTGACAACTGAAGAAGATCTTGCTTTCGCTAAAAACTACCTCGAGGCTTTCGAATATCTAGCCAAGAAGAATGACTCAAACCTTCTAGGATAAGGAGTCAGCAAAGAGAAAGTTTCAGGAATTTTATACCCTTAAAGTTTCAGGGGAACTTGATGCTGAAACCATGAAGGCAATGTCAAAGCCCAGATGTGGCGGGCCTGATAATAAATATCATTCAAAATATGCCTTTTTTTCCAGGACAACCTACGTGGCCTTCTACTAAGAGACATCTCACGTAGAGCTTCAAATCCGAGGTTGAGGTTGTGTATCTTGATATAATGAGACCTGTCCTGCAACAAGCATTCTCATAATGGTCTCAGGTAACTAGTTTCACGTTCGCCGAGGCAGCAAATGGGTCGGAATCGGACCTTGTGGTCGGGTTTTATCGAGGCAATCACGGAGACATTTTACCGTTTGACGGCCCAGGAAATGCGCTGGCACATGCTTTTGCACCAACAGATGGAAGGCTTCACTATGATGCTGATGAGCAATGGAGCAGTAATGTTCCGCCGCCTGGTGAATAATTTGATTTGGTGTTCGTGGCGATTCATGAAATAGGGCACCTTCTAGGACTTGAACATAGTAATGATCCGAATGTGATCATGTTTCCTCAGGTAGATGCTGGAAAAAATAAGAGGACTTTGGTTGCTGATGATATTGCAGGCATAAGAGCCTTATATCCTCAAGGATGATCATGATTAAATTCTCCAATTTAAGCAATTGTGAAGGATGATTACAATGAAATAATTCATACAAATATGAATACTACCATCAAACTATGATTTGAATCTTATATTTGTGCATTTTGTCCATATGAAACCCTAAGTTTTGGTTCTATAGATTAACACTTGTATGGTTTCTGATTCCTGACTATTCAGGTTCCATTCTCTCTCTTTTTCTTACTTATGCTTTTTCTTGTTTTCTTTTTTAAATTCTTTGGTTACAATAGCCGCATACAAACTAGAGGAGTATTATTTTTCTTCAATAAAAAATTACTTATAGTTAATCCATTATAATTTAATAATAAAAAGATAAAAGTATATATTCAATCATGATCATATTAATTACTTTGATTAGATTAAGGAAGTTAATTAAGTTAATTAATATGACATTTTTTTAAAACACTTTAATCATATTCATTAACTCATTCCCTTTCTCTTTTACTTGATTATTATTGATGGAGTATCAATAGAGATAATTTAAAAAAATAATAAATATAAGAAATATATCAAATATTAATTTTTTAATTATATTAAGGACGGGAAGATATCAGTTTATACCGAATTTAGAAGGAAATCAAAAACCGATAATCTATATTAGGGGTGTGCATGGGCAGGGCTGGGCAGGGCAGCCCCCTGCCCGATGCCCTGCCCGAAAAAAGCATGGACCGCATTTTGCAGCTCGATGCCCAGCCCTGCCCGGTAAAAGCCCTAACTATTTCGGGTTGGGCATGGGCGGGCTAGCATGCCCAAATAGCCTGCTCATATTGTGAGAAAAAAATATGCAATCAAAAATTTCTAAAATAATACCATATTTATGTCTTAAAGATTTAAAAAATATCCATAATCAACTAACAACAAAACAACAACAAGATCGTGACTGATCTTCATGAGAAAAGGCATACCAGTAAGATATGCATGAAAATGATGAAGACATGCAAATGGTTAAGTAAAATGGTTTCTTTCTTTGTCCCAAAACAAGCACGTATAAAAATGTTTTTCAACTTTTCATATGAAGCCAAAGGTTCAGCAGAAACAAGCTAATGTATCACAAGCAATCTTTCGTAATACCATAAGGAACAGATAATAAGAAGCTATTATTATATCAACTAGATTCTTAGTCCTTCATGTAGCATGAAGCCTCTATGAACAGTGCAGCTTTTAATAGTTTCGTTATATATTGATATTGAGGGCAGCTGAAAATGACCAAAAAGAAATAAAACACTGAAATAACTGGACTAGGACATGAGAGTTTGAAAATAGAAACTTTCTGAAACTTACATTGAAGTAAACCAAGGAAGCAGACTTTAACACATCTTCATGCAATGAAATCTTGATCATCTTAGACAAACCATCACAGGGAAAGGAAGTCTCTGGTTCTCTGTGCAAACCTTGAGGAACTAAAATTTCATTTTTCCCTGTGAAAAGACCATTGATTTCCAACTCAATAGAAGAATTAGTCAACACAGGATTGTTTACAAAAGAAACATTTAGTACAACAGTTTTGCCCAGTGAGATTTCTTTTGGTAGGGACTGCAATGAACTGCTAAGCTTCAATATCCTTTCCCTTATTTTACCAGAAATGACATCTTCAATTGCAGATGTTATTTTCCCTTCCAAAAGATCCAATATTCTGGAACAAACAAAGAAATTAATGCCATGTTATCTTCAACTATCGATCTTCCTTGGCCACTCAAATTATTGCAATGATCTGATGGTGCCAGTTTTTGTAACCAGTAGATTAAGAAACATACACAACAACGCTTTCTTCTGTGTGAATGTACTGGTGCGCTAGTGTTTCAAATATTTTCAAAAATTGTGTCCAAAGTCCAAAAATAGGAAAGAATTGTTTGGGGTGGGGTGGTTTGGGCAATCAGAACAAAAATAGACATAGGATTGAACAGAAAATGCGATGTCTTTAATTTGACAGAAAGGGGAACAGATGGAAACAGAAAGGGAACGAGAAGCGCACCAGATGCAGAAGCAGGATAGGCACTTCGAATGGCACCGAGAACGACAACGGATGGTAGAATGAGAGGCAGAGACTGGTCAGAGACTTGCAGGAGAGGTAGAGGTCAGAGCGTGAGGCGGAGACTCACAGTCTCCCAGTCGTAACTTTGCAATTGGTACTCGGCACTGGTGGTCGATTGGAACTGATCGGCTAAGAGGTAGAGGTCGGAGCGTTAGAGTAGAGGCGGAGAGCCGAAGACTTGCAGTCGGAGAGGCCAAGGCTGTGCCGCTGTGGACTAGTCGGAGACTCGCGGCTCATTGGTTGCAGGAAGACTCCTAATTGCAGACGCAAGATTTGTTCATCACTGGATATGGAGTATGGACACCGATATGAACTCATTAGCCATTAGGGTTTATTTTAGGATAAATAATTAAAATATATATATAGGGCCGGGCTAAACGGGCAGGGCGGTATACCTCGCCCGATGCCCTGTCCGACCCTGCCCAATCATATTTCGGGCCACTATTTTTGGGCCGGGCTGGGCAATTTTTTACCGGGCACGGGCGGGCACACCGGGCACCCGGGTACTATGCACACCCCTAATCTATATATGACTATATACTGCAATATGTACGAAGCATTAATATATTTTGCGGATACTACACGGTGATTAATTGTAGTTGAGTAGTGGAATCTTCCTATATTCCATATAAAAGTCTATTATATATATGTGACTCAATTCCCATCGTGTTTCTTCTTGTTGATAGGGATGTTTAATCTACGTAAGTTGTGTGTCTCTTTCAAACTACACATCTAAACCTTCAATCAATTCACGTTTCTTAATCCAAAAGAAAGAAGAATTTTGTTCAAAGAAATAATTATTATGAGGTTTAAAAAAAGGATTTCATTATTAAAAAGTCACAATAACAAGGTAGTATAAAACTTTTGTCATTTTTTATACTAGAATTTGTAATTATATCCTCCTATGTTATTATTAGACTTCTATATAATTGAATACTTTCTTTAATATTTTATAGTAATTTCCTATTTTTTTCAATACAAGTGGGAGCATACGGGATTAAACCTATGATCTGGGACATGACGCCACAAGGGTGAATTATGTGCCATTGGGCCATAAGGTCACTGGTCTGCATATATAAGGAAGAGTTAATAGTATGAAAAAATATCAACGGAGATTGGTCGGAGTGGTAAACGGCTCGGTATCACTTAAGTGAGGTCTTGAGTTCGAGCCTTAGCGTATGCAGAAAATTCCCATTAGGAGACTCACCCATCATAGCCAAGTGCGCGATGTGGGTCAGATTCGGATGTAGTCGGGGCAAAACTCTGGTGAATCATGTGGGCAACAAAAAAAAATAGTATGAAAAATGGCAAAAGACCTTGATAAGTTGATCGGTATTTAACTATTTATTGTAAAAGGATGAGAATACACTCATCCGGTCTTATTTATAGATTATTTTTAATATTTTTTATTAAAATAAAAAAATTAAAATTTTATTAATTCTATTTTAAAATTTATTAACATTTTCTAACTATTACATGTATACTCTATCATAAAGTCTACATAATAATAAATAAAGATAAAATTATATATTGGTGTTAAAAATTTAATGATTAGATTTATAAATAGAATCAAGAAAACTTTCTCTCTACTCCTTGTAAATAGGACCACAAAGCACTTCATCAAATACTAAATATATGAGTTAGATAACTAATTTTTATATATTAAAAAAATTAATATTAATTAAGTTAGTTATTTATAAAATAATATGTGTTGATTTCCTTAAATTACTCATTTTAATAATTTGTATTGGAAACTACTTATTTAATAAAAAAAACTTCTCAATTAATATGAGTAATTAATAGGATAATTGTTCATAAAAAAAAGGAGAATTTAAAAGAAACAAAAAGATTGTGATTTAAGAAATAAAATAGATCAAAATTTTATATTTAGAATTAAAGTAAACCCCTATACTAATTCTTACATTTAGGATAGGGAGTAATTAGATTAAAGTACCAATAAAGCAATCCTTGCCTATTATATATACCCTCAAAAGAATAGTTTTTTTTCCTTTTTTTCTCACTCCTGTAATCAACACGAAATAAATAGCAGATCAATAAAAGGCAGACAAAAACTAGTTTTGCTACCCTCATCAGCAAACACTTTCCTCCTCCTCATCTTCTTCTTCTTTCGTTATGTAGATGCAATTTCCTCATTCTCATCATTTCAAATATGGCAAAACAAAGCAAGTACAGTGTAATAAACTTGGAAGAATATATTATTATTATTATTATTATTATTATTATTATTATTATTATTATTATTATATATGAGGTCACAAATCAAAGTTGACCTGAAGGACCAAAGTAAGTGGTACAATATATTGTTATTGATGAATCAATCTCAAAGTTGACCTTCCCCACTATATATCTGTGCGTGTGTGCTTGTGTGTGTGGTATTTTACAAGAATATACTCCACTCTCAACGCTTCTCGAGCTTCCCTTCAACTTCATCTCTTACAATAGGAATCACATATGGACCTAGTCAAGCATCACTACTATAAAATGGCATAACATCATGCTTCATCGTTAATGCTTGTAAACGAATCTGGAATTGGGTCTTGTTGTAACGAGAAGTGGATTAAGTGTGTGTTCGTTATGATTTATTGTCTGATTCAACTTGATTTATGTATTTCTTACATCATAGGACACTTTAGAATGATATGATGATGACTTTATATAGATCATTATTATACTGTTGGAAATTCACGGCCCCTAGTAAAGGTGACATTGCTGTCTCAACACGTTTTTATTAATGTATTATAAGAGGTTCTTTGAATCTGATTGCAAGTTTCTTGTACAAGTTTCCATAATAATCCCTCAATTATCTGTTCTGTTTGGCTGTATATATTTGAAGATATATAGTGTGTAAGAGATTTAGTTTCACTTACCTCATATATAGCTCTTTTATCGTTCTTCGATTCTTTCACTTGTGTTCCACGAAACGTTTGTCAAGTTGTTCATTTAGAGGAAATTTCGATATAGTCTCAAGTGAGGGATTTAATTATCTAAAAATTCTAATAATAATTAAAGAGTTATCAATAATAATGATAAGTTACCGTATAGAAGTTGAAACCAAATTTATGTATTTCTTAAGATTTTTTAGTAATTAAATTATTTTCTTTTAGGACCTTATATTAATTCCCTTCATTTAACCCGATTACTCTCTATCTCATCCTATGAGCTAGTTATAAAGCTAGTTACAATAACAACAATAAGCCCTATCCTACTAGGTGTGATCGGCTATATATATATCATATAACGCCTTCTTTTACCCCTTTTAATGGGACTCTATACTTATTTATCCACATTTCTCACTAACGTATCTCCAAATCAACTTATACAATTTTCTACCATTTTTCCTAATAGTTGTCACTCCAATTCTTCTTCATATATGTTTATTATATACTTTATCTATTTTTTATGCTCACACATGACACATCAATCTCAATATCTTTATCTTAACTACTCCAAGGATTGATGTTCTTATAGTTATAAAGCTAGTTATTTGTAGAAAAAATGTATGTCGGATTTTTCAGAATTTTGATTGTGCATTATTGAACAAAGAGTTTAAATGAAAATAAAATAAAAAATAGAAGGCAAAAAATTAAACAAAAAATAAGGACACAAAGCTCAAACAAAGCCGGTGCGTGAGATGAATAGTGGATCGGTCTAAGATGGCTTCCCATATATAAGATTCATAATAGATTAGATTGTAATTAAATTAGATTAGACGAGCCCAAAAGTATTTCACATTTGCGTTCATGGTTGACATGTGAATGCAACAATCTCTTTTTGTATAAAATAAAAAACTAAGGTGGTGGAACTATTATATATTGTATAATTTTAACATAAGTACTTTTTGCCACCTATAAATAATACAAGTTTCTAAAACATTTAGATTACATTATTATTAAATTCTTTTACAATCCCATGTCATTAATAATCTCCCTAACTAAATTAAAAATAATGATTTATTTTATTTGAGATATTTTTACAGAAAATTATAACTTTTGGTCCTAATACTTTTTCCTAATTATGAATTTAGTCTTTAAATTTTAATTTAGAACAACTTAGAATTCCTATAATTTTTTGACGAAGAATAGTTCTAATTCTTACAATTTTTTTTTTATTTGGAATAACTCAATTTCTATAACTTCTCAACTTAATAAATTGTAAGAATTGGATTGTTTGAAGTCAAAGTTTAATAACTAAATCGATAATTCGGAGAAAGTCAAAAGACTAAAAGTTATATTGTTTTTTTAACTTGTATTAGTCAAAGTAGACATTATAAGAAGATTTAATAATTTTTCTTTATGTTGACAATGATTAATCAGTAAGTAACTACGTATATTTCCATCCAGCATTCTATTATAAAGAAACCTGTCATCGACTAAATGCACATAAATTCTTTGATAAAGCAAACCCGTGGGAAACTCATTTTTCTGGAGGAAAAGCTTTGTTCTATCTCTATCTCCAACCCACAAAAAGATACTGCAAATAATGAAAAATAGTCTGATTTTAGTGCTGGGAAAAGCAAGTGGCTTTAAACGAAATATATGTGACTATATATGTTAGATCATGTAGAAAGGAAGAATCGAATTCCTGTAAGTTAAACGCTGACCTAATATTGAAATGAAATGAGTCTAAAAAGAAAGGTACCTAGTAGCATCTGGTCCATCAATTGTGCTCTCTTTTTTGAAATGGGTCAGAATCTGATCCATCCATTCATTCTTATAAATAATACTCTATTTAGGATCGCAAGAAGTATTATTTATAATTATATATTGTTATCTCATAAAAATTCATTTTTGGGCTTCAATCTAATTTAATTAGCTCCCTTACTCCATGTAGTTTGTCTCTTGAGACTTTCCCCTTCATATTTTGAATGGGTAAATCGTTATAGGGTTCGTATCAAGGGTAAGATGAGAGGATTGAAGTTTGATTCCTATTTTAAAAAATATCCCTACAGAAAACATTCGAATTACTCGATTACTCAGGTACCTGGTAATAGGATTAAAAAAAATGCTAAATATTAGGTAGCTTAAACGGTTATAGAAAAAATGTTATAAGGTTGGTTGAGTTGTTTCATTAAATAAAATTTGAGAAGAAAATGACAATTAAGTCCCAATATATTTATTTAATGATAGTTAGGCCTCTAGCGATTTCAGTTGCAAACTGAATATAACATTTAAAACTTAAATACCTAATCTGTAATTGAGACTTCAAAATTTGTAACAGTATGAATCAATATTTATATTTACTTTTTTTAGAAAAACCAATTAACCGATATCCCTCCACCAAAGTGTCGAGTTAGAGTCTTATAAATTGAAAAATCATGTTTTATTTCATGACCAACTCCACTAGAATCTATATAATTGGTAGTATAACTATTTAATTAATACCAAAATAGACTTGCTTTGTACCCTTTTTAGTGCTTAATATGATCATATATCTCTAATGTCAAGTTTAGACTTCAAAGAATAAAACCGCAATATTATGACTTGTACCGTCCAATCTTCTGAATGGTTTCTTCTTTCTTTTTGAGACATCATATTTTTTAAAAAGTAAACTTACAGTTTGGATAAAGAATGGAATAAATAGAAAAGAAATACTCCATCCACTTATTAATATAAGTTTTAATTATCTTTTTTGAATTTATTAAGAAAGTTAAATATAAATAAATTAATCATGATCAAATTTAACCCCTCAAGAGGAATTCATATTATATATTCATTAACCTATCCAAATTAGTCAACTAGCTCTTACATTATTTATAATTAATTGAATTTTTTAATTTATTTAAAAAAATTAACTAGCTCTTATATTAAGGACCAGATGAGCATTTTATATTGATATACACATATAATATAATGCTTAAGTACTAGACATTTTTGTGTTTTAAGGGTAAACACGTATGGAACAGAATCTGAATCACTCTAGCAAGCATATATAACCCTAATATAGAAGAAAACTACTTGACCTCACAAATATATCAGTGATTCATGAACGAGAGTAATGCGAGAACAAGAATTATCACGAACTGTCATAAGCTAGCAGAAACTTTTGACTCTGGCTCAGATTCTGCATCAGTGTATCGTAATTACTGTTCAACACTTTTCTTCAATTTGCTAAGCGACTTGTCAGTCGATGCTGATCTTCATGCACTACAAACAAATTTAGTTTTGGCGACAACTTTTCAGCGGAGATTTATTTTGTCGCCACTGAAAATAGACCTTCAGCGGCGACTTTTTGTGTAGCCGCTTAAAGCAGGACTTTTAGCGGCGACTTTTACTTGTCGCCGCTAAAGGTCAATAATAAAAAAATTTTCTTACACTTTTCTGTGGTTCCAAAAACAATGGGGTATAAAGCAAGACTTTCAACGGCGACATAAATTTGTCGCTGCTAAAAGGACTTTTAGCGGCGACGGAAATTAGTCGCCGCTAAAAATAGAACTTTCAGCGGGGACTTTTATTTGTCGCCGCTGAAGGTCAATAATAAAATTTTTTTCTACACTTTTTTGGGGTTCCAAAATATGGTAAAATAGAAACATTAAAATGGAAATATGGAACTTATTACAGTACTTAATATAAAAGTTAGTTAATTTTTTGAATATATTAAATAAATTAAATAAATCAGTTAATTATAACTAAATTCAACTCCTTAACACAGATTCATATTATATATTCCTTAATCTACTTAAATTAGTCAACTAACTCTTATATTAATTATAATAAATTTATTTATTTAGTTTTCTTAATTTATCTTAAAAAGTCAACTAGCTTTATATTAAGGACGGGAGGAGGTAGTATCCAAAGAGAAAAAAAGAAGAAAAACTTGAGAAACGAATTTGTCCTTTTGAATTTTCATTAGGTTTCGATGTATGACCCCTAGGAAAGCCTGCAACGAATCGGATGATTTTTGTCGCGGATCTTCAACAACTTGTTCATCAATTCATTGAATCTTTTACGGTCATAAATTAACTACATGTGATCCAATGAGAAATAGAAAGGAAAGGTAAAATGAGCATAAAGAGAATGAATAAATAAATCTCCATGGTATACAACCAATAAGTGCATAACTCTATTTATAAAAGGTCACTATTATGAGTCCCATGTCGAGGACTTTCATAAGTGAATTGTGTTTAAAATTAAATTCAAGGGGCTCTTTCACTCATTAAGCAAGGTTGCTGAGATATATGAACTCTATTTGTGAGAAAGTAGTCCAAATTTCGAGTATTGCAATTTACCAGGTTTAAACTCGTGTCTTTTTTTGGGTAAACCCTGACTATTCCTAAGTTGCTTTGGAGCCTAAGCTCTCTTAGGTTGGGAGCGTTAAGATTAAAGCTCTTGTAACAAGTGTGTTTATTAGAATTTAAATTTAGGTTTTCCTACTTACATGAGTGAAACCGCTTATCAACCAACGTGTTTAAACTTAGGTTTAAACTCGTGATTTTATTGAAGTCTATCAGTCAAATCTTTTCCATTTGACTTTTAGTTATTTATGATGCACAGCTAGGTCTGTGAAGATCAATCAATTGAGGTTTTGAGAATGTTTTCCAAAGAGAGAATTAAGTGTTCCTATCAATAAAAAGAGGGCATTTTGGTGTAAAAAAGAGTGATATGGAATTAGTGGCCAGTGGGGTTATGGAATCAATTTTATGATTAGTCTGAAGGATTCTGAAACCATTGAAATTAAGATATGAGGTGGCCAAATTATTATTTGATGGGATCATAACATTAATATTAATTATGTTCCTTTTTTCTCCCTTTATAAGCTGCCAGCCAGATGTTGTCCTTCCAATGGTGAATCTACAAAGATGAGGATATAGTTGGGCACTAATACCTTGCCGACCCTTATTATATACCATGAAATTGCGAGAGAGATTCTTAAATTAAGAATTATCAACGTGCCATAAATTGAAAATTTAAACACAAAGTTTTATTCAATAAATTTTTAAATAGATTCAGCCTGACAAACGTAGAATGAAATTAATAATTAAAAACACATATGCTTATCACAAATGCTTCTTAGTGGACATTATATTTTACTAAACATTAAAGGCAACATAGTACATGAGACTCCCGAGGTCTGAGAAGGGACGGATATATATGTAGCCTTATTTCTATAAGTAGATACTATTTTCAAGATTTAATTTGAACCTATAACATCTATGTCACATTTTACTAAACATTAGTGTATATATATATATGTATTTCTTCTAGATAATAGGATTAGTAGATTCTCAAATATTTGATAATATAATCTAAAAAAAAGTACTGAATAACAGGTGACCTAAATAGTTATAAAGAAAATGAGTAAAAAGTTATTTAAATTAGGGTTAACTGTTGTAAAAAGATCAATTACACACTAGGTATATATGGTAGGAAAGTGAGAGCTTTTGTATTTTTTATACAACTATTCAATTTATGATATTATAGGGTCAAATTCAAGTACCGTTGATACCAATTAGAGTTAAAGTTTTCAACTTGTTCCTTTTCTATCCACAGTATTATCTTCAAACTATCAATTTTTCTTAATGATAATTAATTCTTTACCACTCAATCCAACCATCATTAATCGAAAGCATCAATAACTTAAAGAAGCCACGACGTTCTAAAATCCACCATAAAAACCTGCTTTTAGTTCCATGCCTTTGGCTCTAAGGAAACTATATACGCAATTAATATACTTCTGTCAAGAGTTTATATGCACAGAAATAGAGCATAATTATCTTGTTTGATTAATATAAGCCTAAATTATTCACTTCATTTGACCTATTTTAAGTAAAAAAAATTGACAAAAAAAGGGAATGATTTGAGAGTGAGAGAGAAAAGAAGAGAGAGTTCAATCAGACAAGGCAAGCACTTACTTTAGTGGCGTTTAGAGCTCAACAACTTTATTGCATAAACAAAAGAAGACAACATATTATTCAGCAAAAAATAAAGAAAACCATACAGCTTGTGAAATGAGTGTCACTTATTATAATAATTCTTGTATACACATTTTCACCTTATTTTTCCAAAATAGCATCCACAGAATTGGAGAACTTGTTCCCTTCTTCTTTTCTTAAATGAATAGAACTTGTTCCTCTTTTTGATAATCTAAACGGTCAACTTTTTCGTTCCAGAAGGTGGGCATGTTTGAAAAGGATCTGCAGTTGACATATTGCTCCATTAAAATTATGCCTCTTCTCACGCAATTGCCTTATTAGGGAGCCAAAAGGGGAAGGACTTTCTAGGGTTTGGTTCTTCAAGCCATGGAAGAGTTCCTGAATGAATAAAACAAGAGAAAAATGAAACGTAAAATATAAAGCCAACTCAACAAAGGTATAGGTTCGAGTTCTATTTAACAGTTTGCTGCCGATCCCGTTAATGATTGAGTTGAGTGAAAAATATTCTATAAATTCTTCGCGTTATGGTTTAGGGTTTGAAAGAACCACACTTGGTGACTGTTTGGTTAGAGAATCATATACATAAGAATAACGTAACCTAATGAAATGATGATTGCAGAGCATTTAGTATGCTATTTAAAACCCATCGTCCGTGGGTTCAGCTGGCGAAGAGGTGAGACGTACAACCATTTGGAGCGTATTCGATCCCTGGGAAATACCATTTTGTTGTGATTACAGTCACGGCGTTTGGGAAGTTATCCTAACTCTTAGGTGCTTAGGTTTAAACTTGAAGGTAATAGACGGCTCGCCTTGCTCGACATTGGTACGCTTAGAAAGAAGGGAGACTTCGCCCTGCCCTTAGATCGTGGGTGAGCCCAACCCCTTTCCAAAAATTTTTTTATAAAAAAAAAGTATGCTATTTAGAAATCATGGAATGAAATTTAGATTTTATTTAGAATAAGTGTGAAATAATCCTTTTTACTCTGTTATAGTAAAAAAAACAGAAAATATAAATATTTAAATATTGATTCATGTAAGTTTGAATTTAGATTTATTGGAAAAAACATCCACCAATCTCAAAACTATATGCCTGATACCATGATCTACTAAATAATATAAAAAAATTTGAATTCATATTATATCACTAAAGTTATATAATAAAGATTACTTGATTTTGTTGTAACTTGTAGTAATCATAATTATGTGTTGAATTACTTTATTAACCCCACCAAACACTTTGATATGACAGTGTATTAGAATTATCTCCTATTAGTTGGAATCGAACCAAACACGCCATTATGTAAAAGTCAGACACCATTAAATATATGATTCGTTATATTGTTTAAAAATAATGCTATAAGTAGTATTGTTTAAATATTGTGGAGAATCCATGGTGAACAGGGTTCTGGATTTTATCCTTCTCTTTCTTGTAGGTCCCCCCAATTACGTAGAACTCATCAATTAATTTTGTGCAATATATTAACTTGATTTCAATACTTTAGTACGAACCTCTGCATATTGTACAAACAATTTTGACAAATTAACAAACTTCTACGGAATGTACTAAATATTTAGATCAATTTAACTAGAAAAAGTGCAACGAGGGGGACAATAAACTAATTGCCATGAAGGCAATGACGAAATTTACCTTTCACGATGTATAATTTGTCTTTGCTAATTCATAATTATATTTATGACACAACTCTATCTTTCTTATGCATGAATACTAAGTCAACGTTTTGCAAGTTTTGCCCTAATGATAATAGCATGATGGAGTAATTTTTTATTTAATTTAAAAAAATAGTTTTTTTGGTAATTTTAAAAAATTTGATAATTTTTTATTTTTTATTTTTAAAAATTAATTTTAGTCCCAACTCCCACAAACTTAATAGAATTAGAGCAAGTCTCATAAGTCATATCTGATAAAATTACTCATATTATCTATCAACAAAATCTTTGCATAATGTTTTTTTTTTTGCATAAGTCATATCCGATAAAATTACTCATATTTTGTATCAACAAAGTCTTTGTATAAATTTTTTGAAAAAAATAACATTTTTATAAAGTATGAGTTTCTTTTTCTCAAGCTAAAGAGTTTTGTTTTAGTACACAACTACGGGATTTCCAATATTATTAATTACTCTAAATTCAAGCATAATTATGAATCTAAATAGGAAGTACTACCTCCGGGGACTAGAGGTGGTAACTTTTTTCTGGGGTAATTTTCTAATCCAAGAAATTCACTCTTAAACCTTTTTAAGGAGTATTAAGTTTTTTTTACTCAATCTAACAACTAATGGTGGTGGTAAATAAATTTTGTTTCTATATGCAACTTAGATGACTTAATTTAAAAAATGTATGATTATATATGAATATTTTAATTAGATGTAATTAAATTCCTGTCAAATAGAAAACTAATGATTTAATAAATCAAATATCAATATATATAATATTTATATATGTGATTAATAAATATTTATTAAAAAAATCAGTGTTAATAAATTATCACCTAGGACAACTTACTTCTTAAATTTAATAACTATTTTTCCTCTTTTCTCATATAATTTTTTTATATAATTATCTAATTAAATTATATTTGAGTATTGTAAGAGTTACAGTAGCCTTTTCTATCTTTCCTATCCAATTAGGTTACATTTAAGTTAACATATAATGCTAAAACCAATACCAATACCAATACCAACTCATGTTGGTTTCTCATCATAATGCTAAAACCAACGTAATAAAGAATATGTTTAATGTGACTAAACTGCCCCTACATGCTGTTAACGACAACTACCTGTAACCTCCCACAAGAAAGTTACCTGTCATCTTCTTCCTTCTCTATAAATTCCAAGTTCGCTCCTTTCTTTCTTCTTCAGAATCAGACTTTGTTTCTTTTGCGCAACACAAATGGGGTTGAACAACAACAACAGAGTGGATCATTTTGATTGCCATGAAACCACTATCAGAATCCATAGCCACATGCCTCAGCAAATTCACTCAGTTCGTTTGCCTCCCCACCAAACCACACTTCAAAAACTAAAGCACAGGATTTCTGAGATATTCTTCCCTGATGATCCCTTCTACAGATTCAAGAATCAAACTTGGTTCAGAAAATTTCTTCTCACTATTCAATTTCTCTTCCCCATTTTCCAATGGGCGCCTCACTACAATCTCAGATTTCTTCGTTCTGATGTCGTCTCTGGCCTCACCATTGCCAGCTTGGCCATTCCTCAGGTCCCAAAAAATTCTTCACTCTCTTTCTTCCTCCTCATTCTCTGTCTCTCTCTATCTTATGCTTCTCCTTCTAAATCCATGATCAGTGCACTTTTTATGGGTGAATTTGATCATTCACGGTGGTTTAGTACCCTGACATGTCTCATTCTTCTGAAAACATGACATATACGAACTATTAATGTAGCTTCCCCTGTTTTAATTTACAGTGATCTGTTTCAACAAGCCCACTCTCTCTCTCTCTCTCATGCATCTATTTTTAATGGTGGTTTAGTAGAACTACTTATGCAGCTTCCCCTGTTTTAGTTCACAGTGCTCTGTTTCAACAAAGTACTCTGTACAATAAATAAACCAGGTTGAAAAGTTCTCAACTTGTGTGTTTCTGAAACGATTCTTGACATTGTTTTTTGTTTTCTGTAGGGAATCAGTTATGCGAAGCTAGCAAATTTGCCACCCATAATTGGACTGTGTTAGTATCCTCTGTTTCTAGATAGCATTTGAGTTAAGAGATTGTGTTAATATGGTGAATCTGTAATCAGAAGTTATGTTTATGAATATCATCATGCAGATTCCAGCTTTGTGCCTCCATTGATATATTCTTTGCTTGGGAGCTCAAGACATCTTGGCGTTGGCCCTGTTTCAATTGCCTCTTTAGTTATGGGATCAATGTTAAGTGAACCAGTTTCTTATAGTCAAGATCCAATTCTCTATCTCAAATTGGCCCTTACTGCCACCTTCTTTGCCGGTGTATTCCAAGCTTCTCTGGGTATACTAAGGTATTAAATCTTTGCTTTCTCTGTTTTTTAAAAAATGGGAAAAAAATTCTCCATATAATTTTAATTTAGTTGTAACTTATCCATAAACTTTAATTTGAGTTAGTCCTTATACTTTAATTATTTAAAATTAGTCCCTATATTTTAAAAAATTAAATTAAATTTCATGAAGTTAATGTATTAAAGTTTATGGTTAAAATTATAGGGACAGATTTGTAGACTTGTAGTGAGTTAAAATTTAGGATCATGTTTTAACTAAATCAAAACTATAAAAATTGAGTTGTGCTAAATTAAAGTTTAAAAATTGAGTTACAACTAAGTTAAAATTATAAGGATAAAAATATTAATTTTCCATGATCAAAATTATGTTTTCAGGAGTTAGATGGTATAGGATGTATAATGGCATATTGAATAGTAAAAAATGGTTCTTCTATCTCAATAACTATTTTATTTTTATATAGATAATTTTTCATCTCTGTTAGAAGTGGAGTTAGGTGTCACTGAAAGCATAACTATTGAAACGTCCACTCTCTAAGAATAACCGGTTAATGGACTCTTTTTATGGTGTAAGGTGTATAGTTTAAACAAAGCTAAGCTATACCTAATTTTCAACCATGTACGAATTTCCCTTTTGGTATCTAAAACTTGATAATAAGTCTTTAACTTTTTACAAATAATCTCGGCATTAATGTATCTGTTATTTTACTAAGAGTACAATATAATACTCCTCTAATTCTTAATATAAGATTTAATTAGAAAATTAAGTTTAGTCCTAAATATAAGATATATTTCTTATATTCATTAACTTTTACTTAAATTACTCCTATTGATACTCCCTCAATAATAATTAAGTAAGAATGAGAGGGAGACAATTAAGGAAGATGATTAGAGTGTTTTAAAAAAATATGACATATTAACAAATTTAACTAACTTCTTTAATCTAATTAAATTTATTATATAGTTCCTATATAAATTACAGAAGGTGTGGGAGATTTACATATGATTTGAAGTTTAGGGGGTTATTAATTGTCTACACTGAACTCAAACTGAGGGGTTAGGAAAAACTTTAGGCGATTTTCTGTTATGTTTTAAAGGTCAACGGGATTATTTGAGTTGAAAAATTTAGAAGAGTTATATAAAATGTTCCATAAAATCCTAATTGAGGTAAGTATTCACTTAAATGCTGAGTTACCTAAACAAAATTGGGCAATTCTTGTAGTGACTTGAAACTTGTGTTTGATAACTATGCAGATTAGGATTTATAATTGATTTCCTATCAAAAGCAACCCTGCTTGGTTTCATGGCTGGTGCAGCCATCATTGTGTCACTTCAACAACTTAAAGGGATACTTGGAATTGTGCATTTCACAAACCAGATGCAAATAGTTCCTGTTTTGACCTCTGTATTCAAACACACAAGCGAGGTATATATAAAAAGAACTTCTCTGTTCAATCAAATTACTCAACATGCTTCTGATTTTAATAACTTTTTTAACTTAATAGCAATAAAAAGTATGTAGAGAGATGCACCAAAACTTGCAGAGTTAACTTTAAGAAATCATGATTATGCTCTGGAATTGTGAGCCGAAAGTAAGATGAATTTTAGATAAGTTTTACTTTAGAATTATATTGGAGAATCAAATTCTGGTCTTTTTTCCTCTCTCCAGGAGAATCAAATTATCTTTTTATTGTCGCTTTCAGATTCTCTAGTTTTTCTCAATAAGTGAAGAAAAGAGTCAACTTTAAAAGAAGTTATATTTTAATGCTATGCTAATTTTCAAAGAATGTTCGTTAAAGTATTTGAGCATCTTGTTCAGTGGTCATGGCAAACCATTGCCCTGGGACTCTGCTTCCTCACCTTTCTTCTGACAACAAGACACATTGTAAGTTTCTATATATATATATATGTGTGTGTGTGTATATATAATACAGTGTTATTTGCTCTTTTTATTATTATTTAGGCTGTCAAAATTTGAAATTCTGAACCATTGAAACAGAGCTTGAAGAAACCAAAACTATTCTGGGTTTCAGCAGCTGCTCCATTGACATCAGTTATTCTATCAACACTTTTGGTGTTCTGTCTCAGAAATAAAGCTCATGAAATTGCAATTGTAAGAAGAAATCACAATTTATTCAGGATTTTTAGCACTAAGAAAAGATATGCAAATTCTGATCTTTTCCTTTTTTTTTTCCTATGGCAGATTGGCCACTTGCCAAAGGGCACTAATCCACCATCATCAAATATGTTATACTTCAATGGTCCATATTTAGCACTTACTATCAAAACTGGGATTGTCACTGGAATATTGTCTCTCACTGTAATAATGTCTTATACCCAGAAACCTTTTCATGTCTTAATATGAAAATTTTCATATTTAACATATAATCTTTTTGTTTCAGGAAGGAATAGCAGTGGGAAGAACATTTGCTACACTCCACAACTACCAAGTTGATGGAAACAAAGAAATGATGGCCATTGGTCTTATGAACATAGCTGGCTCTTGTTCTTCATGTTATGTCACAACAGGTAACAATTACGATAACCGCTTGAATATGATGGAGACCTGGTAATATGAGATATAAGTCCCACATTTACTAGTATGTGATGCTCAATAGGATATTTAAGTAAGTTGGTTCTCTCACTTCAACAATTAATTTTGGGAGTAAGTTCTTTATCCCACTTAGATAATCGTAGTACTTGTTTAATTTCACGTAGGAAACCACTAAAACTTAAAATCCAAACAAGCTTAGTTATCTTGAAATCATTGGCATTGGCAATGTTTGAGAAAATCTCCTTTCGGAAATTTGCAGGATCTTTCTCTCGATCGGCTGTTAATGTCAATGCTGGAGCAAAGACAACAGTTTCAAACATAATCATGGCTTCAGCTGTTCTAGTGACTCTTCTATTTCTGATGCCACTGTTTTATTACACACCAAACGTTGTCTTAGCAGCCATTATAGTGTCTGCTGTAATTGGACTAATAGATTTTCAAGCTGCATATAAATTGTGGAAGGTTGACAAGATTGACTTCTTAGCTTGTATATGCTCCTTCTGTGGTGTGGTGTTCATCTCGGTACCCCTAGGCCTTGGCATAGCAGTAAGTTTTCTAAATCCATTTAGATTAACTAAGGAAACATTACTATACAATTCCACATAAGTAGTCTGGTCACAAAAGAGTCTCTTGAGTTGTCAATATGCCATAACATGTTATTTTTTATACCGGATCTTATTATTGTTATACTACTAACTTGTTATAAGACTATTTAGTGATTAATTGCTCACATAGAACTACATAGTAATTTTACCAATAATTAATAACTGTCAGAAATGAAAAACATGTATGTTGATTGGCTTGTTCAATTTGTTCAGGTGGGAATATCTCTCTTCAAGATCCTACTTCATGTGTCTAGACCAAACACAGTGGTTTTGGGAAACATACCAGGAACACAGATTTATCATAACCTAAATCAATACAAAGAAGCTTCAAGGATTCCTTCATTTCTCATTCTAGCAATTGAGTCACCCATTTACTTTGCCAATTCAACTTACCTGCAAGAAAGGTAAAGGGAAAATACTATTTTGTAGAACTTAAAAGTTTAGTACATCAGGGATATACTTGTCTTTAATTAGTAATTCTGATGAAGAACTTGTCCTGTTTTAGAATACTGAGATGGGTACGAGAAGAGGAAGAGCGTGTGAAAGCAAACAAAGAAAGTGCATTGAAGTGCTTAATTTTAGACATGACAGGTATATTTTATGGACCAAGATGGTATTGCCTTTGTTTCCCTAAAGTGGGTGGTAGAGAAGAGAAGAGATAGATAGGTAACTGTAAATACTCCTTAAGTCTTATATAAGGTAGAGAGGGAACGATTTTTTTATCCAGTTATAAAGCATGTCTTTGACCTTTTCTTATAATTTTCTTCCATTTAACTCTTATTAAATGTTAGTTTATATTATTAAATAGCTGTAAAGTATATATATTTAAATAGGGTAAAGTTAAAAATTTATTAAATTTTTAGATAAAGTTAATAGATTTTAAGATTTTTTTTAATTCCGGTGAAACATGTTAAACTTATAAATAGAATCAGATAAGTACTATTGTTATGGGACTCACATGTTAGAAGCAGGGCCTACTTTTGTGTCTATATCTCTCTACAGTTTAGAAAGGGATCCATGTTGAGTTTTCAAGATATTTGGACTAACCATATAATTATTTTATCAGCTGTTACAGCCATAGACACAAATGGGATTGACACACTATGTGAACTTAGAAAGCTTCTGGAGAAAAGATCAATTCAGGTATAGTTAATATAACATATCCGATATAAAAATAAACAAATTTTGCCACTTAGTAGTTAATTTATGGTTGGAAAATGTAATGCAGCTTGTGTTGGCAAATCCTGTTGGGAATGTGATGGAGAAGTTACATCAGTCAAAAGTTTTGGAATCTTTTGAAGAGAAAGGACTGTATCTCACTGTTGCAGAAGCTTTGGCTGCCATTTCAATTCCTTAAGAAGCTCAGCCTCTTGTAATTCCATTGATAAATAACATCATCTTTTGGCTCTAAGGAGATTTTGGTCTGTGTGACAAATTCTGAGGAGTGATTCTTCTTTTGGGGTCAAAAGAAAAAGAGAATGCAAAGGTCAAGTGAGATAGTTGTAGGACTTCATTACTGTGTAAATTTTGAAAGATATGTATGGAGATCTGAAACTGACTCTTTGGCAGGAGCTTAGCTTCAAATATTTAAAGATTTAAATTGAAGGAAAAAATTATATTGTGTCTCTCTAAATTAAAGAAAAATTACAATGTTAACCCATGAATTAACATGACAGAATTTGAGCTAGAATGGAAAAAAAAATTCCAATTAAAATCAGTTGCTTGCTTCAATAATTATTTAAAATCTGGCTGCAAAATTGAGATTAAGATAATATAATATAAGTTTCATCAAGATGACATGATCTCTCAATTGATTGATTGTAAGATTTTCATTTTAATTGAGACAAAAATGCACATTTAATCCTCTAATTTTATACAATGTTTCATATTGATCCTTTAATGTTTTTTAAAAATATCTTGTAAGTCCTCTAATTATAACACCACCTGTACCTAATGATGATTTTTTTGTAAAAATAATTATTATTTTAAAAACTAAACTTAATATATCAATATTTAAAATGTTTCATTAACATTTAAAATTTCAATGTCTGCATTTTTTTATTAAGACACAAAATAAAACATTTTTCCTTTAATTTATTATATTTAAAATTGTTGCAATTTGACATTAAGTAAGACACCAAGTAAGGACAAGTCATTATTGTTTATTCACCTATGAAACATTCATCACCAGCTCATTTAGGATCTCAAGCATATCACGGAAAAATAGCCCTTAGTTGGAAAAAAAATGGGTTTCTAAAAAAAACATAGTCTTGGGGAAAAAAACTGAAAGAAAAACCTGTAGACCAAAAGAAAGAAGAAAAATTCTGAGCATGAACACATCAACTTATTCTCCTGTACATTTTATTCAAATTAAGTTTTTCTTTCCCTTTGCATGAATTAATGTGCCTTGAAACAGAAATATCATGCACCTCTAACACTAAACAAAGGCTAATTCATTTCAAGCGCTAGTACACACAAGATTGCAAGGACCGTAGTTTGAGAATCCAGCAAAAACCAGCAATCAGAAATGTTTGGTTTCACGTTAAAAAGCATGAAACCAATGGTGGACTAAAATCATATAAAAGAAGACCAACCATGCTCTTTCTTTCTTTGCCGGGGACGGGGATAGTTGCAGAATATCAGTGCACATAATCAACACATGCTCTTAAGATCTTGAACAGATAAGAAAACTCACAAAAGAAAAGGAAACTAAAAATAAGGAGAAAAATAATTACTTCCATTAAAGTTTTCGGAGTTTCTTGAAAAATGGTGTACTGGTCTAGTGGGATGATCTATGTTTGGCTTTCTAAGAAGCTAAGGAATAACACGTTGGAGAGTAATTCTTCCAGTAGCATGAATAATCATGCAATTCATGGCCTTTATCTTGGAGATCATCCAAATTCAAAGCATAGAAACACGTGCTGTTATGATCCCTGAACTCAACAAAATTCTTGACTTCAACTCCCTGTCAATCAAACACCTGCAAGGAACTCAGTTGAATCCAATCGCAGGTAAAGCAAGCCAATATTTGGCAAAACGTGAAACTGATAGCTTGCCAATGCATCTATGTAACCAAAGAATCGTTGACAATCAAGAGGAAGAAAGTATTCCAAAACAGAACTAGAAATTAACTGACATCGTTAGTTCGGTTCAATCGGAGAGAAAGCAACTCAGTTTACTATGACAAAACAAAATTGAAATGAGTTCTAACATTGCAAAAATGTCCAGACTGTATAACCATAAAAAATTCAAAGCTAAAAACAAATTAAGCAGTGTTTTGCTAGGGACTGTCCAACCCAAGACCATTTATAAAATGTTTATAACTTTATTACCAGACACACTTGATAGACCCAATCTGAAGAAGCATAACCATTGATCAAGTTTGGGTCCTAGATATCTTAGGGTTGTGTAGGGTCAAGCAATTTGAGCCAACTTATTGAAGTTTGTTTGGCCAAAACCCTATCCAAATGTGACACTGTTACAACCCAAGTATAAGATAAAACAAACAAAGGACATTTATAAGACAACATATTATGTGCATAAAAAGATCTTCAAATGGCACACATGTCAATAAATCAGCCATATGAATCAACATAACCAAGTCAGCCAAACAGCCTTAAATGACACAGTTCTTACTTGAACGTAATCGTGTTATTAGTATCTCCCGGAGCTCACGGTTGATGCTCAAATATTTACCTAATAGTGCCATCACAGCTCCAGTACCATTCACAATCCACCAAGTGATAGAAGATGGCCAACCACCATACACAATGTATATAAAAAGAAGGATGATGTAGAGGATGGCTGAAAAATCCAAGCATTTCTTTACCCTTTCACTTAGAATCACCATATCCAAATCTGACACTGTTACAACCCAAGTATAATATAAAACAAACAAAGGACATTATTAAGACAACATATTATGTGCATAAAAAGATCTTCAAATGGCACACACATCCATAAATCAACCATATGAATCAACATAACCAAGTCAGCCAAACAGCCTTAAATGACAAAGTTCTTACTTGAACGTGATCGTGTTATTGGTATCTCCCGGAGCTCACGTTTGATGCACAAATATTCGCCTAATAGTGTCATCACAGCAATTCCAGTACCATTAACAATCCACCAAGTGATAGAAGATGGCCAACCGCCATAAACAATGCATATAAAAAGATGGATGATGTAGAGGGTGGCTGAAAAATCCAAGCATTTCTTTGCCCTTTCAATTAGATAAAGCATATATACAGACCTGCAAAAATAAGATAGTAGAGTAAGTACAACACAAAACAGCCATAAAAGTTAAGAGAAACAGGGAGAGTAGCAACACTATGGAGAATTCATGTTTCAATGAATGATATGTCAAGGAGCATAGACACAAAATACACTCAAAACTAAGTCATTAACTATAACCTATTGATCAAAATATAATTATCTATAACTTCATAAATTATAGCTAATTGATTACATAATCATGAATTAGGATCTCAATAAACTTATTAAGGAAAGAAATTTACCCTGCAAAAGAGCTGAGTAGAAATGAGGCAATAACACACCAACCAGTAACGGTCGAGGTCGTGATGGTCACATAATCAAAGAAATATACAAGGCTTAACCGAGATACGCGAGTACCGACAAGTATCGACAAGAACACTCCAAGAGTTATATAATATAAACATTGGAGACACACAATTTGAGCGACAATAAGCCAAGGGTCCCAGACCACCGCACCATAGAACATGACGGCGAGTTCTCAGACACCTGATCTTGGAAACCTTGAGAATGAAAATTTCCTATAAGAACCAACCTGGATTCTTAAAATTGACTTGTACCCACACAACACATCCACACAAAATACTTAAAATCTAAACAATTGAAGCCGGACCACTTGTCCTTGTCCTTCAGAAAAGTGATCAATTTTTAGGAACCCAAATTCTCATATAAGCATCATCGAGCTTAGATACATTCAATCTTGAATTCCAATCATTGGGTAATTCACCATCCAAACCCAAACTCAGAAACATGTAGATGCTCAGATCCAGATTCCGGAAGCGATATCTGTATGACAGCGAAACGAGTGCAAGAAAGTCACCAATAATTTCCCCAAGAAAGAAAAACATGATAGAAGCAGAGTAAACAAAGCAAAAAACTATGAAAGAACTCCTACTTTCTTGAGGAGGCTGATACAGGAGCGAATTCCTACAAATAGCTTAGACAGGCTCCGGCATCAGAAGAGAGAACTTGCCCAGAACCTGACCAGAGAAAATTTGAATGAATAGTCTCAGATCGAGAAGAAACAGAATATTTGGGATTTGGAAATGGGAAGTGTCTCTCCGGCAAGAGAACCTTTACGCGAAATTGAATTGCGAGAACGATTTGCTGAACCAGAGCAGCGAAACAACGAATGTGCCGTTTACGATCATTACTCGTCGTTTTGAGTAATGTGAAATTAGGGTATATTTCAAAAAAACAAAAAAACCGCAGCGTCTCGTATAGATTGATTTAAATTTATATATTTCTTATTTATTTTTATTTTTTAAAAATTACTCTTCTTCTAGTTAATATATATGACGCATTTGATTAATTTAATTATATTAATTAATATGATATATTTTTTTTAAAATACTATAATCATCTTTATTAACTCTATCTCTCATTCATCTCTTACTTAATTATTATTTTAAGAGTATTAATAAGAGTAATATAAAAAATTTTGATAAATATTAAAAATAAATTTTATATTTAGAGTAATATTAACTCTCTGATTATATTATATATTAAAGTTTTAAGGAGTAAAGTTGCTATTATAAAAAATTTTATTTTTATTTAAAAAAATTTAAATAAAAAGTAAAAATTGATTTTCTATATTTATTTTTTAAAAATAAAAATAAAAGGATAAATTATTTCAAAATAAGAATTAAAAATTCCTAATTAGTGATACTACGCAATGTTTTAAATTTACTAATATGCCACGTTCAGTTAAAAAAAATTGACTAGGGATTCTTAAGCCAAAGCCAGTCATTTTAATAATTTATTTCATTCAATACTATTCACGTTCATCCTGATAACACAATACTCTTTAGATGTTTAATACTATTCATGTTTAATTTTAGTTATAAATATAAAATTTATTTTATATATTTAGTACTTTTTTTTAAATTATTCTATTAATACTCCTTAACAAAAACTAAGTAAGAAATAGAGTAATAGAGTTAAGGAAAATGATTAAGGTATTTTAAGAAAATATATTATATTAACTAATTTAACTCACTTCTTTAATATAATTAAATTAATTAAATAGGTCCTATATTATTAATTATATATTTGATATTTCCATCTCATCTATATTTTGAAATGCTCTCCTATTAGTTGCCTCTAATTGCTAGAAATTAGTAAAAATATATTAGTTAGTTAATAACTAATCAGAGAAGCAATTATTTACCAGCTAACTAGATAACTGCGTGGAAATAACTAAGTAATACTAATGGGATTATTATTGATATTTGGTAAGTTTTGATATAGCAAAACATTCTTGAACTATGATGGCCTAAACAAAAGGATGTCATATATATCAGAGAATTACTCTTAAAAATGTAAAATGGGCAGACCAAACACTTTAGAAAATACCAAAAAACTTGATTGATCCTCTTTTCGAGACTACAATTAGAACTGTTCTGTTCTGTTCTTACTTATTCCTGTTATACAAATCATTTCACAATATCTATATCTCTCATCTGTACACAAAGTGGTTCTATTCTATTCTATACATTGTTCAGTGACCTTTCTTTCACTCTCTCTCTAAATCCTTTCTCCCCTGCCCAAGCTTCTTGATCTGATTCTGCGCATCTTCAAGATTTTTCTGGGTCTGTTTTAATGTTCTTCTTTCATCTGCAAGAAGTTTCTGAAGCTTAAGAATACAAGAACGAAAACTCGTTAGTTGATTAGAAAGGAACTCTACTTTATGTTTCATTAATTCTATTGATTTGGTAGTCTCCTTCATATTCAAGTAAAGAGATCTTCTAAGCTTTCTTTCTTTTTCCACTTGATTCTCCAATAGTTGCACATCATCCTTCAAAGAAGAAACTAACATTTTCTCCACATTCAAATCTTTCTCTGCAGCATTCAACTTCTTCTGGACAACACCTAATTTTCTGTGCATGATAAGACCATCCTTCATAGCAGTTTTCAGTTCTTGGAGCTTTGCATCTGATTTCTGCAGATCTTCCTTTGCAGTCTTGAGCTCTCTGGCTAGGGTTTCTACTTTATGTTGTTCATCATCATCATCAAGCCTATTTTTCAGCAACTTTGAAGCTTCAAAGAGTTCGACTAAAATCTTAGGGATTCCAGATTCCAGGTCCTTCATGGCATTCTGATTTCCATGGTTGCTTCGCAGAACAGAAATTTGATCTTTCAGTTCCTTTAGTTTCTTTCTCATCTAATTTGAACATCAACCAGTAAAAATAGAAATACCATAGTTAAATTCCAAGCATGAATCATAAGTTTATGATCAACAACAAATTAAGTTTTCAAAGAGATTGGAGAGTAAGATTGTGCAGAAGCTTACTGTTATTATAACTTCAAAAACAGCAGCCCTTTCTTTAAGGCTAAGTGCATAACCAAGAAGTAGACCTAGCATTAAGGAAATTACTGCAAAACTAGACCTTTCTATCTGCTCATACAAGTTATTACTCAGTTTAGAACACTTGAAAAGTCCCAATGATACAAGTAATAATAACACATTATTATTATTATGAAATTAGTAGCATTTCAACACCTCATTGTTTTGGGTGTGCGCTGCTGTCTTCTTCACCTTTCCTTCTTCTGAAACAAGAATGATTCATTACAAAAAGTCAATGAAGTAAACTACTAAAAGATGAGTGCAGACACACACACACACAAAAAGTTAAGTTCATTGAACGGATAAGAAGGACGATATTGATTGCAGGATTCATCACAAAGGAAGACCAAGAGTCATATTCATGAATTATATTAATTAAAAATGGATCAGAATGCAAGATTCATCACAGTGAAGCTAGAGTCATCCATCAAACTAATTCCGAGAATATTGGGGCAAGAAGCAAGAACAGACATGGAAACAATAAGAATCTTGAACTCACTTATGGGTACAAGAGCATTGGGTCTCAATCCTAAAGGAGGAAGGAAGTGTTGGCTTGAGTTTTCTTGGTGGGAACATGCTGCCATGGGAACTCCGATTCCTCTGAACTCGCGCTTAGTCTGAGCATAGCTTGTGCAAGAACCAGATTGACAAGAAGACGAAGAAGAAGGAGGAAAGGGGAAGTAGTGGGAGAGTTGAAAACACAAGAAGCATGACGTAGCCATGAGGGGGTGATTTTCTGGGAATGTATGTGATATCAAACAGAATGCTTTCTTTCTTGTGTTGCTATATATATACATATATATATATATGATGGTTCCTTAAGTTCTGCGCCTTCCATGTTGAAATACTTTGGATGTAACGGAATGTAACCGAATTCTTTTCCATTTTTGTACAAGTCGTTGCGAAGTGAACAGATATGGAGCGTGCGTTTAGGGTGGAAAGAGAATAGTGTAAATTCGTTTTTTATCTTTTGGCCAACAAGAGGGAGTATTGTAATTATGTCAGCTATATTCTTTTAGAGAAATTATCGAGTAAATTGGTTCATTATTTACTTCTACATATTATTTTTAATTAAAACATATATCTTTTAATTTTTTTTAACAAAAGGGAGTATTTTTTAAATTAACGAGAAAATTGTTTCATTATTGACTTCTACATAGTAATATCGTATTATTTTTAATTAAAAAATATATCCTTTAATTTTTTTTAAAAAATATTGTCTTCATTATTACGTGATAATATGTGACTTTTTAAAATCAAAACAATAACTGAATTTTGTATTATACTCAATATATGTAATATTTTTAATATATATTTGTATGAAATTTCAAAAAGTAAGTTATTCATTATTTTTGCTTACCAATTAGCTAAAATTTTTCATTATATTTTTTTAATAAAAAATGACTTCATGATATTTATATTATTTTTACACATATTTAATTCCTGATGGCTGACAGTGTCTCGAATAAAATTGTTTCTAATAAGAAAATACATACAATTAGCAAAAAAATACGAGAGTTTTGAAAAATAATTTATATTTTACATATTTATTATATTTGATCAATTTTAATATTCTTTTATCTATATATTATAAAAAAAATATGGAATACATGATTGGACCACAAGGACCCATGCAAGCCTAATTACAACACAAGCCCAAATAAGATATGGGGAATCTACAGAGAAAGACCCAGAAACTACCCTGCATTTCTCAACCAACGTACAGTCCCGAGTAATAATAATAAGACAATTTGAGAGAAATAAGAAAATGCCGTAATGTAATAGAACTGTAGAGGTTGCAAATACACCCGGCTCACGTTAGCATCAATTATCTTTCTCGCGGGTTTCCTCTGCAACTTCTTTCCCTACTTTCCCAATTCACATCCTCTTCTTTTTCTTTCTGAATTTTGTTCCTTTCTGGTTTAAAAATTACAGAATTTGCCTATCTGGGAAGCTCTGTTCTCGTGAAAAAGTTTGGAAATTTGGATTCTTTCATATTGGGAACTAGCAAGCTGCGTTGTTTCAGGTAAAAGTGATGTGTCTTTGATTTGGGCTTGTTGATTTGGGGCTTTCCCTTGATTGAAGCCGTAGTTATTGCCTTTGTTTCCGAGAAAAAATGTCTTTTGAAAGAAACAAAACTGCGATTTTTTTGGGGGGAAAAACATCACTTTTCTTTGCATGATAATAAGTAGTTGGAATATTGGTTGAAAGTTGATATTTGGTGATGATCGGGTGGTCCTGTAATATTTAATAATCTCTACCCTTACGAAAAACTGGAAAGAAATATTCTGGGGGCTGATTCAGGAACGTCAATCATTGAGTTGGGATTTAGGAGTTAATGATCTTGTTGTCTTAAAAGGCTTGTTGTTTGAAGCTAGAGCTACTTCCTTTTCGGTCTCTCTTTTGAGACAAATATTAGTTCTGTGGCTTTACTTCCTTGGAATTGTATTTATTTCGAAATGGATGACACTGAGGATGATGCAAAGTATGCTCCTAATCCATATGATGTAAGTCGTCACCAAGGTTATGGTTATTTGAATAGTCAGAAAATTCCAGTTGGGAGTTCTCAACATTCTCAGCCAGTTAGCAGTGAGTATGCTGGAGATGATCACGATTATGAGGAAGAAGACAATGGAGAACAGGTAGAACAGGAGGAGGAAGAAGATGATGATAATGATAATGATGATGATGACCTTGATGTTGATCAAGGTAACACTATTCAAGTTCCCCAGAAAGATGGTGATGAAAATGGTGATGACGAAGAAGATGATGAGAATGGTGATGGGGATGATAGTGATGATGACTCTGCTGCTGATGCTGATGATGATAAGCAGAAAAGTTATACCATAAGGATCAAAGATGATTTAGAATCTCACCCAAAAAAGAGAAAGCTAAAGAGTTTGATTTCAACTTATGAATTTGCGCCCCGTGTACCTGCACCAGCAGTTGCAGCTCCTTCAGCTCCCAAACCATCATTTGGTGGCAGAAATTCCCTTACTGACTGGACTGAGCACGAAACATTTGTTCTTCTTGATGCTTGGGGGGAGCGGTTTATTCAACATGGAAAAAAGAGTCTCCGGTCTGAGGAATGGCAAGAAGTTGCAGAAAGGGTAAAAGAAGTTTCAAAAGTTGAAAGGACAGATACTCAGTGTAGGAATAGACTTGACACATTAAAGAAAAAGTACAAAAAGGAGAAGTCCAAATTAGCAGAAATTGGTGGTGGAACCAGCAAATGGGTTTATTTTAATAGGATTGATAAGATGTTGTCCTCTCCTAAACAACAAGCTGGTTTATCTTGTGGTTTGGACTCAGGAGAGTATGTTTTCTCGAACCCTCGAGTTTATTTGAACCGTGCGAATGTGTTTGATAAAATGAGGGATAGTGCAGGGAATTCAGAGTCTACTAGCGACGAAGATTCGGTTGGACTCCAACCAAAGAAAAAAAGTTCTAGGAGGAACAACGACAAGACTTCTTCCTTCAAATTACTCGCTAATTCCATTCAGAAATTCAGCGAGATATACGAGAAGATTGAAAATAACAAAAGACAACAGATGATGGAACTAGAAAAGATGAGGATGGAATTCCAAAAGGAATTGGAAATGCAGAAGAGGCAAATTTTTGAGAAAGTGCAGAACGAGATCGCCAAACTGCATCAGAGATGAGGAAGAGAACGACGAATCTGCTGAGAACGGTATGTAATGTGATGTCTATACATTGTAGTTCTGTTCGTTATGTTGCATAGTATGTAGACAGCTAGCTGTTGTACTTGTTATCAGATTCAGGGTGTTTTGCCCCTTCAAATTTATGATAAGGCAAGACTTTTGCCAAGAATGCTTCGTGTTACCGAGAAAGAATGCGGAAAACTAAATAGTTCATACTGTAGTTTTATTACCATGTTTAGGTTCATTTATAGCCTAATCTTTTGCTTGTTTCGTAAGTAATTGCCTCTTGTTGGCTTATTATGGGAAAGTTATTTCCACATTTCAATCTTATTTGTACTGCATAGATGCTTCTTTTGCAATTCTTCCGATTTCCATTTCCCTCACTGGAGTTTTCATTCTCAGTGAAGCTGTCCATAGCTTTGTGGATTATATGAAAAGTGGTCAGCTTCTGTTGAGTCGAATGTCATTGCTACAAGAAGAGACATTTGTGAAAGAAGCAGGCTTTGAAGATGTAGTTGATGAAATTGAATACTACGGGTCTGTTTGGTTCATAGAAGATTTGGGAATGGAATAGAAATGGTATATTTATTACTATGAATGTGTTTGGTATGATGCTAAGAATAGGGTAAAAGTGTATACAGCACTCTAAACTAATTTTAAAGGAATAGTTAGCATCCTAAAGTATAAATTAATTTTGGAGGTACGACCAGCAACCTAAAGTATTTAAAGGTGTAATTAACACTCTGAACTAATTTTAGAGGTGCGATTAGTACCTTAAGATATTTAAATTGGTATAATTTCGCTATTTCACTGACAAAAACATAAATTTCTGTCTTATTCATGTCACGTCAGCTTTTTATTTTGACACATTATTATTTAAAAGGTCATATGTGTCATATTGTTTAAATAAGAATACTGAATAAATTCTAAAATTGATATTGTATAGAATTTATATGTGAAGATTGAGAAATTTTATAGTTTATTTAGTGTAATTTATTGAGAAATTTTAGTGTAATGTGTTGAAATAAAAGTTTATGTGGCATGTATCAAATGAAAATTAGTGTTTTTGTTAGAGAATGAGCAAAATTGTATCAGTTTAAATACTTTAGGGTGTGAATTGCCCCTCCAAAATTAGTTTGGAATGTTGATTGCACCTTTAAATATTTTAGGGTGTTGATTGCACCTCTAAAATTAGTTCAGAGTACTGATTACTTCCTTAAATAATTTAGAATACTAATTACTCTTCCAAAATTAGTTTAAGGTACTAGATGGTCATTTATTCTTAAGAATATTGGGGAGGGGAAGGGGAGGTATAGTTTTAGTATTTTATTAAATGGAAATAAAATTGAATGTACCAAAATGCCCTCAGAAGAGGAAAAGTGGAGTAGGGGTATAGTTCGTGTGGATGAGAATTCGTACAAGTAGGAATAGGATTGAATATTGAAGGGTATCCTCATTCCGTGAAATCTAATAGAGTCTTTCTATGAGAAAGATGATTTATACCAAAAAGGACTATACGTAGAAATGAAATCTTAATTACAAATAATTAGGTATGAAGCAGTTGAACCAAACTAGTATTATTTTTTTTAAAGTACATATATCCTCTTATTCAAAACAATCATATAGGAGGCAATGCCAGTATTAAATGTGACAAACAAACGGGTCTTTTAAGTACCAGTGCTTTGCAAATAATTCTGTACTTTTTATTAAACTTCGCCAATTCAAAGATTTTCAACTTTGGGAATTTGGATATGCTTTTTACTATCATCATATGATATGGTTTCTGTATCTTCCTTCACAGGTTTAAAGGACATTAATTCAGTCAAGTAGCCTTTTCAGATTGTTGAAAAGGGTACCCTCCAAGGCAAGCTATGACTCAGTTTGATATATATGAGGGGGGAAAAAAGAATGAAAAAAATTATAAAAAATATTTCTTTTGGGAAAATAAAAAGATTGGTAGGAAATTATCAGGGAATGCCTGCCATATCATATTTATTGATTTTCAAATCATCAAATGGTCATTCATGGTTTAACTGCTGACATCAATCTAATGACTATTTCTGGCCCGTAAAATTAGATGAAATGAAACACAGTACAAAATGAAAATATAATTTTATGATAAGAAATATAACGTGTCCTTAAATGAAATAATAATAATAATAATAAGAACAAATGCTTTTGAATCACATAAATATGATGATAAGTACTATAAGACGGTGGTGTTCCATCAAATTTGAGCCTCTACTAGAATATAATAACGCATTTTTATATAAATTTAAAGCATTTTACAGTTACTTTCAAGTTAATTTACCCGTCAAATTTTTTCAAGAACCGACTCATGCTAGAAATATTTTCTTTTGCTAAAGTACAAATATCTTTTTATTAGGCAAATCTAATCAAAGACACAATTCTTAGTAAAGATTTAAACCTCAATTTAACACGTTACAAATGATTATCTATTTCCGTTAGATTTAATCTTATTCATCTCATCTGGCTGCTGAATATTCCTTATTAAGCCTTGAAACGAACACCCGAAATTACGCCAAGGATTTGTTTTCCATAACTCCGTTTACAGATTCAACATGGGAGTTGAAATTTAAATTTTGATACTTTCCTATCCTGAACGAATGACTACCATATTTTCCAAACTTTGAATAAGGTATCACTTTTTATGAAATTAAGATATTTTTAAAATAAGTAACACAAATTCTTTTATTTATCAGATCTTCCTCTTATATTAGAAATATTTATAATCTTTCTTCGCAGAATAAAATATATATAGAGAGAGTAGAAAACATAATCAAGTTGCACTAACACGTAAGAAATGGAAGTAAATCCTTTGAAACATAAGTCACATTTTAACTTTAAGAAATCGTACACAAATAACCTTTTGCCTAGAGAGAATTGGCCTCACCACCATTTGGGAAAAATAGACTACGAGCACTATGAATTTCCCTTCCAACCCTTCTTTCGAAGGGAAAAAAAACAAGAAAAAAATATTGGATTCCAAAGACCGCCACAATAATAATAACTAAATATCTGTAACCACCCGACAGAGAGGGCACTAAACCAAACATACCATGTAACCACTCAATGTCAACCCCACCTCATTCACATTCTTGTACAAAGGTCTCAAGACTAGACCAACAAAAATAATTATGCAGCGCCAGAGTTTTCTGACTTATCAGTCTCCATTGGTTCAGTTGACGCTGGTGAGGGCGCCTGGTCTGCGTTGTCGCCTGCATGGGCATCTCCCTGAGGTTGTTGCTGCTGCTCACCATCCTGAGGAGGCGGTGGCATTGCTGTCGGTGCTGGGGTCGCTTCAGGGGTTGCTGGCTTGGCTGGCCTTGGTTTTGTCATAATTGGCTTACAGAACCTGTCAAAACAGTAAAACAGTTGAAACCCAAATGAATGAAATATTCAACACATGAGAAAATTCCCTTGCAGCAAAAGAAAGGGCACCTTAGAATAAATAAGCAACTTTAAGAGTTCACACGCAGCAATTAGGTTCAGTCCTAATTCAACTACCTTATATAGGAGTAATAATATTAGTGACACACTTGACGGTGTCAGACAAAAGACTCAAACCTAAGTAGGCTGCTAACCTAATATTTGACCAGATGCTACTGCTAAATGAAGAACATAAGCAAATGATTTGATTGCACCTCAAGGGGCTAGTTCAGTGAGCATTATAAAATGCATTGAAGAAAACCACAAAAGGATCACAAGCATACATAGCGCAAGATGAGCACGGAAAATAGCATACAGGCAGAGGCCATGCCTTCTAAAAACACCTCAACAAAATGCCACCACAACAACAGAATTAACAAAATCATATACCTATCGACTGCCTCGGCTTTCTTTCTTACTTCAGCCGACAAGAGTACAGGGTTGGCATGTTTTGGAAGAGAGTCCTGCTGCTGCTTCTTCTCCCTAAACCAAGCCTCAGCTTCTACACATTCATTCAGGACCTGCACACAAATAATTAGATGAACAGTTTCAAATGCCAATAACAGATATATGTGCGTATGAAAATAGACAATTTACCTTCTGCTTCTCAGAAATGTCAATGTGATCAAATTTGGGATCGTTTGACATTGCCGCTTCCCTGTAGCTATTTATACAATAGATGAACTGATTGATTATTGTACCCCTCTCCATGTATTCCTTGTAACGCTCCTCAATTGGATCACCTTGCTGCAATTGGATATAAGTCTCTAATTAGATTGCAAATTCAAGCTACCATGAAAATGACTCTTTGCTACTCATTTTTGTGCACATGAACAAAGGTAAAGATGACTTTTTAATGCTACTGATTATTCTTTTTCTTTTTCTTTTTTCTTTCTTCTTTTTGTGGAGAGGGAGGGCAGGGGGATAGAAATTTTAATTTCTGAAACTTTCTTACCTTCTTAAGTTCCTCAAGTTTGGCAACATAAACACCTTTAGTTTCATCCTCGCCATCTTCATATAACCAGTCTTCCACCTCCTGAAGTCTAGCAGTAAGTGCCTCTCTCTCTGAATCAGTGACGAAATCGTGGTATTTGTCACTGAGCTGAAGTGTTAAGAGTAACATTAGTTCCAGAAATCATCAAAAGACAGGCATTTACATCAGATGTAAGGGTAAATAAAGGAAGAACATCCCCACCTTGTTCCTCATGTCATAAACATAAGCCTCAACAGCATTCTTCTTTTCTTTTGTTTCTTCCATCACTCGATCTTGCAAAGCCATTTCAAACTCCTTCTCTACAGCTTTTTGGACATCCGAACGACTCATTGCTCCATATACCAACTCTGTCAAATGTATGTTTGTTTTCCTGACCTTTTTCTTTGGAGCCTCAACCTGCAATGGAAAAACATTAAAAGGGTCAGTCAAGTTATAACATATTGGTTAATGATGTTTGAACACTGATATGTCCTGCGCTAGGAAATAGAAACAATACAGAGAGCTTGCAATTTCTGAGGAAATACTGAGGTTTATCTTAATGGATTTCAGCAGAATCAAAGTTACAAATGGAAGCCAATGATTCTGGATAAACTCCTTAGTCAAAAGATGAATACACATGCACTAACTTAAGTCTCCCTCACTCGTTGGTTTCCATTCTGGAGATTTGAGAGTCCAGCCTCTCCTATCCTAGTCTCACAGAACATACATCCTATCCTCCCCCCACGAGAATCCTGTAGCTATATATTATCAAAAGTGCATGGCACATCCTCCCAAAATAAAGTCAAAAGTAGGACAGCAAAAGGTAGTAGCTATACATAAAGTCTATAGCCACCTAGTCTTATGCTTCTTTCTCTAATTCATCATGAAGAATTGGGTCAACCTCCTGAACCACAAAAGGAATCTTGCCCTTCCCATGTTTCTTCCTTTTGTAGGTGTTAGCAGCAAAAGCAAATATATCATTACCCCCTCCTAAAAGTTTCACCTTGTCCTCAAGGGGAAAAGAAGGGAATTGTGATGCAATGGTAGACATTTCTTCCCAGGAGTTTTCAAATTCTGGCATACTTTCCATTTGACGAGTACCTCCAGTTGTGGATTTAAAAGCTTGCGGACCTTGCGGATGTCCTCCAGTTGCACTTGGAGCTCTAATTCATTAGATAATGCAGCAGGTATGGTCGAAGTCACTACAGCAGAATGAACAGACTTTTTAAGGTTGGAGACATGAAATACTGAATGAATCCACATTGTAGGAGGTAATTCCAGCCGGTATGCCACTGGCCCCACTTTCTCTACAACTTTAAAGGGACCATAGAAGCGAGGGCAAAGCTTCTCGTTGATTCTGCGAGCTAAAGTGCATAATCTGTAGGGTCTGATTTTCATATAAACCTAGTCACCAACTTCGAACTGGACATCTCGTCGGTGTTTGTCAACTTGAGACTTCATTTTTTGTTGTGCTCTAGCTAAATTTTCCCACAAGGTGGCAATGATCTCATTACGGTGATTAATCTGTTTGTTGACTTCTTCAATGGCAGAAGGTTTCTCACTAGTGAAACAACGAAGATACGTCTCCAATCCACGGTTCATCACCTCGGTTTGTCCACCGGTCCCCGGATGATAAGCAGAGCTAAGGCATAATTTGGTTCCGGCCTAGTTGAAAAGCTCCTTCCAAAATTGACTAACAAAGACCCGGTCTCTGTCTGAGACTGGATTTAGGAAAACCATGTAGCTTAATGATCTCCTGCACAAATAAGCCAGCAATATCCTTCATTGTAAAAGGATGGGATAGGGGTAAGAAATGAGCATATTTGGTAAATCTGTCAACTATCACCAAAATGGTATCATATTTCTTGGATTTTGGAAGACTGGAGATGAAATCCATGCTGATATCCTCCCATATCTGATGGGGAATAGGGAGTGGCTGCAGTAAACCTGCCGGTGAAAGAGCTTGGTATTTATTTTTCTGACACACATCGCATTGAGCCACATATCTTTGGACCATACGCTTCATCCCCTCCCAATATGCCACTTGAGCCAAGCGTTTATAAGTGCGAAGATACCCAGCACGTCCCCCCATGGGAGAATCATGATATTCTTCGATTAACAAAGGAATTCGGGCTGAATCTTTTGGTAAAACCATTCTTCCCTTGTAGTGTAAAATTCCCTTTTCTAGGCTGTACCCCTCAATATTGTTAGGTTGAGCAATTAGTTGTTGTATGATATGACTAAGCTTTGCATCGAACTATACCTCCCTTTCCTAATCCTCTATTTCATCATGCTGCCACAGTGAGAATCCCTTCAACTCAGGAGATTCCTGCTGCCTTGAAAGAGCATCCGCTACCCGATTTTCTTTCCCAGGTTTGTAGTAAATTTCAAACTTGAATCCCATCAATTTTGAGACCCATTTTTGCTGATTTTCCTCAACTATACGTTGTTCTAGCAGATACTTCAGCGCCTTTTGATCTGTTCTGATTATAAATTTCTTCCCCCACAGATATTGTCTCCACTTCTTGACTGCCATTACCATTGCCATGAGTTCCCTTTCATACACCGAACTCTGTTAAGCCTCGTTAGACAATTTTTGGCTGAAATATGCCACTGGTCTACCCTTCTGCATCAAAACAAAACCCACCCCAGTACCTGAAGCATCGGTCTCCACCACAAAAGGAAGGGAAAAGTCTGGTACAGCTAGCATAGGAAGGGCAGTCATCGCTGTTTTTAGTTTGGTGAAGGCCTCATCAGCTTCGTCAGTCCATCTAAAGGCATCTTTCTTTAACAAATCAATAAGTGGACTAGCTATTTTTCCATAATTCTTCACAAAGTGCCGGTAATATCCGGTAAGCCCTAGGAAACCTCTTAAGGATTTCACATTCTCGGGCTTAGGCTACTTTAACATACTGTCTACCTTCATCGAGTCTACTTGAACTCCATCTTTTGAAATGATATGGCTCAGATACTCAAGTCTTGGTTGGGCAAAACCACATTTTTTTAAATTAATCACCAATTGGTTCTTCTTCAAGAGGGTTAGTACAGCATGTAAATGTTTTAAATGGGAATCTAAATCACTGTTGTATATAAGTATATCAAGAACACCAGTACAAACTTACGCAAATGCTGTTGGAATACCTCATTCATTAATGATTGAAAAGTTGATGGTGCGTTGATCAACCCAAAAGACATAACTTTGAACTCATAGTGGCCCTCATGTGTCCTGAATGCAATCTTATACTCATCTCCCGCTTTAATTCTAATTTGGTGGTATCCAGATTTAAGATCCAATTTGGAGAACACAGTAGCACCCTTCAACTCATCCAGGAGTTCATCGATTGCTAGGATTGGAAATTTATTTGGAACTATGATCTTATTCAGAGCTTGGTAATCCACGCAAAACCTCTAGATCCCATCTTTTTTTTTACTAGCAGAACTAGACTTGAGTATGGGCTAGTACTGGGTTGGATAATTCCACTTTTCAGCATATCTTTCACCATGCTCTCAATCTCATTTTTCTACAAATGAGGGTAACAAAAAGGTCTTACGTTTGGTGGTTGCTCTCCTAATCTAATAGGAATGGCATGATCTTGATGTCTAGAGAGTGGTAACCTTGTGAGAGCCTGGCGTACTTCGAGGAATTCTGCTAGTACCTCCTGAATTTCGGGCATCATAGGAACTTCCTCCTCCTCGGTCTGATTTCACCTCCTCGCCTTCCATCCCATGGTATTCCACCAAATAGCTCTCTCCTTGCTTCCATAGTGACCGAACCAATGACTTGAGAGTTACTTGAGTCTTAGCCACGGAAGGGTCCCCTTGTAGACAAATCTGATTGGGCTTCTTGTCAATTTTCATGGTGAGCTGACTTCAATTCATTTTGACCTCCCCTAATAACTTCAACCATTCCATACCCAATACTGCATCGACTCCATTTAAAGGAAAGGGGTAGAAAGTCTGGTTAATATTCAGACCCTGTACCTGGAATTAGAGTCCTTTACAAGCTTATGTCGGAGGGAATAACCATCTCCCACTGTGATTCTGTATTCCGCAATTTCATCTACCGACAACTCCAGGTTCTTCTGTAATTCCTCTGATATAAAGTTGTGAGACACCCCACTGTCCAAGAGTAATACCACGTCTCTTCCCTGGATTTTTCCTCAGATCTTCATGGTATGATTATCCCCAAAACCAGCCATGGAGTTCAATGATAGCTCCATAAGTGTGGCGTTTGCCATGTCATCTAAAACTCCCTCTTCCTCTTCCCTGATAAGCTCGTCACTTCCCTTGTCCCCTCTATCTTCCTTCTAAAAGATCATAACCTGTAGGTCTCAATTTTTACACATGTAGCTGGGGTTATACTTATCTCCACACTTGTAACATAATCTGAGTTCCCTTCTGCGGTAGAGCTCGGCTTCTAGTAGTTTGTGAGCTTTCCATCCTTGTTTGACCATGGTACTTCTCGATGAGTTATTTGCTGATCTTACCTCTACTATTTTGCCTCTTTTTTCTTAAACGGAACTGAGTGCGCCGTGGATGCATAGTGGCTTCTTGTGGGCTCGGGTGTGTGAGTAAACTGTATGGGTGGGTGTAGGCCGAATCCATTTTGGGCCCACTTGCAAACCATTGACCTTTAGCACTTCTTCCTTCCTTCGCCTTCTCAAGTGTTTGGTTTCTTTCCTTCACACGATGATTCATCGCTATTTCTTGCACCCTTGCCAACCACCGAGCCTCCACAAGTGTCTATAGGTCAAACATCAAGACCGAGTCGACAATCTCCTGCTTCAAGGCTCCAACATATACGTCCACCAGATATGCCTCTAACAGATCAAGCCTGGTGGCGATCTTGTCAAACTGAACATTGAATTCGGCCCACGTTCCCGTCTGTCGACGATGCGTCAATTCAGTCATTGGTTTCTCATATGGCAGTCCGAAAGTTTTCCTCAACAATTCGGCATATTCCGGCCACGTGGGACGGTTGTCTCCCTATTGGCGTTCGACAACTAGTTGCCATTCGAAAGAGTCACCGTCAAGGTTCACTACTGTTGTGTCCACCTTCACTTCTTCCGGGGTGCTCTCGAGTCAAAAATACCGCTCCCATTTCAAGATCCAAGAATGTATGTTCTTACTGTCGTACCTTGGGAATTCCATCTTTGGAAGGCGAGGTCTTCGTCGGTCTTCAAGGTCACCATTGTTCCGATGCTACCCATTTCAGTTGGGGATACCTTGCGTGATATTACATAGTTCCTACGCCAAAACTTGCACCTCCTAGCGAAACATACATCCATATTTTGCTTTTTATCACGGAACCCCAAAACTGTCTCTTGGAGCTCGTACACACTCTACAAGCGTTGTTCAACGTTTTGCATCCGAACATCCATTTTCTTGACGCTATCTTGCTTCTGAGTCTCTACCATCTAGTGTTTACTTGACGGGGATCCGAGGATAGCCTTGCTCTGATACCACTTGTTATGTTTCTTGATGAAATCTGATAGAAAAGATAAGGAAGAAGGGAAGAGGAACTCGGAAGAGGAAGGGAAGAGAGAACAGAGGAAAAGAAGAGCTGAAAGGAAATCTAATGAATGATTCTATTCACTGTAATGTCATTATTCCTGCCTACAATCAGGTACAGTTTCCGATTTATAGACTAATGAATTACCGTAAGTATGTATGTATACAGTAGTAAGACAATTAGTAAAATTTTATAACAGTGAATTTGCTTAGATAGCTTTACCTGCGGCGTTATCAAGTTGCTTATTGAAGATAATTCAACTGCATAAACTTATAAGTTTTAGAACTTGATGATGATGAATAATGCATGGCAATATAGAAGAGTGGTGTCCATATTTATAACTCAAGTTAAAAAGTGAAGTAAAATAACTTGAATAAAACTTTTAAATTGTAATAACTATACAAAATCCCATAAAATGCAAATGCCATTCCTCAGAATTCAAAATTAGTGAAATTGATATCTATCAATTAATTTGTCCATAAGCTCATAATCTAAAATATCCTAAGCCACATCATTCGTGTAATAAAAACTAAACCTTAAAAAATTTATGACACAAAGATTGCAAGTTGCTCAGAAAACCTGACTATGGTGGGAAAATGCATACTTGCATAGGATAAAAAGAGGTTAAAAAAATAGCACGGGAGTAGGATACAAAAGAGATGTGATATAATAGCACATTTAAATGAACAGAAGGCAGTTCCTAAACTGTTAGTGCCTTCTTCCAGGGTAGCATTGCACAAAAGAGTCATTGAGGCTGTGAGAGAAACAATGACGCACAAGGGGCTGTGAATCATTAAAAACACACCATTGAACATTGATCACATGGCTGTGGCACCACCATATGAGAATTTCAATACAAGATCTGTGCCATTGCCCAGCATATGATGGTGCACCATTGATAACTATGATCTCACCATCCTACTCCCAATCACCAAGCGTTCTATTAAAGTTACTGCCAATCTAAATGAGTTGCACTTTATATTGCCAAAACCCCCAGAATTCAGAAAATCACAAGATATTGGAACAAGATCATAGCAACAAATTATGATCTTATTGCAAATTCCAAAATATATTTAATTAAAATAAAAAATCTGAAAATATAATGGAATATTCCAGTTATCAATACCAACCTTGGTATCCGTATCCATCTGCATAGGCTTATCCCCAGTCTCAGCATTGCCATTTTCCATCCCAGGGGCGTCAACAGTTGCCTTAGCATCTTGCATATCAACATCAGCATCATTGGAGCTTGGAGGTGCTGCAGCGGCCTCAGCAGCAGCAGCTTCTGCTGCAGCCTCAGCAGGAACTTCATCAGTGTCCATCTTGGCACTTTCTCCAGCTGGAACTTTGGCCACTGGAACCTCAACTTCCTCCTCCTCCAGAAGCTAAACAGAATAGAAAAAGGTTAAGCTAAATGAACATATATTCTACAATTTACTACAGTAACCTCATAATAGAAGTCACAGAATGGGGGGAAAATTAGCAATCACAGCCACAATCACCCTTAGCATAAAGAAACTTACCATTGCCGATTCAACAGATACAATTCCATGCAGATTCAATCTTACTTTCACTTTAATTTTTGACTTCTCAACTTTCGTAGTTGGTAAAGGACCAATCTGCATAAAATCAAGGGTCAAAGAACATCCAAGGAAAAAGATATACATAACATACGAAGGAGCAAATGCCTTACAGTATATGTGCTGATCTTTGGAGGTGTGTGCAGCTCACTCACATCAGCATACTGTACATCAACAGAAAATGTTTCCAACCTATAGAATGTCAGAGCCTTGATGCTTGGTATGACATTTCCTTTAGGGAAAACAACAGTGCTCATCTGATTATCTGGTCCACTCTCCTGTAGATCTGGACCAGAACCTTTCCATGACAGAGAAATTGGGAAAGGAAAGCTTTCATTGACCTTCATATTCATCAATAGAGACATATCAGATGCAAAATCAAGCTTTTGAATAATTCAGTATGCACTACAACTACAGAACAGTAGCCATTAAAGAGCATAATAAATGCTAAAATCATAATTCCTGAAAGCGTAACTTAATAGACTAAATAAAATCTGCAATTTAATAAATGCTTCACTTATTCATTCCTAACAAAAGGAGGAAATAATTTTATTTAAAAAAACAGGACATTATTAGATTAGGATCTGAGCCCTTGGTTGAAACATATAAAGAGAATGAAGGAGAAGGAAACCATTATAAAAAAAATTTATAAATTCAGTCTGAAGGTAGAAAAGTAGATTCAACTATTTAATTTCCTTTTCTTACTGTTTTTTTTGGGGGGGGGGGGTGTTGTTGTGGTGTTGAGGCTTTCTGCCTTTCCACTCTCAAATATGGAGAGGAGCAAAAGGTGATGGGCTTGAAGGGGAAGGAGGGAAAATTATTCCCCTCCAACCACCCAATTCTTATAATCTCCTCAAGGGAAATCATTCTCTTCCACCAATTCCCCTGTTTTTTTGGGCAGGGGGAGGTGGGGGGAATTGAGGCAGCGGTGGGAATCCAAACAAATTGTATAGGCCTAACTGTTTTACAGAGGCAGATACCAGAGAAGCAGAGACAAAATCAAAAAGGGCAAGCACAACCAATTTATAATATATCTAGCAGGCACCTAAAACATCATAGGGAGTGGGGAAAAATTACCTGAAACTCTCGTACTTTAAATGTTGGACTAAGAATAGCACATTGCAAGGCACAACCCTTGGCAATGCACTCACTTGCATTCATTGTCCGCCTAGGCTCCTTCTTGAAAAAATCTGTCAATATCTTGTATATAGCTGGTATACGAGAAGCTGAACCAATTACCTCAACCATATCTACATTCTCAACCGTAAGACCTGCTTCTGCAAGAGCCTTCTCCAAAGGTTTTTTAACTCGTTCCAATATTGGAACACTTAATTGCTCAAATTCATCACGCTTGATGAAACCCCTAACATCTTTCTCGTCCATTAAGCATTCAATGTTAAGAGGTGCTTCAGGATTTGCACTGAGCACCTTCTTCAGCTTCTCACAACCAGCTCTCAGCCTTAGACAAGCCTTGGCATTCTGGAAAACATTAATCTTGTACTCTTCCTTGAACTTTGCAGCAAAGTGATGGAACAAAACTTCATCAAAATCCCTACCACCTAGAGATCTATCAAATGAATGAGCCAATACTTTCAGCTGCCCCTTCTTAAAGCCAGCAATGCACACTTGCATGCTGGCATGTCCAACATCCACAAATGCAACATTCAGTTGATCATTTTCAGGGAGATCAGTCTTATAAATTCCATACGCCAAGGCAGTTGCTGTCGTTTCATGAATCAGGCGAAGTGGGTCCAAACCCGCAATGGTAGCTGCATCCAAGACTGCTCTTCTCTGAAGATCGGTGAAATAAACCGGAATTCCAATGCAACAATCAACAACGGCTGCATTTAGATTCTTCTCAGCTATGCCTTTGAGATCTGACAACACCATTCCCAACACTTGTGTTGGTGTAAATGTTTTAATTTCACCCAAATACCGTGCATGAATTAATGGATAGCCATCAGGCCCTTCAGTTACCATAAAAGGCAATGACTTTAGATCCCGCTGCAACTCGGGATCAGAAAATTGCCTACCAATTAGTCTCTTGATCTGTGAGATTGAATTCTTTGGGTTCATCATAGTAGATGCAGCCCCAGCTGTTCCAATAAACCTTTGTTTGTCACCAAAACACACAACTGCTGGAGTTTCTCGTTTGGACTCATCGTTAAGCACGACATCAATCCCTCTCTGCCTTGCAACAGCAACAATACAGCTCTCATTACCGAAGTCAAAACCGACCACACTCATTGTTACAGAAACTGAATTGATCCCTCAGAATTTGTTCTGCCCGCCAAGAAGAATATCTGGACAAAAGAAAACCATTATATACCTCCTAAATATGTCCAGTAAAGTAAGGAAACTGAAGAAAAGAGAAATAACTATGCAGATTGCACACATAAAGAAAGCCGTTTGAGCGATATTAAAGGAAGGTTTGTACTGAAAGTTGAATGACTATTAATTAAATGCCTCATAAAGTAGCTAACATATTTTGTCAGTGGGGAGGGAGGCGTTCTTAATTACTTTATAATGACGAGATCACATACCTAAGAAATTCAGTAAATGTGATAACACTAACAGCAGTAAGAAATTGCCAATAACAAGAAGCATAGCACGTAAATAGCAATTTTAAGTAAGCAAATCTACCAGCTAACGTGCTTAGCACTCGCATCAAATCCATTCAATCAAAATCGAGCAAAAGAAGAAAAAAAAGAATGCTTTGAACCAAATCCTGCTCCCAACCCATACTTCCAACAACCAAACAGAAAATACAATGCATAATACAAAGTGCCACAGATGAAGCAGGAACAACATGAAATTAAAACTTACAATGAATGCAAACATTATCAGATACGACCAATGATTAATTATACAGTAAGACAAGAAGACGACGAAGTCACAGATCTACAATCTGAAAAGGGACAAAAGCAACATAAAGCAACATGAATCATATAGAAAGAGGAATAGGGTTTACCTGGCGTAGCGATCCAAGAGATGAGGAAAAGGGAGGAGGTTCTGGAAAAGTCTGAAACCTCAGACGACAGAAGGACCAATGAGTCGACGAGACTAATAAGAAGGCCAGAGGAGGAGCATGCGGGGAGGGCTTGTACGGAGATGTTGAGTTAAAGGACTTAAGGTTATTACGTTTGCTTAATTATTTTTTAAAATGGCAACTTTGATTTTTATTTTTTTTAATTTTTTTAATTGAAGGCGGAGATCTGCTGATCTGCTGCTTCTCCGTTGTATTGGTCCTGGACTGGAAATATCCGGACCATGACGCAGCCCTTCTAGAAACAACTACTACTGAATTTTCTTTTTTCTTTATTCGCGTTTAAAATTGTCAAGAATATACTCATAGAAAGTTAGACTAAGATGGACCCATAATTTGGTCTTAAAAAAAAAATGGCCGCGAGCCTCCTCTATGTTTTTTTTTTTCACAAGAAAGTTTAGTTAATTCTCACCAATTATTTATTAAAGTCAAAATATAATTTTATTACTAAAAAAATATTTATAAGAGATTTATAAAATCTCTTATCAAATAAATATTTATAATAATAATGAGAATTAAACCTGTATTTTTATAAGATACGAATCTATTTTTTTATCATATATGATAACTTTTATTAGCTCATCTATATTTAGAGTCGACTCTTAAACCTCTTTTTAACTAAAATTTCTTAATGAACTAAGGAGGGTTAAGTGTTAATCTCTCGTAAATTAAAATTTAAATCTTCGCGTTTATATTTAATATTTAATAATATTTAGAATAAAATAATTTTTAATAAAAAAATATCTATATTTAAAAATATTTTATTAAAAGAGAAAAAAAATACCCCAATACAAATTTTATTAGGCAGAGGACATGATAATTTTATACACAAAATTAATCAATACTTTACGAGGGCTCTAATCTAAATCATTCTAAAAATATTTGACGACTTTTTCCCAATTTTTTTAATCTCTTATAACTGCTTCTAATTATTTTTTGCCATGATACCTTCTAATTAATTTAGACTATAATTTTTTTTCTAAAAGACAGCGTATATAAGAGAATTATAAGGAGTATCTAAGCATCACTTCATATCACGTTTTAATTATCAACTTTTAGGGCGAATAAGTCATCAATTTTAGTGACGAGAAAAAAGTACATTTTTTTAATACCAGAGCCATGAAATTGACCCCTACAAGATAGGAAATTAGCTGATTCTAATACTCATTATCCCTATTTTTCAGTAAAAGATTATTTCTTGGCCAAAATTAAAAAAAGATTAATTTCATCCTTAAAAAAAGAGACGGGAGAGGATTATTGAACATTTGAACCAATCCCGTTTTCCAATTTTTTTTATTCCACGAATTGCAACGTCACTTCCTCGATCTTCTCCTTCCTCCTGATCTCGCTCCCAGTCCTAAATGTGCGAACACTCCTTGGCTTCGATGTCGCCGGTGCTCTCTCTGGCGATCTTTCTCGCAGACCGTTGATCAAGTCCACGTAAGCACTCAGTATGAACCTGTATGACTTCCTCTCATTCAGGTTCAAATAACAAAACAAGAGCTCTTCCATAAATCCCCAATCCACCCTCCCATAATTTCTCAATCTCTGATCCACCATTTCTTTCATAGATCGCCGAAGATCTTCATGCTGGGTCGTCGAGCACGCCAAGATGACGATGCTCTCACGAGAAGCGGAAGTCTCACTGAGGTTACCGAGAATATCCAACGAAGTCCGGTCAAACGAAATGGATCCTGATCTCGGCTCTCCCTGATTTTCTTCAGAAACTCTGTTAACAGTGCTACTGTTCATAGTATTATCTTCTTCGTGCAGGAACAGAGATTTGAAGTTGTCGAAGAGGAAGCGATCAATATCCGATAGCGTAGCTGCGTTGTTTCCCCTGACTATTGCTATCGAATGGGTCTTGGGTTGCTGGCAACCCGAGAGGATCCGGGTTAGAGAAGACGAAGGGTGGATTTGGGGACGAGGGTTTTTAAGCTTGGAGAGACAATAGCGAAAGAATTTCCGAACCTTCGTTTTCTGGTCAACGAATGTTTGAAGCTTCTTCGACATATTCTGAAAAATGGGTTAGATTAAGGAAAGAAAATTGAAGAATGAAGCCTGTGTGTTTGAACTGTGTTGTAACGAGACATTTATAGATGAAGGAGAATTTAGAGAAGAGCATGGTTTTTGTTGAAATTCATGCTTGTTGTAGAATTTGTTAAAGTGAAATTAGAATTTGAATGATGGGATGGATTCCTTGACTTTCATCACATGGCAAACATAGAAACATGGTTTAGGCATTTCCCACACCACTCATTTTCTTGACCTTCACATACCACTCCTTATTCCACTTCCATTAATTAATATATTAAAATTTAGTACAAATATAGAAATTAATGTTGGCCATGGGTATTTAATTTTTTTATATAAAAGCTATAGGTATTTAATTTGTTTAATATTAGATTAATATATTTCTAGAGTGTAAAAAATCTAACCGTTAAAAGTTAACATTAAATTTTTTAATAATCAATATTATTTTTTTAATAGTTAGAGTATTTTTTTTTAATATTTATTGATTGATATGAATCCAAAACACACGCACAGCCTTTATATAAAGATTTTTAGAATAAAATTAGACATTAATCTTTCATTTAAATGTATAAAATGATTAAAAATTCATAGATTAAGTCACATCAAGTCACTATTTAAAGGTAGTAAATAGTAATTGAGCAAAATAAAATGATTAATTTTTTGAAAAAAGAAAATACATATGGCCATGTAAAAGGCCGTGTAAAGAGAATGAAGTTAAGTCATATTAAGGAAGAAAATATTCCATTCCAACACCTGAGCAAGGGGTCATCGAGAATCTTAAATGTTTTTGCCATGAAGAACACCCCCCTTTGTTTCTGTTGGCGTTGCAATTTTTTGGGGTGATTTGTTTGAGCCCTTCAGGGTTTTATAGGCTTTATGATGGTATCTTTTCATTAAAATATTGACATAATTTGTCTTTTTTCAGGAATATGAAATATTAGTTTTTATATTTTATATTTTATGGATTCATGTCGACGACACCGAAGACTGAAAGACTGAAGAGTATTGAGGAGAACTGTAGCCATCCCGTTCTTTTGTTGATTCTTATTGCATGTTCGATTTAAAAAAAGCAAACAAAAAACCCAATTCTTATATCAGTCCAGTTTCTCTATTCCAGGGATTGCAACTTTGTTCCTCCCGATCTCCCTTCCAGTCCTAAATGTTCGAACACTCCTTGGCTTCGCCGTCGCCGTAGCTCTCTCCGACGAACTTTCACGAAAACCGTTGATTAAATCTACGTAAGCGCTCAGTATAAACTTGTGCGACTTCTTCTCGTTCAGGTTCAAGAACCAAAGCAAGAGCTCCTCCATAAATCCCCAATCAACCCTCCCGTGATTCCTCAATCTCGCGTCCACCATTTCCTTCATAGATCGCCGGAAATCCTCACACGGGTTCTCCGACCAAGCCAATAAGACGATGCTCTCCCGAGAACCCAAAGACTCCCTCAGGTCACCAAGAAGATCCGACGACGTCGGGCCAAGCGGATCGGATCCCGATTTCCGATCTCCGTGATTTTCCTCAGAAGCTCCATCATCGGTGACGTTGTTGCTATCGTTCTCAGTAGTATATTCGTCGTCGTATAGGAATAGAGATTTGAAATTCTCGAAGAGGAAGCGATCGACATCTGCCAGCGTAGCTGCGTCGTCGTCGTTTCCCCTGGTGGCGGCAAACGAAGGGGTTTTGGGTTGCTTACAACCCGAGAGGATCCGCATTATCGGAGATGAAGAAGCAGAAGGAGAAGAAGGGTGGATCTGGGGACGAGAGTTTTTGAGCTTGGAGAGGCAATAGTTAAAGAATTTCAGAAGCTTCTTCGACATTGTTGTTAAGCTTGACATGATTTTTGAGGGAAATTAAAAGGGGAAAAACACAGAGGAGAGAACAAGGATATGAAGCAAGTCTTGAATTGTGATATGCTTTTAAAGACATGTAGTTGAAGGAGAATTGGGTGAAAAGCCTGGTCATCGTTGAAGTTCATATTGTTTATCGGCAAATCCCCAGACATTAATGTGGGATTAGATGCATTAATGGTAGTGGATTTCTTCACAGTTACTTTGAATATATGTTTCCTAACACGTGGAAACTATGATATCAGGAGCAATAAATCCATAAATTATATTTATAATACTTCATCCATTCATAAATACAAAAGTTAAATAAAACCTAAAATTTCAGCAACTTTCTACCGTCTGTTGGGTTGTTATATATGGGAAATTGCTCTTTATAAAAAACCCTCAATACGTGGAATCTAGGAAGAGAGTTTAAGGAATTAAAATATTTATTATCGTTTAATTTATATTTATAAATCCATATAAACAATTCAACATTAATATACTTATATAAAATACAAAATTTATAAATACCATTAATAATTATTCATAAGCTAAAAAGGTGCCTATTGTTTGAAACATTCAATGGACCTCATATATCATACAAAAGACATAGGTCACACGATTTTAAAAAAGAAAATTATTATCTGATTTTACAATATTTTTTTCTAAATGAATTCTTAAAAATTCTTAATAAATTTAAATTAAAGATAAATTTTATTATAAATTTGAAAAATAATTAAAGTTTTTCAAAAATCTTCATGGATAATTTTGCTTCAAGGATTGTCCATCTTTGTTATATTTTGAATCAATAACTTGCTAAAACTATATAGAAGAAATTGCATAATAGTTTGTTTCTATATGATTGCTTGCGGTAATCCATTACTTTAATGTCATTATTTAGAGTTTGAAGATGGGAAATAATCTTTTAGAAAAGTTGTTTAAGTGTCTGTTACTAACTTTTTTAATATAAATATGATAAATAAATACATTTTATAATTCAAACATGGATAAAATCTTGATGAAAATCCTTATAAAGTCTTGAAATCTGATTCATTAAAAATTGGGTCTGATATAAAAAGCCATTTCATTTAATAATTATAATTAGAAATAATCAATAAGCATGGTGTTATTGTTATTTTTGTTAATTCCGTACCAAAGTTATTTAATAAAAAAAGGGTTAATATTAATGTTGATCCTTCTAATTTTATCAAATTTTAATGTTAGTCTATATAATTTTAAATTATAATTTTTTGTTCTTATAGTCTTATAAGGATTTGGATATTTAATGCCGTTGATTAACCATTAAGTATAAGAATAAAAACTAAAATTCCTTAAAAGTATGTGAAATAAGACTAAAATTCTTCTTTTAATCCCTATACTTTAACGAGTTTTAATTTTTGTCTTTATACTTAATAGTTAATTAATGCAGTTAAACATCTAAATTGTTACAAAACTGTATATTAGGACTAAACCACGATTTGAAATTAGTGAAACTAAAATCAAAATTCGGTTAGACTATAAGGAACAATAATATAGGGTTAAGCACCAAAACAAGATCAGAGCATAATTATTATCCCTCCGGTCCTCTAATCCTAATTCATATAAGATATATTTAATTAACTTGATTAGATTAAAAAAGTTAGTTAAGTTAATTAATATAGTATATTTTTTTTAAAACACTAACTATTTTTCTTAATTTCCTCTGTCCCTTTCTCACTTAATTATTGTTGATAAAGTATCAATAGGGATAATTTAAGAAAAAAATAAATAAATATAAAAAATATTTTATATTTATAACTAAAATCAACTTTTTAATTATATCATATATTAAATAAATGAAGAATATTTTTTTAAGAAAAAAACTCACGCGTCCTCCCACCACAATTGTTGCTAGGGCCACTATTAGCTAAGATGAAATCAGAGCCGTCGTAGGTGGCCAAAGCCTTAAGCCATTATCTTTAGTGGCTGCGGTCAACTCTATGGCCAATAGGAGCCGCCCATTATCCATGGCTAGAGATGACATGGCTAATAGCTCAAGTTGCTAACCCAACATTTTCTTATCTTGAGGCATGCCCCTTATTAGAAATTCAAAACTTTAATTATGAACACATCACTACTATCAAGAAACTTATACTTGGTCAGTTATTTTTTAGTTTTTTTTAGTAAACAGTTATTTTTGACCTTATTTGACTATTAACAACCATCAACCATCAATTTTTAACCATCAAATAAGAGTAATTCAATTATTTGGCCGTTTAACAATAAAAAAATCAAATAATAAGTGGACTTGACGGTTTTTTTAGGATAACTGTCAGATTTATAACTGATTAATATTTGTCCTTAATTATAAGGGGAAGGGAAGATTTGGGTTCGTGGTGGTGGTGGAGGCATTTGAGTTAAATAAGTTTCGACGGATGGCGGTTGAGAAGAGAGAATCACAGGAGAACGTTGTGTCTGGAGAAAAATGGAAGAGCACAAGGATTCATATATATAATTATTATTTGAAAACAAGCGATAAATATAAAGAGATCATCATTATTTTAGAAGGTACGTATATAGCACAATATTTGTTTTGCAGTATTTTGGAAAAGCTTGTGATATTGTCACTAAATAAAAAGTCTTATAGGCTTATATCATACAATACAAAACAATCAAATTCAATATTTTATATTTAAATATTTGAAGAGGCAGTAGCACAAACGTTAAGCAGTGGAAAAAGAAAAAAAAAATAAAGAAACGCGTTATGTGAGTCGTCACTTTTTATTTGATAATTACCTTTTTTATTTAATCTTATCTTAAAACAGTTTATTCGTTTTTCGTAAAAAAGAAAAAAGGAAAAAAAAGTGATATGTGGTTATATTTTTCTATTCCATAACCTTTAATTTAAAATTAAGTAAGATTCTATTATAAAGTCATATTCAAACATTGTTATATCTAATTATGTGCGTCTTTAGATAACATCCAAACTTTAGTTTTAAAAAGGTTTATGGTTCAAATATTAGTTTAAATTTTTTTTAAAATAAACAGTTATATTTGTTTAAAATAACTTCTGGGTCAAACCATGATTTAAAACTATTATTTTAAAAAAGCATATGGGAATAGCTTCTAGAATAGTAAAAGTATTTATAGACTATCCATTACTATTTTGCCTTTATTTTTTTTCACAATCTCTCCTCTATTCTCTCTTTTGTCGCATGGTCTTCTTCACCCAGCTGGCGTAGCTGATCTTCTCTGTGCTGTCACAACTGGTCTTCTCCGTCGCCCTCAAAGCTGGTCTTCTCCATCACCATCATCGAGCTTTTTCATCACCATCGTCGTTGGTATTTGCTGTAAGTTCTCTATCGTCTTCTCCTTCAGTTTATGGATCTGTGACGTCTTCTCCTTTTCTATGGATATGTGTCGTCGTTGAGCTGTGAAATTGAGAAGATAAGGCGAGAGAGAAGATTAGAGAGAGAGAAAGTTGGGAGAGAGATGAGAAGAAGATGAGATGAGAGACATGATGTGCTGGAGAGAGAAGATGAACAGTGTTATCTAATTTTTTTTTTATTTTATACTATTTCTAATAATTTATAAATCACAAAAATCATTATAATATACCCATCTAAATGCTCATTTATTCAGAACTATTTTTTCTTCCCATAAATTCTTCTCCATAAGCTTATTTCTAAAAGTTATCCCAAAAACCCTTTTTTTATAAGCTCTTTTTTAAAAGCTTGTCCAAATAGGTCATATACATAATAAAATTGATGGTAAAAAATTATAAATCATTAAACTATATATATTTGGTGACCAAAAATATCCTATCAATTTGTTATAAGTTTCATATTGAGAAAGTAACCTTAAAAGAGGACCTTATCAAGTCTTTCTTTTATTAACAGTTGACTAACTAGAGAGGGCTACCTATAGAAGTTTCTAATTGGCACTAGGCCAAGGGATCCTCATTCCAAATACTTATCATTGTATTAAGATTTGGACTGTTTAAATCAAATTTAAATGATCTAGATTTAAAATTTATAACATGTGTTTGTTCAATGATAAATTTATTTTTGAGTAAAGTGATAGTTATAAGATTATCTTTACTTTAAATTTTACACCTATTAAAAAATATTTAAAATATAAATTAAATTATATTAAATCTGGATAGTCTAAGTTATCGATGAGTATAGAATGTGCTCATGAGACTAAGTGGAGAACGGTAGTTTCGCGTCATGTTTTAAACTCTCTAACTCCAATTACTGATCTTATGGCTCTCATCAAAGTAAAAGCTTTATATTTAAAACAGTATTTAAAATTAAAATATCATTTTTTTTCTGATCTCTCTCTATAGCAGAGAGAAAAAGAGAGGCATGCCAAATTATAAATTGGCAAATATGCATGACAGTTCAATAAATGTTGGTGATGGGTGAAACATTTAAAGCGAGACAGAATGGGTCCAAACATTTAAAGCGAGACATTTAGACCCCACCTTCGATCATTTGGTAAAAGCCTCTCCAATTTGCGTTCCAAATGTAAGTAAATTTTTGAGCTGCGTATTCTTAATTGCATGTTTGCTGCATGGCAATTTTCTCTCTCTTTTTAAATGTTTTTTTATGTTTTGTACATTATTAGATTCTATGTAAAATGAGTGACATTTTAATATTTTATAGATAAAAAATAGTTCAGTTTTTAATTTTTTTATAATTTTTAAAGATTTATTACTCTCAAAGGAGCATGGAAAGCTGTAGTCGCTAGTATACGTATATATTCCTTCTCAATAACATTCACTTTAACGATTTTAATTTGTTCGATCGATTTCTCTCCACTACCTCTTGTTCTGTCACTTTCTTCTTCCTCTAGATGTTCTTATTAATTCCATTTGAATGTTACAACTAATTGCTTTTTAATATGTTTATGGGTGCTAGCTAATAATGCTTCAATTGTGCCTAGCCTTGAATTCATCGTAACTTGTAGATTTTCAGTATAATCTATGTTTTGTCTTAATTCATTACCTTGTCATGTGACATCATTATCCAACAATTGATAAAAGGTTGTGTTGGGTGTCTTTTTTTGTGGTTGGGAATGGTCAAACCTTATATGCTTTGGTCAAAACTCATGTTTGTATATCTACTAGGATTCAACTGAAACTCTAAATCTTATTCAGCATCAACATTATTCTCTCATGAACTCCTCTTAATAATAGTATTGTTAATAAGATTATTATTTGAGACCTTATATATATCATGCGTTATTATAAGTGGGTTGCAATTAAATTACACTCCCACACACCAATATAATATTCCTCTACTTATTCATTGTTGGGGAGCCTGTAACTATTGTGATATATTCTTTTAAAGATATATTTAATTAATTTAGTTAAATTAAAGATGTTAGTTAAATTTATTAACATGATATAATTTTTTCTAAAATACACTAATCATATTCTTTAACTCTATTCATCCCTCTCTTACTAGGTTATTATTGAGAAAGTATCAATAGAGATAATTTAAAAAAATTAATAAATATAAAAAATAAACTTTATATTTAGAATAAAAATTAATTCTTCCATTATATCGTATATTTATGAGGTAGGAGTATAATTGGATTGACACAAATTTGACTAAAACGTTTTAGCTTTTAAGTCAAAGGTCCCATCTGCATGGCTAGAAAAGTCTATAAACTTCTACCCATGTGAACAAAGTTGGAATCAAAAGCAAGAGGGACCAAACAAGTTAAAAACAAAAAGTTTGTTTTTTTCTTTTCACTTTCGTAATGCAACAATATATAAATTATAAGGAAAATAATTTTTTTAAAAAGTGTTACTAATTGACAAATATCTTTACCAATCACTCATCCTAATCAGACGCGTTGTACAAAAAAAAAACACTTAAACAATACAATTCAATTTCACAATCTGATATATTTTTATACAAATACGTTGGAAAAATATTTATAATTACATGATGAAAAACTATCAACAATTACATTTCTTTCCTGGGTTTATTATTGTTGGTTGGTTTTATCAGGGAACTGTTATCAACAGTAGAAGAAAATTAAGAGGAACATAACAATGAAAAAACTTAAAATTAAACTTTAATAAATTATTTGTCATTTCAGCTACAACTTGAGATCAACAAGATCACAATTTACAATTCTACATATGTATATTTACAGGGAAGCTGGACCTACGAACAAAATATTGGAGATTGTACAATTTGTGGTGTAAATTAAAGAACTGATAATATCAAGAACTCATTTCGCTGCTGTTATCATCATCACTTCACAACCCTTGTATTTTCTGGGTTTATTGGAATAATAAGGAGCAGCAAAACGAGCAGAGAAAGTTCGAGATGCATTATCTGGGTCGGAGGTATAACCATTGTCGAAGTTCTTAGAGTAAGAATCAATGTCGTACTGTACAATATGAACTGATGTAGGCGATGAACACATGAACAACATCTTCTTCTTCTTCTTCACTTTCCTCAACAACGTTCTCAAGCTCACCATCTTCAATAATCAACACACAATTCAACTTCTTCTCTTCTGCTTAATTCGCCAATTGCTTCTTCTGGTTCCCACTACTAGATCGAACTGTGAAGAAAGAGATTCAGATAGACAAATAGCTATGATAAACTCAGAGAGAGAGAGCTTAGGTGTTTGAAGTTTCATGCAGGGTAGGTAGGTTATTTATAGACAAATTACTTAATGTCGACAAAAATTCTGAAGCACGCATGGCGTGTTAAAAAGGAGTAATTGAATCGACATGCAAATATATATTTTACTGTGTCATCATTACGCTTTACAGACAAATTCACCTTTCTCATTAGTTTTTAATTTTATATAGGATGAGGATAAGGCGTGACGTGGCTTTGTTTATGGAAATGAATGAAGAATCGAAATTGATGATTTGGTGTGCCAAATGCTACAAAATGTGTTGCTTTGTCAGCAACTACACACAACTCTCACACACACAAGCGTGACTGTACCTTATGACCTGATCATGAACTCAGATGCTCATGGGAGAAAGTATGTTGGCTAGTGGGATGAAGCATGGACATTACAACGTTGTTTCCTAAAGAGCTGTTTTATAAAACAAAACATTCTGTTAATGAGATCATTAATTTGAACGAACCCAATGTGTCACAATCATACAAGAGACTTATTAACTTGAAGTCTGTATTACACAATTTGCGCTTTAATTTTCTTTTTGTTCCTATACGGATTCTGATCTATGATATCCCTTTTAATTATATATTTCAAATGGATATCGTATATATGAAAAAGGTGTAGAAGAAAACTAATTAAGGATGATGACACTAAAAGAAGTTATAGAATATGATATGTTTATAAAAGTAGAACACGAATCAATGGTGAATGATAAGTTTAAAAATCTAAGTATTGTGAGAACCCAGTAACATTATTTGATCTATATAGTTAACCTCAATTAGTTAGTGGCATGCATGTCATTTGTTTGTTGTTGTATTTGGAATCTTTGCCTTTCATTTTTTTATATGCACATGTATCCTTTAATTAAAGACCTCTTATTTAAAGTATTATCAAGTACTAAATATAGATACATTTCTTAACAATAAATTCAAACCTTAATTTGTCATCTAGGAGAGAGACGTATCCCTTTTGTTGGTATCCAACTCTCTTTGAAGAATCTTAGCCTTTCATATTTTAAATAAAAATGAAAAGTAGATATTGGAAGAAGGACAAGAGGAAGAAAGTAAGAGAGAGAGAGAGAGAGCGTGTATGTGGTACAAAGATATAATAAATGTTTTAACCAATCTCTTTACTGAGAAATACGAGACTCAACCAACATCTTCGGTACAATGATAACACAACTACTACGTACATATACGTCACCCCTATTGTCAATAGTATCATTGTTTCTGCGACCCCATGCCCCAACCAATATGGAAGTAAAGACCATTCCTTCCCTATCCATTAATTTGAAAACTTGTTCAAATAGGTCTCTCAAAATTTTGATATTCAATATTTATATATATATCCTCTTGATGGTGTTCTTAGTGGTTATCAATTAATTCTTAATATGGACGCCATGCATTATACAACAACCAACTTCCAACAGCATAACTAAAATCATAGTTACAAACTAAGGAAGATATATGTTATAGGAGCCAACTCTAAGTTGTTGGAGGCTTTAATTTGACCGTTGATAGGGTAGTTGTAGTTGTTGTGTCTAAGATTACAATATTTTGTCTAGTAAACTTTCTTATAAGTTGGTATCTGTTGTGTGGTGATTTCTTATGTATATGATTATCCATTTGTACTTCTCACTTTTCATATAATATAAGTGACTATTTTATCAAAAATAAAAAATGAAAATAACTAGTTCGATCAATTATTGTTCATATTGGTCATAAATAGTACAATGTGTGCCGCCAAGTTTACATCAAATCGCATTAGTTTTTTATGCATGTCAAGTTTAAAATTCACGAATCAAAATTCTATATATGTATACATTAGAATGGAGATTCTAAAATTTCTGGATTATAAAAGAACTTTTAATTAGTACTGATCATTACATTGCTATATCACTAATCACTTCACAACCCTTGTGACAAACTTTTGGAATTAGGAATTGCAAAACGGGCAGCGAAAGATCGAGAAGCGTGATCTGGGTCGGAGGAATAACCATCGTCAAAGTTCTGAGAGTAAGAATTAAGGTCGTACTGTACAACGTTGTGATGAACTGTAGGCGATGAATATAAGAACAATCTCTTCTTTTCCTTCATCATCTTCCACCACAACGTCCTCAAGCTCACCATGTCTGTTTTTGCTTCTGGTTCTCACCTCTAGAACCTGGAAGAAAGAGATAGATAGAGAGAGAGAGAGAGAGCTGATGTCTTGGGACCAATGTTGTGTATGAAGTTAATGCACACCAGCTACGTTATTTATAACATAAATTGCTTAATGATGTTGAGAAAAACCTAATTGAATCGACATGAAAATATATATCATTATGCATTACAGCTAAATTTGATAATAACTTTTTTTTACGTAATCCTTATCTTATTAACTTTATTAACTTTTCGTGAAAAGAAGAAAAGTTAAAAAAGTGGTTTGGGTCATATATTTTCCTATTCCATAACCTTTAATTACAATTTTGTAAGATGCGATCATATGAAGATACCGTCAAAGAAGTTCAAAAGCTTTTAAGTTATTCCGGCAGAGTACTATTGACAGTTCAGTGATACCTTGTTTGGTAGGATTGGCGTGATCTGATGGTCATTTATACAAAATCATTAAACGTAGAAACGAGCATTCCAAATGGAGTAAAGGTAGGGGATTCTTTTTCGGAAATATTTAATCTAGAAACTGCTTTGAAACTTTGAGAAAACTATATATATATATAGGGACCAAGCATAATTTTATCTTCTGAGTTTTAGTAGTGTTTCAAAACAATTATCATTTTAGAATTTTAATAAACTATAATTATATATTTTTATACCACTATTTTATTTTTCATTGATAAAAGTAATGGTAGATAAAACTCAAATACTATAAAATTTCATATAAAAACATATATTTTTTAATATGGCTATTTGATCTAATCAAATTTTAGAATTATTAAGTCACCTATAGGTTATATAAAAGCATATTTTAATCATATACCATCATACTAAAAATAAAAAAAAAAAGATTAACAATTTTGAATCCTTTTGAAACAAGAGATTAGCAGCTTCTGTATAGCTAGGTTTAAAGCGAGCCAGCATGGGCCCAGATATTGGGAGGCATATATGGTTGCAAAAGGACAGACTCACTGAATTCCACGAGACCCCACCTTGGATGATTTTGTTTTCTAATTACATAAAAAAAGCTCAACAATGGCCTCTTTCTTTGTTTCTTTCTTTCTAAAAATGGTCTTTAATTCCATCTGGATGTTACATATTGCTTTGTACATAATGTTTTATGGGTGCTAGCTAATACTTCAATTGCTTTGTAATTCTTTCTTTTCTCTTTTCATTCTTATTCGTTCGTTACCTCTAGTTTTGTCACTTTCTCTTCCTCTAAAAGGTCTTTAATTCCATTTGAACGTCATACAACTTGCTTTGTGATGTTTATGGGTGCTAGCTAATACTTCTCAAGTATTGCTTTGTAAGTCTTTCTTTCTTTTCATTTTAATTTTGTTCGTTCATTGCCTCTAGTTTTGTCACTTTCTCTTCCTCTAAATGGTCTCTTTAATTCCATTTGAATGTTACAACTTGCTTTTTAATGTTTATGGGGCTAATACTTCAATTGCCCTTTGAATTCAGTGTGATCGTAGATTTGAAATATTTGCGTGTATTTGTACATAATGGTATAATTCATGGTTTTGAAGCCTATTAGCTATTGTGAGTATTTAGTCTGATGATTGATACCAATTTGACCAAAAAGTTTCATCAGCTCTTGAGTAAAATGTCCCATCCAACACAAAGGGCTACATAAGTCTATAATCTTCTACTCCATGTGAACAAAAGAGAGTTTTTCTTTTCTTTTCACTTTTATAACGCAACAATTTATAAGACAAATAAATTGTTTCAAAAGTGTCATTAATTCATGAATATGTTCACGAAGCGCACTCATCCTAATCAAAAAGGAAGAAAATCAAATTCATTTGAACGATAATACATTTCAATATCCTCAATATATTATCTTCATAGAAATACTTTAGAAGAAAATTTATAACAACATGGCGACTACCGTTAACAAATAAGGATCGGACCCAAAACATTTTTTTTAGTTTGGGTTTGATGTTGGTCGGTTTTATCAGTGAAGTTAGCTCTTATCAACAGAAGCATATATGTATTACCCATCATCCTCAGGTTCAGCTGATGAAGGAGTGAGATATACGATCATTAGAATGTTTTCGATCCCTGGGGAGTACCATTTTATTGTGGTTCCCGTCGCGGCGCTTGGGAAGGCATCATAGCTCCTAAGTGCCTACGTTTACGCCTGAGGGTAATAGATGGCTCGCCCTGCTCGACATTGGTATCACTTAGGAGGAAGGGAGACTTTACCCTGCCCTTAGATCATGGGTGAGCCCAACCCCTTTTCAAAAATTTTTGTAACAAAAAAAGAAAAAAAGAAAAGAAGAAGAAGAAGAAGCATATATGTATTTCCAGGTAAGCTTCACCTACGTACACAAAGGAGATTGTAATTTTCTGGTCTAAATTAAAGAAGCGATCAAGAACACTAGCTAGCTAGGTTATATATATGAAGAGCCAAAGATTTTAAAAGGAAATAAAAATAATAAAAGTATAAAAAAAATAAATCACATATATGCGTATATATAATCTTACTCATTTATCACTTTATCTTTGAATATATAATCACAACAATGTATATTGGAGATTCTTTTAATTGTGTGACTCAACAATGTAATACTTCATTTTATGACATCAAGTTTACAGCTCAAAAATCACAATTATATATATTATATATATATATATATATGTTTGTATGTATTTACAGGTTAGCTACACAGCTACGTACACAACGGTTCAAAAAGAACTTTCATGGACTCATTGCACTGCTATCATCATCACTAATCACCTCATCACCACCCTTATTTTCAGAAGACTTAGAATAGGGAATGGTAAAACGAGCAGAGAAAAATCGAGAAGCATCATCTGGATCTGTTGAATAACCATCGTCGAAGTTCTTAGAATAAGAATCAATGTCGTACTGTACGAGATGAACTGAAGGCGATGAAGATAAGAACAACCTCTTATTCTCCTTCTTCATCTTCCTCCACAACCTTCTCAAGTTCACCATCTTCGATCAACACACAATGATTCAACTTGTTCTGCTTATTCTTCTGCTTCTGGTTCCCACTACAACCTTCAAGAAATAGAAAGAGACCGGCAGATATATAGATGACACACAGAGAGATAGAGATAGAGAGAGAGAGAGCTCAGGTTTTGGGGACAATGTCGTGTTTGAGCTTTCTGAATGCTAGTTAGGTCACTTATACTACAAATTACTTAGTGTCGAGTAAAACTTTGGAGTACACATGACGTGTTAAAAAGTAATTGAATCGACATACAAATCCATTATCTTTACATGTCCCTACACTTTATTACTGCGAAATTCACCTTTGTCGTCATTAGTAAGATTAGGATAAAGCGTCCGTGAAGTGGTTTTATGTTAATGAATAAAGAATCAAAGAAGATTTGGTGGCGTGGAATAATGCTATAAAGATTCTTGCTTTGTCAGAAACTACACACACAATACATTAAAGACTTTGTTTTTGAAAGTGCGGTGTGACTGTAATTTATCGCCTTTTGAAGTGAGATGCAAATGGGTTTTTGTTTGATGTCAAGTGGAAATTGAAAAAAAAAACTATGCTGGCTAATGAGATGAATCATGGCAACAAACTAAAATTAAAATTAAAAGCATTTTTTGTTTACAAAATAGAACATTCTGTTAAATCCTTTGAACCTAATGCGTCACAATCTTGTAAGAGATTTCTTGACTTATGAAATTGAAAAAAAAAAAAAACTATGCTGGCTAATGAGATGAATCATGGCAACAAACTAAAATTAAAATTAAAAGCATTTTTTGTTTACAAAATAGAACATTCTGTTAAATCCTTTGAACCTAATGCGTCACAATCTTGTAAGAGATTTCTTGACTTATGTGTCCTAGCTAGGAGTCAAACAAAAGAACGTTAATCAAGGAATACGGCAAAATAAACATTTGTGATTGAATTTGATATTCTATCTCTATATATTTGATTATTGCATATAATACGATAAAAATTATAGTTTTTGGGCTCTCTTTATCTGGAAAAATCTTGATGAGTTGAACACGGACTCATAGGAAATCGAATGATCATTAATATTATTAAGGATACTGATTCATAGCATTATGATCCCAAAAGAAAAGAGAACGATATGTGGAACTCAAAATCTATAAAAAGTTGCATCATTCATAAGTTATGAATGACAGGGATCCTTATAGATTTCATATGAAGCATGATCAGGCTCGGTTTATTTTGATACATAAAAGAAGCTAATACAAGTACTTTAGCTTTTTGGCAGTTTCGGGGGAAGAGAGGTGATTTCGGCATCGTGAGATTGGTGATAAAAAATCATTAATTTTTAATTTCATGTCATCCATGGCTTTTATTAATTTTACTTGGGAATTTTTATTAGAAAAATAAAATAGAAAGAAATGACAAATTTAAGTAACATTAAAACTTTAAAATATTATAGAGGTTATATACAACTAACTTAAAGTTTAAGAGAGATTTTATAAATTTTAGCCTATATTCTATATTGATGATCAAAGTGGAATCAAATTTACATTAAATCTCTTTAATTTATTTATGGACAAATCACAATTCTATATATGTGTCTGTATTTACAGGTAAGCTACACAAAAGGAAATTCTGAAATTTCTGCTCAAAAGGAAACATTCAGGGACTCATAACCCTGCTATTATCATCACTAAGCACTTCATCAGAAGCCTTGTTAAAAGACTTAGAATAGTGAATAGAAAAACGAGAAGAGAAAGTTCGAGAAGCTTCATCTGTGTCGGAGGAATAACCATCGTCGAAGTTCTGCGAATAAGAATCAATGTCGTATAAGAACAACCTTTTCTTCTTCATCATCTTCGTCCACAACGGTCTCAAGTTCACCATCTTCGATCCACACACAATTCAATTTCTTCTGCTTCTGATTCCCACTACAACCTCCAAGAAAGCTCAGGTTTTGGGAGCAATGTTGTTTAGCATGTTTGAGGTTTATGCGTAGTGCTAGGTTATTTATACTACAGATTACTTAGTGTTGAGTAAAACACTGACGCAGGCTTGACGTGTAATTTAATCGACATACAAATCTATACATGTCCCTACAAGTAATATTACTTCGAAATTCACCTTTATCATTAGTTTTGGTAGGATCAGGATAAAGCATGTGACCTGGTTTATGGAAATGAATATATAATGAAACCAAAGCAGATTTGGTGGCATAGAAATTGGAATAATGCTATAAAGATTCTTGCTTTGTCAGCAACTACACACCTTTTATATATATATATATATATATATAAGACTATTTTTGAAAGTGGGTTGTGACTGTACTTTATTATCTTTCGAAGTCAGATGCAAATGGGCTTTTGTGTAATGTCAAGTGGAAAAAAGTATGTTGGCTAATTAATGAGACGAACCATGGAAACAAACTTTGTTTACACATTCAAAGCATTTGTTTGTTTATAAAATAGAACATTCTCTTAAATCCTTTGAACCCAATGTGCACCATCTTTGCGAGAGATTTCTTGACTTATGGACCTAAAGAGATGAACCAAGGAAACATGCTTTGTTTACGTACCAAGAATTTGTGCTTCCAACAAAAAGAGTGTTATTAGTTGTCTATAAAATAGAACATTCCATTAAAAGCTTTGAACCCAATATTATGAGACAGAGGGGAAAAAAAGGAAAACACGTTATGAGAGAGAGAGAGAGAGAGAGAGAGAGAGAGATTGAGAGTCATCACTCTTTATTTGACGATAACTTTTTTTTTACGTAATCCTTATCTTTATTTGCTTTCCGTCAAAAAAGCAAAAGACAAAAAAAAGTGGTTTGGGTCATATATCAAAGTTAAATTCTTATTTAAAATTACATGTAAAAAGTCTCAGAAATTAGGGATATTCCAAGTATATATAAAGCTCTAATAATACGTATATATGCCTTATCAACATTCACTTTAATTTAACGCAGAAAATAAATCAATGCCCTTTTTCTTCCTCTAAATGGGTCTCTAATTCCATTTGAATTTTACAACTTGCTTTTCAATGTTATAACCTGGTTACAACTATCAGATAAACTAGTAAGGATCCAACACATAAATATCTTCTTTTCTGGGTTTAATGTTGGTCGATTTTGTCAGTGTTATTAATAACTGTCAACAACAGAAGCTTAGATGAAAATTAATTGAAAGGTATATAGAAATATAAATACGAAAGAAAACTTTGATAAATTAATTATCATATTAGCTACAACTTAAGAATCAACAAGATCACAATTCAGAATTTACAATTCTATGTGTTTACAAGTAAGCTACACCTACGATTTCTGATCCAAATAGAAGAAGTGATCAACAACTCATTTCGCTGCTGGTATCATCATCACTACTGCAAATCTCTTCACAAGGCTTGTCAAAAGAAACCTTGGAATCAATCATAGCAAAACGAACAGAGAACGATGAATATTTATTATCTGAATCAGAGGAGTCACCATCATCGAAGTTCTTAGAGTAAGAATCAATGTCGTACTGTAACACCCTCTTCTTCTCCTTCTTCATCTTCCTCAACAACCTTCTCAAGCTCACCATCTTCAATAATCCACACACAATTCAACGTCTTCTTCTGCTTAATCTGCCAATTGCTTCTTCTGGTTCCCACTAAAAGATCGAACTGGGAAGAAAACTAAGAGATGGAAATACACAAATAGATGATGCAGAGAGAGATTAGGTTTTGAGAGCAATGTTGTGTGTTGAAGATCATGGAGAGTAGGTAGTAATTTATAGACAAAAAATCTGAAGCGCGCATGATGTTTTAAAAAGTAATAATTGAATCGACCGACATTCAAATCCATTTTACACAATCACTAGGCGCGCTTTACAGCCAAATTCAGTTGCTTTATCGTTAGTTTTATTTAATAGGATGAGGATAAAGCTTGACGTGGTTTTACTTTATGCAAATGATGATAAAGAATCGAAATTGATTTGGTGGTGAGGAAAGCCATAAAGTTTCTTGCATTGTCAGCAACTACACACACACACATGTAAGACTTTATTATTGTTGAAAATGGGGTGTGACTGTACCTTGTTACCTTATGAAGTCAGACGGCACATGGCCTATTAATTAATTGTGTGAAGTCAAGTGTCAGAAAATACGTCGGCTAGTAGTGAGATGAACCTTGGAAATTATAAACGTCATTTACATTCAAAAAAATTGTTTTGTTTCCAAAAAAGCCGATTATAAAATACAACATTCTATTAAATCCTTTGAATCCAACGTGTCCCAATCATACATACAAGAGATTCCTAAACTTGAAATCTGTGTAACAATTTGCAAGTGCTTTTTCATGGCGAATGATACATATTTCTGAATAATTAATTATAGATATAGAATCTAATGATATTATTTCATCCATATGGTCGACCTCATTTTAGGGGTAGGCTTGTTTGTTGCTATTGTATTTGTATTATAAAATAAATTTTATATTAAGGATTGAAGGAATAATTTAAAATGAAAGTAGGTATAGAAAGAAAGTAAAGTGACTGGAATTTGGACAATGATAAATGTTTTAACCAACTTCTTCGCGGATAAATGGGACTCAACTACGATCAACAGTACTATAATGATAACTATATATATAGGCGTCACCCTTGTTATCACTACTCCATACTCCAACTAATATGGAAGTAAAAGACCCTTTTCACTATCCATTACATTCAATATATATATCCTGTCAATGGTGTCCATCAAGGTTATCAATAAATATAGCTTTCATGCATTGCGCAAATGTCTGATAATGAGTCAAACTTTTCATCTATAGTTCATATTTATTTAATAGTGACTTCAAGTTTGCAGCAAATTCTGTTTTTTGATGCATGTCAAGTTTACAATTTACAAATCACAATTCTATATATGTTGTTTTTCTCTTCTGTTACTGTTTCTGGTTCCTACTAGAACTTGAAAGAAAGAGATAGATATAACAATAGGAATACATAGATAAAGCTGTTTTGGGACCAATAATGTTGTGTTTGAAGTTCATTGTTATATGGATTTTTTTGGGGGCCCAGGAATTATATTTTTTTTACTTTCGTAACTTCTAACTAATCTTTATTAAATTATTTCATATAATTAAGTCCTCCTTACCTTTTAAAAATTGGTCAAATTGTGGCACCAAAAAGGGAAAAAAAAGCGTTATGTGAATGCGAGTCATCAATTTTTATTTGACAATAACTTTTTTTAAATGTAATCATTATCTTAGTAACTTTATTCGCTTTTCGTAAAATGGAAAAGGGGGTGGGAATTAGTATGGTCCTCAGGCTTCTCCGTAGATCAATGTCTAAATTTATCTGCAAATCAAAGTAAAATTCTTATATTTAAAATTAAAATATCATTTTTCATTTTTATATATGTATAGAAATGGTTAGACATATAAATTGATTTGGGAGGCAGAGATATGGTTTCAAAAGGACAACCTCATTCAATTCCAATACAATCGATTTGTTAGGTTTCGTCAGTGTAGTTAATTAACTGTCATCAATCAACAGAAACCTAGAAGAAAATTAAGAGAAAGATATATAGATATGTAAATACAAAAAACTTATAAATTTATGATCATTTCAGCTACAACTTAATTAAGAATCAACAAGATCACAATTCACGATTTACAATTCTATGTATGTGTTTACATAAATCTACGATTTCTGATCTAAATAGAAGAAGTGATCAGCAACTCACTTCGCTGCTGGTATCATCATCACTGCTAATCTCTTCAAGAGAAACCTTGAAATCCATTAGCATGGCAAAACGAACAGAGAAAGATGAATATGCATTATCTGAATCGGAGGAATCACCCTCGTCGAAGTTCTTAGAGTAGGAATCAATGTCGTACTGTAAATGATGAACTGTAGGCGATGAACCCTTGAAAAACCTCTTCTCCTTCTTCATCTTCCTCAACAACGCTCTCAAGCTCACCATCTTCGGTCCACTCACAATTCAACTTCTTCTGCTTCTTGGAATTCGACAATTGCTTTTGCTGTTTCTGCTGAACCTGAAAGAAAGAAATATCCACAGAGAGAGAGAGAGAGAGAGAGAGAGCTTAGGGTTTGGGAGCAATGTTGTGCTTGAAGTTTGCTGCATACCAAGTAGGTTATTTATACTAAAGATTACTTAATGTGGGAAAACTCTGAAGCAGCCATGACGTGTTAAAAAGTAATAGAATCAACTTGCAAGAATATTTCATTGACATTATATTACGCTTTACAGTCGGATTCAGCTTCATCGTTAGTTTTTGAAGGATTTCAGGCGTACCTTAGATCTTGTTCTTCTTACCGAGATACCTACACGTAACCAGAACACCTTGTATGGACTCTGATACATTTCACAGCAAATAACACCAATGGAAGAAAACAGAGCACCGGAGAAGCACAAGAACAAAGGAGGAGAGGAAAACGAAATGTACACACACATGAGCCGAATGAAAAACTGCTCCTTCGAATAATGAAGACAACTCCCTTTTGAAGCCTTCTTATCCGGAGAGCATGCATGCGGGAAGTTTCTTTTTCTTTTCTTTTTTTCTGGTAACTTCCATTCCTTTGTTTTTATCATTTCAAAAACAGAAATTGTTTCCTCCATCTCTGCCTCTCATGAACTTGGGCCTAATTCATTATGGGTGGACTGACCTATTTCCTAACAGTTTTGATAGGATCATGATAAACTTTGATGTAGTTGTTGAAATGAATAAAGAATTGAAATTGATTTGGTGGGTGAGGGATATGCTTTTGAAAGTTTAATTCTTGCTCTGTCAGCAACTACACACAAATTGTGTAACACTATTTTTTAAAATAGGGTGTGACTGTACATTATCGTTTCATGAAGTCAGATGTCAAGTGGTAAAAAGTGTGTTGGCTAAAGAAATGAACCAATGCAAACAAGCCATGTTTACATACCAAGAATATGTTATTAGTTGTTTATAAGATAGAATATTCCGTTAAATCCTTTGAACCCAATATGTCATAATCAGATCATACAAGAGATTTCGAGCCGATAGTTAGAGACTTATCTTCTAGAAATGTAGAGATCACCGAAACAGAATTTGATTTTCCTAATAAAGTCTTTTTTATATACACGGTCTAGTTAGAATCTAAGATATCATGTTTAAAGGATAACCAACTATCATTATTATTTGTACCAGGCTTTGAGCTACTACTACGTACTTTTTATTCCATAGATTTTGTTTGATCTTTTTTTTTTTAATTATTTCAATTTGAGATCTTGTGAAAAGAAGGCTAGTAGAGGCGGTAGTGAAAAGACTTGAAAGAAATTGGTGCTTACGTTCCTTTATAGTTTACATATAAAAGAGATAATTACAGTACTTACCTTAAAATGTAGTTCAAATTAGTTAATGTCTCAAATTTAAAGGTCAATTAAAGCTATTTGCTAGTTCAGAACTTTTGATTTTCTATTAGAGTTTTTCTCGTTAATTTGCTTTTTTCTCAATAGTGATGTTGTGACAACTATTTTGCATGATATATGTTGAGTCCCAGTAAGGGTGACCTTAAAAGAATGACATTATATGTCTCGGATTTCCCGACTCCAACACCTAGCTTTTAGCCCGGCAACTTTACATTAGACACTTCACTCAGCACCACTGGTAAGAACACTCCATAACTCTATGAGTATAAAAATTTGTGAAATCATTTTTACCAATTAAATTTTTAAATGGGAATTTTCCCTATGGTGCAGTTAATTCAATTTTTCCTAAAAAAAATTGATCAATTGTGGGGACAGAAAGGAAAAAAAGGAAAACGCGTTATGAGAGTCATCGCTATATTTGACGATAACTTTTTTTACGTAATCCTAATCTTAATAACTTTATTTGCTTTCCGTCAAAAAAGTTTAAAAAAAAGTGGTTGGGGTCATATGTATCAAAGTAAAATTCTTATATTTAAAATTAAAATATCAATTTGTTTTTATTTTTATATCTATATAGATAGATAGACAGGCATACATAAACATTAAAGGACAACCTCATTCAATTCCAATAGACCCCACCTTCGACCATTTTGCTGGTTTTCATATTGCAAAGCGTCAGCAAATTGGGATATTCCAAGAATCTATAAAGCTCTAATATGTATATATGCCTTCTCAACATTCACTTTAATTTAACGCAGTAAATAAATCAGTGCCCTTTTTCTTCCTCTAAATGGTCTTTAATTCCATTTCAATGTTACAACTTGCTTTTCAATGCTATAACTGCTGGTTACAACCAATCGATAATTACAGAAAATGCCATTTAGTTAAGTTTTTTCCCCCTTAAATGAGATAAACGAGTAAGGATCCCACTCAAACATCATCTTTTCTGGGTTTAACGTCGGTCGATTTTGTCAGTGTAGTTAATAACTGTCAACAACAGAAGCTTAGATGAAAATTAAGAGAAAAATATATAGAAATTATAAAAACAAAAAGACTTCAATAAATAAATTAATGATCATTTCAGCTACAGCTTAAGAATCAACAAGATCACAATTAATTTACAATTGACAATTCTATATATATGTTTACATACATCTACGATTTCTGATCTAAAAAGAAGAAGTGATCAACAACTCATTTCGCTGCTGATATTGTCATCACTGCTAATCACTTCACAACTCTTGTCCAAAGAAACCTCAGAATTAAGAATGGCCAAACGAGCAGAGAAAGATGAATAAGCATTATCTGAATCAGAGGAATCACCATCGTCGAAGTTCTTAGAGTAAGAATCTATGTCGTACTGTACCACCCTCTTCTTCTCCTTCTTCATCTTCCTCAACAACCTTCTCAAGCTCACCATCTTCAATAATCCACACACAAATCAACTTCTTCTGCTGCTTAATTCGCCAATTGCTTCTTCAGGTTCCCAGTACTTGATCGAACTTGGAAGAAATTAAAGCTAAGAGATGGAGATACACAAATAGATGATAGAGAGAGAGATTTGGTTTTGAGAGCAATGTTGTGTGCGTTGAAGTTCATGGAGAGTAGGTAGTTATTTATAGACAAATTAGTTGATGCCGACAAAAAGATGATTGAATCGATGCCGACATGCAAATCTACTTTAGTGTCACAAGGCTTTACAGCCAAATTCAGTAGCTTTATCGTTAGTTTTATTTAATAGGAAGAGGATAAAGCATGACGTGGTTTAACTTTATGGAAATGACTAAAGAATTGAAATTGGTTTGGGGATTGCAAATACAATAAACTCGTGAAGTTTCTTGCTCCGTCAGCAACTACACACAACACACACGTATTGTACATATGTAAAACTTTATGATTTTTGATAATGGGGTGTGACTGTACCTTGTTACATTATGAAGTCGTCAGATGCACATGGCTTATTAATTGTGTCAAGTCAAGTGGCAGAAAATATTACGTTTGCTAGTGACATGAACCTAGGAAATTAACGTCGTTTACATACAAAGAATTTGTTGTTTCCAAAAAGAGATGATTATAAAATAAAACATTCTAATATTAAATCCTTTGAACCCAATCATACATACCAGAGATCTCTTCACTTGAAATCTGTGTAACAATTTGCAACTGCTTTTTCATGGTGAATGATATATATTTCTGAATAGGTAATTATGGATAGAATCTAATACACTACAAAAAAAATTGAGTTTTGACGACGACTTTTCAGTGGCGACAAAAAAAGTCGCCGCTAAAAGGGAGACTTTCAGCGGTGACTTTTATAGTCGCCGTAGAAAGTCAATAATAAAAAAAAATTCTTCACTTTTCTACGGTGACACTAATTGTTGCCGCAGAAGGTAATAGTATAAGAGTGAAGTAAAATTTTTTATTATTAACTTTCTGCGGCTACAATAAAAGTTGCGACTCAATTTGTCGCCGCTGAAAGTCAATAATATAAAAAATTTTACTCCACGTTGTCACCGCGGAAGGTAATATTCAGCGGCTACATTTATACCCTTCAGTGGCGACAAATGTCTCCGCTAAAAGTCTTTATAAATTTTTTCCCCATTTAGAGGTGTGTTAGGCAACTTTGTAATATATAAAAATAAATTATTGAATAATGTGTATCAATGAGCATAAGAGTTAGTATGTGTGTGGGGGAGGAGATAGAGAGAGGGAGATGTGTGTGAGAGAGAGATAATGAGAAATAAATGACGTAAAATATATACATATATACATTCTTAGTTACTGTTGTATATGCCCTCTATTACTGTATTTTATGTAACATCTCAGCTTCTATAAAAAAGGATTTATAACATATTATTGAGTTTAAGAGTGTTTTTTAAAATAAAAAAGTCTCAAAAGTAAAATTTTAGAAAAAAATAAATAAAAGAATAATCATTAAAAATATTTTAGGATTAATAAAATTAAAAAAAATTATAAAATGAGTATTTTGGGGCTTATAAGATTATAAAAGAGTTTATTTTTTTAAAAGAGTCTAAAATAATTTAATAACTATTTTATGAGAATTAAAAGCCTACTTTTTTAGAAAATTAAAAAAAATGATTAAAAATTATTATTTGTCCAGAAAATTTTATAAATATTCCCTGATGAGTTAAAGAAGCGATTGGAAGAAAAATATTATTATTTTATTAAGAGAATTATTTTTTAAAAAATATTTAGTAAAAAAAAAAAACTTTCAATAAAATAGCCGCAGTTAAAAGTGCGATTTAATTTCATTTTCTCAGCCCGCGCTCAAAAGGTGGAAAATGAGGACCGCGCTCAAGAGGAGGCAGCAGCAGCAATCTGGCTTCAAGCTCTACGAGCGCAGGAATTCCCTCAAGAATCTCAAGATTAACCCCCTGATTCCTTCTTCCGGGTCCAACAATTCCGGTTTCTCGCCTCGAAAGCCTGAGATCCTCTCCCCCAGCATCCTCGACTTCCCCTCCCTCGTTCTCAGCCCCATGACGTCGCTCTTACCCGACCCATTCGATCGCTCCACCGCCACCCCCTACAGATGCGGCGACGGCAACGGAAGCCCCAGTTTGGATACGGAGGCGGAGGAGAGGGAAATCAAAGAGAAGGGCTTTTTCTTGCATCCTTCGCCGGCGACTACCCCTAGGGACGCCGAGCCTCGATTATTGTCTCTGTTCCCGACCACATCTCCCAGAGCCTCAGGTTCTTCTTCTCCGTCTTCTTGATTCAATTTTCTTTTTTGATGTAAGATTGTTATATATATATATATAGATGAATGGGCATTGGATATGAGGAGGAGGAGAGATAAATTTGTAATAATCGAGGAATTGATGTTTTGCTTCATCCATTGTGTGTATAATAACCCTTTTTTTTGTTCTGATCAATTCGACCCTATTATGAATCCGAATTAACGATAACTAGTTATACTTGCCACTTCAATTTTCAGAAGATTTACCGTTCTTCGGTTAGTTTGTCATGAACCGGTGGGCATTAATAATTGGCATAGTAGGGAATTCATTGAAGTCCAGATTGAAAGAGTCTTAACTTTTACGATGTGAAAATTGAAGGATTTGTTCGTTAGAGAGACTTACAACTCGAAAGACTGAAACTTTGGGTAGCAGTACACATCTTTGTAAAATGCAAGCTAGTGCATCCATGCCTGATGGAGGATCAGTAGTCAATAAGCAGGAGCATCCTAATGATCAGTTAGTGAATGATGGTGCCTCACTTGCCTCTGGAATGGAGCACAGTAATGGATGAGCATGCCTTGATAATACATCAGGTTAGCAACTTGCTTTTAGAATGATGACAATTCTTTCTGATTACTTCATTTTTCCACTTAAATACTGTGTCCTTAGTTTAGTCTTTGTTATTTGACCATTAATTTTCTGTAAAATGAATGAAACACTGAGATGCATATTTTCTCTGCAAGGGCTTACGCAATAATATTTAATTAGACTTTGTCAATAATATGTACTAGATTTTACATGGCTGTGGCTTTTCAAATCAGCCTGGACTTCATCTTTCTGGCTTTTTCCATCAATGATTGGCTTCTCTGACTTCAGCCTTCATTTACAGAGATGTTGGTTTGGAGGCTATGAGTAAAGGAAAGGATGGTGGTATGATTCAACAATACCAAAATAGACATGGAGAAGAAGAAGTTTGTGGTGAAGCCAGAGGAGAAAATGATACTGATGCTGATGCTGAAAATGAAGGTGAAGAAAATAATTCTGGACTACCATTACTCTCTACTATTTGATTTGTTATTATTGTTTAATTGGATTTGATACAAAAGTTTGATACCTGTGGTCCATGACACTTGTACTTCTTTCTTTACGGGCCGTTACACTATTTAAATCATATTTTGGTAACTGAGACATGTCCAATGACAGAATAATATATTTTTAAGATTCAGAGATCAAAATATTTTCAAGATTGAAGCAGGAAATGATTGAATTCTTTACTCCTAGCAAAGATGGAAGAAGAAACGTGTGTAATTCGAGTAAAGAATAATGGAGCAAAGAATACAAATTCAATTTGTTGTCTTGATGTAGAGGGATAACCAGGCGCCTACTTTTTCTACTCGTAGTATTGGTCTTTCCATATAATATTTATATAGAAACTAAATATTTTTATTTTATTTTTAAATATGTTTAAATAATTGATGTACTCTGATATTTTAAAGGATGATGTGGATTATTCATTAATGTTATTAGATTTTAGTTCATTTAATTATTTATTATTTTATTTATACATTTATAAGCCATTTCATTTAAAAAAAATTAGGAAAAAGGGTTTAAAATCAATTATTCACTTTCAGCGGCGACATTTGTCGCCGCTAATGCTTATAGGCGACAGTCTCATAGGCGGCGACTTGGCAGCGATAAAAAGTCGTCGCTAAATATTTTCAGCGGCGATTTTTGTCGCCGCTAAAACTCAATTTTTTTGTAGTGATGATATTGTTTCCTCCATATGGTCGACCTCATTTTAGTGGGAGGCTTGTTCATTTGTTGGTGTTGTATTATAATTTAAGATGCTTTTGGAATCTTGGCCTTTCATAGATATTCTGCGTGGAAAATGAAAGTAGGTACTCCTATATGGAAAGAAAGTTAATTAAGTGAGTACTGGAATCTGGGACAAAGATATAATAAATGTTTTAACCAATTTCTTCGGTTCTCAACTAACCTCTTCTTTGACAAAAAAAAAAAAAAAAACTAACCCCTTTAGTAAAAACTAACAGTATAATAACTCATCTACATATGCGTCACCCTTGTTATCACTACTCCAACTAATATGGAAGTAAACCGTTCCTTTACTCTCCATTAAATTCAAAAAATACTCAAATAAGTGGGTAAAAATTTTGATCTCCAATATATATATATTCTGTTAATATGGTGTTCATCAAGCTTATCAATACTTAATATAGGTTTCTCAAATGCCTGCTAAATGAGTCAAAATGTTCATATGTATAGTTTATATAAAAATTGTAGTGTTGTTGGTAAATTTTACATTCTATATTTAAATCATATGTATTTAATAGTAACATCAAGTTTTTGTATTGAATTATTTTTTTATGCATGTTTAGAGTTCACAAATCACAATTCTGTTGCTGTTTCTGGTTTCTACTTGAACAATTGGAAGAAAGAGACAGAGATAGCCATAGGAATAGATAAATAAATAGATAGATAGAGCACAAGTTTTAGGACCAATATGTTATTAAGTTTTATGTGAGTCATCACTTTTTATTTGACAATAACTCTCTTTTTTTTAATGTAATCCTTATCTTAGTAACTTTACGAAAGGGGTGGGGGGAGTGGTTTGGGTCATTGTTTTTCTATTCAATAATCTTTATAAGTTGTTAAAGAATGATGACTTTGTCCCTCCCTATAAATTTAATAGGTATAATGATATTTAAGCAAAAATAGAGTGATACAGGACAGATATGTAATTTCGGCAGAACTATTTACAGTTCTATTTTGATTCTCCTTTGTACTAAATAAGTAAACATAGAAACGAAACTTTTTCCAAATGGAAAAATGATTAGCTAGCTAGGGAGCATTTTTTCAGAAATATTTAATCTAGAAACTACTTATAGTGACCAAAACATTGATTTTATATGGCCCGGCTTCTCCATAGATCAATGTCTAAATTTTTCTGCAAATCAAAGTGAAATTCTTATATTTAAATTAAAAAATCATTTTCCCCTTTTCATGTGTAGAAAGGGTTAGACATATAATTCCATTTTGAGTCACAGGTCCCATCCAATTAAACACAAATGGCTAGAGAAATCTATAATGTTCTACCCCATGTGAAAAAAAAAGTTGGAAACAAAAGCATCATGGACCAAACAAATTTAAAAAAGAAATATAAAAAAAACGATGTTTTCCCCTTCTGGCTTTTGCAATGCAACAACAATTCCTATGGCCAAATAACTTGTTTCAAAAGTGTTATTAATTGATGAATATCTTTAGGAATCACTCAAACTAATTCAAACGCTTTGTTTAAGAAAAAAATATTTTAAACAATACCATTCAATATCATCTGTCATATTTTTGTACGAATATACTTTGGAATTACATTGATAATAAAATGGTGACGAAATAAGAATGAGAAAAAAAAACAATGTTTGATATGTAAGGAAATAGAATCAAAATATTTACTGAATGATATTTGACAAAATAAAAAAAATAAAAGAATGAATATATTCCTTCTTCTGAGATAAACTAAGCTAGCAAGGTTTGCTAATCAAACATGCATTTTCTTTTATGTGTTTATTGTCGTCGGTCGATTTTGTCAGTGCAGTTAATTAAGAGAAAGATAAACAGAAACGTAAATACAAAAAAAATTAATAAATTAATTATTATTTCATCTACAACTTGAGAATCAACAAGATCACAGTTCACAATTTACAATATTATATATATGTATTTACAGTAAGCTAGACCCATGTACACCATTAATATCGGAGATTATACAATTTCTGGTCTAAATTAAATAAAGAACTAATCATATCAACAACTCATTTCGCTGCTGTTATCATCATCACTACTCACGGCACGGCTCTTGTCAAAATAAAGCTTGGAATCAAGAATGGTAAAACGAGCAGGGAAAGATCTAGAAGCATTATCTGAATCGGAGGAAGAACCATCGTCGAAGTTCTTAGAGTAAGAATCAATGTCGTACTGTAACACCCTCTTCTTCTCCTTCTTCATCTTCCTCCATAACTTTTTCAAGCTCGCCATCTTCGATCCACTAGAACCTTGAAGAAGAAAGTGATATGTGGAGATGCTAGAGAGATACTCCTTGAACAGATAGAGAGAGAAAGTTTAGGTTTGGGAGCAATGTTGGGTGTTGAAGTTCATGGCAGAGTTGGTAGGTTATTTATAGGCAAATTATTTTAATGTCGACAAAACTCTAAAGCACGCCATGACGTGTTAAAAAAGTAGTAATTGAATCGACATGCAAATATATTTCACCAATAGTTTTTATAGGATCTGGATAAATCTTGAGGTGGCTTTTGGAAATGGATAAAGAATCGAAATTGATTTTGGTAGTGCGTAATGCTATAAAGTTTCCTGCATTGTCAGCAACTACACACACACACACTCACACACGTAAGACTTTAGTGTTGAAAATGGGGTGTGACTGTACCTTACCACTTTATGGATCAGATGCATATGGGCTATTGACTGAAATAAGGTGGTTGAAAGTATGTTGGTTTGTGAGATGAACAACGGAAATAACCGTTGTTTACATGTTTTTCCAAATCCTTTGAACCCAATGTGTCACAATCTTACAAGAGATTCCTTAACATGAAGTTTGAATACCAATTTGCATCTGCCTTTTAAATTTATCCTATAGATTATGTTCGATCCTGTTTTTTTTTTTTTTTAATTATTTCAAATTGAGATCTTGTGAAAAGAAGACAATCATTAGAGGCAATAGTAAGTTGAATTTCTTAGATAATTTTTAACCCCATGAGAAATATAGAGGGGAAATCAAGAAGGACATTTGTTATTATAAAACAAGATTTTATTGTGAATGATATTTTTGAACAATTAATTATTGATAGAACCTAATCAAATTTTTGAACTATAAGAGAGAGGCTCGTTTTTTGTTGTCGCATCATGAATTTCGATGCTTTTGGAATCTTGGCATTTTTCATATTCTGAGTTAAAAAAATGAAAGTAGGTAAAGTGAGTGGTAAAAATAAAGGAACAAAGATTGGTAAAAAGATGTTTTGATCTTACTATATATTCATTAACTTCAAATTAAACTTACTCAGATAAGTGAGGAACAATTTGATATTCTATATATGTAGGGAGAGAGCAGGTTTTGGGACCAATGCTGTGTTTGAAGTTCATTATGCATTACAGCCAAATTTACTAGCTTGTAGATAATAGTGTTATATGTATTTTTTTTTATTTTTTGTTTGAAGAATGATATTTTTCTTATTTAGTATCCTTTAGCTAATATTTATTAGATAATCACGCAAGTCCTTATCTTTTAAAATATTTGTTCACTTGTGGCCAACAGAAAGGAAAAGAAAAAAAAAAGCAAAGAAAACCGCCTTGTGGGAGTAATAATCACTTTTTATTTGACAATAACTGTTTTACGTGTGAACCTTATCTTAATTAATAACTTTAATTTATTTTCGTAAAATGGAGAAGAAAAAGAAAGAAAGAAAGAAAGAAAAAGTTATTTTCCTATCCCATAACCTTTAATTAAGATTTTGTAAAGATTCGATGATGTGGGCATACGGTCATTTATGTTGAAAACTTTTGAAGTTATTCAAAAATGATGACCTTGTCCCCAAATATTAGAATAAATATTAATGATGCAAACTAAAGTTGATTAATTAATTGATAAGTATGCAACTCACACATATAAGGATTGGACGCGGGTTGAATTTCTACTGTTGAATCTACTAATCTATATGTATAAATTGTTTTTAAGCTTCAAGATGTGCCTTGGTTTCAGTGATTTTCGCACCAAGACCCAACTCATCATCTAAACTTTTACTTGCTCTGATTTTTTTGGGCGGAATTTTTCCAGGTTAGATTGCACTGGGTTTTGTTAATTAGATTGGACTGAGTTTCTCCAGACCGGTAGACAAGTTGCTAACAAGAATTAGTTTAGTTAGTAAAGAATAGATTTATAACTAGTAAGGTATAAGGTTTAAATCCCAATTATAATATACGAATTTTGTTGATAAACAATCTATAAATATTTTTATAAACGCCACTGGTCCTTGTGAGTTTTGAGATTAAACTTATCTAAATTTTTGGTATATCAAAAAATATATACACACCAATTAATTGCTATACCTATATATATATATATATTTATTCATACTTGTATAGTTAGATGATTGGCAAAAAATTGATTAAAAAGTTTCAGCTTATGAGTCATACATAGGTCCCATCCAATGGAACACAAATGGCTAGAAAAAGTCTATAATCTTCTACGCCATGTGGAAAAAGTTGGAAACAAAAGCAAGAGGGACCAACGAATTTGTTTTTAATTTATGTTTTTCCTTTCGCTTTTGTAATGCAACGATTTATACGGCAAATAAATTGTTTCAAAAGTGTTATTAATTAATGAATCATCCTAATATTCAAACGCAGGGTTGTTCAAGCAAAATAAAATAAAATCTTTTAAACTATACGTTAATTCAATATCCTCAATTATTTTTTTACTATACAAATACTTTGAAAAGAAAATTTATAATACCAAGAAGGCAAATATATCAACAACTATATATATGTGCATAAAATGTCATGGATATAAGAACTTTTTTGGGAGAATTTCAGTAAAGTCCCACAAAATATACATAATTTTTAATAGGTCCCAAAATATTTTGATAGAAAATTTATAAGTATATATAAACATTTTAACAACCAAAACAGCAAAATTTACAAGTGAAAATAGAAAAATTTACAACTCCCAATTTACATTATAAGAGTTTTTCATAGCAAAATTTACATATACATATAAGTATTTTAACAACCATATATTAATAGCAAAACAACTTACTTGTAACTTTTTCTATCAGAAGGTCTTATACTGTAAATTGGGAGTTGTAATTTTTTTCTATTTTAGTTGTTAAAATAGAAAAACATAAAAGAGATGAAGATCAACTCAAACATTTTCTTGTTTGTGTTTGGTTTCGGTTGATTTTGTCGGTGTAGTTAATTAACTGTCATCAACAGAAGCCTAGAAGAAAATTAAGAGAAAGACATATGGAAATGCAAATACAAAAAAACTTTAAAAAATTAATTATCATTTCAGCTACAACTTAAGAATCAACAAGATCACAGTTCATAATTTACAAGACTATATATGTATGTACAGGTAAGCTAGAGACCTACGTACACAATAATGGAGATTGTAAAATTTGTGGTGTAAATTAAAGATACAATTTGTGGTGTAAATTAAATAACTGATAATATCAACAACTCATTTCGCTCCTGCTATCATCACTACTCACTTCAGAGCCCTTGTCAAAAGAAACCTTGGAATTAAGAATGGCCAAACGAACAGAGAAAGATGAGTAAGTATTATCTGAATTGGAGGAATGACCATCGTCGAAGTTCTTAGAGTAAGAATCAATGTCGTACTGGAACAACCTCTTCTTCTCCTTCTTCATCTTCTTCCACAAAGTTTTCAAGCTCGCCATCTTCGATCTACACACAAGTTCTTCTGCTTCAGCAGCAACAAGTACTTCTCTTCTGTTTCTGTTTCTGTTTCTGATTACCACTAGGACCTTGAAGAAGAAAGGGATATGTGGATATAAAAGAGAGATACTCCATGAACAAATAGATAGATAGACATAGGAGAGAGGTAGAGAGCTTTGGTTTTGGAAGAAAGAGATATGTGATTGAGGTTCATGGAGAATTGGTAGGTTATTTATAGACAAATTACACTTAATGTAGAAGCACGTGACGTGTTAAAAAGTAATTGAATCAATCGACATGAAAATATATTTCATTATTAGTTTTTCTATGATGTGGGTAAAGCTGGACGTGGCTTTTGGAAATGGATAAAGAATCGAAATTTATTTTGGTAGAGTAATTTACTAAAGTTCGTTGCTTTGTCAGCATCTACGCTCGCACATGTAAGACTTTATTGTTGAAATGGGGTGTGACTCTACGATAGCAACTTTTGAAGTCAGATGCATATGGGCTATTGACTGAAATCAAGTGGTTGAAAGTATGTTGGTTGGTGAGATAAACAACGGAAATAACCGTTGTTTACATATTGTTGTTTTTCCAAATACTTTGAACTCAATGTGTATCAATCATACAAGAGATTCCTTAACATGAAGTCTGTATAACAATTTGCAGGGCTGCTTTTTTATCCAATTAATTATGTTTTGATCTTTTTATAAAAAAAAATTGAGATATTAATTGTGAAACGAAGATAATTAGAGGCAATAGTCAGTTGAGTTTATTCGATAATCTGTAACCCCATAAGAAATAGAGGGAAAATCAAGAAGGACACTTATCATTAAACAATATTTTTATTTTCTTTATACACTCAAAGTTTGGGTCTTAGGGGCTCATATGGGCTAGTGTATATAACTTGGTTTAAATAGTATTTATATAAGTATTTACAGATCGACTATTAATAAAGTATTAATACTGACAACATAATTTGAACTTACGATTTTATGGGTTATGATCTAACTCCTTATTTACTAGATCAGTATTTGTTGGAAAAACAAGATTTTTATTGTGAAATCACATTATATTTGAGATACCCATAGGCACTAAGTTAGGCTCGTTTTTGGTTATTGTATCATGAATTTATATGCTTTTGGAATCTCGGAATTTCATATTCTGAGTAAAAAATTATAGTATAAAAAGTGAGTGGAAAAAATAAAGAAATATTGGTACAAAGTAATAAATGTTTTTATCTTACTATCCATTAACTTCAAATTAAACTTAATCAGATAAGTGAGTGAACATTTTTTATCTTCTATATATGTAGGGAGAGAGCAGGTTTGGGACCGATGTTGTGTTTGATGTTCATTAAATTCTTTACACCCAATTTTAATTGCTTGTAGAAAACAGTGTTATATGGATTTTTTTTTAAAATTTTGGTTAGAAGAATGATATTTTTCTTATTTAGTATCCTTTAGCTAATATTTATTAGATAATTACGCAAGTCCTTATCTTTTAAAGTATTTGTTCACTTGTGGCCAACAGAAAAGGAAAAAGAAAGAAGAAAAACGCGTTGTGCGACCCTTATCTTAATTAATAAATTTATTTGATTTTCATGAAATGGAAAAATAAAATAAAAAAGACAGACAGAAAGAAAAAGTTATTTCCTATCCCATAGCCTTTAATTAAGATTTTGTAAGATGCGATGATGTGGACGGTCAACTATGTGGAAAACTTTTGAATATATTAAAAAATGATGACCTTTGTTTCCAAATACTATAATAAATTAATGATGTCAACTAAAATTAATAAATTTACTAGAGATTTCTCTTCGTGAGAAAAAATAAGTTATAATTATTTATTTATTTATGATTATTATAAATTATTATTATAGTTAAAAATTTAAAATATTATAAAATTACTTAATATAAAATTATCGATTAATTATTATCATGGATTCAATTTTTAAAAAATTAAAATAATTTATAATTATTATGAATCATCATTATATTTAAAAATTTAAAATATCATAGAATAAATTAATATAATTATTAACTAATTACTATTAGACTCAAAATATTTTAAAACTTAAAGGGAAATTATTTATTAAGATTATTGATTTTAGTTGTAAACAAAAATAATTAAAAATATTAAGTCATATCAACCTAAACCTATTTTTAAGTAAAAGAATATGACAAAATTTTAATAGTATTAGTTGATAGTTAATAGTTGATGATTGATAATAAACTTTGTTGATACCTTATTAAATATTAACTTCTGACTATTTAAATTAAAAAAAAACATTTATATTATATATTTCAATTTTATATGAAAAGGTCCCAACATAGGAAATGAAATATTTTTTTTAAAAAAAAAATATAGAGATCATCTTGACTCCTCCATTTTGTTACGTTTTACAGCATATCTGAATGGTTATATAATGATTTGTAGATTTGGTCCCTCATGTAACGGTCCTAAAACCATGCTTTGGCCTTAAAATGTGATTTCAAATGCATACTTAATTAGCTATTATTTCACTTAATCTATGTAAAGTTAAATATGCACCAATTAATTGCTATACTTATATATATATTGATTAGGGTATAGTTAGATGATTGACATAAATTTGATTAAAAAGTTTCAGCTTGTGAGTCAAAGGTCCCATCCATTTAAACACAAATGGTTAGAAAAAGTCTAAAGTCTTCTACGCCATGAGGAAAAAGTTGGAAATAAAAGCAAGAGTGACCAGCGAATTTGTTTTTAATTTCTTTTTTTCCTTTCGTTTTTGTAATGTAACAATTTATAAGGCAAATGAATTGTCCCAAAAGTGTTATTAATTAATGAATCATCCTAATATTCAAAAGCAGCCTTGTTCAAACAAAAGAAAATATTTTTTTTTAATTATCAAAAAATAAAATCTTTTAAACAATACGTTAATTCAATATCGTCAGTTATGTTTATACAAATACTTTATGAAAAGAAAATTTATAATACCAAGAAGGCAAATATCAACAACTACATATATGCCTGCGCAGAAAATGTCATTTATATAAGAATTTTTTTATCTGGTAAAGCAAGTAAGGATCCAACTTTTCTTTTCTGGTTTATTATATTGTTGGTTGGTTTTACCGGTAGAATACATAAAATTTTAATAAATTGATTGTCATTGCAGAAACAAGATCACAATTCACAATTCATAATTCTATAATATATGTATTTACAGGAACAGAATACTGGAGACTGTACAATTTGTGGTGAAAATTAAAGAACTGATAATATCAACAACTCATTTCGCTGCTTTTATCATCATCACTACCCACTTCACAGCTCTTATCAAAATAAAGCTTGGAATCAAGAATGGCAAAACGAGCAGGGAAAGATCTAGAAGCATTATCTGAATCGGAGGAAAAACCATCGTCGAAGTTCTTAGAGTAAGAATCAATGTCGTACTGTAACACCCTCTTCTTCTCCTTCTTCATCTTCCTCCACAACGTTCTCAAGCTCACCATCTTCGACCTCACAAAACTCAACTTCTTCTGTTAGTTTCTGCTTCTGGTTCTCACTACTAGACCGAACTGGGAAGAAATAGACTGAGAGATCAGGTTTTGAGAGCAATGTTGTGTGTTGAAGTTCTTGGAGAGTGGTTAGGTTATTTATAGACAAATTAGTTAATGTCGACAAAAACTAGGAATCACCCATGACGTGTAAAAAAGTAGTAATTGAACCGATCGACATGCAAATATATTTCATAGGATCCGGAGATAAGGCTTGAGGTATGGCTTTTAGAAATGGATAAAGAATCGAAATTGATTTTTGGTAGTGCGTAGTGCTATAAAGTTTCTTGCATTGTCAGCAATGTGTAAACTTTATTGTTGAAAATGGGGTGTGACTGTACCTTACCACCTTCTGAAGGAAGATGCACACATGGGCTGTTGACTGAAATCAAGTGTGAGAAAGTATGTTGGCTAGTGAGATGAACCATGGGAACAAACGTTGTTTACATACAGAGTATTTGTTGTTTCCCAAAAGAGCTAGTGGGTTATAAAACACGACATTCGGTGGATTAAGTCCTTTGAACCGCATGGGTCACAATCTTGTAAGATTCATGGGTCCTTATACTAGGGAGTCTAAAACAAAATAACGTTAACTAAGGAATTAAGGCTAAATTGATTTGGAATTGAATTTGATATATTAATATAATCTATTATAGGTTAATTTATTGACATATAATACAAATGGAAAAGAACAAATTAAAAGGGTGTGCATTTGAATCTTATATTACAACCAATATGAGGACCCTTATTACTGAAAGTTTTTTTTTTATGAGAGTGTTCTTTTAGTCATTACTGTATGTTGATTTAGGACTCAGCTAATTGCAGTCTCCATTACAATTTGCAGCTGCTTTATCATCCTATAGTGTCTGTTTGACCCCTTTTTTTTCCTAATCATTTAAAATTGAAATGCTTTTGGAATCTGTTGGCCTTTCATATTCTGAGTGTATAGCGAAAGTAGGCATTTTTTATGCTAAAAGAGGAAATTTTATTAATTTCCAAAACAAATATTACAGCAACCAATAATAGAGGAACCCTAAAAAAAAAAGGAAAAATGAAACCTATGTTACAATCTATATATATTCCAAAAGAACAAAATAAACCTACGAATACAACCTATACCGTAAGATCAAAGAATAAGACAAAACCAGACCATTCTAATTAATTAAGCAAAATCAGAACACAGTCTTAGTGACATCCACATTAATTTTAACACTGTATATATGCTACTGACTGGAGCTTCCCAACTCAACTTCCTTTCAACATTTTGATTCCTAGAATTCCTTCGTGAGAGATGAAACACAGTCATTATCAGCTCCTCGGCATTAACTCTTTCTGTGAAATGGAAGAAAGTAAATTAATGCATGGTGATACAGATGAAAAGAAAGAGAGAGAGAGTGGGACAAAGATAGGGACTCAAGACTCAACCAACCTCTCTCGTTTTTTTTTTTTTTTTAAATTTTAAGAAGCATACATTAACGATCTGAGATTATAATTCACGTCCTCCCATTTATTTAGAAACTTACATGCCACTCAAAGTCAAAAGTCCATTGACACTTATCCAACCTCTGTAATTTCCATTGTTAACTATTATCATTGCTCTGCTATATTGTACATTGTACATTGTATACAAGTATCTAATAATTGAGCCGATCAACTGTCATAAATATAAGCAGTACAACGTCTTACAATTTTTTTCCCTGATAGCATTATATATAATTCACAAATCATGTTTGAAATTCACAAATAACAATCATGTATATGTATTTACAATTTTTGGAGTAAACTAAAAAGAAATGATCAACAACTCATTTGGCTGCTGTTATCATCATCACTAAGAACTACTTCACAACCCTTGTCAAAAGCCTTAGGAATGGGAGTAGCAAAACGAGCAGAGAAAGATCTAGAAGCATCATCTGGGTCGGAGGAATAACCATCGTCAAAGTTCTGAGAGTAAGAATCAATGTCGTACTGCACGAGATGAACTGCAGGCGATGAACACATGAACAAACTCTTCTTCTCCTTCTTCACTTTCCTCCACAACGTTCTCATCAAGCTCCCCATCTTCGATCCTCACACACAATAATCCAACTTCTTCTTCTGGTTTTCTTCAGCTGATTCCAACTACAACCTCGAAGAAATAGATAGATAGAGATGGGCACATAGATAGAGAAAGCTCAAGTTTTGAGACCAATGTGGTGCATGTTTGAGCAGGATAAAGCATTATTTTTTATATATAGGATCAGGATAAGGCATGTGACGTGGTTTTATGGAAATGAGTAAAAAAGAAACCGATCGAAGCTGATTTGGTGGCGTGGAATGCTCTAAAGTTTCTTACTTTATGTCAGCAACTACACATTCATGTGTATATATATGTACGCAAGACACTTTTCTGAGAAAATGGGGTGTGAATGGATCTTGTCACTTTATGAAGTCAGATTCACGTTTGTGTGTGTTGGGGGGGGGGGGGGCGGTGGAGAAGAAGCATGTTGGCTTATGAGATGAACCTTGGAAACAAATAATTAACGTTGTTTTACACACACACAGAATTTGTTGTTTCCAAAAAGAGTTGCTTGTTTATAATACAACACTCTGTTAAGATCCTTTTTTGAATCCAATGTGACACAATCTTATAAAATATTTCTCGATTTATGGGTCGTCAGATATATGTCGTCATAATCAAAATAAGGAATCAACGCAAATTAAATATTTGTGAATGAATTTGACATTGACCTATCTTCATATATTTAATTATTTCATATAATTCAATATAAATTAATAATTAATCATTGTAACCTTATAAACTATGTTGAACTATACTAGTGGTCTTTCTAGGAACCAAGTCATATGAACTTTTAATTACCAAAAATAAAGGGAAAAACAAAATAATAAAAGTAAAATAAAATAAATCGCATACATCAATCTTACTTCTTTATCGCTTTGTCTTCGAATATATAAACGGCTTGATATTTTCTACTCTCTATTTTCCTCTACATCTATAAAAAAAATATCAAATCATTCATAAGTTATAAATAACACGTAGAACCCTAGGCTCGTACGAAGCACAATTAAATCCATAGTCTAGTTCATTTTAATACATAAGATAAACTAAAACATACACCTTAATTAATTTTTCTAAGTGAGGATCCAAAATTAGTACCAGTACAGATGATCACGCGTGATAAATAATATTACATTACTAAATATTTTTAGCCATACAATTACATTGCTATGATCATGCATTCCTTATATGTACAGAGACATTATTGGAGCCATCTTTTGAAGCTTCTTCATCTTCAACCCTATTTGAAGCGCACAGCCTTTATTCACCTCTGAAATCTCATATAAATTAAGCCATAACAGAATAATTATCATATCATATATATCATAATTAAATAATTTATTTAATTTTTTTAATCTACTCAAATTAATTAACTTTTAAATCAAGGATCCGAAGGAGTAGAATCTATTATATTGCAAATTATATTATTCATACAATACAATTAGTATAACTTGTTCTTCATAATGTACAGAAAAAATTGTCTTGGTCTTAGCCAGAAGGCCAAAATGGGAAATTCCATAATCAAAGGTTTTCATAATACTTACAATCATGTTATAACTAATAATTAGTTGATTGATTGGATGACATCAAACTCAGATTCAGACTCTAAATATGCCAAATATACGTAAAACAACTTATTAGTATCAATCTATTGGATACATTAAAATTTCAAAAAAGCTCGGGGAATAATAACGGGATATGCTTTTTGGCCAAAAAGAAAAATTACGGGATTTGTTTGATTAATATATGGTGATTACGTACCTTACGGTGACACCTTTGGCGTTCAATCGCCTGATTTGCAATATTTACCAAAACCTCACAGCGCAGTTTGGCCTATTGCAAAATCACAAAGAGAAGTCACTATTATAGCATATTCATATATATATATATATATATATATATAAACAAAAAGGGAAAATAACTACAAAATTATGAAAAATATAGTTGTCATGTTCAACACAAATAGAAAGAGTGTCTATGTTTATCAAGAAAAAAAGTGTATAATATACCCTCATGACTTATAAATAGTGTTTTTGATATGTAAACAGCTACAACACATAAAATCGTTGTGAAGTTTTAAATTTTTTTAATATTTTATATATCATACTTTTAAAATTATGATTTTTCCCATGCCAAAAATTTTATATATTATACAAATTTATTTAAAAAATAAAACTTAAAATTTGATATTTAATTTTAAATTTTTTTAAAATACTTTAAGTATTAAATATTTTAAAAAATATTTAAAATATTTATTTAATCATGCCCTTTTTAAATAAAAAAGGTATAAAGTATTTCAAATTACATGCCTTCAAATGTTATATTTTAAATGTCATGTTATAGAATAAAAAATGTTAAAAACTAACACAGTAAAAAATGTAATTTTAATGGTAATCTTTACAACAGTTGATAGTTAAAATATAAAATAAAGTCTTTAAAGATTAAATATGTAATACACCACTAATCCAAAATTATGGAAGTTTAATTGTGTATTTTGACCATAAATTTGCAAATTCTCAAAACTAGATTTTAGGCTCCATGTTACACAGAATCCCACCCTATAAATTGTGTGTGTATGTAGATCCTGCAATATTAAGGTCTAGATTGTAACAAAAAGAAAATTAAGTTCAAGATTAAATGAATAATTAATAATTAACTGAACATAAATAAGTAAATACCTCCATAGGGAAACCAATGAAAAAGAGGCCCATGTGGCCCTCGACCTCTGTGGAAGTGTCAAAAGGGACAGAGCCCTTGGCCAGGTCCTCCAGGAAGAACACCACGTCGGACAATACTCTGATCCCTGCGAACTCCAGCCTGGCGTCCACGTAGGACGACCCCTTCGCCCTCACGTGACCATGATCCGACCTCACGTGCCCCAGCTTCTTCCCCTTGTACCCCACCGCCACGTCCAGCGAATTGTAGTCCATCGAGTACACGTCGCCGTTGTGCACCTTCACCGTCACCAACATCGATATATCCACCGCGAGGTGCGGCACCGTGTGCACCTTTATCCGGTGCAGCCTCAGCCGTTCTATCTTCAGGACCGGACCGGACGGCCAGCAAATGTACATGAGCCCGAGGAAGAGCACGACGCCAACGGCCCAGGTGATAAGGCATTGACGGCGGGTCGGGGATGGGCTGTAGAGGGGTAAAACGACGTCGTTTTCGTGTTTCTTTTGAAAAGGACGAAGGAGGGTGTAGCGGATTGCCTTTGAAGCTGCCATGGCTGAAACGACCTAAAAAGCTTGGGATTTCAGAGATATGGATAAAAGGGGAATTTAGGGAAGGAAAAAAGTTCTGATTTTGAGGAAATTTAAGCTCATGGATGAATTATATGAAGAGGATTTTCTTTGGATGCTGTTTCGTGTGTTTTGTTTTTTGTGTGGGAAATTGAGGTGCGGGTTTCCTTCTTTGTGCTCTGTAGTCTGTTCAAGGAAGTGTTTGTATTCTTAGTGTCACTGTTTCTTTTGCTTAAAGTGTACGTTGGAATGGATTTGCTGGATTCACAATATTCTATCTAACAAAGTGAAAAATAATTCCCTTGGACTTAAAATTAAAGATTGTGTTGCAAATGATCAAGCATAAAATAAAAGTGATATAATCATTGTCACTGTTTGTAAGCAAAATGTTAAACAAGTTTACTGAGAATTTCGGTTACACTCTCATGAAACATCTTCTCTCTTCATTCTCCACCTTCCTTTTCTCTCTCCTCTCCTCACACTATTACTTCAATTTATTTTATTATTTTATTATTACTCCAGTACTAATTATAATATCTATTCAATTAATTTAAATAAATTTAAAAAATTAGTTAATTAACTATTTGTAACGTTGATTTCCTTAAAATCTCTATTTTAGTCATGTGCATTTGTACTATCTTAATAGAAATTATCTTAATATGTTCAATCATATAGAGTACTTTAGAGGGAAAATTATAATTTTAGGAAATAAAATAGATTAAAATCTTATATTTAAAATTAAAATATATTCTCTATCTAACTCTTATTATTTTTGTTGAGTGATCAGAGATGGTTTCTTTCCTCCATTATATTTTGTTCAAAAAGAGGAATTTTTTTTTTTTTTATTGCCCACCCGGTTCACCGGAGCTTTGCCCCGACTACATCCGGATCCGACCCGCGTCGCGCACCTGGCTATGGTGGGTGAGTCTCCCAACGGGGATTTTCTACGTACGCCAAGGCTCGAACTCGAGACCTCGCTTAAGCGATACCGAGCCGCTTACCACTCGGACCAACCCCCGTTGGTAAAAAAAAAAAAAAAGAGGAATTTTTGTCTTGTGCTATGACCCAAAGAAAAAATACTGGCAGTTAGCAGGTCTCACAAGATCCAAAGACATTGGCATAAATAAATGCTTTTAATGGGTAAGAGAAGCCCAAGGATGAGTATGGAAGCAATCCCAACTTTAAGATTTATAAAAAAATATTGTAGTTAGTAACTAACAGTCAAAGCTAAGCACAACTACCAGTCTTGTTTTTCCTTGTTCTGTGCATCACGTGCCCAAACGACACTCTTAAGTTTTATTTTCTTTGATGTATAACACTCTCCTTAATTCATCCTAGTATCCTTCTTTTGCTTCTGAAAATATCTTTGATCAACCTTAGCTAGCTTCCAACATCATGTCCAGGCCTGGAAATAAGATCATTCAAGCCAAGCTGGTGGGTATGTCTTACCTTAATTATTTCCTAGTTTTTTTTCCTGTCTCTCTCATGTATCTGTATTTTTCTTGGATCTCTATGCACTATTTTCTCCGTTTCTTCTTGGAGGTGCTTCTTGGGGATATGGGAACTGGAAAGACCAGTTTAGTGTTAAGATTTGTAAAAGGCCAATTCTTTCATAATCAGGTTGGTTTTCTTCTAAGTTTTTTTCAATTCAAGTTCATAGTTGCTTTCTTTACTAATGCTGCAACACTAGGGAGCTTTTAGTTGAGGAATCTGATGAGTGATCTAATTACAGGAACCAACCATAGGAGCTGCTTTTTTCACTCAAATATTGTCACTTTCTGAAGCTACTGTGAAGTTTGACATATGGGACACAGCAGGACAAGAAAGATATCACAGCTTGGCTCCTATGTATTACCGTGGAGCGGCTGCCGCCGTTGTTGTGTACGATTTGTCAAGTGTTGTAAGTATGGACTTGTTAAATTTGAATGGATTAAGAAAATCCCAGTGAGTGTTTTATTTACTGGTGCTTCTGATGATGGTGTCAAAGATCACTTCAAATCAAAAGCTTAAACTGTTAACTGAAGGTCCAAAAGTAGTTTTGTTGTATTCATATATCTTTAAAACATAGTCCCCTGAACTATCTAATGTTTGCAGCTAAATTTCAATATTGTTTGAAATTTTTATGAAGATTGATAAAAAAAAAAATTCTTTATGTTGAAAAGAGCCAAAACTTGCCATAGTGATACTGATCAGTAATCCAAATTATTACTATGAGTGCATTCACTATGAATAAGAAAGAAGGAGACAGAACCCAAATCCTGCATGAGCACTCACATGAATCTTAAATTCATTTTTAACTGTAATCAATAATTAGTTTTCTCTTGTTTTCCCAGGATACATTTGTTCGAGCGAAAAAATGGGTTCGCGAATTGCAGCGACACGGTAATTCAGCATTTTCTTTATCCACTAATTGGCCATTTAGCAGAAGACTAGAGTTCTACAAGGGTAGTAAATTGATTAGAATTTTGGGATAATTAATTGCATACATATGTACCTTCTGCTGCAGTAAGATGTTCTATACATGAAAAGAAAACCAGATCCAATAAAAATGAATGATAGCTTATATCTCATGAGTTACAAATTCATTTGCTTCTTTGCCTGAATCTGAGATGAATAACAACGCAGGTTCTGTATCCAAACATTTAGAACATCTCTCTATAGAAAACTAAAACTCCTCTTTGTAGGAAGTCAAAAGTTGGTGATGGCTTTGGTGGCAAATAAATCTGACTTGGAACAAACAAGAGAGATTGGATATGAGGTATATCATTAAGATCTCCTTCCCACTTTATGAAATCCTTGGTTTTCTCCGTTCTTCTCACTTACCCATTTGAAAACATGTCACAATCAGTAGCTTGTGAATATGCAGTTTGTTCCATAGCATAGCCTTTCAAGAATTTGTTTCTCAACTTGTATTTTTAATTGTTATTTTCCCTTTTTGGTTAAACATGATTTCAGGTAGGGGAGCAATTTGCTCAAGAGAATGGAATGTTCTACACGGAAACATCTGCTTTGACTGCAGTGAACATCAATGAACTTTTCTACGAAATAGGTACATGCTGAGTTTTCCCCCCCCCCCCCAAAAAAACAGTCTAATGTATTTGATGTGGTGGGTTATTAACTTATTTTACTTCAGAGTTATTATGAGTAGCAGTTTTAACCGTTAAAAGTGGTTTTTTTTATGCCCAATGCAGCAAAGAGACTGGCAAGAGTATTGCCCCCAAAACCTACTGGGGTGAATCTTAACAATGTACAAGATAGAAGAAGAAAATTCTTTTGTTGCTCAGCATGAATGATATCACTTTCATGCGAAATACATCATTTACTGAATATCTTCAAAGGATCTTTTTTTTTTTTTTTCAATTTCATGTAATTTTACTTCGGATTTGGACTCTTGTTCCTACAGTTTTCTTTCAAGCTATTTGATGCACTTTCTGATTGTTCATATATAGTTTTCTTTCAATACTAATCCTATTCAAATCCTCAACCTGCTCTCCTTAATTCAAATCTCATTCAAGATCAATAAAAATTGGGGTGGCCTTTTGTGGTGATGAAGATGACGAATAATATAATTACATTCTATCAATTTGGATAGGACAATTCAACTGAGTTTATTTAACAATAAAATTTCTTGCCTCATCAATCAGGAAAATGCAAGGGAACTATTATACAAAAAAAAAAATTATACTCTACTAAGGAAAACTAAGTTTAAATTAATACAAAATACAGAGACACGTGACTCATGATAAGATTTAGCCTATGTTTAGGTTCTGAGATATAAAACTCAAATCACTGTATATTCTGGAACATTCAAGAGCAAAATCTGACATGGCCCTAAAGAGCTCTGGCAAGCGAGTTTTGAGACTTGCTAGAGATTTTTGTCTCACCTGAAGGCAATGCCTTGTATAGGCATCTTCCTCCTCTTCCAACCTCTTCTTCACTTGTTCAACCAAGAATTGCTTCTCTACAACAATCTCATCAGTAGCAGCATTAGTAGATTCCGGCCTGTCTGGATCTTGCTCATCTGGTATTTTCCTTTGAAGGTACTTATGATACCAGTCGTCAAATTGCCTGGTTTTGCGAGCGAGCTCCTTTCGTGATTCTTCACACTTTCTTTTCAAAGTCATCTCCTCTTGTTGCATGTGGAAAATATTTTCTACCATAGCAGCAAAGTTGGATATAGCTGTTCTGGCAAGCTCATCAGGAAGCTTCTCCAGATGGTCTTGCCAGGCAAGAATGAGCCCTTGTATAGGGGGATTTCTAACTCTTGGAGGCGAAGAAACCTTCTCCTTCAAATTGCTTTCAATAGGTATAAGATTTCGTTTTAACCAATTGTTTAGGGCCTTTATGTAGTCCTTTTGATTGGTTACTAACTTCTCAAACTGTGAGCACCAACCTTGCACAACAATCATTAGCTGGCATGTTCGGTCATGATGGTGCTCACTTGTTTCGTTTGGTGACTGGGAATCCAGAGTTTTCAATAACATCACGATATTAGACTGCTTCTCATGGTGATCGTGCATGGTTTTCCACATAGTGGCCATCCTGTAGTACAACACCAAGAACGATCATTATTTTGCAGAGAAGTCTTCTGAGTGTGCATGTGCTTGTACAGATATATATATATATATATATAAAGTTATAAACTTTTCCGGGAATAATTATCATGAGATAACTAAACAAAACAGCTTTCCAGCACGAAAGATGGAAAGATTCGGTTTTCTTCAAAGAACAACAGAAGGTAGAAATACAATATAGATATATGACATGTAGAATACTCTATAAAACATTTATAGAGTTTATACCAGTTTGGCAAAGGCCAATATCGACCAATCAATCAATGTAAGAATAAAATGGCATTTTAAAAATGTGAAAATAAATCAGAAGAAATAAATTTTGAATATTTATTGTCAGAAAGAGAAATCCATCTTTAGATAGTCAAAGCAGCATTGTCACAGAGATCACATATCCAGTAGACTACAATCAACTATAAATACTAATGTTATACGAACTGTGTCTCTAAGGTAATATATAGATACTACTCTGGTCCTATATATAAGTCCATTTTGACTGAAAATTTTGGTCCTTAATGTAAGTCTACGTAGAGGGGTATTAATGAGTGTCTTCCAATTTTGCCCCTATTAAAAATGGAGAGAGAGAAAAGGTGAGACAAAATATAGGGCAATACTCATTCTTAAATAAGGGTCAATTTAGAGGAAAAAAACTTTAAATCTAAGATATATTAAATGACTTAACTAACCTTTCTTGATATGTGAGAATTAGTTAAGATGGACCTATATATAAGACAAGAGTGGTATTTTGAATGCAGTATGTCATGGCCTAACAGCACCATCGACAAAGTTCATCAGTTGATACGCAGCAAAAGCAAATTATCATAACAGAAATATTTACTTGAGTTTTCAGCTTCTAAAATTAACAGAGTCTAAATTCAACCCCTTCATGTCTGGTGAGATATATTGTATATAAGGTTAGCAACTCAAAATACCAGACATATATAAACATTCATTTCTGATTTCTACATTATAACTTACCCACCAACAAGATTAACAAGCCTTGGGTATAACTGTTCATCACGTAAACTGTTAATCTCTGAGACTGTCGAATCCAAGGACTGCATATCTACAATATATCTTGTATGCAAATGGCTGACAGATGCTTTTGCTTTCTCCAGTGCTTCAGTGTTGGTTCCTCTTTTCTTTAGCTTGTTAAGTGAGGCAACTTTTCTTTGGTATTCAAATTTCATAATTTCACCTGCCTATCAAACAATATTCAGCTACAGCATTCTGAATAGAACAAGAAATATGTATGACTGCATTATAAGTAGACATAGCAGTGATATGCATTTACGGGTTTTATGACAGAATAGTAAGAAGTGATAAGCATTGTCTGGCTACATCAAGAATTGTGAGTCGACAATTTGCAAAGCAAGAGCTTATAATTGATAATGCTATGTCAATGTTAGATGACTGAGTATGTGAAAAATTGTTCAAATTCAAAATGAATATATAGCAGCCAAGACTTCTATCAATTTATCAACTGACATTTGACAATTACAAGAATTGTGAAACAGGGAACCTTACCTTAACTTCATCGTATAGTTTCTTTTCCCATGCTAGCAATTTGTCCAAGATAGTGGCATGAGTTTCATTCTCGTCATAGTCGAAATCATCTTTTCCATCGTCCAGAAGATTAGGCATTCCTTTAAAGGACCGATTCCATGTAATAACTCTCATCACCCTCGAAGAATGATCAATATGTCCTGCAACCAATTAGAAAAAAGAAAAAAAAAAGAGAAACAGGATTATAATTCTGTGGGGGGAATGCAAAAACAAAAACAATTTGAGATATAGACAGAACACAATTGACATGCTGCACGTGCAGTTTATTTCTTCTTCAACTGAACCAGATGCTATCAGACCTATTAAGTAAATGCCAACTTAATCACTCAGTTTTGAAATGTTTTAGGGGTTAAACAAGACACAAGAATGATTTTAAACCAGAAAGCTTGAATTTTTCAACAAAGATTTCTCTGCCTATTTATACTTTGATACAAATGCATGATTGCAAAGACCAACTAACTTTACCTTTTGTTCATTTGAAGCACAGAAACACTTCACCAAGAATTGTCAATGCAGAGCCAAATCTATCAAGAGAATTACCTCTATTATCAGCAAAATTGGAGTGATAATGCAGCCGCGTTGCCTCAAGCATCTTCGAAACCTCATGAGCACTTTCCGAAGCCTTTAGGAAATCGTCATCAAGATTAGTAAATATCTGTTCCAGATTGAAAATCCTCTTTCCCTCCATTGAAACCTGCACTTGCTTCGCCTTCTTCAAGCCTTTCCCCAACGGTGCCGCCAAAGCTACGGGCGGCTCAGGTGGCTCCACCACTTTCTCCGGCTCAGGTTCAGATGCTGCTTCAGGCTCGGGTGCCTCATCCTTCTCATTGCTCATACTCTGTTCAACATCCTCATCCAGCCTATTAGGCTTTTCATGAAATGTCGTCTTGTCATTACCCTCCTCACTTAAACCTTCTTCTTCTTCCCCTCTCAAGCTCGTCCCAGGCACATTTTCCATTGAAGGAAAGAAGAAATATTCCCAGGTAGAATTCTGCTGAGGCTGATCGGTCATCATATGATGATGAGTCTCCACTTGAGGCTCTGGTTTTGACGACGGAGGCGGCATAGGAGACCGATCTGCCTCTTCCATCATCTCCTTAGTCCCACCTCTACTATGACCACTACCACTTCTTCTTCTGCTACTTTCTCTTCTTCTCAAACCACCATTCAAAGAACCTTCATTCTCCATCTCGTTCTCATCCTCCTCCTCAATAATGGTCCCCACCGGGTTCGTCTCCGGCTTGCTCATCTTGATCTCGGGCATAGTTGCAGCGCGCTGAAGAGGAGAAGGGGGGAAATTGGGTAGAGGAGGTGGTGGCAGAGGAATCTCAAACGGCGGTATCGGCGCCGCGATCGGAGCATTACTGGGCAGAGGAGCTGAACCAGAAGCAGATTGGGGATTTTGAACCTCACCTTGGATAAAGTCACTCAAAGCTGCACCGGTATTCTTAAGGTAGGTGGCGTAGGAGGTGTGAGCAGCCGCGAAGGCGTTACGAGCAGAGACAGCCTCTTTCATGAAGTTTTTGCGCTCTTTGCAACGAGCCACAGCTTCTTCATTCTCGATCTTCGATTGTGAGCAACCCATCTCACTGTGCTGAATCTCAAGTGTTGCTCACTAATCATGAAGTGTCTGAGAGGGTTTATGAAAATTTTGAAGATGAAAAAGAGTGAAAAGGTTGCAACTTACAAACTGTAAAGTCGGAGGCAGACAAGAACCACAGTGAGTGGCAAACCTCGCGGCGTCGTTTTGCAGTGTGTAGATGGACAGAGACAAAAGACAGCGGGACAATTGACAGAGACAGTCTATGCAGAAATTTAATACATCATAAAATTAGTATTTATTAATTTTTTATTACATTAATAAATAATAATAGTGGTATGACGTAACATAAAGCTGTTAGGTGACTGACAGAAGAAGCAAAACGAGCATTTAGGTGCAGGTTTGCAGTCTTTGGTTGAGCCTCTTTAGACTGATCAACCCCAATATAGAATATATATCAATCTATCATTGCTCAAATGAGGGACGAATTTGATAGACATATTGGAAACCGTTTAAATCCTGTTTAAAAAAAGTTTTTACTCAAATTTTAATTTTAATTTTTTTTAAAATAAACAGTTATATTTATCTATAAATATTTTTAAATTAAATTATAATTTTAAATAAATTACTGAAACTATTTTTTAGAACAGTAAAAAAATTTATAAACTATCTAATTACTGTATTATTTTTAATTTTTTCTTCTACTCTCTCTCCTCTCTCCTCTCTCTTTTCTATCCTCTCTCCTCTTTACCCTCTCTTATCTCTTATCTCTTTTCTCTTTTCTCTACCCTCACTCATATCTCATACTTTTAATCAAATTATATCTTTTTTAATAATTTATTAATATAAAAAGTTATTCTAAAAATAACTATCTAAATATTTATTTATTCAGAACTATTTTTTTTATAAACTCTTATGTAAAAGCCATTTTCTATAAACTGTCCAAAAGCCCTTTTTTTTATAAGCAATTTTTTAAAATTTTATCCAAACACTCTTATAAAATACTATAAAATTTTAATAAAAGAATATACCACCTTGCTTCTTATTATAAGTTTGTTAGAGAAGAAACTTTTTATCTTAAATATAAGTTTTTTATAAAGTTATTAATTGATTATTTTTATTATACCTCTATTTAATTCATATTAGAGAAGAAAAAAGAGAAAAAGATAAGAACAAGAATAATTTATAAATAAAAAAAATAAAATTTTATGAAGGTAAATTTTTTTATCAATTTATTGTATATAAGAACTATTTAAAAGGGATCAGAGTAATAATCGCTAAAGAATTTTATAATAAATAAATAGTATGTAATAGTAAATTTTAGAGAAGAAAGAAAATAACAATAAGTATATACTATTTATTTATTGTAAATTTTTTTAATAATTATATTCTCTTTTTTTCGTTATTTGTAGTGATTTTTCTTAAAACCAACTACCACCTGTGTCCCATTTTTCCGTAGAAACATTTCTGTATGTGTGTGCATATATATATATATATATATATATATATGCTGACTGTTTCGATTATACCAAAAACTAAAATTTTTTATATGGATGTCAATATTACATAAGACAATTACACAAATAATGAAAAAGGAAAAGAAGAATGAAAAATTATGATATCTGTTAAGTAAGATGTGTTGTGTCTTTCATCTCCCTCTGATAGATGCAAGGCGAGCTGTTAAGTCCTCATAATCTGGTAGCTTAGGATGAGCATGCTTTGCTCCTTCACTTTGCATTTCTGGTTCTACAGAAGCTAAGAGATGATGAGCAGGAAGAGATGTTCCTCTTACAAGCAGCCCATCTGAATCTGATTTCATGTGCCTAACCGTGTTCTGCTTCTGCCCCTTCGATTCAGGACTAGATATTTTCATACTGTAATGCGTCAAAAGCCCGTCCATTTTCCTATCTTCTTCATCCCTTGAATCAATATCAGAAACAGTTTTTTGTTGACCACACGGTGTTCTGGGACCTCTAGTTCTGACTGATTTGGGTTTTGGCTTTTCTTGCACGACTGGATCTTTAACATCAGGTTCTGGTGTGAAGCAAGGAGGAGGAACAATCTTATGTTGAGATGATTTCTTGGTATAATCTAGATCATCATCCTCAGAAAAACTTCCAAATGAGCTTGAACGAGTCTTTGTGCAATCCTGGGACGATATGTCTGTACTTTCGTCATCATCACTGCTGCTCTGGAGCCTCAATGTTTCTTCATTACTGATATACTTCAAGTTTAGTGACGTCTGCCTGGTCTTCCCCTGCAACAAGCACAGTTCCTTCCATTTCATGGTTCTGTTTCTAAACTTGTTCTTGAAAGGAAACGAGTTAATGTGAAGTAATCAAGACTTACTTGAAGTGATGAATAGGAAATATTGAGTTTCTCCTCCGTAGCCTTGCTACTCCAACTTATAGAGAATTCTTGTGCTATATCATTTAATATCTGAATCTTCATTTCTTTGGTAGATTGTGTCCTTGACTTCTCCACAAACTAAGAAACAACACAATTATTTAGTTAATTAAGTGGTAAAACTAAGATATACCCAAGAGACATTGGATCACCTCTTTACTTATGAAAGGTTCAAGAGAACCCACAAATTTCTCCTTAAACAGAGTTCTGAGGTCACGCAATTCTGGCAGATCAGAAATCTTGTTGCAGCATATATCAATGACGGTATAGCCTCCTTGCATTCATCAGGACAATTACTGCTCCAGAAAATTAAGAACAATGATAATTCTAGAAGCACCATATAGGCTAGAGAAATATGAGTCCATAAGTGGGTGGTTAGTTTTAATGTGGCAAGATTTGGAGATTTGGCATACTGACAGATTCCTTGTGTGAACTGACACTGATTAAATGTGTAATTAGAAATTATTTCATGTCTAATAAGAGGCATGCATATTAACTACTAAGCAATGCTAAGATGGTGTTTAGCATACGGCAATGCCAATTTGTTAAGCCCAATCATGTTATTGATAAGCTCCCAAGTCCTTGCTAAACACTGAAAATTTCCTGATCCGGCTTAGGGGTAAACGGATGAACATGCTAGTATATAGAACAGCACATACCTCTCCTTAGAAAGGACTTGAAGATGATCTGATATGCAACCAACAAACTTTACAACGAGTTGGTAACAAGCTGACGTGTTTTCCTCGATCAAGAACCCTAGAGCCTGCATAATGCACAGAAGGTTAATGATCCCAATATCCTCTGCATGCACATAGATTGTTGCTTACTTTTGACGATGTGCATACTAACAAACCTATATTTTTATATATTCATTCATATCATTTTAGTGAGTTTTTATCATTATTTTAGGCCCTAATTATATTATTTGTGTATCAATTGAATTATTGAATCTTATAATAAATTAGTATTTAATAGGGGTATAATTGTCATATTTTTATTATTTCTCCTAAACAATTATTTTTAGAATAAAAGGTATTACATTATTATGATTTTATATTTTAGAAATTTAGGAGAAATCAAAATTTATAAATAATAACAAAGGACCATAAATTTATAAATTATAAATAAGACTCATGGCTAAACCTTACAGTTTAGCCCATTAGGTCTTTTAACCTATTCTATCAGCTTTTAAAAAGCCATGACATGCACAGATACACACACACCGCGGAATTGAAAGGAAAAAGAAAAGAGAATCACGCGAGGATCACATAACCAACACACACTACCGCGCAAATCCATTCATACTCCTGCACACACACCATCACCATCATCATCCATCTCCATTCATCACCTTCATCCTCCTCCATTCCGTCCAAGCCCAGCACGAGCAGTTACAGCAGCACAGCCACAACAGAGCAGCGACGTCCAGCAGCTCTATCCATGGCTGATCTCTTGAATTTCATTGTGGCGTTGATTTTGATGGCTATGCGTGGCTGAGGTATCCTAATACTCCTAATCAGTAGCAAAGGCATGAGCTTTAGATCTCAAAGGAGAGTTTAAGTTACTTTAATTTTTACCCATTAATTATTCTATGATTCCTAAGTCTTAGGATAATTTTATAATTATTGGGAATGCTTATAATGATTTATATTTATTGAGGATTACTATAACTGGATTATTGTTTGGCAATTGATATTGTTCTTTAATTAACTTTAATTTCATTTACTTTGATCTGGGTCAGATATGGTATTGAAATTATTGTGAATATTTTGTGATAATTCAAGGTGGCTTGAATTATTGGATCATTATATCTCTTGCTGGTTTTAATCCTATTTCTATAAATTATAGAGTTATAATTGAGCATTGGATTTTAACATTTTTAATCCTAGTTTATTACTTTGGTGGCAGTTAATAAACTAAAATTTTAAAAAATATTTTGTGACAATTCGAGATGGCTCGGTTGTTGGATTAAAAGTTTAATTATAATTCTTAATTCATTGTTTAGAACTCTCATATCTGTTGAAACTATGATTGCCTGCGTTATTGAATTGGAGGATTGATTTCATTATTATTAATCTTTTTCTCTTTCATTCCATTCACTTGTTATCATTCATTAACATTTTCTTTAAATTAAAAATACCAAAAATATTTTATTTAAATTTATTTTAAATTATTGCATTCAGTTGATTAGTCAACCAAAATAAATCCCATTTTTTTAGCTTAAGTTGCATTGTATTTAGTTACTTAAGAATTTAATTTTATTTTTGGCTCCTCAAAGAGAACGACCCGAGGTTACACTATACGCAATCCTTGGTTTAAATTTTTAAAGTAACCCCAAGGCAATATCGGACTAAAAGGTTGTTTCACATATGCATACATGATTATGAATCAATGCAAGATTATAAGCAATCTCTTGAACCCCGTTTCACATGCAAATTAACAATGAAATGCCAATTCCTCAAAAAGTGGGAAGTTCAGAAGTTTCAGTCTTATTTGTTTTTGTTTTGGACGAGAGATCAATGAAGAATTACAATTCTGAAAAGTTACTCAATGATTATGAGAATCATAAAGAAGAGCGTGATCACCGTAATTACATTACACCTAACTACTTCTTTTTCCCCTTGTAGATAAACCTATCATTGTCCACGGTCTAGAGGGCCACATGTGGTCCCACAGGTAAATAAGTTAGATTAGATATCCAAGAGATGTATAAACTTATTGAAAACAGATATGAAGCTGAGAATCCATGATCTCCTAACAGGTCATCTGCATTATCAGAAAATCGAATTTTGTGCCGGATGGCCTGGAAAAAGAATTGATTCTTCAAGAGACAAAATTGTATTTTCATAGGAGTGCGATATTCGCTTAAGATGCCAACCTACAAATTGTAAAAATACAAGAATGGTGTTCTATCGCATATCTGCCTAAAATGATTAAAGCAAGAAGCTCAAACCATTAACCTTCTAGAAATTGCTCGTCCATATGCACTGTCATCAAGGCCACTCTTGAGAAGATCGGCGATATCTTCTTCAGAAACTTCACCACTACTTTCCTCTTCTTACGTATCGTCTCTAGCCGCGACTTTGTGGAGTCCAGGTACGTTTGCAGTTTCAAAAGCGAAATAAAAAAATGGGTTTAGGGGGAAAAAACCAGAAAATCATCATCATTCAAATGGAAGAAAATCGACACTAATTATCTCAAGGTCAGTGCAGCACCATTTTCTATAGAACTTGGGCTTCAAAAAAAATTTCAAGCATGTTCGCATCTCACAATCAGAAGACACCCAAATAAGCAGATAAGGAAAGGCACAAGAATGAGATCGTAATATGGCTTTGATTGTTTCTTCAAGTCGCGCCGTGACAAACAGAATAAAGACCAAGAAAACCAGAAGAAACAAAGGCGGTGGGTGCTATTAAAAGAATGGGTAACGAAGAAACTAGTCTTAAGATAATCAATAGGGAAACAGAAAAGAATATGCAATGGCAAGGAAATGGAGATTCAGTAGAGAGAGAGAAGACGAAGAAGAAGCTTGGGAGAGAGAGATGGCGCGCAAGAGACCTTGCAAGGTCTCTCCCGCACCGAAATGAACCTCAGATTTGCGCGCGTACATATTAAAATAATAATAAAATAAAATGAATTCATTTATTAAATTAGATATAATATATATAATAATAAATTAGCATATAGTATTGGAACGTTATTTTTCAATTAATTTAATACTCTAATTTTTTTATAATTTAAAATATTAAACACATTATAAATATGATTAAGATGCTAAAAATATAAGATAAATTATATTAGCATGCTAGATATTCTATAAATAAAATTAGTACATTTGATGTAATTGAAAAATAATTATTTAGATGTAAGGTGTCAATCAATCCTGTTCTTTTATTCAAATATAGATGTTTAGCACCTTAATCTAACGTGAAATTAAGTAATGAAGCCATTGCATCAGAGTCAAAAAGTTTGCATATGAAATAAAAATTGAAATCGGAGACATGGCAGATATTTTATTTGGGCTTAGTTATAATATTAATTAATAATGATGAAATGTGCGGTAATGATGATGAGAAGGACTTGTTTTATAGTGGCAGAATGATGTATTATATATTATTTTTGTGTTTAGTTTATTTGGCTGCATCCTTTTTGCTTGTCGTCGTTTATGGGGGAGGTCGAACAAGGCAATACCGCCGGCATCGAACCCCTCATTTTTGTTTCTAGGAGAGTTTGCATGTGATTAAATTACAAAGTCATTACTCATTTATTTCCAAGCATTTTGAAATCTGTCTAATTTACGAGACCCGATTACTTTTCTACACCAAGTTATGTTTATGACTACTGTAGAAAGATAAAATCAATTTTTTAAAAAATTAAATAAATTGATTTTTTATTTGGGTTATTAGATTGAAAGTGTAGAAAGTTTTGATTTTTCTTTTAGTTGTCCACCCGGTTCATCGAAATTTTATTCTGACTATATTTGGATTCGACTCGCGTTGCACACCTGACTATGGTGGGTGAGTCTTCCAATAAGGATTTTCTGCATATGCCAAGGCTCAAACTCGATACCTCGCTTAAGCGATACCGAACTGTTTACTACTCAGACTAACCCCCATTGGTCTTTTGTACTTTTTTTTTGTTACCCACCCGATTCACCGAAATTTTATTCCGATTATATCCGGATCCGACCCGTGATCTCTTTTCTATCTTGGTTGGTCTTGACAAGTGAAAACCTAATCTTTCTTGTTCGTTATCTTCGTCATAGGCCCACGAATTTAGGGTTATCTCTCCCTCTCTTTAGTCCAAGACTTTCCACATCAACTATATCCATACTAGTTTCAAGGTCGGTGTAAAAAAAATTTTATAACCGCTACAAAAAGCTCTTTTTGCTATAATGCAGGGGCGGCTTTTGGAACGATGGAGGAAGGAAAATAAGAAGGAAGATGCGGAAAGATCTGAATGGTGTACTGTGAGTAGCAAGAGAGAGAAAGAAGAAGGGGGAAACTAGAGAGGCAAGTGTGAGTGAATATAATAATGATGCTATGTGTATGGTTGGAGGAGTGTGAATGAATGCATGTAGAAACAGAACAAATAAAAGTAATATTGGAGCGATTGAAGCCAAATAAATATAATAATACATCCGTATGATTTATCGATAATTTAAACTTTGATAACATCTAATTGTACTTGCTTTTCTTTGGTTCTTTATAATTTATTACTTTGTGTCCTATTTTCTATAATTATAACATCTATATTTCATAGGATTTTTTAAATATTTTAGTTTTTGAAAAAATCTTCCTAGTTTCAGTTTCTTTCTGCTTTTCTTAAATTTATATTTTTGAATTTCAAATATTTATACTCTTTATATTTCTTATTTCTTTTAAATTTCTTTTATCTTTTGTAATAATTATGTCTTCCAATTTCTCTCCCAAAAGTGTATACAAGATATTTAGTTAGCCATGATTATATATATTCCTCAGTCAGATGATAGATGAACTCCAAACATGTTTGGAATTGAACTTTATTTACTGAAAAATGTATACAATAATACTCATAAATGCTCAAAAACTTGAAGACTTGAGTTTCTAAAATAACTTTAATAAAGTAAAGTAAAAAGAATACAATTATTATATTTTCTTTTTAAAAAGTAAAATGATTAGATTACCTGCTTTGATAAATAATCAACATGACTAGATAGGTATTATAGTAGGCTCTACGAGTTCTTGCTCCGTAGTTATTGTATCTTCATCTTCTTTTACACTTATATGTTTATAATATTCTTTGAGTCAATTATAGATTCTTTTATGTGTAATTTTACTATTCTCCATCTTGTTTAGTCTTATTGAGAGGTATATGCACATATTGAGAGGTATGATAAACCCATTGCTATTCCTCTAAGGGGTGACAACCAATAAAATAAAATGAATTCGTATATTAAATTCGATATAATATGTATATATAATGGTTAAGTAGCATCTAGTGTGTAATATTGTTTTTCAATTACATTTAGCACAGTAATATTATTTATAGTATCATTTAATTTTTTTTTATGGCAATTGAGTATGAAGATGGAAATAATTTGTTAATAATACATATGTGTGTGTGTGTATATATTCATATCTTGACATTATTTTTATACACAAGTGTAACCTTTCAACAAACATAATCAAACCTTCTTTCTAACATGACATAGTCCATCGATCGCCTTGTTGTATTTTCTAAATAAAATAAAATCACACCTTTATATCATATTGTAAAAAGCTAATAAAATGTGAAAAAGGAAGAAAAATATATATGTGGTATAGTTACATACGAATGAGATATGACCATTACCTTTTCAGGAAATGGGGCCATATGTGGTATGGTTATATTTTAAGATTCTTAGATGTTTTAAATATTTTATAAGAAGCCGAAATTATTTTGCGCTTGTGATTTATTATTTAATGATTTTATAAACATATTTTAGTATTTATTTGTTTTTAAGTTTTATGATATCTCAGGGTATCTTCTAAATTTTCTTACATTGTATCTCATATGTACAACATCGGATTATTTTCAAAAGAGATTCAAAATAGCTTATTAAAATAATCAGAAATATACGTTTTTTTCAAATTCCAATTATTTAAAAGAAATTTACAAGCTCAAAACTCAACTCGTTTATTTTTTTTAATAAAAGAATTAAAATTAGAAATAGGAATATTGGAAAAGCAAAGCAAGCATGAAGAACAAAATATGAAGACAACATGAAAAGGGTGATGAGTGATGCTTTTGAACAGTGATGAATGCAATAATTTGCCGACAAAAATGAGTGGGAATAGCCCCAGTTTGCACCGCATCATCCACTTCCCTTTATTATCATTTAAGCTCTTTTAGCTTTTCTTCTCTCTCTCTCTCTCTCTCTCTCTCTCTCTCTCTTTGAGAGATGACTTGACTATAACAGGGAGCAACGTGTCTTCCAACATTAAAGTAGACCTCTCAGATTCACATATGAAGAACAAGTTTATGCTGAGTTGAGTGTTCCTCAACATCTCATCTCAGAGCTGCTCACCTTCAAAGCTAAAATGGAGCCATCTTCCTTTATTGGAGTCACATGGGATGTTGTCAAGTGTTTCTGTGGCCGCATGGAAAGAGAAGCTGATTTCGTCTGCAGTTTGGAAACCAATCTGCAGTCGTTGGAAGGTAAAAGAGACGAGCTTGAAGACATTAAGAAAGACGTGGAAGCACGAATTGAGGAAGTTGAGAACAATCCAGACATAGAAATATCTCACCAACTCCGTGGTTGGCTGCAACGAGTTGAACGCACTCAACAGGTCATTTCTCTACTTATGATATACTTTTGACCGTATCCTTTTCACCCCTTTTGGAGTAACTTGAATTTATAAGATCTTTTATTCTTAATTATTTTTTCCTGATTTGGATCCTAGATTTGAACTTGCCCTTTTATGAAAGTAAAGTCGCATCACATGTATTTAGTGCTAAAAAGAATAATCCTTCTATAGGAAGTAGTTAAGAAGTTAATATTTATCATAAATATAAAACATATTTTTTATATTTATTAATTTTTTTAAATTATCTTTATTAATACTATGCTAACAATATTCAAGAAGAGAGGTAGGGGAAATTAAAGAATTTGATATCATATTAACTAATTTAATTAATTTTAAAAGAGTACTATTTATCTGTTTGATGTATAAAATATTTATGACTTGCAGTTTTTCAAAAAATTAAAGTTGTTTTATGCAATCAAGGAAGAAAAAAAATACATCAATTTCAAAGCTCATAGAGATAAAAGTGGGACTCAAAATTAGGAATAATGAGAATATATATATATACACTATAGATTGAATTTTGATGGTGTCGTAGTATTTCCAACATTAATTCTAGTGTTTGAATACGTACAGAGTATTATATAAATCAGGCATTTTATTTTTGTGTAAATACTCGCGAAAGAAGTCTTTGTTGATCTTCTTAGTAGGGTGAACATCAAAATTGAAATGTATGCAGAGATCATATATGGCCCACACCACTAATTAATTAACGATCTTGTGTTCACAGGAAATAAAAGATGTTGAAGCTCAAGGAGCACGAGAAATACAAAACAAATGCCTAAGTAAATGGTGTTCAAAGAATTGCATCTCAAACTACAACCTGGGAAAGAATGTTGCTAAGATGCTGAAGGATGTGGATGAACTACTAACTGAGGGGAAAAGCTTTGGTAAGGATTTTATAGTTGCTCATAGTGTACCACGCAAAGCAATTGAGATGCCTCCAGATGAAACGGTGGGATTGGATTTAATGTTTAATAAAGTGTGGAATAGTATTGAAGGAGAGAATAATGTTGGTGTCATTGGTTTGTATGGGATGGGTGGGGTAGGGAAGACTACCTTGTTAAAGAAAATTAACAACGAACTTGGGAAGAGAAGGCTAGGATTTGATTTTGTGATGTGGGTGGTTGTTTCAAATGAGCCCAACTTGAATAGTATTATGGAGCATATTAGAAAATTGGTTGGGATTGGGGATCACATTTGGAGTCGGAATAGTGATGGTCAACACAGGAGCTTGAACTTATGGGAAAAAGCAGCAATGATTTATGGAGTCCTTAAACGAAAAAAATTTGTCTTATTATTGGATGACATATGGGAGAGCTTGGACTTGAAATCGGTTGGAGTGCCGCATCCAAAGGAGATTAATTTTAAGTCCAAAGTATTATTCACAACACGGGCTGAAGATGTGTGTGCAAAGATGCAAGCTCAAATGAAATTCAAGGTAGAAATTTTAGCAGAGAAAGAAGCATTTGAGTTGTTTCGCATGAAAGTTGGTGAAGAAACTCTAGGTTCACACCCAAACATCCCAAAGCTAGCAGAAAAGATAGCAAAGGAATGTAAAGGGCTACCCCTTGCATTGATCGTGTTAGGGAGTGCCATGGCTGGAGTGAAGAGCGTGGGAGCCTGGGAACATTCAATAAATAGTTTAACAAGTTCTTCATGGACTGGACCAGATTTGGAGGCAAAAGTATTCTCTATCCTTAAATTTAGCTATGACAAGTTGGATGAGGTACAAAAACACTGTTTCTTGTACTGTGCATTATACCCAGAAGATTATGAGATTCAAGTTATTGATCTCATAGATAAATGGATGTGGGAGAAACTCCTTTGTAAAGATATGACAATGTGTGTTGAAGATATGCGTGGCTATGGTGAGTCTGTTATTGAAAAGTTGAAGCTTTCGTGCTTGCTAGAAAGCGTTGAAGATGATAATTTTATGAAGCGTACAGTTAAAATGCATGATGTAATTCATGACATGGCGCTGTGGTTAATGGCACAAGATGAAGATGATATGGAACTTGTGCAGAGGATTTCAATCATAAATGATTGGGAATCACAGAAAATTCTAGATCCTCCAAATGCCGCAACACTAGTTTTAGTGAAAGAGCATTCTGTTAACATAATAAAACGTCTGCTGGAAGATACTAAATACATGAAGAGATTGAAAGTCTTAGAACTAAATTTAGATTATGGAGGAGGAGCATTTGTAGACATCGGGGGTTTAATTTCTCTGGAATATCTTTCAGTCCATATGAGGGAAAAATTTTTTGGACAAGAGTTTTGGTACAACTTGCAGTCCTTGACAAAGTTAAAATTTCTGAGCATTGACGTATTTTACCTTGTTGCTTTTGATAGAAGTTATATTCCGTCGGGAGTGCTATCAAGTCTTGAACAATTAAGAGTGCTTAGACTTGTTGGATTCGAGAAACGCCAAGAAAGAAGAATTTTAGAAGAGCTGGAGTCGCTACCAAATATTGAGGAATTATGGATAAAAATAAGGAGTGAAGATGGCATCAACAAATTATTGGAGTCAACCAAATTGCAAAGTTGCATATACAGCCTTTCTATTGAAGGCATACGCCTGGAACAGATTCCTTCATTATTAGCGTACATGTCAGGAATGAAGCAGCTGCATGAAATTTGTTTCAGATGGTTGGATAATAGAAGCGAGCAATATTCTTCTGCTGTCGGTACATGTTCTCTGGACAATCTCCGAGAGGTGACATTGTATGAATGTTTAGTAACTCATGCGACATGGCTCAAGTATGCTCCACTTCTTCAACAACTTAATATTGATACATGTGAGTCAATGAAAGAAGTGATAAAAGAAGAAGAAGAAGAAGAGAATAATGTGGATTCTTCTTCTATATTCTCTTCTCTTGTCACACTCACTCTGTCGGACTTACCAAGACTTGAGAGCATTCACAAGGCACCTTTACCTTTTCCTTCCCTCAAATCCATTCGCATTCTCTACTGTCCAACGTTGAAAAAGTTACCACTTGATTCAAACTTTGCCCAACATAATAAGTTGACACTTATTCAAGGACCTCAATATTGGTGGGACAATCTGGAATGGGATAACCCCGCGGTCAAGCACATATGTGAATCCAAGTTCAAAGGTAAATACATTATTATAATATATATAAATATATATTTAATTTTTTTTTGCCTACTTTCATAAATATAACTAATTATGCATGCATGGGTATATCATTGCAGATTGGCTTCGTCATCGTAAGCATGCACTTCAAGCATGTATGCCCATATCATCTCTCTCGTAAGGTTGGTGTACTTTTTTTTTGTTTTGGGATAAAAAATTTTAGAAAGAAATTGGGCTCACCCATGATCTAATAGTATAGTGAAGTCTCATTTTTTCTTAAACGATACTAATGTCAGGCAAAGTGAGTTGTCTATTACCCTCAGACATAAACTTAGTATTCAGGAGTTAGGATGCCTTCTCAAATATTACGACTAGAATCACAATAAGTACGAATGACTAGGTAATACCAAGGTGAAGCTGATTGACACAATGACTATCTTTGCAGTCTGGTACTTTATCTTTCACTTTTATTCGCCCTCGTGCCTATAATGGACAATATGTATTTAATTTTGAGCCATTTTATCATATCTCCTTACGCTCTTTTATTTAAAGATGGAGGATTTATTATTCCCGCAACATCTTCTCACAGCTTTTTTTTTTTTAACAGCAACCTCTTCTCCGTTGGCCTTAAATATTAATAATATATTCAAAAAAATATATGGCATTTTTTTATTTAAGATAATTCCAAATATGATATTAAATTATAAGAAATTTTGATATGTCGGTTTTCCTTAACTTTTATTAAAAAAAATAAGTAATATAAATTATAATTACAAGTCATAAATACTTATAAAATTTCAATACCGGCAGTTTTTGTTATAGAAACCAATCGCGTACAGAACAGGGTTCTTTAACACCACTAGCCGCATCCCAAGATTAAATCCGAGCCTTCCCTTCCCAAGAACAGGGTTGTCTTCCCTACTCCGTCCATCCTGAGGCTTCTTAATTGGCGTTGCGTGGTATTTTGTGAAAAGCCCCCAATCCAATTTATCCACATTCTCCACCAAAGAAAGACATCCAAAGGGAAACTCTGCCAAACACAAATTTGAATCAAAGTTCAAAGCTCTTGGCTTCTGATTTATTGCCACGGGTAAATACATTATTATAATATAAATATTTAATCTTATTTTTTTAATTTCATATAAGTATTGCCTATTATATTTTTAATTTACCTGCTATCGTTGCAGATCAGATTGGCTTCCTAATCGTGAGCATGTAGTATAATACGTTGGATGCAGATCAGATTGGCTTCCTAATCGTGAGCATGTAGTATAATACGTTGGATGCAGATCAGATTGACTTCCTCATCGTGAGCATGTAGTATAATACGTTGGATATATAGACGTATTATACTCCCTCTGAACCTACATATAATATACAAATAATTGAATTACGCATACAAAAAAGTTAATTAAAATTGGTCAAGGACAAAAATAAGTGTGCCAAAGATAATTAATGCAATATTTAGAGAAAAAGGTGATTGTTTGTGTGAGATTGACCTTCGATAACACAAGTAGGTATAATCGATTTTTAAGCCCCACATGTTGTCCTGTCTCCCTCTGAAAAGGTTACTCAACATTCTGAATTGCAACTAATTCAAAAGAGCTTCATGGGTTAACAATCTCTTATAAACTGTCCCTGCTCTCTCTCTCTCTCTCTCAAACATCTGAATTGTTAAGTAAGGTAGTTGCTTGAAAACCTAAATTAACAGAAATTATCGTAGATAGATTGGATAAACAAATTTGTCGTTATCTTTAATAAAAATTAGAATCCTATTAGTAGTCTAAATAAAACAACAACGAAAAAGTTCATTCTGAGAAAGGGTCGATTGTATTCTATCAACAATTAGTTCTTTTTATATATTATTTGCCAAAAGATCTCATTCACCAAATTATTTCAAAATTATAAAATGAAAACAGTAAAGATAGAATAATGCTAATAATATATGACCAGCGGTTATTAATCTTAAATCAATGTGACTTGAAATTTACTGTCGTAATTAATATTACTGCTCATTTATCATTTCTCACACTCCGTTCATTAATAGTAAGGGGCTATTAATCATTCATCATTTCCCCCTGTTTCTCTACCTCTGTAATCTGTATTTGGTTCTCCATAGAAAGTGGGGATAATAAGGATCTGGTAATAGCCAGAACTCAAAGTTTTCCAACTTAGAATCCAATTACGGCCCGAGATAGCAGAACAAATTTGGTAAAAGAGCGCCATTTTAGCCTGCTCTGTTTCATGATTTAAATTGCAGAGTCAGCACCACGAAAAAGTTTTGAACTTTCAACCGTATTACATGTTGGGTCTACAGAGCCAACGAAAAAGAAGAAGCAAGATTTGAATAACAAAGCAAACGCCAAAATCTGGAAAAATGCCAACATTCTGAATGCTATCACATGAGTTTGCAGAATTGAGTGGGAAGAAAAGGCACGCAAAAGAAAGGCGTTTGAGATTTTTTGAAGTACGCAGAAGTTGTGATGCATTTTGTATGAAAAAGGGTATGTCAGGTTCAAAGGTTGATGATGAGAGAGAATTTGAGGGAATTTGAAGCAGGAGGTGCAGGGGGTGTGACTGGAGTGATCTGTGGTTATCCACTAGACACCCTCCGAATCCACCAACAGAATTCAAATACGGCAACTTCTTCGTTGAGCTTAATAAAAAATGTGGTTTTCAAGGAAGGACCAGCTTCTCTTTACAGAGGCATGGCCGCACATTTGGCTGCCATTACTTTTCAGGTCTTCTTTTCTTTTCTTTTCAGGCATGGCCGCACCAGCAATTTCGTCAAGCCAATTTTAGTTTCACGCCAAAATATAGTTTCTTTGACATGAAATAAAAGTCGAAGAATAATAGAAAAGGAAAACAGGGGATCTGGGAACCACGTGCGATCTAATTACTAGTTACTAGGATAGTGAAAGGAACAGCAATATGTGACTAGGATGTTTGAAGCATACACCACAACGTCGCGATGGCCGTTAACATTAGCCGTTTTCACATCAAAGCCTCTTCATGTAGTAAAATAACCAATTACTGCAATTTCTACCAATCCTATATAATCTCCTCTCTTGTCTTTAAAAATATAATATACTTCATAAAATTCACTAGATTATTTTTTATATATATCATATTAAGTTTCTTATATATATCATATTAAATATTCTGATCACATTCTGTCATGTATATTATTTTTTTCATGTGTTTAAATTAAATGAAGGTATTAAAGGACTAAAGATCGTTACTATCTCATAATGAACGTTCTTGTTTTTTCTTTTTGGTTGCAGAATGCTATGATTTTTCAAACGTACGTAGCTCTCTCAAGAGCCTTTTACTCATCAGTAGCAAACAACCCTCCTTCCTACAACAGCGTTGCTCTAGCAGGATTCATAACTGGTGCTTTACAAAGCACGAGTGTGTCCCCAGTAGAACTGGTCAAAATTCGCCTCCAGCTGCAGAGCAAGGGCCAATTAACAAAAGAATCATATAAAGGTCCTTTATCAGTGACAAAGAAGATATGGAACAGAGAAGGTCTTAGAGGCATATTTCGAGGATTCAGCATCCCCATCCTCCGGGATGCTTCGGGCCATGGTGTATAATTCTGGACATATGAGTACATAAGGGAACAACTTCACCCAGGTTGCAAAAAGACTAGTCAAGAAAGCTTGAGTACGTACAATGCTAATAGCAGGAGGATTAGCTGGGGTAATGAGTTGTATTGGCTCCTACCCTTTTGATGTTATGAAGACAAGACTACAGGCTCAAACACAATCATCACTGAGATACAGAGGCATTATTGATTGCCTGGGAAAGAGTGTCAGAGAAGAAGGACACAATGTTTTGTGGAGAGGTATAAATGGTGCTGTGTTTGCTGCTTATGAGATTTCTATGAGAAGCCCGTCAAACAATAACGGAAGTAGTAGTAGCACTAACAATCTAGGAGATTCATCCTTTTCTAGGAACACAAGACAATGAGACAAACAATCAAACAAGCGTCTAGGAAACAAATAAAAGTGAAATTTCACATTTGACAATCATTGCCTAATTTACTAGCCATATGAATGTCTGAGAATGTTTAACACAAAGTCGGCAAGTTGTAAGTTGGCAGTATTAATAAGTTAAGCAAATTAGCAAATCAGAAATATTCAATGAAGATGGTCTTTGTATCACGTTTCTAGTTCAGAGAATATATCTTAATTTCTCTTTAAGATACTATGTTTAGGAACATACATGTTCGTTCATTTTCACCCTTAGATGATACATTTCTCAATGAATGATTGTATCTCTCGTTTTGCTATAGTGCGTATTTGGATTCCCTAAAAATTATGATTTTATAAGGGCTTCTAGCCAAAATTTTGGATTGAAAAAATTTCAAAATAAATAGTATATTTGTCAATAACTTTTTTTGGGCCAAACTATTATTTCATATAAGTTTCTGGGAATAGCTTGTGAAGAGAAAAAAGGGTTTATGAGCATCAAAAGACAATTTTACTTATATTTTTCTAACACTCTCTCTCCTCTCTCATCTCTTCTATCATTGAGCATATTCTTTTCCCTAGCACTTTATAGTCTCTGTCCTCTTCCACTGTCACTTTCGTCCATTGCTGTCGGAGAGGAGGAAGTGGCCGTGGGTCGTGGAGAGGAGGAAGCTAGTCACTAGTCGCTGGACGCTAGACGCCAGAAGAACGAGAGGAGGAAGACGCTTGACAAACCCATATTTTTATATATTTATTCATATAATTTTAGTGAGTTTGATCATAATTTTGGGCCTTAATTATATTATTTGTGTATCAATTGAATTATTGAACTTTACAATGAATCAGTGTTTAACAGGGGCATAATTATCATATTTTTATTATTTCTCCCAAATAACTATTTTTGGAACAAAAGGTATTACATTATTATGATTTTGTATTTCACGAATTTAGGAGAAATCAGAATTTATAAATAACATCAAAGGACCATTAATTCAGAAATTGCGCTGGAGGATCCATGGGCCAAACCTTACGATTTGGCCCATTAGGTTTTGTTTTAAAAAGCCATGCATGCAACACATTCAGGGCACGCCGCGGAGAACATTCCATCCTGAGCACACAACGCAGAAAAGAGAAGAGAGCACGTGGCGAAATCACTGAACCTTCCACATCATTCATCGTCTTCAACCACCAACTCCTTAATCATCTAAACCGAAGCAGCACTTGCCGTCACCACACCCCTCTCGGCTGTCACCTTCCCCATTTCTCTATCTTCATCTGTCACTCCTCCACCATGGTCATCTCCCTCTCTCACAGAGGCAGACGACAGCCACTCACTCACGCAAACAGTCCGTCATCTCAGGCCGTTCTTCCATAATCCACTCCTCCAGTTATCCAGTATTAACCGACGACAACCTCACAGTACAGTGACAGAGTAGCACGTGAACAGTGAGCAACAATAAAACCAGCACAGTGACGGCAACACAGCAGCAAGCGGGACAGCCACAGAGCTCCGTTACCTCTTCGTCACTAACCATGCTTTTCAATGAAATCTTGATGATGGCAGTGATGGTCTCAACCATGCGTGGCTAAAGCTCCTAATTCTCTAATTCAATGATAAAGGCATAAGCTTAGAATCTAAAAAGGAAGTTTAAATTACTTTAATTTTTACTTATTAATTATTTTGTGATTCCTAGGTCTTAGGATAATTTTATAATTATTGGGAATGCTATAATGATTTATATTTATTAAGGATCACTGTAATTGGATTATTGTTTAGCAATTGATATTGTTCTTTAATTAACTTTAATTTCATTTACTTTGATCTGGGTCAGACATGGTATTGAGATTATTGTGAATATTTTGTGATAATTCAAAGTGGCTTGAATTATTGGATCATTATATCTAGTACTGGCTTTAATCCTATTTCTATGAATTATTGAGTTATAATTTAGCATTGAATTTTAACATCTTTAATCATAGTTTATTATTCTGGTGGCAGTTAATAAACTAGGATTTGAAAAATATTTTGTGACAATTTGAGGAGGCTCGATTGTTGGATTAAAAGCTTAATTATAATTCTTAATTCATTATTTAGAACTCTCATATCTGTTAAAGTTATGATTACCTGCGTTATTGAATTGGATGATTGCTTTTATAATTGTTAATTATTTGCATTTTCATTCCATTCACTTATTATCATCATTATTCCTGTCTTTAAATTAAAAATTCTAAAAATATTTTATTTAAATTTATTTTTAATTCATTGCATTTAGTTGTTAGTCAACCAAAACAAATTCCATTTTCTAGTTTAAGTTGCATTGGATTTAGTTACTTAGGAATTTAATTTTATTTTTGGCTCCTCAAAGAGAACGACCCGATGTTGCACTATACGCAATCCTTAGTTTAAATTTTTTAAGTAACCCTAAGGTGACATCAGACTTAAAGATTGTTTCAATGCTAGTCTAAGGAGAGGAGGAAGACAAAGGTAAAAAGAGAGGAGGAAGACACCAGAAAGAGAGGAGAAGATAAACATTGGAAAAAGGAAAAGGAAAAGTAGAGATGGGACTAGGGAACAGTCTAGATTTTTTTTCATCTCATTTTCGTTCTGGTAATTTAACAATTATAAAAATCATTCTAGAATAACTATCTAAACACTCATTTATTTAGAACTATTTTTTTCTATAAGTTCTTCTCTAGAAGAGTTTATCTAAAAACGCTTTAAAATCACCTTTTTTTCTCTATAAAACTTTCTCTAAAAGTTAATTCAAATGGACTCGTAAATAGATTTCCTTGAAACCTATTTTTTCAAGGCAGCTGAATACATATTAAATACGCATTCAACATAACTAAAGACATAGAAAGCTTAGAAGCATCACAGTTGTAGAGAACATTTTGTTAAAAGGATCAAAATAGCCGCTGCGTAATGTCCAAGAACTAGCAAAGGATGGGGTCAAAAGCGCTTCTAACGGGGGCGTCGCCCTAGTAAATAGTAGAGGAAATAGAATTTGTTTATTCGTCTTAAAAAAAAAAAAGAAATTAGGCCATAGTAAGAAGACTATACATCTAAAGATCCAACTGTGAATTTATATCATCGTCATTGTCAACCATTATCCCCTTAAAAGCCTGATACATATCTAAGAACTCGAGGCATGCAGCAGCGCAAGTTGATGAATGGTAAAGCCAAATTTAGAACACGCGGAGCAAAACTATTACTAATAGATGAAGCATATCCTCTCTTCTTTCTAAAAATTAGATCTACAAGCTCAATCACATATATGATCCTTCTATGAACTGAAATTTCACATAAAAGGCAATTATAAACTCATCTTTGTAATTCAGAGAAACCAGACAAATGGCTCAAATCAATATGTAGAGCAGAAAAGAGATATCACAGAAGTACATACTCTATTCCCGTTTCAGAAAAAAAGTTCTACACGCTCAGCCACATAAATGGCCTTACTGATGCAACTACATGTACTATATGATGAATATACCAACGGTTTACTCGACGAGACGCTGGCGCAACCAAAATGCTCAATCCTGTCTTCACTAATATTGAGACCTGCCATGGATACAGCCAAGCCAGAGCAACATTCAACCAACACATCATGATCATTGTAGTTCCTAACAGCCTCAATGATTCCCTTAACTCGCTTGTAAGGATCTGAGCAATCAAAGATTTCTGATCCCACAAACACACCATCACATCCCAATTGCATCAGAAGAGCAGCATCCGCTGGAGTTACAATGCCTCCGGCAGCAAAGTGTAATACGGGAAGCCTCCTGATTTGCTTAATTTGCGCTACCACATCGTAAGGTGCCTCAATCTTCTTTGAGAATGCAAAAACTTCGTCCTCATCCATGTTGTTGAGAGTCCTTATTTGCCCCATCACAGACCTCACATTCCTCACTGTCTCAGCACTATTACCAGAACATAATAATTCCCCTTGTATCCTTATCATCGCAGCACCTTCCCTGATCCTCCTCAATGCCTCTCCAAGATTTCTAGACCCACACACAAATGGACGCCCGAAATTGTTCTTGTTGATATAATTTTGGTCGTCTGCAAAAGCTAGCAACTCGCTTTCATCGATATAATCGACACCAGCAACTTCAAGAATCTGGGCTTCCACGAAATGCCCAACCCGAGCCCTCGCAATTATAAGAATCAAAACAGAATTCTTGATCTCTTTGATAAGAGACGGATCAAGCATTCGCCGGATGCCAGGACGACTTGGCTCTGAAAAGGGGATAGCACACTCACCGGCCTTACAATGAAAATAGATAAAGTGGATTGGAGTATTACTTTTCCATGAAAATAAATTTCTGGAGTAGCCTTACATTTAGGATTAGAGGAAGTATTTGATATGAATGAAAGAAGAAAGAAAGAATAATGCCATCTAGTTTAGTTGTTGAAGTGACAAAAGAATATGAGCATGCCTGATGTGTTCTATTATATTATCTTATCCTTTGATGAGAATATTGGTGGGGTTGGAAGTAACATGAGTACAAATTCTCTTGTGATATTCCCACATGATGGGTCTGCTGAGTTAGAGATAGTTGGTGAACATCTGATCGACTATCACTTTAGATTTGCAATGCCATTAAATTAAAATGTGTTGAAATAGATGATAACCCAAATGGATCAGTTATCATTGGCAAAAGAGTTTAGTTAATGTAGATGGATGACTTTTTATGGCAAGCAGAACTATATATTCCCTTGACTTTATTTATTTATGATAAAAAAGGATTACAAAACCTATTTTTAAAATACCTTCAAAAAAGAACCATACAAAAAATAATACAGATTAGACTATTTTTCTTCATTTTACCACTTAACTTAACATCATTGATAATTAGTTTTATCCAACAAATTAAATCGCCCCTGCCTATATTGCTTGAAAAACGCGGCCCTTAAGAGAGGAAGGATGTTGTTTGGTTCAGTGTAAGTAAGGAGGAGTTAGCTGGTAAGGATAGATACGGAAGAAGGATAATAATAAAGAAAAAAAGTTGGTGAAGGAGAAGAGAAGGGAGACGAAGATGGATATTAAAGAGAAATGTTGAAGAAGGCATACAAGGGCATTCCGTACAGAAAACTTTTAGTCCTGAGATTAAAATTGCAATACCATGGGATGGTAATTTTAACCAACATTTACATTTGCAACACATTTATTATTTTTAGCTAATTTTAACTAATATTTTGATCTACGTGATTTGAACTGATATAGGCCAACTTTTTTGTGGATCATCCTCCATTTTATGTTCAATCTCATTACTAAGTCAGAGCAATCCATAAACAATGCATACGATTTGGTTATTCCAAATGGTCTCTGTACATAACTTGAATGGACCAGAGCAGCAAATATATTATGCAGAACTGATCAATAAAAGGCAGATGTCCTAACTCATTCCTCATTATTTGAATAATTTTAAAAGAAAATTTTGTTTGACGTTTTCTGTAAATACATAATTTTTTTTAAAAAAAAATACTAGCAGCAAACAAGGCCAACAAGCTCTTTGTATAATATCTAATAAATATTGTTAATTTAGTTTTAATTCGTGCGTATGTATTTATTTATTGGTTAATAATATTAATACGGGTCAAAGTAGCGTTAGCCTCTTGTGCAAGAGCTCTAACAAGTGCGGAGGTTACTAAAGGCATGTTTGATAAGGTAATAAACCATAATTTTAAAAAGATTTTTTGTGTAAATTTTAGTTTGAAAATTTTTTAAAATAAATAATCATATTTATCTATAAGTGCTTTTTAGCAAAACTATGGTTTAAAATCATGGTTTTGAATAAACTATTAAAACTAGTTTTTTAAACAGTAAGAGAGTTTATAGACTATCTAATTACTATCTTACTATTATTTTTTTTACACCCTCTCTCCTCTCTACCCCTCTCCTCCCTCCTCCCTCTTCTTTTCTCTTTCTTTTTCACCATCCCTCCTCTCTCATCTACTCTCTCTCCTCTCTCTTATCTTTTCTCTACCTCTCTCCTCTTTCTTACTTTTAATCAAATCATACTTTTTTTAGTAATTTACCAATATAAAAAATCATTCTAAAAGTAACTATCCAAACATTTATTTATTCAAAATCACTTTTTTTTTCATAAACTCTTCTCTAAAAATCTTTTTTCATAAATTGTCATTAAACTTTTTTTTATAAGTTTTTTTTTAAAATCTTATCTAAATAAACCTAAATTGACAATACAAATTTTCCCACTCGTTGTCCGGTTTATGTAAACTACAATTATTTTGTCGTATAAAAAATACAAAATTTAACCGTATCCAATGATATTTATGCTGCCTACCATCCCAAAGACAAACATCCCACAGCGTGCAAATATTGATTCTAATTTTATCAACTTCAACAAATTTAATTAAATAAGAAAGGGGTTATTATTATTAATAATTGGAATGAAGAGATGGGGCAGAACCGGGTACCCAGAATACTAAAACAGGGCAAAGAACAAAGAGGCCGACCCCCTTCGGTTTTATCTCTGCATTTGTAAGAAGTAACGAAAAATAAACAAATTATTAGGAGCAGACGCAAGTGGAAGGAGCGATCGTGGCTTATGACTTGGCTCTCCCGAGTCCAGGTCTGAGGGGCGTGGTTATGTGGCACGCAATGATTGGTGGTTACGCTTTCTTATTCAGGTATGTGGCCCGGAATGGTGTCAACGTTAGATCTGTAAGGTTGGGCGGCAGAGCAAAGGGGTGCTGTCGTGACGACGGCGACGACAGTGAACTCCAGATCTCCGACGACATCGTCTTCTTCCTTCTTCCGACGGTGAGCTTCGCATCCAACCTCAATCACTGGCGATTTGAAGAACCACGATTTCTCCTTCTTCCCTGCTTCGGGGGCATGGATCTGAAGGAGGAGGGAGGATTCGTGTGGATCTGATAAGCCAAGGGAAGGAGAGGGATGGGTCTGGCTTTCCGATGAGATCGTCACCAACGTTTCTTTATCCCTTCCTGCTTGTCTTGATGAGCATTTTTTTTATTTTGACTGTTGGTATGTTTAAGAGATTGAAGAAATTTTAATTTGAAAATGGTTAGGGACGCAAATTAGTCGTCCATATGCACTGTCATCAAGGCCACTCTTGAGAAGATCGGCGATATCGTTTTTCAGAAACTTCACCACTACTTTCCTTTTCTTCCGTATCGTCTCTAGCCGCGACTTTGTGGAGTCCAGGTACGTTTTGCTGTTTCAAAAGCGAAATAAAAAAAAATGGGTTTAAGGGAAAAGAACCAGAAGATCATCATCATTCAAATGGAAGAAAATCGACACTAATTATCTCAAGGTCAGTGCAGCACCATTTTCTATAGAACTTGGGCTTCAAAAAAATTTCAAGCATGTTCGCATCTCACAATCAGAAGACACGCAAATAAACAGATAAGGAAAGGCACAAGAATGAGATTGTAATATGGCTTTGATTGTTTCTTCAAGTCGCGCCGTGACAAACAGTGAAGGTTTTCGGCCTTTGGATCTTGTTTTGCAACCAGAGTACCTCGTATGAACTCTGGCACGTATACACAGTAAATATACCGAACGAAACAGACAGAGCGTCGGACTGAGGGAGAGAGTATTCTTCACACCATTACATATGGGGTATATTACACATATATACTCAACTCTCTCCCTTATTCTCACAATGGCCCCAATACCTATTGGGTTTGGGTCTAACCCACCAAAGATAAATCAACCCATTTTCCAACAAACAGAATAAAGACCAAGACTACCAGAAGAAACGAAGGCGGTGGGTACTATTCAAAGAATGGGTAACGAAGAAACTAGTCTTAAGATAATCAATAGGGAAACAGAAGAGAATATGCAATGGCAAGAAAATGGAGATTCAGTAGATAGAGAGAAGACAAAGAAGAGGCTTGAGGGGGGGGTGTTTGGAGGAGATGGTGTCCAGTTAAAGGCAGTTTTGTTTTCTTGTGATTCCCTCTGTTACATGTTGCATTTTAAGCTTTGGGTTAAAATTTCAGGGAACTGGTTTGCTTAAGTGGGTATTCAAATAAAGTCGTCGTCGTGGACCTCCTTTCATCACTGTGCCACACGTATCGCACTTCAGAAGATGAATTGTGGAAAATCATGGGGAAAGCCTATAATTTAATTTCAAATATACTGATAAAGAAGCCTAAAAATGAGAATATAGATAGTTTTGATAGAGGTTCATTCGATAATTTCTCTATGCCGTCTAAACATTTTTGTGTAGAATATATTATTTAATTTACTGATGTTCATGTTCCCTTTCATTCGCAGATGGTTTGATCTATTTTAAAGATTTAATGGAGGAACCAAATCTGCCATCCAGCTCAGATATCTTAGAAAAATATTATGATCATGCAATTTATAATAAAGCTGAACTAGATGAGAGGCTGTTCATTGATGAAGAGGACAGCTTGCTTGCTTCAGGAAGCTTGTCAGCAAGTTCTATGTCAACAAGTGGTGCCAAGGTATGATTAATGGACAATTGTTTTAAAATTATCCGATCTTGTGGAAATAAAAATAAAAAACTAAAACTGTTCTGCAGAGGAACTTTGATATGATGGCTTCACCTTCCAACACAATTACTTGTCCAATTTCTCCCCACAGCTCTCCTGCATCTCATGCAAATGGGATTCTGGGTAGCCCAAATTCAAAGAAAGCAGCCACCCCTGGGAGAACGAATTATATTGCAGGCTATATTTCCAAGTGGTCCTCTGGGAGAACGATCTGTAGCTGGCAGTCTCCAAAGTGCAAACTTCATGGATAATGTCTGGGCTGAACGGCGGCGTCTAGAAGCTCTTAAGTTATATTATAGGGTTTTGGAAGCCATTTGTAGAGCAGAAGCCCAAATATTGCATGCAACTAATTTAACGCGATTATTGACTAATGAGAGGTTCCATAGATGTATGCTTGCATGTTCTGCGGAATTAGTCCTGGCAACACATAAGACTGTAACAATGTTATTTCCAGCAGTATTAGAGAGAACAGGGATAACTGCTTTTGATCTTAGCAAGTGATAAAAAGTTTTCTTAAACATGAGGAATATCTCCCAAGAGAATTGAAACGACATCTGAATTCAGAGCAACTTTTGGAATTTAATAACCATTGGGAAAATGATAAAAAAAGACCATTTGAAATTCAAAAGGACAAAAAGGGCCCATGAATTTGGAAAAAGATAGATTGGGCACGAGGCCCAATCTGTCATTTTTAAATTACTGTTCATAGTTGCAAATATCATCATGGGAGTTGCAAATACCATTGGCAGAGTTGCAAATAAAAAATAAAATTGTATTTTTTACAACTCCGTCAATGATATTTGCAACTCTTGTAATGGTATTTACAACTTTTTCAATGGTATTTATAACTTTTTTAGTTGTATTTGAATTTCTATAATGGTATTTACAACTCTACTAATGGTATTTACAACTCCCATAATGGTATTTGCAATTGTGAACAGTAATTTGAAAATGATAGATTGGGCCTCCTGCCCAATCTGTCTTTTTGAAAATTCATGGGCTCTTTTTGTCCTTTTGAATTTCAAAGGGTCTTTTTTGTCATTTTCCCATAACCATTTGGTGACTTTTAATATACTGAAATAAGTATTATTTAATATTTTTAATAAAACGATAAGATATATTTATTAATTTTTAATTAACTATCATCCATTCTCTTTTTAAATCAAATAAAAAATATCATCTCTCATTTACTATCTTCAGACTCATAATCTAACCTATTTTTTGTTACACTCTCTTAAATTAATCTAACATATCCTCCAATAGGTAAACTAAAAATAGCCGAAATGAACGTCATATTTGCGCGAGTACATTATCTCTCTTAACAGAGGAAGGTATTATCGGCCAGAAAGAAACAGAGGAAGGTATTAAAATACCAAAACACCTTACCGTTACACTCAAGAAACGCAAGGGCAGGAAGCAAGTGGCAGATCAGATCAGACAGCTTGCATGCATGATGACGGTTGGAAGTTGAAAAATAACAGAAGGAAAATAGAAATAAGCCAATAAAGATTTAATTTAGTATTAAGGTTTGCTAAATTTAATGGTAATATTAATATTCATGGAACTTTACTGATGACAAGATAGAAAAGTGCAATTATACTAATTAATTTTCCACTTAAATCATGCTATTTACAATTTCTTTATATATATATATATATAACTATCTGATATTTAATTATTATTAAATATAATTTGAGCATTATTGTATCGATTAATATCACTTAACACAATAATGATACTTCACTGTACGTGATTTTAGTTCTCTTAAGAAGAGTTTAAAAAAAACAATTATAACATTTTATAACATTTATAACATATACATTGTATAGGATTTTTTTTTGGATATTTTAAGTTAAAATTTCTTTTTCCAAAAAATCTTTCTTCCAATTTTTTTTTATTTTTCTAAACTCTATATTTTTAAATTTTAGATATTTATACTTTTTATATTTTTTATTTCTTTTAAATTTCTTTTCTCTTTTGTAATAATTTTGTCTTCCAATTTCTCCTTCAAAAGTGTGTATAAGATATTTATTTAGCTATATTTATAAATATTTCTCGCTTAGATGATAGATGAATTCCAAACAATTTTGGAATAGAATTTTATTTACTAAAAAGTGTACATAAGAATACTAAAAAATGATCAAGAACTTGAAGACTTGAGTTTTTTAAGTTTACTTTTTGTGTTGTAAATAGATTGACTAAAGTCTTTTATAATGAGCTTTTATTTTACAATTAATAGTGACACTTGATAGGATTACTCGACATAATCATTCTACTTTATTAAAGTAAGATAAAAATAAAAATATAATTATTATATTTTATTTTAAAAAAGTAAAATGATTAGATTTTCTGCTTTGATAAATGGTTTGTATTAATTCTTACTCTATAGTTGCTTTATCTTTATTTTCTTTTATACAATATTTACCCTTATGGTTAGAATATTTATGTTTTTATGTGTAATTTTACTATTCTCCGTCTTATTTAGTCTTACTTACCGTATCATCTTTCTAGATTTTTGTGTTTTATTAGCTATCTTTTGTAGATGTGTATATGCACATATTGAGACTGATATGATAAACTTATTGATATTCCTCTAAGGGTTGACAACCAATAAAATAAAATGAATTCGTATATTAAATTAGATATAATATGTATATATAATGGTTAAGTAGCATATAGTATGTTGACATTTTTCAATTATATTGAGCACCGTAATCTGATGCACGTTCTTCAAAGATGGAAGGAACAAGACGAGCATGGGGGAAGGCGACAACATGCAAAGCCACAGCACAAGTTTAACCCACAAACCACTTTCAACAAACAATCAAACCTTCTTTCTCGCAGGACTTAGTCCATCGATCCCTTTGTTGTATTTTCTAGATAAAATAAAATCACACCTTTATATCATACTGTAAAAAGCTAATAAAATGTGAAAAAGGGCAAAAATATGTGGTATAGTTACATACGCATGAGATATGACCATCCCATTTTTAGGAAATTGGGCTATGTGTAAGCCATTACGAACTCAACAAGGACGCGAGTTCGATTCTCATTGTTATTGTGAGAGCTCATTTAGTAGGCGAACTCATAAATCTATTGTAAATACTCTCTGAGCACTAAAACTGTGTCTTGACTTTAGTAAGAGATCGGTGTCGAATTTACTTAATTTTTGTTGTTAAAAAAACAAATAATGTTATGCTCTATATATAAATGTAATAAAAGTACACAATGAATGCCTGCTCAAAAAATAAATGGTTTTAAGATAATTTAGAGATTTTATGAAAATTGATTTATTCAGTAGAGATTTTGAGCCCATTCGTTTAAGCTTAAAAAATAAATTATTTTAAGATTTTCAGATGTTTTAAATATTTTATAAAAAGCCGAAATTATTTTGCGTAAAAGAATTAAAATTAAAAATAGGAATATTGGAAAAAGCAAGCAAGCATGAAGACAACACGAAAAGGGTGAGGAATGATGCTTTTGAAGAATGATGAATGCAATAATTTGCCGACAAAAGTGAGTGGGAATTGCACCATTTCACCGGTCTTCAACTTGATGTCTCCTAGTTTATAGATAAAAATAATATACAATTCATCGTAATAATATAATTAAAAAAAATTATTTTATTCTTAAATTATAGGTTAGTTTAATTTTTTTTTTAAATTTTTGTACTAAAAAAAACTTAAAATCCCCCTTTCCTTCGGTTCACACACATCACCCACTTCCTTTTATTATCATTTAAGCTCTTTTAACTTTTTTCTCACTCTTATTTTTTTGAAAGAATAAATATACAATTAACACTTCAAACTAATTTTATATGAGTAATTAGTACCCTAAAATATTTAAAAATATAATTAGTATCTTAAACTAATTTTAGAGGTACAATTAACAGCCTAAAATATTTAAATTATTATAATTTTACCCCTTTATTAATAAAAATATAAATTTTTATTTAATACATGCCACATAAATATTTTATTTAAATACATTATTATTTAAAATGCTACATGTGTAATATTATTTTAATAAATGATACTAAATAAACTATAAAATTTCTTAATCTTCACATATAAATTCTATACAATATCAATTTTAGAGTTTATTCATTACTCTTTTTTAAATAATATGACACATGTGATATTTTAAATAATATTATATTAGAATAAAAAGTTTAAGTGACGTGGATTGGATATAAATTTATATTTCTATTAGTAAAAAAATAGAATTATACTATTAAAATATTTTAAGGTACTGATTGTAATTTTAAAATTAGCTTAAGATATTAATTATATTTTTAAATATTTTAAAATATTAATTATTTTTTTAAAATTAATTTAGGGGGTTTGGATGTATTTTTATTTATTTATTTTTTTTTTAAAAGGAGACTTGACTATAACAGGGAGCAACGCGTCTTCCAACATTAAAGTAGACCTCTCAGATTCACATAGGAATAACAAGTTTATTCTCAGTTGATCAGTTGAGTGTTCCTCAACTTTTCATCTCAGATCTGCTCACCTTCAAAGCTAAAATGGAGCCATCTTCCTTTATTGGAGTCATATGGGATGCTGCCAAGTGTTGCTGTGGCCGCATGGAAAGAGAAGCTGATTTCGTCTTGGATTTGGAAACCAATCTGCAGTCGTTGGAAGGTACAAGGCACACGCTTGAAGATATTAAGAACGACGTGGAAGCACGAATTCAAAACAATCCGGACAGAGAAATATCTCACCAACTCCGTGGTTGGCTTCAACGAGTTGAACGCATTCCACAGGTCATTTCTCTACTTATGATTTACTTTTTGCCGTACCCTTTTCACCCCTTTCGGCTTAATTTGAATTTATAGCATATTTTATTCTTAATTATTTATTCTCTACTTATAACATATATTTAACGTTAAAAAAAATATTATATTTAAAAAGTTATATTCATCTTAAATATAAAATATATTTTTTATATTTATTAATTTTTTTAAAAATAATCTTATTAATACTATCCTAACAATATTTACGGAAGAGAGGGAGGAGGAATTAAAAAAATAATATTATATTAACTAATTTAATTAATTTTTTTAATTTAATTAAAATAATTAAATATATCTTATATTAATAAGAACAAGGGAAGCACTAGCTAGTTATCTGTTTGATGTATAAAATATTTATGACTTACAGTTTTTCAAAAAATAAATTATTTTTACGCAATCAAGGAAAAATAAAATGATACATCAATTTCAAAGCTCATGGAGATAAAAATAGTACTCAAAATTAGGAATAATGAGAATATGTATATACTATAACTTCATTACATTTTGACGGTGTCGTAATATTTCCAACATTAATTCTAGTGTTCGAATACGTAAAGAGTATTATATAAATCAGGCATTTTACTTTTGTGTAGTACTCACGAAAGAACTCTTTGTTGATCTTCTTAGTAGGGTGAACATCAAATTAAAGTTGAAAATGCAAAGATCATATATGACCCACACCACTAATTAATTAACGATCTTGTGTTCACAGGAAATAAGAGATGTTGAAGCTCAAGGAGCACGGGAAATACAAAACAAATGCCTAAGTAAATGGTGTTCAAAGAATTGCATCTCAAACTACAAGCTGGGAAAGAATGTTGCTAAGATGCTGAAGGATGTGGATGAACTACTAACTGAGGGGAAAAGCTTCGGTAAGGATTTTATAGTTGCTCATAATGTACCACCCAGAGCAATTGAGTTGCCTCCAGATGAGACGGTGGGATTGGATTTAATGTTTAATAAAGTGTGGAATAGTATTGAAGCAGATAATAATGTTGGTGTCATTGGTTTGTATGGGATGGGTGGGGTAGGGAAGACTACCTTGTTAAAGAAAATTAACAATGAACTTTGGAAGAGAAGGCTAGGATTTGATCTTGTGATGTGGGTGGTGGTTTCAAAAGAGCCCAACTTGAATAGTATTATGGAGGATATTAGAAAATCGGTTGGGATTGGGGATGACATTTGGAATCGGAATAGTAGTCAAGATAAAAAAGCAGCAACGATTTATGGAGTCCTTAAAGGAAAGAAATTTGTCTTATTATTGGATGACATATGGGAGGGCCTGGACTTGAAATTTGTGGGAGTGCCGCATCCAAAGGTGACTAATTTTAAGTCCAAAGTATTATTCACAACACGAGCTGAAGATGTGTGTGCAAAGATGCAAGCTCAAATGAAATTCAAGGTAGAAATTTTAGCAGAGAAAGAAGCATTTGAGTTGTTTCGCATGAAAGTTGGTGAAGAAACTCTAAGTTCACACCCAAACATCCCAAAGCTAGCAGAAGAGATGGCAAAGGAATGTAAAGGGCTACCACTTGCATTGATCGTGTTAGGAAGTGCCATGGCTGGAGTGAAGAGCGTGGGAGCCTGGAAAGATGCAATAAATAGTTTAACAAGTTCTTCATGGACTGCACCAGATTTGGAGACAAAAGTATTCTCTATGCTTAAATTTAGCTCTGACAAGTTGGATGCGGTACAAAAACGGTGTTTCTTGTACTGCGCATTATACCCAGAAGATTGTGTGATTTTAGTTTCCGATCTCATCGATAAATGGATGTGGGAGAAACTCCTTTGTAAAGATATGACAATGTGTGTTGAAGATATGCGTGGTTATGGTGAGTCTATTATTGAAAAGTTGAAGCTTTCGTGCTTGCTAGAAAGCTTTGAAGATGATCTTTTTATAAAGCGTACAGTAAAAATGCATGTTATTCGTGACATGGCACTGTGGTTAATGGCACAAGATGAAGATGACATGGAACTTCTGCGGAGGATTTCAATCATAAATGATTGGGAATCACATAAAATTCAAGATCCTCCAAATGCCTCAACACTAGTTTTAGTAAAACGGCATTATGTTAACAAAATAAAATTTCAGCTGGAAGATATTAAATACATGAATAGATTGAAAGTGTTGGAACTATATGTAGATGAAGAAGAAGCATTATTTGTAGACATCGGGGGTTTAATTTCGTTGGAATATCTTTCTGTCCATATGAAGGATTATATTCGAGGACGAGAGTTTTGGTACAACTTGCAGTCCTTGACGAGGCTAAAATTTCTGAGCCTTGACATATTGCTTGTTGCTCCCAATGCAAGTGATATTCCGTCGGGAGTGCTATCAAGTCTTCAACAATTAAGAGTGCTTAGACTTATTAATTACAAGATATGCCAAGACAGAAGTATTTTAGAAGAGCTCGAGTCGCTACCAAATATTGAGGAATTGTGGATACAAATAAGGAGTGAAGATGGTATCAACAAATTATTGGAGTCAACCAAATTGCAAAGTTGCATATACAGCCTTTTTATTCAAGAAAGCAGCCTGGAACACATGCCTTTATCATTTGCGTACATGTCAGGAATGAAACAGCTGCATGAAATTTCTTTCTTTAGGTTGAATATTAGAAGCGAGCAATATTCTTCTGCTGTCGATACATGTTCTCTAGATAATCTCCGAAAGGTGACAATGTATGATTTTTCAGTAACTCATGCGACATGGCTCAAGTATGCTCCACTCCTTCAACAACTTGAGATTGATAGATGTTATTCAATGGAAGAAGTGATAAAAGAAGAAGAAGAGAATAATGTGGATTCTTCTTCTGTATTCGCTTCTCTTGTCACCCTCTCTTTGTGGGACTTACCAAAACTTGAGAACATTCACAAGGCGCCTTTACCTTTTCCTTCCCTCAGATCCATTCACATTCTCAGCTGTCCAAAGTTGAAAAAGTTACCACTTGATTCCAACTTTGCCCAACATAATAAGTTGACACTCATTGAAGGACCTCAAAATTGGTGGGACAATCTGGAATGGGATAACCCCGCGGTCAAGCACATATCTGAATCAAAGTTCGAAGTTTATGGCTCCTGAATTATTGAAAGAGGTAAATACATTATTATAATATAAATATATATTTAATCTTTTTTCCCCTACTTTCATCTATATAATTAATTACCTGCACATTCATGTGTATATCATTGCAGATTGGCTCCGTCATCGTGAGCATGTACTCCAAGCATGTATGTGTATATCATCTTTTTCTCGTAAGGTTGGTGTACTTGAAGCTGATTAACACAATGACTGTTATGATAATGAATGTGGTTGCTCGAAAACATAAGTTAAAATTAATGATAGTAGAAGATTGGATACAAAAATTTGTCGTTAGTTTTAATAAAAATTAGAATCCTATTAGTAGTCTAAATAATACAACAACGAAAAGTTTATTCTGAGAAAGGGTGGATTGTATTCTATCCACAATTAGTTCTTTTTATATATTATTTGCCAAAAGATCTCATTCACCAACTTATTTCTAAATAATAAAACGAAAACAGTAAAGATAGAATAATGCTAATAATATATGACCCGTGGTTAATAATCTACTATTGCTCCTCGATAGTAAATCAATGTATGTTGAAATTTACTGTAGTAATTGATATTACTGCTCATTTATCGTTTTTGACATTCCGTTCGTTAATAGTAAGGGGCTATTATCATTGTTTCTTTCCTAGCGGAGGTATGCAACGTTCAAGCGCAGATTTGGACCGCGGACTACCTCTCATGGAAGGGGATTTTGCACTACTTTCCCGACGAATAGGAGCCGTTTCTTTGCTTTTGTTTTGGCCTATCATTCACAAATATCTTTATTTTCCCCTATTTCTCTACCTCTCTCTGTAATCCGTTTTTGGTTCTCCATAGCAAGTGGGGATAATAAGGATTTGGTAATAGCAAGAACTCAAAGTTTTCCAACTTTGAATCCGATTATGGTCAGGGATAGCAGAACAAACTTGGTAAAAGAACGCCGTTTTAGCCTGTTCTGTTTGATGATTTAAATTGAAGAGTCAGAACTAAGAAAAAGTTTCGAACTTACAACCGTATTACATGTTGGGTCTGCAGAGCTAACGAAAAAGAAGAAGCAAGATTTGAATAACAAAGCAAACGCCAAAATCTGGAAAAATGTTAAAACTCTGAATGCTATCACATGAGTTTGCAGAATTGAGTGGGAAGAAAAGGCACGCAAAAGAAAGGCGTTTGAGATTTCAAGTACGCAGAAGTTGTGATGCATTTTGTATGAAAAAGGGTATGTCAGGTTCAAAGGTTGATCATGAGAGAGAATTTGAGGGAATTTGTGGCAGGAGGTGTAGGGAGTGTGACTGGAGTGATATTTGGTTATCCACTAGACACCCTCCGAATCCGCCAACAGAATTTAAATACGGCAACTTCTGTGTTGAGCTTAGTAAAAAATGTGGTTTCCAAGGAAGGACCAGCTTCTCTTTAAAGAGGCATGGCCGCATATTTGGCTACCATTACTTTTCGGGTCTTCTTTTCTCTCTTTTATTCCTTCTTCTTCATCATGTTTTGAAATATGGCTGCGATTACTTTTGAGGTCTTCTTTTCTTTTTTTTCCCCGTTCTTCTTCATCATGTTTTGAAATATGTAAATTGATTTATATTATTTCTTGACTTAGACAAATTTAAGGAAAAAAAAATGTTCAAACATGCGTTTTCGGTTATTTGTTATGAAATCGTGAAAAAAAATTAAAATATCTTTTCGATGTTTTTATTAGTTTTTGTTTAGACGAGGTTTCATTAATACCAATCATGCTAATAATATTATCACCCATGTTACTTTCCATGCAAAATACACAAGAATGACAATGATTATGTTGGTTGTCTTCAACTCAACACCACACAGCAGCTAAAGATCATTACTATCTCATAATGAACGTTATTGTTTTCTCTTTTTGGTTGCAGAATGCTATGATTTTTCAAACTTACGCAGCTCTCTCAAGAGCCTTTGACTCATCAGTAGCAAACAACCCTTCTTCATACAACAGCGTTGCTCTAGCAGGATTCATAACTGGTGCTTTATAAAGCACGATTGTTCCCCCAGTAGAACTGTTCAAAATTCGCCTTCAGCTTTAGAGCAAGGGCCAATTAAAACCAGAATCCTATAAAGGTTCTTTATCAGTGACAAAGAAGATATGGAACAGAGAAGGTTTTAGAGGCATATTCCGAGGACTCGGCATCACCATACTCCAGGATGCACCGGGCCATGGTGTATACTTCTAGACATATGAGTACTGTTAAACAGTAGAGTATAATAATAGTAATTAGTCATTATGTGGATTGTTGGGAAGGAGAGTAATTAGTCTTGTATGACAGGTGGCCTATAAATATGGCGTTGGGCATTATGTATGCACTGTAACTTTCATTATTCAATACAAGTTATATTTTAAGTTTTATTATTTCACATGGTACCAGAGCCAATTTACTTTTGGGCCAGCCTGTTTTGTTAAAAGTCTGATGCCTTTTCTGAACCTAAGTGGGTTCTAGTCAGGCGTCGTATTTTCCCTCGTTAGTGTATCACATGGGAACAGCAAATGGGAGTTCGCTGTTAGGGCTCCTGTATGTTCACTCACGCCTATCGCCGCAAGATCCCAGCCAAGATCCACGCTGACTCGCAAGATTCAGGCCAATCACCGCAAGATCCCAGGCAAGAATCGTTGTTAATTCTTGTTGGGAGACAACATCACCCCTGTGAATAAGAGCTTGGCCAAAATCACAAGATTCAAGTCCATCGCAGCAAGATCCTTGCCAATAATTGTTGTTCTTTTCCTTATTTGGAAACGACACCACCCTTGTGAATCATAGCTCGACGTTGGATCTCCTGGTTGCCCACACGTTGTCTTGCAGATTTGTCGCAAGATTTATGCTCAGAGTCGTTCCTATCAGGTTGTTCGGAGACGACTTCACAACTGCAGATGGTATTTTGCTGTTACGAACCTTAAATGTCCGTGGTTCCACGACGTCTTGTGAAACAAAGTATCGGCGGAGGTTTGTTACAATCGTGAATGTGCTTCCTGAAACTTCATCTATTGACAACAAGGAGCCCTTTGTCTACACGATTTAGGTAATTCTGCCATAGTATTTCATTTCGATTTCTTCGATATCCCTCTTCTGAAGACGTTGCTGTACCCAACTAGCCACTACAGTCTTGGAAGTTCACTTACTTTCCACCAATTATTTCTTGTTGTTCAAAGAATTTGGCTCAATGGGGAAGGATGATCATGTTGCCCCAACCATTGATTTCTCCCATCCCTTATATTTGCATCCATCAGATACCCAAGTAACCACACTTGTTCTTCAACTATTGCGTGGGTCCGATAACTATGAGATATGGAGTCAGACGATGCGATTAGCCCTCTATGGAAACTAGTCAAGAAAGCTTGATGACAATGCTAATAGCAGGAGGATTAGCTGGGGGAGTGAGTTGGATTGGCTCTTACCCTTTTGATGTTATAAAGACAAGACTATGGGCTCAAACACAATCATCACTGAGATAGAGGCATTATTGATTGCTTGGTAAGGAGTGTCAGAGAAGAAGGGCACAATGTTTTGTGGAGGGGTATAGGACCTACGGTGGGTAGAGCTTTTATAGTGAATCGTGCCGTGTTTGCTGCTTATGAGATTTCTATGAGAAGCCAGACAGACAATAATAGTAGTAGTATCCCTAACAATCTAGGCGATTCATCTTTTTCTAGGAACACAAGACAATGAGACAAACAATCAAACAAGTGTCTAGGAAACAATTAAAAGTGAAATTTCACACATGACAATCATTGCGTAATTTTCTAGCCATATGAATGTCTGTCAAGCTCATGATCAGCATAAAATATGAACAAATTTATATTTTTTAAATAATAAATATTAAATAAAATATCTAATATAATAATTATAATATATATTTTATTATAATAAAAAGATAAGTCATTTATAAAAATTTTAGTAAGATTGTCTTTATATAACAGACTTTCTGACAATTCTACAATAAGTTACAAGTATTTCAAATCATATACAGATATATCTCAAAATAATTAGTACACGTATTTTTATAAAATGATAAAAGATCAAGATTTTATCCATAAACTAGGTGAAACATTTAAACTTCAAACAAAATAATATAAGTATTTCATAAATTTATAATTATATTAAAAGTAGATACGCTAAAAAAGACCCACACTTCGGATCAGAAATGAGTTTATTCACTACTCAGCTGGAGGAACAAGGTAAATAGTACTATCTGAAGCTAAAATAATCTACCAGTGAATAATGTTCCATTAAAAGAAATAACTAAAATGTAGAAAAAAAATAATTTAAACATATTTAACTTTGAATAATAAAACTTGATAATAAATCTTAATTTTCAACTTATACGACTATAATAAAAATGAAACTGTATCAAAATCATTAATCAAATCAATATAATACCCAGTAAAATAATTTGCTTAAAGAAATCAATTTAAAAAAATAATTTTTAAAATCTTATTTTTCTATATGGCTTCAATAGAATGAATTACCTGGCATAGACACACAATTCACGAGGAAAACTAACTATTCTGACTCGGCTAGAAGCCACGAAAATAGACGCATGTGCGAAATCCACGAATAACAGGCATAGGTATAAAACCTACGAATAACAGGCGCGATAATAAATCCCACGAATATCTAGCGTGAGTATTGCGCTCATGAATATTCATCGTGCTCGAGTTTAACCACGGTATACCAAAGACTAATAGTACTGCTATTAGTAAACAGCATTATGTATTTAGTCCTCTCAAAAATATTTCCAAACATGCATAGGGTCAATTTAACAATAATAAAGAACAAAACCTTTCAATACTAAAATCTCATAAACAATATTTCAGAATCAGAGACCTCGACATGAAAATTATTACATAAATGTTCTTCAAATCCTCATATATACAAATTTATAACAATAAAGTGTACAAAATATTTAAGTAATAATCATCGTTATTTCAACTAAACATTCATATATCAATCAACAACTATATAATTTCCATAAATATATTTTTAGTAAATCATACTCAAAAATTGATACTTTAAATGAAATATATCAAGTAACAAGATATTATTGAAATTATTATTGTCGTGAGATGTTATTCACTCACTTGCAATGCTCCAATAATTTACTCCTGCGCTATTCTTCAAAACAATATTCTCTCCTTACTTTCTTAGATTTTTTGAAAATAAATTATTAATACTTAAACTCTAATTTCTATTATAATAGTTGTTATCACATACTATTATAATTCTATATATCCCAAATATTTTCATTTATAAAAATAAGACACTTATCCACATAAGGTTCTTTTCTTCCAAACATGTAACATGCATCAATAATTAATAAGCTCTAAGAATATAACTCTCTTTTTTTTTTTCACTTCTCAAACTTCATATTCCATCAAGAAATATAATTTCTCCTTTATCCCAATTATCTTTCATTTACCACGGCCATAGCAAGTCACATATATACTTGTTAATATTTAAATATTCTAATAGTTTTCCTTATCATTTTCTCCATATTCCTTTGTAATACTTAAACTACGAAACCACAACTTTTATTTAACTCTAAAAAATTCAAATTTTATAACCATATTTAATTTCAAAATTTTAATCCAAATTTTAGATTTTCCAATTCAGCTCAACACCAAGGCATTAGCAATTTTTTTTCTAACATTAATCAATACACACACACACTAATCTTCCGACTCTGCTCTTCATTTGATTTTATTATTATTATTTTTTCAACATCCATATGTAGAATGCCTACTCAAATATCATTACCTTTCCAACATACATTTAAACCCCAGAGAAACATAGCTTAGGTCCATTTTTACCTTACTACAACAACCAAACATTTAATTAAAATTTTATCATCCAATTCCCATCCTCCTCTGCCTCCACACAGCTCATAGCTCAACAAAAACAAGCAACAATTAAACACACACAGAGCTTCCAGTTCAATGACAACTTCACAGCCCTTACACCAATTCCATCTTTCACCCTCATTTCCTTAAGACTCGACAACAGATAAAACAGAAAATCAAACCTTTCAACCACAGCTGGAGTTCACGGCAACTAGGAAGAAGAAAGTCAAAGGTCTGAGGTTTGCTACAGTAATGACAGGGAGTATGACAACAATGATAGCAGCGCGTCAACGGCATAACAGAAAAGGAGGGAGAAGAGCTTCCCAGAACCATGCCACCAACATAGAACAACGGCGGACGTGCGGTGGCAGCACAGTGAAGCAGCTGCAAAACCAGAAAAAGGAGGGAAAATTTTTTCCCAATTGCCGAGATCCAAGAAACAAGGAAGGACACGGCGACGGCGGAGTAACACGGAACTGGTGACAGCAGCACAGACAGTGGAAGCTAACAGAAACAAGCCGACTGTGTCACAGTTTCGCGAAGCTTCCTTCTCTGCTCTTACTCACGGCATCGATAGAAAATGGGGAAAGGGAGAGTATTCTGTGAATAAACAGATGGGCATTTTGGTAATTTCACGCAGGGGCTGAAAAATGAAATTTCACTTTTGGTTAAGCTGGGTTGAAACCTGACCTGTTACTCATGATACAATCTCCAACCACTCAACCATCGCTTTCCTTTGTGACAACACTACAAGAAAAATATACATATTAATAAAATAATATTATTTTCTAAGGTCATTGCAATGTCTGAGAATGTTTAATACAAAGTCGGCAAGTTGTAAGTTAGCTGTATTAATAAGTTAATCAAATTAGGTTTTGAGCCTTCTTCTTTGCTTTTAAAAATTTTGAATGACTTTTTTCAATCTCAATTTCCGTATAACTAAATATTGGATCTGCCCCTTAATATTATATAATATAAACTTCATTACAATATTTATTGTTCATAATTCTTGGTTATTACTTATTAATTTTCCCACTGGCTACAAACTATTGGCCAGTGACAAACCATATTTTTATATATTTATGTATATCACTTTTATGAGTTTTTATCATTATTTTAGTTTTTAATTATATTATTTATGTATCATTTGAATTAGTGTACTTTATATTGAATTAATGTTTAATATGGGTATAATTATCATATTTTTATGATTTTTTTTAAATAATTATTTTTAAAATAAAATATATTATATTATTATGATTTGTATTTTAGATATTTAAGAGAAACTGAAATTCACACGTGACAAAAAGATCACTAATTTAAAAATTACATATGATGACCTATGTTTTATTGCTTCTTTCTTCAGCTTTAATGAACAGGGAGGACGCAGGGGGTGCCGTCATCACCCAAACCATTCCTTCACAACCATCATTCAATCCTCTTCCATCCATTTACATCATCATTCCATCATCCTCACCTACCCATCGTCTTCCCTCCAACTCCAAGCAGACCACACCATTGCAGCACCTTCACCGACACACCATCATCTTCCACCTCCATCGTCTCCACCCGTCCTCTATACACGTATCCAAAATCCATCATTCACGGCCATCACCACGCACACACTCATAGCCGTCCATGCACAGCCACCGTCGGCCCAAAACTAGAACAGTGATGGAGACAGCAGCGAGGAGCAGAAGCAGTAGTTCCGTCGACGGCAGCTCCAGTACAGCGACGGTGCATGACACGACCATGCGTGGCCGGGAAATCTTGTAGTTGACGAAGACTGTGATGGTTATGCGTGGCTGAAGCGCCTAATCCTCCAAACTCAAATGGGAAGGGCATGAGTTTGATACCTCAACTATTCTAATTTTTTATCTATTAATTATCGTATAATTTTAGAGTCTTAAGATAATTTTATAATTATTAAAAAGTTTATTTATGATTTATTTATATTTATTAAGGATTATTGTAACTAGATTATATTTTAGTATTTGATATTGAGCTGATTATAACTTAATTTTATTACTATGATTTAGGTCAAGACTTTATATTGAAATTTTAGTGAATATTTAGTAATTTTTAAAGGTGATTTAAATTATTAGATCATTTTATTTCTTGTTGGCTTTAATCCTACTTTATGAATTCTTGAGTTTTTATTGAGTATTAGTCTTTAATATTCTTACTCTCAATTTATTATTCCATTGGCAGTTAATAAATTGAAATTTTAGAAAATATTTTGTGACATTTCGATATGCCTCAGTTGTTGGATTAAAAGTTTAATTATAATTATTGATTTATTATTTTTAACTTATATATCCGTTGAATCTATGATTACTTATGTTATTGAATTGGATGATTGCTTTTATCATTGTGCATTCATCTATTTTTCATTCATTATCCATTTTATAAAAAAATATTAAAAATATTTTATTTAAATTTATTTTAATTCTTGGCATTTCAAATCAAACTTTATTTTCTAGCTTATGTTACATTACCTTTAATTATTTAAGAATTCAATTTTATTATCAGATGTTATGTTGTTTCAAGATAAAAAATAAAACTAATAAGAAAATGTTTGGCTCTAAATAATCCTTATTAGTTGCACATATTATGGATCTTCCATCTAGAGGAAATCCAACATAAATAATTAAAAAATATATTTTAAAAAAACTAACACATATTTTTATAAATAAATAATTTAATTAATTTTAATATGTGTAAATTAATAAATATTAGGCATTCGTTTATTAGGATGTACTAAAGAATTGCTGTGGGCAGAGAAAATTAAACCATCAGTGAATGAAAGTTTACCCTTCAATCAAATGCTATAATTACAAAATAAGAAATTATAAATATCATCTAGTTAAACTGATCTTCTATATGCTTTTATAATTTTTCAGCAATTAAAAAAAGTCCTTCTTATGAAATAATTGGCTAAATAACCATTGGGTCTTCTTCTTATGACTTTTAAAAGTGTGTGTGTGTGTGTTTAATTCCTTCAATATTTATATATTATACACACAGAAGAAGGTAACTAGAACCCCATTCCCTTCCATAATAAAACTAATTAATTAACAAACCAGATCTCGCTTAAAGAACCACAGAATTATTAACATATACACAACCCCAGAAGATCAAAATGTAATGAATATATATATATATATGAATATGATTGAAAGAAATATAGATAGGTACCTGAAGATTGTTGTTGGAGAGGTTCAAGTTGGGGATGGTGACTAGATTAAGAGAAGGATTAGGAAGAGAATCTAAAGACAAGCCACTAAGATCAAGAATCTCAAGCTTTTCTTCTTCTTGCAGCATCGCGGTCATCGTCGTAGTTGTCGTCATCCCTCTTCACCCTTAGATGAGACATCTCTTAATGAATGATTGTTTCTCGTTTTGCTATAAATAAATTTCCTTCAAATCTGTTTTTTCAAGGCAGCTGAATACATAATAAATACGGATTCAACATAACTAAAGACATAAACTTAGAAGCATCACTATTATAGAGAACATTTTGTTAAAAGGATCAAAATATCCACTGCGTAATGTCCAAGAACTAGCAAAGGATGGGGTTAAAGACGCGCTTCTAGCGGGGGCGTTGCCGTAATAAATAGTAGAGTAGACCAAATAGAATTTGTTTCTTTGTCTTTACCAAAAAAACAAAAACGAATAAGAAATTAGGCCCTAGTAAGAAGACTACACATCTAAAGATCCAACTGTGAATTTATATTATCGTTATTGTCAACCATTATTCCGTTAAAAGCCTGATACATTTCTAAGAACTCGAGGCATGCAGCAGCGCAACTTGATGAACGGTAAAGCCAAATTCAGAACATGCGGAGCAAAACTATTACTAATAGAAGAAGCAAAATTATTTTAATATGTACAATCAATAAAAATATTTTAGTAAAAAAATTTATAAATTTGATAGATAAAATATATTAGAGTATTACATTTGGATCAAAATAAATTTTCTGACTAGCATTATATTTAGGATTAGAGGAAGTATTTGATACAAAGGAAAGAAGAAAGAAAGAATAATGCCATCTAGTTTAGTTGTTTAAGTGACAGAAGAATGTGAGCATGCCTGATGTGTTCTATTATATTTGGTGCGTTTTTTGGCAATGATCAAGATAAGGAACTTCATTATCTTATCCTTTGATGAGAATATTGGTGGGGTTGGAAGTAACATGAGTACAAATTCTCTTGTGATATTATAGTTGGTGAACATCTGATCGACTATCACTTTAGATTTGCAATGTCATTAATGTTGATGAAATAGATGATAACCCAAATGGATCAGTTATCATTGGCAAAAGAGATTAGTTAATGTTGATGAATGACTTTTTATGGCAAACTAAACTATTTATTCCTTTGACTTTATTTATGATAAAAAGGATTACAAAACCTATTTTTAAAATACCTTATAAAAAGAATCATACAAAAAATAATACACATTAGACTACTTTTCTTCATTTTACCAGTTAACTTAACATCATTGATAATTGGTTATTGATAATTGGTTATTGATAATTGGTTTTGTCCAACAAATTAAATGGCCCCTTCATATATTGCTTGAAAAACGTGGCACGCCCCGCATTGCTAGATATTTGCTCATTTCCATAGACTACCGCATTGTGTGATATAGAATATTGTGTTGATACATTGATTATGATTATTATTTATAATAATTGATTGATAATTTTTATGATTATTATAGTACATCGACCAGAAGGTTTGTGTGATGATCATCTTTGTTTCTACTAAAATTTAACTAATGGCGTGTTGATTAAAGTTGGTAAAACGGGCTTAACCCGAATTTTACCTCAAAGGGGGTGGTTTTGCCAACCCGTTTTGGGACGGGTTGTGCAGCCGGCCAACCTTTTTTTCTTTTTTTTTTAATTATTAATGTTATTATTTATTTTATTCAAATATTATTTTGAATACTCCCATTATCAAATACTAGTAAAGATAATTACATATTTATTGATATGTGTTGACATATTATAATTGATTAATATTATGTTAATATTTATTTATATTTATAGTTATAAAATTTGAGATTTTTTTATAAAAAATAGGAATTTTTAAAAGTATAACATTAACAATTATTTTTATTATACTAATATAACATTAGAAAATTTTTATTAGTATTTTAAAAGTTTAGAAATAATTTTCTTAAAAATATTAAAAAAAAAGTGGCGGGCTGGCAAGTTAATTTGCTACTATTTTTTTTAGCCCGTTTTAGGGTGGGCTATGCCTGTGGGTTGTGGCGGGTTGACCCGCTTCCTAGCTCTACTTTTGATGGATGGCTCCAATTTGCTCCTGAACCAAAGTAACATAAAAATTATCAACCTCATTATATTTGGTCTTATCGCAGCTCTTAATAGAGGAGGATGTTTGGTTCGGTGTAAGTAAGGAAGAGTCAGACGGTAAGAATCGAATAGAAGAAGGATAATAATAAAAAAAAATGTTGGTGATGGAGAAGAAAAGGGAGATGATGATAGAGATTAAAAAAAAAAGTTAAAATTTTTCGAATAGAAAATTTTTAATATCAAGATTAAAATTGTAATACCATACGATACTGATTTTAACCAACATCTACATATGTAACATATTTATTATTTTAGTTAATTTTAACTAATATTTTAATCTAAATGATTTGAAGTCCAACTTTATGTGGATCATCCTCCATTTTATGTTCAATTTCATTACTAAGTCCAAGCAATCCATAAACAATGCATACGATTTGATTACTCCAAATGGTCTCAGTATATAACTTGATTTAATTGAATGGATAAGAGCAGCAAATATATTATGCAGAACTGATCAATAAAAGGCAGATGTCCTAACTCGTTCCTCGTGATTTAAATAATTGTAAAAGAAAATTTTGTTTGCCGTTTCCTGTAAATACATAATTTTTTTAAAAAAAAATACTAGCAACAAACAATGCCAACAAGTTCTTTGTATAATATCTAATAAATATTGTTAATTTAGTTTTAATTCGTGCGTATGTATTTATTTATTTATTGGTTAATAATACTAATACGGGTCAAAGTAGCGTTAGCATCTTGGGTATGAGCTCCCACAAGTGGGGAGGTTGCCCAATTGGCAACGGAATGGTGTCAACGTTAGATCTGTTAGGTTGGGTGGCAGAGGAAACGAGTGCTGTCGTGACGACGGCTACGACAGTGAACTCCGGATATCCGACGACATCGTCTTCTTCCTTCTTCCGACGGTGAGCTTGCTGGCGATTTGAAGAACCACGATTTCTCCTTCTTCCCTGCTTCGGTGGCATGGATCTGAAAGAGGAGGGAGGATTCGCGTGGATCTGAAGCCCGATCTGATAAGCCAAGGGAAGGAGAGGGATGGGTATGGCTTTCCAATGAGATCCGCACCAACGTTTCTTTATCCCTTCCTGCTTTTCTTGATGAGCATTTTTTTTTTTTCATTTGATGGTTGGTATGTTTAAGAGATTGGAGAATTTTTAATTTGAAAATTGTTAGGGTCCATATGCACTGTCGTCAAGGCCACTCTTGAGAAGATCGGCGATATCGTTTTTCAGAAACGTCACCACTACTTCACTTTTCTTCCGTATCGTCTCTAGCCGCGACTTTGTGTAGTCCAGGTACGTTTTGCTGTTTCAAAAGCTAAATCGAAAACAAAAAAATGGGGTTTAAGGGGGAAAAAAGACCAGAAAATCATCATCATTCAAATGGAAGAAAATCGACACTAATTATCTCTAGGTCAGTGCAGCACAATTTTCTATAGAACTTGGGCTTCAAAAATTTGTCAAGCATGTTCGTATCTCTGAATCAGAAGACACCCAAAAAATAAAGTAGATAAGAAAAGGGTCAAGAATGAAAAGATAATCAATAGGGAAACAGAAAAGAATATGCAATGGCAAGAAAATGGAGATTTAGTAGAGAGAGAAGACGAAGAAGAAGCTTGAGAGAGAGAGAGAGAGAGAGAGATGTCGCCCAAGAGACCCTGCAAGCTAAGGTCTCTCCCTCACCAAAATGAACCTAAGATCTGCGCGCGTAAATTATCTCTCTTAACAGAGGAAGGTATTATCGGCTAGAAAAAAACAGAGGAAGGAATAGATCAGTGTGCTAGATGTTAGTCTGGATATAATTGAAAAATAATTATTAAGATGTAAGATGGTACTTTACCCTAGAAAAAATTAGAGTTGAAAGTAAGGTTACTGGGTTCACGAGCGTTGGCGTGCTTGTATCAAACAAACATCAGAACACTCGGAGAGAGAAACAGATGCAGTGGAAGTATAAGACGGAATCTTACCATAAGACAGCCGTGATTTGATCTTCAACTCTTCCTTGTACTCCTTTTCTTCTCCCCTAGGTTTCAGCTTTTCCTCCTTGTCACCGGTTCTTCCTCAATTCTAGTTGGATCCATATCAACAAAGGTATTCAAAACGTATTTTTGCTATTAAATAATTGATCCAGATACTTGTTGCCGACTTTTATATCATATGAACTCTATATATTTAAAATATAATAATCAGAAAGCTTTATACAGTTAACATTTGAGTTCCTTAAACATTTGATCAGGATTCCATTTTTGATTGTATGTGTGCTATCATGAATTTTGTGAGGTTTTATAAAAGTAGAGCAAGTGGGGCCACCTGGATGTCAAACAAATTCAAAAAGCATCTTCACTTTTGATTATTATAATTCATTTTAATTATAGATTTAATCACGTCTCATAACCCGTCACGTGCAAGCACATTAATTATATTGTCGATTCAAATTCAATCCCCTATATCATCACCAAAAAGGGAAAAAAAAATGAATCACCTCAAATTACGCCGACCTTTACACAATTTCACTAGTGCCCTCTCTAATCACTAGCTTCATTCATCATTAATTAGGGAATCATTCATACAGTTTAATTATAACCTTTTTGTGTGGAATGTATAATACTAAGCATGGAAACAAGCCAGGCGGCCTGTCAGGGGCCTATAGCCTGGCCTGTATTCGGCCTAGCCTGTTTAAAAAAATATACAGACTCAGGCCTGTATTAAAGTCTGTTTTCTTTAATAGGCCAAGCTCAAATTTCTTGAAAAGCCCGTTAAGCCTGTCAGGCGACCTGACCCTGTTATCAAAATATATTTAATATAGATATGTAATAAGTGGGTGTTGAATCTACTACCTATTGAACACGTCCATATATTATAGCTTATATTTTATTGCTATGTTGTAGCAAGTATTAACAGGTTTCAGGCCAGGCAAGATATTTATACAGGTCAGGCTTATGCAAAAAAAAAAAGCCTATAACAGGCTACAAGCCAGGCTCAGGCCAAATTATCATTTAACAGGCCTAGTTTGTTAAAGCCAAGGCCTGACCTGTTTCCATACCTATATAATACACAAGTTCCAAGTTACTCCCATATTGCTTCAATTCATAATATATATATATATATATTCATTTTAATGATATTGTGGTGTAATGATATAAAAATTCTCCTATAACAAGAAGTATATGTATTTAATCTCGTTGACAACCTCATTACCTACCCCTCTAAATTAGAAAAAAGAATATATATATGACCATTGATTTGATCATAAATCCTGTTATATTGTTTTCAATGCCGTACTGGATAACAAGCAAATTGAAAACAAGAGAAGATTGATGTCGATTGTCTCCAATATGGGATACTCGGTACCTATAAAAATTGCTCTCAATGTCATATTATAAGCAGCTAATAGCATAGGGTTGGATTGCTTTTCAACATTGTTAGTAACTTGGTACTGGACTTGGGCTTGATGAGTGGCCTGGTTTGGAAGGTAACTGAAAAGGCCCAAATACAAGCCTGATAATCTGAAAGATTTGGTAGCCATAATCTATATATAAACTTAAACTGCCGACATCAGTATCGTTTAGGAGAAAAAAATTTTTATCTTACTTTTAGATTTTAGGTGAGTCTAACTCTTTTCTAAAAATTTTTGTATCAAATATATATATATATATATAAAACTTGAACTCGTTTGACTAAAAGCATTTTCAATTAACAATTTTTCCACTAATTTTCCATTTTCTTTAGTTTCATTAAAATCATAAATATCTTTTATTTAAAATTTATATCTGGCCTTCCTTTAAGTATATAATATGTAGAGCTTTGGCAAAATTGTAATTCTTTATTTTTAAAACTGCACAAATGTCTTTTCAAAAAAAATAGATTTTTTTTTTTTAAAATTACGTTGATATTTCCACCCCTCTTCTGAGCCAGACGTTTTTGAGAGATGACTTGACTATAACAGGGAGTAACGCGTCTTCCAACATTAAAGTAGACCTCTCAGATTCCCATATGAAGCACAAGATTGTTCTGAGTTGAGTGTTCCTCAACACCTCATCTCAGATCTGTTCACCTCAAAGCTAAAATGGAGCCATCTTCCTTTATTGGAGTCATATGGGATGCTGCCAAGTGTTTCTGTGGCCGCATGGAAAGAGAAGCTGATTTCGTCTTTGGTTTGGAAACCAATCTGCAGTCATTGGAAGGTAAAAGGAACGAGCTTGAAGATATTAAGAAAGACGTGGAAGCACGAATTGAAGAAGTCGAGAACAATCCAGGGATGAAAATATCTCACCAACTCCGTGGTTGGCTGCAACGAGTTGACCACACTCAACAGGTCATTTCTCTACTTATGATTTACTTTTTACTGTATCCTTTTCACCCCTTTTAGAGTAATTTGAATTTATAACATCCTTTATTCTTAATTACTTTTTCCTGATTTGGATCCTAGATTTGAACTTCCCCTTTTATAAAAGTAAAGTCGCATCACATGTATTTAATGATAAAAAAAAATAAATTCTCCTCGGATATAAGATTTAGTTAAGATTTTATCTTAATTTTAAAAAATAAAACATATATTTATCATTTTTTTAAATTATCTCTATTATAATACGATAACAAGTAAGAGAAAGGAAGGAAAATTAAGGAAAATGATACCATATTAAACCGGGGAGTACTAGTTATATAAAACATTTGACTTACAGTTTTTCAAGAAATAAAGTATTTTTATGCAGTCAAGGAAGAATAACAAAATACATCAACTTCAAAGCCCACAGAGATGAAAATAGTACTCAAAATTAGGAATAATGAGAATATATGTATATTACTATAACTTAATTAAATTTTGATGGTGTCGTAATATTTCCAACATTAATTCTAGTGTGTGAATACGTACAGAGTATTATATAAATCAGGCATCTTATTTTTGTGTAAATACTCGCGAAAGAACTCTTTGTTGATCTTCTTAGTAGGGAGAACATCAAATTAAAGTTGAAATGTATGCAAAGATCATATATGGCCCACACCCCTAATTAATTAACGATCTTGTGTTCATAGGAAATAAGAGATGTTGAACCTCAAGGAGCAGGGGCAATACAAAACAAATGCCTAAGTAAATGGTGTTCAAAGAATTGCATCTCAATCTACAGGCTGGGAAAGAATGTTGGTAAGATGCTGAAGGATGTGGATGAACTACTAACTGAGGGGAAAAGCTTCTGTAAGGATTTTATAGTTGCTCATAATGTACCACGCAAAGCAATTGAGATGCCTCCAGATGAGACGGTGGGATTGGATTTAATGTTTAATAAAGTGTGGAATAGTATTGAAGGAGAGAATAATGTTGGTTTCATTGGTTTGTATGGGATGGGTGGGGTGGGGAAGACGACCTTGTTAAAGAAAATTAACAATGAACTTTGGAAGAGAAGGCTAGGATTTGATGTTGTGATGTGGGTGGTGGTTTCAAAAGAGCCCAACTTGAATAGTATTATGGAGGATATTAGAAAATCAGTTGGGATTGGGGATGACATTTGGAATCGGAATAGTAATCAAGATCAAAAAGCAACATCGATTTATGGAGTCCTTAAAGAAAAAAAATTTGTCTTATTATTGGATGACATATGGGAGAATTTGGACTTGAAATTGGTGGGAGTGCCGCATCCAAAGGAGACTAATTTTAAGTCCAAAGTATTATTCACAACACGGGCTGAAGATGTGTGTGCAAAGATGCAAGCTCAAATGAAATTCAAGGTAGAAATCTTAACAGAGAGAGAAGCATTTGAGTTGTTTAGCATGAAAGTTGGTGAAGAAACTCTAAGTTCACACCCAAACATCCCAAAGCTAGCAGAAAAGATGGCAAAGGAATGTCAAGGGCTACCCCTTGCATTGATTGTGGTAGGGAGTGCCATGGCTGGAGTGAAGAGCGTGGGTGCCTGGGAACATTCAATAACTAGTTTAATAAGTTCTTCATGGACTGGACCAGATTTGGAGGCAAAAGTATTCTCTATCCTTAAATTTAGCTATGACAAGTTGGATGAGGTACAAAAACGTTGTTTCTTATACTGTGCATTATACCCAGAAGATTATGAGTTTCGAGTTCTTGATCTCGTCGATAAATGGATGTGGGAGAAATTCCTCTGTAAAGATATGGCAATGAGTGTTCAAGATATGCGTCGTTATGGTGAGTCTGTTATTGAAAAGTTGAAGCTTTCGTGCTTGCTAAAAAGCTTTGAAGATGATATTTTTATAGAGCGTACAGTCAAAATGCATGATGTAATTCGTGACATGGCACTGTGGTTAATGGCACGAGATGAAACTGATAAGGAACTTGTGCAGAGGATTTCAATCATAAATGATTGGAAATCACAGAAAATTGGAGATCCTCCAAATGCCGCAACACTAGTTTTAGTGAAACGGCATTTGTTTGACAAAATAGAACGGCAGCTGGAAGATATTAAATGCATGAAGAGATTGAACGTCTTGGAACTAAATGTAGATAGAGGAGAAGCATTTGAAGACATCGGGGGTTTAATTTCTCTAGAATATCTTTCTGTCCATATGACGGAAGAAATTCTAGGACGAGAGTTTTGGTACAACTTGCAGTCCTTGACAAAGTTAAAATTTCTGAGCTTTGAAACATACAGTTATCTCGATGGAAGTGATATTCCGTCGGGAGTGCTATCAAGTCTTCAACAATTAAGAGTGTTTAGACTTGTTAGATTCAGGATACCTAATTTCGACGAAAGAAGAATTTTAGAAGAGCTGGAGTCGCTACCAAATATTGAGGAATTATGGATAGAAATAGGGAGGGAAGATGGTATCAACAAATTATTGGAGTCAATCAAATTGCAAAGTTGCATATACAGCCTTAGTATTGAAGACGGCAGCCTGAAACACATGCCTTTATCATTAGCGTCCATGTCAGGAATGAAGCAGCTGCATGAAATTGTGATCTCATGGTTGACTGTTGGAAGCGAGCAATATTCTTCTGCTGTCGATACATGTTTTCTAGCCAATCTCCGAAAGGTGGCATTGTATCATTGTTTAGTAACTCATGCGACATGGCTCAAGTATGCTCCATTCCTTCAACAACTTGCGATTCATTTTTGTGACTCAATGGAAGAAGTGATAAAAGAAGGAGGAGGAGAGAATAATGTGGATTCTTCTTCTGTATTCTCTTCTCTTGTCACCCTCTCTTTGCATGGGTTACCAAGACTCGAGAGCATTCACAAGGAACCTTTACCTTTTCCTTCCCTCAAATACATTCGCATTCTTAGCTGTCTAAAGTTGAAAAAGTTACCACTTGATTCCAACTTTGCCCAACATAATAAGTTGACACTTATTCAAGGACCTCAATATTGGTGGGACAATCTGGAATGGGATAACCCCGCGGTCAAGCACATATGTGAATCCAAGTTCAAAGGAAGATATAAATACTGATAAATACATTATTATAATATGAATATATATATTTAATCTTTTTTTCCCTACTTTCATATATATAATTATCGCTTATAACTAGTTACCTACGCTGCATGTCTATATCATTGCAGATTGACTTCGTCATCGTGAGCATGTACTTCAAGCACGTATGTGTATATCATCTCTCTGGTAAGATTGGGTGTACTTGATTGAAGCTGATTGACACAATGAATATCTTTGCAGTCTGGTACTTTATCTTTCACTTTTGTTCGCCCTTATGCCTATAATGGACAATATGTATTTAATTTTGGAACATTTTATCATATCTCCTTAGGCTCTTTTATTTAAAGATGGAAGATTTATTATTACCCCAACTTCTTCTAAAAGTTTTCTTTGAACATCAAGTACTTCTCTTTTAACAGCTTTCTTTGAACATCAAACTCTTCTCCGTTGGCCCTAAATATTCAAAAATAATATATATCGCATTATTTGGTTATTTTTATTTAAAATAATTTCAAATGTGATATTAAATTATAAGAAATTTTGATATGTCGTGTTTTTCTTAACTTTTATTAAAAAAAAGTAATATAACTTATAACTAAAAGTCATAAATACTTATAAAATTTCAATACCGCCAGTTTTTCTTATAGAAACCAACTGCGTGCAGAACTAAAAAAAACTATTTTTTTTAAAACAAATTGACTAAAATAAAACTTTTGTAAATTTAAAGAACCAAATATGGAATATTCCCGGCAGCAATATTGAATTGGGTTGCGTTGTAGCTGGGCCTGAGGATGTATGTTGGGCTAGAAAGTAAGGACCAGGCCCAATTTCCGAGGCCGAAGGTTAAGTTGTATATGGAATAGCCGACAGGATATATGTAAAATGAAACTAGAACAAAGCGACGGGTGGGGTGGGCTGACCATTCTGCTCGTATAACTTTAACTGGGTAGGGGCTAGTCCTTGCCCATTTAAACCCGTATTAAATAGGTTGGGTTGAACCCGTTTAAGTCAAAACAGGCATGGGCAACTTATTTGTTAAAGATATAAAAAAAAATTCTATTTTAACCTATTTGAAGTTCATAGTGAACACATAATATGATTATTCATCATAAAATCACAAAAAAAAAAATATCATAATCATAATGTTCATCAATTATCACTACAAGTTTGTAAACACACAGTCCATAATGCACACATAATATGATCATTCATAATCTTCATTCTTAAAAAAATATTTAATTAATTAAAAAATATACGGGTGAGCTACGGGCTGTTCGATGGTCAGCCCGTAGCTCGCCCGTTTCTTTTACTATTTTAGCCCGTTTAAGCCCGCCCGCCCGTCACGGGCCTATTTTGGGCGGGCTCGAAGCGGGCAAGTTGACGCCGGGGTCAGGCGGATACATCGGGTTATGAGTATCTTACTCAGCCCTAAATGTAACATCCCATATCAAAAGAATTTATAAGGAGTTGTCAAGATTAAAGAGTATTTTTTAGAATTAAAAACTCTTAAGGATAAATTTTAGAGAATAAATAATCATTAAAAATATTTTAGGGCTCAAAAAAAATTAAGGAAAAATTATTTTTTAAAAGGAGGTTTACATAAATTAAAAGCTATTTTTTTGGGACTTTTAAGGCTATATTTTTAAAAAAAATTTAAGAAAAATATATAGAAGTTATCATATTTTCTAAAAGTTTTAGGAAAATTACCTTATGAGTTAAATAAGTTATTGGAGGAAAAATATCTTTATTTTAGAAAGAGGATTAATTTTTAGAATAAGTTTCAATAATTTCTAAAAATATTTTAAATCCGAGCTTTCCCTTCCCAAGTTTATTCTTAATTTTCTTTACCAGGGTTCTTCCCTACTCTGCCCATCCCATGTAAACAAATAATACCAAAATTCTCTTATTCAGCACTGTTCCATGCCTTAGTAAACAATAAATCTAATCCTACTACTTCATCCTGAGGCATCTCAATAATTATTGCCAGAGGTAAATACATTATTATAATATACATATTTAATCTTCTTCTTTTTAATTCCATATAATTATTGCTTATTATATTTTTAATTTACCTGCTATCGTTGCATTTATTAAACACTCAATTAATAATAACACCCGCTTTGTGTTGTATCCTTTTTTATTTACTTTTAGTTATCTTAACTTTTTTTCCATGTCAATTAGTATAGAAGAATTCTTGCTCAATAATACGTACTCTTTTTATCTTATTTATAAGATAGAGAGAGAATTTTTTTTCTTACTCCTATTTATAAGTTATTCATTAAATTTTGTATATGAATGTATAATTTTACCCTTCATTCAATATTGTGTTGACCTTGTTCTCATAGGCTACTCCTCATATCCTTAATATATGATATATTCAAATAATTTGATTGGTTAAGTTAATTAATATGAGATATTTTTTCTAAAATACTCTAGCAACTTACCTTAATTTTCTCTATTATCTTACTTGATTATTGTTAAGCGAGTGTTAATAGGAGCAATTTAAGAAAAATTGATAAAAAAAAAATTTATATTTAGGATCAAGATTTACTCTCCAATTAGGTCCTATATTAAGTACCGGAGTACTATAATGAATATTATATATTAAATAAGGATAAAGTTATAAAGTTGTTAAATTTTAAGATAAAGTTAATATCTTTCTTTTTTTGTATAAAACCTGCTGAAAATAATTTATAAATAGGATTGCGGAAATATTTATCATTTTCTCCTATAATTAATGCTGAAATGTGGTTTCTTGTATTTTTTTTCTTTTTTTAAAAAATTCATTTTATATGGGTAAAATCAAAAAAATTAGTTTAAAACATATTTAATAAATTAATTGTCATTTCTAAATTTTAGTGAATTATTTCAAGTGATTTATATTGTAAATCAGAAAAAAGAGTAGTTCTTAATCATTTTGATTAGGGGTGTCTTTTTTTTTTTTTTGCCAGCATTAGAGGGGTTATTCCTTAATTATCAGTTTAGATTGCCGCCAACTCCAATGATGAATGGTTAATGAAGTTCACTCTTTTATCTCTTTTATTTCTTGAACTGTGCGCCATAAAAAAGACTATGAATTTATTAATTAATATATCTTTTTTCCATAGAACATCGAAGATTTATGATATTTTACAAATTATTCCCATTATTTATTAAATCGCTATTACTTTTACTTATAAATGCAAGGTTTTATTCATGAATTATGATTTTGAGGGACTGAAGAATCCGCTAAATTTTAAAATACGTATGAATAACTCTTATATCCTTTTATTAAAATGATTTCATTATTTATGGATTTTATTTATTTACTTACCTACTAATTTATGAACGAAAAATGGGCTCATTTTTTGTTTTGGGGGATAAAAAATGGGCTCTTTTGCGTATGCCTTACACTATTTGGCAAAATATATAAGCGCTAGAAATTCGCCAAAGGTAATTGTGGGAGAGGGGTAAGGTCAAGGCCAGGAGAACTCTTCTCGCTTTTGGATTCGGACCGAACCCTAGCTCTGCATCGTAACCATGTCGTCCAAGCAAGGTAGCTTCTCCTCCCATCTCGGTCATCGGAATCACCTGATTCTCCAATTCGGCTGATTCTTCTTATGTTTGGAACTTGAGCTTCCCCAACCCTTATTTTCGATCTATGAAACCCTTATGTTTTGATTTGTTAACTAGAACCTTGATTTTGCTTTCATCTATGATTAATTGATATTTGGGTGTATAGGTGGAAAAGCCAAGCCTTTGAAGAAGCCCAAGTCCGATCAGAAAGATTACGACGAGGTATCTCATCGATCTCCTTTGGGATTTTGCTGCTTTCAAACTCTGGTTTCTAGATCAGCGTGGCTAAAAGAATAGGAAATTTAGAAGTCAAATTAAATTTTTTGATGGACCTGTATTAGGTAGATAAAATGATCAAACAACAGTGCCTAATACGCCACCTTCAAAAAGTAATAAAGTTTTTGGAAGAAATAACAGGAAGATGCCTGGTTTGGGATTAATTAAGATTCTATGATTAATATGTTAATTATTAATTGTGAAGTCTTGATCTATTTTTATAGACTTGCATCGGGTGTTCTTGATGTGGTATTTGGTACGAATATCGAAGGATTTTTCCAGGACTTAGTCTTTTTATTCTGTATGGGGCATCTATGGCATGCTTATGTTGCTCCTCTTTTCTTTACGCTTCTTCCATTTAATTTTTCTAGATTAATTCATCGGAGATGAGCTAATGGTTTTTTAGCATGTTATTACCCATTTCTTCTTGCCAAAGGGGGTTCAATCTTGGCAATTGATTTAATTCTTCACTTCGTTTTAAACCTGGAATTTCATCCTAATAGTCATATGAAATTTACATGGTGATCGGATTTTAAGATCTTTAGATTTTGATGGTGGTCTGGAGTATGGTCTCCATTCATCAAACAGGAAAAACTGCTATCCACTTTCACTTATCCATTTATCACACAGGAAAATCCTTGAATTGTAAAATGTCTTCATGCCCTGATGTATTTCCTGACACCAACAGACAGCATCTGTTCAAGCCAAGACACAGCCATCGTGTTAATGTTTGAACATGTTTGAGATTTTAAATTTGATTTATGTTTATATATGTACTTTGCAGGTCGATATGGCTAACCTTCAGAAGAAAAAGGAAGAGGAAAAGGTTCGATATCATATCTCTTTAATTTTGTACTTACAAATTGATTCATTGTTAATGTGCCAATTCAAAACGTATTTATTTTTGAATCCTTGAAACAGGCACTAAAGGAGCTGAAAGCAAAGGCACAACAGAAGGGGGCCTTGGGAGGTTCAGGGCTGAAGAAGAGTGGGAAAAAATGAGGGGGCTTACCCAATGTATTGGTACCTTTACACATAGTTATTGAGCTGTAACTAAATATATGTTGCTTTGAGAGCATCTCTGATTAATGTGATCTTTCCACTTGATAATACTTTCTTGCTTGTATTTGGGAACCTAAGTGTGTTGTGTTACAAGCAAAATAAAATTGCTTGTTTGCAGCTTTCCTTTTAACACTTCCTTGTTCCTTATTGTTTATTGTTGTGAAATGAGAGCTTTGGCAACGTTGGATAGACGTATTCTACTCCCTCTGAACCTATATATAATATACAAATAATTGAATTTCACAGATAAAAAAGTTAATTAAAATTGGTCAAGGACAATAAATGTATAAAAAATGTATTTTATTTTTTGATAAATATTCTTATTCATTTTGGGGGGGGGGGGGAGTGAATAGAAGAGACTAGGAAAACAAGTGTGCCAAAGATAATTAATGCAATATTTAGAGAAAAAGGTGGTTTGTGTGAGATTGACCTTCAATAACACAAGTAGGTATAATCGATTTTTAAGCCCCACATGTTGTCCTGTTTCCCTCTGAAAAAGGTTACTCAACATTCTGAATTGCAACTAATTCAAAAGAGCTGCATGGGTTAACAATCACTTATAAATTGTCCATGCTCTCTCTCTCTCTCAAACATATGAACTGTTATGAGTTAATGAGAGTTAGTATAGATTGTAAGAAATGTGTTCGTATCCTATAAAGATGTGAGTTCGATTTTTACTGTCGTTATCGTTGTAAGGGTTCATTTGGTAGGTGATCTCGTAAGTATCTTATAAGTACTCTCTGAGTCTTGGGATTGTGCTTTAGTCTTGGTGTGGGACCGATGTCGAACTCACCTAAATTTTTTTTTTACCAACAAAAAATCTACACTGTTATGATAAGGAAATGGTTGCTTGAAAACATAAATTAACAGAAATGATCGTAGATAGATTGGATACACAAATTTGTCGTTAGCTTTAACAAAAATCTGGCGGAGGTATGCAACGTTGAAGCGCAGATTTGGACTGCCGGACTACCTCTCATGAAAGGGGATGTTGCACTACATTCCCGACGAAATAGGAGCCGTTTCTTTGCTTTTGTTTCGGCCTATAATTCACAAATATCTTTCTTTTCCCGTTTCTCTACCTCTCTCTGTAATCCGTCTTTGGTTCTCCATAGAAAGTGGGGATGATAAGTATTTGGTAATAGCCAGAACTCAGTTTTCCAACTTAGAATCCAATTACGTCCCGGGATAGCAGAACAAATTTGGTAAAAGAACGCCGTTTAGCCTGTTCTGTTTAATGATTAAATTGCAGAGTCAGAACCAGGAAAAAGTTTTGAACTTTCAACGGTATTACAAGTTGGGTCTGCAGAGCCAACGAAAAAGAAGAAGCAAGATATGAATAAAAAAGCGAACGCCAAAATCTGGAAAAATGTTAAAACTCTTAATGCTATCACATGAGTTTGCAGAGTTGAGTGGGAAGAAAAGGCAAGCAAAAGAAAGGCGTTTGAGATTTTTTTTTTTTGAAGTAAACAGAAGTTGATGCATTTTGTATGAAAAAGGATGTCAGGTTCAAAGATTGATGATGAGAGAGACTTTGAGCGAATTTGTGGCAGGAGGTGTAGGGGGTGTGACTCGAGTGATCTGTGGTTATCCACTAGACACCCTCCGAGTCCCCCAACAGAATTCAAATACGGCAACTTCTGTGTTGAGCTTAATAAAAAATATGGTTTCCAAGGAAGGACTAGCTTCTCTTTACAGAGGCATGGCCGCACCTTTGGCTGCCATTACTTTTCAGGTCTTCTTTTCTGTTTTTTCCCCCTTCTTCTTCATCATGTTTTGAAATATGTAAATTGATTTATATTATTTCTTGACTTCGACAAATTAAAAAAAAACATGTTCAAATATGTGTTTTCGGTTATTTGTTGTGAAATCGTGAAAAAAAAATTAAAATATATTTTCGATGTTTTATTACTTTTTGTTTAGAGAAGAGGTTTCATTAATACCAATCATGCTAATACTATTATCATGTTACTTTCCATGCAGATACACAAGAATGACAATGATTATGTTGTTTGTCTTCAACTCTTAACACTACACAGCAACTAAAGATCATTACTATCTCATAATGAACAATCTTGTTTTTTCTTTTTGGTTGCAGAATGCTATGATTTTTCAAACGTAGGCAGCTCTCTCAAGAGCCTTTTACTCATCAGTAGCAAACAACCCTCCTTCCTACAACAGCGTTGCTCTAGCAGGATTCATAACTGGTGCTTTACAAAGCCCGATTGTGTCCCCAGTAGAACTGGTTAAAATTCGCCTCCAGCTTCAGAGCAAGGGCCAATTAACAACAGAATCCTATAAAGGTCCTTTATCAGTGACAAAGAAGATATGGAACAGAGAAGGTCTTAGAGGCATATTCCGAGGATTTGGCATCACCATCCTCCGGGATGCACCGGGACATGGTGTATACTTCTGGACACATGAGTACATAAGGGAACAACTTCACCCAGGTTGCAGCAAAACTAGTCAAGAAAGCTTGAGTACAATGCTAATAGTACATAAGGGGTAGTGAGTTGGATTGGCTCTTACCCTTTTGATGTTATAAAGACAAGACTACAGAGGCATTATTGATTGCCTGGGAGAGTGTCAGAGAAGAAGGACACGATGTTTTGTGGAGGGGTATAGGACCTACGGTGGGTAGAGCTTTTATAGTGAATGGTGCTGTGTTTGCTGCTTATGAGATTTCTATGAGAAGCCTGTCAAACAATAATGGAAGTAGTAGTAGCACTAACAATGTAGGAGATTCATCCTTTTCTAGGAACACACGACAATGAGACAAACAATCAAACAAGTGTCTAGGAAACAAATAAAAGTGAAATTTCACATCTGACAATCATTGCCTAATTTACCAGCCATATGAATGTCTGAGAATGTTTAACACAAGCTCGACAAGTTGTAAGTTGGCAGTATTAATAAGTTAAGCAAATTAGCAAATAAAAAACATTCAATGAAGATGGTCTTTCGTACCACGTTTCTAGTTCAGAGAATATATCTTAATTTCTCTTTAAGATGATATGTTCAGAAACATACATGTTCATCCATTTTCACTCTTAGATGATACATTTCTCAATGAATGATTGTAACTCTCGTTTTGCTATAAATAGATTTCCTTGAAATCTATTTTTCAAGGCAGCTGAATACATATTAAATATGCATTCAACATAACTAATTAAAGACATAGAAAACTTAGAACATCACAGTTGTAGAGCACATTTTGTTAAAAGGATCAAAATATCCACTGCATAATGTCCAAGAACTGGCAAAGGATGGGGTTAAAGACGCGCTTCTAGCGGGGGCGTCGCCTTAGTAAATGGTAGAGAGAATAGATTTTGTTTCTTCACCTTTACAAAAAAAAAAAAAAGGAGTAAGAAATTAGGCCATAGTAAGAAGACTATACATCTAAAGATCCAACTGTGAATTTATATCATCGTCATTGCCAACCATTATTCCGTTAAAAGCCTCATACATTTCTAAGAACTCGAGGCATGCAGCAGCGCAACTTGATGAATGGTAAAGCCAAATTCAAAACATGCGGAGCAAAACTATTACCAATAGATGAAGCAGACCCTCTGTTTTTACTAAAAATTATATCTACAAGCTCAATCACATATATGGTCCTTCTATGAACTGAAATTTCATAAAAGGCAACAATAAACTCATCTTTGTGCCTGTTTGGCACCACGGTTTGAGAATCAATTATGGGACAAAACTTCGGTTTGGAAAATTTTCACACAAACAGTAATTTTTGTTGAGAATTGATTTTGGACAAAACCTCGGTTTGAAACCTAAGTTTTGAATAAGCTACTGAAAATAGCTTTTTCTTTGAAACCTAGGTTTTGGATTATCCAATTACTATTATACCCTTACTTTTTTTACACCCTCTCTCCTCTCTCCTCTCTATTATCTCTCCTCTCTCTTCTCTTATCTCTCTTTTTCTCTCTCTTCTCTCCTCTCTTATCTCTCTTTTTCTCTCTCCTCTCTCCTCTCTCCTCTCTACACTCTCTTCTCTCTCCTCTTTCTTCTCTATCATCTTTCATCTCTCTTACTTTTAATCATATCATACCCTTTTTAGTAATTTACCAATATAAAAAGTGATTCTACTACTAATCATCCAAACATCTTTATTCCCAAAATCTATTCTTCCCAAAATCTATTCTACCCAAAATCTATTCTCCAGAATCTATTCTTCCCATAATCTATTATCCAAAAGCTAATCCAAGCACACCCTTTGTAATTCAGGGCAACCAGATAAATGGCTCAAATCAATATGTAGAAAGAATAGAGATATCATCGGGCCTATTTGAATACTTCAAAACCATAGTTTTATAATATCTTTTAAACAAAATTTTAGTTTAGAAACATTTTAAAACAAATAGCTATATTTATCTATAAATACTTTTGGACTAAACTACACTTTAAAACTATATTTTTAAATAAATTACAAGTAACTTTTAGAATAGTAAAAGAACTTATAGACTATCCAATTACTATAATACCCCTACTTTTTCTTATAATTTCTCTCATATCTCTTCTCCACCCTCCCTCCTCCCTCCTCTCTCTTCTCTACACTCTCTCCTCTCTTTTATCTACCATCTTTCCTCTCTCCTACTTTTAATCAAATCATACCCTTTTTAGTAATTTACTAATATAAAAAATCATTTAAAAATAACTATCCAAACACTTATTTATTTATAACAATTTTTTTTCTATAAACTCTTCTCCAAAAACACTTTTTTATAAACTGTTTTAAAATCTGTTTTTTCTATAAGTTCTTTTTTAAAATTTTATCCAAACATACATATCACATAAGTACTTACCCTATTCCCGTTTCAGAAAAAAAAGTTCTATACGCTCAGCCACATAAATGGCCTTACTGATGCAACTACATGTGCTATATGATGAATATACCACGGTTTACTCGATTACACGCTGGCGCAACCAAAATGCTCAATCCTGTCATCACTAATATTGAGACCCGCAATGGATTCAGCCAAGCCAGAGCAACATTCAACCAACACATTAGGATCATTGTAGTTCCTAACAGCTTCAATGATTCCCTTAACTCGCTTGTAAGGATCTGAGCAATCAAAGATTTCTGATCCCACAAACACACCATCACATCCCAATTGCATCATAAGAGCAGCATCCGCTGGAGTTACAATGCCTCCGGCAGCAAAGTGTACGACGGGAAGCCTCCTGATTTACTTAATTTGCGCTACCACATCGTAAGGTGCCTCAATCTTCTTTGAGAATGCAAAAACTTCGTCCTCATCCATGTTGTTGAGAGTCCTTATTTGCCCCATCACAGACCTCACATTCCTCACTGTCTCAGCAATATTACCAGAACCTAATAATTCCCCTTGTATCCTTATCATCGCAGCACCTTCCCGGATCCTCCTCAATGCCTCTCCAAGATTTCTAGACCCACACACAAATGGACGCCCGAAATTGTGCTTGTTGATATAATTTTGGTCGTCTGCCAAAGCTAGCAACTCGCTTTCATCGATATAATCGACACCAGCAACTTCAAGAATCTGGGCTTCCACGAAATGCCCAACCCGAGCCCTCGCAATTATAGGAATCGAAACAGAATTCTTGATCCCTTTGATAAGAGACGGATCAACCATGCGCCGGATGGCAGGACGACTTGGCTCTGAAACGGTGATAGCACACGCACCGACTTGTTGTGCAACCTTGGCTTGTTGAATGCTCGAGACTTCGAGAATAACACCTCCTCGAAGCATTTGAGCCACTCCTGCTTTGAACGAAAATGTATTCATATTCGGATCGGTTATCACAGTGTTATTGTAGACCGTAACAGTGCCATCTTCGGGCATGGCGATGTGTTCGTGAAAATGCCTAAAATCGAGAATCAAGAAATTGAGAAATCAGAAGAGGAAAATGATGGTGAAGAGAGTGCGAATCGTAGATTGATTTATGTAGGGAACGTAGTAAAAAGGGAGGTTGTTTCCAGAAAATTCAAGGGGGTTTGAGGCTCGAGTAGTCGTTGAGGAAGAATATTAGCGCTCTGTTTAGCAGCCATTAAAATTGAAATTGAAATAACGCAAATAAATAATCCACTATCAACTCCAGAATTAAAAAAATAAAAACAAAGAGCCATGAACGTTTAACTTTTTAGATTTAGTACAAAATACATCTTAGATGAAACAAATATGAATGTTTTTGTCAGTTACTATCACCTTTTTCCCTTCTCATTTGATTGAAAGTCTTAATTTGTCAATTCTTTCCAAAAAAATATATCATTCACCAATAAAAAGATTTTTTTTTAGTTTTTCACCCGATTCATCGGAGTTTTATCTCGATTATATCCGGATCTGACTCGCGTCGCACACCTGACTATGGTGGGTGAGTCTCCCAACGAAAATTTTTTGTATACGTTAAGGCTCGAACTTGATATATCACTTAAGCGATACCGAATCGCTTACCACTCGGATTAAAATATTAATATCTCTTAAATGTGTTGTTAAGTTTAGTTTGTAGTATTATGGAGGTTAGGAGTCAAAGCCCCAATCACTTATGTATGGAATCAACTTTTTTGTTGTTAAGAAATGTAAAGTGAAATAAAAAAATAAAAAAATAAAAACAATTATAATAAAATAGTATCTTCTCTTGTTTTTAATTAATATATGAGTTTAATAAATAATTTATAATGATTAAAAAAATTTGTAAAATAAAAAAATGTGTGCTAGATGCGCTCTAAACGTTAGGCTCTATCAGACCTTACCTTTTTTTTTTGTTAAACTACTTCACTTATCAGTAATTAGTCCATTCTTGACTAGCCTTAGGATTAGATGACTTTTCTTCATTTTACCAGTTAATTTAACATTATTAATAATTGGTTTTATCCAACAAATTAAATGGCCCCTTCATATATTTCTTGAAAAACATTATGCCCTGCATTGTTAGTATTTGCTCATTTCTATATATTATTGCATTGTGTGATATTGAATTTTTATGTTGATACATTGATTATGATTATTATTTATAATAATTAATTGATGATTTTTATGATTATTATGGTACATCAACCAAAAGGTTTATGTAATCATCTTTGTTTCTACTAAAACCTAATCAAGGGCCTGATGGAGGGCTCCAAGTTGATCTTGAACAAAATTAGCATAAATATTATCAACCTCATTATGGTTGGTCTCATAGTAGCTCTTAACAGGAAAGATGTTATTTGGTTTAATGTAAGTAAAGATGAGCGAGACGATAAGAATCGATACAGAAGAAGGATAATAATAGAAAAAAAGGTTGGTGATGGAAAAAAATAGGAGACGATGATAGAGATTAAAGGGAAAGGTTGAAGAAGGTATACGAGAGCATTCTGTTAAGAAAATTTTTAATTCTAAGATTAAAACTGTAATACCATAATATAGTAATATTGTTTAATCTCATAAGAATAGTATTAAGCAATCAGAAGTCAAGTTCCTCATACCAAATATATCAAATTAGGTCTTCTTTGATGTCAATACTAATCCCAACCCCTTTATCCCACATCTCAAACAGGGCCTTAAGTGCTACTACCTCATATTATTTACAATTAAATTTGTTTTCTATTTCTTTAAAATCTATCTATTTCAACATAATTTTTCTTCTCTCCTCTCATTATAAGGACTCCTCTCATGTTTATGGATTGGGCCCAAATTCATAGTTCAAGCCCACCACTAAGTGGGCTTCATTATTCTTAAAAGTTAGAAAACATGGCTCGTTGGGCCCAACACAAGTCCGATACCCCGCCGCAAATATCTCTATTATTATATTACATTGATATTAGTATCGTTTAAAAGAAAAAGACATTTCGTCTTACCCTTAGATCGTAAGTAAACCCAACCTTTTTAAAAAATTTTTATATAAAAAAACAAAAAAAGACTATATCCCATAAAGATAATATTTCGATTATTATTATTATAAGAACTCAATTAGTAGGTGATCTTATAAATTTTTTATAAACACTTTTTGAGTCTTGGGGTTATATCCTAATTTTACAGAGATTGGTGTCGGACCCATATAAACCTTTTTTTTTTAAGAAAAGAAGACAGGCCGAGATCATGACACGTGGCATCGGCCGCGAGGATGTCAGGAATTTGAATGCGAAGCCAAGCGCGCAACGATAAAAAGCTGGAATTGACCGAAAACCCAATGTTGACCCCACCATGTGCAGCGGTGGGCGACGATGATAGGACAAGTTCAAATTAACCAAAGGGGACCCACTACCTCCCACGCACGTGCCAAACCACCTCTCTTCGCCACCATTACTACCACCGTCTTCTACATTCTTTCTTCAAACCAAATTTCAAAGCCTTCATTCATTCCTCATTACACTTCCTCCTATATCTTCGGTTCCACTCCACACCCACCACTGTACTGTACTCTGCTTCTACTTTCGTCTCCTTCGGCTTCTTTCTTTTTGATGAGGCATTGCGTTATTTCCGATCGGGTCTGATCGGAGCTGGATTTTTTCATTTCATAGGGTTGGGAACTGTGGATAGTGTGAAAGGTTTGATATCGTTCTGTGGCTGCCGCTACAGGAAGAAGGACAATCGGAGATGAACGGAGCTGGGAGACAGGGGCAGAGATCTGCTGCGACGGGGGTGCATCATCAGCGTCAGTACTCTGATAACTTAATGGACAGCTCGTCCAATGGGAGGTGGCTTCAATCGGCTGGTCTCCAACACTTGCAAAGCACGGGAAATCCCATTCCCCCACTTCAGGTTTTGATCTTCAACTTTATGTCTGAATTCCTGTTTATCTGTTCCATTTCCACTAAATGCTTGGGAAAATGTTTCCCCCTCTTTTCTTACCCTAATAATGTAAACGGTGTTCATCTGAACTAGGCAGATTATTTGTCGGATATAATAACTTGGCTCTTATGTCTTTCTCCCTATAATGTAATATGAATGTAAGCAGTACGTGTCTATCTTTCTTATATTGGAAATACGTACAGGACTACAACTTCTTTGGAGGGGGTGGGCAGGGAAACAGAATGCTAAGTAATGCGCAGAAGAACTTCAATGGTGGGAACGAGTATTATATGGAGCCATCAACACCTCCAGGCAATTATCGGGCTTCTGGTCTGAAAAAGAACGGTGAAGATTCACCCGGTGATTTCAGCCCTGGGCTGCTGGATCTGCATTCATTTGATACGGAGCTTCTTCCTGAAGTTAGTATCTTTACACTTCTTGAACAACATGGATTTGATTCCTGGGCTATATAATTGTGCAAGTATCAGTTGCTGGAATTCGGTTATGACTAGAGTTCACATTGCATGTTTGAAAGCTTGCTGCTATTAAATTTGTGAAAAATAAATGTAGCTGAGTTTGCTGATATTTTGTTTATTGTGCCAGATGCCAGTATCCAATGTGTATGATGGTACTTCCCTGTATCGGCCTGTCCAAGATAGAAGCTTTGATGACTCTGAACCTTACATTGCTGGCAAACTGACTAGCAGAGCTCGTGTTGCGGAAAACAATCTTCTCAAAAGTTTTTCTGCAGACAAAGAGAAATCTAGTTCTGTTGCAAAAATTAAAGTTGTGGTATGTTCTCTTCCATATATCAATTCAACAACTAGTAAATTTAAGGAATTTTCCAGAAACTATATAAACCTTATACTTGTCTTTGCTTGCATAGACTTTATTTAAATTTCATTGTAGCATCATAAAATCAATTAAACTTTTTCCAACTTTGAATAGCATTTCTTGAAGTTCATTGATAAGGTTTGCATGTTTGATCTTAACACAGGTTCGCAAGAGGCCACTTAACAAGAAGGAAATTGCAAAGAACGAGGAAGACATAATAGAGACAAATTCCAATTGTTTGACAGTACATGAGACTAAATTTAAGGTAACTATATGCAGTTATCTTCACATTATTAAGCGATTAAAAGATTTTGTATGATCCTATGGTAGATGCTTTATTTTCAAATTTTTAAAATCTCAATACTTTACAGGTTGACCTAACTCAGTATGTTGAGAAGCACGAATTTGTTTTTGACGCTGTCCTGAATGAAGAGGTCACAAATGAAGAGGTGACTACTTAGCTAAATGTTCTTTTGAAATTAATGAATAGACAAAATAAGGTCCTAACAACGTTGTTCCTTTTGATCCTTTTTATGTTTCCTTAGGTTTATAGTGAAACGGTGGAACCCATAGTTCCAATAATCTTTCAACGCACTAAGGCTACTTGCTTTGCATATGGACAGACAGGTGATAACAGCCTTTCAAATCTGATTTAGTAGCTATAACAACATAACTTAAGACAAAGTTAGGGTATGACTATTTGATAAGTGACCTTTGGACTTCTCTATCTAATCTTTCCCCACAAAAATTGTGGTCACAAGGATGTAAATTCTGTCCTTTTCAATATATATATGCTTTAACCTTTATAATGCACAGTTCTGTCCATGGCTTTTTGATGGTTTGTATTTTGTTAAGTATGGTACTGTGATATAGAATTATAGTACCTCCAAATTTTTTTTCATTATTTCTACACTTGTTGGTTCAAAGGCCCAAAGAAAATTTTCTTTAATTCTGTAAAGTAAATCTATATTCTGCTATGGCACTTATTTTTTGCTAGGGTGACTTTGATGGCTTACTTGTGCTTCTAGTTATATACAAGTGAAGATGAAAACGCCTTTCTCTGCTTTTCTAGGAAGTGGAAAGACTTATACAATGAAGCCGCTGCCACTTAAATCATCAAAGGACATCTTAAGATTGATGCAACATACTTACAAGAACCAGGGATTTCAGTTATTTGTGAGTTTCTTTGAAATATATGGTGGGAAGCTTTTTGATCTCCTTAATGATCGAAAGTAAGTTATTCGTCCTTTCCTACTTTTGCTAGTGCCTCTCTGTTTTATGAAATTGGAAGTCAAAATTGGAAACTGTACTGCAGAAAGCTTTGCTTGAGGGAGGATGGAAAGCAGCAAGTTTGCATTGTGGGTTTGCAAGAGTACAGAGTTACTGATGTAGAGACCATCAAGGAATTGATTGAGAAAGGAAATTCCACAAGAAGTACAGGCACCACTGGTGCAAATGAAGAATCTTCACGGTCACATGCAATACTTCAACTAGCTATCAAGAGGTCAGCTAATGGCAATGAATCCAAGCCTCCCCGTCCTGTTGGCAAGCTCTCCTTCATAGATCTCGCTGGAAGTGAACGTGGAGCAGATACCACTGATAATGACAAACAGACAAGGTATGCTCCAAGGAGCTTGAAAGAGGATAAAGTGGATTTACATCATTACGTAGTTCACTTAGAAAAGTAATTGTGAAGACAATATCTTATACAAATTTAGATAGTTAGGCTCTAAATGTTGCCAACTTTGGTATAAACCATGTACTCTCTTTGTCCCTTTTATGTGTTATTCTCAGATTTTAGACTTTAGCTTTTTGCCCCCATTTCATACTTCTACATATTTAAGTCATTCCTCTTCACTTCATTAGTGAATTTGTTTGGTTCATTGGCTGTTCTAAAATATATGATGCAGAATAGAAGGTGCTGAAATCAATAAGAGCTTACTTGCCCTAAAGGAATGCATCAGAGCCCTTGATAATGACCAGGGACACATTCCTTTCCGAGGCAGTAAACTAACAGAAGTTTTGAGGGATTCATTTGTTGGTAACTCCCGCACTGTTATGATCTCATGCATATCACCGAGCTCTGGTTCTTGTGAACATACTCTGAATACTTTAAGATACGCTGACAGGTAAAAATGATTTTCTTAATTTTGATTATAATCATGTTTTCAACATTCCCTGCTCCTTCATTCTTGCATGGCTTCATCCCACATTCACACAAATACCTCTCGTGTTGCGCGCAGAGAATAGAAAACTTATGGTTTTGTACATATGTTACGAATTGGATGAATGTCCAGGGTGAAAAGCCTGTCAAAAGGGAACAGCACTAAGAAGGATGTTCCATCTACGAATTTTAATCCCAAAGAATCAACTACCGTTCCCTTATCTTCAATTACTACGTCAACTTTTGAGGATCGCAATGCTGATACATGGCCTGAAGAAGATGATGGGGATGAGTTTAGTCCTCCTGAAGAGTACTATGAACAGGTAAAACCATCATGGAAAAAGAATGGAAAGATAGAGCCATATGGCACCACCGATGACAAATTGAAGAAGCCCAATGGCCAGACTCAGATAAAATGGAATGAGCCCCAAAAAGCTGACCCTAAGGTTGCACATTCAGATGATGATTTAAGTGCTCTCTTAAAGGTGAGATATTGAGAATGGTTTCTATACACACAAAATATAATTGACTGTAATGTGTGGTATGCTTCATCATTTCAGGAAGAGGAGGACCTTGTAAATGCTCATCGGAAACAAGTAGAGGAGACAATGAATATTGTGAAAAAGGTATTTGGCTAGATTCTAATAATCTTGAAATATGTTTTATTATTGTTTCTACGGTTACTTTGAAATTTACAACAGTGACTGTATTCCCTATAGACCGAGTCACCCAAATGGGCCTTGGTCTTAGACTCTTGGTCATTAACTTCGGATACATGCATACACCAGAGAGACCTGCTTATTTTTCTGAATCTGTTATTGCATTCCACGAAAAAGGATGAGTTTCATGTATTGAACAGTACTTGAATAATGAATGCACAGCAACACAAGATATAAGTTTCATGTAATATATTGATTTTTTTTTGGTGCTATTAATGCAGGAGATGAACCTCTTGGTTGAAGCAGATCAACCAGGAAATCAGCTTGATGATTATATAGTAAGACTAAATGCCATTCTATCTCAGAAGGCTGCTGGCATCCTGCAGTTGCAAACCCGTTTAGCTCGTTTCCAAAGACGTTTGAAGGAGCATAATGTTTTGGTTTCATCTGCTGGCTACTGAATATTAATAAAGGACTCATTTCCTTGCATTCTGTGATTCAATTGACATTTTATCTGAATCTGGCATATAATGTATGAATCTGCTTGGTGATTCATTGTTCTGAATCCTACCTTTTCCTCAGGGATTAGAAGATGGAGCCTTCATTTTTCTCCTTTCCTTTCTGAGCATATAGACATGTGTTGGTTTACCAGGCTTGCTTATATAAAGTTCTCCATAAATATCAATGTAGCTCTTATTAATTTAGTCTACAGCTTAATCTGCAGTTTAATGTTCATGCACTACACATACGGGAAACTACCAGTCTTTTTTGTCATAAATCCCAGATTGCGTTGTTGAAGCTTGAAGGAATCATAATTTTATGGTGTAACATGAAAGCATTCCATGTTATGGATTGGAAGAAATCACGTGATAACTAACCCCACAACCCAAAATCAAAGTGGCAGGGCCAAGAAATTGTCACAGCAGTGTTAGCTTTCAACATCTAACATGATTGAAGAAATTAGTTAAGACTTGTTAATGTAAGTAAATGTGATTTGATTAGGAATTAGACAAATTGGAGAATTTTTCCTTTTTCTTGAATGGAATAAAAGTGTTATCCAATCCAAAAAAAAAAAACAAAGAAGTATAATAATTGTACGATATACTTCAAGTGGGAAAAAAGAAAATGAAAAAGAAAACAAAAAAAGGAAAATATGCTTTCGATCTCTGATTTTTTATTTATCAATTTAATCTTTAAATTTTAATTCAAAAGAGTTCAATTTTTATATTTTCCTAATTCTTAATAACTCAATTTTTATATTTCCTTAATTGTAGTCCCTATAATTCCTTAACTTCAAACAACTTGGTCATTATATTTCCTTAATTCAATAAACTATAAGGATTATATTATAATTACTCAAATTTTAGGGACCAAATTGAAAAATGAGAAAAAAAAAGTTTAAGAATAAAAAATTTATATTTTCACAAAAAAAAACCCTATACATTTGTAAATCGTGAATGAATAGTTTGAAGTGCTAATACTAAACCAATGTCTCAGAAGAGAACAAGCTTGAAAGTAGACCTTACTTTTTTTTCTTGTACAAATCTTCAAATCTAAATACTATTTGATATAAATAAATAATAAAAATCAATCTAGCCTCTTCAAGATTGGGAATTGGATTGCCTATCAATCTAGTCCCAGTCTTTATGCATCATACCTATCAATTTGATAATTAAATAGGATCTACATCCAACTTTTCTTAGTCTCAAATTTACAAATATATTAAATTATAATTAAAGAAAATAAAAATTATAGTAAGGGGTGGGATAATGTGTTCAAGTTCAAAATCTCTTAAAATAATTTTTAATTTTTATTTATAATAATAGAAATATTAAAGGATATTATTTGTTCAATGTAATTTTCTATTTTGCCTAAGGTCAGCATATTTCGAAAAAAGAATATATAGATATTTTTTTAAAAAAAAAAAATCTTCGGTATATACACAGGAGCATAGGACGTTCTTCACCCACCAAACTGACCAAAAGAAGTTGCGTCATAATGAAGGGCACACATGTCTTTTCGCGCGCCTCTTTTCCCGCCATTTCCGCGTCCCTCCATGTCCTTCAGCAATCTCCCTCATTCTGGGTTCCAGAAATACACCCCCAAAAGCCGAGAACCACAGTCCATAAACAAAAAGCACAAAAAGATGCCGACTTTAATCCTTATGCCGAAGATGAGCTTCATGATGCTTCAATTATGCCCTATTCGTCACATTCAGAGTAACCTCCTCTCTTTTCCACCCACCTTCGGTTCCTTTAGATTCGTTTCTGAATCTCTCACTGTCATTTATCTGTGAAGCACGATGACGACGTTTCTTGTTTCCGTTCAGCCGAATACATTACCACCATTCCTCTCTCTTATTTGTTATTGCCTTTACTGATATTCTCATTTTCAACTAGCTGATACTTTTAAGGTTCAAATTATTTTTAGAAATCATCTATTCACCCCCTCAAAGAAGCATGTCCTCTGGTTGTTTCTCTTGCTGATATACCAGCTGCAAGAGATTGTGTGGTTTTGGTGATATTGTTTGTTTATTTTCTGTTGATATCTTTCTATTCTGTTCTGGTAATATTTAGAAATTAGAACTGTGTATTTCGGGCTGGTGTGCCATTCTATTTGCTTCTTTCTGGGAGAAGAAATAGTTCTAATTCTCTGACTTGGCAGCACATGAGCTCCCTTAACTCCACCATGATTTAGTGAAAGAGAAACAGCTGCCAGTCCTTTTTTCCTTTTTTGTCCTCTTCAAGTTTACTTAAGAATCTCTGCGGGTATAACATTACCGATGTTACATTTGACTTATGTAAAGTCAGTTTCTCAAATTTTTTGACACTGTCAATTCTAAAGAAATATTGAAAAAGAAAAAGTGTGATGTATATATGTAATAATAACAAAAGTGGAGTCTATTAATCAATTTTTTGGTTCTCTCTTTGAGATTGTCCCTGTCAAATCCAATTATTTGAAACACCCCACTCACAATGCCTCTTCCTAAAGAAGTTGATTATTTCACCATTAGAGCCTGAAAAGGCTTTTTCTGACACAGGACATAGATAGGATGGTTACTTCAGTTTCTACTTATGCAAATAAATGGTTCTTCTGCAAATTCTCTATTTTCTTGCATCAACTTGAAGTCTGTCTTTCCTTTTGATCCAGTTGTGCACAACACATTGGGCTAATTGACAGCAAAATTTTCAAAAACCTCTTCAATAATTTCGCTGAAACTAATGATCCTGACCAGTCTCTAGATACTGAATTCTGAAACTGTCAAGATCAAATGTCCCACCCTATTCAGCATCAACAACCTAAAACCTACTCTCCGCAAAGGCTCAACTTCTTGGACTTAGAGCCAGGAATAGTTATGGACTTGGAGCACTCAGGGTCAGATTTTGGTACATTATACTACCGTAACCAACTGCAAAGAAGAGGAATGCTCTATGCTGATTGGCAATTAATGGCAGGGGAAGGCACGTTCGTGATTTGGTGCGGGCACTTCTTATCTATATCATCTAAACAGTGCACAAAAAAGTGCATAGAGATGGGCACTAGATCGATCAAGATTCAAGGGAAGGCTTTGTGAAATGGATTAAAGCATTTGCATCTGATCCTTTCTTGTTTCAAAGAGATTTTTTTCAGAGCAATGATGAAGCCCATCTGGTCTTGACACGGCCTATGGGTCAGATTCGCCTCAATTGCTCAAAAGCCCTATGAAGGGAAGCTTCTCTTCCTCCTGACTGTGATTATTTGCAGTAATTGCAGTTTGCTCTGTGTACTCTTTAAGAGTTAAGAGGGATGCTAGAAAATGTATGTATGTGGGTCGCTTCTTCTATTTCTACTCACTCTCCAATTTTTCGATATATGATTCATTCCCTAACTAAATGCAAAGCATCTAAATGCCTCTTCCTCCATCTTCTTCTTGTGTTTTTATGCATGGAATTCAAATTCCACCTTTTAAAAATTGAGGTTTCTGGAGTAATGACAATGTTACAAAAACTTCAATGCTTATTTTCTGATACTTACATAAACTAGCAGAACTCAGCAAATGTTCTGACAGGTCACAAGGTATCAGTTTCCAAGATCCAATCATCTAAGGTAGAAATTAAAGATAATCAACATGATAAGCCTATTTGAATATTTTATTGTACTTGGATGAACAAGATGGATTCAAGCATGCAGTGAACTGTTACAAGATAAAGAAGGAAAAAAAATCTCTATATAGCCAGAACTGAAAGCAAACCAGTCAACCACACAGCACACTTGCAGAAGAAGATAAAGAAGAGCACAAAATAGTGAAACAGATTAAACAGATTCCATATACATCTGAAGAACATTCTTTGCAATTTGGTAAAACTAAATCTACAACCTGATTGAGCGACGCCTTCCCTTTGAGGGTTTCATATTACTGAAAGAGGGCTGTGAAGGAGGGAACTCTGAGTGCATGTCCACAAAAAACTGATCCACAATGTCTAAATAAACAGGACTTGTGAGACGAGAATAATAGTGAAGTGCCTCTTCTATGTCTAGAACTTGCTCAACATCACTTGAATCTATCATCTCCAATTCCTTCATCTTCTGTGCTAAAACTTGAGCCCCTCCATTATTCTTGTGTTCATGATGACGACGACGAAGACTTAAATCGTCCTTCTTCTTCCCAACTTGATAGCTCCTTTTGGTATTTTCTTTTGTTGCTCTGCCTTCATGTTTGCTCTTTTGTTCACTTTGCTTGGAAAAACTCATGAAATTTCCAGTACAAGAAGAATTTTCTTCATCTTCTGTTGGCTCTTTGGAACCAGATAAGATATCACTATCAACCCTCTTGATTATGCTTAGATCTGACTGCAAATGATCATAGAACTCATTGTAGAATTGGTCTTTTGTGTAGGTTCTTCCATAGCCGCTGCAGCAAGTGATCAAAGGGTTGAAGGAAAGAGATCTGGGTAATCTTTGGTACCTTTCACACCAGAAAGACTTGACATTTCTCAAGGTTTTGTGAAATAAAACCTTGGTCTTGTCAATGGTTTCTCTGAGCAGCATTTGTTGTTGGTTCTTCTGTGAAACGGCCAAAGCTTTCTCCAGGTGGCTCTTCCTTCAAGAGCTGACACAGCTTAAATCTGCTATAGCTCGTGTGTCCTCAAATTTTGTCTTAAGTTACCGAAGACAAATACAATAAAATAAAATAAGAAAACATGTACTATAATAAAGGGGTCAGAACAGTTTTTTTAAATTGCTAAAAATTTACAAAATTTGTCATCCAAGAGTACTTAAAATTTATTCGAAGACATAAATGTAAACTATTTTCATTTGGTATAATTTTTATTCAACTATGTGTAACTTATCTTTAACTACGTATAAAATAGAAGATATTTGCACATAGCAAAAAGAGAGTTGTACCTGTTTAAAAACATGAGTCTTTAAGTATCTTTAATTAATAAATTTTATAATGAAGAATTTTTCAATAATTTTTTCAATATATTATAAATTAGGTCTTATATTATGATAAACATATTATATGAAGAAGGCTAAAAAAACTAAGGCATCAATGCATTTTTAGTGTATCAGGAGGTATTTATAAGTTAATAAAAATTAAATACTAATAACTCAATGAGTTCAATGTATACTAACATCATTATATAAATTTTTCATAATCAAAGTATCTTAATGTATTTAATATATGTGAATGTACTTGCACGCAATAACTTGAATTTTTTAATGTAAAAGGAAAATAAACAATCAATACTCATTTATATATATATGGTTGATTTATGAATGTCATAATTAGGTTCTCTGAATTTCAAAGAGTTAGGAAATCTTTTCTGTATATTCATGATAAAAAAAGGGTATAAGAGAGATGAACCTAAGTGTTAATGGCTCATAATGATAAAATAATATCCTAATTAAATGTCTATTCCTATACAATGAATCAATGATAAATATTACACTATCTACATTAATGAGATAATATTCAAATAATATCTTTACATATATTTCTCTTTTATTTGTCTAGTTTAAAAAAAAAAGACCCAACAACTATGAGTTACACTTTTGCACCAAGTTAGTAGTCGCTTTAACTTAATAATTTAGGACAGAGGTGGTTGAAGGACTTTAAAACACAGACAAGTGAAGGATAGTGACAACACACTACACAGTACAGGAATTGCAATGCCCTTCAACTTGCTCTCTTAATACTTGTCATTCCCACAACATTACTGCAGTATAAGGGGCCCATGCTCCTCTTTCTAAGAAATAAATGAGTCTTTATCCACAACTGAATGTAATTACTACATTACCTCATTTCTGGTATTAATGGAGTTTCTTCTATTAATCCTTCCACGTGACCCATAGAGAAATTATGCCTTAAACCAGTACCTGAATGTACTTACTAATGATTACTGATCAATAGTGAATTGGTATATACTTATATAAGATAAAAGACAATAATGGGGTGTTTGATTTATGGGTCCCAAGGATTCAAATTTGGCAAAATATGTTATAAGTCACAAACTACCTTTGGCTTTTCATTTTAATCAATGCCTCTGCACTTTCAACTACAATTAGTCAAAACATGACAGTATCTGGTGATAATTACATACCAAAGTCCTCAAAGTTGTGATCTTTAACTTTAACTATCTTTAATCCAAAGAGGAACAACCTCAGATTAAGTTATGGGACCCTAAGGTACTTTTTGCTGAGATCAGGTAATTATCATATGATCATATGGCCACCCCAGAAAGACAGAGTTTGAAAGAGACAGAGACAGAGACAGCATGGTAGGCTGTGGACAAAAGATAGAGTTGAAAACAAGACATTGAACTCATTGAGTTATTAGTATTTAATTTTTATTGACTTATAAATACCTCCGGTTACACTAAAAATGCATTTATGCCTTAGTTTTTTTAGCCTACCTCATATGATATATTTACAATAATATTTTTCTTATCTTAAATATAATACCTAATTTGTAATATAATTTGTACTATAAATTAAATCTTATATTTAGGACCGGAGGAGTACTATCTTTTTATTCCATTAATATAAGTCTAACACAAAACATTGTGCCTAGATTTTTTAATCCACATCAGCCATATAATCTTCATTAATTTGACATGGCATTTCCATTAGTAATTTAATCATCATATGATTTCTTTAGGGAATAAATGGCTTGTGAATGGTAATATAATTTGATAAATATGTCTTATTTTAGGCTGCTTGTTTTGTATGCCTATCAATTTGTTGGATTACACAAGTCAGCGTCTAGAAGGTACTTTTTTTTTGTACAAAAAATTTAGGTGGATTCAGCATCAATTTCCCACTAAGGCCATGGCACGACCTTAGGTATCAGAGAGCGTTTATAATGGACTTATAAGATCACCTACTAAAGGAGCCTTTATAACGATAGTAGGAATCAAATTCGTATTTTTGTGAAATACGAGCCAATTTCTTATCATCTGTGTCAATTTAAAAGGTACTTGTAGAATATAAAAGTCAATAATTTAAGATATAGGCCTGTATAACAAACAGGGCTAACATTCCAATCAACGTTGAAATTTCCTTATAAAGCAATCTATTTAAACATAAGCGGCGAGATGAGCTGCCATGGTGCATATCGGAATTCTGACATGCCCGTGAACAGAATTTCTTTTGAAGTTCCCAAACACAAGGGGCATCTAGTTCAATTAATCTGCATCTAGAAGGATGACAATAAATACTTATAAATACTTGTAACGTCAAAGAAGAGGAATCCAATGGGTTTATGCCGCATCCATAATCCATAGACCATAAAAGCTGCTACTCCAAGCCATGTGTGAATGTGATGATCAAATAATCAAACTAAGCCAAGTGGCTGTGCCCTTATAATGAAGAAGATCATAAACATCGCCACAAGTATTGACGAGTTATGCAAGTCTTGGTGTGTCAGCTCAATAAAAGTTGTTTTCTTACCTGCCTTCATTTCTCCACAAGCAACTTCCACCATGACTAATCTTCCCTACGTCACATTCAAGTATCAGTAACAGGAAATAGTATCAGAAGCATGAATGTTATAAATGCTTCTCAGCATTAGCATTTATCATCAACTCTAGAAGTTCCCCTTTATTAGTTCAGGGGGAATTAACCCTGTAATAACTAGCATTTCAAAAAAAAAAAATTATGATTGTATGCATATTAAAAATTGATCTGAATTTTGAGACACTATTCATCTGTAAATAAATATAATAAAAAATTTATCATGTGAGTCCAGATAGATCAAGCAAAATGGACTCTTATCCTTAAGAGAGGCAAAGGTTCAAACTATGTCAACAACAACAAAAAAAAAAAATCCCCTAGGAAGAGGTAGCCGTTTGAACTAATAATGCTTATCAACGGCGAGCTGCCTCAGTGGTAACACTACCAGTCCGTCATGTTTGAATGAGATCTTGGCTTAAATCCGGTATTGTTATGTGCGTGAATGCGTTTAAATTACATTGATTGTATTAAAAAGAACATAGTGCTTGAAACTAGCCGCTAAAAGTAACATGAAAACAAAAGAGAGAGGGCAAAGATTCAAAGTAACATAATGTGGGCTTTTAGTTTTACATATAGGATTCCAATAAAAGTTACAGAATTTGAATTCTAGGCTTTGTAGTCTACTATTAGATTTTTAAAGTAGGCTAAGCATAAATAATTAACATATGAATTACTCAATTAAGAATACAAATTATATCGCTATTACTAAATATAATTCATTTTATTTTGTTCAGAGTATTCAATTTATAGTATCAGAAAGAAAATGGTGGTTAATCTGCTTCTATAGAAGGAAATGGATTCCAAAAAAGAAATGACAATGAAAAGATATTAGGTAGCAAAATTGGAATCATAGGATTAACATTTATGAAAATGCGCTTCCTAGCAAGCCTCTTTCTCACATATTCCCGCCTCTCTTGTTCTCCCCATCGCGCTTCCTCTAATCCTTTGGCCAGCATCAAGGGCGAAGGTTGCTGGAATTGGCACTTGCACCTCCACGAGGTCCTACGAGGCCCTAATCTGAAGAGTTTTCGGTAGAAGAGAGACATACTCTATCTAGTAAAAATCGAGAGTTTAGGGCATAGAATTGGAAGGTAATCCCAATTCATGTAACATGGAATTTGGCAGGAAACGAAGAATTAGGAGTGGAGAGTTGGTGTGACTGTGGAGCTCGTGAGGATGTGAGTTAGGACGTCAGGTCTTGACATCTATCCCGTGTTCTCCATTAGAAAAAAAAGTATATGATATTCTGAAATCAAACAAAAGAAGAAGGGTTTTGGTTTCTACGATTGATAGATGATAGATATAGATATGGTGAAAATTGGGGAATATTTTGCGTAATTGATTCCCTCTTTACAATTTCTTTTGCCTACTTGCCCTAACTTTGGACTTACTTTCACAACATTCACAGAACGCAAGCGTATTTCTAAACATTTGATAGATTCCAATATTTGTCCGATGATAGTTCACTTGACAAAACATGGGAACATAAAATGATAAGGTTACAAATACCCGGAGATTTTGATAAAAATAAGCAGTTAAATATACAATTTAAAATTATGATTGTCTAATTAAGATGTCAAATTTTTTGAAAAAAATTAATATCTAATTGTATTTATTTATATGATCCAACTAGTAATGGAAATTTTTAAATACTGGTCGGAGCTTGCTACTCTGGCAGGGAGAATTTGAAGAGCGTTTTATCTGACCCTAAGAAAGTTATATATTTTTTTTATTACCTATCCAATTCACTGGAACTTTACTCTGACTACATCCGGATCCGACCCACGTTACGCTATTGGCTATGGTGGGTGAGTCTCCCAATAGAGATTTTCTACATACGCTAAGGCTCAAACTCGAGATCTCATTTAAGGGATACTGATCCGCTTACGACTCGGACCAATCCCGTTGGTCCTAAGAAAGTTATAGATATCATCAGGTTGCTACCAAAAAAAAATACTTACCAAGACTGAGGTACTCACAATTTTCCCATCGCATTGATTATTTATTCAGCAACAAAAATGTTTGATAGTTTAAAAAAGATAGTATTAAAACTCAACCATAGATTGGTTTGGATTTTATATATATATTTTTTCACCTTGCTAAATCTTTTTGAGTTAACAAAATAAAAAATAATAGTTCAGTCATATTTTTATTTTAATAACTTTATTTTGTTAAATGATGTATGATTTATATATGAATATTTTATTTATAGATTAATACTTTTTTTTATTAAAACATTACTTTTTTATGAGTTATTTATAAATAGTTTTATACATTATAATTATATTATATTATTTTCAAATTTAATTATGACTAAAGCATTAATTCTTAAATTACTGTTTTGACCAATTTAATGATTGGTTGATTAGTAGCTTTCTATGCTTGTAGCGCTAAGTTACAAGTGATTGTTTAAGGATGCATTTGAATAGGGTGATTCTACGCACACATGATTTTAATTACATTGGATGTATTTTCAAACATACCATTAGAGACATGAAGTATTATCACCCTATAAAAAGGAATGAAAATGATACCTGAATGCTCCCTTCTTTACCCATCATGATATTTGGGCTATGATATACTAACATTGATTATTTTAAATAATTACACATTAAATTGAATCAAATTTCATTTTCCTTGGGATCTGCAGGTGTGAATACAAATACTGAACCCTGTCTATTGACAAACCCTTGTGTTCAATTTAAAAAACTGATGAAGCAACCTATGGACTTCACCGTAGTTAGTGGTAGACGAAACCAAACGATCCTTGATCCACTGTGGGAGCTTGTTGCCTGGATGAGAAAAACTCCTCTTTGAGGAATCAGATGCATACCTCGTGTCAACCAACAATATTGCTGCGTAGTCATTAATGTGACGGATTGCTCTACCTACAACAATGAACACACACATATCAGTGACTCAGATTTCTTAGTGGCACCATCCTGCATGTTAAGGAAAACATAATCATCAGTTTCCTAATATTTAATTCACTACAACTTAATCTTTATAGTTATGAATCAATCTGTATCTAGTCAAAATTTTATAACTGGGTAAAATTATAGGGAAAAAATAATTAATTTTCCAGTCTTGTCCATATTTAGGAACACATTAACATGGGCTAAAATGTGGTTTTGAACTTTCAAAAGAATCAACCTGCAGGTTGCTTTTACCAAAACGTGGTTTTGACTCGATCCCAATATGATTCCTATAACACCCTCGTTAGCTTGAAGAAAGTACAGTAAGTACGCACCTATGGATTGATTTACAGCTTTCATGCAGAGATTCTCATAATATTCCTTTCCTCTATGACTGCAACTTCTTAAGATATCAAAACCACCTTGTATATCTCCACTATAAACATTAAAACTAGCAGAAATTGTAGAAGTTTCAATGGGGTTTGAATTTCTAAAACCTTCAATGTGCTTTATCCTCTCCAGCAACTCAATGTCAGATGGACTTGGATATGGAAGTCCAACCATGACTATGCACCGACCCATCCCATCACTTAAGTTAATCCCTTCAGATATCTTTCCACCAACAACAGCTAAGAGGACTGCACCACCCTGCGATGCTGAGGTTCCACTCGATGATGGACAAACTGTTTCCTTATATTCTTTAAGAACAGATTCAATATCTGTATTATTTCTAGGCTCTCTAAATACAAGTTTCCTCTTTGTAATTCTATCCAGGATGCCAGAAGATTCCCAGGCTTCATAGACTTTTGCTTCGTAATCAAAAGATGAGAAGAAAACAACAATTCCTTCAGGAACTATGGTCACCAAATTACAGAGGAGAAGACCTAGCTCCCGAATCTGTAAAGCACACAATACATCATAATCAATACTTCAGAAAGTAAAATACAGAATACCATCTCACAAAGAACAACTCAGAAAGTAAAATACAGAATACCATCTCACAAAGAACAACACTATTCATCAACCAATTGCTATAATCCCAACCATTGAAAGAACTCACAGTATCAAGTGAACTCCTTGAGCTGTAGCTAAAATCAAAGGAGCGGCCAGAAGGGCCACGGGAAACTGCAATTGGCATAATACTCTGTGGAGAGACAATATGACCGCATGAAAAGAATTGCAACTTGTTTGGTGGTAACCACGGAAAGAGTCGCTCTCGTGTTTCTTCAATAGGTTGTAGAGTTCCCCCTACTAATAGAACAGCATGTGCTTGGTCCACAATCTAGAGAAAGATTCAGGGTTAATTACCTTTTCATTATATTATTTATTGAGATAGGAAACCTAAGTTCATAGTTCTTTGAAATTAAGAAAATATTATCTGGCAAACCTCAGAAAATATCTTCTCTCCACTGAGCATAACGTATTTAATATATCCTCCTTGTTTCTTGGAACCCGTTGTTCTAGACCTGGAAATGATTATCCTTCCATCATTGTCATTGTTTGTCAGTGATAGCAGTATATCAGCAAATGCCTGGAATGCAGACTGAGTGCTTCCTTCTTCATAATGTTCTCCAGGTTTAGTGATAACTGAAATCTTCTCCAAGTTGGCTACCTTTTCTCCGTAACTAGAAACCTGGAAAATAAATTACAAATTTCGAGTTTGGGCATCAAAATGACAAACAGAAAATCCAGAAGAACCATGGGGAACTTAATTAGAAGATAGGGTACTAATGTATATGTTCAGCAGTAAGATTCACCTTGTGCATGATTTTGCTTTCTTTGATATACTTCACCAACTTAATCAAGTTGACATTGTCTATATTTAGTTCAAAAATGAAATCATTGACGGACATGGTAAATTCAGTGGCCTTGCTTTCCTGAAAAGCCTTTTCTATTTCTTGGCAAGAATTTATGAGATTTGCATCCTTCTCATTGATTAGCACTCGCAGGAAAGCTCGAGTGAGGACCATTATAGTTTGAATATATCTCCGGTTACCAGGTCCCAGAAGATTACAGAATCTGCCAAAGTATATCTCCAAATGGGAATGCACATTTTCCAGCTGAAGAAAAAGAAGAATCATCTTATAGTCAACATAGACATTGACACTGCATATTCAAAGTATAGATGTTTAATGAAGAAGAAATTAATATGAATGAGGTCTACCGATAAATTTACACTAAACGAATATTGACTGTCTCCAAAGCATTAATATCTCAATGTTTGATGGCGTCCAAACCAATTAAAGCACCCCAAAATGGCATATGCAAATTCCAATATCAAGATTAAACTTCCTTTCAGAAGACAGATGCTAGCAATACTTCAATCAAGGTAGAGTAATGACTAACATACCTGTGCTAAAGTAATTCTGGAGTCATACATGCTAATGAGTGAATCAGCTAAGTTATGAGCTTCATCTATAATGACAACATTGGATTTCAAATTCAAACCAAGTGCTTCACGAGATGATTTTGACAGAAGAGACTGATATGGTAGAACCACAAGATCAGCTTTCAAAACCATGCTTCTAGAACCATAATAAGGACAAGTTCCCAAATTTCTTCCCAAGTTAGCAAGATCTTCAATATCCAAGGCCCCTCTATGAGATACCTCATTCCTGAACTCCCTTTGTAGTCTATGCTTTCTAAGCATTGGGCAACCAGATAATGCCTTTGTTCTCCGTACTCCTGTACATGCTTTTAAGTTCTGAAAATAAGAGCCATCATTATTTGTGGGAAGCTAAAGTCCAGAAAGATAAAGTAGTCTAGAAAATCACTATTATTTATATAATTGAAAAAGTGCTTGTTCCAACCTGCTAGCAAGTAGGACAGTTAGTTTGCCGCAAAGTTAAAAATATTCAGCATACAAGCTTTGAATGACATTGGAATAGGGGATTAATATTCAATTACCCAAATAGACCCTTTTTTCTTCGGTATTTTGGCCAAGCAGATAGCCGTGTTAAATAAATAGAAGCTTTGATTATTCTAGGTTCTTCAAATCATATCCTCCATTACTCCCCGTTCAACAAAGTTGTGAATTAGAATTTATTTTCCAGAAAATGGAAAAATCATGCATCCACAAACACATAATATTCTCTAAGTTTGCATGGAATCTTAATCAATATCAACTAAGATGATTCTTTCAAAAGGCATGTAGGATTCTTGTATAAGATAGAGCAACCACTAGAATTAAACAAACATGAAAACCTTTCTCAACTCGGTAGTTGTATATAGCATTTTTCAAAGGAATGGCCATAATAACTTAAACCCACATACCTTAATTTTTGCTGGTTCATTTTTCTTTTTCTTCTGGAGTTCCAAGCATCGCTCATTTATACGTGTGGAGTTTCCAAGCTTTAGTACCTCTGGAAACATGCAGTAAAAGAATTGCTAAGAATCTAGAAATTTTGATTAGCTTATGCAGCCTTAGGAAAAGAAAATAAACCTGCTTCCTAAAGAGGAAAATTTCAGACCTTCGTTAATGCAAAGATTTTTCCTGGAGCCTAAACAAACAACGTCCATCTCATTAGCAAAGACTGTTCTCCTTAATTCCTTTATGAACTGTGATAGCTGTGAATGAGTTCGACTACAGAAAAAAACCTTTAACTTCTTTTCCTCCTCCTCCTCCTCCTCAGATTCATCCTCTTCACTGGACGAAGTAAAACCACTTTTAGAAGCCTTCCTCTTTGACGTTACATTATCCAGAGCTTCTTCATCTTCACTTTCATATTCCTCGAGTAAGAATTCCTCATCAATAACATCCGCGTCCACTTTATCAAATTTCTTATGCGAATTATCACACCCATTTTCAGGAGGAGAACCTTCACCTATAACCTGAAAATCTTTACAAATTTCCCGGTTATTTTTCTTATCGGGCTTACCTAATCTGGACCCATACTTCTTCTTGCTTATTCTTTCAGATTGGACTTGCTTTTCTTTGTCCACAACAAAGTCTCTCATCCAATCAGGTTCATCATCTGAACCCCCACCATGATTTTCCTGAGTTTTACCACGCCCTGCTTCTTCTGATTTTTGCTGTTGCCTCCGATCAAGTACCCATTGCAAAGCGCTACAAATAACACTCATGGTCTTTCCAGTACCTATTCCATTACAATTACTCAAATTAAACTAGCATACGAATTTACACAAGTGAAAAAACGAAATGGGTTTGCTTGAATGAATTTAACAGTGAAGGTAAAACCAAAAGAATTAACAATATAACCGTAATTTTCAGCTACCCAAATGAAATGACAATAACGAAATTATCTTTACTCTAAAAATTCCAAATGAAATTACGATAGAGAGATTTACCAGTGGGACTTTCCAGCATGGAAATTCCACCGTGGTCGAGAGACTGATAGAGGGCGTTCATGAAGTCGATCTGGATGGAGTAGGGTTTAAAGGGAAAGGCAGGGAATTTTAAGTCATGTTTACTTCCTTCACTGGCATCCATTTTCTTTCAATTGTTTCACGTTTGCTTTAAATGAAACTATGAGACTCTGATCGCAAGTAGCTATAACTGTGATGGGAGCTCTTTTATGGTTATCTCGCCGCCATTTTTTACTCCGTTTGTGGCCGCATCAAAGGCGGAGCTAATGAGACTTCCCGCCAGGATCCGCGCGGGAAAGGATCCAGAGATTGGCCCTGTTTGGCTGCATGGATTAGTTATCTCACTTCGGGAATACCATGCCCCACCTTTTGTTTGTTTTTGAAATTTCCTAAGCCAAGTCTCTACTATAATTATATTGAATTATATCGGTATCTATTTGTTATGTATTAACCTAAACATTTCTAGAATAACGAAAATTTTAGAAGAATGCACACAATTTTTTTTTTCAAAGATTCAGTTAATATTCATTGATATTATTTTTATTTAGTTATCAATAAAATACATATTTTGGTCATTGTTCAAGAACGTGTTTTTAGAAAATATGTTTAAGATTTAAAAAATAAAAATAAAAAAGGACCTTGTAGTAATATTCTTTTTTCTAAAATTTTAGAAAAAAAAGGCTGAAATGAAAAATAGATAAGCCAGCCCATAAAGAAAATGCGGTGTATCGTGGACCTCAACGCATCTGATCATGTTAATTCGCCCCTCAACCTCAACCCTAAACCTATGGTGTTTTAGTTAGCTATTTGACAATTCAGCCGCGCGCCGCGGAGACTCTTCAGTCATATTCCGTATTCCATCTAGGGTTCCGCCTCCGCTCCAATGGTTCCTTCTCTCTCTTCATACGATTCCACGATTGCGATTGTGTTTGTGTGCTATTTTTCTGTGTTTGATTTATACGTGTTAATATAATATCTGTGAATTGCAGGGGAAGGGTACGGGAAGCTTCGGTAAGAGGAGGAACAAGACCCACACTCTCTGTGTGAGGTGTGGCCGCCGCAGCTTTCACCTCCAGAAGAGTCGCTGCGCCGCCTGCGCTTACCCTGCCGCTCGCAAAAGGAAGTGTAAGTTTTACCTTTCTCTCGGTTGCTCGATGGAAGTTGTCAATCAGCTTTTTGTTGTGTATTTTTTGTTTTTCTTCAGATGAATATGCAATTTGTATCTGCGCGTGTGATTACCTGTTCTTGGGTTGCTTTAGAAGTTCTTTTTCATATAAAGGAAGTTGCATATTTTTGGTACCAAACAATCGTTTTAAAATGACACTTGATTATATTGGGCTTCTTGGTTATTGATAATTTGCCCTGTATTGAGTGTGATGCCATTTGTCTTGTGATGACTGTCTTCGTTCGTGTTTGAAAGGCCGTGATTGACGTGCTTATTAGATCTTCGAAGTAATCAGCTTTTATTTAAACTATGAAGAAAGTCTCGTAACTAGGATTTTGTTTTATTATTAACTTCCTTTGTATTATGTGTGATGATTTTTTTTTTCTTATCTTAATTACAATTCCAGATAACTGGAGCGTGAAGGCAATCCGAAGAAAGACTACGGGAACAGGAAGGATGAGGTACTTGCGAAATGTGCCTCGCAGATTCAAGAGTGGATTCAGAGAAGGTATGGAAACACTGTCTAACTTAATTTTATTTGGAGATTGTTTTCTTTAATATTCGTCTGGAAATTAAATCTACTATTTGGGTTCTTTGTCATGCTCATTTGACATTATTGTATTGTTTATTTTTAGGTACCGAAGCTGCACCCAGGAAGAAGGGAGCAGCTGCTACTGCTTAAGTCTTTTGAAGATTGCTGTTTTTTTAAATCTGAGTACTGAATTATATAGGGCTAGCTCTTGGAACAAGCTTATTGATTTTTCAGTCTCATTGCTTTGTCCTTTTCATTAGTTGCCATAAATTTGGACGATATCATGAGAATTTTTGACTGTTAAATGAGAGTTTATGATATCTATACTTTTTTACTTACATCGCCAACTTCTGTTATAGTATGGCGGTTTGGTAATCGTAGATAATCCTGGGTTTGCTACGCATGAACCTAATTTGGTTTGCTTTTCATGCATTGGCTTAAATTGCCTTCACTGACTAATGACTCCGTAGGTATTAGTTGTCTACCAGATTAATATGATCCTTTCGATCGAAGGTAGTTTTAGGTTTGTGTTGCAACTTGCAAGTCTGATTTTGACATTCAATATATAGTGAGTCCTCGCTTGAGATGGATAAATATTGATTGTCAACGTCTTGGGGAAAAGTGAAATTGAAGCTTTGAAGCTTTTGCTTTAGTTCTTGCTAGGTTTGTTTCATGAGTCCGGGATCCCTCTGTATTCAGAATGGGAGTTTTTTATTAGTGCATATGCATAGCTGGGTTGATTGCTACTCATTTCCATCCCAAATATTAGAGTTAGTCAACAAATAGGTTAAGAGAATTAATATTTCTTAGGGAGAATAAAGAAATTAAATAAATAAATTAATTATGATCAAATATAATTTTTTAAGACTAATATAATATGATATGCTATTTAATCTATTTAAATTAGTCAATAATAAATTATAATTAATTTATTTATTTTAATTTATTTAACTTATTTTAAAAAATAAACTAAATACTTAAGTAGTTAATTATTTGTGAAAAGGGAAAGATGTATTGTTAGAGTATCCTTTTTTTTTAATAAATAGAATGGAATATACCTAATTTTTTTAATCAGTTAAATTGGAAATTACTCTTAGAATATCCCTATGAGAAAGACGTTTGGAAAATATTACGCTTCCGTATATTACTTTTGGTGTTTACAGACGAAGTAACTATTGGGGAATTATTTGTTGCTCTCTTCAATAAAATATGAAAAAAAAACAAGAAAAATGTGCGGTAGAATGATAAAGTTTGGAAAACAAAATACAAATCGGTTAGGTTAACAATACTTGACAGGTAAATATATAATGGTAAATCGTGGAAAATTACTAACGTGGAGATATATATATGAAAACCTAGAATGCAGTAGAATCATCAATATTTACATCTTATCACTTGAAAAGACGAAACTAAATGCATCTTGAGTTTTTTTATTTATTTACTTATTTTTTCACAAATCATCATCTACTGTCTAAAGTCAAATTATGACTAATTTGGATTTGAATTGGGTTAGGCTCTAGATGGAGTAATTCATGGGAATGCGTTTCTTTGTAGTTTGTACATACTTGAACTCGAGAGCTAGACTTTGGTACTGAATCCAGAAAGCAGGAATAATCTAATTCCTATTGAATTCGCCAAACTTGTGCTTTTCTTCGTGTAGCTGCTTGCATACATAATCTAGTTCTGGAAATGCTGTCACCATTAGTAATTCAACAAGGTCAAAAGCCAGCTGCTTCAAACAAACAGATGACTGCAGCAGTGGAATTAAAAGCCATTACAACTATGCAATCTTATGTTCAATCAATAAAAATTGTAGTAATTCTAAACCCCAAGCAAAAATATTGGTTGAATTCTCCTATTTCAGTTAAGATAGATGAACTGGCACCAACAAAACCTCTGGAAATCACATAGGATCATACAGTTAACCTGATATATTGCATCCATAATCTTATTCACACCTTCCGATGTCAATAACTAGAACTAAAAAGGGGGGATATCAATTCTGCTTTATTTACAAGGGGGACACACACACTTTTGTCATGCTTTGTGGAAGAAACTAATGGCAAAATCTTAAGAGAAAAATTACCTGAAGGAAAAAATAGAGATTCCTAGCACACTGTTCATACTCCTTGCGACCAACAAGTCCTACAATTGCTGTTGGTGCATGATCTATGCATGCACAGAAATGTTAATAACTTGTTTGGCTGAAGCCATTTGCTTAAATATAGAATATTCAATACTCTTAAATCTGAAAATAGCTCGAGAAACAATACTGCAACATGTATTACCAATCATTAGCTCGTACACAAACTTCGCCCGACGATCTTCCTCTTGTTTTTGCTTATCAGCTATCATCTGAGAAGATAAATCTTTGGGTTTCTGGCCATGAGGTGGCCGTCGCCTTGGATGCTTGGTTATGAATATTCCATCAGGCCAGAGTATCTATTTAGGTTGTCCAACAATTCATATCAACATCATATATTTTTGTCTAGCATGCTATTTAAAGCTGAGTTATTTGCTCAGGAACATCATCTGAGTTGTCCCAAAATATTTGTAAATTACTCTCCAGCCCATTAAAAGATACACAAGTTAAATAAATCTCCCCTGTTTCAAAAACACTGCAGTCCCTCCCTTGAGTTTGATTTTAAGATGAGCTATACTTACGTCCCCGGCATTAAACTAAAAGTTAAATAGAGAACTAAAAATATACCATTTTTGGATTATTCAAAGGGTAAATTATATGAAATTCTCTGTTTTGAAAAATTACACTCCATATTTCAATTAAATGTTTGAAGAGATGCAGAACAACAGAAATTCTCAAAAAATGAAAGGCTCTTTAGATTACTTGCTCAACTCGGCTGATCCCAGAAGCAATCACTGACCCCTTACGGAGCAGCTGGATTTTGTCTAGCAACCAATCATCAAAGGCATCACCCATTCCTAGTTGTAGGATCTGTTTAACAACCCAAAAAATTTTGCGCCTGTAATGTGCACAAAACATATAATGTAATCATATCTGACCTTGACATTGGATCTCAAACCAAACATCTTAGCTTTAAGCTATATGTACATGAAAGAAATGTAATTTTTCAGACTACCTAATCCATCCACCATCTTGAAGCTGGAAGATAACATCAACCAGATCCAATATGGGAACACTCAAATTTGGAGGCACCCACTGCATAGAAGAATTATAATTAATCAGAATTAAGATTGTTTCATTGTGTATGACACAAATGTAATGATAAATATTATATCTATTCATCTAGTCTGAAACGTAAATAAGAATATCTAGAACCAAAAATTTGGATTTATCTTAGAATCACCTCTGTAGGAAAAGCGTCAGAAATATCATGGAGAACATCAGACACCCCAATGGAACCATCAAGCTTTTTCCTTTGTGTCCTTTGCAACTTCTCAGGAGAAGTTTTACTCTTCCCTGCTCTAACACTCGTATCAATGCCAGAATTTTCTAACAATCCCCGAGGTTCCTTTCCGAGAACAGCCTCATTAATTTCATGAACATTGTTTTCTCTTCTGGAGGCAAAGAGGTCACATACAGAAAAATCGGAGGCGCCTTTTCTTTTCTCAGATGGTTTATCATCCACGTCAACTAGGGTGGTTTCCGGTAACCAACAAAAAAATACAAGTCAAAAGAAGGGAAACATTTAAAATATGCTTGTCCAACGATATCCATCAAGCATGAATCACCTGACAATGTTTTGACAATTGAAAGCAAATTCGAGAAACAGTATGTCTGCAATATAAAAAAATAATTAAAAAGAAAAAAAGTGTTGAGAACAAAGCAAAACTTGTTGGACATGAAAACAGACCTGAGAGTCAATACTGAGAAAGTCCCATGCTTCAATTGATCCTGAAACTATTGGAAGCTGCATAAGTTCCTGAGGAGCAATATGCCATGAGTCAATAAAAATAATCAAGGTATAAAAGAGCATGATCGGCAAATACAGGACAAGAATGCTATGTTATGCTTGCGTAGGTAATATCTCAAAATAGGATCCATTCATGTTCAACATCGATCCTGCTGGTATCTCAAAGTATTGATGCTTCCAATTTTATCAAAAAACTGAAACCGGATAATTTGCTCTTTAATTAACATTCATGAAGAATAAGAACCTACCAATCAGCCAAAGAAACAGTTGGGGACCTGGAAATGAGGCCTTAGATTATAACATAGAATCCACAAGAAAAAAAATGAGAAGTCAGAAGAAACTTTGTTCAAAATTCTATTATGATCCTGACATATCTTAAGCATAAGAACATGATTTAGATTAACAAGGGACTGAACAACTAAGCTTCTGACCTTTAAATAAACGTCCAACAACTTGCAACGCTCTTGAACAACAGTTACATCTAAACCTGTTGATAGAAAATGTTTTGAAGGCAACTGAAGTTTATAATCAGGAAACTTTTTCAGGTGCCGATGTAGCTCCTCAAAATGACGAAACCTTAAAAATAGAAACGAAGCATCACAAATGTAAGCCTGAGACAACTTTAAACTGACTAATATTGGGAACACATCCATGAAAGACTGAGAAAACCAAGCACCTTCTTTTAATTGTCCAACTTCTATTGTTTACATCTGTTACAGATATGGAATAAACAGCAAATGTTCTTGAGCCACTTTTCACGATATTTGCACATAAGACCTGCGTTAGTAAATTAGTTTACAAACAAATGTGTTAGAATAAAAAAATCAAGTATTATCTATTACAGGAGCTGCATAGAATTAAGATAAGTACCTCACATCTCAATTTGGAAAACGAATCTACTGGCAGTGAACTATTCAGGGGATTAACAGCGAATCTGCAAGATTGTAATCTAGAAATAGAGGGTGCTGAAGAAGAAGCTGCTCCTCCACTATGTATTCTACCCAAATTATCAATATCAAAATCATCACTTAAGAGACTAAAGTTCCGCGAATTTACATTTGACCGTGATGACCTAAGTATATCCTGTCCATCTCTGGATAAAAAGCTAGTTCTCTTAACTTCCTGCATGTTATGACCACTTGACCTTTTCCAGCCAATACGGGTTTTATGTAGTCTCTGATTGCGCGATTGAATCTTATTCATCTTTGTACTATGACTATCAAAATGTTCAAGTGGGTGATGAATGAGAGAAACAGCCCTATTTCTATTTCCTCTTCCATCCCAAACTTTAGTTCCTGGGGAATTCATCATGCTAGTTTCATCATCTTCAGAAGAATAAGAAGTACTGCTCCCTGAATCCACCATCAGCAAATGCATGCGGCTTTGGTCATCATCTTGAAATGATGTAACTGATGGGCAAGTTGATCTATTACTGTCTGCACAAAGAGGAGTGTCTTCTGCTGTATACTGATTACTGCATCCCAAATTAGCACTGGTACCCTTGGAGGGATTAAGTTTAGAATTAGTTTTCTTTTCTTTAGGTCCTAATGTCGCCTTCTTATGATCAATGTTTGGCAATTCTCCTACCACAACATTTTGCTGGACAAGCTCACTTGACTGATTCTCCCCATCCATGTTCTCATAATTTCTCCCTTTTGTCCACATGTTCTCAAAATGTTCTGGAGCAAGAGCTTGGGTCCTTCTCTGGAACATGAGATCTGAGATATCACCCCGCTGCCCTCCTGAGTGATATTGTTTAACACCTTGATTATCATTAATTCGGGAGTTTGACGGTAATGACTTCCATAAAAGTGATAATAGAGCATCAATTGAACGCAATGGATCTCTAGAAAAAGTATCAACAGCATTATGCTGCATGGATGACTGTGCATTTCTGGAATGACTATTTCCTAGCCGCACTAACTCTAAACCAGCAGAAGAATCTAAAAGCTTAGTAAAACGACCAGAAGATATCTTCAATCTATCTTCTGTGGAGTGAGATGCTTCTTGAACTGCATTAGCCCCTTTGTTAAGTTTGGTCTTACTAATTACTAAAGATTCAATTCTTTCATTAAGAAATCTGCCAGTGAAAATAAAAAGGGGAAATGAGAACAGAAACATATGCCAAAAATAAAGCAAAATGGATAAAATGATACCTTGGACTAGCTAAGTTGAGAACAGGTCTCATCACTGCATGTGCAAGTAGTTCTCGAGCAGTGCATCGGATGACAGAGCATTGCAAATCCTCATGCTTGAAAGTGACTGACATAAGACCTTCCATCAAATGCTGCAAAACCTGTTAATTACGAACACATAGCATTATTCCTCAAACTTAAGAAGTAAGAAGAATAGAATATATGCATATGGATAAGACTTAATTACTCATCATTCAGCATAAGTAGATTATACAATAAAGTGGAGAACCTTATGCTCAGCTTCAGCAGAAAATAAAGCAGGATGCAATTTATCGTCTGCAGCCAATGCAAGTTTCAATTCTGTATCTCGAGATTCAGTTGTTAAAGGAGAAGAACTTTGCTTTTCAATTTTTGCTAATGTAGCACGAAACACCTCCAAGTGTGTGCAAATGAGATTAATAAGATCACTGAACCACAGAGTAAAAGCTAATAATCAGTCAATCAGTTCATAGCATAGAAAAAATCATGGAAAAGAAATGAAACAAAGAACCTTATCAAAAGATCAATCAGGTTTATATTCCTCATCCGTCCTGAAATCTCTCCAAGAAGACCCAGTATTATTTGCGCTAACTCCTCGGGACCCTCTCTATCTGGTGTTAACCGAGAGTACCACAGGTTAGTCACCCACTCAGAAACAAGATGTCTAGTGAAGTGATCCATTGCTTCCTCAACAACAGGAGAATTCACCTTTTCTCTCCAATCAGACTTTGCTACCACTTTAGGAAACACAAAAGGTTTCTTTGAAGACTGAGCTGCGGTTGTGCGGGGTCTACTGTTGTATGCTACAGCTTTTCTCTTCATTTCAAAATCTAGTGATAAATAGCGGAGAATAATAACAAGGGAGGTAGCAACTGGTAAGTTTACCCAAACTGATGAGCTTGTCACTAAAATGAAAAGAAAAAGGGTCAATACCAAGACCTGGAAACAAAATTTTGTTCCCCAGATAAGGGAGCTTGTGCTAGGACTGTGACAACCACGATATTTAAATGCTTCATGGAAAGAGTGTTGCAAATTGCAAGGAAAACCAAACTCGATAAGTTACAGAGTTAAAAGCAACCAATGACAAAAAAAAAAAAAGCATTCTTAGAAATGACTCAGACAGAAACACACTTTCTACGGGACGAGGGATTACAGTATCGCATATAAATAAAACGTCACAAATGTCTAGATTACGCATTCTGGACCCAAATGAACTAAAGAAGGAAAAATCATAATTTCTAACATATAACCTGGGAAACTTACACGACATGAGATATGAAAGTCCCACAGCGCAAATGACTAGAAAAACAATCCGTTTCTTCCCATCCTCGACGAAGTCTTTTGCCTTCACCCGGTTAGGCGTGCTCATATTCAATATTCAATTGCACCTCAATTGGAAATAAAAGATTGATTCAAATCAACCAAACGTCCCTCTTCTTTCATTCTCCGACCCATGATTCAGAGGATTGTGCAGTTAAATTGCTATTAAATGAACGCAATTCAACTGAGAATGTCGAGAAAACTGATGGAGACAAGGACAAAAATGAAGTGGAAAGAGAAAGCAGAACACTGTGCGGAAGAAATTCAACGCTATGACCGTTAGGTTTTAATGTTTGGCATTATCGTGTTTGTTTGCATGTGGCGGTGGGTATGGTTATATTTTTCTCCTTTCGTTTCCAGTTTGCATTGTACTTTCTCGAAGCCCCGATATGAATCATCATGGAATTGAAACTTCAACTGCTCTCCGTTTGCTTCGTCATAACAATTCAGACGGTGACAGTTGCAGTTGCTTATAATAATTTCTGGATTTTATGAGCCAAAACAATAATAATTCCCCCTTGCAAACATAATAATCCCAAAGCCTTGTGTTTTGAAATCGCACGTTTTGCATGAGCAAATGGTGGGATCGAGGTTCCTGTCTACAAATTTATTAGATGCCTAAATGATTTTTTGGATTAAGCTTTGTTTTTTTAAGCTCATTCTCTAGGTTATGTTATTTATAAGTTACATTTAATATTATAATTTTATTTACCGATGTATTTAATATCTGATATTTTTAGTACCTTAATCTTACCTATAATATAATTATTAAAGTAAATTATAAATAATATTATTTTATTAGATTTAAAAATAACATTATAGATAATGAATGTATTAAAAAAATAATATTAAAATATTTGATATATTATAAATAAAATTAAGATACTAAATATTACTTAAAAATAATATTAGATTACTTAATGTTAATTTACTCTTCTCTAAACAATTAAAGCTTTTTCTAATTCATACGTGTATTTACATGTATATTTTTAGATGGCCGAAAAAAAATACATGAATATGTTTAAGGAGTGTTTGGTATGAGAAATTTAGGTATATTGTAGGAGAGGGAAAATTTGTATGAATTCATTTAAAACAAAATTGAGAAAATAGGATTATAAAACTTTAATAAAGAGAAAAATAATAAAAATATAAGAAAAATTAACTAAAATCTTTTAGACTAATCGCTTTAATATTTGGAATTATCAAATAAAATGAGTCCTATGTAATAAATGTGTTGCTTTTGAGCATTAAACCATGTAATTAATCCCTTCAAATTTGATCAAATTAGATATGTTGATGTGAAATTAAATTTCCTTTTCATGCATATGAATGAATTGATGGGTGAACCCATAAAAGAACGAAAGAGGAATTATCATTGTGAAACTTTTACTCTCTTAATCCATTTCCATTCACACCTAATTATGTTTAAATAATATGCCATTCATTACTCTTTAAAAATGTAATGAGTTCTTTTTAAATTATTTTAAATGATTGCATTGTACTGAGAAGCATTGTATATGTGAATATACATAACTATTTTATTTGTGCAATATAATTAAATTAACATTGGTCTGACACCTCATAAAAATGTTGGTTGCTTAAAAATCCTCTAATAAGATTCATGATCTTTTCTAAAAGCACCTGTTAATTTGAAAAATGTTTACCAAAAAATAAATATTTTGCAAAGGATAATACTAATGATGAGCATCAAAGATTAAAATTTCTGTAAAAGATCAATTTAATACATTTCGTTATCTTTTCTTAAAATTATCATTTAATTTATATTCTTTCTTTTAGATCACTACGATGCATGCTTTTTTCTTTTGGCTCCACCCCTGTAATTATCATTTTTATTGGGATATAATTTTTACTACTTCTCTCATCTTTAATATGATATATATTTAATTAATTTGATTAGATTAATAAAGTTTGTTAAATTAGTTAATATGATATATTTTCTCTAAAATATTATAATTATCTTCTATAAGGTCATTCCTCTCTCTTTCTTATTTGATCATTGCTAAGAGAGTTTTAATAAAGATAATTTATAAAAAAGTTAATAAATATCATAAAAATATTTTATATTTAAAATTAAATTTAATTTTTTAATTATGTCATATATTAAAGATCCCGAAAGATTTTTTTGTTTCAATTGAAACTATAAAAGGGTAATCTAGTTTACTGGGACCACCATACGTATGAATCATCAATCACTGTAGATATGTTTTGTTTAATCTTAGATAAGAGTTTATAGAAAAAAATAATTTTAAATAATATTTAAAAATAAAATAAAAACAAAATGAATATAAATAAATAAATTTTTGGATAATTATTATCTAAATATTTTTTTGATAAATAAATTATTAGAAAGGGTATATGATAAAATTATAGAAAAAAAAGACAATAAAAAAATAGTCATTATACGACTCAAAATAACTTTTTTTTATTAAGAAGTTAATCCCATAAATTTATCTAGAATTATAATTTTAGTCTCTTTAAAATTATAGTTTAATCTAATAATTTTTTAAAATATTTGATAACTATTTATTTAATTTTTTACCTGATTTATTCCAAAAACACTTCTCTAATTTTAACGAATATATATATATATATATATATATGCAAATATACAAACATTTCTCAACGCTATTCTATCGCTTTTCTGTTTCCGTGGGTATTAGGACCTAGTTTTTCTCATTTTCGTATATTTTTTTATCATATAATTTTCATTTGAAAATGATTATCGGCACACTTAATTCCTCCTAAATAAAATAAGAATATCACATGCACAAGATAATATTTTAACAAGAAAAAGTGTGAGAAGAAGATTCATAAGATAAAGGGCATAAAATAAAATTAAAAGAAGACAAGATGTACCTTTAATCCTATAACTTAATAGTATTAGAATTATATTTTGGTATCCTTTTCGGTTCTTTAACCTGAATACTGTTGGCATCAAATAATAATTTTTTATTATATCATTCATTGTTATTTTAAAAAATTAAATTAATATATCTATTTAAAATTTTAATGTTAGTATTTTTTTTTAAACAATATTTCAATTGGAGGATTAAAAATGTATTTTATAAAATCAAGGGATTAAGATGAAATATACGTGAATCAAGGGTAAAAATACATTTTGTCTTAAAACGAATTTAGAATTAAAGCGGATGAATTAAGAAGACGGCGAGAGTTTTGGCCAAAATAACAAGAAGACGGCATGAGATTTTGGGGAGGAAAACGCAAAGGACATCCAACAAAACGACAGGACGTGACGCATCAACTTCCATAGGGTAGAATCTTCCGTACATGATTGTTTCCATTTTCATTTCTCAATTTTTTTGAGTGTCACTCCCTGCCATGACATGGTCCACCACCGGTCCACCACATTCTACTCATCGCTACCCATGTGATGATACTTCATGTTCATACCATCTTCAATCTTCTTATTTGTGATATTTGAATATTTCTATTTCTATCTTTCTCGCTTTTTACTCCTACGTTCCCACCTGAACCCATCTAAGCACAAACCCTTCTTCTCCGGCGATGTCTTCGCCGTCTCCGGAAACATCTCAGCCTGCCAACTCCACGTCTCCTCCTCCGCCGCCTCTTGTCACCACCAATGACACCTCTCCTCCAGCTCCGACTAATTCCTTGTCACCTACTGCCACTCCGGCCGCACCACCTCCTCCTCCGGCCGTGTTGCCGACGCCGATGGCAGATTCTAACGGAATGTCCAGGGCTACAGTAATTGGACTAGTTATCGGGACTGTATTTGGCTCGCTGCTTATGCTCGTTTGTGTGGGCGTTTGCGCTTTTTTCTATAAAAGGAGAAAGCGGAGGAGGATGAGAAAATATGGGTTGGACGATTACTCTGCTGCTCCTCCATCCCAACCCAAAGGTAAGCCTTTCCTGGTTTCCGTTATGTAGGGTGTATCCCTGTGTTCTTTAAAATTTTTGGCAGGTTTTTTGTCATATTTTGCTGTAAACTTTAATGCATTTGAACGTTTTTTCTTCCGTCGTTCTTCGGTGTATTCAATGGGTATAAGGAACAGACAAGTCAGTTAGATTTGTCGATAGTACTCCGACAAGCAGAGTAAATGTGGCGTTACATTCTACGGTATTTATTTAATTATGCGCTGAAATATATTGGATCGAGACGCTCATGGACTCCATTTTACTGCTTCCTGGAGGAAAAGTTTCTATTTTTGAACGACTCACGAAGTATGTTTAATTTCAGTTACTCATTTTATCTTTCTACACTCGGTCTCGTTTTTTGGTTGAAAAAGGGTTCTATGTCCAGTGGGTTGATATTATCGTTTATTTAGACGACGTTGTGCTTTTTCTGCTTTTCGCATTGTATTTAGGTTGATAGCTTCTAGTTGGACAAACCTGCATTGCTTTAGCTGCCTTGAATAAGATTTTAGCTCAATTCGTTATGCATAAAGTGATTGTAATTTTCTGAATGTATGCATGTTAAATTGCGCCTAATTTTGGTACTCAACGATTCTTGATGCCAATTTCTCCAGCTGATCAGTTTGGTGGTCCGCCCCAGCAATGGCAACATAGCAATCCTCCTCCAACCGATGGTGGAGCAACACTGCCTCCCAAGCCAAGTCCACCCCCCGGAGTTCTGTTGAATCAGCAAGCATCATCCCAGACTGTCGCATCTCCTCCTATGTGTTCTACAAGTGGCACAAGCTTGGAATCTGAGAAACCATACCATGCACCAACTCCTGCCATTACCTTGGGACTGTCACAAAGCGCATTTACATATGAAGAACTTGCATTTGCAACAAATGGATTCTCAGACTCAAATCTTCTTGGTCAAGGTGGGTTTGGCTATGTCCATAAAGGAGTCCTCCCAAATGGAAAAACTGTTGCAATTAAGCAGCTCAAATCTGGGAGCAGACAGGGGGAGCGTGAGTTCCAGGCTGAAGTGGAGGTCATTAGCCGAGTCCATCACAGACATCTTGTTTCCTTAGTTGGATACTGCACTGCTGGAGCACAGAGGTTGCTTGTATATGAATTTGTCCCAAACAATACACTAGAATTCCATTTACATGGTAACATTCCAATATTTTTTTTCCTCATCCTCTTAAATAGGAAGCATGCAAAAGTGATGTAGAATGGAGAATAGCTTGGCTCTTTTTTCTGAGATAGGATTTACTGAAAATGTGGTCACATACAATTTGCAATCTATTCACCAGGCACCGTACCCAAACTTTCAATAACAACTGCACGTTGTTCATGAAAAACATTTGGTTGATTTTTGTTTGGACCGTTGACATACTTGTTTGAAGCGGTGAAACGCTAGTTTGAAGCTAAATCTGGGTTATAATTATTGAAAACCACCAGAAATCAATATCTGGGGAAATTTTTCTGAAAGTTTCTACAAATTTGGATCTGATTGCATCCCCCTGTTCTATGGGAACAAAAATAGAGTACACAAAATTTCGAGCTCAAAATTCATTGCAGATATGCATTTGTTGACTGGAACCCTACCATGTACAACGACTAGAGCATTTGAAGGTTATAAGTCAATGCTTAGGTTTGAGATTCAAGAATCAACATCTCACAGTTTGTAGAGTGAATTGGGAATTTAAGATTGCAAAGAAATGGTTGGGAGAAAATAAGTTAATTTGGGAACTAGTGGTGTGGATGCTGGAAAGGCTTTACGGTTACTAGTTCAACTTAACCTATGTTCTTTCTTGCCTGTTCATAGCTAGCTTGTTATTTTGTTCCTGAAAATATATAACATGAAAGCAACATATATGTATTTTAGTGTAATTGAAATCTTGCCTGACCTGTGTTGGTGATGGTTTCATTCACAATCATTCCAGGAAAAGATAAAACAACAATGGACTGGACAACAAGGATAAAAATTGCTATTGGATCTGCAAAGGGATTGTCATATCTGCATGAGGACTGTGAGTTTGCTTTAGAATTTATATAACTAATTTACGGTAGAGGCCTGGCAGTTCTTTTGGTTTGCTATGTTGGTCTGGAAATTTTTAGTTTTTTCTGTTTAATTTTGTTTTAGGTCACCCGAGAATAATACATCGTGACATCAAGGCATCTAACATTCTTCTTGATGACAATTTTGAGGCCAAGGTAGGATTTGTAACTTTCTGAACTTTTCAGACCCTTTCAAAATTTGTAGATTATGCAAAAGAAACAATACCTTTAGATTTTCAATATACAAAAGTTCACTTTCTCTCAATCAAGCACTTATGGCTGTGTCTTTTGTTCAGGTTGCTGATTTTGGACTTGCCAAATTTTCATCAGACGCTGATACCCATGTCTCCACTCGAGTAATGGGAACCTTTGGGTAAATTTTATTGTGCTGAATCTTTTCTCTTGAATCTCGCTATGAAATACATTTCTTGGGCAGTATGTTTTCTTGACCCCTCCCCCTTTTTATTAACTGTTTGTGGCATCTTTTTTTCTGAATTCTGATTTAATTTAATGCAGATACCTTGCTCCAGAATATGCTGCTAGTGGGAAACTCACTGAGAAGTCAGACGTCTTCTCCTTTGGTGTTGTGCTTTTGGAGTTGATTACAGGGCGAAGACCTGTTGATAAAACTGAGTCTTTTACAGATGACAGTATGGTTGAGTGGGTGGGTACAGTACTTTATCGATATTTCTCTCTTATGAAACAGATTATTTCTGGCATAGTACAGTGGGAACTGAAAATATACCACGCTGATTTGCTCTTTTCTAACTATTTGAAGATGTCAAGTATGTGTTGAACTGAGCTAAAGATGATGCTTGTTAAGAATAGTTGAGACAACTGGTCTACAAAACATCATTCAGTTTTTCAATTGTCTATCGGCATTCAGCAATGCCTTTGTTGATGGAACTGATGGTTAAAAAACAACTTTAATAATTTGTAATGAGGGTGATATACCTGTCAGGCACTAAGACATTCTACAAATTACAGGCAAGACCTTTACTTTCTCAAGCTATGGAAAATGGCAACTTTGACGCTCTTGCTGATCCAAGGTTGCAGAAGAGTTACAACTCTGATGAGATGCTTCGAATGGTTGCCTGTGCTGCAAATTGTGTGCGCCATTCAGCTAGGCATCGGCCTCGAATGAGCCAGGTCAGTTAACCAAGTGTAGAGATATGGTTAGTTCTCTGTCATTTTCTATTTATGAATTGCTTAGGACATTCTATTTCTAGCAACTCTGTGTGAATACCGAATTCTCCCTCTTACCTATTTCTCTGGAAAAAATGAGTTCAGTGTTGACTTGCAATATATTGTCAAGTTATTGCAAGCTACTGGCAAAAATGTGATAGACTGTCTGATAATAATTTAGAATATAGTAACTCCAGCATCCAATTTGACCTTTTGCAAATAGAATTATGAAACCTAGAGATCCAGTGCTTGCTCATAACGATTAAGATGTCCGGGTTAAAGCAGGTAGTTCGGGCTCTGGAAGGCAATATTTCATTGGATGATCTGAATGAGGGGAGCACTCCTGGGCACAGCAGAACAGTTAGTTCCTTTGAAAGTTCAGGTTATGATACTGGCCAATACAATGAGGACCTAAAGAAGTTCAGGAAGCTGGCACTAGAGCAAGAAACTAGTGAATACAGTGGACCCAGTAGCGATTATGGTCAACATCAATCCGCCTCAAGCAGTTCAGGCCTGCAAACTACACGAGAAATATGTGTAAGAGGGGATTCACCGAGTTTTGGTTAAAGCCTTTGTCCGAATTCTCATGAATTGAAGAATGAGGATTGGTACTTCATTTGTTGCCTCCTTCACATTTGTTGGTAGATGGTGTTTTGTTGGTAGATTTTGCAGGTTCAGCGTGCAAATTGGTTTGTTTCGTTGATTTTCAAAAATCCAATTTATTTCAGAAGTATGATTCCATCGAATTATGTTAATTCAAATGAGTGGGAAGCTAACATTTACTGAACAAAAAGAAAGCTGTAATATTGGGAGTCTAGGGACGAAGGGGTGAATCAGAATTTGTCTGGTGTTATTCTGTAATGATGCATTATACGATTAGATTACTGGCATTGATTTTCTTGTATGTATTAATGTTAATATGATGAGCAATGGTGGTCACACACGTTTATGATAGAATTGCCAACATTCTTGTTTATTATTGGAAACTGAGATATTTTGTGGGGCTAATGGAAGATTGAAAGTTAGATAATTCAGCAAGGTCATGATTTTCATGGCAGCTATTTTGTTGTATCATTAAGGAGAGAATGATTTTAAATATTAATTTTATTTTCTCAAACCTATATTTTTATTTATTACGATGTCAATTCTTAAAAATGCTTCTAAAATAAAGGGATCCAATGATAATGTGTATATAGAATTTTATTTTTATTTTCACTCACTTTTATTTTATTTTTACATAAAATTTTTCTCTATTGGCATAATCTAAGAATTTCCCTCAGTGGTGAAAACAATACCACATTAATATTTGAGGTTTAAAGTCCAATTTTTTTAATTAAAAATAAATAACAACTCTTAACAAATTTACACCGTTATTTCAAATCGATAGAATGATTAAAATGACAAGTTAGCAAGTATACTGACCATTATTTATATTCACTTATTTGTATGATTTGCTTAAAAATGGGGGGGGGGGGGGGGGGGGACGGAGCAGTTATGGATCTTCATTCCCCCATCCCCCATGTAGCAGCTTCTGTTTTTTTAAAACTGAATGGTTGATTTTTACGGGTAAATTTTTGGCATGGTGATACTCTAATATTAATTATAATAGTTAATTAGTTTTTTAAATAAATTAAATAAATTATTTAATTATGACTAAATTTAATATATTAAATTAAATTTATAAATTTACTAATTTATTTAAATTAATCAATTAACTCTTATATTAATTATACTAATTTATTTAATTTTTTTAATCTATCAATAAAAAAAATTAACTAATTCTTTCTTATAAGGTAGTAATTTACATGTAAAATGGAGTGAACCATACAAATAGCAAATTGGGTCCAGACATTAAACATGGAGTCAAATTCTGGGACCCTTTCGGCATGACTCAAATTTTGCAACACACACCGAGTCAACTGTGAGTTAAGCACACTCTCTCTCAGAGTTCGTTCTTCTCCTTCGACACAATTGAGCGGCGCAGAGCTCTTGGATCGGTCGCCGGTGATGTCTCTGTATCTAACAGTTGGGCGGTTTGCAGCGACTGTGATTGGTGCGGTGCCGATCTTGGGGCTGTTAGTTTACTTGTCTTTCTGTGTATGCAGAAAGAGGGTAAGGATGAGACGATCTGGGTTGGACCACCCCTATCCCAAAGGTACCTTCAACCTTTCCTGCTTTTCTTTCTTTTAAACATTTTGCTTGTTGCTTGGAAGGTCCAAGCTTTCAATTAAATATTTAAGGGTCGATGTCACCCGTAAAAGCAATTCTATCCTCTAGTTTTTTTCCCTCAAAACATCATTTTGGAAGGTGAAAAACGGGGCAATATTGCCCTCTCCGTTAAAAAACCGTTAAATTCATCTTTGATCACTTCCACTTTCTCTCTCATTGTCATTTTTGTGCACTAAGAAGGAGTGCGCTTCCATGTCCAGATCTTGTTATAAATCTCTCCTATCTTTAATATATGACTTAATTAAATAGTTAATCTTATCCTAAATATAAGATATATATATTTTATATATTTATCAATTTTTTTAAAAATTACCCATATTGATATTCTTTTAACAATAATCAAATAAGTAAGAGAGGGGGTGAGTAAATTTAAGGAAGATAATTATGATATTTAAAAAAAATAATATATTAATTAATTTAACTAACTTCTTTAATTTAATTAAATTAGTTAAATAGATAGGATCATTATTGTAAGAAAAAAAAAAGAAAAAGAGGGAAAAGTATTTTTATTAATGAATACAACTATATAATGTCAAAATTTTCCTTATATTATTTGCATCATGTGAAAGTAATCTCTTTAATTCCAATTCAAATACTTGAACAATCTTTTATGGCGATTTCTAGCTGGTAAAGATCAAGAGGTTGATCGTCGTTGGCCTCAGCACAATAATAGGCACGAGACTGGTCCTCCAAAGCCAATAAGAAGTCCAACAATAATACAATCTTCATCAGTAACCACCACAAGTTCCGCTGAATCGGGAAGACAACACCAGCTTGTGGTTGCACCATTAGGGTTACTGTCACCAAGAACTTTTACGTATGAAGAATTAGAATTGGCAACAGAGGGATTCTCAGACTCAAAATTTCTGGGCCAAGGTGGATTTGGCACTGTTCATAAAGGAGTCCTCTCTCATAATAATAATCGAAGTGTTGTTGCAATTAAGCAGTTAAAATCTGGAAGCAAACAAGGAGCGTGAGAGTTTGAGAATGAAGTCAAAGTCATTAGCAGAGTTCATCACAGACATCTTGTTTCCCTTGTTGGATACTGCGTTGCTGAATCTCACTGCACCTTGATGCTTGTTTATGAGTTTGTTCCAAATAAAACCCTAGACTTCCACCTCCACGGTATCAATTATCCAGATCCTTGCTTCTTTTCATTTCTCTGTTTTATTCGTGCATCGCACTGATCCATGTTAATATTGCATAGAGTTAAATTTTAAAAATTGCATCACACGGTTTTTGTTCTTTTTCTTTTTCCCTTTAAATGACAAGGATTTGAAAGAACGGATGAATATAGTTAATTAAGTATATGTTGAACATATTAAGTTCTCGTTAAAAAGAAAATACTATTTCGATCCTTAATATAAAAACTAATTAGATAGTTAATCTTAGTATTAAATATAAGATCTATTTTATGCATTTATTAACTTTTTTTCAAATTACCCTATTGATAATCTCTTACCAATAATCAAATAAAAGAGGGAGGGAGGGGTTAAGAAAGATAATTAAGATATTTTAGAAAAAAAATATGCTATATCAACTAATTTTTTTAATCTAATCAAATTAGTTAAATAATTTTTATATTAAAGATAGAGAAGTAATATGATATTAAAATCTAAACTGAATTAACCAGTTAGACCAATGAATTCGAAAACAAGTCTCCCTCTCAGTTGATCATGAGTTTTAGATAGATCGACGGAATTGGATTTTATATTTTTTTCTCCCTTTAAGCTTGAAACGATCTTATATATAAAATCATTCAGGAGAGGGCACAGCAACTATGGACTGGACAACAAGGATGAAGATTGCTATTGGTTCTGCTAAAGCAGTGGCATATCTGCATGAAGATTGTGAGTTTACTGTAGAAATCTTATTCACTTCAATTATATATTGCTCTTTGAAAGTTTTACTTCTTTCTCAGTCCAATGATATTATTGTTTGGTTTAATTAGGTCAACCAAAAATCATACACCGTGACATCAAGGCAGCTAATATTCTTCTTGATAATGATTTTGAACCAAAGGTAGGTCTCATGCATGTACAAAATAATATGCCTATGTCACTTGTGTGTGTGTGTGTGTGTGTATACGTAATAATTTGCTGGGATATCAATTAATCAGGTTGCAGATTTTGGGCACGCCAGATTCTCATTAGATACTGAAACCCATGTCTCAACTCGAATAATAGGAACCATTGGGTGAGTCTTTTGAATAATCTCACAATTAAGTACATATATCTTTAATTAATTCAATGAATCTGAATTATAGATTATGATTTCATTGAACACACACATATATGCAGATACTTAGCACCAGAATATGCAGCTAACTTATTTGTTTAAAATATATTAAAAATAACTTATAAATATGATTATAAGAATATTCATATATATATATATATATATTTATGGAACAGCCAACTTTTTGTTTGTTAATGGAAAGTGAGATAAATTGTTGTTTACGTGACTCTATCAAGCAATGAGGTCATGATTTTTATGAATTTTTTCATGCCAAAGAAAAGTGTTATTTTCTGCATCCGTCCCTGTTCTACGCCCTTTTACTTCCCTCGTAATTTCTGACGGCAGAAGAATTCTCGATTTTCCAGTTCTATCTTCCATCAAGATGTCTTCGCTAATTGGCACATCGAAAAGAATGCTCGAGATTGCTAAGTTTGGGATCTATGTCACTGTTCTCATTATTTGTTATTTTTAAATTAAATAATAAATAATAATTAATCTAAATTAATTAATTAATTATTATTAAATTTTAAAAAAAATAATATGTTCTTAGTGGTATAATGAGACTGATGATTTGTCCTGAAATCGGAGATTGTGGTGGAGTTGTCCAAATCATATAAACAGTCCTGAGTTGTCCAACTCATGCATTAATAATCACGTGGCGCGGGTAAAGAATATTCAAAATCCGAGACTTTTGGAAAGTGAAGTGTTTGAAAAGTCAAATTTGGCTGCACCAATTAAATAATTTCTATGTTTATTTATTTTCGTTACTATAGAATGACCCCCGAAGTCACAGGAAATCAGCTGATGCCACTATAATCCGAAGGGACTTATTTGGCAAGTTGACCAGCCAAATAACGATAATAGCCTTTCATTTTCTGATCAGTAACCTGCCACGCAATCACACGCTATATCCTTTCACAAATAACAACTTTGATTTTTTATTATTAACAACTACGAGTTTGAAATTAACATCTCTTCTTCACAAGGTTAATTATTAGCTCGTCCTCCATGTAAAAATTAAATAAAAAATTTATTTTAATTTTAAATATAAAAATTTAATCTATTTTATTTTTTAATTTTATAATTTTTTTAAAATTTTTCTAAAATTATACTACTTAATAATATGATCCGATTATTATAAAATTTTTTTTTATCAAAAGCTAGATAAAATATAATGCATGTAATTAGGAAAGGTATTATAAAAAAATCAAAACATATTTATTATAAATAACTAATTTAATTAATTTTTTTAATCTATCCAAATTATTTATCTAATTATATTAAGGATTGAAGTAATATGAAGCTACTACTCCAATCTTTAATATATGATCTAATTAGGGAGTTAATTTTAGTCATAATTATAAGACCTATTATTTATATTTATAAATTTTTTTCTAAATTACTTTTATTGATACTCTTTTAATAATAACTAAATAAAAGAAAGAGAATGAGTTAAAGAAGATGATTATGATATTTTAGATAAAATATGACATATTAACTAATTTAACTAACTTTTTTAATCTATTTAAATTAATTAAATAGATCTTATATTAAAAATTATAGAAATATTTCCTATCAGCGGAGCATTATGTATGCTCAACGTCCATGTACACACACACAATTTAATTTGTACAATTTCATTACTTTCATATCCCATACATGATTGAGTCAATGCCTTTTATTATCAATCTAGCATTTGGTCTTCCCCTCATGTTGCATCTTCCCATTTATATATATCCTTCACAGATTTGGTCTTCCCCTCATGTTGTATGATTAAAAACTTTTGCATGAAACATCTTACTCTTTATTATCCAAATGAAATTAATTTGTACTAAAAGCAACCTTATTTGTCTTCTTGTCATTTCCATCGCTATTGACAAGTCCTTGCTGAAGCTTAAGAGAGCAGACAAGCGAAATAGGGAGGGAACAAGGAGAGGAAATGACCATCAATAATGGTGAATTTAAATTTAGTTTTATACAGTTTTTTTCTCTTTAAACACGGTCATTTTAAGAATTTGTGGTCTTTAAATGTACTTGCCTCTCTTAACAGGTCCTGAAATGTTATTCTCCAAAAACTTTTATAGACCCAACCTTCGGTCAACCGTTCCATGATGTATTCTTGTAAATTCCGATCCCTTTCTCTCTCTTCTCATTCTTTCACTCTTTGCTTCAGAGTTCAGAGTTCTTAGTTCTCTCCTTGTCAACCCCAAGACGACCCACTTCAACGGAGCCGCAACTCTTCGCCGGCAATGTCTTCTTCCTCTCCCATTTCACCTCGAGACTCCCCTCTATACCACCGCCTCCTCTCCTACAGTGTAATTGATTACTACTCTACAGAGTTGCCTCCGTCTCCCTCGCCGTCTCCCTTGCCGTCTGGTGGTCAGGACAGATCACCCACAGGCAATCTATTACTGGGGGCTTTGCTTAGTTCATTGATGACGTTGACGCTGATAAGTTTGGTAGTTGGTGTCATATATATATGGAGAAAGAGGAGGCACTCACCACAACCACCAAACCAGCCAGGTAAACCCTTTCTGCTTTCCTGTCTTTTAAGTATGAGGCTCAGGTTCCACTTGCAGTCTCAATTTCTAATATTCTCTCTTCGTTGTTTTATTTAATTTTACATGGAATAACATATATACTCGTTTGTGTCTTTCTTGGATCATTTTTGGACAATAATCATAAATAAATCATTATACACTAATTTTAAAATATTAATGCATGATATGCAACAATATATACGACATAAAACATAATTATGTAACTATAATTCATTCTCAACCATTGAATGATGGGTTCTTCTTCTCCGGATGAGGATTTTTTTCAATTATTTTTTTCTTTCTGGGTAGATTCTGACATGCTGTGTCGATATTAGTAAAGTAGCAACAAAGGGGGGAAAAGCCAAAAATATAGAAATGAAATTTTAGAAACAAACAAACAAAGAAACTAACGAATGTCTCTCTAGTCTTTGAATCAAAAGTGAAGTGGACCTCGAGAACCAAAACTTGCCAATCGTAATACCTTCTCTCAACATATTTTGCCAACCATTAATTACAACTTAAACTCTCAAATTGTAGTTCGGGCCAATAAGCAAATCTAGTTTCTGGATTCGTGGATGCCCCTCCCATTATAGGTGTTGTTTTAGGAAACAAACTCGAAACTTAGAGGATCAAGATGGATTTTATACTACTGGATCAACTATGTTAGTAGATGAGTATTTTATATTGAAATTGAAATATTGAATAGAATCAATATAGAAGTGAAGTGGAGGAATGGCAAATATTGATCAGAAGTGAGCATGCACCATTCATGACATAATTTAAGTAATGCATGACTTATCTATAAATTTTACGAGTATCATATATGTGGAGATAAATGTATATCATTAATGTCACCTTCTCTTGCAGCTGAAGAGGGTACACTTGCACTTCTACCATCTTCCAATATTGCCTCAGGACTCTCACCAACGAACACATTTACATATGAAGAATTAGAATTGGCAACAGAAGGATTCTCAGAGTCAAATTTTCTGGGCCAAGGTGGATTTGGTACTGTTCATAAAGGATTCCTCCCAAATAAACAAGCTGTGGCCATTAAGAAGCAGAAATCTGGAAGCAAACAGGGGATGCAAGAGTTTCAGATTGAAGTACAGGTAATTAGTAGAGTCCATCACAGACATCTTGTTTCCCTTGTTGGATACTGTATTGCTACAGCTCAGATGACGTTGATGCTTGTTTATGAGTTTCTCCCTAACAAAACCTTAGACTTCCATCTCCATGGTAAGATTCATTTAGAGCCTGTTTCACAATGTTGTAGAATTCTGTATGCTTTCTTAATATCTCTTTTGGCTGTTGATATATCATAAAAAATCGTTAAAAGGGAATGATCTTGTATAACGTATATAGATATATATTTTGGACATGGATAGGAATGTTTCTAAGCTCTTGGAATCTCTTTTTTTGATTCCGATGGATCCATCGATATCTAGCAGTACTTCTTTTTTTAATTTTGTTATCAGGTATCCGAGCAAACAACTAATCCAACCCCACCTGATGAATGTCTATTTAAGGGGTTGGGTGGGGGTGTCCCGGCAAGAGTTTTTTCCATACCTCAGATCGAATTCGATACCAGCTAGTTAAGAAGCCAAAATGTACCCCTCCACTAGGATGAACCTTGGTCGGTAGCTCTTGGAACCTCTAAATGTTGGAGAATTTGAATAAGCATCGCATTTCATTTTTATGGGAAAAAATGAACTTAAGAATCCCTATTTATAGCATAATGAGAAGGTCTCTTCTTATAGTTCCTATAAAAGAAGTCTTAGTCCTAAAAAAGACGAAATGGTGGAAGTTGGTACCCAAAGATTGTGCAAATCTGAAGGAAAGATTTATACTTTGATTTTACATTCTATCAATGTTGACATTCACATAGAATAGTTGTGATGAGGAGTTTTTTTTTTTGTGGCAGTGTGATAATTCATTAATAGTTATTTATTTTAGGAAAATTGTTCCTTCAAATACACGTATTGGCTGTTTATGAGCCTTTCTTGCATCTACATATATATCAGTTTTTGAACAAAGTTGAAAAAAGAGTACATAAATTTCCTTTATATATGCTTGTTCATCATTATAGTGGAATTGATATCTTGCCTAATCTTACATATAAAGATACAATTAATGGATATATATATATATATATATTGAATTATTCAGGAAAAGGCACAGAAACTCTAGACTGGTCAACAAGGATGAAGATTGCCATTGGCTCTGCAAAAGGATTGGCATATCTGCACGAAGACTGTGAGTTCATAACTTGATGTAACATCCAAATGAAGAGAACTTATTTAACTTATTATTAGGATCATAGAAGCTTTACTTGAGTCCCATAGTATTATTTTGTTGTAGGTGAACCCAAAATCATACATCGTGACATCAAGGCAGCTAACATTCTTCTTGATAACAAATTTGAGCCAAAGGTACGTAGGTCTCATCATTAATAATGCAAGTTTTACTACCCTTTATTGGATTTTCAATCAAGAGAAAATAGCCGCAATGTTCTTGTTCAAACACCCTTGGAAATAAAGTTATGCATGCGTATGAAAAAGGAATATAGAATTGCAAGTTAATCAATGGACAATCGTCAAAGTAGGGTTATTGAAACAAGGTTTGTGACTTGATTGGATGAAGATGAATGATGCTAGCTATAATGATTTCTCTGTAAAATCATGGAAATCAAGCTCCATAATATATACTTGGTTTCTCTCATGAATGATGCATTAGTTAAACGATTCACAACTATATATTCTAAGCAACCATACATGCTATGAGATTCCTTTTGAGTTTGTCTGAACTATAAATGTTATTTTACCTGTTTTACCCATTTATCTCTCATCATTTTACTTATTATTATTCTTTCATTTAACCACTATAGATGAGGGCATATTTTAAAAAAAAAATTATTTCCTACATATTTATTACTTGTAATTAATTTTAACTATTTTTTCGAACAACTCAATTTAATTAAAAGGATCTTATATTTCGGGGAAGGAGAGAGTATTGTGTAAAATGTAATAGCAAATTAATTGAACTGTATTGCTTTAAGTGGAATCCGGGTATGTATATATATATCCTTTATTATCAAAAGTGATCATGAATACTAACACTAACTAACTGTCTAACATAGAAAATATAACCCTGAATTTAATTTTATGAAGACATCGATCAGCTAAGATTATTACACTACCTTAGGTACTATGTTTATCTTCCCACTTGGCAGTTGGCACTTGAATATCAATATGCAAGAAAATGATAAGTGCATGTATCTATTAATCAGATTGCAGATTTTGGACTGGCCAAACTTTCATCAGACACTGATACCCATGTCTCCACGGCTAAAATAAAGGGAACCTTTGGGTAAGTCTTTATATATCTTATGTAACTTCTCTTGTCGACCTATCGATGAATTAAGTCCATGGATTATTGCCATTGGATAATAGTACGTTTCTCTGAGTTACCTTCTTGTACCATTAACTGTAATTTTTTCGATCTTCATGCATGAAGTTCTGGTTTTACAGATACTTGGCTCCAGAATATGCAAATAGCGGGAGACTCTCAGAGAAGTCAGATGTCTTCTCCTTTGGTGTTGTGCTCTTGGAGTTGATCACAGGACGAAAACCTGTTCTTCAAACTGGCTCTTTCCAAGATGACAGTCTGGTTCAGTGGGTATGTGCGATGCCTCATTATTATTATTTTTTCTTTTATAGTATCGTAAGTTTTGTTTGTGTTCGAATTTTTTGTGACAAGTGATTAATGCTGCATTGATGTTCATAACCATTTTTTTCACTCTTTCTTTCATTTGGTTTTGTTTCTATTTTTTCTTGAATAGGCAAAAGTGCTTGTTACAAATTACATATATGTTACAAATTACAGGCAAGACCTCTACTCTCCATAGCTTTGGGAAATCGAAATTTTGAGGTTCTTGTTGATGCAAGGTTGCAGAATAATTACAACTCCGAAGAGATGTTTCGAATGGCCTCTTGTGCTGCAAACTGTGTCCGCCATTCAGCCCACCATCGTCCTCGAATGAGCCAGGTTAGTGAAAATCAATTGTTAATAAAATTATAATCCATACAACCTTTAATATAAAAATTATTTAACTATTTAATCGAGGAAGTCAATTAATTATAACTAAATCTTATTTTTTAAGACGAATTTATATTATAAACTATTTAATCTATCTAATTTAACTTACTCTTTTATAAGTTATAATTATCTAATTTATTTAACTTATTTAATTTTTTTAAACTAATTAACTAACTCTTATATTAAGATAAAAGAGTATGTTTTTAATCTAACTAGTTGTCTTTTTACTCTTAAGTTGAATTCCTTCGGCCACTTCTTAAAAGTGGAGTAAGTTGCCAAGAGTTTGTAGAATTATTGGTTAGTTAGGCTTAGTTTATTTGATATTTATGCAAGGTAGGGGCTGTTTTTTTTCTCTTCCAGTTATCTTACACTAGCTTCATTCTTCCTAATAATAATTCAAAAATATTTTCTTAATTTTACATATTTTTGAGGGCAGAATTTTAGATAGTTAAGATTATTTTTTTCGAGATATAAAGATTAGATTTTTAATGAAATTTTTGTCGTGTAGGCTGTATATTCATTCACGAAGTGCTTGTTAATTAATTACTAGGATCCAACTACATACATACACACATATATAAAACATTGATTTAATGACATGAAGCAGGTAGGGGATGCCTTGGCAGGAAAGATTTGTCTGGATAATAATTGGAACGAGGAGAGCACACAAGTCGACGACCAATGCCTGAACAGGTTTTGGAGGGGGGCCATAGGCGAAGGCCATAGCACTGGGGAATACGATGAGCCTATCAGTTCAAGCCAAGAAAATACAACTGATGCCTCTCACTCAGTTTCTGTTTAATTCTGAGCACGACCAGTCCGGCGGCCGGACATACCAAGATCAATTCTGGACGTTGTTGGTGTAGAAAAGTCTCCTCCAGAAATTACTATGTGTGGCATAAAACCTTCACAAATGTTTATTGGCTTGTGTGGACATCAAACTTAAGGATGCGTGGGGCTCCAATGTACAGTTTGATTCAAGAGTTTCTGGCATAAATATTGTACTCCCTCCGGTTTTGAAATATAAGTTTTAAATTTTTGAAAGGATATGATTTTTTTATATAAGCTCCATTTTGAATTTGTATACTTATTTAATATATATTTTCTTATTTTTATCTCTAATTAATTATAAGTCTCTCTTTTTTTTTACTCATTCTCTCTCATCTATTTTCCATTCATTTTCTCTCCTACTTACCCTCTCCATAAATAAAAGTATTTTAAAAAAATAAATTATATTTTTATTATTTTTAATTAATTTTAACTAATTTTTTGAATCGCATAAATTATTTATTTGAAGGTTATATTTGAGGGGAGTATTTCAATAATAACACACACACACATATATATAATTTGTTGGAAGGTTTTTGAGTAATAAATATCTTACCTTTTATAATATAATTTTTAAATATAACATGAGGAATAGATTAATACTTCTTATTTATCAAAAGAATATTGTCGCCTTAGGTATATAAACATATGTCTGTCGATATTATTGCTTCAAATAGATTTTTATCCTCAACATGATTAAATGTAATTGTGGTTAAAGAATTTTAAATAAAGAGTTCAAAATAATTTAAATATGATCAAGTCATATAATTTCAACTATAATTACTATCAACAATCTGTTTAGATATATAGTTCAACTTCAACACCTATTTTCAATAAATATAAGGTACTGGGTACAAATCTTATCAATATAAAAAATCACACATAATTTTTTTATAATTATGTGAATTAGTTTAGTGTAATTCAATTAGTATCATATTAAAGAAAAAGTTATATATTGCCAAAATGAATCAAAAGCATGTTAATTTTTACCTAAGAAAATTTTAATTAAAAATAAAAATTAGCTAAAAGGAAATTACATTTCTTCCCCTTGGCCGAAAGAAGAGTCAAAATCGTGACTATACTCAAAAGCGAGGGCATTTTGGGGAAAGAAGAGTCCTGCTAGGTCGTGGAAGGGCTGGCATAGATTGTTTGGTACAATGAATTCTATTTTAAATGCATCTGCTCCACCTGTCCTTCAAAAGATTCTTCTTATATCCCTATTTAGGCTCAAATCCCTATTTCTCTGTCCTCCAATTTTTCCTAGTAATTTTTTTCATTTTCGGTTACAATTTCCACTTATCATTTTGATCCATGGCGTCTCGCCGGCGAATGCTATTGAAGGTCATAATCCTCGGAGACAGCGGGTACGCCTCTGTTGTATTTTTCAATTTAAATGTCCTTTTGAATTTGATCAACAAATGGGCGGTTGCATGGGGGAGAAAGAAAAATGGTTATTGCGATTATTTTTGTTTTCCTAGGGTGTATAATGTTATTGAATTCTCTGATATGTGGTTTGTTTTTTTCAAGTTTGTGCTTGTTGCTTATTTGCGAGCAAAACTTAATCGAATTTGCTTGACTGCCCTCTCATATCGCTTGCGATTCTATTTGAATCGTGAGAAAGTAATGAGTAAATGCTTGAAGATCCTGAAAATATAAGAATTTCTCATTGGAAACCAGTTTCTGTTTGGCTTATAAAATTTTGTTTAAGGACATATCTTTTAAGATTTAGTGGATATATATAATAGCATAAAAAGGATTTATCATATATCATGCCCGGTCAGGTATTGCATACCGGTGTTTTATAGCTTACGACCTAAGTGGGATTCAATTCTTTGTTGAGTTAATCACCACGCTTTCTTTGCTAATTGGTATTTCCTTGACTTTGGCAGGGTTGGTAAGACATCATTGATGAACCAGTATGCCCGAGACCCTTTTTTCCTAACTATTGGAAGTATTTGATGAGTATCCCTTTATTTTGAATTGTATTATAATTGGTATGATCATTATTGTTTCTGTATCTAGGTATGTGAACCGTAAGTTCAGTAATCAATATAAGGCCACCATTGGTGCTGATTTTCTCACCAAGGAAGTTCAATTTGAAGATAGGCTGTTCACATTGCAGGTGAGGGACATGAAAATGTAAATACCTTTTTGGATAACAATATGAGAAATTTTCTTGACTCGGTAGAATTTTTCTGCTGGGAGCTTGCACAATCTTCCATGGTGAATTTCCATTTGAGAAAAAATTTGGCTCTGCCCTTTAAGTTTATCTATTTGACTCAGATCGTGATTGTATGCTGTATTCCTTCTTTAAAGTTAAAATTACTTTCTTTAATTCACTGAGTGTTTCACAAGGAATAGTGGTTTCTCATTCAAAGTTAAATAAAGTTATATGTTTATGCTCTCAATATTTCGGCTTTTCCTTCCTCTGTTTACTTGCTTTTCTCTTGCAATTATTTATGGAGTGCCCACATTAGTGATTTACTAATAATTGGAAGCTCTGCAGATAATATTTCTTTGCATGACCTTCTATTCTTGTTGTAATACAATCTTCCTACCAATGAAATCATTTGGCTGGTCAAGGGTCAAAATTTATAAGTAGAAATATTTTTAATCATATTTTGGAGTATATAGAAAAGAGACTCCTGTTTGAAAAATTTTCACTGTTTCTCTTCATTTAGTTGTCATCTGCATATAAAATTCCTAGATTGAGAATGTCTCCCTTTATTTGTAGATTTGGGATACTGCTGGTCAAGAGAGGTTTCAGAGTCTTGGTGTAGCTTTCTACCGTGGTGCAGACTGCTGTGTCCTTGTTTATGACGTAAATGTCATGAAATCTTTTGAGAATCTCAACCACTGGCGTGAAGAATTTCTTATTCAGGTGCCTGTTAATCTTTGGGCTTCAGGAAAGTAAGTAACTTAGCATAATTAAATTAACATTGAATGATTCTTACAAGCAATTTATTTCACAGGCTAGTCCATCTGACCCAGAAAACTTCCCATTTGTTGTCTTGGGAAACAAAATAGATGTTGATGGTGGTAATAGCCGAGTTGTAAGTTGCTTCTCCCTTCATAGAATGTTGTTGGAGAGCCTTGGTGTTGGTTGATTTTATGTGACAGCAATATCTTCCATATCTGTTGCAGGTTTCTGAGAAGAAAGCAAAGGCATGGTGTGCTTCCAAGGGGAACATACCATACTTTGAGACCTCTGCAAAAGAAGGATTTAATGTAGAGGCTGCTTTCCAGTGTATAGCCAAAAATGCACTCAAGAATGAACCTGAAGAAGAAGTGTGAGTATTTCTGAATAATTTTTATGTTTTGCATGTAATTATTTGTGTGACTGTGCATAACTTTACCATGGTTAAAAAAATCAGACCAAGAACCAACGAATTAGTCATGGTTTGAGTTTTTTTAACCCTACAAACTGACTTCGCAAAAGATTAGCCATAGTAAAACAACTAATTAAATCAGTCAAAACACAGTTTTGATCTTGTTCGTCTAATTTGGTTTCTTTCTCTGTAACTTATGCAAATGCTCCTAATATGACTATAAAATCCATTTCGCCAAAAGCCTTACCAATCTATGGCATCGTGTTAGCAAGGGGTTGGCATTTGATTGCAAAAACGAGATATCCATTTCTTTATGTCAATAAGTTAAGGATATCAAGGTTTTTTTTATGTTTTTTGGCCTGTAGACATCAGGATTCAACTTCCATTTATTAGTTGAGTGATTTTATGGAGACTTCTATCTACCAGAAATTTCTGGAGTGAGAAATAGAGGTGAATTTCACTTGTGAGATCTAGAAGGGTAGAGGTGGGACCCTACATCATCTGCTCTTCTTCTTTCATTATTTTAGTTGAAGTGATATCATAGAAGATCTGAGTCGCACATCATCAAAAGCACTTTAATTCCCGCTCTTATGTTTTGATTATTAAAGTGAGAATCTATAAGTGCATATAATGGCAAGAGAAACTGCACTGCTAAAAAAAGTAGCACTCTGCATAAAATTACCCTTGACAGTTTTAATGTACTCATTATTGGGGTCCAACTTGTTTGAAGATTCAAAATTGAATGTTCTAAATAATAGAGGTAGTGAATGCCATTGCTGAGTATTTGTTTTGATATGGCGTTGATGATTGTGACAGATACCTGCCTGATACAATTGATGTTGGTGTTGGTGGACGACAACAAAGATCTACAGGCTGTGAATGTTGAATTGAGAGCTCCTGGACCTGTTCTCTCTACTTGTTTCCCTTGAATTTGTTCAATTATTAGTCAGCTACATTGTTTACTGTGGAAAAATTTAGGACCAGTTACAATTTCTACTCTTTTATTTTTTTTTAAATCATTAGTGGTCTAATTTTTTTGTTTTCACTTCTCTAGTATCAAACCTAATATTTGTATCTAATCTCTTTTCTACCACATTTCTTCTTCTATTTTTATACTGAGAAAGAATTATGAGTTGAGTTGGGCTTGCTTATTATAATAGATTTGAGTTTATATGTTCCTAAATGGTGCTGAAACAGGACGTTCCCCATTGTCGTGTTCTTTTTCTGTTTTCTTTTCTTCTCCTTTTGGTTGTTCATAATACTTTTTTAAAAAAAAAAATTATTAAGTGGAGATATGAAAATAATTATAGTAAATTAATGGTAAATACTACTGAAGCAAGAATGTATTTTTAAAACAAGAATTCTTCCAACTAAAACTTTAACTTTTCATAGGAGTAGGAAACATTAGGAAAGCTTTCACAGAAGAACTTAATTGGGTATTCTATGAATGAAGATACATGCCCCTTGGTGTATGGGCTGGATCATGCTTGGGTCAAAAACTGGTCTTCTTGATCAAAGCCCAATGGGCCCAATGTATCCAAAGTCCAACCCAATGTTTGGGCCCACGACGCCCACAGCACCGACCTGATCCCCTCACTGTCTTTTTCTCAACCTTGACTGATCAGACAGTCTCAGGAAAATCAAGGGTTTTCAATTTCGAGCTCTGATCATGGAATCTGCCAGAGAAGAAGACACCGGCCTGCTGCACCAAGTCCTACCACCACGTCTCGAAGATGCTGGCCTCGAAGAATGTGCTCTCCCACCGGAATCCATCAAAGAAGCCTTCTTCAAAGCGGCCTTCGCCGTGAAATCGCGAGCCACCCCCATTTTATCTGCTGATGATGAAGATGACGATGCAACTTGTGTTAAGGATCCTTGGCCCACTGCGAAAGATGCCTCCGATGTGATAAGCGGAATCAAACAGGAGAGCGAGCCAGAGGGACCCTGCGCAGTCGATAAGGGGAGTGAAACCGGTGCGGACGAAGTTAAGATTGAAGGCGACAAGGCTGATGAAGCGAAGGTTAGAGACAAGGTAATCGTGGGGGAAGAGGGAGAGAAATTGGGAGAGGAGGGGAAATCTTGTGTGGATGGTTTGAAAGGATTGGATATTAAAGAAGATACGAAGACCAGTGATGACGTTGATGAGGAAGAGAAAGAGAAGGAAGGTAAAAGACCAAGTCTGGTTGAAGGTTTTATTTGAAATCCTTGATCTTGGTTTGTTCTTGGTCTGTATACTTTCCACTTCATTGTGATGCATAACTGTAGGTTTCAATTTTGACGAGGAAGTAGTGTATTTCTGGGTTCTGAATCCTGCGTTGTACAAATTACGAAGGAGTCGATTATGCAAAATCTTTCTTTGAAGTGCCTATGATTTTTGAGTTCATGATAAGCCCTGGAATTTGTATGATTATTATCAATTGAAGAGATTCTTCTGTTATTGAAATAGGCTGGTAAGAATCTATCACGGGTGGATTGATGAATCAGTCATGTCCTTACAATAGAATGGGTACGATAACAAGTTCTTTAAAGCTATTACGGAATAATCTGCTTCCTCGTTGACCATTTAGCTAAGTTCTCTCATAGGATGGGAGGAAATTAATTACTGCATCTTTGATCAATCTCCATCTTTTCATCAAGGAGATGGAGGATGATGAAAGATCCCGGTACTCTTTTGGTTTTGTGTATTGATATTACGTAACTTGTAAAGAATGATAGAGAGAGATAGAGAGAGAGAGAGAGAGAGAGAGAGAGAGAGAGAGGGAGGAAAAGGGACCCATATCTTTTACAGTTTACTTACACATCATATTTCTCCTTTGATGGAATGGATTTCAGTTATCGCTTAAAAAAAAAAATTGCCGTTAGAGGTGTCCCTTTCACTATTTCTAAACAACGTGTAATTTAATTCTCATATAAAAAAGATTCGTGCAAGAGAGAAACTTCTTTCCTGCTTCTAAATCACTTTTAATTTGAATTCTCTTTCCATGTAAAGATTTGTGGAAGAAAAATAAGATAATTGAAGCCCGCATAAATACTAAAAAGCGATACGAAGAAACTCCATGTCTCCTCTCCTCTCCCCAGTATTGGGTCAGATTTTTTGTTTAGTATTCAATCATTCTTTTGATTTTTGAAATCTCAATTGGCGACAATAGATGACGTCTTATCATTATTAAATTTTCCTTTCCAATTATGTCATATTACGACTGGTTTGTTTTATTATAGACGATATACTTCCGGTAGCCATTTTCATTGTTTTCCTTCTGAAAATCTGGCTGCGGCAATAGGCCTTCTGGTCTATTCATAAAAAACATACAACAATGGATTAATATATTAGATTCAATTTTGAGAAATCAAAAGCTGCAATATTTCCTGAAAAAATGGTTCAAATCTAAGGTCAATTCACTGATATGAACTTTCGACAAAACTAGATGATAATCACATCTTATTAGCATTCAGTTCTTAGGTATATGTACTCTAAAATTTAACCGTCTAGCTTTTGCATTTTGGCAATAAGCTAATTCTAGCAATAGATTGTTACATGACATCAGACATAACCCCACAAAACTCAGGGTAAGAGGAAAAAAAATATTAAAAGTACTCAATCAAGGGCCTTAAATTGTCCAAGTAAATTTCCATAATTCTCTCCTTTTCCTTGAGTTTTTCCATGTAACTTCTTCCCCTTTCTTGAGGGAAATTTTTCTCATACTAAAATATTTGCCATCTTCTATAATTCATCCTTGACCGTGTGATCCTTGACTTTTAAATGCTTGTTGATGGATGTAGCCAATTCTTTCAAACTAGATTTTGTAGAAAGTTTAATCTGCAGAAAAGAACAGAATTATTCTAATAAGTCACAGATCTTCAATTCACGAACAAAAATTCTAACTCTAATTAAGAAATAATTACCGGATCAGCCTTATCACTCGCTCTGTAAAGTAAGAGTGTTGGATAATCATTAACCTAACATATCAAACAAAGGAACAACCCATCTTCAGTACAGATAACCTTTGCATTTTTTTTTTTTTAATTTAAAGGAGCAGGCACTAACAGCATGAAGTTACAAGCGAGATTAAACTTACGATCTGATAAACTGAGACCAATAGAAGTTTTGGTGACACTTACTTGCAGTTTTGGGTGTTCATTGACTGAAGCATCTATTCTTGCAAAAATTAGATTACTTGATCCTTTGTAGTGCTTAGCCAACTTCTCTACTTGTTTACTTATGGCCTCACAGTTGATGCACCAAGGTGCAAATACCTATTTTACAGTCATAATAAGTTAATACAAGCTAATTGAGAAGCCGATTAATACAATCCTTCTTATACTGGGGGGAAACTGAAACTTCTAAGAATTCTGAATTTTAAAGAATCAAATTGAAAGTCCTGTTCTTATTAAGGATTCCTCATTGCTCAAGTCAAACATATAATTTTACACATCAAAGAATTGGATAGTTGGTTCCATCAGCACCAGTAGACTTTGCATAAGTTAAAAATCACATATGGCTTGCAGAAAATGATCCTCTTAGTTTACAGCAAGCCTTTACTTTTTCTTGTTTTTTGAAAACATTTGAAGTTTAATCATAAGTAGACAGTATGAACATGAGGGTAAGACTTTGCAAACCTCTAGAAGTACACTTTTCTCACTGCTCAGAACTATGTCATCAAAATTTTTCCCCACGACAGCATGGACGCTGGCGTTTGTCTGCAATTTTCAACAGCATAGGCAAGGTGGTTAATTAAAGAGATTGAGCCAGAGTAAATCTTGGGATAAAACTGCCCAAGGTTTCAATTCACGTAGATATTTAATATAACTACAGGAATAAAAACATTTTACACAAAAGGGACCTACTCGTTTGTTTGAAAGAACTTAAGGAATTCGGAGCAAGACACGACGATTTTTTCTAGGAAATCCCCAACAAAAAATACACACTATTCCCTCTTTTCTATCGAATCGATCATAACCACTACCTACATTCCACGAAATTGTACACCACAAATAAGAGCTAATAAAGAGACCAGCGATTCCATAGAAAGACATCACGATCCCTTGTGGGAAAAAAAGAATTTGCTGAGACAGAAATAAAGATAGCAAATTCCTACCAAGATAACTCGAAGCTTCAACCAATAAGAACCCTAATGAACCTAAAAAAAGGATAACGGCCCAGCAGAAATTACTTGTTAAGGTTATAAATGATGTTAACGGCTTCAATAACACACCCATATTGTTTAAACTTACATTATCTGGTATTGGCTGTGATTTGAAGTACGGTGACAGAGAACCATCCACAAGTTTGTTGCAGAAATCCTGAAAAAAGAAAAGAGAGTTTGGCATGCAGCTTAGTTCCCCTAGAAGGTAATCATAGGAAGGATAATTTGTATCCACGGAAACTTACTTCAATATTGCTTCTCGTTGGTTTTGATTCCAGAAAAAATTTTGAACTCCCTCCATTTTCAAATGCAGCAATCTATTGGGCACACCAAAAAAAAAATTGCATAAATTTCAAGTCGCTAGAGTTATCTAAAATAGTAATAATCTCAACAAATACTTGTTTTTAACACGTAAACTAACCACTGTATGTTTTGATTCTTCTAGACCAAGCAACGTTAGGAAGGGCTTAGCAAGATTCTCATCGTTAATATTCACATGTATAAACATGACCTGCATTTGGAAGGACATATTAGATGCCAAAATATTCATAACCAAGTTAAAGGAAATTGTTTCAAGAATTCAAATATAGGTCAGAGCAACTACCTTTGACTTGAAAGTCCTTGCAACATCTTCAAGAGGCTCAAGAAGATTCTGGAAGTCATCAGTGTCCGAGAAGACATAAACCTAGATAATAACAGACAATTAACTTTGACTATTCTTAAGCTTCAACAACAATATTATGATTAAATATCACAAGCACCAGCAAATACAGACTGTGCTGAAATGAAGTATGCATCAAATATAACAAGCCATTTTAAAAAAGAATTTGAAAATAAATGCAGACCTGAAGCTTGACAGGGCTGGAGTAGACTCTCATAGAATTCATCTCTGTCAGTTTTGTAACTAATGGAAACTTATTGTAGTCCAAGAACTCCAATATTTTATCCATGCTGAAGGTTCCATCTACAGAGGCAGAATGCCTCACTGTTAAAGTAAGTTCTGAAGAATAACTCGCAGCAAAAATTGCAAGCATTGAAAATCTAGATGCTTCACAAGAGAACTAGAGTATCTGCACTTCTACTTTTTGATGCAAAGACACTAGAGCCAATTGAAAAACAAGCATTGAAACAGAATTACAAACTCACCATATGCAGTATATCTTTCAGGCTCACTTTTAACAATGCCAAGAAAACGATCAGAATGTTTCAGATCTGGAAAAAGAACTTTGGCTAGCTCAGCCTTATTCACTTCAACAAACTGGGTTTCATTATCAGACTTTGCAGCTTTCACAAATTCTTCATAGTCCGATCCCTGAAATTTTTAATAAAAAAGAATAACTTATCGCAGTTCTGCAATTTTTTTTTCCTGGGGAGGAAAACAGCTTCTTCTGATCAACATCCAAAACCAACAATAAAATAATATGTGGTTCCACATGATACGCAAAATCCATGAAATGACTAAATATAAGGATTAAATATATAATGCTAGTTCTTTATTTACATCAGCAAAACAATTATTAATTAGATTAGAAACCCCCAATGGCCCAATCCCATTCAAAACCAAAATAAGTTTAAAATTCTAAATTCCGTGGCTGATGTTGACCAAAGAAAATGTGAACAAATAAGCACCACTAAATTTTATCCTGCATATATTTGCTTGCTTCTGCTGTTTAAGATATAGAAATAACTGACAGATTTGGTCTTCATGGTAAGCCCGTGAAGATTTTATTTGGAGGTCCCAAATTCGACTGCTAGTTCAAGCAAAAGATATAGAAATGGTAGAGTAATTCATATAAATGATTAATGCAGTATTAGATATACTAATCAAGTTATTCCCAATTTTGGAGCAAAGTTTCATCTGTTATTACTATGTTGAATAAATTATTCAATTATATACAATTGCCAATTACCTTATCCTCTTTTGAACTAGTATGACTCATCTGGTAACCACATAATTATATTGTTTCACTTACCTCAAATTTATCAAACAGACCAATAACAAATGTACGATACTTCTTCAGAAATTCTTCTGCCTCTTCCACAGAACTTATTCTAATAACAGGTGTGCCAGTCTTCTTTCTTGTCCATACGACTATATCATCCCTGAAAGCATAACCAAGAAGTCACTAGATGCACATTTTGAGTTACAAAAGCAATTTGATTGACCAATCATTATATATATAAGCTTTGAGAATATTATTCCAGATAAATCGATCAGTCTACATTGGAGAAGCTTCTAGATTAAACAAACCAAAGAAACAAGGCTAATATTTCCAGCATAAACTGACAAACCATTGTTATTCCAGATGAATTGATCAGTCCGCATTGCAGATAATAGGTAAAATAAACCAAAGAGAGACCAACAACTGCAAATATTTCCAGCACAAACTATTATTACAATGGTATAATTAAGAATAAAGACCTGACTGTTTGAAATATGCAGATCCAGAGCTTAAAAACATACAGTTTCAGTTAGCTTATTTAATTGACAAGGTTAGTATCTTGCACAGTAAAACTACGGGAGTACAGTTGGTGAATGATCAATGACAAACAGAACCCATGTATCCCATGAAAATTTTCCCAGCCCAAAACACACTTAAAAATATATAATTTATCGTTCATAATAAAAATAAAAACTGGTATATCCACCTAACTAACCAAAATATGCAGATTCAGAGTTCAAGAATACAATGGGGACAGCGAGCTGGCACAAATTTTCTAAATTGGGGAAGTTTCCAGATTATATAACCACACAGGTACCAGTCAAAAACCTTCAGAACAAACCATAGTTAAGAGGGTTAAATTCAGAATAAAGACTTATATATACAGCTAACCAACTGAAATTAGCAGATCCTGTGTTTAGGGGAGATATTGATGTAATGAGCTGCACTTAAGTGATAAGGTTAGCATCTTACGCTGTGAAACCACCAGTGTACAATTGGGAGCTACCATTGACAAACAGAAGCATAGTGGGAAAACCTTTGATCCCAAGGAGCGAAGCAGGCTTGGGATACCTATCAGCATCAACCTTCGCCATTTGAAGAGGACTTCCCAATTCCTTCAGAGAAGTCGCAGCTTCTGCAAATTGGGGCATTAACTCAGCACTCCTAGGACACCAAGGCGCATACCCCAGAACCAGAACGAACTCAAAACCATCAATAACCCTCTTGGTGTTGTCATTGTTGAGCTCAATAACGATTCTTTGGGCCTTAGTTAAAACGTCAGCTTCCGATGACTTCACCTCACTACCCCCTTCTGCTTCCTTCTCTACTTCCTCGTCCACTGCTAGTAATTCTTCAATACCCTCTAAATCGTTGGTGTCCTCGGCATCTGAGGCAACCTCCAAGGCCTTTACAACAGCATTGAAACTTAGTACGAGGAGAATGGTGAGGGCCAAATAGATGAGTTTTACAGTGGGTTTCTTGGTAATCATACTGCTAACTCCAATATTGATGATCGAAGAAGAAGATATGAGCTAAGATTATATATGGGGTTTCGCGACTTTTTGTGAAGATCTAGTTAGCAGTACAGCAGTGTGAAATGAGGACAGAAATGAAGCCCTGAAGTTTGTATAAAGATGCTAAAGAAGAAAACGTGGGCATGTCGAGCGAACTTTAAACACGGCGAGATTTCAGGGCCCAATGTAATAAGAATTAAGGGAGGGATCGTTGGGGAAGTAATCGGGGGCCACTATCTTTGACCGAAGATGATCGTAAATTTATGATAAATTAATAAAAGCACAACTGACAATACTTGGATAAAAAACTTGATGAAGTGGTCATGTTGGACGACAAAATTGAGAAGTAAATTACATAATTCTTTAAATTGATGAAAGTTTTCGTATTTTAATCTTTATTTTGACTGGATGAATATTCTTAATAATAGTTTCATTAGCAGAAAATAAGGAGAGAAAAAACTGCCTTTACCATTGCAAATAATGAATTTTCCTATTTATTACATTCTCATGATAAAATATTACTATACTGGTGAGTTATCAATCAATGATATTTTCCTTTCTGGGTAAATAATTACCATATTGATCTGTTTATTCCTAATAAGGTATTCCTCTGAAGAGATTTAGTATTATTTATTTAACAAATATTTTATCCTATACAATTAATAAGGTATATCATTAACTTGATGCTCTGAAAATTACTTGAAAAATGAACCCCAAAAAAAATTACTTGAAAAATTACTTCAAACTAGACAAAGAAGACTCATGCATTGCACAAAATATAACTAGATTATCCATAACTTAGAATGATGAACAGCTCCTTCATATAATAGTTAATCTTGGGTCAGCTTGTTAATCCATACAAATATTAAGATTAATTGTAAATTGAATAAATTCAACTAACCCAGTTTTTCTTTAGCTGCAAACTTTGTTGTCTTTTCTCGCATGTATAATATATTCACATTTACAGGCATGCATTGTCACAAAGCTCACAATAATAAATTACACAAGAAACAGATAAAACAGAGGAGGCATTTTTCTGTATTCTCATTCAGCTTCTTCCCCTGCAAATCACTTATATATATGTGCATGAAGTCTTGTTGAACTTGATGGGTTTTGATTTGGAAGAATCAATGATTAGAGGGCAAGTGATTTGCTTGTGGTTCTTGGCCCTTACCAGTTTGCCCACCACATTTCCCACTGAGAAGATTTCAAATTTCAATGTCAAGGAAACTTCAACACTAGTTTGGGAATGTTTTATTGTTGAACCAGCCCCATATAGAGGAACCTTGTTGCCTTCCAAGTTCACTGATACTACTCTGTGACTCTTTCTTGGCTGATAGTGTTTCTTTAGCTGCACAAATCAAACATAGTTATCAATTTGAATTACTAATTAACCGAGTGCTAAAGCAAGTCTTTAACATTCAAATTTTAGACTTATGACCTTATAAACTAGTGGTATGAAAGTTTTTTATTAGTAGAAGGTTATATATTTGATCATATTTGTAACCACTAGGCCGTCAGTGTCTGTCCTTTTAATTAAAAAAATTTAAATTTTAGAGACAATCTTATACAGAACTAGAACTAGGCTAAGTTAATTTGAATGCTTAGTATTTTCTAAAATAAATATCTTAAAAAATCACATCAATTAACATAAATGTGAATGAAATCAAGTCAATTTGAGCTAAACATGCTAAAATCTAATAATAGATCATGCTTTCCGGATTAATTTATATGGCTTAGTTCAAAATCAAATCAATTCAATACAGCTTGATTACCTAATAATATATTTGTATGAGTATTTTTTAAACTAAAACGCTCGGTTTTCCAATCTCCCCAAATAATAACTTTGACATTTACATGTATTCTAACACATGTAAACGGCAAAACAAACACACTTTTTGAAGTATAGTCAATGATATCTATTTGATTAAAGTTGGATAAAAGCTCTAATGAAAGTTTGATACATTTTAAGTAGTATTAGATTTAGGATAAGGCCTAAAGCCAAGCCACTTACAAAACCAAGTTTAGGAATAAATCAAGGTTTTAAGCTACTGAGTTGAGCCAAGTACACTTATGAACCAAGCTTTTAAGTAATGAGTAGTTACCTGACCAGAAGCAACAAGGATGTCAGAGAAGACAAGGTAGATGGGGTTGGAGTGTACATGGATGCCAAAAAAAGTGGCAGGGTTATAAATGTTCATCCTCAATGAGCCATTCACAGTCATTAACTTTGTTGGCACCCCTGAGAAGTCTGATCCCTCTCCCACATACAGATTCTGTACTTTGAAGCTCTGCAAGAATAATCACCATATGTCAAAAAGCACAATATAGTTTTAATACTTTAAACATTAGTAGAATTGCCAATGTGATGTGACACAATCTGTTAAATTGAAACAAACATTAACGTTTAACTTAGAAACCCAACATTATGATATTCTTGTTCAACCTATTGCATATATTGCATCCTCATTATCACTGTTCTGCATTTTTTTTCAACGTAGTATTGCTTTTTGGTTGTTTCTATTTTTTTGTAACTAGATAATTAATTTAAAAACATTACAAAAATTAGTTAAATTAATTATTTATTAAAAATATATATTAATTTTTTTGAAGTACCCATTATAATCATTTATGTAGGAAAACTTTTTAATGTATAATCAATAAAAAGAGTTTAAAAAAAATTATAAATTTAAGAGATAATATAAATTGACGTTTTATATTTAAAATTAAATTAAATCTCTCTACCAACTCTTATATTTACCTTACATTCACATAGAAAGAAAATTAAAAAAAAAATACTAAGAAGAAAACTCTTAAAAACAACAAAATTTTTTATTATTTAAAAAAAAATCTTTCCCAATATTTCTTCCCCTTATTTTCCTTCCGCTTCTCCCAAACATACTATTACAGGATGAGTGTATCTAGAAATCCTAAAAATCTTTTAAAATGACTGCACCATTCCATTCCAAACACAAGAAGTCAAAAACATAAACTATGAAAACCGAAGAAACAACAAATTCACATTTCATTCATAGAACAACAGAGAAGAGTGACATGAACTTTAACAAAATAACTTATTAGCTTACCTTGACTGTAATTTCTGGCTTGAAAGGCCTGCTAGCACCCCAAATGATCAAGCAAAACACAGTGAAGAGAACCACAAAACTCAAGAGAGCAATAAGTACCTGGCAAGGCCTAATGAAAGCTTGCTCTTCATCATAAGATCCTTCTTCTAAAATCACATCACACTCAGGCCAACCTTTCTCATTTCTTCTTCTGCTGCTGTTACCTTTTCTTCCTGAAAATGACCTGAAAATACCAGAAAACCTGCTCGCTGAAGAATTCCTCGAATGGCGTCCAAATGATGAAGGGTGTGAAGGAGACTCCATAGGGCTGTTAGATATAGGAGTCGCTTGCATCGATGATGATTTGTACCCATCGTTAGAGTCCCTTGAATTAGGGCTCTGTACGTAGTACACTGGTCGCTTTGGAGACCTCGAAGGTGAAGATGGAGCTAAGCTTGTGGTGTCCGATTCAGATTTTGCAGAAAGCATCATGGGTATGAATGGAATCCTCAAAAGAAATTAAATTTTGAAACTTTATGTGAATTCAATGGTACCCAGAAAAATAAAATCTCAGTTCATATTTTCTATAATTCTGGTTCTAGAGTATCCTTAAAATGAAGCAGATTTTGCAGAAAGCATCATGGGTATGAATGTAATCCTAAAAAGGTTAAATTTTGAAACTTTACGAGAATTCAATGGTACCCAGAAAAAAGAAGGAAAGAGGTCTATCAGATATCTCAGTTCATGTTTTCTATACTTCTGGTTCTATAGTATCCTTACAATGAAGCAGATTTTGCAGAGACGGATGACTTTTGTACCAGAGGAGAAGGTTGATATGAGTAAAATGGCAACCAAAATTTCAGTTCAAAATTTCGTATGCATGTAGAGAGTATTCTTAAAATAAGTAAAATTTGGAAAATATTCAGAGAATTGAAGGTGACCAGAAAATAATGTGGGATGCTGAAAACGGTATTAGAGGACAATCTTGAGAACTTGTGCCCCTAAATTCATGAGAATAGAACCACAAAAAAGGAGGTGGGCTGTGTTTTTATCAGCAAAATAAAAACGCCCCAAAAAGTAAAAACAAAACCAAAAAAAAAAAAAAAAAAAAGATGAATGGTATTCCAAAAGAGCTGGTTTGGATCATAATTGTTATAGTGATAGTGGCTGGAACAAGACCTATACAGCATACATTGATAGAGTAGGTTCAGTGATATGCATGTCGGCAGAGTTGTTTTAGACTTTTAGTTAAATAAAATAGCAATAACAGTAATGTAATGTAAGTTTTTCATTGCATCTTATTATTGAGGAAACAGCGAAGAAAATAATGTTTGGACGTCTTTATATATTCCATCAACTTGACAATTAGATAGATTCGGGGTTTGGGTGTTCTTGTCCTTGTCCCACTGAATGCCCCCATTTCATTTTATTCATACACCACAAAAATTTCTGGATACACCAACAGCACCAATGCTCAAAAGTTATGTCACAAGTCTTTTGCTCAACATCCACAAAAAATATCATATTTTTTACTTTGTGGAGGGGTTTGTTTAGGACGTGCCATTAATGGTACTCTTCCACTATAAATATATAATATTTATTTAACTAAATTAATTAGATTAAAAAAATAATTAAATTAATTAATATAATATATTTTTTTAAAATATTCTAATCATCTTTTTTCATTCTCTTATTTCTCTTTTTTTATTGTTATTAAAGAAGTATAAAAAAAATAATTTAAAAATAATAATAAATTTAAGAAATATTCCTTATATTTAATATCAAGATAAGTTCCATAATTAAATCATATATTAAAGATCGGAGAAGATTAACATCTTAAAGATGATAATATATACTCCTCTAGTATTAAATATAAAACCTAGATTATAATATAATTTATATTATAAACTCGATCTCATATTAATATTTGAAGGAGTATCAAACAACCAAAATTTAGCGTATAAAAACATTTCTTGAATTTTGAGTTTGACTCCTCAAATAAAGACTACATTATCCCTGATGACTGATGATTTTTTTTTTTTAAGGTCATCGTTAAACTTACGGGTGCTACTTGCTGGAAAGCAATATTCATGTGAGTGGTGTGAAAATTCCCAGAACGGAGAAAATTCGAAAAAGAAAATTCTGAAATGGTTGATGTGAAAATTTCGAGCCGATGAGGGTTCAAAATATTTAGAGCAAATTTTTTTTTTTTTTTTGCCCACCCGGTTCACCGGAGCTTTGCCCCGACTACATCCGGATTCGACCCGCGTCGCGCACCTGGCTATGGTGGGTGAGTCTCCCAACGGAGATTTTCTGCATTCGCCAAGGCTCGAACTCAAGACCTCGCTTAAGTGATACCGAGCCGCTTACCACTCGGACCAACCCCTGTTGGGCCTCAACCCATATCGTCCAAAGATCTAAGACCACTAACTCTTACAAGGCAGATCCACAACAAAATTTAAAGAAGCCCAAAAAAATGGCCCAAAAGGAAGTAAAGGGTAGAACATATTGGGGAAAAAGCCTTTTTTTTTTTTATCAAAGCCAAGTTTCGATCCTGGGAGACCTGTGGGTTATGGGCCCACAATGCTTCCGCTGCGCCACTTTGATTGTTGACATTTATTACTCGAAATATTATATTTCACAATGAACAGAGGTACAAGGTTGCTTTAATTCTCATTCTCTTCCACTAAAAAGGCGATGATGTGGGGTCGACAAGTATGGTGGGATAGGGCAAACGTGGGACGTACGTGACAGCCATTACGTGGGATAAGAAAGGATAATGGTGTGGAACGCTTATGTGTTCCCTTATCAAATTATAGTTTACTTTATCCAAAGCACGTGATATTCAAACAAAACTCATAATTAAAACTACTTGGAAGAAACAGAGTATTTTTTTTAAAAAAAAATTAAATAAATTCAGACATTGATTCTTTATTAAAATTAGGGTATAACTCTAAAGTTCAGAGAGTATTTATAAAAAATTTACGAGATCTCTTACTCAAAAAATTCTCACAATAATAACGAAAATTGAACTCCCGTCTTTATAAAATATGAACATATTTTTTATAATATGTGTTAACTATAAAAAAATAGAGCATTGAATATGAACAAGTGTTCACTTATGCTTACTTTTGTTTGAAAAAGGGCGGCGTAAAATGGGTAAGAATTAGTCTTTAATATCTAGTTGATCAAAAATTCTACACAATGATGAGTTTTTAAATGTAACAATCCAATTATATATTAAAAGGTTGTGTATTTCTCTGCTTTCTTTATAGAAAATGTGAATTTATATTTTTTTAGTATAAAAAAATTTAAATAAATTTAATACCTATTTTTAATCAATGTCAAAATATGTCAGAGACTCAGAGAACATTTATAAAAAATTTATAAAATTATTATTAAAAAAAGTATTTTTTTTTGTTTGTATCTTATCGTTATTAATGAGATGTAAAGCTTCTACAAGATCACTAAAAATAGTAACTTTGTGGTAACCGTGATTTACATTTAAGCAAGAATTTTCATAAATTCCCCATAATCTCCCTTATGGTTGCTTTTTTAAATGAGATGAATCAAATGAGACAGACACCTTTGAACTTCATGGTGTTGTGTTTCAGACAGATTCAGAGATTGCTATATTAATTAGTAGTTAACATAACACGGCAAGGCAAAGCTATTATAGAGGTGGAAGGAATTGACGTGGATACAAATCCTCACCAATCTCTAATGGTTCCCATCACTAGTTGTTTATATTCTTCTTTTTTCTCTCTCCCATCTCGTTATTTCTGAAAAATAATACCCATTGAATATTAGTCTCCATTTAGAACAAAAATATCCAATTAAGATTTTTCCCCTCTCAGGTGTGCTTCATGCCTTCATAATTGGTACAGAAGAGGCAAATTAAGTGAAGTGACGGAGGCAGAAATTGGAAAAGCGGATAAATTTGGGGCCATACGTGAGTAGAAGAGTGACCCCTCTGTCCCATTCCTATAAAGCCCTTTGTCTTCTTCATTGCTTGAGATTGGATCCTTCTGGTTGGCCAAAAGAAAAAGAAGTGAGGTAGAGAGAGATCCTTCTGGATTCTGCAGGTAAGGCCGTGAGGGAAAATATCAGAGAGAAGAAATGTTGGAAGGTAAAGCGTTGATAGAGGACACAGACATGCCTGCGAAGATGCAGATCCAAGCCATGGCTTCTGCTTCTGAGGCTCTGGATCTCTTTGATGTTGTTGATTGCAAATCCATCGCTGCCCATATCAAAAAGGTATTAACCTTCTCTCTTTTTCTTCTCTCTGAAACCTGAAGGGAGGATTTGATGAAGAAATCATTGTGTTTTATTTGTGAGTTGCAGGAGTTTGATTCCAGATTTGGGTGTGGGTGGCAGTGCGTGGTGGGTTCAAGTTTTGGGTGTTTCTTCACTCATTCACAGGGAACTTTCATTTACTTCACACTCGAGACCCTCAATTTCCTCATCTTCAAAGGAGCTTCTTCTCCATCTTCATCCCCTTTCTGAAAATGACCTAAGCTTCTGTCTGTCTCCTTGTAAAAAAAAAAAAAAACACTGAGAAAAAGTGCACTTCTTTTTCTTGTCTTTTCTTTCCTTTTTCTCTTCCTGTGTTGGAATTGGGCCTTAAAAACAAATTTATGTTGAGGGAAATCTGAGAGGAAGAGAGCAGAAGCTGAAACTTTTCCTGTGATTGGGATCCTAATGGTTTGAAGTATGAAAGGAAGTTGCCGTGTCCATTTGTAAATATGAAATATTGCTTAGAACAGTTCATATTATCTTCTCCAGATCATTCATTGTTCATGTTCCTTTTTCTCTGCTTCACCCTTATCCCAGTTTCCTGGACATGATTGATTTGTTTTGTGGGATGCCTTTGATTGTTTCAGTCAACATTATCTAGAAGAGTATCAGAAGAAGGGGGAAGGAAAATAAAAATATGCCCATTATTATCATTTATTAAATTGAATAAACAATGATAGTGGGAGTGACAGTAGATGCTATAATAATTAAATAGGAAACAGAACCTCGAATTTTTTTTTATTGTTTGTATTATTAAAAAATGTACTTTAAATTAAAATACTACAAAAAACTGAATATGATATTTTAAAGAAAAAAAATTCTCATTAAAATTCTTTATTGATGATAAGCACTTATGGTATTATGTACGGAATTTAAAGAGTATTAATACTCTGTATGATTCAAAATTTATCAAGTCCCCCTCACGAGAGACTTTTCCCAATTTTCTTTACTTTAAAAATAAAATTACATCCAATATGCACATAATGTATAGATAACATAACTCCATTATATGTAACCCAATTTTCCAAATTTTTATTTTCAAGTTTTAAATGATACCAGGATTGCGCAAGTTTCTTATCATTCTTGTTGTCTTTCTGGCAGAAGATTATCACTGTTAATAGAATCATAATTAGGTAAATATTTTTTATTTGTTACAAAAATTTTTAAAAAGTGTTAGCCTCACCTTCGATTTAAAGACAAGACAAAATCCCATTTTTTCCTAGACGATACCAATATCGGGCAGAGCAAACCGTCTATTACCCTCAAGCGTAAACCTAAACACCCAAGAATTAAGATGCCTCTCTAAACGCCACGACTAGAATCACAATAAAATGATACTCCCTAAAGATCGGAACACGTTCCAAATAGTTATATGTCTCACCCCTTCTTCGCCAGTTGAACTCACAAACGGTGGATACAATTAGATAAATATGATACCATAAGCTCTGCGATTTAATTACAACACACCAATTTATTGCATACAAGAAAAGCGGATAAAGTGAATTTAGTCTCGCTTAAGAAGATACATCAAATATAGGAAACAATGATCTCAATTACAAGCATGTGGATGTAACCCCTTCTACAGATCTGTGATGAACGTTAAATTAAACCAATGGAGTTAACAGTGGCTTGTTCTGGAAGTAAGCCTCAAGATTTCCAAGGACAAGGTCAGCCATGGCGGTGCGAGTTTCAACAGTGCCGCTTCCAATATGAGGCAATAACACAACGTTTTCTAGCCCAAACAACTCTTCTGGTACATTAGGTTCATCTTCGAACACATCTAGTCCAGCACCACCCACTCTGCCTTCAAGAAGTGCAGGGACCAGTTCTTGTTCATCAACGTGCTTACCTCGACCGATGTTAATAAGAACACCCTTGGGACCGAGGGCGTTAAGCACCTCACGGTTGATGATATGGTGGGTTTCCTCTGTAAGAGGACATGCAACAACCAGAATATCACAGTTGGATGCTAACTCTACAACGGTTGGATAGTACTTGTAATTTGAGCCTGGTTTCTCTGTTCTAGAGTAGTAGCTTATTTTACAGTTGAATCCTTCAGCTCTCTTGGCTACAGCCTGGCCAATCCTTCCCAAACCAATAATGCCAACTGTTTTCCCGGAGAACTGCAAGGGGAAAAAAATAAAATGAAAAAAATCATATGGCAGTTGGCAGAGATTTTCAAGAGCAGAATCTGGTAGACTTGCATCAGAAAGAATGAATGTCATCATCATGAGATGTCAGTGGAACAATGAGAAGTCCAAATTTAATTTAATTTAATTTAGTCTTCACCTAATTGTTTCGAGTCCCAGACACGAAGATTTTAGTATATCCATGTAAATTGATAGAGAAGAAGAAAACAAAGATTAACACTATGTTCACTTCAATGTAGATTGAAGTCTTAAGAACTTCTGTTATACAGAGTAACTTTGAGAGTATAATAAAGTCTCAAAAACATCCTAACATTATTACTTCAAATGAAATGTTGTCCGGATCATGACAGGCCAAAGACCCGCATAAAATGCACGGTAATCACACAAGATGAATCTAACATAAAAGTGGTGTGAGATAAATGAATAAATAGATCAGGAAATGAACATTACATGTCACTTTGGGGAATGGGAATAATTATATGTCTAAACTCTGAAGCCATTCATAAAGCTCAAATTCTCAAATTCTTTTTGGGCCATTACAAGCATATCAACTCAACAATCAATATAAAGGTTTAGCACTTAGAGAAACAAGCTATCTGGCAGGGCTGCAACTGAAAGGGAAATAGGATGTTTGGTACAGAAATCAACCGAGGGAAGTAGGATGAAAACATCTGATTCAAAACTAAGACTAGACGCTCCTGTTCAGACAGGAAACAAGAAAGTTCATCTTTTCCAAACAATTAAGTAGTTTACATTTCATTCCTTTTCTCTTGTTTTCTAAGGGACTCATAAAAATAAACTACTGTACAATTAACAAATGCTATCCAGATAAAGGAACTGATAAGGTTCAGACTCCCACCAAAAGGGCAGATAAATCACTCCAACTCCAACCCAAAGGTTCAGAAATCAGAATAACTTGAGAAATTATATATTCATCAAAACCAATAGCGGATCCAAGGGGGGCATAGGGGGGAATACGAGTTCCTTGGTAGAAAAATGCTACTTCAGCTCCCAATAAGTATTGGCTGGATCCGCCAGTGATCAAAACCAAAGGCTATCCAGATATTCATAAGTCAACTATAGGCACAAATGTGCTGCAACAAAAGTGGATAACAAAAATAGTGTTCTGCTTTTGAATGAATAGTGCAACAAAGTATATAGAACATCAATAAAGGAACTGATCTACAAAAAAGAAAGTTTACTGTAACATGTAGAGTAAAACTTCTTGTACTAGAAGCGCAAACTCTAGCTCCCAACAAAATGATTCGAAAGCATGGCATTAAATTACACACCACACTAAACATCAACCAGTTGACAACATCAAACCACATGTCTAAAGGAGTTGCCTGCAAAAACTCAGGACACTAACAAAAGCATTTAAATTTAAATATAAAAAAATTAACATCAATCAATGAAAATCCACCAACATCCAAAAAGGTAACTTCAATCGCTAGCAATGCAAAAGTCAACAAACACAATCACACTTACCTTAGTAGTCAACTTGTAGTCACCCCTCTTCCATTTCCCGCTCCTCACATACCGATCACACTCACAGAGCCTCCTCAACACGGCCAGAATCAAGCCGATCGTCAAGTCGGCGACTTCATCGGTCAACACATCAGGTGTATTTGTAACCCGAATCCCCTTTTCCCTACACTTGTTCAAGTCAATCTTATCCACTCCAACGCTGAAGCTAGACACGATCTCCAGCTTGGGTAAGGCTTCGATGAGCGCATCGTCAGCGCCGTAGTTGGAGTTACCGACGACGGCGCGGATAGAATTGGCGTGTTCCTTGAGGAACTGGACGCTTTGTGGGTAATTCCAGTAGCGGTAGAGCTTGTAGCGCTTATCGAGCTCTTGCTCCAAGTAGGAGAACATTGGGTAGAGCATGAGGACACCGATGGATTCCATGTCAGAGGAATTAGGGTTAGGGATCGGAGAGAATGCGGCTCCGAGATTGTGGCCCGTGAAGTGAATCCCCGGTCAAGGACGAAGCGAGGCTTCGAGGATTTCACCAGGGCCGTGTATGTGGCGTGGAGTGATCCTCAGTACACTCAGTTCTCTAAAAACCTGCTTCTTTTTTCCCCAAAATAAATCAGTGAATTAAAAGGAAAAAATGAAATTGTCCTTTTTATTTATAAAAAACATGTAAATAATGAAAATGTGACTCATTTTTGTCACATCATTCTTGTCTTGTTTCTTTCAACCTTGGTAATAAAACTAATATAATAAAAGAATACAAAACAGAGGCAGGCAGCAAGCCGTTTTTTTTTTTTTTAAATAAAATGATCCATTATAATATAAGAAAAAAAGATAAATACAAAAGGATAACTTTTTTTTTATATACAAGAAGGCTAAATGCCCGAAAGTAAAACTAACTTAGAAGGGATTGAATCCCAAAACACTCAGTGTGAACCATGGCCTCCAAATATGGAGGGCACTCAGAAAATCTCCTTGTAGAGGTTAACCCCTCTTTGGCAAGCGCATCAGCAATCTTATTTTGAACCCTAAACACATATTGAAGCTTAGTTTCCTAATTCAGCTGTAAAAATCTCTGTATCTGTTGGACTAATAAACTGCTTCTTTCAATATTCGATTTTGAAAGCATATCAATGACATTCTTGGAATCGGATTCAATGATAATCTTCTCCAACCTAAGATCCCAAGCTAGCTGAAGACCTCTGTACACAGCCCACTGCTCAGCTTCAATCACACTGCATGAGCCCAAATTGCAGGTAAAACCAGCCACCCAATTTCCTGCATGATCACGAATAATACCACCATATCCTGCCATCCCTGTTGTAGTAAGGGCTCCATCAACATTTACTTTAACCCAACCTATCTGAGGAGGCTGCCAAGTATTGGAAAGTTGTATATTATCATCCTTCACTACATAATCTCGTCTAATCTGAACCAAACTTTTCCATTTTTGCAAAATGACTGCATAAGGATCCGCTGGTTTCAAGAAATTAGTATCAAAAGTTGCTTGATTCCTCCACTTCCATAAACTCCAAATTGCCACTCCCCAAATTAAACCCTAATAATTTATACCATCCAACCCCAACTCCCTCTTGAGGTTCAAAGCAAACTAATCTCGTAAGGGAGCTCTAAAAAATGGGGAATAATACCTGGGCTTAAGTATTCGAAGCCATAGTTGTCTAGCATAACTGCAATCCCGAAGAATATGTAAAATATCCTCTGTATCATTATTGCAGTACCCACATAACTCTGAAGTTGAATCCCATTTATTCCTCCAAGCATTAGTAGGTAATCGATTAATAAATGCAATCCACATGAAAACTCTAATACACTCAATGCCATTCCATTTTCATATGTCTTTATATATATAACTATATGTACTAAGCTGCTGGGACTCAATAAGAAAGTAGGCACTTTTAATCGTAAAAGTCCCATCATTGGTAGCATTCCATATCATAACATCACTTCCTGCTTCCAGTCTGGGAGGTAACATGCTAAATAATCGTTGGAAAGCTTTACTTGGAAGAATCTCCGCAAGTTTTGTGAAATCCCAATTTCCGGATTCAATCCATTCAGCAACTTTACTACTTTGCTCTTCAACAGTCAGCGGCCTAAGACACATATCCTTCAAGTTCTTATCAGGAAACAACCAATTATCAGTAAAGAAGTTTACAATTTGTCCATCTCTGATATGCCATCTTGTGCCCATCTCAACAATCTCTCTCTGTTGGGAAATGAACTTCCACAGCATGGAATCCCCTTTTCGGGTCTCAAATACATTTTCTTCATTCCTTAAGACGTATTTATGTAAGATCACATCAACCCACAGTCCTTTCCTACCATTAATTAATTCCCAGGCTAACTTGGCTCCACAGGCACGATTGAAGGAGGCTAATTTCTTAAAACCAAGGCCCCCATGTAATTTTGGCCTAACAATTTGATCCCATCCAATATAATGCACTCCATGAGACTTTTGACTATTACCCCATATAAAATTCCTTTGTAATATTTCCACTTCTTGACAAATCGAAATAGGAATCTTGGAAACCAGCATAGGATACACCGGCACAGAACTCAGCACAGATTTGGCCAAAGTAATCCGGCCAGCAATAGTAAGGGTATTTTCTTTCCAAGCAGCCAATTTAGAACTAAATCTATCAATGATGTAATGAAAAGTATCCTTGGGTTTCCTCCCTCTGATGATTGGAACCCCCAGATACTTTCCAATTTCAGCAGAGACTTTCATTCCTGTAATATCACTAATTCTTCTCCTAGTATGCATATTTACTTTTGGTGAAAAAAATATAGAAGATTTGCTTTTACTAATTTTTTCACCTGATGCAATGCAAAATTTGTCCATACAGTCCATCATACATTTGGCTTGCTTATCATTCGCTACTCCAAACAAAAGAAGGTCATCTGCAAACATCAGATGAGAAATTGCCAGGCCACCCTTAGATATCACAATTGGTTTCCATTGACCATTATTCACCTCGTCCATAATAATGTGAGATAACCTGTCTATACATAGGACAAACAGAAGAGGTGAGATAGGATCTCCTTGTCGGAGACCTCTTTTCGGAGAAAAAAAATCCAGTCTGATAACCATTCCATAACACATTATAAGAAACTGAAGTAATACAAGTCATAATAATGTTAATGAGTATAGAATCCAAACCTATATCAATAAGAACTTGTTTAAGGAAATCCCATCGAATGCGATCATAAGCTTTCTCAAGGTCAATCTTCATAGCCATTAACCCAACTTTACCTTTAGCTTTTTTTCATTGTGTGCATTATTTCTTGGCCCACTACAATATTATCCTGTATACGCCTGCATTTTATAAAACTTAACTGATAAGGTGAAATAATATCATCCATGATGTTCCTTAGCCTGCTAACTATCACCTTAGTAATGCATTTATAATGTACTGTACATAAAGAAATAGGTCTAAAGTGCCCAAAATTCTCAGGATGCTCTCTTTTTGGTATAAGAGAAATCAAAGTTTTATTTGCACTCTCGTGAATAAGCCCTTCCTCAAAAGCATTTTTGACAAACTCACATAAAGACCTACCCACAATACTCCAATTAGCTTGATAAAAAATAGGCGAGAAACCGTCAATACCAGGAGCTTTATAAGCCCCCATAGAAAACAGAGCTTCCTTTATTTCCTCATCCGTCGGAATAGACCCCATTCTACTAAGTCTCCCTTTCATATCTAAAGGAAACTTAGTAACAGTTTTAATCATACAAGTCGCAGTATCATGACAATCATAGAGGCTTTTAAAATATTCTATCACCATAGACCTCAACAAAGATTCATCATCAACCCAATTCCCTCCATTATCTTTAAGAGTCAACACCCTATTTCTCCGTCTTCTCATTTTAATTTTTAGATGATAATATCAGGTATTCCGATCCCCTTTTGTAATCCATTCAGTTCTAGTTTTTTGGAACCATTTAATTTCTTCCAATTTCAAAATATCCTCCAATTCATTTTGCAAACTTTTTTCAAGAGAATCTAAAAATTTTGAATGAGTATAAGCAGGAGATCTTTGAATACCACTCAAACGGGCTAGAATATTTTTCTTTTTCTTTTCAATAAAACCGAAAATATTTTTATTCCAGTCAATAAGAGAGGTACTCAAATTCTCTAACGATTTATTGAAATCTTTCAAACATGCCCACTTATTAGCTAAGAAATCAGTGAAATTTTCATGATTAAGCCATATAGCCTCAAAACGGAAGGGTCTTTGTCTACCTACCATGGAATTATTCATAAATTGTAACATAATAGGATTATGATCAGAAAATTGAGTTCTAGGACATACCTTTAAAATGCAATCCGATAGGTCATTAAGAAACTGTACATTGACAAGAGCTCGATCTAATCTTTCATATAACCTGGCACATCCAGTCAATCGAGGTCCCTTCCATGTGAACTTTGGTCCCTGGTATCCCATGTCTGAAAGGCCACACTCATGTAATTTATCTTGAAACCATCTTATTCTATTTTGAGACCACCCACCTCCTCCAATTCTATCCGTGGAATAGAGAATATCATTAAAATCACCATACACCACCCACGGCATGTCAATATTATCAGATAAAATCTTCAAATCATTCCACAATATCTGGCAAAAATTAGAATGAGGAATTGCATAAACCGTCGTCAATAAAAAAGAAGGGCGTCCAGCAATTTCACATTTGATATGGAAGTATTATCTATTTTTCACTAAAACTGAGACTTTAATTCCATTACTCCTCCAGGCAGCAATTAAACCTCCTGATCGACCTAAACTAGGGATAACTTTAATAAAGTCAAAGCCCCATGAATAAAGAAATTGAAACCTCTTCTCATCTGCACACTTAGTCTCAGATAAAATAATAAGACTTGGCCTAGGACCACCACAAATAGCTTTTAAATTTCTGAGGAGCCCATTAGCACAAGCCCCTCTTGTATTCCAATATAATAAATTATCCATAAAATTAAGATAAAATAATAGATATTCCTTTACCTCACACATGAAGCCCACCAATTCCACTTATAACAATTGAGTTTCAAGCACCATACCTTCCTCGCTGTCTTCAATAATCTCATTCACAATAGGACATGAGCCCAAATCCATTGGCCCATTCTCTAACTCCCCAGGATCCACTTCCTCTATTCTGATAGCATTAGGTCCAATTAAACTGTTGGCTTGAATTGGACATGGATCAATCTCCACACGTTGGCCCATCCGTATAGCCTCTCCATTTTCTCCCATTGATCCATTGTGTCGGCCCAAATTAATTCTTGTATCTTCCTCCATATCACAGCCCACAGTCCACTTCCTTTAATCTCTAACGGTTCTCTCTGCGTCTACCGCTTCCAAATTCCCCTCTATTGTTTCCTCCAATGTCAGCATTAATTGGCCGCCGCTCCTGCTCCTCTTTTCACTCCTTCTCCGTACTTCCTTCCCATTATCTGTCACATCCTTTATCAACCCGTTCTTTCCCGCCGAGTTCCCGTCGTCCAACTTCTGCATATTACTCTTCCGCCACACCTTCACCGGACGTCCGGCGACACTACTTCCTTGCATCCCAGCATTCGCATTCTCTGCTTCAAGGGTAATACCATTACAATTATTCTCATTATTGTACTGGATATTCGCTTGAACATCATTTTCAGTGAGGATGCCGAATCTAGACCCACTGTTTCCTTGCTTCGTACGCTCTGCTTTATCCTCTCTCACCTTTCTTGTTCTACGATTTTTTTGAACAACTCTCCACTGCTCCTGATTATTGCAAGTTTCTTTATATGAGTCTCCCTTATTGCTTTATTGAACTTGTGGATCATTCGACTCAGTCACCTTCGGTTCAGTTCCTTTCCTTCTGTTTGGGCAAATTTCAACCCGATGCCCGTAGATGCCACAGTTTGTGCAAAGCATGTGAAGGCCCTCATATTCCAAGAAGAAATCTTCTCCATCCAAAGAAAATCCCGACATCAATTGTTTATTCAGATCCACCAGAACGCACACTCTCGCATAATGCCCCCTAAGTTGATTCGAGGTGTTGATGTCTACCTTTACCGTCTCGCCAATCCGATTTCCAATCACAGTAAGGGCCTCCTCATCATAATATTCTAGAGGCAATTTTGGCATTCTAACCCATACTGCTACTCTGTTGATTGTGGCCTTCTCAGGTCGAAAGTTGGGCTCCCATGGCCTCACAGTTAAGTAATGATCATATATTAACCATGGCCCCCCTGTCAAGGCATTAAAGAAATCTTCCCTGTTCATTATTTTCACTACGTAGAACCCATATCCTATATCAATTAAATTGATCACCCCTTTCTTTGCCCACATCATCTGTAATCTAGATAGTAAAGCTTTATAGCCAATACCTTTGTCCAGTAATTTTACAATCACTGCTCTGTTCCATGATCTATATAGCTTCTTCTTCATCTTACCGGAAAATGCAAAGGTAGGAAAGTTTCTAGACGGATCTTCAATGGTTTTGCATAAAGGCTCATCATCCTCCCTCATACTCTGTTTTGATGTTTCATCTATACTTTCATCTGATTCCAACCCATCGTCTTCCCCAATATCATCTTCTTTTTGCTCACTGTCTCTATCCACCCCTTTCAATTTATCAGCAAATGAAGGTCCACCAGTTTCATACATTGAACCTTTTGAACCTAACATTGGCCAATTGCCTCAGAGCACCTTCTCACTATCAATCTTGTCTCCATCGTTCTTTACCTTCTTAGAGCTTCGGAATAACAAGTCATCTTCCTCCTGTGAAGGAGGAACAGAATTCTTCAGAGAGCTTGAGAGAATAATCGCCATTGACTCTGGATGCACGGATGTTATTGTTCCTTTACAAAAGGATAACTTGCTTCATGATAATGGAAAGAAAACAAAACTTTCAACAACCTTACTTGCTTCATGCTTGTGGAAATAATAAAAAATAGAGAAACTTTAAACTATAATGACCTAATAAAAAAAATATAATAATCTAATTAAAAAAAATTAAGATAAAAGAAGTAGCGATATTCTATCTAATAGAGTTTTTGTATTGAACTATATGTAGTATGTGTTTGGTTTTAATTAAAATTAAAATTTTAAAAGGGTTTTTAACTCAAATTTTAGATTGAGAAAGTTTTAATACAAATAATTATATTTGTCTAAAAAAGTTTATGGACTAAATTATGATTTAAAACTATAATTTTAGATAAGTTCCTAAGAATAGTTTCTCTAACTGGAAAAGATTTTATGGACTATCCAATTACTATTTTGCTCATATTTTTTCTTACTCTCTTCTCTCTCCTCCTTTTGTCTCTGGTCTTCCCACTGACTTCGCCGTCCGTCGACGCTGGCGTCACTGAGTCGCTGGTCCGTCATCGTCCTCGCTTCAAATCTTCTCCAGCTCCGTCGTCATTATGTGGGTCACTAGTCTTCATCTTCTTCCTCTATCGCTATTTCTCATCTTCTTCCTCCATCACGTTTGTCGGAGATGAGAATATAAGAGAGAAGATGAGAAAAAATGTGTGAGGATATTGATGAGAGAAAAATTTGATGTTGATGGGACAATACATGTGATGATAATTTTTTTAATCCTTATGTTAATAATTATCCAAACACTAATTTATTTAAAATTATTTTTTTTATAAACTCTTCTCTAAAAAAATTTATATAAAATTTATCTAAAAATATTTTTTTCATAAATATTTTTTTTAAAAGTATATCCAAATGGTCCTATAGTGTGGGTAGATCTCCGCACTTTTGCCTTGGATTTTGTATTTGAAAATGATTAAAAAAATAGAAATCGTTAAAAATAGCCTTTTTCTCTTTATAGTGTTTTACTCAAAAATCCCGCAAGAGATGGCTATCACATTTGAAGTGGAATTCAAGATAATCAAGATACATTGCACTTTAAAGTTGTGTTCAATACATTGCACTTTAAATGTAGCAAATAAAATTTTGAAGGAAGTCATCTTACACGAACATATTTTAAGCATAATTATCTTCTTATTAAAAATAATTTAATTTAATATATTATTAGATTTTAAATATAAACTCTTTTAATTAGGATTTAAATTTTAATTCATCATGTTATGAAGGATTAACTTTTTCTACTAAATTCTATTTCGTTAGTATATCAACACAAGGCTTTGGGAGTTGTTAAAAACTTAACAATTTTAAGTGATGTTGTGATAACTTTTCTTGGAATTTTATATTTTTAAATTTTAGTTTTAATTATCTAGAAACCCAAGTTTGTAGCTAAAAAAACAAAGATGAATACAAAAGGCAAAGTCTAATTTTGAGGGAAAATATCAAGGTTACGAATGATGCCAATTCATACTTTTCCACCCAATAACACCATAAATTAATCACACACACAAAAACACTCAATTTTATATCATATATAAAACCGATTTTTAACATAATATATGTTTTAATCAATATATTTATCCATAAGTTATTATTAGCTAACCTTTGACCTGGGATTACAACCTCAACCATCCAATATCTTACATCATAATTCATGTGCCACAACAGATTCCTCTCAAAACATACAATATTAAAAACAATAATGCAAAAAATAAAATAAAATTGTACTTTCTCTGTAGTTTCTCACAATATGCGCCCCACATTCTAAATAACCCAGCTCAAAATTGGGAAAACTGACACAATCCCATTAAACAATCACCTCCACACTTTCTCTCTCAATCTCCTAAAAAAGATCTTCATTCCTCATTTTTCCTTCTTTCTCCTTATCTCTTGCGCCACAAGCAACTAACGAAAGTTTAGTTTTTTCTGAAACCCCATGTTTGTTTTCTTCTTCCCTGTTCATCTTCTGTAAGTAGGAGAGCTTCTTCTTCTTCATTTGGACATGGTGGAGCAGGAAGGTTACATGTCGAAGCTTTTCAATTTCAAAGGGAGGCACAAGAAGAGCTTGAGCCTTGAAACTGGAAGCCTTCTAGAATCTTCAAAAGAGGAAGATTTATTGACTTCAAGAAGCCAAGGAACAAACCCTCCTAATGAAGCGTCTGCTAATCCTGATCAAAATGGAGGTGGTCCTGGTAAGCCAAGCCCAAAAGTTGAAGAGGCTGCAGCAGTCAAAGAAATTAGAGAGAAACTACAACAAGGTTATTGTGATGAATATATAACTAATATCATCATTTGTATTTGTAATGCAACCCATTTGGTTTGAATCAGAGGATCAAATTGAAATCCCATGTTTGTTTTTTCTGGTTTGGTTGACATTCAGAAATGGAACAGATGAAAGAGAAATTTTCAAAACTGCTACTGGGTGAGGATATGTCTGGTAAAGGAACCGGTGTTTCCTCTGCTTTGGCTCTCTCTAATGCATTTACAAATCTAGCTGGTAAGTTCACTTTTTTCCCTTCATCTTCCTGCACACATTGATGATATAAATAAGGAAAAATTTGCTGAAAAATTCCCCTTTGGTAATAATTATTATATAAAGTTACTTGAAATTTGTTTAAGAGCACAGCTGCAACATATTTTTAACTATGTATAAAATAAAAGATATTTACATATAGTTAAAGATATGTTACACATAATTGAAAAAATTATACCTACTCAAGGACTTGACCTATTAGGTACCTTTAAACAATAAATTTTATGATTGGTGGTTTTTCAGCAATTTTCCCCATAAATGATAATCAATAACAAAATTAAAGGTTCAATTTTTTTTAATGTTTTAATCCTAAAAAAGTATTGGATGTACAAATCATAACAAGATTGCACTTCTTAAGTCTTTTTTGGCACTTGAGGATGCAGCTGCTGTGTTTGGGGAACAAAGAAAACTAGAACCAATGCCACCAGAGAGAAAAGCAAGATGGAGAAAAGAAATTAATTGGCTTCTTTCTGTTACTGATTACATCGTTGAAATGGTTCCATCACTTCAAATAAATGAGGATGGTTCCCAAATGGAGGTAAATCTCTCTCTCTCTCTCTGTTCTAGTCTCTCTGATAATTTAAGTAAGATGATTACTGACACTGAACTTTATTAATTGAGATTGATCTTTGATTGAATAGATTATGACGACGAGACAAAGGATTGATCTCCTCATGAACGTACCTGCATTGAAAAAGCTTGATGCTATGCTTATTGTAAGACCACAGAGCTAGAACTTTGTGTGATGCCCGCTATTTGTTTGAAAAAATTGGTAAAAAGTTCCTATTTAAAAATTTTATTTGCCAAAAATAAAGACCTGATTTTAAGTTTTGGTACTTTTTGTGTATAAAATTTTTGAGGGTACCACTACATTCTGCGTATAAAAATATATACGGTCCTTTTGTACAATAAAATTTTTAAACAGGGATTTTTCATCGATTTTCCCTATTTACTTTACTAAACCAACAATTGACTAGAATTTTCTGAAACAAATGGGGATGATGATGATCATCATCAGGATTGTCTGGACAATTTTGAAGGCCAAAGTGAGTTCTATTATGTATCAAAAGATTCAGAGGATGGTGGAAAGAGAAAAGATGAAGATAAGTGGTGGTTGCCCATACCTAAGGTTCCCCCAGAAGGTCTATCTGATAACGCAAGAAAATTTCTCCAGCATCAGAAAGATAGTGTCAACCAAGTTCTTAAAGCAGCCATGGCCATAAATGCTCAAGTCCTGTCAGAAATGGAGATTCCAGAAAATTACATTGAATCCCTTCCAAAGGTAAGAGAGGAAAACAATTACTAGTATAAGTTTTCTCTCTCAAATTTTTGTTAAGAAAATAGGTGAAAAGTTCATTTTAAAAATTTTATTAATCAGAAAGACTTTATATGTTTTTATATATAGAAAGTATCGGTACTCAAAATAAAGTTCTTCTGGCTAATAAAATTTTTAAACAGGAATTTTTTGCTAATTTTTCTTTCTTTGTTTGAATACTGAAATGATGGTGATCATTTGCAGAATGGGAGGGCAAGTCTAGGGGATTCAAACTACAGAAGCATTACAGTAGAATATTTTGATCCTGATCAGTTTCTGGTAACCATGGACCTGTCATCAGAGCATAAAATATTAGATATCAAGAACAGAATAGAGGCCTCCATAGTGATTTGGAAGAGAAAAATGAACCAGAAAGATGGGAAATCAGCCTGGGGTTCTGCTGTGAGTTTGGAAAAAAGAGAACTTTTTGAAGAGAGGGCAGAAACCATCTTGCTTCTCTTGAAGCAGCGTTTCCCTGGCCTTCCTCAATCTTCTTTAGATATAAGCAAAATCCAGTACAACATGGTAAGATCATATTCTGTTTCCTTCATGGTATGAAACCAACTCAGTTGAATCGATCGGACTAAGGAACCAATTTCTTAGCCGGTCCACTTAAAAGTTTTGGATAAGTTAACCGAATTGAAATCATTTTTTTCATCCTAAACCTAAATTGATATCATTTTGAGTTTTAAAAATAAAAAAATTGTAATACAACATATTGATACTTTAATAAATATGTTTGATTAGATTATACGTAATTTATATATGAATATTATATTTAATTGTGGATTAATACATTTTATATTTAAATATTCCTCCTTTTAAAGTTATATATGAATGTTTTTATATATTTTAATTAAATATATTATTTAATCATAATCTGTATAGTTCTGAATTGAACTATATTGTATCAACCAATTCATTGACTAGTCTAGTTTTTAATATCTTTCCATCTTCATTTCTATACCCTTCATTGCCTATAATACAAGAAAAATCCAGTTCCAATAACAAGGTTTCATGATGATGAACAACAACATATTTTGATTGTTTGTGTTCCATTAGCTTAAATTAATGATTCCTTCTACACTTTGCAGGATGTAGGGCAAGCAGTTCTTGAGAGCTATTCAAGAATAATTGAAAGTTTGGCATACACAGTTCTCTCAAGAATAGATGATGTACTTCATGCAGATTATCAAACTCAAAACCCATCGAAGAACGCGAAAAAAAGAAGCATTCCAAAGTCACCGAGTCCGAGTCCGAGTCCGACTGAACAAGAGCCGGATGCTAATGCAGAAGGAACACCTGTTTCAATGACACTTTCAGATTTCATGGGTTGGGAAGGTGATACAGGTGACTCAGACATGAACAAGAACACTCAAGCTGTTACAGATGACACAGATGGGAAAATGCAGAAACTTCCCAACATAGACACCAACAACAAGACGTCTTACCTTGAGAATTTGGGCGGCGTGAGGAGCCCAACATCACGCCATTGAACTGGAAAACACAAGATGAAGCTGAATATTGAACATGAGAGAATAGCTGAGTGATGACTTTTTTTATCCTTGGTCTATTCTTGGCCTTTTGTAGATAGGATGAATGTGCAGAATCAGCCAAGTTTGAAGCATTGTTTGATATAATACCCTCTGTAGAATAAGGAATTTGTAATTTAGTAGCCACCAGAATGTGACCTGTTGATCTTATGCCCTCTTCATCTTTATTTCTCCTTTACTCAGTGATTAGTTAAGCAAGGTAATAGCTTGTTCAAGCCATCAAGTCTTGAGAAAATTATTATAAGGTCTTGAGAAAAAAATATAATTACTAAAAAAATCTTAATAATAAGTGAGCAACATTAACTTATTATTATTTTTCACAACAGAACTTGTTATTACATGTTGTTGTGAAAATTTTAGAACCCTCGGTTATTTTCTCTCAAGTTTTTTAGAGCAAGCACAATAACCACTGCTGGAAAATAGGCTTTTTAAAGCCCCATTTTTAAACCGGTCACTGCGAAGACGGTTTAAAAAAAATGACCGGTGGCATTTTTGTAAATAAGATGAAATATTTACACCGGTCGTAAAATATGACCGCTGTAAAAAGTAATGACCGGTGTAAAAAGTCATGACCGGTGGTATTTTTGTAAATAAGATGAAATATTTACACCGATCGTAAAATATGACCGCTGTAAAAAGTCATGACCGGTGTAAAAAGTCATGACCGGTGGCATTTTTGTAAATAAGATGAAATATTTACACCGGTCATAAAATATGACCGCTGTAAAAAGTCATGAGCGGTGGCATTAATTTTTTACGATTCCCTATCTTCACAAATCATATCGTCGTCCCTGGAGAAAACTAGCCAAGGGAGAACACATGGTGACAGGAAGCTCCACCTTCGTAACACACTGTCTAAAGCTCGCCGAGAAGAAGACCTAGATATGCGATGACCCATACCTGTACTCGTTGTTCTCTATTGTTGAAGTCAATCGTTGTAACCTCTAAAGCTCACCAAAGAAGAAGATCTAGATCTGCGATGGTGGGTGTCTATTTTTTTGTTCATTTCTTTCTCGATTTTGTTTAAATATATTTCTGTTCACTTTTAACTGGGTAAGTCGGAGGAATTGTGACTATGTTTCTGTGATATCTTTAATTAGGTAACGGCGTTTCTAGGTTTTCGTTTTTATATATATATTTGAGTTTTTGCCTCATTTATTTCTGGGTTCTGTTTAAATATATTTTTGTTTGCTTTTGAGCAAGTAACCAAAAGGAATTGTGACGATGTTTTTGTGATATCTTCAATTAGGTGATGATATTTATGGGTTTTCATTTCTGCGCATATATCTAAGTTTTTGTTTCTTTCGTTTCTGGGTTCTTTAGCTTTTTCTTTCTTCCTCTTTTTTGTTCTCTGCTTGCATTTTACAGGTACCTATTCTTCTTCATCACTCTTCTCTTCCTTCAGATTTGTGACGAAGAAGAAAATAATTTCGGATCTAGAGTTTTTTTTTTCTGATTTTTTTTTATTTTGACATTACTTTTTAAACCGGTTGTATGAAATAACCGATTTAAAAAAAACTGATTGTTTACACCGGTCATATACAACTGGTGTAGAATATTAAACTTTTTACACGGGCTGTTTCTACACCGGATCAAAGTTCGGTGTATAAGTCCATTTTTAACCGATTTAGAAAGCCTTTTTTCCAGCCGTGAACTTGGCGTTGGTTCAATTTGGACTTAAACGAAATCTTCTTTTCCCTTCTCTTAGGGTTGGTTCAAGTCAAGAGCGTCATAATCAAAGAGGCCAAACATATTGGTCTCTGCATCAGTTTAAAATTAAACATCTTATATTCCCACATTGAGGATTGATATATATTCAATTTTATACATTAAAAAACCCAAGTTATGGATCTCTAAAATTAGACTAGATCTTGCCACGTGGACCGGGTTTCGGAGGCAGTTGTGGGCCCTTAACAATGGGTAGAATGTCTCCTGAAGCTGTAGCACTGAAGTAAGCAAGGGTGGAACCACCTCCCAATATCAAGAACTTGAGGAGCAATCCTCTCTTTGTGAATGGAGCAGCAAATGTCTCAAAGAACTTGCTCTGCAAATCCATATCAATTCAAGAGCTATTAACCTTTTTTGAGTTATTAGAGAGCTAAAGCGAAAAGAATACAGATCACTAACATAAGTTTTTATAGCTGCTACTTATAAATCACTAACATAGGACAGTGCTTGTTAAGGATAGGGCAATGACACCATACCCAACACCCCAAATGTTTTTTACAATCTTCTATGATTAATACTGCAGTTATCATTACTGTTATCAATCATCCACCACAGAATCATAATGCATGCCAGGAAGTGATCAGTAAATCCACATTAAGAATCTATTGATATCCATGGAATGTCATAAACGATTTGACAAGAATTTGTCAAACAGCTTTCATAGCTCAGTTGGTTAGAGCACCCGTTTAGTAAGCGGGAGGTCTTGAGTTCGACTCTCAATGAAAGCAATTTTTTTTTTAGCTCCACTACTGTACAATAACATATAACATGTTTAAGACGCTTCCCAAAACATCGCCATTCAAAACAAAAAGAAAACAAAGCACAAATGATAGGCACCTTAATTTTCTGGGTCTGAAATTGAGGCTGTAGGGCCTGACTGAGAGCTTAGTTCCAGTGAGCCAACTTCCGGCGAGGCCCTTGACGGCAGCGGGCTGAACAGCAGCTCCGGTTGCCAGAGAAGGCATGATTTTTCACTTTCGGTTTGTGTGTGTAGGGAAGAGGGAATAGGTATGAGTTGGTGTTCGTCGGTTTTTGTCTTTTTGATCTCTGTTAATTAGGTCTGGGAGTGCCACGTGTCTTTTTTGGTTTTCTTAGGCAGATTTTAAGTTTCATTCAGGAGGTGCCACGTCGTTTGGGGAAGGATCAGCCTATCTAATATCAATACGTAAAAATAAAATTAGCCTATCTAATTACTTTTTTGAAAAGTTAATTACTCTCTGGATGTGAAAAAAAATTATAATTTAGATTGAATTAATAAATTAATTAATTTTCTCAACTTTTTTTCCTTTTAATTAATAGAAATATTTATTTTTTAATTTATATATTTTATCTTTAACCTTAGCAAACATCTACTCTCATCTCATCTAAATTTTTTTACCTCAAATCTCACCTAAATTTAGAAACCTTTGTAACATATATAAACAGTTGCAAATAATTAATGGGTTAAGATATGCCCATTATTTGAAATGTTTTTTTAATATTTTAAAATATTTATAGTTTATTTAACACTTTAATATTAATATTTTAAAAGTAAAAATACACAATATAATATTTTAAAATATTAAATATAATTAAATAAATATTTTAGAGTGTTAGACTCATATTAACTCATATTAACCCAATAATTAATTATATTAAAAATAAATAAATTAATATATTATACTTTACTCTATATATATATTATATGCATATTAGTGGGCAGAAAAAAAATATTATAAATGTATTAAAGTTACTATGAAGTGCAAACCAGTGAAGAAACAGGCTAAAGTCAACTTGTTTTCCACACCAAAATGAAAATTGTATTGGAAAGTGGAAACAGTTGCATTGGGGATAGACTAGTTGGGTGCTATTTATCTGCTTCTCTTTATCCTATCTCCTTCGGCTCCATAGTTCCAGTCCTCAATGTCACTTCTGCAACTTCCTCCTTTACACTCTCTCAAGCTCTCTTCCCCCTTCCTCCATGGCTCCTCATCTCTCTCCAAAACCCCTTCTTCTCTGCCCCCACCATCCTTTTCTCCTCCCTCCTTCCTCCCTCCAATCAGGGCCATGAGATCGTTGCAGGGAAAGGTAGTCTGCGCCACCAACGACAAGACCGTCGCCGTCGAAGTGGTTCGATTGGCGCCTCACCCCAAGTACAAGAGACGTGTTAGGAAGAAGAAGAAGTACCAGGCTCATGACCCTGAGAATCTGTTCAAGGTTGGGGACATCGTTCAGCTTGAGAAGAGCAGACCTATTAGTAAGACCAAGACCTTCATTGCCGTCGCCGTTCAAGCCAGGGGTTCCAAGAAGAATGAAGCTTCCGGTGAGCTTGGAATTCCATTAGAATCGCAACAGAAGCCGCAGCCAGCAGCTGCCTAGGTTGATGTCAATTTTCTGTTTAATTTGTTAATTGTGCTTTATTTCGTTCAAATTGTTTCGGATTTAGAGTTCTGATTATGTGTCCTTCATGGATATGTATGGCTTACATTTATTTGAGCTTGTTAAATATGCAATATTTTGAATCATGACGCTTCTGAACTTCTTTAGTAATGGATTTAAGCGGCACATTAACGACCCTCCGAAAGATTTTATTTTTTGCTTGCCATTTTAGATATTATATAGTGAATGTCAGTTGTTTTGTTAATTTTTTTATAGATTGTAATTGTCTGGCACAGAGTGGGAAATTGAGATATTCATGAATTTAAGGATGAACGAAATTTGGTCCAGCCAAATTTTGTTCTTTGACCTAGGTTATAAGTGTTATCCTGAGACGTTTAGAGTATCATTGATGCTAGGCAAAAGATGAGTGAAATTGGTCTTCGAATGTGACTCCTCCAAATGCTTAGTTACAGCACTGGTTTCAGAGCCCTTTGTCCTAGAAGGTGTTTGGTGAAATGTTTATGAAGGATTTTAATGCAATTATAAACCATTTTGGATTTCATGATTATGTAATATGTTCATGATGAAAGGAAATTTCTTCTGCATAAAGTTCTCTGTTTTTTTTCCCGGATTTGTTCTAGGTTGCAATTATATGACCCTGAGAGAGAAATTTAGATATTCATGAATTTGAGGATAGGGCGTCCCACCAAATTTTTATTTTTCTCTCCAAAGTCATAACTTTCCACGAGAAGTTTTATAGTGAAAGACGTAATTTGATGAAATTAGAGTAGGCTGTTGATAACCTCCAAATGCAGCGTTATGTGACAAGGAATTGCACTTTCAATGCTTATTGTGCCAGACAAGTCTAGCGAAGGTCGTTGGTGCAGATAATTATATTTATTCATAAAATGTTTTGGCTTACTTACCTTTTCAACTTACCTCTTTATTTTTTCTTATCCTTTGTGTGTTTCCTCATTGGTGGCAATGGCTCAACGCGTATGGTCCAGAATTTTTTTTAATTAGCAAAAGTTTAGGTGAATTAAGTTTCAAAAGTGGCTAAGACAAGCCTTACAACTCAAAGAGTACTTATAGATTATCAATCCATGAGGTACTTATATCGACAATAAGATCATAACCCCACATCTTTGCGGGGGCATGAATCATATTAATACCAATTGGAACAATTTTTATTGGTCCATAATATCTATAATTTCTGTCTCACTGCCATCTTTCTTCTCAAGCGAGGAAGAATTGCTATTTCAAGATTTTAGTTGTTGATCATAACTTTGTATTTCAAGACTTCATTCTCGATTGGTGCCTTTTACATGTCTCACTTTTCTGTCCATTATCATAATGACCTAAATGTAGTTGATCTTGGTTTATAATCCCAGGTAAAGAAACCACTGTATTACTATTACTGTAGTGGGAATATGATGATACTTCCCGGTGATTGCAAATCCTGCATCTTTTTAATGATTTTACAGAATTAATTTGAGGGAGAAAGGCACAAGTTAGACCTACTAATGAATTAGTGGAGTCTCATTTTTATCAGATATGAGTCCTTTTTGTATGTGCGTGCAAGTGCATAGGCATGTGTAGTTCTGAAATTGAAATGCTCAGTTTTTATGAATCCACAGATGTCATGCAAACTTCGGTTGATGGAAAAAATATGTAGAATTTTCTGAAGGCTGAGCTTAAACATTCTTTTCTTAGCCCCATCCTTGAAACTTGATTTGTGTTTGTCAACTTCAAACGGCTCGAATTTTATTTGGATATCAGTTTCAAGGCCTGAACTCAGTTTGACAGACCCAGTTTTCATTGAATGCTTGTTTGCTTGCTTTACTAAAACGAGTTTTGCTCCTCAATTCCAATGGAAATAGGATGTTACTTTTGCTAAACTGAATTTTCTTTAGTTAGTTTTCAAAGTACTCCCTCCGATTCTAATTATAAGAGTTAGATCGGGGGTTTAATTTAGTTATAATTATAAGACCCCTATCCACTTTGTTTCTCAAAATTATAATTTTTTCCCAAAATATCCCTATATGATTACATATATTAAAGGATTTCTATCAAGGATAGTTCAAAATGCATATGATTAAATGGGGTATTTTAGAAAAACTAACACAATCATTATAAATAACTAAATTAATTAACTTCTTTAATCTACCAAAATTAGTTAAGTACTTCTTATATTAAGGATAAGAAATAGTACCATTTTCTATAAACTGATATCTGAACATATACTTAATTAATGGGCATGTTTAAGATTTCTGTTGCAAGAGTACTGCAACCTTGCTTTGCGCTATACATACATGCGGTTTACACTGAGTAGACCATAAGGAGTAAAAGATAAGAAACTTGCTGAAATCATACTTGAAGTATGTTAAACAATACTCAGCTGTCCATTAAAACTATTGTTAGGTCTAGTAGAAATAGCTAATTTTTCACAACATGACGAACTAATGTTTAAATCTCTATTAGAATTGTCTCCAATAAAAAGAGACATGAGCCTACCCAAACAAAATAAAAGATATGTTCAAGCATTGGATTTTATTTTGGGATACTGCAATACAATGAAAAAAGCACATTTCATTAATAAAATAATAGGGCTATACATGAGAGACATCCTTAAAATTCTTGGTTCTAAAAGCTTTGGTGTCTCCTCTCTCTATGGAATGCCAGATTCAGATATACATTTACTGCTGCAAGCGCTCCTTTCAACAAGAACAATGAATGAAACAAACCCAGAATAAGGGATGATCGAAACACAGTTAAGCTATATTTTTGCTGAATCAAACACTAACTCTAACTAGAAACAAAGCCTATGAGTATCAAAGCTAACTTAAGTCTATCTATCTAGCTGCTAATAATAATAATAATATGAATTTTAGGTTTGATCAACCATCCTCACATTGTAAACTGGTTCTGATATTTCTTAATGTACAAGATATGAGAGTGTTAACAGATTCCACAGACTCCATTGTTAGCTTAGCTGTAGGAGATGTATTAGTAAGGGCCTGAAGAGCCACTGTGAGCAAAGACCCTCCTTCTGTGTTTCTCTCTTCTTTCCTTGAAGTTATGACCAATGGCCTTGCTTCCAACCCATCAGGTAGAATTGAGAAGCCTGAGGGAAGTATGGCTAGATTGCTAGAGTCACATCCTGTCATCACAGACTGAATCCCAGTTATATCAACTGGAGCATACACCACCATTGATTCATATGCATTTGTGCAGCTATCCTGTAGTACCCACATGCTGTTCTCCTTTGATTTAATTGTCTGCAAGATGTGAAGAATCCAGAATCTAGAATTAGAACTTTTTTTATTTAAAAGGGCAAGCATTAAAGGTATGAGCTTATAAGTAGCATCATACTCACGACCTCCTATTTATAGGAAAGTTTACATGCCACTAAGTTATTAGGAGCCAGATTATGTGCGATTTACTATGTAACAGAGGACTTACTTGGATGGTCACTGAATTGCCTCGATCTTGTCCTTTGGCTAAGTTTGCTATGGATTGCACTGAAGCACCATTGGACATGATATCCCACTAGAACAAAGTGGATGAAGAGTTAATTTTAATCCCTAATTGTTGTGATAACTTGACAAATAGGTTAAAGAACTTTCAGGATTGTTACCTCAGATCTGCGAGCTTCATCCCTCAAGAAATCGAGCAGAACATCAGGAGAAACTGGGAGCCACACAGAAGAAACTGCACACAAGATCACCCCTAGAGGTTCACCAGGATCATTCAAATTCTTCCTAGAACTTATTCTGATGTCTTCCCCTGTTTTGCTGGTGACCTTAGTCCACGTATGGAAGCTCGAAGCTCCAATGGCATGGCAGAAATTACATGTCATTCTCTGCGCTACCTTCAAAATGCTCTTCCTTCCTGCTAACGTTGCAACACCTGAACAAGTACAAATCATCATATCTGGTCAGTATAATCTGGGACAATGTTGAGATATACCTTTATATAAGATTTCTGCTCTTAAAAAAAATCTTAATAGTAATGAAATTGAAGGGGACTTTTTTTGCTACAGAATTGACAGTATAAGATACTAGTCCTACATTAGGTATGATGAGATATTCAAGAAGGTATAGATATAGATTAATTTTTCAACCTCAACAACTAATATTTGGGGAATGGTTCTCATCCCACTTAAGTATCAATAAATTGTTAATGCTTAATACTTAGTCTCACCAGTTGAATCCTTCATGGGAACATTGGTGGCCATGAAGAAAACCAGACGTTCACATTGAAGTTGGAGGGTGGCAACCCAGTGCCTTGCACCAAAAGCTATGCCACTGTTTACAATGGTGCGGTACAAGGTGTGGACTGTGCTCTTCTGGCATTCCAAGTGCTCCACCCACGTCACCTGATAACAACAATCATTAGGTTTTAGCTTCCTTCTACTCCACTAACAAGTTAACAACTTTGCATCTCAATCCTTGAAAATCACAAAATTTACTTTGGTACTATGGTTAAGTGATGATTAAATTTTGCCTGAAATTAAATCTTATTTTCAAGTTATTTTAAATATAAATTAATAGTACAAATTATTTTTCAAAGATTAGGGTTATTATCAAATTTTGCAAAATGATTTAAAAAAAATTACTACTTTCTTTGGTTATAAATATAATAACTAATTAAGGGATTTACTTTAATCATACATGTAAGACTTCGCTCTATTTTATTTCCTAAATTTCTAATTTTTTTTTTCAAAACTATTGCATGTATTGAAAAGATTTTCATGAAGAATAAGTTAGAGTAAAAATAATTAAAGTATGTATTCTAAAAAAAATCATCACACAAATTTTATAAATAACTAAATTAATTTTTTTTAATTTTTAAAAATTAGTTATCTGACTCTTATATTAAATATATGCGTGAATATTAGTTTTTTATAGGGAAAAAAAGAAAAATAACTTACTTAAAGATAAACTTTCTCTTAAAATCTAATAATAACTTTCCTATGATCAATCAGGCAAGAAGACACCAAATGTTTGTTGACAACTAAAGTCATTAAAAATGATTATAATTTGACAACATATGGTAGGAGAAAACCAAGTAATTAAGGTAACTAGAAAAGTTAAGAAATTTAACCTAAATTTGGAATGACCCTTGAGGAAGAACTTTGAGAAAGTCTGAAACTTGATGATGGGGAGTGAAGAAAGAAATCAAAAGCATAAAAGAAGACAACAGTAAATACCTTGCAATGGCCATTAGACTTATCTTCAATAATGCAACCAGAGGGGCGTTTTCGACATTTCACAAGAGAGGCGTCGATGTTGTCTTCAACCTTGTCCACTGACACGTCCACGATGGCCCACTGCTCTGCACTGAGTTGCTTACAGTACCTCACGAAATACACTTCTCTTGTGGCCACCATTGGCGTTAGCATTTGTAGCTCAGCAAACATCTGCAAATTTTTGTCACGTTCACTCATTAATTCCTTCATTATTATTATTATTCACTTTCATATTTCATTGTTATTATTATCATCTTCTTTGTCTCCTTCCCTACTTTTCATTTCCAAAACGACAATACACATGTGATTGTCCTCCTCCTCACTCTCTTTTACTTTTACCCAAATGTTTGGGGATTGGGTTTTGAATTTTGGAAACAGACAAACAAGTAACTTGTAATATCAATAAATATATAACTGCCTATTGTCGTTTTATATATATATATATATAAATATCTTCTTATTAAATATAGGTATTTCTCTTAAAAAAAATTAAACATTAATTTATTATAATAGTAAAAAACTAACCTTTTCAACAAATCAACCGTGTTGGTTACTATTAATTTCGAAATTAAGAATAGGATAACTTGTACCTAAATCTAGTTTAAATTTCAATTTTTCGTACATTTATCTGAGAATTATCAAAATGTTACTAGACAAGGTAGTTCTCTTTTTTCATCAATACAGTTTAAACTCTCACCCTCATTTTAAAAGGAACCGAGTTCCTTCCTCTTGACTCAATTATCATTGGTAAATTTTATTTTTGGAATGTGGAACTCAAAATTGATATGATTTTGCTTTTTAAACTCTCTCAATTTAATTTGTAGAGAGAAATTTAATTATTTTTAGTAAAATCATGTGCTGGTCAATTAATTAATTAAGAAAACGACTTTATTAGTCCTTTAATAGGATGTGATGATAAAAGTAATGCATATAACACAACCAAAGAAATAAAGAGAAGAAGACAAGATAAGTGATTTAGTGATTTGTACAAATCATGTTTTTATTCTTTTTTAAATACATAATTGCGTGACTAAAAATATTAATTTAAAATCTCATATACTATGTAATAGAGATATGGGAAAGGGAAAGGGAACTACTGAAAAGAGTCGGTGAATGGGTTTGGAACTTTTGTAAATATTCTCTTTAATGCTTTTTTTTTTTATCTTTATATCATCACTTTCTGATATCCAAACAAAAGGCTATGGTTAAAAGTCACGAGCACCCTTTTTAAATTCAAAGAAAAAGAAGAGAAGATAAATAATGGGTTATTATAAACCACGTATAATTTGTAAAGAAAATTCTATAAGAATATTATTTTTTAAATTTTAAATCAGTTTTAATTTTTACACTTTAATAGTTAATTGATTATATTTATTAAGTAAATGACAATACATTTTTATAGAAATTAGTTATTTACGATTTTAAAATTCAATTGTTATTTTTATGGGATTTTTTTAATTTCTATTGTAGTGAAAAAAAAATTAAAACAATATCTGCTGTGAAATGAAAATTCAAGCCATGAAATGATTTTCTTAAACGTGGAAAGTTTGATATTAAAGGGAGAGGCTATCATTTTCTCATGGATGGACCACACTAGAGGAACATAAAATATCTTATTTTATTTTTTAAATTAAAAACTTAATTAAAGATTTGATTATGTGGGCCCACAGATTTTAGTGTCAGAGAAATTAAAAAACAAGCAAAAGTGATTATTATGATTCTTTGTTTGTTTGGTACACTCACCAGATTGACCGCACCATTCCTGTTAGCTCCTTCTTCACTGCAAATCACATCTACAGTTGCTGCCTTTGATATCAAGCATGGAAACATCTCCTTCCATTGATTCTGCATATTTCACATAAAACATATCATTTTACATAGGATTTGATATCCAATATTATTAATTTAAATTCGAGCTTTATTAAATCTAATTAGAGCTAACTTTACCTAATATGACTTCTTTTTTTCAATTCACAAAATTTAAACCAGTAATCTTACTAAGTTTAAAGGTATTTGAGTTCCTTTCACTCAACATAACTATATAATCCATTTGGTCTTAAATATAAAAATTAAAAAAAAAGTCTATTTTAATTCTAAATATTAGACTATAATTAATTTTGCCTCTTAAAATTATAATTTTCTCTCTAAAATATTCTTATATATTATGGGGTTATTAGCAAGAGTAGTTTAAATGTACATGATTAAATAAGTATTTAAAAAAATAACATACAATTATTATAAATAATTAATTTTTCAATCTATCTAAATTAATTAAGTGAATCTTATATTAAGGACTGAGGTAGTATATTTTAATTCTGTCTTGGAAGTCTATTATGATCTTCTGAGTTTTCTACTTATTGGACTTTTAACAAGGATATATAGCTTTTTTAACATGATTTTTTTAATGGGAAAATTGCCAAAAAAAATACTCATTACAAAATTTTATCCTCTAAACTTACTTAAAAACCCAGATCCTTGAGCGGATCCGTGCAAATCTTTTTTGGCCATATGCGTGTAAATGTCTTCCATTTCAATTTATACCTAGCTAAAGTCATCTTATACATAACTAAAAAATGTTGCACCCATTTAGGTGCTTGAACAACTTTAATATTTTTAGATGATAAATCTTGCAATAATATGTGAGAACTGGAAATATTTGTTGAATATGTGTGTGATGAATAAAGTGGCTTACCACATCTAAGAATCTGTGAAGGAGGCTAGGGAGATCAACAAAAACAACCCCAGTTTCTCTGGAAGCTTCGATGGATCTTTTTGGTCTTCCATGGCGCGTTGAACTTTCAGATTTGGCTCCGAACTCCCTCACATACTCATCATAGTTGAGTATTTCACGATCAGTCTCTAAACTCCGAACCCACAATGGTTCTCCCACAGTCGCCATTTTCACGAGCTCCTCCAAAGCTTGATTCACAATCTCCATTATTCTCGACTTGTCCAGCCCAAATATTCCAGTGTAGAAATCCAACGAGCTCCTGTTCTCTTGCTCGCCGTTCCCTCCTGAACACGACGGCGACGCAGCCCCTTGTGGGTACTTCCCTATTACGCTTCTCAACTTCTCTACCTGCAAAAAACAATCTCAAGTTTTTAACTGCGTCATCTGCATGCATGCATTGACAACGGTGTTGTGTGTATTAGTGTTATCAACACAAGTCTAGAGGAAAACCCTTAAACTTATAAACTACGCTACTACATTTCTCAGCTCCCCTAATAGTTCCACAACATGGTACTTCACTCAATCTTTACTAGTTAGACCCTTCGTTAGTAAACCTTTTCTAAGGTCACAAGATGTTATCACCCAAAAACTAACATGTTAGGTGGGAGAGCTTTTTGAATCTATAAACTACACTTTATTTAGGAGATACAAGAATCATATATAATAGTGTGAGGGGGGGGGGGGGGGACGGGGCCAACCTCGGCTTTGAGTTTGGCATTTTCGATTCGAAGTTGTTGTTCTTCGGTGGACAAGACGGGGTCTCTGCTGGTGGGGGCGATGCCACAGTTGGGGCAGCAAGCTTTGTTGATGGTGTCTCTCATCTGCTTGTTTTCGTCTCTCAGTTTCTCGATTTCCGTCTTCAACAATGAATTCTCATGACGCTCTTGTATTGCCTGCAAAATTTAACACAAGCACACGCACACACAAAAAATGCAAAGTTGGATAGTGAAATTAAATAAACTCCTTGGGAAATATATTATATATATAATGTGATTTTTGGATTATTGAAAGTAATTATTATGGTCTCAATTAAATTACCTTGATTTGGGTTCGACGATTCTGGAACCAGAACTTGACTTGCCTAGGAGCAAGGCCTAATTGCTTGCTAAGTTGTTGCCTTTGCTTTTCATCAGGATGTGGTGACTCTTTGAAAAGCCTGAAACATATTTGTACCTTCTTTTCAGTCTTCTTCTTCTTTAATTATTTAAAGAGACATACACTATATGAGTATATAAGCCAAATCAAACTTTTATAATGATAAAAAATTGCAGTGGACTAGTTAAAATAAAGAAATAATGAGGGTTCACTTAAAATAGAGTTTATCACTTACATCTCATTATTTACACCCTGTCTATGTACCACAAAATGACCCAGAAACAAGGGTTGGAAGTGTCTAAAGGAAAAAAATATTGGGATCTAAACTATTAAAATTAATATTTTTTAATTATTTAATTGCCACGTAATTTTGATTAAAATAACATTTTATTATGTAAGAATATAACCATATAGTAAAAAAAAAGTAATCCGACAACAAAAAGAGGGTTAGTTCGCTTTGCAATCATATAAAACTCAACAATAATCCAAATGGTATGTTCCCAACACAATTCCAAAACTGAGTGCAAAGCAGTACTTGCTCAAAATTGAAAAACCCATCATCATATATACAATATCACTATTTTTTTACACATAAATTTCACTGTTCAGTACTTTGTCAATTAGACGGCTTTCAGTAATTCCCTATATAGGGATAGTTTTATATTATTTTTTTTCTTTTTATAATGTTAATATAATTTCACAAAGATCCATTTATATTTCATTGGTTTCTCTCCAAATTATTAGAGAATGACGATTAGTTGACACCTAACATATGCATGTGCCCGGAAAACATTAAAAAAAAAAACTTTACCCAACTTTCTATTTAATTTATTCCAACTTTCTCTCTTTTAACAATGCCAATACTCTTAAAAAAATTGAAAAGAAAAGGTACTAAAAGAAAAAAGTAGATTATGCTCAGCTCAATGTATAGCATTATCATAATTTAATATATATTTTTGTTGTGGTGTTATCTTCATAATGTATATTTGAAACATCATTTTTTTGAGAAAGGGAATAAAAAATGAAACCGACATTGATAAAAAGAGAGATGAGTGTTGGAAAATGAATTAAAAAAAATAAATTGAAATTAACATACGCTTCCATTTCTCTGATTTGTTCAGCTGTGTGCCTGTGATACTTCTTCCTTTTCTTCTTCTTGTTCTTATCTCCGTCACCGTCGCCACCGTCATCGTCATGCTCTCCTTCTCCTTCAAAATCAATATCCTCCGATCTGGATCTTGTGTGGCCTGAGTTCTCGCTACTAATATCCACTGTTTCGTCTCGCCGGCCACCGCCGCCGCTCCCTTCATCCCCTTCCTCAACCTCCCTGCTGGACGTGGCGCCCCCCGCAGCCACAGCTGCTTCCCCGGCATGACGGAAAATCCCAGCCTTGATTCACAGAACAGAAAAAATCAATCAGAATCGTAAAAAAGGACGTTCAACAACTGGGGATGAGGAAAGTTTGGAACTTTAATGGATTTATTTAACTTACGAGGCTGAGAGAAAGAGCTGGAGAAGCGAAGAAGTCTTTAGTGTGAGAAGATGGAGGGGGGTTATTGGACATGTCCACGCCCATTTGCTTCAAAAACAACAACGTTGTTGGATGTTGTGTGTGAAGACGAATGCTTAAGATTTTTAAGGAGCAAAAATGGGGGATGAGAGAGGGGGGGGGGGGTAAAGGACTGCTCAATTTAAGAATATAAAAACAAAAGGGAGGAACCCGCTAAGGTTTGTTTTAGCTATTTTTTATGAATCGAGTTTAATTGCTTTTGGATGGTGATGGAAAATGAGATTAAAAAAAAAAAAAAAAAGAGGGAAGGCTGGTAGGGTTGACTGTTAGATATTGGTGATGAGAGAGAGAGAGAGTGAGACCCAACTAACGTTAAAAGCAGCTGAATTTATGACTCCAACGGTTTTTTAAAAGGGATAAATAAAGACAAAAAAATTAAGGATTCTTTTGTTCAGGGCTTAGCCAAGCCAGCTTATGCGGCTTAGTGGCTCTCTACTGCTAAGGCTGTGTTTGGATGTTTCGGTGGGGAAAAATCGGTTGTTTTTGTTGTTTTTTAAGTTCACTCGAGTCTTGACTCTGGAATTCGCTTTTTCTTGTGCTTTTGTACTCTGATTTTCTGTCTTTTTTTTTGTTAAAAAAAATTAGAAAGAGGTTGGGCTCACCCACGATCTAAAAGTAGGGTAAAATTTTCCTTCCATCTAGGCAATACCAATATCGGGTAGGACGAACCGTCTATTACTCTCAGACATAAACCTAAGCACCCAAAAACTATATGTTTAAAAGAGGTTTAGCCATTTACTAACTGTTACTATAATTTTAATTGTATTAATTACTACTTAGTTAAATTAATTAATTAACTCGTCCAATTCAGGCCTTAAACTCTAGTTACTTAATTAATTAGTTTTACATTTTTAAAACAAAAATAATCTTATTATTTAATTACTAAGTTATAACCAAATCATTAGACATAGGAATAAATAGATTGAACAGTTGAAATATAAAAGATTTAATTATATCATGTTAAAATTTAAGGATTAAAATAATTAAATTTTTAAAAGAATCATTGTTAAATTATGATAATAAATATTATGTACATGCACACACATACAAATGTGTAGAATAGAGAGGAATAGATGAAATAGGACATGAGAAATGAAGAGGGTGGGAACAATATGCAATGTTAGATAGATGGAGGGTTGGTTGAATTCATATGAATGCACCTAACAGAACAAATAAATTAAATACTTAGTATATTTACTGCTCCAGCTACTACGTATGTAGTGCAATTAAGATGGCACTCTCACGAGACTCCACTCCATGTCGTTATGAGAGTTTGGTAAATCTAATTTCACAATGTACGTAGTTGAACATGTGTTGATCCCTTTCTTCTTTCTTCTACTCCTTCTTTTCTTTTCTTTTTTATAGAAAAATTAATATATATAAGTCCTTATAATTTTATCTAATTTTCAACTAAATTCTTGTTGCTTTTTTTATTGAGTTTTTATAGTTTTTTTAAATTATAGGTATTTGTTCTTATATTATATAATTTGTAAAAGAAACCATGCCATCAACTGATGACATGATGACTCAGCTAGCATACATCTAAGTTAATTTTATCATATAAATTTAAATAAACTCAAAATCAACTAGAATATATTATATATAGATGTAGAGATGCAGTTATGAATATGATTTTTTTTTATTTTTATATTGATAATAAATAAATTTTATTTTATCATTTTACCTTTTTAAAAATAACCTTTTCTACTTTGTATTTTGTGGCAACTAACGTATTGATTAGTTAGTATCCATATAAATTCTAATTAATAGATTATGAGTATATAAGTTATGCTTAGAATTGCAAAAATTGTAAGTACCTAATAAAAAAATTACATAGACCTAACTAAAAATTTAAAAAAAAAATTATCCAATGGTTAGCTTTTATTAAACACTTTTCTTGGAATTATCAAAAAATATTTTATTGGAGATAAATTTATGAATATTTAAAAAAATATTTATGTTTGAAAAATTGTGCTCTTCTCTTTAGAACCAAAATATATATGTTATACTAATTTTTTAATTACAAGAATTAAGCTTCCATATGCCATAGGCCATCAAGTGTGGTATGGAGAGAAGTGGGATATAGCCATATAACCCACAAAAGATTTTAGATTCGAACGTTTGCACTGCAATGAAATAAAAGATGTCATGACATTCAAATATTTTTTTTTTAAAAAAAATATATTAAATTCATTACATCCATTTTCGTTAAATTTTCAAATCTGATTTTACCATGTGTTTTATTTATTTTAATATTTTTATTTAACTTAAATCTACATAAAAAAAATAGCTCACGTGAGTATCGTCCTATTTTTAATTAAAAATTTAATAAAAAAAATAAAAAAAATTGATGTAAATATTGTCCTATTTTTAAATTATTACATGTAAAATGAAAAAAAAAAGAGGTTTTCATATAAATTAACATTCACAAGGCTTTTGTAGATATTATTTTTTTGTATAACAGGTTTAAAACATGTGCCATCAATTCCCCCTTTTTTAACGGAAAAAAAAATCCCCTCTTCTTCTCCCGTAAAATACTACTAAAGGCAAAAAGACAGCTTTTATTTATCTTTGTTTTAAAAAAGAGAAACCGCAAAACATGGCATTTCTGCTTGGAAATGAATGATGAACACCTAATAGTCTTATTTCCATTGAACAGGGTAGCTTATTTAAATATCTTTTTGGTATTTTTGAAGTAACATAAGTAATGAAGGCCTAACTTTCAATTTCCTTTTAAATTTGATAATTTAATATAATACTCCAAAATATAAAATAATATAAATATAGTACTAATTTATTCTGGTGTCCACGTGTAACTGCTCTTCCAAGATCCCCCATAGTTTACCACCGAAAGAAAACTGGAGAAAGTCGGCTCATATGAGCCGAGCCATGAGCCACAGCCCACGGGAGATGAAAAGGCTTGACGGTGAAGCCAATCGAATATGTGTCCAATTAACATTGAATTGACCTGTCGAGGAAATTAATAAAATATTTAATTTATTAAATTTCATGGTGTCTTTATATCAATTAAAGTTCTGAAAACTGGGAATATGCAATTAATGTATTTGCATCCAAGCTTGCTCCAATCCTTTAAATCCAAAGTGGAAAGTGCATTTCTTAAAAGTCAAATTTATTAATCCTCTTATCTTAGACTTTAATTAAAGCTCCAAATCTCGATTGTCAGCAATAAAAAAGTCATACTGTATAAATTAGTAAGAAATTAATTACCCTCGTGCTTCTATTTATAGAATAAATAGAGATTTTTTTAATCATATTAATAAATAATATTATTAAATATTTTATTTTATTATATAATTTTATTTATTATTTATTATTAATATTATTTTAATATAATATATATTAAATAAAAATAAAATTAAAAAATTATTGAATTTTAAAATAGTGTTAATAAAGTTTAAATTTTTTTGTCAGTGTAAAACATAATAGAAATAAGTTATAAATAGTAATAATTAATTTTTTTAATAATTTATTAAATTCTTTTAAATATAGTATAAAATATTTTTGAAGTATTAAAATGCACATCATTCTAATATTTCCAAGGATATTTTAAAATAATTTTCATTTTTAATTTTAAGAAAATATTAATTACTTTTATAAGTTTTGTTGTTAATAATTTATGACTTTATTAGAAAGAAAACGCATAAGAAATAGTTAAAGAATTATTTTGCAGATATTTTAGCTAAAAATAATTAAAATTTATAATGTAATTACTTAACTATTAAAGCGAAAAGGGTATATAAAATATTTCAAAGTCGTTACATGGACATGAATATATAATTTTTTTTCTTTTATTTATTTTTTTCTTATATTTCAAAGTCGTTACTAAGGCCTCGTTTAATGCGTGTTTCTTTCCTGTGAAAAAGCCATTACTAGAATACTTGTTGGTTGAGTTAATAAAAATTAGTTTCCACAAAAAGAAAATTTGATATCAAATTCCAAGAAAAATAATCGGATCTTATTTATAAATTATTTTAATATTTTAGAGAAACTAAAAAAATATTAAATCTCATTAAATTTATTTTAAAATTTAATAATTTTTTTATTTTATCCTTATTTAATACTATATTTCATAATAATGAAATGATACAATAATAAATAAAGTGTAAAATTATGTATCCATATACAAAATTTAATATTATATCTTATAAATAGAAAAAAAATATTCTCACACTATTTTACAAATTTTAATAGTTTAAATTTATTTATTTTTTGTTATTTAATAATATAATAAAAATTTTATACTCATTCTTTTAAATTATAGGACATTTTGTGTGAAGTAATCTTAAATATAAGACTCAAGTATAATTTATACTATAAATAAAATCTTATAATTATCTATTATAAGCAAAATTTTATATTTAGGATAAGATAAATTAATATATATTTAAAAATATATCATATATAATTATCAATTTTAAAAGTTTCACGAGTTCCCAAAAAAACTAAAGTGTTGATAATCTTCCCCTTTTTTCTTGATTTTTCTAGTTTTCCCTACGTTTATTCTAAATATATGTATTGTCCGATTCAAGTTAAAAAAAATACTATTTACGTATACGATATGTTTAATATAATAGAAGAGTTTTTTTTTATAAAAATAAAAATAAAATTATACTAAAAATAAATTTTAAATTTTTTTTTGCAGAATAAAAATGAACATGTAATTTTTTTTTTATAAATTAAGATAAAATAGTTTAAAATATTTTTTTATAATTTAAAAAAATTTAAAGTTATTTAGTAATTTTAAAATTAGGGTAAAATAATTTATTAAATTCTAACTTTTATTTTTATTATTTTAATTTTTAATTTTTTTATAAAATTAAAATTAGATAAGTGGCTGTAATTGTAAGGACTCCAATTGACTTATATGACCATGCATTCAAGTATCTTTCTATAGCGGCTCCAATCTTGTATTTGTGGCATCCTTCCAAACAAAGATATCCCATCATCATTTAAAGGCTAATATGTCCTTTACCTGCTCCAAGTCGACCCATTTTTTATGCTTTTGTGTTACAAGACTTGATAGGACAGGCTAGTCCAATCGGGAACTCACCATTGGTTTGGTCCTAACATTTATCAAAATCGGTGGAAAGTGACTTGGTGTGTGTTTGGAGCCCGTTTCAGAATGGATTCTGGGTTAAAATCGCGGTTTAGAAAATTTTTACACAAACAACTATTTTTGTTGAGAATTGATTCTGGGCAAAACCTCGGTTTGAAACCGCGGTTTTGAATAAGCCACTGAAAATAGCTTTTGGTTTGAAACTTAAGTTTTGGATTATCCAATTACTATTATACCCTTACTTTTTTTACACCCTCTCTCTTCTCTCCTCTCTTTTCTCTATCATCTCTCCTCTCTCTTCTCTTATCTCTCTTTTTCTCTTTCCTCTCTCTTCTCTTATCTCTCTTTTTCTCTCTCCTCTCTCCTCTCTACACTCTCTTCTTTCTCCTCTTTCTTCTCTATCATCTTTCATCTCTCTTACTTTTAATAATATCATACCCTTTTTAGTAATTTACCAATATAAAAAGTGATTATACTACTAATCATCCAAACATCTTTATTCCCAAAATCTATTCTTCCTAAAATCTATTCTACCCAAAATCTATTTTCTAAAATCTATTCTTCCCATAATCTATTTTCCAAAACCTAATCCAAACACACCCTTGGTATGTGTTTAGATATCAATTTTAAAAAATAATTTTAGCTAAAATTATAATTTAAATTTTGTTTATATAAATATTTATTTTTATTAAAAATTGATTTTGGGTAAAATTTCGATTTGAAATTTAGGTTTTGAATAAGCCACTGAAAATAGTTTTTGGTTTGAAATGTAGGTTATAGATTATCCAATTACTATTATATCCCACTTTTTCTTATATCATCTCTCCTCTCTCATCTCTTATCTCTCTTTTTCTCTTTCCTCTCTCTTCTCTTATATCTCTTTTTCTCTCTCCTCTCTCTTCTCTCTCCCCTTTCTTCTCTATCATCTTTCCTCTCTCTTACTTTTAATCAAATCATACCCTTTTTGGTAATTTACTAATATAAAAAGTGATTCTGCTACTAATCATCCAAACATCTCTATTTCCAAAATATATTCTTTCCAAAATTTATTCTTCTTAAAATCTATTCTCCAAAATCTATTATTCCCAGAATCTATTTTCTAAAAGCTAATCCAAACACACCCTTGCTAAAAAACCGATAAAAACTATTTATCTATTAAATAAATTAAAAAAATTAATTAAATTTATTTATAATAATTATATATTAATTTTTTAAAATATTATCTTTAATTATATATATTTATACTATCCTTAATAATTTTTTTTTAATATATATAATCTTTAATATATATAATCATATAGTGATATTTTTAAAAAATTATAATATAAAAAATAAATTATATTAAAATCTTATATTTAAAAATAAAATAAATTTTTTATCTAACTCTTATATTTAGAATAGAAAAAAATAATCGGAACTGTCTTTTTTTATATATAATAACTGAAACCTATGTTATTTTATATTTTTATTTGTCTTTTAATTAGTTTTTTTAGTTATATATATATTTGATAATTTATTAGTGGTTCTGGTTAATCATAAAAACTAGTGTTAGATTAATTGGACATTAATCTAGCATACTTTGATGATTTTGGTGATTTGTAATAGTAAATTGGACATACATGTATGAGATTATGTTGTTTGACATATATAATACTAATATAAATAAATATCTTTTTTATATCACTATCTGAATAGATAAAATTTAAGTATTATTAAAGTTAATGGAATAATTTTTTTTTTCAAAATATTTTTTATTTACGCAGATTTAAAACCTTTATTTAGTTACCAAAGGCCCTTTTTAAGTAACTGTTGTTGGGACAATATTTGGGCACATATAAAACATACGGATAACTATTATACAATTATTTAAAATGTTTTTTAATTGAGTATGGCCAATCTGTGTCTAACAACATATTTTTGGTGAGGAGGTGAATTTTTGGTCCATAACATCCGAGCTCAGCCAATAATATGATAGGGTCATTTCTAATTATAATTTTTTTATTAATGATAAAAGTGGGGGCCGCTCAATTTTATCAAGAATGCTACGTATATTATTAAAAAAAATTATATTTAAGTCTCATATAATAAATAATTAATTTATAAAAATTAAAAATTAATTAAATTAATTATTTATAAAATATGTATTAATTTTTTAAAATATTTTTATTTTCTTTAATAACTTACATTAAAATTACTTATGAGTAGGAATCTTCTTATATAATATCTATAATCAATTGGTATAGGTTAAAGATAAAAATTATAAATTTAAAAGATAAAATTAATTGAGGTCTTATATATAATATAAAAATAATTTTTTTAATTATTTCTACACTTAAAATTGGAAGAGTAATATTTTTTTTGGTTTGCAGAATCCTTAAAAGTTACTAGTTAGGGGTCCAAACTTCAAAGTTTATGGATAAAATATTTAATATATTTTAGTTAAAAAATTATATTTCCTTACTAGTAATATGTTAATTGAGCTAATAATTTATTGGAGCAGGAGGGGAACACAGAGGCATGAGTTAACAAAAGATGGTAATGAGTGGTAAAGCAAAGCAAAGATGAAAGTTGTTTGACTAATAGACATAAAAGAGCCCTTAATCATAATTACATTATTAATTACTACTTGAAATTTCACATCCTCTTTATTTTTTTTTCTTCTCTTAGATTAGTTGATTGGCAATATAAACCTTGATTTTAGTTAATGTTGTGACAGCAAAGATTATGATTCATATACAAGTCAAAAATAGTTACATTTAGAGTCATCCCCTCCATAATTAAAGTTCTGGTGTCATTAGGGTTATGATTAATTTTATCTATTCCCAATTCAGACGGCCACTAAATCACTTTTAATGTATAGAAGGTAAATATTAAAATAATTTATATATATTGGTATTTTTTTTAAGTTTTATTAAGATTATTTATACCTTTTAATTATTTTTAAAATTTATGCTGACGTTTTCTTACCCTCGTTTTTTTCTTAATTATTTATTATTTTATATTTTAAATTTGTATTAAAATATTTAATATTTCAAGTATTATTGAGCTTAATTATAAGTAACTCTCTTAAAAATATTTTTAACACTTATAAATACTCGAACTTAAGACCTACTGTATCAAACCACTGAAGATCTATACTTTTTAAGAAAAAAATTACACATACCTGATACCTCCCATAAAAATAAATAGCATATTATATATAATTTTTGAATTTGTTAAATTTTTACACATTTTCCCTTTCCATATATTTTAAACAAATTAAGTCCTTAAGTTTATATACTTAAAGGTATTTGCTTTCGATGGAATTAAGATAAGGTAAATTTATTTATCCATGATTCACCCTCAAACTTAAATTTAAAATTCAATTTTCCTAATATAATTGGATTTGAGTATCTTAAATATATAAATATAAGAATATAAATTTTTACCTTTTAATAAAATTCAAATAAAATATATATAGTTCTATAATTATTATCAATTTATAAAAGGAATTAATCAATCAAGACGGATTATAATTTGGGTAACATTATTTAAATAAAAAAGAGAGGCATAATGTTGTCTAATATCTTTTTAGATTCTTACTATGTTACTTTATTATTTATTTATTTTTTAAATTTATATACGTATATTTTCAGAAAAATAAAAATAAAATAAAGTGAGGCATAATGTTTGTTGTGGTTATGGTGGTTGAGAAGGGTAGATGAATTGAAGCATTCACATGATTCCATTACAAAACCTAATGAATAAGAGCATTCATTATTTTGAAGATTACTTTCAAACTTGTGCTTCCTTTATATCATTGATCTCTTTCTCTTCTCCTAATTACTTTTAATTCTCTCTATTTTTTTTATTTTTTAAAAATAATTTTATTTTCCCTCCATTAAGGAAAAACTTCAAAAAGAGAAACTCCAAAAATCCTCCCCCCAAAAAGTGGTATCTCTCTTTCTTGCATTTCAAGCCTTTAATTTGTTCCTTTCTTCTAACAGTTTTTACTCTCAACAAAAAAGATGCCACTCTGCCCCTTTAATTATCAGAAGAATATGTTTCCAAAGTATGTCATAATTAATTATATATATTTGATTTAATAATCAATTAAGAAACTGAGATCAACTTTCAAACATATTTTTGGGACACGATATATTTCTCTAATTTTATTTATAAGTCATTTTTAACTTGTTTCATCGGATAATAAAAAAAATCTTAAACTTCATTAACTTTATTTTAAAATTAAATAAATTTTTAATTTTATTTTTATTTAATATACACTCTACTCTAAGAGTACAAAGTTAACAAAATAATAAATAAAGGGTAAAATTATATATTTATATAAAAAATTTAATGATATGACTTATAAATAGGATATAAAAATTTTATATCTACCACATAAGTAATTTATACCAGATAAGTAATTGTTACAACAATTTTTAGAAATGGGTTGGCTCATTCACGATCTAAGGGTAGGGCGAAGTCTCCCTTCCTCCTAGGCGATACCAATGTAGGGAAGGGTGAGCCGTCTATTACCCTCATGTGTAAACCTAGGCACCCAAGAGCTAAAATACCTCCCCAAGCGCCGCAACTAGAATCACAACAAAGTGATACTCCTTAGGGATCGAATATGCTCTAAATAGTCGTATGTCTCATACTTTCGCTAGTTAAACCCAAGAACGATGGGTAATGTAATTTGATTTTGATTTTGCTAACAAGTCCTCCAAGAGCAAGCTTTGATTTTGAACAATATAATGTTAGAAAGGGAGGAGGAGGAATGTTTGGTCTGACATTTTTCTTATTCTATGTTCAAATCAAACTGTTTTTTGGTCTTCTCTTTTTCATTATTTTTATAATAAAATTAATTATTAAAAGATTTATTCTTTTGAGGGAAAAAAATCTTTCTGAAAAATCTTCAATTCATTTATTTCATTTGGAAAAGTCTTATTTAGATCCACATGTAGTTCATTATGGGCTTTAATTATGATGTTAACTTATAATAGGTGACCATACAAAATATCTATAATCTATATCTATATATATAATAAAAAGATGATCGAACATTGATAGAAGCTAATTAATACTCCTATATGGAAATTTTTTCGGATTCATGAGAAAATAAAACCCCAATGGTGAACATACTCGGCACACAAAACACTACTATAACAAGAAAAATAATAAACCAGATTACTTCATTCTGGTTTCATTTTTTATTTTTCTTAAATAGCTTCTTGGATGCTCTGCTTTACACCCAATGCTTCATCTCTTGCTATCTCTGGTTCTTAATTCATTTTTGCAAAACCTGTCTTCTCTCTTTAATGAGCACAAAACATCTTATCTTCGAAAAGCAACAACTAAGCATGTCACAACTTTAATATTAGAAATAACACACCCTTGGTATCTATCTACTTCAGAACTTGCATATGCTAAGCCAGCTATTTGAATTAATTTATTTTAAATGATTTTACAGGTGAATATGTGAAATGAGTTTTTTTTTCCATATTGTGTGAAAATCACTTTTTTTTATTGATCTTGGAGTTTCTCAAACACAATTTTATTTTAGTCATGAAACACAAGAGGCAACACTATAATCCTGTTGAGAGACTCACTCACAAGAGCTTTGGCGTACGCAGAAAATCCCCGTTGGGAGACTCACTCACCATAGCCAGGTACGCGACGCGGGTCAGATCTAGATGTAGTCGGGGTAAATCTCCGGTGAACTGAGTGGGCAACAAAAAAAAACACTATAATCCTGAAACAAGTCCTATATATCCAATTGTATTCAATAAATATTACATGGTCCTACATTTCATGGGTTGTCATAACAATCATGAATCAAAGGAAAAGAACCTATTTGCTTAAAATAAACATAATGAGCATCTTCCCAATGCCAGTGGTTGGCATAGGTTAAGACCATAGAACCATGTTATTGAATTAGAAATTTCCAACAACCAAGCTAACATATAAATTCCAACACGACAAGTAATTAAGGGAAGTGTCAGTAGTCCTCATAGATTTACTCAAAAACAACTAATGACAAGTTGATTATGAATCCTCCTTAAGATGAAATCAGTAGACGTCTAGTCAAAATAAAGGATTCCAAGAGGGTCTGTTTTTAGCATATTTAACATGAAAGATTGGACCTATAACTACCGTAAAAAACCTAGAGAATATGAGAAAAATGAAAGAACACTTCTCAACCAACTTTGAGAGACAGTTAGTTTTGACGATTAGATGGAAAAGAAGCCTTATAATGGGGATGAAGTGAAAAAGCTAACTCCTGCACTGATATAGCTGTCACATGTGATTTGATTTATGCATAATAAATTTGAAATTAATAGTCGAAAGTGTGCGTACAATTCACTTAATAGAGTTTCTGCAATACAAGAAGCTTTGCCTTTGCTTTCGATTCTTGAGAACAAGAATTCGTATAGCACTTGAATTGTTTGCTATCAGATTCTTTTTTTTTTTATTAGATGTTTGCTCTCAGATTCTTCCATATAAAATATAACATGTGAAATTTTTCGAAGTAGTTGTAAAATTTAGAAAAAATTAATCTTTTTGTTCTTATAGTTGTGATTCGTTTCTAAACTTAATTCTTATAATTTTGACTCGGTTGTAACTCAGTCTCTAAATTTTGACTCAATACAACTCAATCCTTATAGTTTAATTATTTAAAGTATTAGTCCCTATGTTTAGAAAATAAAGTCATATATTTCATGAAACTTATGACTAAAGTTTTAAATAGTTAAAACTATAGATATTGAGTTACAGTGAGTTAAAGTTCAGGAACCGAGTTTCAATTGAGTCAAAACTATAGAGATTAAATTGCACCAAGTCAAAGTTCAATGCCTGAGTTACAATTTAGTCAAAACTATAGAACTTTGACTCAATACAAATCGGTTATTATAGTTTAACTATTTAAAATATTAGTTCCTATATTTTAGAAAATAAAATTACATGAAGCTTAAAGATTGAGGTTTTAAATAATTAAAACTATAAGGATTGAGTTGTAGTGAGTTAATTAAATTTTATAGACTTAGTTTCAATTGAGTCGAGACATAAAGACTAAGTTGTATCAAGTCAAAATTCAAATATTAAATTATAATCGAGTCAAAATTATAGGGACAAAAAGATTAATTTTCCCTAAAATTTATCATGCTTTTATTGAAGTAAATATGAATTACTTGATTTTGGAAAAATGGAGTACAACGTTTTAATTTTATGAGAGGTAGAGAAGTACAATGTTTTTAAAGCGACTTAATGAGTGTTTCTGCACTTTGATGATGAGTAGTTGTTGTGCTTCATATGTAGCCATTAGCCAAATGCTATCTCATTAAGTGATTATAAGTATCTATATGTAGGGATGGCTTCTTAATCTTTGTTTGTCCCTTCTTAGTAATTTCTTACTGATATATGAAGAAGGACTTCCCATCCTTATTTTACGTTGCAGAGGGAGTGAAGCAGAGAATGCAACCTAAGGAGGACAAAAATAGGGATTTTGAACTTTCTATATTATAATAATAATGCTCTACATATCAATGATGCAATTGAGCTGACTATTACTAAATATGTATTGGTATCTATTTTCTCCTAAATTTATAATTTTTTTTAATTATTCCTATAACAAGGGAGTTTTCATCAATAGTAGTTTTATTACAAATGATTAAAGATGATACTCCTGTAATCCTTAATATAAGATCTAATTAGAGAGTTTGATTTGATTATAAATATAAAAGACCTTAATCTATTTTATATCTAATACTTATAATTTTTTTTTCAAACTAATTTACCTAACTTTTAAACTGATATATAATCTAATATTATATACAATAATAATTTGGAGAGATCATGTCATATTTATTATAATTAATTAATTTATTTAATTTTATTAATCTATAGGTTTTGTATTAAGAATGGAGGGAGTATGGTATAAATAATTAACTCAATTAATTTATTTAATTTTTTTAAATTAGTTATCTAATTCTTATATTTTAAAGATTAAGGGGTGATAAGAGAAGGTTGGTGATAAGTTTATTCAATTCCCGTTCAACGCAATTTCCTTTGGCTTGAAGTGTGGGATTATAGGCTTAAAAACCTTGTGTTCAAATTTGGTTTAATTATGAAAACTGGGGCTGGCAAGGATCAAACACTTAGCCTCTTGGTCGTAGGGATTTTGATATAATGCAAAACATGTTGACTCAAAAGATCTACCAATGAATAGTTTTATTTATTATCTTATTCATAAAATTGAATTCTTTATTCAACTCATACTGATGAAACCGTCATAGGCTATGGTTTTCATCTTCTTAAATATTCAGACCAAGCAAATTGTCATTGGGAATTTTCATTATTCAATGTGTTTTCTTTCAGAATTTATCATGTAGGGCAGGCCTAATAATACTGGACCATACAAAAACAAAAAGCTAGTTATAAGATAATATTGACTCATTCTAAATCCACACCAGCCTTTTTTTGATGGCTTTGCCATTTACAAATTTTGGCAATTCAAAACTTAAAAAAAAATAAATAAAAAAAATGATGTAACAAAAAAAAAACTAAAAAAAATGTTATGTCAACTACCAGTCTTCAACTAACTGATTCAAATACCAGCAGCCTTATATGCAGAAACAATATGCCTTCAAATTTTAACAGTTGATTTACATTAAGAAAGAAAAGAATATAGAATGAAAGCAGATTTGGACATAGAAATTGTAGGCATGGTGGATCCATAGAATTACTCATTCATCAAGTATAGCAAGCAATATATTTATCGGATTGTTCAACTTCTGAAATGATCACATATTAATGCAAAACTTGATTCTAGGATGACCAACAAGATATGAATTCAGAATCTACTTCTGTAATCCTATTTATAAAGCGGAGAGAATGTTTCTTTTAGTTTTATTTATAAGTTATATTATTAAATTTTTTATGTAAATATACAATTTTATCCTTCATTTATTATTTTATAGCCTTTGTATTCTTGGGGTAAAGTGTATATTAAATATGAGTAAAGTTAGAAAGTTGTTGAATTTTAAAAGAAGGATAACGAGATTTAAGATTTTTCTTTATTTCGATAAAATATATAAGAATTGACTTATGTATACAACAACAAATCTTATCTTACTAAATAAAATTAATTACAAGTGAGTTAATACTATGGGTAATTAAAGAATAGGATTTGGAGTGAGATGTCTGTAGTATTAGAGAAATAACAGAGTCACAAGGACAATTGATTCATCTTAATGAAAGATCAATGAAAGTGGTCTCAAGATGTAATTCTAAACTAAAAGCTCCATTTTTTCCCCATTAATTGGAAGGTAGGCTAGATCAAGTTGTAAGGAATCTATTCTATATTATCCACAAACTAACATATAGTAGAAACAAACAACGAGGAACATTAACGTTAACATGAAAATGTTCTTATTAGTAAACCTTAGTTAGGCGTATTTGGCATCTAATAAGAAAAGTAAGCCAACACGGAATGCCTCACTTGGTTTAAGGGATTGGACTAAGCCATAACCTCTTCATGTGCTTGGATCTAGTTGAGTAGGCTTCTTTAAGAATGAAAGGTCATTGCAGGGTAAACAATATCCTCTAAATTAATAAGGGCCCATTTGTTTAAGCTTAAAAAAAAGTGATTTTGATTAAGTTAAATACGAGATTTGTTGGGAGAGCCTTGTGTTGATCTCATCAAAATAAGCTGAAAACCATGGTTTCCAACAAATTCCTCACGCTTAGCTTAAGGTTCTTTCAACAAATTTCTCATGTTTAACTTGATCAAAATCACTTTTTTTATTAGTTTAAACAAACCGGCCTTAGAAGTTTGTTAGAAGATGTATGCTTTAGCTTAGTGAGTTTCCGGGATTTAATTCACCTGAACTTTTCTTTCATGAAAACGAAGAAGTTTGTTTGAAGATTCCACTTGTCATGGAACATTTGTTCCACACTTAGGATGTTGAAAATTGTGTGTGGAACAACCTAGGCTCCATCTGATCCACTGAAATTGCCTGATGGGAGGTATTTGGGCTTCCTGTTCCTCTAAAGTCATCATGAGATATATGAATAATGAAACATATATAGTGGTAGATTTTAATATGGAGAAAACATAACCAGTAGAAACAGGATATTAAAATCGGATCACCAGGTCCTTTTTCTTGAGCACAGCAAATACATCAGTTACACCACAGTTTTATTGTATGAATCTTGTTCCACCTAGCAGCAAGGTCATGGTTTAAAGATATCAAGGACAATCCCAACTCACCAGAAGCCTAAACTTACAGACTAAAACTCCTAAAAGAAAATCTGCAGAATTTAACAAAGCTGGCTATGGAAATATAAGATATACAAAAGAACAAGAATTTGAACTTCAACTCAAACTTTACAGTACGTTTCAATCTTGAAGATGATTTCCTTTAATTTAGTCAAGTTCATCAACTAAAAAAATGGACGATTTAAAGTTAATATGATTGTGCTGTCTACCTATCTCTGAAATATGTAGTGACTATCACCAAATATGATATTTAACTGTAATTCTCCTTTAATTTTATGAACAAAAATAAAAGATGACCCAATATAAAGTTAACGTGCTTTTGAAATATCCCATAATTAAAAAAATAAAATAAAATGACAGCTATTTTGAATGATATAATGCTTGGTCAAATATGATTGGATAACAAATTGAACACTATATAATTGCATTTTTCTCTTGTAACTTGTTTAACATAGGAATATCATGGAGCCCTTAACATTATCTTGAGAACCAGAATAAAATGATCAAGTTTCGCGTAGCAATTAGTGTAGAAAGTTTAAAATATCTTTTTTCTTGGAACACGATAATTTAATAAATAGAACGAGAAAGAAAAAAAAATCAATAACAGAGAGTTTCCAAGGGCTAATTTTCCTGGACCAAACTAAATGGCACCATAGTGCTTTTTTGGTTTGTCGTTTTGCTTTGATCCAGATTTGTGATTTGATAGGCCCAACCTCTCAGCATTTTGTGGCTGAAAAGAGTCGAAGGTTCAAAAGCTTTCAAGGTGTATACTGTTTCGAGTAGCACTCTCTGAAGCACTTTCTCTCCTTGGCTCACACATTGCAGAAACTGCAGAAGGTAAAGCTCTAATATTTGCTTCCTGATTTCAGAGTTTCACTTTTGGTTTCTTTCATCTGATTGTCTCTGGTTTTGCATGACGAACCATGCACTAAAAATTTAGTGTTTTATGTTTATTTTTCACAAGATTGTGCTGGAACTTCTGAGGGCAAATGGCTTCCATTACTGCTAACCTGCCGCCAGCATTGCTGTTCCATGGTGGAAAACCTTTTTCAGGGAACTTCAAAAGATCCCCTATTTCTCTTGTAACAGGTATAACCCTGTCTTGGCTATTATCGTTTCTTTCAGATATCAATTTTTTTCACCGTATGTATTTAGACGGTGTAAGGGTTTTTGAATATCTAATTCCAGATGTATTTGTTCTAATGAATTCACAGCCTAACCCTGGTAGCATGCAATTGGATGTTAATTAGGTATTTTAAGCACAGGTGGCTTAGGTCCAAGTGAGTAATCTGGTGGAAATACTTAACTGTCAGTTCCAATTTCCTGTGAAATTACGAACTTTGATGTAGATGAGGGTGTTTCATATGGATGGAGTGGCTGGGAAAACATGATCAACTGATGTAGTTGTTGCAACCTACGAATGTTCAACTGGAGTATACGGGCATGTGATTGCGAAATTTGCTGCATTCTAAAATTCAAAATTGACATAATATCTTGGTAGAAGTAAAAATAATGGGAATTTACAATTGATTGGATCCGAACTCTAGTTTGCAAGTGATTATAAAGTATAATTTAATGCATATAAAATTCCTGAATAAATTTCTGCAGGAAAGCTGATCTAGGAAGCTATAATTATTATAAGCAGCATTACAGTTACTTGATATTCATTTGATTACTTAAAAATTTTATTGCTAGTGAATGTTATAGGTATTTTTGTGTCCTATGCTTAAATTCCTTGTTTCATGAATTCTGGTATTCGGCCTCACCACAGGGAGACAGAATCATGCTGCTGCTTTATTTACTGTGAAGGCTACTGGGGAAAGTTCTGAATCTTCAACCTCCCTTACTGTTATCAAGTCTGTTCAGAATGTTGTGAGTTCTCCATACCTTCACTCCCTCATTTCTATCTATCTATTTTTATCTCGCTCATTCAAACGGAGAAAGTACCTTAAGTTGCTTGTTTATTTCATAACAGTGGGATAAACCTGAGGATCGGGTTGGACTAATTGGCTTGGGTTTTACAGCTGTGGTGGCACTTTGGGCATCGGCAAATTTGATTACGGTAATGCTCACATTTTTTGTTTTTTTTTGGAAAATGAATCTGTCTTCTGCTCTGAACTATGAAGACATGGAGACTGTATTACCAAGGATTAGAGTTAATGGTTTCAGACGTTGATATGGACTTTTGAACAAATTCATTTTAGATTTGGATTATTGCATTTGAGCTGTAAACGAATGCTTACTGATTGTGGTTTTTGGGATATCTCTTTATGTGTAACTTTCCAAGCTTGCCTTGAGGTATTGGGTACTGTGTTCCACAATAGCTTGGTGATAAACTTTTGCTTTATACTGCAGTTCAACAGAAATTCAAGTTATTGGTGTTTAAGATTTGCTTTGTTCCTAAATATAAGACTTCAATCTCTATTGTCTCCCATATTTATCATTTTTTTCCTAAACTACCTGTATTGATTGCACACGTTGATGTGAGGAATCAATAGAATTAGTTTCCAATGTAATGATGAAAAAGAAGGATATTTTATGAAAACTAACACAAATTTTTATAAACAACTAACTTAATTAATTTGCTTGATCTGTGTGAATTACTTATCTAGCTCCTACATTTAGGTCGAATGGAGTCCTTCTTTTTGAACACATTCCTTGATTCCTTTATAGTATAGCTATTGAGTATGTACTTTATTCCTCTAATTTTGTTGTTTTAATTCTTATTGTTCTTCCCAATCTGTGATTTCTATGTGTAGGCCATTGACAAATTGCCAGTTATCCCAGGTGTAATGGAATTAATTGGAATAGTGTTCAGCTCAGTAAGTGCCACCACACTCATAATTTAGGCATTGCTAAATAATTCATGAGGAATTAAAACACCATAAGTTGAGATCATTCAAATTTTACTGATTCATTCTAAGTATCTGTTTCTGGCACTTCTAGATTCTTGATTAATTTACAATTACTAATTAATTGAAACTTCTCTTTTCTGTTTCAGTGGTTCACTTACCGCTATCTCTTGTTCAAACCTGATAGGTAAGAATTTTGGTGACCTATATTCAAGTTTCCATTGTCCTAAATATAAGAGCTAGACAAAATGTTTATTTTAGTCCTAAATATAAGATTAAGACCTTAATCCACTTTGTCTTCTAATTTTATAATTTCCCCTTGAACTCTCCCTATTAATTGCACATGGTAAAGTGTTTTATTAAGGGGTAGTTATAATGCATATGATTAGGAAGGGTATTATAGGGAAATCAACACATATTTATTATAAATAACTAACTTAACTAATTTTCTTAATATACTCAAATTAGTTTTTTAACTCTTATATTAAGGATCGGAGGGAGGATCAACTTAACCATGATCTTCAATAGGATCTGCCATATAATATTACAATTGTAATTAAAGAAAGAATTAATTTTGTTAAGCTGATTTGTGTACTGTACACTTGAAAGTCCTTTCTTGATACAGGCAGGAGCTGGTTCAAATCTTGAACAAGTCAATTTCAGATATCTTGGGTTAGTGAATTCTAGCGCCAAAGTTACACTAGAGAGTGTGATTTTAGTGCAGATTCTTAAAGTCCAAGCAACTTCTTGTTCTTGTGATGTGAGAAGAGTGGAAAAAAAAGAAGAGCTGAGATTTTTGTTGCAGGGCTTAAATGACCGTGCAAAGAAAAAAAATGTACTTGGTTTAATACCATTATTACATGAAAGGGTTAAAAGCTTGTGTTCATTGTTTTGGCATATCAAAAGTTAAGTGCTCATTGAATGAGATTACTTAAACTTGATCATGAAATTTAAGTTGAGTGAAGAGGAAGTAAAAAATATTGGGGAGTAAAACATAGACAACTATCTTTGTGCGTAACCTGTAAATAAGGGTTTAAATTTTGAATTTGGTTCCCGTTCATGTTCGTAATTTATGGTATTTATTCAATATTTAATATAAAATTTATTTATCTAATTTAAATAGATTAAAAAGATTAAATAAATTATTTAATTATAATAAATATGATTTGATTTTTATAAAATATTTTTGTATATTATTAGATTATATATCAATTTATAAATAAAAAAATTAGTTTAAAAAATGTTATATATATATGAAATAAAATAGATTGATATTTTATATTTAAGATAAAAAATAATTTTTTAATTAATTTTTATATTAAAGACTAAAAGTTTTATTGAAAGAGATAAAATTTATTTCGATAATTTTTACTTCTTAAAAAAATTAGTTTTTAACTATTAATTTAGGATATCACATAGATTTAAAAAAAGACTAAAGGATATTTGAGTGAATTTTGTATCTATAATAGAATTATTTTTAAATTTTTAAGAAAAGGCATTCAAGTCTCCATCACAAGCTTTTGGATATTTAATTTTGTATTTTACAGATACAGGAAGCAAAAAAGAATTCAGGTAAAATACAAAATTATTGAAAAAGTTAGGTCTTGGATTTAATGAGAAGCTAATTTTGGGCTGAAAAAACAGAGAGAAACTAACAGCCTAATACGCCTACCGTTGCATTCGTCACCAACGTCGTCGGGTTTGGGAGCTAATTTTCGCGTCGGACAATCCACCGCCTGATTTTGCAGCGCTCATCAATCATCCCCTTTCCCACCATACAATATCACTCCCTTCTCCTATTTGTTCCCATACCCAATTTCTCTTTCTTATGCTTCTTTGAGTTTAGAGAATTTCACTGGCAATTCTGTTTCCCCCCACCCCCAATCTTCTTTATATTGCATTTTTAAAACGAAACTCGTTACGCAACTATGAGTTCAATCTGTTGAAACAATGATTTGATTCCTGGATCAAAGGTAGTCGCTTGATCACAGGCCACCAAGGTTCCCATTTGTCATCTATTGTTTCCTTCACAAATTCGATTCCTCTGCATTGATCTCTGTTTTTGTTATTGTCAGATTATCGGATTTTATAATTGATAATTCTTTAGGTGTACCCATTTTCTTTAGACGAATGATTTTCGAATATGTAACTGTTTTTGGAAGCTTGGTGTGATGATTTCTTGCGGTGCATGGATTGAATTTGATTGCTTTTGATCTGTTTCATTGTTCTTGATTTGTGGGATTTGAAGTATGTAAAATGAAAATACTTTTTGGTGCGATTTGAATTGGCTGTGGGATGACATTCTTTTTGTTTCTTGTTTGAAGATGGCTTGGTTTAGTGGATCAAATTCATGGGGAAACTTCCCTGATTTGGCGGGAGCAGTGAATAAGCTTCAAGAGAGTGTGAAGAGTATTGAGAAAAATTTTGACTCCGCTCTCGGGTTTGAAGAGAAGTCTGAATCCAGCAATGAAGGTAATTAATTACATTGTACAATTTCTAAACACTCGTTTTCTCAGTTGATGTCTGTGATATGTTAATATGTAACGGAGGCACCTGTAAAAGCTTAATAAGCAGTATAAGCTAGAAGGCATCTTCATGGTTTGGATGTTCAAATTAGTGGAAAATTATAATGTTTCAAAATGGCATGCACATTCTTAGGGAAGAAATCCATAATTAATTTTTTCCTGCTAATTGAGTCTTCTTATCATTTATCATGGCCTATTGCTACAGACAAAAAAGCCTTATCCAATCCTGTTATGACCTTTGCGGGGAATAACAGTGAGGAAAGTACCGAAGACACATCTGGACAATCTGAATCATCTCAACAAAAACCTGTATCTGAGGATGTGATGGAAAAAGCTGAGCCTTTAGATCATCCAACAATTACTGAGGGAAAGGAAGGGGTTGGAAATGATAATGCAGCCCATACTGAAACTGAAGAAATTGCCTCTGGAGAAGAAAAGAAAGTGATCACAGTAGAGGAGGGTGATAAGCTTATGGAGTCAGCAAATGGAGCCATAATGCAGAAGTCAGATCATGAAAAGGAAGAAAACCAGTTACCTGCAATGCCAGCTGATTCATCTGAACCAACCATTCAGAATGTCGAATGTTCTGTTTCTGCTGACAGTCCTCAAGAGAATGAAATTGGTGAAGTTGAGACTACTGCAAGTCTAGTGCCAGCGCAACTCAAGCCTGTTAATCTTGGGCAGGATCAAGTTGACGGTAGTTTGAGTGAGCAAAGTGAGTCACATGGTGTTACCGATGTGCAAGACAATTTCCAAATCAAGACAGAAGAGGAGGCGAAAGAAGAGAGGGTGCAAGAAGAAGATATTATGGAGCAAGTTTCTCCTGTCCAACCTGAGGAATCTGGTAATAGCAAGGGTGGATATGAGACAAAGCCTCCTGTTTTGCATTCTGTGGCTACCGAGGAAACTGGTAGCATTGATCAATCACATGATGAACCCTTAACCAATGCTAGTCCTCAAAATGAGTCTCTTAATGTGCTACCCAAATTGGGTTTGCATGAAAATGAAGCAATTCTCAGGGAAATTGAAGTGGATCACTCAGTCAATGATGTTGAAACTGACAAGAAAGAGCAGCATTTGAGTTCTGTAACAGATAAGTCTGGCTCAGATTCTTTTCTTGAACTGGAGAAGGTGAAGAGCGAGATGAAAATGATGGAAACTGCACTCCAAGGTGCTGCAAGACAAGCTCAGGTATTTTATTTGCTGCACTAATCATGATAGCAACAATTTTTTTTCCTGACAAGAACTCTTCTTGAATCTTGATACAGTAGAAGGTCAGGTTGCATGACAATTTAGGGACCTGTTCTTGTAATGTTTAAGCATAAGAATATGATGAAATGGTTTCTTGGTAGCTTTTGTTGCATCTTGTCTTTTTCCTTTTCTTCTTAATTAAAAATATAAGTTTAAATCAGCTTTGTCTTGGACAAGATAAATTATCAAGCCTTTTGTCTATATAACAAAATTAAGATTGTAAAGTGGTGTTCAGAGATGAGACTGTAAGGTTCTGTTACTAATTCACTTTGTCAAAAACTTGCATTTTTGAGCAATTTTTGGGCTGATTGATAATTGTTCCATTATAAATTATTCTTACCACAATCAGTTGTGCGTACTTACTTTCCCTAATACACGTTGTGTTGGATTCTGATAATATTAAGTCTTGTTAAAATTCTTTTACTATCCTGATAGTTCTTGAATCTCTTCAATCTTATTGGACTACCTCTGCCATCCATACCCTTTTAAAGGTATCAAATTGTTGCAATTGCCTTATGTTATAAAAAGTTAGTAACAGAAGTTAGTTACTCAGACAGTTCATTTCCCGCCTTCTGCCTAACCTTTACGGAACCCATAAATAGGTGGTTCAGAACATGTATGAGATATGAATAATGCAGTGAATGATTTCAGTTTCTTTCTATCGTATCTGTTACCTTCTTCTCTTTTCTTTTTTCTTGAATCCTCTTGTTTCTCTTCTCCTTTCATTCTTCTTTCTCCTTTCTCTTACTTCCGACTCATCCCAAAACTTTCTACACAACAAGTGGTATCAGAGCTGGCACCGGCCTCTGCCCGGGTGGCTCCGTTGGCTCGTCCCAGCGGCGACTTCTGCCCGGCGTGGACGCCGGCTCTTCCGGGGAGGGCCACTGTTATGGGACGGAGTAATGACCCAAGTCCCACATCGGGTAGCTTAGGCTGCTCGCTGGGGTATATAAGTGGTGTGGTTCTTCCCCCTTACGAGGCGCCTTTTGAGGGTGGGTTCCCCACTCCGCTTTGTATCATAACAGATGGTATCAGAGCAATCTTTCCTCGGACGCTCTGTGGCGCGCGGTAGATGGTCGAGACTCGATTACAGATGGATGTGCGAATGCAGGCGGTGGAGCAGCGTTTGCTGGTGGTCGACGAGTTGCAAGAAACTGTATTGGGTTTCAGAGACGAGCTTCAGAATTTAGGACGTGCCTTTCGACAAGAACTGCAGCACATTACGCAGGAAGTGCGAAATCTTGGCCATAACGCGCCGAACAGGAACGGAGGACAACGGCAGTATGATCACCCCGATGACTATCGACGTAATCGCTTTCCGAGAATGGATTGCCCAAGATACGACGGGAAGAATATCCACTCATGGATAGTTAAATGTGAGAGATACTTCCGCCTCGAGAACATTGCCGACGAGGTGAGGGTGGATACAGCCGCCGTAAATTTAGATGGCGATTCTTTTGAGTGGCAAATGGCGATGGAACGACGTTGGGGAAATGACCGGCCAACATGGGAAGAATATGCAGACCTCCTGAGAAAGACGTTCGGACCGCCACATGAACGGCCGATGACGGAGCTAACTCATTTGCGACAGACGGCGACATTGGCGGAGTTCAACGTTAAATTTGATACATTGGCGGCGCGACTAGACTTATCGGAAGAGTATCTAGTGGATGTTTACGTTGGAGCGCTTAAGGAAGAAATTGCAGATTCGGTTCTTATGTTCGATCCTCGAACCTTGGTGGAAGCCCGAAGACTGGCAAGGGTACAGGAGATCGCGATCAACCATCGTACGAGCAAGAACCCAGGGAAGATGTCGATGTCAGGGAACTCGTACAAGAACGCGCTTGTGAATGGGGGAACTGCGCAGCGTAACAACCCAGCACCATTGGCCATCAAAGATTCGATCGCGACGCCCAAGAACCCGGCCAGATGGGTACGACCACTCAAGGTACTGACAGCTGAAGAGGAAGCGGAACACCGTGCAAAGAATTTATGTTTTTACTGTCATGAAGCCTTCACACGCGACCACCGTTGTCCCCAGAAGCAGAAAATGCAGCTGCATTTCATGGTCCTTGATGAAGACGACATGGAAGGTGAAGAACCAGGGATGGAGGGTGAAGACTGTCGTGACTCGACTCCTTTAATATCCTTACATGCCATTAACGGAGAAGAATCTGCTGAGACTATGAAGATCATTGGGAATGTCGGGAAAAGATGTGTATACATCTTAATTGATACTGGGAGCACTCATGATTTTCTTGATGTCGGGTTAGCAAGGAAGTTAGGGTGGCAAGAACAAGGCACTGAATTTTCATCGGTAATGGTAGCTGGGGGGCAACGTTTACAGGTCCATGGCGTTTGGAAGAACTTTAGGTGGAAGATGCAGGGCCAAGAATTTGAGGGCACATTCAGGATTATTAATCTATGCACGTATGGTATGATACTGGGGCTTGAATGGCTTAAGTTTCTCAAGAATGTTTTTTGGGATTATGACCGCATGACCATGCATTTTTGGTATAAGGGGGGATTGTGTAAACTGCAAGCAGTAGGTCCCAAGAGTTTGGAAGTGGTACCTACCACTAAGCTAAGTTCCCATGGTAGTAATGTTCAGCAGAAATTCTTGGTTCAGCTTTTGAGACCCCAGAAGGAGCCAGAACCCCAGTGCCTTGCAGTTCAGAATGAAGATGTCCATGAGAAGGTGCAGGAGGTTCTGATTGAATTTGGGGATGTGTTCAAGGAACCCCAAGGGTTGCCGCCATTAAGAACAGGTCATAACCATCCCATTATTCTCCAAGAAGGGACAAATCCTATCAACCTCAAGCCTTATCGTTACCCAGCTATGCAGAAGGACATCATTGAACGGCAGATCAAAGAGCTGTTAAGGAATGGGGTACTTCAAGAAAGTTCCTCACCTTTTTCTGCTCCCATTGTATTAGTGAGAAAGAAGGATGGGTCTTGGAGGATGTGCATCGATTATAGGGAATTGAATAAGCACACTATCAAGAATCAGTACCCAATTCCCTTGGTGGAGGATCTGTTGGATGAGCTATTTTTAGCTAAGTGGTTTACTAAGCTAGATCTAAGGGCTGGGTATCACCAGATTAGGATGGTGCCTACTGATTGTCAGAAGACTGCTTTTAAGACTCATTCGGGTCACTATGAGTGGTTGGTCATGCCTTTTGGTTTGACCAATGCTCCAGCCACATTTCAGGGAGCTATGAATGATATTTTTAGACCCTTTCTCCGTCAGTTTGTACTTGTTTTCTTTGATGATATTCTTGTTTACAGCTCTTCCATTGATGAACATGCATCCCATTTGAGAATTGTTTTGGAGATTCTGCGTAAACATCAGTATTTTGTCAAGAAGAGTAAATGTGCTTTTGCTGCTCAGAGTGTAGAATATCTTGGTCATATTATCTCTGAAGGTACAGTATCAACAGACCCTAAGAAGATTCAAGCTGTATTAGAATGGCCAGAACCAAGGAATGTGAAGCAGTTAAGAGGATTCCTGGGGTTGGCAGGCTATTATAGGAGGTTTATCAAAGGGTTTGGGGAGTTAGCTCGACCCTTAACTCTTCTCACTCGCAAGGATGCTTTCCAATGGTCAGAACAAGCCAGCCTTTCTTTTCAAAAGTTAAAAGAAACTCTGGTTGCAGCTCCAGTTCTTGTTCTGCCAGATTTTTCCAAGGAATTTGTGGTGGAAGCTGATGCGTGTGGAGCGGGTGTAGGGGCAGTTCTTATGCAGGGTGGTCAGCCCCTTGCGTTTTTTAGTAAAGCCTTAGCTCCTCAACATATGAAACTTTCTATATATGAGAAGGAGTTGTTAGCTGTGGTTTTGGCAGTGGAGAATTGGCATCAGTATTTGGAAAGAGGGCATTTCAGCATTAGAACAGATCAGCAAAGTCTCAAATTTCTGTTGGGACAGAAGCTCAAGACCCCTTTCCAGATGTATTGGGTAGCAAAGCTCATGGGTTATGACTATGAGATTCAGTACAAGAAAGGAAGTGACAATTCTGCAGCTGATGCCCTTTCTAGATTACATGGATCACAGATACTACAAATCACTCTTGACACTGCCTCTCCAGAACTTCTTAACTTGGTAAAGGAATCATGGGAAGTTGATCCTAAAGTGGCAGTTGTTCTATCTGAAATAAAACAGAAGGTGGATGGGATTATAGGAAAATTTTCTTGGGATGGATCCATTCTGCGAAAGGACAGCAAGATTGTGGTAGGTAATGTTCTGACTACTAAACAAAAGATCCTTGAATGGCTTCATTCTAGTGCTCAAGGTGGGCATTCAGGGATTAATGCAACTTATCACCGAATTCGTAGTCTATTTTGGTGGAAGAATTTGCATAAGGAAGTAGAAGATTATGTAAAAGGATGTGATACTTGTGCAAGGTGTAAATATGAAACAGTTGCTTCTCCAGGGTTATTACAACCACTTCCTATTCCAAGTAAGGTTTGGGAAAGTATTTCAATGGATTTTATAGAAGGTCTTCCCAAATCTAATGGGAAGGAAGTAATTTGGGTTATTGTTGATAGAATGAGTAAATATGCTCATTTTATGAGTTTATCCCATCCCTTCTCAGCTTCGTCTCTTGCTCAGATTTTTTTGGATCAGGTATATAAGCTGCATGGAGCTCCAGCAGAAATCATAAGTGATAGAGATCCTATCTTTATTAGTAATTTTTGGAAGGAGTTTACTAAGGTTTTGAAGATTGAACAGAAGCTGTCCTCTGCATATCATCCTCAAAGCGATGGGCAAACTGAAGTGCTCAATCGCTGTTTGGAATCTTACTTAAGGTGTATGTGTTGGGAGAACCCAAAAGAATGGAGTCAGTGGGTATCATTAGCTGAATGGTGGTATAATACGTCTTTTCATACTGCTATTAAGGTAACACCCTATGAGTTGTTATATGGGCAGAAACCACCTGTCTATTCTCCTTATATTTCCAGGTTAGCCATTGTTGAAGCTGTGGATAGAAGCTTTGAAGCCAGGGAGAGAATGGTAGCTGTTCTGAAGTATCACCTGCACAGATCAGCTAATACTATGAAGCAAAAAGCAGATGCTAACAGATCTGACCGAGAATTTCAGACAGGACAGTGGGTTTTTTTGAAATTACAGCCATATAGACAGATTTCTGCTGCAACTAGGAGGACTCAGAAATTAGCTCCAAGATTTTTTGGACCATACAAGGTTATCAAGAAGATTGGCTCGGTGGCGTACAAGCTGGAATTACCTTCTGACTCTCGGATTCATCCTGTATTCCATGTATCCCTATTAAAGCTTTGTCCAGATCCTAGTGTCAAACAGAGACATCCCCCTAATGATTATCCTACAGTACCTACATCCCAATATCCTGAGAAGGTGTTAGCTACTCGAGTTGGTAAAAGGAAGAAGCGTATTATTACTGAAGTTTTAGTGCAGTGGAGAGGGTTTCCAGAAGAGGAAGCATCATGGATATCTCTGTACAGTTTACAACAACAATTCCCTGAGTTTCAGGCTTCCAACCCTTGAGGACAAGGGTTGTTTTGAGGGGGGGGTATTGTTATAAAAAGTTAGTAACAGAAGTTAGTTACTCAGACAGTTCATTTCCCGCCTTCTGCCTAACCTTTACGGAACCCATAAATAGGTGGTTCAGAACATGTATGAGATATGAATAATGCAGTGAATGATTTCAGTTTCTTTCTATCGTATCTGTTACCTTCTTCTCTTTTCTTTTTTCTTGAATCCTCTTGTTTCTCTTCTCCTTTCATTCTTCTTTCTCCTTTCTCTTACTTCCGACTCATCCCAAAACTTTCTACACAACACCTTATCACAAAAATGGGGTATCTATTAGTTGTCAAATCTCATTTGCTTTTGTTACTTTTCTTCTCAGTGTCCCATTTTATCAATAAGCTGCATGTTTGTTGTATCTATGCTACTCTTCTTTTGGTCTTCTCTGTTCATGTGATGAACACAGCATAGAATTCAACATTTTATTGCTATTTTGTAATTTTGATGTTTCTATTAAATTTCTTTGCAGGGTAAAGCTGATGAGATAGCTAGATTGATGAGTGAAAATGAACACATGAAGGCTATGATTGAGGATTTAAAGGTATATAATATTTTTATTTCCTTGTTTCCCCCCTATTGTTTTACTCAGATCCTTGACTATCCAGTCCTCAAATGTCATCCATGTGTTCATTTCTGGAAACACAGATTTTATTATTTGCATCCTTCTTTTGCCTACTTATCACTTGCCGGATTTCTTCTTTCATTTTTTTCTGGAGAAATTCCTTTGTGTCCTTGTAAAATAGTTGGCGTATATTTTTTAAAATATAAATTTTATCATGTTCTGCTTCTCTGCTATTTCCCACTTCCTTTATTGCTGTTGCTTGTGGAACAGAGAAAATCCAATGAGGCAGAAGTTGAGTCTTTGCGTGAGGAATATCATCAGAAGGTTGCAACTCTTGAGCGAAAGGTATAGCTCATCATAATTCTTTGTCATTTTCTTTGTTTGTCTAAGTTATTTATAATGTTCACTCAAGGTTGGATGAAATCTATGTATTGCTTTCTGTAGTTTCAATTAACCTTGTTACAACCAACAAAACATGCAGCATGTTGAAAGTGAAGTGATATGATCTATCTTCTAATATGGCACTAGGTTTTTTAGGATGCTTTGTTCACACTTAAAATGATGTTCTTAAGATTCTTGTTCGTTAAAATCCATTGCTCAGTCTGATACCACCTAGTTGCAGGGTGCTTTTGCCTTCCAAGTATAAAATTCATAATGTTTTCCAAGTAATGCCTTAAAAATTTGAGGGATGAGCCTGGAATTTCTCGTGATAAGAAAATTTTAACCCCATGCTTTAACATGATTGTGACATGGCTCTTGGATTTGAAATTTGTTTCTGTATTTTGCATAATCTACCTTTTATATTGTTTTTCATTGAGCAATAGGCAGAAGGTCATATGCCTAATAACTTGGCCAAAATCCGAAGGAATAAAACGGGTGGATTTGAACAACTTGTATTTTTCATGTCCTATAACATAGGAATATATTGGTTTTCTGATTTATTTAATTAAGATTTTTCTGTTTTGTTTGTCCTATGCTTTGTCTATATTATGAGCCAACGAAGGTTTCCCAATCAAATTTTAGCAATATCAGTGCCTATGATATACATGTGGTTCCCTTGAAACCTTCGTGAAAGAAAATAAAGTCATTTTAAGGAAGATTTAGCATTTTAATTTAAGCATTGCATGTTGGTGTCAGCAATTTCTCGCATAGTTTGATTTACCAAAGTGGATCATTGGAGTTATGTGTAAGCTTTCAGGATTAGGCTGTCTAGTTTCTGCAATAACTGTTACAGTTTTTCTGCATTTTTTGTGAATCATTGCAGTTGTATGCTCTCACTAAGGAAAGAGATACGATTCGACGAGAGCAGAGTAAAAGAAGTGATGCAGCGGTTTTATTGAAGGAAAAAGATGAAATAATTACTCAGGTTATGGCTGAAGGTAGAGAGATATCTGTAATCAATCCTATATTATTAAGAAACATGATATGCTTTTAAAAAACCAATGAAAAATGTCTGATCAAAATCGTAGATAGATAATTTTTCTGACTTTTTAGCGCTTTTAGATATGATGACATGATGATGTTTTAGGGGACAAACTACAGCTCTAAATAAACTGGTCATTAGGGTATTGTGTTCGAAACTTAGCTGGATTCAGAATTGGCCCCAGTGCAGCCTCGAATTTGGATTTATATTAGAGGGATCTTACACTATCATTGGAACACCAAATGATTTTTCAAGAACCTTAACTGAGAATATAGTCTCATGTGATAGCGATATCAAATTTTTTGGGCATTGAACATCTGGATGCTGATTGGATGTCTATTGTTGCTCTACGTTTTACTTGGATATATTTGATCTATTCTGTTGAAGGAGATTTTATTAATACCACACATGGCATCTCAAGATTTTTTTTTCTTAAAAAATAGTTTCACTTCTTTTATGCTCATAGAATATATCAACTTGAGCCATATGGGGCGAATTCTCCTAAATGGACATGCGAAGCGTAATTTAGCAACCTTGCACCTCTATGCCCTTAATCCTTCACTTTACAGCAGTGGTGAAAGGGGTTGTACAAGTGATATCGGAGAAAAGAGAGCTTTAGATGGAAAAGGATAATGTATTCTAAAATTGACATGTGAACCTCACTGTTGTTTAATTTATTTAGAAATATATACTGTCATCATGGGAATTGCTTTTGTAAGTTAGACAAGGTATATTGGGGAAAAAGAGCATTAGACGCGAAAGAGTTATTTTGTGTCATGATTTTTTTTTCCGTGAACCTTACTGTTCAAGTTTGTCGTCTAGTTGGAATTGCTTTTGTAAGTTAGAAGTTTCTCTGTTGAAGCATGTTAATAGTTCACTTAGTTGAGCAAAATAAATCCTCTTCATATTAGATCGTCTCCATCTCAGGTGAAGAACTTTCAAAAAAGCAGGCTACTCAGGAAGCTACAATAAGGAGATTAAGGGCTCAGGTAGGCAGGCTACTAACTGCACTATTTCTCAATCTAATCTTTTTCTTTGTCTACATAATTAATTAAAAGTTCTATTTTATTTTATTTTTGAAAGCTAGATTAGAGAGCTTGAGGAGGAGAAGAAAGGTTTGACTACTAAACTTCAGGTAATTTAGTTATGAAAGCATTTCTTTAAGTTATTGTTAGCTAGTAATTTTTCTTATGTTAATTTCTTCACTCTTATGAGATCTGAGTGCATAGAAATTTCACGTGGTATAAATGGTACAACACTCTTTTGCCATTGATTTTGTTGTTTTTGTATTACTGGTTTGTTTGTATCTTAAACTCCTGCAAACTGTTGCAATCCAGGTGGAGGAGAATAAGGTAGAGAGTATCAAGAGGGACAAGTTGGCTACAGAGAAGTTATTGCAGGAAACAATAGAGAAACATCAAACAGAACTTGCAGCACAGAAAGAATATTATTCTAATGCTCTGGCTGCTGCTAAGGAGGCTGAAGCATTAGCTGAGGCACGTGCCAACACTGAAGCCAGAACTGAACTAGAGAGTCGACTAAGAGAGTCTGAGGAACGTGAATCTATGCTGGTCCAGGCACTTGAAGAATTGAGGCAAACTTTAAGTAGACAGGAAAAACAGGTTTTTGTTACATTTTCTGTCATTCTTACTAATTATTTGACTTTTAAACATTCATTGTTATCAATGTATTCTTTGTCCTTTTTCAGGCAGACTTCAAAGAAGATATGCTTCGCAGGGACATTGAGGATCTTCAAAACCGATATCATGTCCGTTTTCTTGCTGTGCTTGTATTTTGAAATGATAAATTTGTTTATTTGTTCAAGTTGTGGCAACTTTTCTTTTGCTTTTATGTAGGCAAGTGAAAGACGTTGTGAGGAACTGATTACACAAGTTCCTGAATCTACAAGACCGCTTTTAAGACAAATTGAAGCCATGCAGGTAAACGTGCATATTTAGACATTTTGTGTTTTCTGTTTTTGAGGGTTGTCATATAGGAAAAAAAATACTTTTTTTCTTTAGTTTCTTAATTCAGATAGGAGGCTGCCTTTGACTAGAATTTAGCATGATAACAGGAAACAAATGCCAGAAGGGCAGAAGCTTGGGCTACTGTTGAAAGAACCCTCAATTCTCGACTTCAGGTGACTGAAATTTTCCCGATTTGAGTTTCTGAAACCATCTCATTGAAATATTAATAGACTGCTTAATCTTTTTCCCATTGAATCTACAGGAAGCAGAGGCTAAAGCTGCAGCTGCTGAAGAAAGAGAGCGGTCCATAAATGAACGCTTATCTCAAACCTTGTCTCGAATTAATGTCCTTGAGGCTCAGGTTCTGCAATTTCTTCAGTAAACCATGACCATGTTGGATTTGCTCTTGTATTACTTATTCTAGTGATGAATTGCAGATTTCATGCCTTAGAGCTGAACAGAACCAGTTAAGTAGGTCCCTTGAGAAGGAGAGACAAAGGGCAGCTGAAAATAGGCAGGAATACCTTGCATCCAAGGAGGAGGCTGACACTCAAGAAGGTCGTGTGGGACAACTTGAAGGTGAGATTAGGGAACTGAGGCAGAAACATAAACAAGAGTTACAGGAGGCATTAATTCAGAGGGAACATCTACAGCAGGTAGAGCTTCTGGCTCTGGAAGTTTACTTTGTTGTTTTGGGTAAAAGTAAATTTACATTTTTAATCATAATACATTATATGAAGCTCTCCCCTACTTCCTTTTAACAATATTTTGCTTCTTTATCTATCTTTAACTTGGGTAAATGGCATGAATCGATCTAAGGGTTTTTTTCCATTCAGCATGCAAGATTCTAAAATTATTCTTCCTGTTTAATCGGTATTCTTAATGACAATAAACAGAATCATTACCTTGATAGAACTGTAGTTTGAATTGTTTGACAAGTTTACTGAATTAAGTTCTTCATTTTGATCAGGAGATCGAAAAGGAAAAGGCTGCACGAGTAGATTTGGAGAGGACTACTCGTGACCACATTCCCACAATGAAGAAAATTTCCGCTTCTGAGAATGGTAGGATGCTCTGATTCCCTTCAGATTACGAGCCTGTAATATTCTCTAAATTACATTTCATTGTGTAGGCAACCTGTCTCGGAAAGTCTCTAGTGCAAGCTCCTTGGGGAGCATGGAAGAAAGCTACTTTCTGCAGGCATCACTGGACTCATCTGCCAGTTTCTCCGAGAGAAGAAACCCTGGAGAGCCAAGCATGAGTCTTTACCATATGAAGAGCATGACACCTAATGCTTTTGCAGCTTCACTTCGTCAAAAGGAGGGTGAACTTACTTCATATATGTCACGTTTGGTATGGTTTTCTTCTATGTTCCTTGTACTAACACACTAGCTTCCCAATCATAGATTTATGGTTTCTTTTGCATCATATACTTGTCATAATGTACAAGCCATCAAATTATATAAGCCCATGCATTATATGTGATAAGTTTGTGATATTGATTAACTTTGTATTTAATAATAATTCAGGCATCAATGGAATCTATTCGTGATTCTCTTGCTGAGGAGTTGGTCAAAATGACAGGACAGGTGAGTTTCAACTTCCAGTTCTCATACTTTATGGTATCTTTGCTTGTCCATATTATTAAATACGGTTCTCTTTCACACCCTGTAGTGTGAGAAGTTGCGTGGGGAGGCTGGTACATTGCCCGGCTTACGAGCAGAGTTAGAAGCACTGAGGAAGAGGCACTCTGCTGCTTTGGAGTTAATGGGAGAACGTGATGAGGAGGTACATTTTAGTTTTCCCTGGATTCAGAGGCATTTTTCTTCCTAAAAAACTAAAGGCGAAATTCTCTCGCAAACTTTTCCAAGCTACCGCTCTCTTACTTATGTTGAAACTTGTCACAACCCCAAACAAGGATGGAATAGCAGAGTCCTCACTTTCTTCAAGAAAACCCTAACAGTTCAAACAAATAGAATCAAGTATTGCCTCTTTTATGTTAACCTAAAAGCATGACATGTTATATTTTATTTCGCTGTTGACAATGGTTAGATAACTATGGCAAAACATGACAATCACGATGACCCCTTTTCATAAATTTTCTTAGAAATTATTTTCTCAATTTAACTAATGAAAGCTTAGAAAAAAGAGAGAAATAGTTACCTTCTACCTAAAAGTAATTAAATATGTCTGTGTAGCTGGAGGAACTTCGTGCGGATATTGTAGACTTGAAGGAAATGTACAGAGAACAAGTCAGTTTACTTGTGAATAAGGTATCCATTCACCTTTGCTATTTCTGTTTCTCTATCTTGTCCATTTGTCATTCTAACCTTGCTTGATCTGTTTACAGATCCAGAGAATGAATCCATCAACCGCTAGCGCCTAATGTCTAGTAATTGTTTGAGATTGCTGTGCCTTGGAGCTTGCTGTGATATGAATCGTACGGTGATAGTTATATTGAAATGTCTTTAGTCTCTGGATATATATCTTGTTAATCTTGGAATCATATTCTTGAAGTCACCTTGTTAAAATGTAATCTGTAGAATGACTAAAAGGTTGTAAGTCAATTTTTCTCCAGCCAAAAATCACTGCAACTTCCATACAATTTTGAAACTTGTGATTGAGATAAAGTACCAATAAAGGGATTCTTTTTTAGCATGTGATTTCAACAATGACTGAATACCTATAAGGTTTGCTTGATTGAGTTTTGATCATTATCGAATGTGTGTGTGTGTATATATCTCAAGAGGTGCAGGGTCTCCACTCTCAACTTACGCAATACCCTCCTGATGCGGTGAGCAGCGTACGTTTATTCATTCATTGACATTGACACTGATTCATATCATAGCCATGTTTTTCTTTATTTAATAAAGAAGAAAAGGAAAATTGTTAAAAAATCTACTATTGTAAAATTAACTTATATTTAGTAGGTACAACTCTTTTTTAGTCCTGTGTAATTAATTACACATAGTTAAAAAAACAGTTTTACACTGTTAAAAAAAAATTACATTCGTTAAAAAAGAGTTATATCTACTGAGTGTTTAGGTATTTTCAAACAATATATTTGTATTGTGAGATATTTTTAGCAATTTTTTTTTTAAAGAAAATGGTATCAAAGATAATTTATTTAAACGACACTAATAATAAATTAATATTTTTATTTATTTTTAGTAATCAAAATTTAAAAGAATATTTTCACGAATGTTCAATTTTTAGAAGAGATTGTTCAATTAGCCCTAAATAGTTAATCGTTAAGCAAAATTATTAAAAAAAAGAAGAAGTTATACTTAAATATACAGAACGGAAGTTCAATTGAAATACCTTTTAAATTTTGATCAATCTAGATTCTTAACATTAACAGGAGAAAAAAATGCATCTTATGCACTCGAAGATAAATATAAAAAAAATAATCAATGCAATGATACAATATTTATCGTATAAATAATCTCCTTTGCTACTCCCTTTAATTTTTTGTTGCACATTTAATTGCATACTTTGAATGAATACAAATTTTTTTTCATATCTTCGTCATCAATTTTTTTAATCAAGTTATAATCAAATCAATGTATAAATTTCAATAGAGAAAGATTTTTGTCCAATTAAATCAAAATAAATGAAGTTTAAAGAGCTCATGATATCAGTAAAAAAAATTGTTATTGGATACGCATACATTAATTTAATTGGAAGCAAGTACTTTAAGTATATAAGTTTAAAAAACTAGGCAAACTCCTTGTGCATTAATTAATCTAATTAATCTAAATGCCGTTAGATTTTAGGGAACAGAGATTCATAAATTTGCCAATTATATGTCTCTTAATACTTACATTTGACCAAACATCAGACGAACTTATGCATAAAACCGACAAAAAGGACAAACAAAGAAGAAAAAACAACAACTTGGGACTTGATAGAGCCGCGTAAGTATTTACTATGCGAAATCTATGGTGGATTCTCACTTATGGACACGTGGCGAACTAGCTATGGCCTCAACTGTCCCACAGCACGACTCACTGAGACAGTTGGTGGAGGAGCAAGAAACCTACAGTACACACGAGTGCATCAGATAATTGCTCACCTTCTTCCTCGCACAGGTGTTGGCCCGAGAGAGGTCTCTGCCTAATAACGCCACTACATGGGGTGGTTGCGTAGTTCACATTGCTTCTTCCCTAAATCTCTGAACGTAAAAGTTCATAAACTCTTCTGTGATATGGGGAAAACAACATTTGAAATCTTCGCTTTTGATCTCCTCCTTTTCTTCTTGTTAGGAAGTTGACACTGACGTCGCTCTGCAGCATTCAGCTCTCATTTCAGCCATTGGGGCCCGCTATCTTATTCACTTCGTTTTCTCATTGTCTTTTTTCGCACACGCTTTTTAGATTCAATCGCATTGCTTTCTGTCGATCTCTGCATTTGAAACGCCATTCCAGGTCTCCACGCCCCAGAGGAAGGTACTCGATTTTTCAAATCTCCCCCTCCTTCCCTTGAGTATATAAATCAATGCAGGTACTTACGGATGTATGTGCGTGCGTGCGTGCGTAGTTTTTCTCTTTACGTTTGCATTTGCATTTCCATATTTTGTGATTATTGGGAGAAGTTTCCCGATTTGTATGTCTTACTATTTTGAACGGAAATGGTGAGTTTCGTTTTTTTTTCGGGTTTGAGAAATGTCAAATGGGGATAAATGCCAAACCATCTTGTTCCCCTGTTTTCCCCATGCGTTCAAAATGTTGTGGAGGGTCAGATCTAAGAAACTAGTTTTTTTTTTTCGTACAGTTGGTTGTTTACTATAACTTAGAACTATATGGTTGCTGTTTGTTATTTTGATGTAGTCGGGGGAAGGTTTTTCTCTTGTGGGACTAGGAAAAGATTTGTACCATTTCGAGATGCGGGGACGACTTGTTGATCCGCACAAGCGAGTGGCATCCAAGGATCACATAATTTCGTATGAAAAAGAAGAAAATTCAGGTATCTCCCCCTCCCCTACCTTTCAGATGTTACTATCTTTTTAAAGCATATGTTGATCATTCGTGTTTTTTCAAAGTTTGATAAAATTAATTGCATTTGTTTTAGGTAAAAAATTTCAACTTGGGAAATTTTGATTTGTTTTTATTAGATCACAGTTTTGAACCCTCGAGCATTACCTAAACCTTGTCACTCTTGATTTTATAATATTGTGATTATTCATTAGTGATAAACATAGTAAACCAGAGTTGAATATGGTTTCATGTACCCTGACAATTCATCGTGTTTATGAGCTCGTCATTTATTATTTGAAATAGATATAAACAACATAAGATTAGAAAATAAGATTAGTCCTACCATCTATATTTAGAAAAGTCTATGTAATAAGTCTTCAAACTTTTTGAGCTTCTGGGTCATCTCCTCTTTTGTCCCAGTTTCACATTTTTCCTTTCAATGGGAGTGAAAATTTTGAAAATCTGCATTTTTGTTTTTCTCTAGTTCATGAATACTGATTACAAATTTGTTCTCATGATACTATTACTAATGGAAGAATTTCACTCTTCATTGCTTCAGCACGTTTACTGAATGGAAAACCTTCTTGGAAGCGCTCATTGCGGCATGTATTAGTGGCTTCCATTTCTTCATTTTTATATGGCTACCATCTTGGGTGTGTCTCACTCTGATGCTCTGGTTGATCTTTATTCTTCTTATGTGTGTGATTTCTGCGGGAAGATGTTATTAACTTTTGATTGTTTTTGCTGATGCTAATGCAGAGTAGTCAATGAAACCTTAGAGAGCATTTCTATAGACCTTGGATTTAGAGGGAATACCATGGCTGAAGGTACTCTATCTGGTTGACATTAAATCTTTTATCTTGTTCTATGGATCTAAAATATGTAATTTCCTTCTTTTATATTTGATGAAGGTCTGGTAGTAAGCATATCTTTGGGTGGTGCTTTTGTTGGATCTCTGTTAAGTGGGTGGATTGCAGATGGGGTTGGACGTCGAAGGGCATTCCAGTTATGTGCTTTGCCTATGATCATTGGGGCAGCAATGAGGTATGTACTGCATAACTGCAAATTAAATTTTTACCTTTATATATGTAGAATATCGTGATCTTGTTCTTTAAGACATAAATAAGCCTTTAAAAAATTTGAAAAACCCGTACTTCTTTGATGGGAAATCTGGGAAGACTTAATATAGAAGGAAATTGTTTTACTTTATGTTGTAATCTTTTTCTTTTTTTTATGTTTACTTTATCAAGTTGTCAGAGCAACTGGATTGTATCCTTCCTGAGAAGGAAGCATTAGCAAGGGCGTTCTTATATCTAGCTCAATGTATTTTGGAAAGAGTTTTGATGATTGTAATTGCATAGTGCTTGCTGTGATAATATTCAGAGAGCTAAACCTCCTCTCCCTCCTGCTTGCTTATCTCTCCCCATTTCATCTTCTTGTATTAGACCATTCTTATAACAATACACATATTCATGCTATCAAAGTTTTAGTTCGAAGGAGGGGGTTTAATCTTTTTCTAATTTGTTTATTTAACTATGTCACCAAAGAAATTTAATTTCCTTGTTTTTGCTCAGTGGAAAATTGGGTGATCATTTTAATTTAGCTTATTAGTTGATGCAAGAAACTGTCCAGATTATGTCTTTGCATTTAAGCTGAGGTCTTCTTTGTCTATCCGTAAATTTTGTTTTTCATGTTGCAACTTTAATAATTGTTGAGATGAAATAGTGGGAATTCTCTATTCAAATGTAACCTTTCTCATAGATGTCTTAAAGTTCTCTTGCGCAGAGTTGTCCAAATTAATGTCTTCTTGCTCCAAAATGTCCTTCTATATTAAATAAGATATAAAGGTGTAAACTAATGAATTGCTACTGCAGTGCAACAACAAAAAGCCTGTGGGGTATGCTTTTGGGAAGGTTGTTTGTTGGCACTGGAATGGGACTCGGCCCACCTGTTGCAGCTCTTTATGTGGCTGAGGTATATATAAATGACGATAGCATCAAAAGTTTCTTTTTCTACATAATGAGATCATGTTATTTTTCAATTGTAAAGATCTTTTTAACTTTTTTCTTGCCAGATACTCACCATAAATCCCTTTGCAATTATAGGTGTCACCCACAGCTGTAAGGGGTGCTTTTGGTAGCATAACTCAAATTGCAACATGTTTTGGACTTATGGGCGCTCTATTTATTGGACTCCCATCCAAAGAATTTGCGGGCTGGTATGGAATGTTAAATGGACTAAGTGAAGCTGATGGGTGTGTGTGTGAAGAGCTTATGAATATATTTTTACTCTAGAGTTATCTGTTAATCTCAGTTTTCTCAATTCCCTCAATTTGAAGCTGTATTTTTGAAAGGTAATAATGTAATATGATCAGGTGGCGGATTTGTTTCTGGGTATCTGCTATTCCTGCCGCAATACTGGCCTTTTTCATGGAGTTCTGTGCTGAGAGTCCTCATTGGCTTTATAAGGTTATCTACTCTCCCATTTAGTTTATGCATAACTGAAGTTCTACATGAACTTGGTTGGCACGACATGCTTTAATATATATATATATATATTATTTGATCCTTGTAGGGGGTATCATTGATTGAGTGAAATGAAATAGAAAATTTTGGTCTTCATCATAGCTTATAGATGTTTAAGCATGAGATTTATCAAGGTTATTGCCTGGATAGATAGACAGATAGCTTTAGACGGAGAGGTGGTAACACAACCTGTCAAAATATTTTTATATCTGAAAAGATACTTGTTGATAGAGTATGATGGTGTTGTATGGTCAATATAGCTGACCTTACATAGTGGGATAAGGCTTGTTGTTATTGTTGTTGTTTATTATAACAATTTTGAATTAAGGTGTTTGAAGTGTTGTTTCTCTTATGCCCCTTCTTTGGCAAATATTTTGATGTGATGTTGTTTGAAGGCATTATTGCCTTTGATCATGCAAAAGAATGAGATTCTCTCTCGTATCTCTTTTCATAACTTTGCACTCTCATTATGTTTAATACTTATAGGAAGAAAAGAGTAATACTTGTATTAAAATCACTAATCAAGTTAGTGATTAATTATAAATACCCCCTACTAGCATGAGACTTGATTAGTGATTTGAATACAAGTATTAATCTTCTATTCCTATAAAATACTGATAGGACTCTCAACAAATACCTCCAGATCAGACCACCTGCAGCTATATAAAGAACAGATTTACACACAAAGATGATAATTAAGCTAAAATACATTAATTTATATGCAATACACTACACTGGTACAAAGAACATTACACAAAACCCACTCTACTACAATTACAATTGACGCTGTAAAGGAAGTAAAATGATTACACTTTCAGATTCTAACGCAAAGGATAACAAAGAGCAAAGATACAAACCACACAAATGACACTACAATCTCAACAGAGCATGAACTCTAGAACATAGAACATAACAGGTTTGCCAATTGTTCGAAAGGATTGGCCCTCTCCACTCCAATGACTAAGCTTGACAAAAAATTCCTCTCTCACCTTTCGTCCTTCCAAACTCCTCTCTTTATACACCCACTCCCAACTTTCTGAATGCTTCCCTTACCTTTTTCATCAGGACTACCTCATTTGACTCCCCTACTTTTCTGTATCGTCTGGTCCTTAACTATTGTATTTTCTTCTAGACCAGTAGTTCCACCTTTTCTACCGTTTTACCACTCTTTTATGTCTACTGTGAGTTTTGGCGGAAATAGGTGATAGGTCTTACCAAACCCCCACCTCCCGCCCCCAAGAAAAAAAAATCAATAAACATTGTTGATGTCCACTTTTAAAGCATTATTGGACAATTTACCTATAGCAGGAATAACATGGCAGGCACATCCCTCTGTCTGTATTCTTTCTATATGTGCCTCTTACTTATTGGATTGGTTTAGGTTATTTGTCTATCCTGGCACTTGTGATTTTTTGAATTTGTTCAGCGTGGTAGAAGCAATGAGGCTGAAGCAGAATTTGAGAAGCTCTTGGGAGGGATACATGTGAAACCTGCAATGACTGAACTGTTAAGGATTGGCAGAGATGATGAGACTGATAAGGTGAAACTTTCAGAATTACTCTATGGCCGTCATTTCAAAGGTACATCTTATATTTGTTCTTTTGTTTAGTTTGTTTGTACAACATAACATAGTTTCTTCTAGATAATTGCTTGATAGTTAATGAGTTATGCTTTTGCAGTGATGTTCATTGGATCTACACTTTTTGCTTTACAGCCGCTATCTGGCATAAATGCTGTTTTTTATTTCTCTTCAACTGTCTTTAAAACCTTTGGTGTTCCATCTGGTCTTGCAAACACATGTGTAGGAATTTGCAATTTACTGGGTATGTATTTGTTTTAGTCTAAAATATTTTTACTGCTTTTGTGGTAATTGCTGTATTTGACTAACCATGTTTGTAACTTTAGGGTCAGTTCTTGCATTGATTCTAATGGATAAACTTGGAAGGAAAGCTCTTCTCCTGGGGAGCTTTTTGGGCATGGTATGAGAAAAAAAACTGCATCAGAATATTCTGAAACTATATTTCCAAAAATTCAATATCAGTATACTTTTATTGTAATATTCTGACCCATGTTAATAGTAGGCTCATGCATATGATAGTATTTCCGAGTTTAGTTCATATCCAAATGTTAAATTTCCCATAGAATTTGACTCTAGGTCATGAGAACTGCATTATCTGACCTTACTCTTTTTGTTGGTTTAGGCAGTGGCAATGGGCGTCCAAGTTATTGCTGCAAGTTCTTTGGCATCAGGGTCTGGAGCAATGTATTTATCTGTTGGTGGCATGTTGATGTGAGTGATCAGAGAACTTCACCTCTGAATGAGCAGTAAAACAGTAAATGAATTACCAGAAACCATACATGATACACTATATTTTTGTTTTTAAAAAAAAGAAAAGAGCAACAGGAAAACATAATGGCAGCAAGATGAAAATTGGTTTGCTATTCATGGGATAGGTAATTGATTGTATGTATTAGCAAGTGGTCAGTATATATTTCAATCTCATACTCAGATACAAGGTGAAGAAGCATAGGGCACTCATCTAACTTGGGCTTGTGTTAATATTAGAAACAGTTTTTAGTCTTTAAACTGAAAGGGATAGCTGCATAGGTGTTTGCATTCTGCATATGAATCTAAAATAGTACCTCACTTCATATTTATGCCACCAATTTGCTATAAAAGGTTTCTACAAATTATTTTCAGAAACAATTGAAAAAAATTAGAGCAATTACTCTCCTCTCGCTCGAGAAGTATTTAAATTTCAGTCTTTTCCTTCTGATGTGAAAAAGTGCAAAAATCCCTTTTAAACTAAAGTATAACCAAAAAAACCTCGAGAATAATATGAATTCTTTTATTGAAAAATTAGCATTAAAAAATATATCTTTGAATTCTTTTCAGTGATTGACTTTGTGCTGACAGCTATACATGTGATTTGTTTTATTTTCAAACATAGACTATCTTTATATTTGTCAAATATATAGTTTAAGACTATCTTAGTATAATACTACCATTCCTGATTATAAGATCTACTTAACTAATTTGGTAGATTAAGGAAGTTAGGTAAATTAGTTAATTGTAATGATTGTGTGTTGGTTTCCCTAAAATACCCGTTTAATTATTTGCATTTGAATTATCCTTGATAGAGACCTCTGCAATCGTATAGGGATACATGGGGTGGGGTGGGGTGGAATTATAATTTTAGAAGACAAAGTGAATTGTGGTCTTATATTTAGGAACAAATCTAACCCCCTATCTAGCTCTTATAATTAGGAACGGAGGGAGTACTTGTTATTTTTTTATAAATAACAGATAATAGATATAAGAGTATTTTGGTCAGAATGAGTGTAATTCTCGGAAGGGAATGCAAATTTTCAAAATGAAGAGGAGGAACATGTAACTTGAACATCTCTAGTTAGGGGGGAGTGTGATTTATTACTAAAATAAATAAAGATCTAGTCAAACTATTAGAAAATCATTTTTATGATGGGGTTGCTAAAAGTGGAATGGACAATGCAGGTTTGTCTTTACATTCGCTTTGGGAGTTGGTCCTGTACCTTGTCTTCTCCTATCGGAAATATTACCTAGCAGGATCAGGGCAAAGGCATTGGCAATTTGCTTGGCTGTACATTGGGTAATTCTTTTTTAATTTGTTCGTGGTTAATGCTTTCAGAGGACAATTGTTCATTGTTTCTATTCTATTCTTTTGACGGATATCACAAAATTAGAAACGTCTTTATATTGTTTCTCCTTGCTGCATTTTCCTTTAACATATTCAATTTGGACAGATCCGCTAGTTGTGTTTATAACGGGAGAGTTTCAAAACTAACTTCCACTGACATCATTCCTGGGAGTGTTTATGGCTCCTTTGTCTGTGAGCTAAGCTTATGTATCAGATAATTGGTAATCCATTGCTGTATCGCTCTATGAATGTTGATATGGTTATTAATTTGAATCATGACAATCTTGTCGTGACATGTTTAATTCTGTTGAGGTGAGCTATTTTGGACATTGACGATTGCAAGTATGGTGGTGGAAAGTGAAATTTGTGCTCCAGAAATTCTATACTTCCCTAATAGAACTGGCATTTTTTTCTACTTTTATCTATATCATATTCTTCCTTCTTTCTCTGCTCTATCCCTAGTCCACTTTCTTGTCCAATGGAATCAAGTTCTTAGATTGCTGATGCACTTTTCTTTAACAGGTGTTTAATTTCATCGTTGGTCTGTTATTTTTGCGCTTGCTGGAACAACTTGGGGCACAACTCCTGTATACTATTTTTGGATCATTCTGTCTGGTGGCAGTGATATTTGTTAAGAATAATGTTGTGGAAACGAAAGGGAAGTCACTCCAAGAAATCGAAGTTGCACTTCTTTCACAAGAAGCAGCATAAAAATGGAGTTAAAGAGGGTAAGATTGATGAGGTATATTCATATTGGTCCTGTTTTTTTACAACAAAAAAAAACACTTACTTTACTTAGGGGTTGGGTTGAGCGAAAGGAGCTAGTCTCCTACAATGTGGCGAATAAGATTCGAATCCTCACTAGGAGAGGTGCTCACGTTTAGTACCTAACAATAGTTCGAACATGATTGTCTCAAGTAGGAAGATACCTATGCACTAGAAAAAAAACCACTTACCTTATTGCCTGCATCAATTACTTGGTCAACACAAACGTTTAAGCTCCTAATGAGAAGTCCATAAATAGCTTTGTGAGTCACAAGAAAATCCTGTGAATTTGAGGCGTATATATCTTTTGCTTATAGTTTTGACCAAGAAAATATGTGGTTGCAAATATTAAATTCTAAACCTTCAGAGGTTTCAATTAAGGATTGCTTGAAAAGTTTCAAGTGTTCCTCCAGTAATTGCAGAGTTAATAGGGATTATTCATGGTCTCCACTTGTGCTGCTCTAAAGGATTTAGACAAGTTTACCTTTTCTCTAATTGTATTGAGGCTATAAATCTTTTGCATAGGGAATGTGACTTCACACACCCGTTTAGAGATGTTGTAGACGAAGCCAGATTACTTTTCCTTGTACGGATTGACAGGTTGAGGTTAGCTATACACTTAAAGATGATAACTCACAAGCTTGACGGGAATTTTGGCTTCTTTGATCATTCTCCATCTTTCATTTCTTGAGATGGAAGGTGGTGATAAAGGAAGCTTGCCTGCTGTTGTATTCCTCTCGTTTCCTCTTATGAGTTAATGAAATACGGTTTTAAATAAAGAAAAAGTTTCAAGAGTTTCAAATCCTGAACTGCACATTCATTCTTGATTAGCATCTTATAATAGCTTAGATTAACCTTCGTTCTGTTTTGCAGGTTATCTTCTAGCACATGCACCTGTACTCTTGGAAGTGTCACAATATATATTTATGCTATTAATAGCTTACTAGGAGGACCCTGTGAATATGAGTGTTCTTTTATGTTTCTTATCAGATGTAAGATTGGTGGGCAAATTGGGATTCATGATCTTTGAGGACTACTATAACTACACAATTGATGTCAAAATTTTGACTTCACACGATCAAGTGATGCCATTTCTTTCTACCCATTTTAAAAATGAGTCCAGCTTCGTTGTGATGAAATAGCTTCCTCTCATATACACATGCATGTATGCGTATATATATACACATATATAACCCAACTCAAGTGGATCCGACTTAAATTTCAAGTATGAATCATCATAAATTCATATTTGGACTGCTTAAATATGCATTTAGGCTGTGTTCTATTTTTTTTTTGGTTAACGCACATGTATATTTTTATGTTTGAGATGCTATGTTATAGGATTAAATATAGACATTTCTCTATTTGCTAATAGAGGAGACGTGGAGAGGGAGAAGAAGAGAGAAATATTTGTATACTTCGATCATTTCAATTCACTTAAATGCTCTTGACGGCATCATAATTGTGTCTATCGTTTTTGAAGGAGAAGGATCATAATTGTGTCTATCAGTATTTAGGGAGAAGGGCCAACGTTTATAACGGAGATAATTTTAGGGATTCAATAAAAAGAAAAGAAACTTCAAGGGGTTAAAAACTAAGTCAAATTATAAGGATTGCTGAATTAATTATCGTTTACTTTTTCATATAAAAAAGTTACATTTACTTACTTACCATCCAAAAATAAAGTAAAATTTCTATTTTTTTTAAATAATATTAATATTATATAGGGCGAACTATTAATTATCTTTATGCTATCTTTTTTTTTATATATATAAAAAAATTTAGGTGAGTTTAGCACTAGTTCCCAGCAAAAGCATCCTTAGTATTATTTTTTTATATACAAAATTTTTTGAAAATGTATTTGGCTCACCCATAATTTAAGGGCAGGGCAAAGTCTTTCTTCCTCCTAGATGATATTAATGCTGAGCAGGGTAAGTCGTCTATTACCTCCAAATATAAATTTTAAACGTTTAGGAGTTAAAATGCTTCCTCAAATATCGCGACTAAAATTATAATAAAATAATATTTAATAGAAATCGAACATGCTCAATATATTTTACCTATCAATTAAACCTATCAACGATAGGTATCCTTACTAAATATTTTTTTTTGTTGCCCACCCGGTTCACGGGAGCTTTGCCCCGACTACATCCGGATCTGACCCGCGTCGCGCACCTTTCTATGGTGAGTGAGTCTCCCAACGGGAATTTTCTGCGTATGCCAAAGCTCGAACTCGAGACCTCGTTTAAACGATACCGAGCTGCTTACCACTCGGACTAACCCCGTTGGTTATTAAATATTAATAATGAACATAATAAAATAATATTTCATAGAAATCGAACATGCTCAATATATTTTACCTATCAATTAAACCTATCAACGATAGGTATCCTTACTAAATATTTTTTTTGTTGCCCACCGGTTCACGGGAGCTTTGCCCCGATTACATCCGGATCCGACCCGCGTCGCGCACCTGGCTATGGTGGGTGAGTCTCCCAACGGGGATTTTTTGCGTATGCCAAAGCTCGAACTCGAGATCTCGTTTAAACGATACCGAGCTGTTTACCACTCGGACTAACCCCCGTTGGTTATTAAATATTAATAATGAACTTATCTTTATATTAAGGAAAAGGAGTGACCCGTATAGCCCAAATAACTGGTTAACCTACTAAGCCCCGACCCGATATATTGTTATTATTTCTTTTTAAAATCCCACCCAATATGCTTACTGAGGTCGGCGGTGCCTCCCCCTTCTTCATTCCACCCTCTCCCTCCGCTTCGAATTGCCTGCAACTCCTTCGGCCTTGTTGTCTCTGAATCCTCCGTGCCGGCCGTCACTGTGGCTTCGTCGCCGTAAAGGCAAAATCGTAAACGTCGGTAGCTCTCCTTCACTGTACTCCCTATCTCTAGTTGTTCTTGAGTTTTTTTTTTGTTTAATATAATTTCCGTGTTTGTTGATCTGCTGGTCTCGCTGATTTCTTGTCTTGCTATTCTTCAGTTCGATTTTTGTTTGGATTTTACTTTAATCGATACTCCTGTTTCATCTTCAATTTGCAGGTTGGTTTTGATATCCCGCGCCTACTTGTATGCCCTAGGTTTTGCTTTAACCTTAAAGAAAGGCACTAAAAGACTTTGGAATCTGTTTGGAAGTCGCCATAATGTTGGGTTCATTGCCGATACTGCCTCTTCCTGCTCCTCCCCCCGATGGAAATCTAGGTCCTCGCCCTGAGGCTCAAGTGCCTGAGGAAATGGAGGATGAAAAATCGTCTAAGGAGGAGCAGACGAAATCGAATTCTACATCAGTTGCCACCCACACTAGAACTATTGGAATTATACATCCCCCTCCAGACATTAGAACTATTGTAGATAAAACAGCCACGTTCGTTGCTAAAAATGGGCCCGAATTTGAGAAAAGGATCATTGCAAATAATACCGGCAATGCTAAGTTCAATTTCCTGAATTCATCGGATCCCTATCATGCATATTATCAACATCGGCTAGCAGAATTGCGTGCCCAAAACCAATCTTCTACTCAGCAGTCTCCTTTGCAACCTGGAGATTCAGCTTTGTCCGAATCAACCTTATCTGCGCCAGCCTCTGACAGTAATGATGCAGCAGCAGCAAAGCCCGACCCATCCTCTCAGTTTATGCCTGTAAGGAAAGTACTTGAACCCCCAGAAGCTGAGCAATATACAGTTCGGCTTCCTGAAGGGATTACAGGGGAAGAGCTGGATATTATAAAGCTCACGGCACAATTTGTGGCTCGAAATGGAAAATCATTTTTGACAGGTTTGACTAGTAGGGAGGTTAATAACCCTCAATTCCATTTCTTGAAACCGACCCATAGCATGTTCACATTTTTCACCTCCCTCGCGGATGCATATTCCAAGGTCTTGATGCCTCCGAAGGGTTTGTCAGAGAAGCTGAGGAAAAGTGTTTCCGACATGACTACTGTCCTTGAACGGTGTGTGAACAGGCTGGAATGGGAGCGTTCACAGGAGCAAGCTCGGCAAAAGGCTGAGGATGAAATAGAGCAGGAAAGGATTCAGATGGCGATGATAGATTGGCATGATTTTGTAGTGGTGGAAGCAATAGATTTTGCTGATGATGAGGATAAGGAGCTTCCTCCCCCAATGACCCTTGAGGAGGTTATAAGGAGAAGCAAGGTTACAGCCATGGAAGAAGATATAGTTGAACCTGAAAAGGAAGTTGAAATGGAAATGGATGAGGAAGAGGCACAACTTGTTGAAGAGGGCATGAGGGCAGCTAGTTTGGAAGACAATGATAATGGGAAGAAAGGTGGGGTCAATGTTACGGAGGAGCCTGAACCACCTATGAGGATTGTGAAAAACTGGAAAAGACCAGAGGAAAGGATTCCTGCAGAAAGAGATCCAACAAAGTTTGTTGTTTCCCCAATTACTGGTGAGCTAATTCCAATTAATGAAATGTCTGAACATATGCGAATTTCTCTCATTGATCCCAAGTACAAAGAACAAAGAGAAAGGATGTTTGCCAAAATTCGTGAGACAACACTGGCTCAGGATGATGAAATCTCAAGAAACATTGTTGGACTTGCACGTACCCGTCCTGATATCTTTGGTACTACTGAAGAGGAGGTCTCCAATGCTGTCAAGGCAGAAATTGAAAAGAAGAAAGATGAGCAACCTAAGCAGGTTATATGGGATGGTCACACTGGTAGCATAGGACGAACTGCGAACCAAGCCATGTCACAGAGTTTGGGTGGTGAGGATCAAATTAATGTTGCTAATAGTGAAGCTAAAATCCTTCCTGGCCCTGCTGCACCTCCTCCTAGACCTGGTATGCCTTCAATTCGTCCTCTTCCACCACCACCTGGACTAGCATTGAATCTTCCCCGCATTCCACTCCCCACAGTTCAGTATTCTGCCCCAAACAGTGGTGGTCTTTCAGTTCCTCCTCCAAGACCTCCAGTACCCATCATGTCATCTGTTCATCCAGCTCCTCATCCAATGCCAATGTCTTCTGGACAGCAAACATTCATGTCCAGTCAACCACCTCCAATGCCTTCGTCAGTTTCGGTGAATGGATCAGGGATGCCTGTTCCTCCACCCCCAGGATCTCAATTCACTCCTGTTTCAATTCCTCGACCTTATGCCCCTCTTCCTATCCCTCCACCTGGGATGCCCATGATGCCTCCACCACCTTTGCCTCAAGGAGTGCCACCCCCACCACCACCTGAGGAAGCTCCTCCTCCGCTTCCAGAAGAACCAGAGCCAAAGAAGCAGAAGCTTGATGATTCTTGTCTTATCCCAGAAGATCAGTTTCTGACTCAACATCCGGTAGGGATTTTTTAGCCCATTTTTTTTTCTATGATGATAATTTATGAAAAATAGCGATGGCATTTATCCTTACTGACATTGTTTTGGTGCAACCAGGGACCAGTTCGTATCTCTGTATCAGTTCCTAATGTTGATGAAGGAAATCTCAGAGGACAAGTTCTGGAGATTACTATGCAATCTCTATCTGAAACTGTTGGCAGTCTGAAGGAAAAAATTGCTGGGGAGATCCAGCTCCCTGCTAACAAACAGAAATTGAGTGGAAAACCTGGCTTTCTCAAGGATAATATGTCGCTTGCTTATTACAATGTTGGAGGAGGGGAGGTGCTTTCTCTCACATTAAGAGAGCGTGGTGGTAGAAGGAGATGAGTTCATACTTGCCCATCTGTTGAAGGTTGTTGTTGGAGCTTTTGCCTTATTATGGGGCATATAATTTCTCATAATATTTATAAACCCTGTGATGCTTTATCAATGTTGGTGACTTTATGTGTACTCTAGTATTAGCAAGGTTTCAGGATCTTATAATTGTTTGGCAAGATTGATGTTAACTGTGAAATACTGATTTTGGCACCAAGGCCTCATCTTTTGTGAGCAGTGGGAAGTACTGCAGTTCCTTTTATATGATTAAGTCAATATTCACGCATTAATTATTATTTTCTTTTGGATTTCAGTTGATTCTGTGCAGATTTACTAGATTGTTTCCGTTGGAACTCTTCTGCAGTTAGGGAGGGGCCATGTAGATTTTTGTTTTTCTATGGTTATTCGTTTTTAGTGTTGTTTCAGTTTTGAATGAGAAGTAGTGATTTAGGTTTTTCTTCTCTTCTAGTGTTTAGGTCTTCTTATGTTGGATATGCTCATACACCAGTGGAGTTGAATGATTGGTTTGGTTGGAGGACCTTTTTGGTGCTGAGCTTATGCACGTCTAGCTGGTGCATCATGTTTGGGGTTAATAGGGTTAGTCTTATTTTTCCATTTATGCTTCGCGTAGCTATTCAATGTAATGGTTGGGATGTTTGTTGTTGTTGATCATGTTGTTTTCTCATAACAGACATTCTACATGGACTTATGGGAAGGGCTGTTCAGCTTATGATTTATCTGTGAATGGGATGAAGAAGGTAGAATGGTCTACATTACTTTCTAACTGTAATATTATTGTATTTTCTTTTTATCTTTTGAGCTATCTGATGGCTGTTTGTGCCTGCTAATTTTTGCAGCATGGAGCAGGTTTGGTTTCCTCATATAAGGGGTATTCTTGAAAAATATGAGCAAGATTACTTTCTGTTTTTCTTGGTTAAGCCGAGTTGATTATGTTAGATCTTAAATTCTTCTGCTAAGATTAGAGATTCACCGTATCTTTCTGCTGGGTCAATTCATAGCTCGAGTTCTTAAGAGAGTCAGTATGATCCATTATAGCCACTTGTTTGTCTTTATGCTTCTCCGTGAGTATGTGATTGCTTGTTCCATTAGGTCTCGAGTGATCATTCTTTTATCTCCTCCTTGTATTAACCAAGTTTTGTCATGGAAGCAGAAGATCATTGCATTGATGACTGAAGGTTAAAGCAAAACGCAAGTGATAAGAAACAGAGATAGAAGGGAATGAATTATTTCTATGCATACTGACCTGCCAGCATCACATTATATATAGAAAAAATCAAGCTTGATCAATCATTAATGATTTGAGCCAAACTGTACGACTCACTGATTGTGAACTGGATAATCAACTCTTCTAATCCCTTGGCCATTCATTTCTTACCTTTGACACACCGTTCCCATGGCGTTTCTTACTTCCGTGTGCCATCTTTTGGCCTTTTATTATATTTTGTTAGTAGCTAACATTTCAAGTAGACTAGGAAACCTAGATGCTGAGTTTTATGTTATCTCCAGCCGTCTCTATATTTGTCTTGCTATATTTGCGGCTTAGTTTCTACTTTTCAATTCTCATATGGTCAATTAATGTTTTGGGAATTTGACATACGTTTGACTTGATGCATGATCTCAGGGCGCCATGAATTTATGAGATCTTTTGCCCCTGCCTGGTTTTTGGGTCCTTGTCAATATTCACTCGTCTTAGATACATGGAGTCTCAATTTTCCTGTGGCGGTGTCTCAGTTTCAGTGTCACTCTATATCGTTTCTTCTTGTAAGGTGATGCTTCTGGTAACTCTGACCGCCGATGGAAGTACGATGTAGTGGGTTGGATAGTTACGTTTGAGTCATTTGAGTCATTTGAGTGGAGTGACATTTGAGTCATTCATGATGAAAGTACCGTCGATTGTGTTACAATGCTAATAAAAGTGGCCATGGTCTTCAGCTGAAGAGGTCTACACAAAGTGGCTATCTTCCTTCGTTGAAGAATAATCGTGCCATGTATGTTATGCAAGTCACTGATATGCCCGGATTTGAATGATGGGAGCTAAAGCAGTATGCTTATCGTTTGTCTGCCTTGAAAGCTTCATTGATGTCCTTGGAAGTACCTCAGGCATGGGCTTATATGATTGTGTGGTTTGTGGTTTATTGTGGTTTGTTATATCATCTTGCAATTTTGGCACGATGGCTAGGTACGGAACATTCTTTTTTTAGGTGAGAATAACATATGTAGTGAGATGTCTTTAAGACGATCCAATGGATTGTAGCTCACAAATTGCAATGGGAGGCTTAAGCCTGTTTGCGATAAAATTATAAACTTTTAAATTAATAATCTATAACACGGTATATTTTAGTCATGAATTCATAGAAATATATAGGAAAAAAATATAAATATAACAATAGGGCGACATAAATTTCGACTATTTTTAACCAAAAAAAACAGCCTTTAACTCATGTTTTTTGTTACGGCGGAAAAAATACACAGAAGTAAAACAAGCCCTACACCGTTCTACAGAAAAGGCTCCTTAAGTGAAGCTGGTACCAGAATTTGTGGGCTTTAGTATGTAGTTTAGGATTGATACATGAATAGGAAATAAGTTAAATTAAGCTATTTGGTATAATAGTATTAGAAAAACTTGAGATTAGGAAATACTACATCCTCTTGTATTATACTTCTAGTTCTAGGATTAAAAATTTTTAAGATACAAATATCCCTTATCAAAATGTCCTGCTCTCCTCCATCAAAGCTCTGCAACTTGTGAACCAAAACCCTTCATCATCCATGAAGCTCCACCAAAATACTCACTACCTTTTCTACTGTTGTTTGCCAACACCCACCACTTCTCTATTGTCGTTTACCTCTGCCCTCCTCCCCCACCTGCCACGTTCCAATATTCTTTCCCCGTGAATTTGCGAAACATGAACCTGAATCTATCATAAATTGGTTAATAAAGCAAGGTTCCTCAACAAATATGAGATTAGGTTGTCTTCTTGAACAAGGGGTGATAAAGCGATAAATTCTAGGCTGAATTATTTTGAGGCGTAAAGTAAGAGGTACTATAGTTTTTTCATAGTTTATAATTAATTATAAAATAAAATTAATAAAATTATTTCTTTTAAGTATTATTTCATACTAAATATAATTTTAATATCTCATTCCTACTCCCTCTCTTGTTCTTAGTTTTAATCCCATTGTCAATTTCATTCCATCAAAATTTAAATCTGCAGCAAACGGGGCCATAGCTCCATTAAGTGCCCTTTTAGCGAGCAAATCTGCGACATCATTGTCCTCCCTGTCCAAAATCTGGATATTTACACAACAATCCCACTCTAACAGCCGCTTTAGTAACATTAAAATCCCCGGGAATCACAAAAGCTTCGGACTTGATCAATTGAACAGCCTCAATAGAGTCCTTTCGTAAGATGACATCTCCGAAGTCCGTATCTCAAGTTCTCGAGACCCATCATACATACCCAAAGGGCATGCCCTTCGCTTAGTTTCAGAAGAAAGGCATCCATCCAACGATTATTGCCATCCCAGAGAACACCCACAAGTTGCTCATAAACATTTATGCCCTCCAATTTTCGGGTAGTATTCTGCATGCTACCCCAAAATAGCTCCAGCATTTTGTACTGAACACAAACAATATCTAGACAGCAAATCTGAAATCTAACACTTGACAATCTTTTTAGGTTCTTTCCTTTAAAGACTTTGAAAATTGGCATTTCACCTTTAGAAAATTGGCATTTCACCTTTTTGTTATTTCCTTCTTGTTCATTTTCCTTTTGTTTTCTCTTTCAAGAAATAGCTAACTCTAGAGCACGCTTGTCACTTGAACTTTCCATCTCTTTCACGCTGTAACAGTATTTAATGTCTGTTTGGTATAAGTCAAAATCATGAATTTTTTTAGAAAATATCCAAACATCTCGATATATGTCAAAATTAATTATAAACATAAAATCATCTGTCTTTGCGTCAATCTTGTTTAGTATTAAGATTGAATTTTTTGATATATCTAGAATGGGGCGTAGGCCGTATACGAGTCATTTTGATTTTTGACTATGTTTTTATCGATTTGGTCTTCAATAATAATTTCAATTTTTAAGGGATTTTAAGCTAAATATTCTTATATCTTCGTCCTTCAACATAATTCTTCCAAAAATATATTAGCTAGATTCTAATCGGAGCTTCGATATAACTTCATCGGCGATTTAGAAGATCGCCAGCAGCCCATGCTGTTCTAGTAAATTAAAAAAAGAAAGGTCCGGGGAGGCAAATAAAGAAACAAAAGAAGCTGCTTTCCTACGTTGTATTTTGAAGCTCTGTGCTCGCCGGAAAGAAAAAATAAAAAGGATCGCCCTGCTCTGTCTCTGAGGGCTGAGGCCGTGACTCCCGTAAGGCCGTAACCACTTTATGATTTTGCACAATCTGGGTTCAAGCATGTCATCCTTTGTGGTGTAACCACGCTAGTTGATCAAAGCTTCTCCGTTATCTCTCTTAGTTTTCTGCACTAAACTGTGAGTTCTTGAGTTTTGAAGTACTGTTTGATATATCTAAACGATATATTTTAAGAAATTACTGTTGAGATTGGAGGAAATATCGCCTTGCTGAGTTCGTGCGAAATGTTGTTCACCGTGTGCTATGCTTAAGACTGGGTGCTAATGTCATGCTCGCAAGGCTTTCGAGAGAATGCGTAGATGGGAATTATGTGTAGGCTGAGTTTACTGCCTTTTCCATATGTCATTTAATTACCTAACTTTGCTAGTGAAGCCCTGTTTTCTTGGTCCTTTATGGTCATCCTTGTGATATGCCTGATTATCATGTATTGTGGCTGTTTGATCTTGCCTTTAGCTTTCTGATACAATGCATTAATAGAAAGAAAATTCCCTCTATCCCTACTTTTAACATACAAAGAATTTGTTATTATGTCTCAATGGATTTTGCAGCTGCCTTTGGTGATGGGGAGTGAGGTGGATGCAGTGAAGGAGGCCCAAATAGTGGATGCCCGTGCAAGAAACATCAGTCACAATGTGAGGTGCACAGAATGTGGGAGTCAATCCATTGAAGATTCTCAAGCAGACATTGCGATTCTACTTAGAAAGGTATCAGTACATGTAATTTCTAATTAGGTTTACAAGCGGGGAGTTTACATTGATAGACTTCATTGGTTTGAACTATGTGTTTAGACCTGTTTCCAAAATCAAAGTTGAATGAAATAAATGGGTGCATGGATTTTCGCAAATTTGATGAATTAGTCTACTAGGGAACTATTCAGATTGTTTTCTGCATGCAAGTTCATAAGTAACATTTAACACGGAAGCTTCGCTTTTATTTAACCCATCTCATATAAGTTTCCATTTCATTATTTGTTTTGATTACCTGTGAATCTGCTTTGCCTTGTCATAGCATTTCAATCCTTTTTGCTAGGTGAAGATGGCATTTCAATCTTTGTTAAGTTATTAAGTTATTTCTAACTTTGTTGAGTTCTTTCATGCTAATGTTGGCTTTGTGATTCAATTTAAATTGCTTTTCATGTTCTTCCCAGAAAAAAAATGTATGCTTATTTTTTAACAAAATAAGATGATAGGCTCCCCTCACCTCTCCCTCCCGCCCTCTTTTCCCTTGAATGCCTTTTAGTGGTTTAAAGAGATCCAATTTCTCAGTTTTATTAATATGCTAAGAATTCTTCTTATTTCCCTCTTTTCACCCCTAGTCCAAGGCAACTGCTCATATTATAATTCTTTAGAAGCTAGCCCTGGGCATATCAAGAAACAAATTGATGGATTTGGGCCTTGGTTTAGCGAAGTTGTTGGGAAATCTAAGACATTTTAACTGATTTCTTGTGTTTGAAAGCCAGGCTGATCAAGTTCTTGAAGTTGCTTGCCAATTCTTGTTGTGCATTTTAATCTTTTTCTGCTCAAATTTTCTATAAAATAATTAGTCAACCATGAAAGTTAATGGCTTTCTGAAGCAAGCCTTTCTGCCTTTGTGACATATGGTAATCCGTATTATTTGTATTATTTTGCAGTTAATTCGTGATGAGATTCGCAGTGGGAAGACAGACAAGGAGATATACAACAAGCTTGAGGATGAATATGGAGAGTATGCACCAAAGTTTGATTTGCAGACTGCAGCTTTATGGCTATGCCCAGTAAGTTTTCTCAGGATGGTTGAGTAACATTTGAATTTGTAACTTATTTTAATCTGATTCATATTCATTCTGATTCCAAAATAACTTGCTCTCTGTGAATAGCTTCTAGTTGCAGGTGCAGCAGCTGGAGTATGGGCTTACAACAGGCATAAGAAGAAGACTAATGTTCATATCATGGCTTTGAACCTTATCAGAGGTGTTCCATTGACCCCAAAAGAAAGGCAAACCATGCTTGATCTCCTTACACCACCTCCATCACAGAATCCAAGAACTCCCTTCTGGTGGAGGAGATGGCGAGGTTAATGATCTCATTCTCTATCGCCTTTCAGGATTTTGATCGATCTGTGCATCATTATGAAGTAAAGTTTTAGTTAGGGACTTCTGATAGAATAATAATTACTCTGAAGAAATTGAGAAATCATAATTTCTCTCAAGGACAAAAGGTACTATCATTTGATTTATGACTAATATATATAATTTGGTCTTTTTTATTAGATGTTGTGTCACATTTGTTTCTATCATTTGTCCTGAAATATATGTCAGTAGTATTTGTTTTTCTCTGTCAATTATTGCTCTACCCATCATAGTTATTAGTTTTCTATCTTAATTTTCCACATAATCATTATATGAGCAGAGTCGGATCTTCTTTGGTTCTTGTCCAAGAAAAATAGATTAGTAGTTGTGGGGATCAATAAATAAACTCTAGACTTTCGTATTGAATTCTACAGGATCACATTCTACATATGAAAACATTTATTTTGCATCATAACACAAGACAGAATAATTAGACGTGGTAGCCGGTAGGTGGTGTTGTGCTGTAGCAATAAAGTAGCTTCAGAGGAATTCTTAAAGAGGACTATACAATATGGATATATAGCATGGAGCTCCATGGCAGGTTATTTTTTTTGGATGAATTATGAGTCTTTAAATTAAACTACATTAATGTTATGCTTGGACTGAGAGAAAATGGGAGAAGAAACAAAAGTGGGGTGCAAAATAGGGGAGGATAGAGGTTTTCCCTGTTTGGATGATAGAGAAAATAGGGGAGAAAGAAAAGTGGAGGGAAAAATTGGGTGGGTCCTACACCCCATTTTCTTCCCAAAATTTCCCTTCGAGAGAAATCTATTGTTCCAACTAATTTTTTTTCTTTTCCTCCTAATTTTTCTTCTCATCCAAAGCGGAGGGTAAATTAAAGCTTGGAATTCCCCCATTCCTTTATGAATTATTCTCTGGCATATACAGCATAAAAAAATAAAGAAAGAAAATTCAGTGACCGAACAAAACTATTCCCCGTTGAGAAATTTTTCCCCTATACAAATAATCTCTATTCCTTAAATTTTAATCATTAATAGTGTTTTTTAAAATGTGTCACAAATTTTGTAAATATATTAATTAAAAATAATCAACTTATTAAGTTTTTGGATTCCACGGATGAGTTGTTTTTTTTAAATAAAGACAAAATTATCATTAAAAACTTAACAGTCTTACATGGAACCATAAGAGGCAGAATTGACTTGATGCAACCCATCTAAACTAGATAAAAAAGATAGGGACATTTAATGAATATGCAATTAATACTTCCTGTAATCTCTATTATGAAGTACTCGTACATCCGTATCGTATTTTCGATTGTCTCATCGTGAAGGTTAAGATCTATTGATTTTGGATTTAACTCACGAAGAGATAAAACATGTGACTATTTAGAGCATGTTCAATCTTTGATAAGTATTATTTTATTATAGTTCCAATCGTGACATTTAGGGAGACATCCTAACTCCTGGGTATTTAAGTTTACGCTTGAGGATAATAGACAGCTCGCCCTGCTCGATATTGGTATCGTTTAAGAGGAAAAGAGACTTTGTCCTACCTTTAGATAATAGGTGAGCCCAACTCCTTTCTAACAAATTTTTACCCAAAAAAAAAAGTGAGAGCGTTAAGCCAATAAATTTGTTTAAAAATAAAATACATTTTTGAATCTATCCATATTTAAAGCAGTGAATTACATCTGCAGGTGTGAAAAAGTAAACTTGCATCAAATTCTAAATATGAACAATCTTAAAAAAATGTAATTTATATTCATATTCATCTAAATGATTTATAACAAACACTACTTATTCTTTTTAAGTATGAGAAAATATATAAGAAAAAATTGAATTGATTGTAACAAAATATGCAGTTCCCGATTTCTGATTAAATTGTAATATTTTTATCATATATTATGCCTGTATGAATTGATTCAAGTTGCATTAGCTGGGTTGGTAAATCAGTTATCTGCATAACAATTTGCATAATTGTTTTTTGTTTGCTAGAGGGGACAAAAGACTAGAAATTTGTATCGTTTGGTCGAGCCCTTCATTTGTTTAAAGTGACTTCAGTCAAGTTTCGAATGTAAGCTGTAAATTTATGGTTTCATCTTAAAGTTCAACATAGATGACATTAGGCGAAAGAGATGTAATTGTGTTATAGAGTGGCTTATAGAATTACAAGCATCCATCTGTCCTTTACGCATAAACTTCAAATTTAGATTTAGTCTTTAACCCCGTGATTGCATACTTATTTTGGGGATTGCTTTGGGGGTCTTCGGTTTTAAACTTTGAAAGATCAGGGAGAGGAAAAACAGAAGGGATGGGAGTCAGAGTTCCTTTGGGGGAACCAATTGTACCTGCATTGATTTATTTCTGGATGCTGTTGTAAATTTTCAGTTTTTGTAATTTATAATGAACCTGTTAAGAGATGAACTCCAATAAGTTGAGATTTAGATTGACTTTCAAGACAATTTAGCTCGTTTTGCTGGAGGCCTAGAGTGACCATCTTGTTTCTGAACGACATCAGTTTGTTGAGCAGTCACTTTAATGAATAAAGATCTTTTCTCGTTCAGTTTGCATGAAGGAGACACACCATGAAAGTTAATTGACTGTTACATCCGTTTTATGCAGCGTCACCTTCTGAATTCATGGAGGTGGTCACAGAATTTGCTAAACATGGGCCTGCAGCTTATGACAGTGTTGCCATTAGAGCAGATCAAAAGAGTTACAGTTACAAGCAGCTCATATCTTCTGCACAGGAGATATCAAATCTCTTATGTGGAAATGACATGAATTCAGTGAGTTACATCTTGGAATTTCTTTACTTTATTATTATAGACATTATCTGTCAAAACAGTTGTTATTCGGGTCATCAACCTGTGATTGAAGAGAAGTTGAACAGTTAGTTTGTTGATTGGCATTCATGCCTATATAAGTATGCTATTGACCGAGAGGGAAAACTATTTTTGGTAAATTCTTGACTTACTAAAATGCAGGGAAATGTTGGTGGAGCTCGAATAGGAATTGTAGCCAAACCCTCTGCTGAGTTTGTTGAAGCAATGCTAGGGACTTGGCTTAGTGGAGGTGTTGCCGTGCCACTTGCACTGAGCTATCCAGAAACAGAGCTATTGTATGTGATGAATAATGCTGTAAGTTCTGGAAGACCCTCCTGTTTTATGGCATCTGTTTTCTTTTATTTATAAAAATGCCTTATTTACTATCTAAACAATGTACTCGAACCTCTTCTTCAAATTTCATTATACATTATCCTCAATTTTCTGACCCTGCTATGCTATCTTTTGTGGACTCAATCTTATAAAAATTTTATCATAAATTTGTTATAGGATGTGTCTGCCATATTGAGTACTGAAGATCATAGTCAAACAATGCAAAATGTTGCCAATAAAAGCTCTTCTCAGTTCTTTCTTATTCCTCCTGTTCCCAATAAATCCTCGGCGAAGAGCAGAGATGAAGATTCACAAAATAAAGAAATGATGGAAGAAAGAATTCATCAGGGGAATATCAAAAGAACAAGTAAGATAAACAAGCTCCTGGCTTTCAAAAAGGACTAAGGTGGAGACTTTTGATGGCAATATCAGAACATTTCATTTAACATATTTTTTCTCATTTTAATTGGCTTAGGTGAAGATCCAACATTTTCATTGGTGTCTTTTCTGTGCTTATGGTAGGTTAAGATTCTTGCAGATGAGGAGAGTGGAAGTAATGTAAATAAAGTGGGCGAGCTTTGCATTAAAAGCCCATCGTTGTTTAAAGAATATTGGAAACTTCCTGAGGTACTTAGAACATTATACATTGGTTTAGGACGTAAGAAATTCTAGATTTCTCCATTCTAGACTTTGTCATTTCTGAAATTACCAAGCGGACAATAATATTTCTTTTTTCTTTCTTGAAAAAGAGGAAAGGAAAAGGAAAATTAATTTTTTTCAGTTTCCTTTTTCTCCTGCGCCCTTATTATTCTTGTGCAGGTAACGAAGGAATCATTCATTGATGATGGCTTCTTCAAAACTGGAGATGCAGTTACGATAGATGAAGATGGATATTACATCATTTTAGGACGTAAGAAATTCTAGATTTCTCCGTGAAAATTGCTTATCAATGTTTGTTCCTCATGAAATGTACCTTTTTTGTCGGATGGCTAGCTTCTTTCTAAGAGGAGTTCATTATATTATGTTGCTTTGGTGATTTGTCCCATGTGGTTTTCATATAACTTGTCATTCTGTAGTTTCTTATGGATTCTTGTGATTCATTCAAGTTTATACTGTTGTTTTGTGCAAAATTCACTGGTCTGTCTGTTTGATTGAGACCAGAGGTGTGGCCTGCATTATGGTTCTTACTTCTAATGAATTCTTCTCCCCATGCAAAGTTTGATATGGGAAGAACCATCAACTGTTTTATGTTTATTAGCTAGATGAAAAATCAAGATCTACTTAGAAAGGAATGAAAACCTAGATAATAGATGGGTGTAACGAGGTTCATTTTCTCAGTTGTCCTGGACTTCTGATTTGTGGAATTAATGTCTTGCATTGGCCTATTATGTTCCTGAAAAGTAAATCATGCAGGCTTGAACCATCTTATGAGTCTAGTTGTTTATTAGGTACCAATGTTGTTATAATGAAGGTCGGTGGCTACAAACTATCTGCACTAGAAATTGAATCAGTTTTATTAGAGGCAAGTAGAGACTATGCCCCTTTAGATATACTTTTTCTTTCTTAAAGGGTTCTATCACAGTCATACTCATACTTAGAATCACACTCTCTTTTTTTCTGTGTAGAACCCAGCTGTGTCAGAGTGTTGCGTGTTGGGCTTACCAGACAAAGATTATGGAGAAGTAGTTTGTGCAATTATTGTGGCAGAGGCTGAGACTAAGAAAAAGAGAGAGGAAGAGTCAAAACCTGCTATAACCTTAGAAGAATTGTCTTCTCGGGCCAAAGACAGGCTTGCACCTTACAAGGTATTCCATCATCATCTGTCACTGTTCTTTCCATTTATGTATTGAATGAATATATCAATTTTCATTGGCACCAATTCATTTGATCCTTATATTCCTATGTTGTCAGATACTCACTCGATTGTTCCTTTGGGACTCTCTTCCTCGTAATGCAATGGGGAAGGTAAAATGGCTCTCACTTTTTTGCTGTGTACAACTGACATAGATGCATATTCATATATTTGAAAAATAACACACACACACACACATTTTTGTGCTAGACTCTCATTAATGTTATTACGTACTTTAAAAGAGAGAATCCAGATTACAGCAAACAAATGATGTATGCTTTTAGACCATGAATTGATCTCAACTTGTTCAGAATGCAACTTGATGTGTTTTTGTGTGAAGTTTCAGGTGAACAAAAAAGAGTTGAAGAAATTGCTGGCTCCGGAGCAGTAAATTCTAGTCCAGCGTCTCTTTTTACGAGGCAAAGCTATTTATTTAGTATTACGAGTGAACACAACAGCTATTTACCCATCCTCTGCTTTTGAGTATGCTCATCCTCTGTTTTCTCTCATCTTCCAAGTAATTTTTTTTTTCAATTTAGCCATTGAATTTGAAAAATTTATTTGAATTATTGATCATTTTTGTTGACATATCCTCATAAAAGATGAAAAAGTTACTAGGCCGTTCCACTGGTATGATGAACATGAATGTTTATTAGTTATTACAACTAGAAATATTTATTACATATTCTTAATACATTGATCCCTCTTGTGGCTGTAAGCTAAGAAATCTTACATTGCTTCCTATGATTGTAAGGAAATCCTTGAAGCTTCTGATCTCATTATGAAGAATCTAAATGGCAGATAGGCATAGGTCAAAGCATACCTAAGTTAAACAACTCTTATTCATCTTTGAAGTCTCGTATATATAATCTAACTTTATATATGATTATTTAGGGAGATTATGTCACATTTTTAATAATTAATCAATTTATTTAATTTTTTAATTTACCCAAACTTATTTGTTTGGTTGATGAGTGTTGTTCAAAATAAAAAAAGAAAAGGAAATAAAAAAAAAGGAAGAGTCATCTCTACCACTAAAGCTAGAAAAGATTAGAGACCCTTGTTTTGTTTTTTTGTTTTTTTTTGTATTTTACCATCTTCCCCAATTTTATTTGATGAAAAAAACAATTTCTTAAAAACTAAGTAAAACGAATCAACTGATATTATACTCTTTGCATGATAAATTCTAATAAAAATATAAAAGGCCGATTAAAAATAAAAAAGAAGACGTAAAACAATAACAACAATGAGACTTACCCAACAAAAAACTAAGACATAATAGGTTAAATTATCCCTATAATTGCATGTATTAAATAGATTTTTTATTAATAGGGACAATAAGTAAATGAAATATTTAAAAAATTAATATATATTTATTATATAACTAACTTACCTAAATTTTTAACAGCTGGTGATTTGGAATGTCATATTAACAAGTGGACCCATTCATGTATATAGAGAGGAGGGAGAGAGAGGCGTGGGAAGTGGGAATGAAGCAGTAGTGTGGTTTGTTTGAAGCAAAGAGAGATCGATGGAAGATTCAAAAGCTCTGGAAAGAATGGAGAAACGGATAATCAGCTTCTCGAATGGAGCCGTAGGTCACGAGGCGGAGGCCGCAGCTGCAAGGGGCCTCAGAGTGGTGAAGCTTCACAAAGGTTTTCTTCTCTGCGATTTCATCGTTCACGATGGCGTCACAGTAAGTAATGTCCTAAGCCCTAACCCTAACCTTCCGATTCTGAATCTGAAATATGAATCAATGAGTTATTAAAGATCGGTCAATATGGTTGGATCTGGAATTTGATTGATGGATAGGATGAAAATGGGAAGTGGCACGAAGGAGCAATGACGACTCTCATGGACGCCATAGCGAGCTGGACGGCCTTCTCCTTCACATCACAAGGCCAGGTCACTGTTCATCTCTCCGTCTGTTACTACTCAAAACCTGAGCTCCAGGTTAATTATTTCTCATATTTTATTTCCTTCAATTTATACATATTGATGAGTGCGAATTGATTAAAGGTGAGAATCTTATATTGAATTGGAGAATGAGATGAATGGTGGTGATGACAGGAAGCGGTGGAGGTAGAAGGGAAGGCGATGGGGGAGAAGGGAAAGATGACGTCGGTGAGGGTGGAGGTGAGGAATAAACACGATGGACAAATGGTTGCCTTAGGCATCATGTGGATGTCATCTTCTCGTCCAAAAGACAAACTACGCGCTTCCAAACTGTAATTTGTCCGAATACATATATTTTTCACTTATGATCCTCGTGCTTCACTAATTTGTGAACAAGGCGACTCCTCTTAATAAGATACTTATTTATATGTAGGCTCCACAAATTTATTAAAATATTTAATTTGGCACTGACTGAGTTGTTACTTGTTATTATCATTTTTTTTAAAATAGAAAAGAAAACGCAAGAGTCATGTATACCACTAAACTTAGAAAAGATAAGACACTCTTCTTGTTTTCTTTTTGGCAAATTACTATCTTCCCCAATCTTTTTAATAAATAGACAATTTGTTTTTTAAATATTAAAAATAACTGTATTTAAAGACACCATTATGTACTAAATTTACACATTTTTTTATTGCCCACCCGTTTACAGGAACTTTGTCCCGACTACATCTGGATCCGACCCGCGTCTCGCACCTGACTATGGTAGGTGAGTTTTCCAACGGGGATTTTCTGCATACGCTAAGGCTCGAACTCGAGACTTCGCTTAAGCGATACTGAGTCGCTTACCACTCGGATTAACTCCTGCTTAACAGGAAATAGACAATTTTGTTTTTTGATATATTAGACTTGGGCTTTGGAAAAACAAAACAAAAGAGAAAACCAATTACCCAGGTCCAAGTCATCACACGTACAGAACCAAAATTTCTTTTAAAAACAAAAGTTACACATACTAAACAACACAAACAAGGAGTGATAACCAAGGAGTAAAATATATGATTATTTAGAACGTGTTTGATCTCTAAAATTATCATTTTATTGTAATTTTAGTAACGGCGCTTATAGATATTATAACTCCTGGGTGCCTAAGTTATACTTGAGGGTAATAGACAACTTGTCCTGTTTGATATTAATATCACCTAGGAGGAAATGAGACTTCGCCCTGCCCTTAGATCGTGGGTGAGTTCAACTTTTTTTTAAAAATTTTTATAAAAAAAAAAAAACTAGTGAGATGGTGTCCAACTTTTTGTTCTTCTAATCACAAGAACTAAGCATCGCCCATCTTTAAAGACGCCTCCGAAGACATGGGTATCCCATAAGATACAGAGAAGGCCCTGGGTAACACATACCGAATACAGAGAACTAAGCAATGAAGTTGGGAAGTGACCGCACTTTCCATTATTTTGCATTGTCGTTGTTAACAGTAGAACAAAACCAACAATATAAAGCTTGGAAGAACTAAGTACTAAACCAAGCTTATTATCCTGAAACATAGAAACACAACATGAAACATAGAAACACAACATGCGAATAAACCAAATAGAAAATTGAGTAACCTCGAATAGAATATGACAACCGTGACTCTACCCATTTCATGTTGTCATTCATTCTGAAAAGGAACTAGTCCCAATAATTGAACAATAGAAGCCCATGGTCGAGGAAAGCTAAAAACCTCAAATTGGGTTTTCCAATAACGAGTCCCTCTTGTAAGTCGGTGCTTAGAACCGGAACACTCAGGTAGGAAAAGTGTTATTCTCTAGATGAAACCTAGCCATATGAAGAATCCAGGACAGAGATCTAAGTAAGGGAGCATTAGATTTTGATTTTATTTAGACCATATGATTAAATTAATCTACGTGTATGTTAAATAAAAGTGACGTCAATAGCCACTAACATAATCTCTTATAATTAAAAAACTATAAGAACCCAATACAAAAAACAACTATAAAAACCTTATTAAAAGTGAGGTAAAATTACATTGATTTGCATATTAATTCTTCGGTTTAAAGTAAAAATTATGATGAGTTGAGGAGATGTAAACATAAAATAATGAGAAGGAGACAAAGCCACGGGGTTTATTTCTTTTATTAACCTTTCTAAGAGGTTTTGATTGTTAATTATAAGGAAAGTAGGAGAAGGGGAAGTGGAGTCTTATATTAGAAAGTTAACCCTTTGATGAAGCAAAGCAAAGAGGGATCGATGGAAGACTCAAGAGCTCAGGAAAGACTGGAGAAACGTATAAGCAGCCTGTCAAAGGGACTCGTAGGTCATGAGGCCGAGGCCGAAGCGGCGAGGGGCCTCACACTCGTCAAGCTTCACAGAGGTTTTGTGCTCTGCGATTTCATCGTTCACCATGGCGTCTCTGTAAGTCGTAACCTAAATTTCCGATTCATCGGAATCTTCAGTTTTGGGTTAATTAAAGATCCGCGGATATGGTTGATCGGCAGGATGGAAGCGGGAAGTGGCACGAAGGAGCAATGATGACTCTGATGGACATCATAGGTAGCTGGACCGCCTTCTCGTTTTCGTCACTTCCACAGGTCACTGTTTATCTCTCCGTCTCTTACTTCTCAAAGCCCAACCTCCAGGTTAATTAATTATTTCTCATCCTTTCTTCAATTTATCTATTTATTGATGCTAGAATCAGTGTGAGAGCGGACATAATTAAAGGCGAGAATCTTACGTAGAATTGAATTGAAGAATGAAATGAATGATGGTGATGACAGGAAGTGGTGGAAGTAGAAGGGAAGGCGATGGGGGAGAAGGGGAGGATCACGTCGGTGAGGGTGGCTGTGAGGAACAAACACGACGGACAAATGGTTGCCTTAGGCATCATGTGGATGTCATCTTCTCAGTCCCATAATCAAATAAACAGGCCCCTCTCTTCCAATCTCTAATTCTCCTCCCTCTCTCTCTCTCTCTCTCTCTCTCTCTCTCTCTCCTGTTATCCCCAGAATTACGTAAGCTCGGTGGCGGCCTCCCCTAATTTCTTATGTATTCTTATGAATATATGTTTCACTCATGATTCTCGTTGTATGTATATATTCTTTTATGTATTACACGCAAACAATTAAGAACTTGAAAAATGAAATAACAAGGAAGATTCATATGGCTATTGGCTAACAACAAAGTTTTATCTTTTTGGCATTACTTCTGAATTAAAAAGGAAAAAGGAAGAGTGGGCTCTGCCACTAAATTAACCTGACTTTCATTCTGAGACATTTTTCCTCAAGGAAAAGTAGAATTATATAATAATAAAAAAAAATCTCGTAAGAGTATAAATCTATTGTCATTTTTTTCAATTAAAACTTATTATAAAAATCCCAATTATATTTTTTTCTTAAAATTTTAAAATAAATTTTCCTTTTTATATTCTTACCCTATTTGATAGAGTCCTCTTAATATTATATACATTTAATTCATCTTTTGAGACTTTACATATCTTAATTAATATATCCCATCCTAACAACCCATTGTGGACTACTTTTTAATTCTGATCTTTTTTTTACACCCTGTTTAAGTGCTCATTATAGTGATGAGCACAGCACCATTCAAATATAGTTTTAATAAATTTACATAATTTTTGCATTCGGATTAACTATTTATAAGTCAACTCTTTAAATTTATAAATCAAATTTTAAAATTTATAACTTAATAAGGTAAAAAATTTACATCCACTTATAAATTAAATTTAAGAATTTACTAACAAAGCTCGACACATTTGATAGATAGTTTAGTCCCTTAAATATGATTTCTTGGATTCGAATCAGGTCATGTGCATGGAAAAGACTTTATTGGAAGAGATAAAACCCATTTTGGTGATCTTTAAGCCTTGGGAGAATTAGTTTCTAACTATCGGCTGGAGATACCACCTAAATTCTAAAAAAAAAAATAAATTTAAGAATTTGACTTGCAAATCAATTTGTAAAATTTAAAGAACTAGGGCAAAAATTAAGTGAATTTACTCGTAAAACTAAGAAATTAACTTCTAGATATTAAAATATTATTTTTTATTGATTTATTTGTAAATTTAAAAAGCTTGACTTATAAATATTAAAGCATAAATATTTTATAAAAAATATTTTTTGACTGGGTAACAGGCGCTAATGCTGGTTAGCATAAGTCAAAGAGGGTGAGTTCAAAAGTATATATGTCATTCGGTTGGAAAAAATAATTACAAGCAAGTTTCAAGGAAATTGAGAATATTTTCACAAAATTTACTAAAAGGCTTATTTATACATAAGTATAATCAAATTTAACAAAGAGGACTTTTTTATACATAGGAAATCAAAATAATTAAAGAAATAAAGCAAAACAAACTGAACAACACTAGAACGAAAAATATCATTGAGTGGCTTATCAATTTATCCTCTTAACTTGTTTTTTTTGTTCTGTTTGTATTCATTAACAACTTAAATATCTTGGTCCCATTTAATACTTTGGGAACTTTTATTATATTATAATATAATTTGATCTCTTTATGGAAAAAGATGTGTTTCTGCACCAATGAAGTATAAAGTAGGGAAAATTTCCGAAAAATACTCTAAAAAATTATCAAAATCTCAAATATCAATTTTATTTACTACACTTGATAAAGAAATGATAACACATTTTACTAGGAAGTACCGAGTTGGGATTTTCAAATTATGAAGGCGTTTATTTGAAATTTTCCCCATAAAATAAATTGCTATAAACAGTATAGTTAAACTTCATATTTTATGCTAACATTTTTCCTCACCTTTGTGACAACTTTTGATTCATATGCATACAGAGAGAAGAGACAGAGGCGTCGGAATTAAGCAAATGTGGTTTGTTTGAAGCAAATAAAGGCAGAGAGAAAGAGAGAGATGGAGGACTCAAAAAATCTGGAAAGACTAACTGAGAAATGGATAAGCATGCCGTCGAAGGGAGGCGTAGGCCAGGCGGCGGAGGCAGAAGCTGCGAGAGGCCTCACACTCGTCAGGCTTCACAAAGGTTTTGGGCTCTGCGATTTCATCGTTCCCTATGGCGTCTCTGTAAGTGATGGCCAAACTCCTAATAACCTAATGTTCTTATTGGTTAAGATCACAACGAAAGAAGATACACAAATGGTTGCGTTAGGCAAATTGTGGACGGCACCTGCGCCTTCCAAGAATTCAGCTCATAAAATAAACAAACCACTCTTTCCTAAGCTTTAAATTCTTCTCTCTCTCGTTTGGCCTTGTGGTTGTAGCTCAATGACTTCGAAATTTTATTGTAAGCCCTTTTTAAACATAAAATATAATAGCCGGATAAGCAGCTTGTTTTGAACATAAATATAATATTTTAATCTATTTTGTCTCATAAATTTTTTAATTTTTTCTAAGCTCTATCTTTATTGATTGTAGATATTAAAATGAGTTTTTATCGAAAATAATATTTTAGGAAAAGTAATATACATCTATTATGAATAATTAATTTAACTAATTTTTTTATTATTTATACACATCAACTTATCTAAATATGTATTAGTTTCTTTAAAATATCTTCTTTAATTATGTTCGACGAACAATTACATACTTATCTAAACACACGCTCATATGATACAATCCGATATATATATTATTACAAGCTCCCTATGTTTGATTAATTCAAAGTTACACATCAGATCACACTTTGCCTTCCAGAAGCTCCAACGAACATAAGTAAATACAGCCATATCTCATATTCGTTCAATCCTCAATGTAAGAGCAGATCCAAACCAACACTTATACGCCCATGGGTTAAAAAGCAGGGTATTCATCATATAGTGGCGGTAAGCAATCGCTAATAACAATTTAATTATTAAGAGCTCTTTTGAACTCATTCTGGATCTTGATAACTACAAAACCATATGCATATCTTAACATCATATCATGCAAACAAAACACTTATAAGCATTCTAAGCAACAAAATGATTTAGTACATTAGCCTGCAGTTGTAGAAATCAAGCAAACCTATGAATTCCAGGAGCTTCACCATGGCTTCTGAATTTTGGCTTTTAGCTTTTATTCCTATTTGAACCTTCTAAAACTAATTTTTTTAGTATATCTTCTTAACAAATTTATATCAAATTGATTTTTTTTTATAAAAATTTATATAAACATAAATCACATTATACTAATTGATATTTACAACAACTTAAGTATGCAAAAGTCACTTTTGCAATTGTTAATTCAAAGATAATAATTTAGAAAACCCCCATAATGATTTAGTACATTAGCTTGAGGAAATCAAGCAAACCTATGAATTACATGAGCTTCACCATTGTTGTCACATTCTTCACCCTCAACGTCATTCTTTTCTTCTTCATCCACTGATCCAGTTCTAGCACTTGGCCCATAGGCCCAAGCACAAACCAAATAGTACACAAAATTCACTCCACCGATCCCTGCAAGAACCCAGAAATACCAATCATAATGCCCTTTATTCAGATTACTACTAACCCAACTTTGTCTTCCTCCCCTTGAACTAACCCCATCCACAATGCTCAAGATCAATGAAGCCATCAGATTCCCCATTCCCATTGCCAAACAGTACAGAGACGACCCAATGCTCGACATCGTCCTCGGAAACTCCGAGTAGTAAAACTCTGATTGTCCTATCACGTTGAATGCTTCTGCGATCCCCACCAATGCAAGATGAACAAAAAGCCACATTGCCGACATATCCACAACTCCTTTTGGGTTATTTGCAAACCCTTGTCGAATCGCTGTGGTTCTCCTCTTGTTTTCGATTATAGCAGAGGCTACGAGGTCGAGGATTCCAAAGAACAGCCCTATTCCCATTCTTGTCTTGGCGCTGATTTGGACTGTTTTTTTTGTGATTTTTGAAGCTAGTGGGATGATTATGCGGTCGTAGATTCCGACCGTGATGAAGAGGAAGAGCATGGTGAAGGCATTGAAGGAACCTGGTGGGATTTGGAAGTTCGAGGTTATGTGTCTGTCCATGGTCTTGGCTTGGAGGACACGAAACGAGGATTGTGTCGTGATAACTGTCATTATGATGTTTGTGGACCATAAAGGAATAACCTTTATGATGGCTTTTAGTTCTTCTACTTGCTCTGTTGTGCAGAGACTCCATGAATTTGAAGCTGTGCCATCTGGGGTTATATCTTGTTCTGGGTTTTTGATTATGCAGGCTCTGTTCAGAAACCTATCAACAAACAACAAAGAATTCATCACACTTTAGTTCATCATAAATCACAAATATGAAACAAAATTCAGTTGTTTCCAGTGTTTTTACATTGCTGGTTTAGCATTACAGTTCCTAAATTCTTGTGTTAACATCAAGCATGCATATTTACCTTTGGTAATTGGTTCCTCAATTGTAAGGCATGTTTTACTTTAGTCTTCAATTTTTTTTTAAGTTAACGATTACAACAGCATTTTGCTCTTTGTCTCTTCTATCAAGTGATTTGGAAGTGTAAAAATAATGAGCTAGGATTTTCAATTGTTTTTGCTGTTATTTTCAAATAGTAATATTTAAATCATCTCAATTAAATACGAATTATTTAACATTTTTTTCTAAACGAGGCAAGACAGATGATGAAATCGATTTTTTCAGTATGAACTTAAGAAATATTATTAAAAATAAAATAGATTTGACGATTCAAAGACTCAATTATTGATGCACTTTACAGTGTTGTCATCAAAACAACATAAAGTCAACTTCTTAAGGGCTTGTTAGAAAAATAGCCTTAGGAAGTTTCATATAAGACAGTTGGAACAAAAAAAAAAAAACAGCTAGTTAGATTAGAAAAAATGATGTTTTACATGGCTTTTGGGCAATTGATTGTTTCCCAAAAACTAATTTAAAATTGAAACAATTTTTTTCTAATTTTTTACTTTTCTTTAGATTTAAAGATTCTGAAACTTATTTTTCAATGTATCATCTAAAGAAAATTTTGTTAAACTGATTTTTTTATAAAAATCTATTCAAACATAAATCACATCTGCCAACATTAATTAAGTCTTAATTAATCACAAAATGATAAAGTACCGTTCACGTCATTGAAAATAAACTGCATTTAAACCCTATATAGTATATATGAATATGAAATCATATAAACAAAATTTCAAGATGATAAAGATAGAGATGACGAAATTGAACCTTAATTTCTCAGTTGGAACAAGCAGATCTGAGCCCTTGTTATGATGGTACTCCCCAGCAGAGTTATGAGGAGGAAAAGGAAGCTTTCTGTTCTTAAAGGCAACAACAATGACTGTGGCAAATCCGGTGAACAAGCTGGAGTGTGGTTTGTTCTTAACATAGAGAGGAGAAGCAAGCAAGAAGGAGATAATGGACAAGACCATAAGACCTGGGGGAATACCAAAACCCACTTTCCATCCGAGGTGGTCTTGAGCATAAACCAGTGCTGTCAAGGCAAGAACACAAGCAAAAGCTTGAGAAGCAATGTACCAGCTGATGAATGTCTCCAACACTTTCTGGTTATTAGGGTTTGCTTTGTTGTTGACCTGATCTGCACCAAATGCTATGGAGCATGAGAGACCACCAGCTCCAATGGAGATCAGTCCAAGGCTGCTCACTAGGACTGCCATTTGGGATGTTGTTGCTGATTGGTTTTCCTTTGGCCTTAACACTGAGACCATTGATGTTGTCCACAACAATGTCATGCCCTGTAATGTAATACAAGCACAAACAAAAGTTGTAACTTGTTTGGATTAAGGTTTGTAAAAATATAACTTATCACATCTCACTTTTATAAATTAAAGTTGAGGTAAAAATCAATTAGTGTAATATAGTTAGTTTAACATAAATTTATTTGGATGATATATTGAAAAGTAAATTTTAAAATATTTAAATATAAAGAAAAGTAAAAAATTAGAAGAAAAAAATTGTTTCAACTGTAAAATCATGCTAAACATTATTTTGGATTTAAATTGATTTTTTCAATTGAAAAAGCCAGTTTGTCATACCAAAGACGCCCGTGATAATAGATTTATGTTTTGCACAAAATTTGAGATGAGCTAAGTTATTTATGATCCATAGTTATAATATGGTTTCTTATAAATTTCATATCATAGAGAGAGACACTTTAATATCAAGAAAAGAAAAATTAGTCTTAATTAAAAGACTATAGATATCTTAAAGTATAAGAACAATCAAATTTTTATGAGATCTTAGAAGGATTTCATAAGAGAAAGGGAAAGAGTTATAACCAATTCCCCTCTCCCTCCCCCAAAAAAACAACAATTGGCCTTTTCTTTGCTAATAAAATTAAATAATATAGTGCATGTAGGCATGTAGAGGATGATATAAAATCAATATATATATATATAATTGCTATAAAGATAAGGTGCGATTCCTTTATGGTCTAGTTAGTGCTTGATCCAACTCCAAACCTAATCCTTTACTCAATTTGGGTTAGACCTAGGCTGAATATAGGTTAGCTCAAATAGTAAGAATGATATGATTAATATTATGAAAGATATGGAATCTAAGTTGCATAATATATAATTATATATATATTGAGCCAATCACGCTATAATTACATGAACATGGACAGTAAAGACCAAGACCTTCTTTTAATCTCCCTCGCCATGTCTGTTTGCCTGTAAAATATGCACAAATCCTTGAAATCGGTGATGTTTGGCCAAACTACTTTGAATCCAACGAATATTATATAACTATTTCTCGAAAGAAGCGTATAGAAAGTTAGACTTCATCTTATAACTGTATATAATATAGAAGGAAGAGTACAGAAGATACAGATGGTAATGATGAAAAGGAATACGAACCAGGAAAGCGAAGAAGGAACCAAGGGCAATGGAAAAGAAGCGACCGATAAAAGAATCAGCGATGAAAGCGGCAAAAACAGGAGCGAAGTTGGAAGCAGCGAACCAGAAGAAGATGGTGTTTGCAGCTTCGGGGACTTGCAGGTTGTAAGTCTCTGTGAGATATAAGACCATGTTTGGCATCAGCCCCACCGTCGCCACCTTCGCTAATGTTTCATTCGCTGCATGTTTGTGTTTTCAGTATAAGAAGAGATTAAAATCTTTCCAATAACAAAACCAGAAGAAGAAGAAGAGATTAAGTACGTACAGATAATGAAGGGCATAGTTATGAGGCCACCCTTTCGCCTTTCAACTGAAGAACTTGTCTCCATTTTCTTCTCCCACTTTGGCCCTTTGCTTCAGCGCAGAGAGAGAGAGAGAGAGAGAGAGAGAGAAATACAAAATATTGGTGTACTTGTTATCAGTACGAGATCTCTTATAGGCTCTGGCTATTGACCTATTTAATCCGTCTACCGAAGACCTACTATTACTAGCGTGATAGGGTTATTATTATTTTATGATGCTGTCGTTAGATTTAGACTTCATTGAATAATAAATATTTTGATAGACTTTTAAAAAATAATTTAAAAAATAATTAGATAGTTTTTAAAAAAATAATTTTAGATAAAAATTTATAGAAAAAAGTAATTCTAAATAGATAAGTGTTTGGATAGTTATTATAAGAAAAATTTTATTATTAATAAATTATTAAAAAAGATATAATTTTATTGAAATAAATTATATTTTTCTATTTTTTTTTTCTCTCCTATTCTCTCCAACAAAGCCACTTCTACCGATGAAGATTAGCGAACACAAACCCACCTCTATTGGCGATGGTTAAGGAAGGAGACCAAAACCACAGCGAAAATAGAAAGCTGTAGGACTAGAACTTTGTGAGGATGGCAAATGGCTTGAGCGATAGATTTCTTCTTTCTCTGCCATGACGATATGGACGAAAATGAGAAAGAAGACCCACCGATGGTGAGCTAGACGGAAGATCTGGAAGAGAGAAGAGAGGAGAGAAAGTGAAAAAAAAGGAGAAGTAAAATAATAATTAGATAGTCTATAAGTCTTTTTATTATTTTAGAAGTTATTCCCAATAGATTATCCTAAACTATAATTTAGTCCAAAAACTTTTTTAGACAAATATGACTATTTATTTTAAATTTTTTTTAAATTAAAATTTATGCTAATTTTTTTTTAAAACTATAATTTAAGTGATATCCAAACGGGGATTATATATATAAGTACTTTCTTCTAAAAATAATAGAAAAATATTATAAAACATAATAAATAATAAATATTGAAGTGGAACTTTGCATTAGTAATGATATACTTATATTTGGTAGTGTTTGATTTTTTGTTAATAACAATTCTATTTTAAAATTTATTATTTTCTAAAATCTTTCTATATCATTTTCTCTATTTTCTTTATACTTAAGTTACATTTTCTTTTGCCACGTTCAAGTTATATTACTCGAGATATATTTTAATTTTACTGAAAAATTTACACTCAGTTTTTCTTCAGTTTATTTGTTATAAATTAAATAAAATTCATTTTAGTTCCTTACATATTGTGTGTTATTATCATATTCAAATGTTTTTATTCATATTGAAAATTGATTTATATTCTTAAGTAGGTTATCGTCTTTTGAGGTGATTTTATTATCATACTGACAATAGAAAAACTGAGATTCATATTTAAGTGAAATTCAATCTTTTTTTAACAGAAAATTGGTCGGAAGAAAAGGTTCTATATATGATATATTAAATTTTGAAAAATAATAAACGTAGCATTTAAAATATAAAGATATTAGATATTAAATATAATGAGTCAAACCACGTTTAAAACATATAGGATAATTAACTCTTTTCTCATTTATATATGAACATTGAAAAGTAGATAGTAAATTAGAGTAAAAAAAATGAGGACCACATTAATCTGTGTGCTTCATATTTTTTGGGAGACTAACTTAACATGTTCATATGCGTCTAGAGTATAGAAATCTGTGATAAATCAAACTAAGGATAAGAAAACAAATAAGCACAATTTTTTTATTAAAATTTATATACCGTATGCTTTTCACAATTAGGGTGTGTTTGGATTAGTTTTTGGACAATAGATTCTGGGAAGAATAGATTCTGGAGAATAGATTCTGGGTAGAATAGATTCTAGGAAGAATAAATTTTGGGAATAAAGATGTTTGGATGATTAGTAGTAGAATCACTTTTTATATTGGTAAATTACTAAAAAGGGTATGATATGATTAAAAATAAGAGAGATGAAAGAGGAGAGAGAATAGAGTGTAGAGAGGAGAGAGGAAAGAGAAAAAAAGAGATAAGAGAGGAGAGAGAAAAAAAGAGATAAGAGAAGAGAGAGGAGAGATAATAGAGAAAAGAGAGGAGAGAGGGTGTAAGAAAAATTAAGGGTATAATAGTAATTGGATAATCCAAAACTTAGGTTTCAAATAAAAAGCTATTTTCAGTAGCTTATTCAAAACCTAGGTTTCAAACCGAGGTTTTGCCCAAAATCAATTCTCAACAAAAATTGCTGTTTGTATAAAAAAATTTTAAACCGCGGTTTTGGCCAAAATTGATTTTCAAACCTCATTGGCAAACAGGCACTTAATTAACTTGATTTGGCTATGGGCCTGTTTGGATTACATATAAATCATAGTTTAAATTTTTTTTAAAACAAACAGCCATATTTATCCATAAAAACTTATGGGTAAAACTATGTTTAAAATCATAGTTTCATATAAGTTAATAAGACTAGCTTTTAGAACAGTAAAAGAGCTTATGGATTATCCAATTACTATTTTACCCTTATTTCCCCCCTCTCTCTCCTCTCTCTCCTTCTGCTTCTCTCGGTGAAGCACGCTGCTCGTCGCCGTCCACCAGTCGTCGCGCTTTTCGCCGTCCACGAGTCGCCGCCCATGAGTTGCAGCCAGGAGTTACCATCCACCAGTTGTCGCTGGGTCGCTATTCACCATCCAGATCTATCGTCTTCCTCGTTGGGAGTCGCTGCTCGTAGTCAGTAGGAGCTGCTCGTCATCGGTAGGAGCTGCTCGCCGTCGCTGGGAGGTGCTTGCCGTCATTGGCTTGCCATCGCCAGACTCATCGTCACTGCAATTTGAAGGAAATGAACAGTAGACTTGAATAGAATTTAATTTTTATCTCATACCCTTTATAGTAATTTATCAATATAAAAAGTTATTCTAAAAATAAATATTCAAATACTTATTTATTCATAATCACTTTTTGTAAGAATCTCTTCTCCAAAAATCTTTTTCAAAAAACTATCTAAAAGCCCTTTTTTTATAAGCTATTTTCTAAAAGTCTATTCAATCACACACTATATCCTTCATCAAGCAAATTTACCAAATAATTTATTTCCTAAAATAAAACACTTAGATTAGATTATTATATATATTTATACTCCTCTAATCCTTAATATATGACCTAATTAAAAAGTTAGTATTAATTTTAAATATAATAGATATTTTTATATTTATAATATTTTTCTCAAATTATTCTTATTAATACTCTCTCAATAATAATTAAATAAAAGATAGGAGAAGGAAGTTAATTAAAAATAATTTGGATATTTTAAAAGAATATATCATATTAACTAATTTAGCTACCTTCTGTAATTAATTAAATTAGTTAAATAAATCCTATATTAAATATTATATCAATATATTATAAGGGCTATACGTACTATTTGTCAATAATTAATAGATCATGGCATCAAATAGCTAACTTCTGTAATTAATTAAATTAGTTAAATAAATCCTATATTAAATATTATATCAATATATTATAAGGGCTATACGTACTATTTGTCAATAATTAATAGATCAAGGCATCAAGTTGACATTTTAAAAAACGAGAGATGAAAATGGTGTAATGATTTATTTATCTTTAAAATAAGAAAAGAAAAGAAAAGCCATGCACTAGAGATCAGAGGTGGAGCACTTGACTTCCATTAATACAAATCCTAGTACTATACCATATTAAATAAGAAAATATTACGATCACTTATAGTACTCTTTAAAAAAATAATATATTATGTTATTTTAATTAAAATCATGCAATAATAGCACGAGATGGTGCCTCAAAAAATGGCATTATATTATGATCAAGGGGTAAGTGCTTTGTTCCATGGCCGGCAAACAAATAATAAAGGCTTCGTTGTTTGGACGGAAGCTTTTAATGTGAGAGTAACAACCAAGGACGAACAACCAATGGTTTCATAAAAATATGGTTTGGTTAAGTTTTCTAAATCAATTATTGATAGAAAAAAATAATATATTGAAATCCGTACGAGAAAAGAGTTGGGATCATGTGCTTTTTTGTTCCTTATTATTCACACGTTAACGTTCAAATAACATTGTTAATTTCAGTAAACATTGGATTAGCGTATGTCCTGTCTCCATCGCACTCGTCACCCCTTAGAGCTATCCATACTTCCCCTAAATATAATATTTTTTTATCCTTAACATATAAATTAATAAAAAATTTATTTTTATCTTAAATATAAAATTTATTTTTTTATATTAAAAAAATTGTTTGAGTTAAATTCTAAAAAACTATTAGAATTTTTGTACTACAGCTCAAAGAGTATTTAAATAAATATTTATAAATTGTTTATCAATGAAACTAATATACAAATAAACTTTGAACTTATAACTTTATAAGTTATAAATTAATTTATTATCAATTGAACTAACATTTTATTTATTCTAAATATAAGATTTTAATATACTTTATCTATCATATGTCATTTTTTCATACTAATTTAGTTAATTTAATAATTAATATATAATTTAATATTATATAAATATCTTAAATAGAAATCATATCATATTTATTATAATTAATTTATTTATTTAATATTTTTTAATATAATTAAATTAATTAAATCACTCTTACACATTAAATATGGAAGAAGTATAAAATATAGTTGAACTTCTTTCCCTCTCATTATACTGCAAATTCCTACACACTAGGTATCATCCCATTCTGAGGCAGATTCCAAGACAAGGACAATTCAAGTTTCCAATGTTGCCATAATGTTTGGAGATGTTACTAATAAAAAAAATTAGGAATTTATTTCGATACACGTTGACATAAATTATGGAAGCAAAAGATTATTGCCTTTCTGATGAATGTATGTTTGAGAGTCCATTAATGAAAAAAAACAACAAACAAACAAACACAGCCTACATCACTATTCATTAAAAATTAGCACTACTAAAATAGAATAATTGGAATTGTATTGTCAAAATTTGAGATGCTGTTGATATAATTAAATTTTGGTTATTAGGTGAAAGTTGATAGCTATAATTAATTTAGATGACGAGTAAATTAAGTTCTCTCCTTATAATGATGATGATATAAATACATATTTTTTATTTTTAATAATATTTTTTTTAATTTTTAATATAAAATTTAATTTATAGTACAAAGAGGAGGTAGAATACCTGTCACGAGAGCAACTAGTCATCAACATCGTTAATGAAACTATTTATAAGTCATAAGTAGTTCAATTTAATGTACTATTTTAATTAACTTCTAAAATTAGACTGTAGAAAATAATAGTTGCTTATTGGAATAGATTATTAAAAATTATTCTCCCTAATTTATATCAAAATTATAATTTTAGTAAAAAAATATATTGAAAAAAATATTGAGCGTTTGGATTGTCTTTTCCAAAACTTCAATTTTCTCTCAAATAAATAATTTTGGGAGCATCCAAACACACATTAATATTCCTCATATTTCGTATCTCCATAAGCATAAACATATAAGTTTTTAGTTATAATACACACAAACACACATATATATGTATATATGGATAGATGTAGCCTATTCACATCTCTAACTGCTTATTTCTAAGGGGAAGGAAATTAAAAAACATGGCTATTGAATCTGTGGTTTATTAACGAAGAAACTCTTGGAACCTTTCAACATGTCCATGAATTCTCTCCTACTTCTCCTTTTCATCCTTGACCCCATTATTCTCCATTGAAGCAATTTATTCATTTTCTTTGAGCAATTTATCAGAAGTTGGTCCATAAATCCAACTACAAAACAGGTAATAAATCAGATTAACACCAGCCATTGCCACAAGAATCCAATAATACCTGTCATAACGACCCCTATTTATATTATTTGAGACCCAGCTCTCCTTCCCTGCTCTTGAAGTTATGCCATCCACAACGCTGAACCCCGTGGTAGCCACCAAGTTCTCACCTGCCATTCCCAACCCGAACAGCGACGCGGCGATACTCGACATGTTCCTCGGAACTCCGAGTAATAGAACTCTTGCTGCCCAGTCGCATTAAACGCTTCTGCAATTCCTGCAAGGCAAAGTTGAGGAAGAAGCCATGCTTGGACATATCAAGAACTGCATTAACATCATCAATATGTCCTTCTTCAATTGCTTTTCTTCGCCCTATCGTCTCAACAATTGCTGCATCAATCAGTTGCAGAAAATGGAAGAATAACCCAATTCCCATTCTCTTTTTTGCACAAATCCTTTCAGGTTTGACTCTGATATTTGATGCTAGAGGAAGGAGAACACGGTCATAGATACCTACCCAAACAAATATATATTGTGAATATCATGATTACAGCTAATGAGCCTGCTGGAATTTCAAAGCTTGATATGATGTGTCTGTTCATGGATTTGGTTGGAGCAATGGCAATGAGCCTTGGTTAGCATTAACGGACATCATTATCCCAGTAGACCACAGTGGAATGACTTTGAGGATGGCTTTGAGTTCTTCTACTTCCTCTGTAGTGCAGAGATTCCATGGATTTGTGGCTGAACCACCTGGGGCTATATCTTTTCCTGGATCTTTAATCAAGCAAGCCTTGTTCAGAAACCTGTACAAATAAAAGGTGTTTGTCACCTAGTTTTGCTCATTAATTCATGATCCAACCAATAATGCACACAAGATCATAAGAATTGTATTAAAAAACAAAGTTAAATTGCATCAAATATCCTCAAGTATTTTGCAATGACACTCAAAATTGTAAACTAATTTTTAGTGCATTCAATACCTAAAGTATTTTTTTGATAGCATCCAGTATCCTAAAATAATTTTTAGTGTATACAACACTCTAAAATATTATGAGGTGGTGGAAGTATTAAAAATTAATTTAGAATACTGAGTGCTACTAAAAAAATATTTAAAGTTACTAGATGTTATTTAACCTTATAATATTAGAATGAAGTCGCACGTGACTAATTGGAAAATGAATTAAAGATATATAATCTTAAGGTAAGTTCTATCAAAATGACTTCAATTATTTTGATAAAAAAATAAGCCTAATATCTACTTAATTCTATAATAAATGGGAGTTTTGATATCACCTGAGTTTGTCAGATGGAACAAGGACATCTGAGCCCTCCTTATGATGATACCTTCCAGTTCCAGGTGAGTTCTAGGGTGGAAGCTGAAGTTTTATGTTCTTATAGTACGAGACGATGACACGTGAGAAGCTAGTGATCAAGCTAGCAGTTGGTTTCTTCTTGATATAAAGTGGAGAAGCAAGGAAGAACAAGAAAACTGATAAGAACATCAATGCGGCAGGAACTCCAAAACCCAGCTTCCATCCAAAGTGGTCTTGCCCATAAACTATTGCAGTGAAGGCAATTATGACAGCAGCAGCGGTAGAAGCATAATACCAACTGGAGAATGTTTCTAAGACTCTCTGGTTATTGGAATTATCTTTTCTGTTCCCTTGGTCTGCACCAATTGGTAAGGAGCAACCAAGCCCACCAGTTCCAATGTTCATGAGAGCAAAGCAAGAAGACAGTAATAGAATCATTTGCCCTAATGTTGCTGAGCTACACATTTCTGTTCCTTGGTTGCATGGTAGAGGTCTTGCCTGTGGTATCATGGCTGTTAACCACAAGAGTGTTATTCCCTGTCATTCAAGAAAACAACATTAGCCAAGATCTTCATAGCCTAGTAACATCAAACATGTAAACTCCCCTATAAATAGGAGGTCGTGAGTTTAATCTTATTTGTAATTTCAGGCTATTTGTATTTGCCTCTCTAATTAAAAAAAAGAAAGAAAGAAAACAACAATACTTTTAAGTATATTCAATTCACCAGTGGATAGTTTAAAATCTGCCTAATACAGTTATATAAATTATTCAACTTAAGTGATGCTATATTAGTTCATCAAGCTCAAAAATTTGTTCTTGCAAGCCTTATTTTGTAATGAGTTGGACATGTGTCCTAACTTTGATATTTTTTTATCCTAAATATAAGAGTTAGACAAGCTCACTTTGGTCCTAATATATAAGACTCCAATCCATGTTACATAATTTTTTGCCCAAAATATCCATGTTGTTAATTGCATATATTAAGATGGCTCCCAATCAAAGAGTATTTCCGATACACATAATTAAATATGGTAGTTTAGGGAAACCAAAATAAATTTATTATAAATAACTAATTTAACTAATTTTTTTATATTTATAAATTAATTATCTAACTCTTATATTAAAAATTGGAGATAATAATTTCCTTTAACCACGTGTAAAATCCCCAACTTCCTCTATATGTTCTTTTGAAAGTTAATATTTTGGACTATAGAAAGTAAGGACCCATTTGCTCCAACTCTTTGGGATTTCTATGAATAATCTTTCCCTTCTAATAATCATCATATATCCCAATATAAGCATTTTTTAGATGATTTTACTCTAATATAATGGGCCTGTTTGGATAGGATTTTGAAAAAGGGCTTATGAAAAAAAAGGGCTTATGGACAACTTATGGAAAAGGACTTTTGGAGAAGAGTTTATGGAAAAAAAGTAGTTTTGAATAAATAGGTGTTTGGATAGTTATTTTTAGAATGACTTTTTATGGTGGTAAATTACCAAAAAGGGTATGATTTGATTTAAAGTAAGAGAGATGGGGGAGTTAGAGAAAAGAGAAGAGAGAGGAGAGAGGGAAGAGAGGAGAAAGGAGAGAGGGTGTAAGAAAAAGTAGGAGAGAGGAGAGAGGGTGTAAGAAAAAGTAGGAGAGAGGAGAGAGGGTGTAAGAAAAAGTAGGAGAGAGGAGAGAGGGTGTAAGAAAAATTAGGGATAAGATAGTAATTGGATAGTCCATAAGTGCTTTTACTGTTGAAAAATTTATTTTAAATAACTTATTCAAAACCATGGTTTTAAACCATGGTTTTGTCCAAAAGCACTTATGGATAAATAAGTCTATTTGTTTTAAAATTTCTCCAAACCGAGATTTGGGCCAAAAGCCCTTTTAAAACCGCGGTTTGCGGCCTTACCAAACAGGCCCAATATTTGGTTAACCATAACCTTAGGAACAGTCTCTATCATCCCATTTCATTCCATTCCTAATCTTTAGAACAACCAAAATAGAACCGTTCAAAGTTAAGACTCTGTCAAAATAGGTTTGGTCAACAAAATAATAAGGTATTAGTAATGCATTTCAATAATTAATTTAGCAGGATTCATCACTTTCTTACTATGTAATGCAATAAATAATTAAACAGAGAAATAGTAAGATAGAGTTGTAACCTGAACTTGAACTTTTTGCTTAAAGAGACAAGAAGGAAAAAGGAATAATATATTAGTACCAGGAAAGCGAAGATAGAACCTAAGCCGACAGCGAGGAATCTACCAAGATAAGAATCTCCGAGAAAAGCACCGATCAAAGGAGTGAAATTTCCGGCAGCAGAGGATAATAAGAGAATCCTCTTGGCAGGGGCTATACGAAGTCGATAATAGCCCATCAGATACAGAACCGTGTTAGGACCAATTCCTAAGCTCGCCACCCTGGCAAGTGCCTCATTTGCTGCAACATTATTATTAATCAATACAAGATCATGACATATAACAAAAGCCCTGATTAAATATGTTGTTGTTTAAGGAAAGTAATACATATAATGAAGGGCATGGTGATGAAGCCACCCTTGTGTTTCTGGGTTTGAGAAGTCAGAGGATGACGACGAGCCATTTCACCTTCAAATGAAGAAGAAGAAGCCATGGCTTCCATCTCAATTGTGGAAGAGACAAGGGAAAACAGAGAAGAAGAAGAGGAAAAGCAGGGTGCACTATTATACATAGGCCTCAAGTGAGATACCAGTATTGCACTATTATATGGTCTATAAGTATACAGTACAAACATCTCTGATCATCTTTTTAGTATTTCAAAGGAGAAAAGACGGTGAAAAGGTGAAAATAACTGAACAACTGAAAGTGGGAAACGCTTGAAAGATGACACTTTTTTGCACATATGTAGGTGAAATTACAATGGAAACGCTTATATCAATTGAGAGGGGTTGTTCTAACTTAACTAAAAGCTTCCAGTAGCGTAAAGTTGTAGGAGCGCTGCCGCATAAAATATGATCATGTCAAGCCTTGAATTCAGATTAGTCGGGAGTTCCCTTTGACAAGGGCTGGCCTAGGATATCGATGTATACCCAAAAAAAATGATAAATTGAATTGGTGATAATTAGAACTTTGATGAATTTTCTTAAAAGTTGGGTTGCATGAAAACAGTTGATTACAATCAATAATAATATGGTAATATTATTGATTTGAAGAGATGTTGATTAATGTCCATTGGATGCATTGTGTTTTGATGTACTTTATTCGCTTGGTTATGGGTGAATATTTTACCAGAGCTTTCTATTGTATCAATCTACCCCTATGTGATTCCTATTAAAGCAGATAGGGGGGTGCAGGGTGGGGGGAGTCTGTCCCATGTTGCTTTTGGTAATTTGGAATCCCATTTGAATTTATTACTTTCTATATTTATAATTATAAAAGTTGGTTGATTTTTTTTTTTGTAGACAAGAAAAATCAGTTTCTTTTTACTATATTATGTTTATTATATTATTATTGATTAATTTTTTGTATTTTATGCTTCTACAAAAAAAATATTATTCTTATTTTTTATTTAATATGTTTATTGATCGAATGTGCGTAGTAATAGTAAGTTTGCTAGCAAAGACGACAATTTAGGTAACTAAAAAGGGATGGACCATCTTATCAAAAAAAAAAAAAGGGATGGGCCACTTCTCGTAGAAAATTGACTGGATTTGCTTTTGTTGTTTTTATCTCCTTACATATAATTTCGCATATAAAATTAATATCAATATGTATCATATAAAATAATAAATATATAATTGATTATAATATTTCCTTAGCTTCATTTAGAGGTTGATACAATTGCGTGCAACAAAATTTTTCATTTTATTAATTTTATTAAAAAAACATTTCATGTTTTGATAAACTTAGTAATACGAATATCAACTCCATTTAAGTCACCTCTATCAATATTATATTTTTTAAATTTCGTTGATTTTTCAAAAACTGGCATCGTTTTACTTTTTGACTTAAAAAAGAATCCATCCAAAGGGCTTTTCCAATTCTTCCACCCTACTTTTCTCTCATCTTGTATTGAGTGAATCACAGTGACTTGTGTCTTTTCTAAAACAAAAAAGAAAAGTAATATCTCCTAGCTGATCTTGCCAATTTGCCAATTGATCCGAAAGCAATCCTCCATAAAGTTTGATGAGTATGAGTAGACATAAAAGAGCGATTATAACTAACAAATTATTAGTTGAGGTAGTAAATAACTTCACCCCCATCAGAAACATAACATAAATTCGAATCCTGAGAAGTACATTTGTTAAGAAAGGTGACAATCTTTTGTTCTTTAAATTTTGAGACGGGATTATATACCCTTGATTAAATTAAAACAAAAACAACAAGCAAGATTTTTTTCCTTAAGGGATTAGGGATGCAGTGTTTGGATCTTCTTGATCCCACAGGGTGCAAACAGTTGCATGATCAAGCTTCATACATATTGCTCCATTCTTGTAATGTTGGGGTTGCAACCCCAATATTTTTCATGTCAAATAAGTTGGCTGAAAACAAACATTATGAAGATCTAGTGAGAGAGACTTTTAGGGGCAAAATAAAATAAAATGAATAGAGGGCTTCTACAACACAAAGCTATATAAAGTTACAGGAAGGAATATTCACGAGGGGAACTGTAGCATCGCAGAATGCAACAATCATGCTACTGGATCATGACTTTCTCCAAGTTCAAATCAATGTTAATTACTCATGATCAATACATATCAGAGATATAGATATATATATCCCCCAATCGTGATACTTGGACAAATGAGTACAAAATGTGTAGAAATGAAAGGGGAAATTTTCAAGAAACATTGAAGCATAGGCAGGAATTATCCAATAGTACAAATTACCCATGCTCAGTACAACGGTAATAAACACCCTATCCTAAGCCAGAAAGTTTAAATGAATATCATAAGGCACAAAATTTCATCATTCTTGGATGGATTCATTAAAACCCATTGTAGAGCTTAACAGGAAATTGTTATGGCCGCATTATTTTCATAAATAAATAGTGTAGACAAGGGTTTTGGAAATCTCTTAAGAAAGTGAAAAGGGACTTACCATGATGGATATCAGGTGTGGCAGCAGCAGTGGCATCAACAATAACAGTTACAGGTTGATAATCTAATGCTACAGCATCATAAACAGTCTGCCTGATGCAATTTGGAGTTTGAACACCTAAAAAAAGTGATTTGAGAAGTCAAGATATGCGGGTATAAACGTTGTAAAAATAAAGTCGGTTTGTTGGATTGGACTTTTCACCAGTGATCACTAGACTATTGATCCCTGCTCCTTGAAGGAATGAATGAAGATGTGTAGCAAAAAATGCACTAAACCTTGTCTTCACCAACTTATAATCCCCTTCTCTAATTACCAGTCCATCAGCTAATTCTGCACCTTCACTTCCCTTAGTGGTTGGTCCGACTACACCTGCTCCATATAAATGCCGTCGGAAGAGTTCAACATCTCTTCCTACGGGATCATGTTCACGTACAACCTGGAAAAATTTTGTGGAAGCACCTCAAAACAAGTAGTGCCTTTGGACCTTGAAATATAAAAATCGTTGACCGACTAGGAGTGCAAACAATTAACTGCTTGACATGAATGCTTCTTTTGGAATCTTCATTTTAGTTGCTCAAATAAAATCTTGCAACTTTACCCAAGATAAAGCAAATTTAAAAATTGATAACACAATGAAATACGCATATGTCTCTTCAATTTTCTTTACTTATACAAACTCTTCAAGAGAAATGGAAACAATCCTCAGCTAAGCAAAGGTGCAAAACTGCTGACTGCAGTGCAGGGTATTTATAAACTAAAATGTACAGGGAACTAAATACACAAATTATAAAACTCATTTCGCAACTTTGCCTTTTCATTTCTTTACTATTCCAGCTATACTTTTTTTGGAAACTTCACTCAGCATTCAGGCTTCCACCACCTAAACAATTAATTCATAGCAAGGCTTGTTTCATGAAAAAAAATTCCATTTACAAGTGAACCATATAACCCTCCTTCCCCGTAGAATATTCTGATTGAATGTTCAAAAATCTCTCAGGCTAACATATAGTTAATCTGTATCTTCATAATCACAGCTATAAACAACACATCTTCGTCGACACAAGACGAAATGGCAAGAAAGAAAGATGGGCATGAACTCTGCTTACCCAAACAATGAGCATACCATGATGCCTAGCAACTTCTACAGCCTTAACGACGTCGGGGACTATCGCTTTGCCTCCTTTTACTACCATGGGGCCCCCATCTTCTATAAAGTCTCTCTGCAATAACAAAGCCCAGAGTAACTTTACTTTCTCCAAGATTCAATTACTATGTCTCTTCAGTCTCACTCAAGTCCTTAATCTGGTCTCAAACATGCATTTATACATAGTGATGAATAAATTGGTGGAATATGACGTTAAATATGATATCATAGCTTGGACAAACTGACATGCATGATGTATGCTTATTCAGAATGCCAAAATGGCGTATGATCGTTGACATTAGCAGAATTGGACGCTAACAAGATAAACATTTTTATGACTAGAAAGACCCATCACAAACATGAATTTCTGATAGAGAAAAAGATAATCTACACTTTCTTCAAATTAATACTAAGAGGTAAGGACTCAATGAGGAGAGATAAGGGCATACCTGCATATCAATGACAAGAAGAGCCGTGTTACTCCACTTATCTGCCATTTCCAAAGGCGCAGCCTTTAGAGACTCGAGATTTGAGCGCAGAGACAAATTCCTCAAGGGATTGGGTTTACTATAGATGAGCCCACTGCACAGGCACTTGAGGCAAAAACCCAAATTAGTAAAAACTAACTAAGAAGTCAAAATTAGAGAAAAGAGAGTGAAGAGAAGGGAATACCAAGAACGAGAATCGGGTACACAAAATTTCAGAGATGAGAAGGGCGTGAGTTTGCAGTGCGGGGAAAAAGAAGACGACCTCAAAAAGGATGAGGAGGGTTTAAGCGTAGTAGTCATCTCGTCAAGTCTCTGCGTTCCTCTTCTGATTTTGCTTTCTCCCTTTGGATTTGTTGGTTTTCTTCTTAAAATGGTGACAAGTGAGAATTGCTGATTGGACGTGGCGCGTTTGTTTTTCTCTTACTATATTGCCCATGTCAATCGTCCCCATGATAATCGTAAATCCTAATATTCATGGAGGTCAGAAATGCAAATCAATTTTTTCCTACCCTTTTTTTTTCGCCGACATTTCCCTTTTCAATAACTTTCTTTGAATGAAAGGTCGAACTATATTTTTTTTTTATAAAAATTTTTAAAAATAGATTAAGTTCTTTTTTATTTTTTTTTAAGCGACACTAATATTAGTTAGGGTGAGCTATCTATTATCCTCAGGTATAAACCTAAGCATCTAGGAGTTATGATAGGTTTCTAAGTATCACAACTGGAACTACAATAAAGTGGTATTTTCTATAGATCGAATATGTTCTAAATAGTCATATATATTACTCTTTTATTAGTTAAACTCAGGGATGATAGGTAACTATATTAATAGTAAAATGATTACAACAAATGCACAAAACCAACCAACTTAGAAGTTGGATGGGCCTGGACCAGATACACTAACAAACATAATAAAAAATACACAAAGCCTAACATCAAGAAGAGTTTGGGCCTTAAAGATTCCTGCGCTAAACTTGAGAAAGAGTGGTCAACATTGATCTGCCATACTAATAAGGTTAGTCCAAATAGTAAATAACTTAATATCACTTAAGTAAAGTCTCGAGTTTGAGCCTTAACGTATACAGAAAATCTCCGTTGGGAAATTCATCCACCATAGCCAAGTACGCGACGCGGGTCAGATTTAGATGTAGTCGAGGCAAAGCTCCTATGAATCGAGTGGACAAAAAAAAAATATTGATCTGCTATGTGAGCATAATATCTTAAGTTTGAATCAAGAAGTACCTATAAAAAATATTATGTTAAAAAAAATAAAATTTATTTCAGTAATCCCTAAGTCTAAGAAATATTAGTCTCTAGCTATCGGTTGGAGATCCCGCCTAGACTCTACCTAAATAAAAACATTAATATCTTGTCTCAATAGTGTTAAATAAAATAAAAAGTGTTAATCCTTCATAAAATAACAAATCAAGAAATAAATCCCCATTGAAAGAGATGTCAACACTTAATACCCAGCAACTTTTTAAATAAAATTGATTCTAATAGGAGGATACTTGTACCTATAAAAAGATCGATCTCCCATTACCAATAAGTGTGGGTCTTAATGGAAGTGATTTTGACTATTTAAATATGAAGTCTTGAGTTTAAACCTGTGTAGATGTAGAAAATATATTTAGAAATTAAATAACACATACAATAATTTTATCGATGAACCAACATATTTTGACACCGTAACTGATTTGAGATGAAAAGTTTTCCAAGAACATTCCGAAATGAGAACAAACTCTTAGTAAGTAATATTATACCAAAATAATATTTTAATCAGTAGAACCAACTGATCGAGAAGACCAATTTCAATTGGGATGTGGAATTAGTCACCAAGCACTTAAAAAAGGAGCACAACTTTGAAAGCATTTAAAGGAACCAAAAAGGAAAACAACATAGTAATCTCTTTTGCGTGCTTAGAATTCCTCTGTGTCTGTGTGTAATTAACATTATTTTAATTTGTTCTAAGCACTGGTTAGCAGACAAATAGTGCAATCAAAATCAAACTATAATACTCATTCGGTCTTTAATATATGATCAAATTAAGAAGTTTACATTTGTCCTAAATATAAGATCTATTTTCTATATTTATTAGTTTTTTTTAAATTATCCCTATTGATACTCTATCAACTATAATCAATTAAGAGAGTGAGGAAGGGAATTAAAAAAGATAATTAAGGTATTTTAGATAAAATATACTATATTAAATAATTTAACTAACTTTTTTAATATAATAAAATTAGTTAAATAGATCGGTATATTTTTATTTTTTGCTTTTGTGGCATATAAAAAATGGATTTGGAAACGAACTTTTTAAACTGATTAGGACGTGGTCTCCACAGTTATACGGATGCATGATTCTTAATCAATTAGGCCAATATTCAATATTCAAGAGTCGCCTTAATCACATAACTAATCAGAACATTCATGATTATTGTATATTATATAAATTAATTCTGTAAGTGGAGAAAGGTAATCACAGTCATTATCCCATTGGCTTTACTTTTTAAAGTGGAAATGTGTAACACAGACAATTATGCCTTCCTCAACTTCTCAAGAATAATTACAATTAAGTAAACATTGATGAAAAGTTTCATATACCTAATCCCGGATTAGGTTTCGAAATTATCGCCATTTCATATAAAAAATTCACTAGTAAATTTCAAAACAAAAAATCGTAAATTTTGTCAAAATATTACTGACTTCTTTTTGTGTGTGTGTGTGTGTATGGTGTCAAAATTTTAAATTTCCATGAAGTTAGACTGTAACAATGCGTTGCTTTATTTTATTTTATTTTTCTCGGGACTGTTTGAAAAGTTTGTAGATGTAGATGGGGACCAACATTTGTTTTCCAACTTTATCGCCTTTATTTATTTATTTATTTTGGTGGCAACAAGGAAGTAAAAACCTAAAAGCTGACATCATCTTTGTGTTTCACATGTAACATAAACAGTTTTTTTATGGAATTATAAGAAGAAATTGAAGTAGAAATAAAAATAGAATTAGGCTAAAAATATACTTTAAAAGTTTATTTGATAGGATGAAAATGAGTATATAATTAATGTATATTTTTGTATAATTTAGAGTAAAATGGTCTAAAATAATTTTTTTATAATTTGGGAAGAATTAAAGTTATTCAGAAATTTTATAACTTAGGGTAAAATTGTCCAAAATATTTTATTTTCACTTCCATTATCTCATTTCCTAACTTTTTTTATAGAACTGAAATAGTCTAAAATGTTGGAAGTAGAAGTTGCTTCCATTATACTAAACAAGGGAAATGACACTTCCAATTCTATTGTACCAAGCATGTCCTAAATGTGATTTTATGAAGATTTATTTATGATTTCTAGTTTATTATAATTTCCTTTTCTATTTATCCTAGTTAGATTAGGAGAAAATTAAAATGAAAATGCTAGATAACGATTTCAACCCTGATCGCATATATTATATTACTTAGGTTATAAATATATGAGTTAGTTGATAGGTTAATTTTAATTTAGAACTTAATCCATTTTATCTTTCATATTTATTATTATTTCTAAAATTAATTTACCTAACATATAAAATTATATAAACTATAATCTCACACAAATATATTTTAAAAGGATCAGATCATATTTATTATAATTGTTTAATTTATCTAATTTTTTTAGGTAAGTCTATAGTATTCATTGTCAAAAGCAGTGACTAATCTCCTCGAACCGTAAATTTCCTGAAGGAACTTTAGTGTTGACTATGAGATATTCTCTACACACACCGCCAGGGAACAAATCCCTGACTAGATACTTAGAGAATCCAGTTAAATGCTAATTAGGTAAGCTCTTATATTGAGATCAGAAGAGTATATTATGTAGCATTCATGTCAATTCAAGCTTGTATTACGAAAAATTGATTGCCCGGAGTGCAGAAATTAGGGGAAATTAATTATATATGCGAATAGAAGAAAGAAAGAAAGAAGCAAATTAAAGCAAGTCGTGAACATGAAAATATATCATCATAAAACGATTACATATTTATTTGAGATGGAATATTAATTTAGCCTACTTAATTATTATATTCTGTGGACTGAGTCTATGGATTGAATTAGTTAAGACTCAGATTTGCTGTGGAGTTGGAGCTAAATGAAGGATTAATCACTAATGGGACGAGTTAATTAATTAAAAACCGGTGGCATAAGTGGATGACCAAAAATCAGCTCCAATATTATTATGATCACTTCCCCAATGATGCCTCAGAGACATTGCTGGCACCAAGCATAACCCCTTGCTCCTCAAGTCCTTTGCTTTCTCTTCTCCATTTTCCTGTTATTATTCCCATCCTTAATAATAATATGATGATTATAATAATAAAAATAATAATACAATAAAATTATACATAATTCTCCTAAACTTTATGATATATATAGATAATCTCTTTACACTTTGAAACTTTACAATGAATTTTCTGAACTCTTATATTTATGCTGATAATTACCATACTAATAGTTTTGTTCATTATTTATATAATTTAAAATTTGAGGGAGTTACATGCATACAAAAATAAATTTTAAAAATATATAATTAATTAGTTGGGATTTATTTATACGGAGTTGAAATTTTGCGTAGGTTTATTATTAAGTTTTAAAGGTTAATGAGTTATTTTGAAAACGTTTTTGTGTAATTTATTCTAATAATAATATAGCAATAACAAAAATTGGTAAGCCCTTTTTTCTTTCTTCTTTTGTACTAAGGAAAATACGATCTTTATTGCCAATATATGCAACTTAATGTGTAATAATAATAATCAAGAACCTTAATTAAAGTTTCTGCTTGTTTTTTGTATTTAAATCAAATTAAAGAAGGAAAGAATACCTGGTTTGGAGCTCCATTTCTTTTGAGGGAAGAGTCATTATTCAACAGCTTCATGAAGGGAATAGAAAGGACCAAAAAAACCACAAGGTATCAGTGTGTGTATATATGTTAAAAAGGTCCCACATTTTTTTATTATTATTATTATTATCATTGTTCTTCTTATGAAGTTGGTGGATCTAAAATAGGCAAATAATAATAAAATGGTACCTGTCCAGGGTCCTCTGGGAATACAGAATTCCTCTCCCCATGATTCACCTGTTCATCAAACCATATCATTGTAATATTTGCATGGTTTTTATATGATGCTACTTATTAAGCTTTTCATTAGATATTTATTGAGTTTTTCTTTTCTCTGAGTTTTGTAATGTTTTTTCGAATTATATAAAAGACTATGTTTGGACTGATTTAAAAAAAATAAGTTAGTGTAAACTCATAATTAAACCAAAATAAAAATCCATATAATTTTTGTGAATCAATAATAAACGAATATATCGTTAATAGATTGCAAAAAAAAATTAAAAATTTGTTTATCAAAATAAACTGATAGTGTACGTATTCTTACTATATATTTATTGTTATGTTTTAATATCCCTTCATATAATCTATTCATGAATATAGAATATGTAAATATGTTAGAAAATATGTAAATTGAAAATACGTATACTTACAAAGTGGTGATTCCTCAAGTTTTTTGATGAATTTCCGAAATAAGGAAAACAGAGAGCCTGCGGGGAAGGGAAGGACAAGAAATAATAATTAAAAAAGAACATTCATAAAAAACAATAAAAAAAATCAATATTAAGAGTATATATTTTTTTAGGAGAAACAGACATGAAAATTGATGAAACTTTCACTTTAATTGCGTGCTCTCCTCACTGACTCTCAAGTCTGAACAGTTTGCAGAGTTCGTACAAAGCCAATATCAAAGGTTTTGCTTTTTGTGTTTAACTGTTTAGAAAATTTTGTGTTGTTATATTATTTTACTATTTATTAAGTAGTATGAATATTTTCTGAATTATAATAATTAAATAAAAGAATATTATTGGGGGGGGGAGAGAAACATCACCTCAATTTGACCATGAAGGAATCTGATATATCCAATGCCTTCTAACAACACTGAAGCTGTGTCAGTCTGCAAAGCCAAACCACTTCCCACTCTTGTCATCTTTTTCTTTTCCCTTTTTTTTTATAGTGTGTATATATAATGAATATATGCTATTTTTTTAAATAAAAATATTATAAATTAAATGTGGTGGTAATTACCTTCCCAAAAGGAGAAACTAGCTGGTGAAGGGCTGATATTCTATCTCCTAATTTCTCCTTCCTCACCTGTATAAGTTCATTCATTAATCTTCACTTAATTACACTCTTAATTAAATGCTTCGAACAGTACCACAAAGGATAATACTAATGCTGTCTTTAATAATTTGAGAGAGACTATTAGTATCAAGACCAGATTGATGAATATAATAAGATGATAAAGTGTAAAAAACCTCATCATATCTTATCAGGTCAAAATACATTAAGATGATGATGAGAGAGAGAGAGAGAGAGAGAGATTTGACCTTGAGAGGAGGCTGGCTTGAAGATGCTTGAACCCTAGCCTTCTTACACATTCCACCAGTGGCTGTGCTACACTATATATGTATATATAGATCGTAAGAAACAAAACGTATTAATTAATTATTCTCAAAATACAATGTATGAATCAAGAAACTAAGTTAGCTTGAAAGTCTCAAATGATTAATAATTACCTCAAATGAGTGATCTGCAGCAGGAAGACGAGTTTTCTTAGTGTGGGCCTTGTTATAAGAGAAAGAATCCATAACAGTGTTGTTGTTGTTGTTATAAGTATGACTACCAGTGAAGCTAGAGACGCTAGACGACCTAGGGGAAGAAGAAACAGCAGGAACCACCATGTGTGACCAATTAGCTGCTGATGAAGAAGTACCCTGAAATTCCTCACCATGACCGTACAAGCAGGCCTCTTGCTTTATTAATCCTTCAACAAGATGAACTCTGGACAAGGATGGATTATTCAGAACTTGTTCTTCCCAAGTTCCCAACTTCTTTGCTTGAAAATGATCATAACTCATTCTCTGTTCTTCTCCAGGTGCTCCTGAGCTGCTCAAAACCCAACACACCACCAAATTATATATCAGTGCCAATACTGAACGACTAAGCTCGAGTTAAAGAATGAAAAGAGGTTAGGATATGGAAGTTAATTACGCTTACGAACTGCTCATGAAAGCTAGCATAGTTGTTGGATCAAATTCTATAAACCATTTTATAAACACTTAGAGGACACAAGAAGCTATTGTGGAGAGAGAGGAGAGAATTACAAGAGGAGCTGGCTCCAGCTTGAAGGAGCCGGAGGCTGATCTGGGTTTTGAGGGATCAGCGAATTGAAAGGAATGGAAGATCCAACAACATAAGCAGCGTCATGCATATTGCTCCACGAATTAGGGTTCCCACCCATGGCGACGACGATCACTTTCTGAAACAGATCGATAGATAATCTCCTCAGTTCATGCCCAGAACTCAAACAAGCTTTGTTGTGCTTCAATTTTCTTGGAGTTTTCTACTTTACCTTCCTCTCTCTAACTTGCCGATATCCGATTGGGAACTCAAATTAAACAAGGAAGCTTTAAATTTGATCAGTATTTTAGAGAGAGAGAGATGTGTTGAAGAAACTTGGAAGCTGTAATGGGGAGCCTGAGAATTTTATAGAGATATGTAGAGAGGTTGAGAAAACTTTGAATTGTGGCTCTTCACTTAATTTTGATGAGTCTCTTGAATTCATTTCATTTCATAGAGCGTTACTTTTTGAGGATGCTTAGCTTTTTCACTTTTATTATACTAATAATATTGATAAAGTTGGAGGCAAAGAGAAAAGCTGGTGGCCTTACCCTGTATTATTAAGAGCGTCTCTCTCTCTCTCTCTTAATTAATTACATTAATCAATAGCCTTTAGTGGAAGCTTCATTCATTAGCTTCCTTAATTTGGCTATATATATATATATATATATATATATATATATATATCCGTGTATAACTTTTGTTATTATAAAATATTTTTAAAATATAATTTGCGCCATTTAAATCTAAACTTTAAAACTACAAGAGTATGAGCATTTACGTAGATGACTCATTTGTTCCATCTTTTTATTTTTCCTATTTTTCTTTTATTTTATAAATAGCATACTACTTTTTTAAATACGAAAATATTACCATTCCATAAAATAAGAAAATAAATAAATAATAATATGACACGTTGGGATTGTTTTGGAGACATAGGTAGCTCAGCAAGGTAGAGGTAGAGGGTTAGAGGTAGGACCTAATAATGGTATTGAGATCAATGTCAGAAATGAATAATTTTTTTAAAAAAAAATAATTAAAGTGGAATGGGGATGAAGCAATAATTCAGGTTCACATGTGCAAACAAAAATTTGGAATCCTAGTGGCTCACTATAATATGCGCTCCCAAATCACACAAATGTGACAATAATTAACAACAACCTTCTCAGTTCTTACACCTATATAAGAGTTTAACTTTGTTTTATTTTTGTTCATGAATTATTATGATTAAATAATATTTTTTTAAAAATATTATTCTTCTAATATTTAATATATGATTTAATTAAAAAAATTATATTTATTATAAATATAAGTTATATTTTTTATATTTATTATTTTTTTAAATTATTATTAATACTTTCTCAATAATAATTGAATAATAGAAAAAAATTAAAAATTAAAAAAAATAATTATAATATTTTTAAAAATATATTATATTAATTAAATTAATTAAATAGATTTTATATTCAAATTATATAAATATTATAATTTGATCCTTGAGAGAGATAAAGAGAGAGAAGCCAGTTTGCTCCAACACACGCTCTCATCATGGAACCATCTCAGCCGTCCTTCAAACAGTGACGTACGGACAACATTAACGGATTTTGTGTACGCTAAACCATAGAAAAATTATATTAATAACTTTTTTTTTAAAAAAAAAAGAATTACGCATAAAAACTTTTTTTTTAAAAAAAAAAGAATTACGCATAAAAACTTTTTTTTATACACAAATTTTTGGAAAGGGGTTGAGCTCATCCACAATCTAATGATAGGGCAAAATTTCCCTTCTTCCTAAATGATACTAATATCGAATATAACGAGCCGTCTATTATCACCCACGAGTTAAGATATCTCCTCAAGCGCCGTGATTAGAACCACAATAAAATGATACTTTTTAAGATTCGAATACACTCTAAATAGTCATATGTCTCATCCAGTTAAACTTATAATCAATGAGTTACGCATAAATACTTGTTTGGACTTTGGAGGGTTAATTTCTTACTATAGCGGAATCTGGCCGTATTTTTTATATGTATGAAATTCTTCAGAAGAACAATAATACTTTGTGTATATTGGGAAATTAATTCTACAAACAAGATATTTATGAGCAATTGTCTCCTTTTTTTTAAAAAAAAAAAAGCTTTGTACAATCAAATTTATTTTTTTAATATTTAATGAATGTGTTAAATTTTCATGCAATATAAAATTGTGATTATACTATTTTAATGTGATGATAACAAAAATAACTAAATCGATGATAACATTTTCTTTGTTTTTTTTTTGAAAAAAAATACAAATTACATGTAAAGGTATTAGGATCAAAGAAATTATAACTATGTTTTATTTTTAAAAAAAAAATAGTAACTTATTTAGCCAGAGAAAACGAAATATAGAGAATGTGGAAGACATTGCTTTTGAGTGAGGGTAACATGAGATGGTGAGGCCCCGACCAAAAGAATCAGAAAGTGTATCGTATACATTCTGATAGATCCACAAGTAGCAAAACAATAAACAACTCAACAAATAAAAAAAATTCATTTTTCCAAATTCCAAAGCTAAATTGAATCATTTACATTTATGCATTTGACGAAAATAATATAAAAAAAATTAATTATATAAGAGATTTATATTCTAATTCTATACTCACCATATCTTCTCTTGTTTTCCTTTTCAAAAATCGATTAAAATCAATTAGAACTAGTGGAAAATGAAGCAAAATCGATTAAAATCAGTTTTCCTTTTTAAAAGATCAATAATCACACAATGTGATTTCTTATTTCTTATTTATCTTTTGTTTGAATTTTCTCTAATGTTACATGTATACGATAATTTATTGGTAATTTTGGTTAATTATGGAAGCTTGCACTAATTTAGTTGGAGAAATAATCCGATATATTTGATAACTTAGATGATTTGTAATAGAGAATATATAAAATTTAAGTAGAGCACGTATGAAATTATGGTAGCTTGACACATGAGACTAATATGACCTAATATTATAGAACATATTTGAACATGTACGAGAATATATGAATAAATATTGGCTAAGTAAAAATATAAAAATATATATGTGAATATATGAAAATATTATTTTTAGTGAACTAATATAAGCCAATTGGTTTAAAACCCGTTCTAACAAAATTACATATGTAAGTTTTGAGTCTATTTAAAATTTACTTATGGCTTTCATAACATAATATGATGTATTTTTAGGAGTTTATATTGTAAATAGGCCTTTAAAAATATTTCAGGCCTAATTAGACTTTTTTTGAAGACTTCTGTTTGAGCCTAAAATAGAGCGTGCAACTAATGGGAGTTAGTCTGAGTGGTAAGCGGCTCGGTATCGCTTAAACGGGGTCTCGAGTTTGAGCCTTGGCGTACGCAGAAAATCCCCGTTGAAAGACTCACCCACCATAGCCAGGTGCGCGACGCGGGTCAGATTCCGATGTAGTCGGGGCAAAACTCCAGTAAATCGGGTGTGCAAAAAAAAAATAGAACGTGCATTTAGATTTAGACTTAAATTCAACCTTTAGACCTCCTGCTATAAGCTCAAGCCTATTTAGCCAAAATCTATAACACATAAACTCTTTAATCTTTCTTAAAAAATATTCAGTTTCTTTAATATTTATCTAACTGGTCAAAGAGTGGTCAAATTTAACTGGATAGTGCAGATGATTACATTAAAATGATTGGTAGGACGTAAGGTAGTTGGCCAAGTAGACAAGTTTACCAAATTGACAAGTTGTCGATACCCTTTACGCATCTTTTTGTTACAACAAATTTTTCCAATCACACTACAAATCAATGGAAAGGAAACATGAGGCCTAATGTTTCAAATAACAAACAAAAGTTGGAATTATTTCATACCTTTAAATTTCCCTTTTCTTTTTTCACAAAAAAAAAAGCTTCTGAATTGCACATGTCACATGTTCCAGGGAAGAAGACGACGGTAAGAAATTTATGACATGGATTTTGTGTTTGACCATTGGTCTTCCACTATATATATATATATATATATATATATATATATAACAAATCCCAGAAGCTAGTGTCACCAGCATCCTTGAACTTAAGTGATATCATGCTTTCCCTTTTCTATGAATTATTATGAGCTTTTCATTTTAATCATGCACGGAAACAAACAAAAAACTAAAAGAAAAAAAAAAGAAATAAAGGCTTTGACTGAATTTGACGTGTTGAAATTTCTTCCCTTCTTATTCCTCTCTCTTTCTGTTCTTCTGTAATCCTTTAAATGGAATGAACGTAGTCATAAACTGGAAGATATTTAATTGCTTCTAGGCGAAAGGATATCCACGTTTTTTATTTTTCTGCCCACTGAGCGGCTATTTAAGCTGAACATGCATCCTTCAAGCAATAAACTTAGTGCCTTGTAAAACTAGAATTATCATTACCAGGACTTTCTTTCGACACGTGGAGTGATGGGGTTAAAACAATCAAACCATCGAATCGTGGTACTCTAAATATACCAATTAGTTAGTTAATTTTTTAAATATAAAATTTTAATTTATTTTATCTCTTATATTTATTATTTTTTTAAAATTAATTTATTTAATTTATAAATTAATATATAATCTAATGGCATAAATATTTTAGAAATCTTTGTTCCAATTAAGTAATTTTTTAACTTCTTTAATCAACATAAATTAATTTCTCTATTCTCATAATTGGATATGCATGAATTTTGACAAGCAAAAATAAAGCAAATAAGTTTTGAAACGAACTTGTCTTGATATATTTCAAATATTACTTCTAGTTTACTCTAAAAAAAAAGCTAGCTTAATAAAATTTAGCACATTTAGTAAATCACTTTATCCCTTAAACATAATATCCTAAATTCGAACCACGTCGTGTACATAGAAAAATATTTTGTTAGAAGAGACAAAAACTATTTCAGTAATCTCTACGCCTCGAGAAAATTAGTATCTAAATTATCGGTTAAAAGATACAGCCTAGCTTTTACAAAAAAAAAAGGTCATTTTCTTTTTTCTTTCTCATATATAATTATTAAAACAGAATTTGGACCAATAATTGGCAAAATTAACCCACGCGGGATGAAATGAACAACACTGAAACAACCACATTACAAAGGACCAAAACATTATATGAATGACTATAACTTGATTTGCAAAAATAAATAAGAAAAACAGAGAAAGAAAGAACCGCATGGAAATTCTGGAAATTGCTACAAAATAAAATAAATCCCTCAATGGAGGAAGAGATGCTATAAGCCTATAACTATAATGAAATTTGAATTTCTTTAAAAAAATATATTAAGAGGGAAGCAAAACAAAGGGGAAAAAGAATACCACCACCCTAATTGGTGGTATTTTATATATCGCTAATTCTGCTGTTGACCAAATGCTATCCAACACTATTCCGTGGCTCTCCCTTCGTATAAATCATCCATTGGTGACACCACCACTGTGCCGCTGCATAGCGGCGACTGGCTCACTACACCTGGAACACCTAAATGATGGAGCAGCGGCACAGCGTGTTCGAAGACAATAGTAACAATATCTGAGTTCAGAGAAATTTTGATCCTTCAGCGACCAATTACACCCAGAAAGGATACTTTCATAGATAGAAATTCCATGTTCCATCACCATAACTCGTAGTCAAATAGTATGTGTCTAGAAATGTACCTGTGCTGACAAGGGAGAGCAACAAAAGGAATGGTTGGAGTAGACCGACAAATGGGGCACGTGTTGTCATCCTGATCTGAACTTGAGGATTTATCCTTCGAAAATGGTCGAAGGAGATTTCTCATAGACGATGAATTAAGAAGAGGAAGAAGCAACAGCAACATTTCCTGCCACCAGAACAAGATATGAACTCCAATGCAGGACATGAGGGGAAAAAACTTGCATATAGGAATAAAAATAAGTACTCCCGATCTTTTTTATAAGTTATTTACAACATTTTTTACTAGAACTAAGAAAAGGCTTAAACCTTATTAACTCTCTTAAGACTTAACAAAGTTCCCAAAAACAAAGTTCCCAATTGTACCCCCATTAAGACACATTCTTGAAAAGATGAGTGAGAAAGCAAAAGCAAATTTCCCAGCACTATAAGCAAACAATGAACACAATGCTGATCAAGTTCAATACAAAAAACACAGGAACAAATAAAGCTAAGTCAAAAGTACTGTCAAGTAACTAAGAGACTGAATTTGTTGGTGAGGATGAATTACCGAGAATTCATTCCAAACTAACTGCCGGTTCATATACTCAAAGCTAACAGCACGAGTCATATTCTGGCTCCCATAGACAAGTCTAGCTCGTAAAGCTCTTTCAATGAGATTTCTATATCTGATTTACATTAGAACAACCAAAAGGAAGATTAGTAGAATGGCATCCAAAAGGTCTTTTAAAAACACTCAACACTAAATAAAACGAATCACTCAATTAGAGTAGAAAATAATTGAAAATACATGAATCGGAAAAATAGCGTTTGGTGGATCATCTGAGTCTTGATCAGAAATACCTTCCAGTATAAAGAAATATCAACAGGTTGCCAAATGAAGCAGCTCTATAAATTCCTTCTATACGTTGTATAAGGATCCATACCCGGCGTGCCAGTGACCTCTAAACAAAATAAAAACCAAATGAGAACTCATTTCCATCCACTTGCATCAGGAAAATAAAAGCTAGGAGGCTGTCAGTTTAGAGACCCAAAAAGCCAAGAAATTACCTGATCAGAATCACCCCACCGACGAAAAGCAGAAAAGGATTGAATGCGGGCCCAGATATACTGACCACCAACAGTTGCAATACAATACCAAATCTTCTGAGCAACAGTGAGTCCAGGACCCTCAAGACCAGTTCTGACTATGGGAGTTAACATGCAAGAAACAGTTTATAAGTTTGTTAAGGCCGACATATCACTAGAATGAATACACTCCGATGATAGTATATATGCCGTAGATTTTCCTTAGTTCAGTTGTTGGTTATTTTAAGGCAAGGAAAGCCTCTTCAAATGACTTATAGACAGCTAACTCTCTCCTTTTAACTCAAACATATCACATATTCAAATAGAATATTCAGACCTTCTTACCTTTTTCTCTTGGTTCAATTGCACGCTCATCTCTATACCTCAGGTTCATGAGAGCAATGCCTGGAGTTGGCTTATCAACCCAAATTGAGAATCTCCAAATAAGAAACTCAAGGAATGCATCAAGCTCAGCTTCGTACTGAAATAACATTCCTGGCTAAATCCAAAAACAACAAGAATTTAAAAGATGTTCAGAGAAGTTCCAAAACTACTATGATAATTCATTTCATAACAATACGAAAGCAAGACATCACTTTACCTTCATTAAAGAGAACACTTTAACCAACTGTTCCTTCAACATGGCTGACATTTCAACATCCAGTCTAGCAGCATCAACTTGGTTAACTCTTGATATAGAAATAGGAATCATTGACTGCAGTAAATTCAATAAAACTAATCAACCGTGTGCTGGTACATGAACACGTATTCATTCTCCCAGAGAAAATTTACAATGCAAGGAAATTATATTACAAGAAAAAGCAACAATCAGGAAATACCAGGGTCAGGCATGCGTATCAATTCGCACAATAACAAATTACTGAACTTAATCACGGCTCACACTCAACCGATTTTGGGGGAAGGGGAGTGGCACAAGAAACGACAAAGACATCATATATTACGTTCCAAAAGAGAAACCGTGATTGAAAAAGATTACCAATCAACAAGGGAGGCACAGTTACGAACATTAATTAACATGAAAAGCAAGAAGTTGGCCAACGAAAAAGAATCAAACCCTAAATCACAAAATACGGGGGGAAATTACGGGATTTAATACAATTGAGGAAGTGAGACTATGTTTGGGAGGATTAGAGAGAAGGACCTGATGAGAAAGGGAATGAGATTCCCAACGAGGCAGCAACTTGTGGCAAGTATCAAGCCAAGCATCTTCGGGTGGTGGGAGATTGTTGCTGGTCATTGCCCTTGTTGTTGATGATGATGAAGAAGAAGAAGAAGAGGCTGGCGATTCTCTGTCCATGAAGAAGATGAGCTTTGAGGGGGATGACGAGAAAGTTAGTAAGAAAGTGAGATTAGGATGCTCTGGTCACCACTGTTCTAGCTAGGCGGTTGAAGCAGAAGGATCGCAAATGAATTTTCCAGTCCGTCCAAAAAAAATAACGGACAGAAAAGAAAAGGATTAAAAAATTAAAAAGGAAAAATTACCTTGAAAGTTCTCCATAGAAATTATTAAGACCATATAATTATGTAATTAACTCGTGTGCCTATTTGGATAGCACTCTAACTTTTAAAAAGTTTCCGACCTAAATTTTAGTTTAAAAAAAAAAAAAAAAATTATTTTTGTTCAAAAGAATTTTTGAACTAAATCATGTTTTTGGATATACTGGGAATAGTTTCTAGAATAGTAAAAGAGTTTATAAACTACTTAATTACTATTTTGCCTATATTTTTCCCCTCTCTCTCCTCTCCTTTCCCTCTTCTCTCTCTTATCTTCTATGTCGTCGGTTGTTGCCTTCTTTTGGAAGAGAGACGACAGTGATATTCTCTATCATCGTGAGTAGCTGATCGCAATATACTGGTGTCTACTGGTGTTTGGTCATGTTCCCTGTGCAAGGATGATGAACAATAATATTATTTTTTTTATATTATTTCTAATAATTTACCAATTATAAAAGTCCTTTTAATAATAACCATACAAACACTTATTTATTCATAATTATTTTTTTCTATAAATTTTTCTTTATAAGTCATTTTTTCAAAATTGTCTAAAAGTCTATCCAAACATGCCCTATATATTAGTGGTGCTTATTTTCAATTTATTTTTTCTGTAAAAAATTAATGCAAATAATCTTGTGTATTATAGAAAGGCTAATAATACATAAGCTATATATTTATGACATAAAAAATATAATTTTATATTTATCTGTACAAATATAAAAGGCTATATCATATTATGTGTAGGTAATGAACAACCCATAAAAGTTGGTTTAGTTGATAGCATGCAACTCATATTTTAAAGAAGAGGTGTGATTTTGTGGATGGAACCAAAATCTTAGTTTTAAAAGGCTTCTGGTCTAAACCTTAGTTTTAATTTTTTTTTAAATAAATAGCTATATTTGTCTAAAATAACTTATGTACTAAATCATAGTTTAAAATCATAATTTTAAATAAGTTTCTGAGAATAATTTTTGAAACAATAAAAAAAGTTTATAGATTTCCAATTACCATTTTACCTATATCTTTTCTAACACTCTCTCTCCTCTTCTCCCTTTTATCTCTTCTCTTCTCTCTCTCTCTCTTGCTCTTCTTTGTTGCCGTCATTATGCCGTCGTCGCTGGAGCTCGCCCTCGTCGCTAGTTATGGTTTAGCTTCCGTCGCAATCCTACTCCCCAACATCCTCAATCGCTGGTTATGGTTTGGCCTTGGCCCCGGCGAAGAAGATGAACAGTGATGGGTCATCGCTCTACCGCTAGAGTTGCTCTCGCTGTCATCCTATTCTAGAGTTGCTCTTGCTGCTGGAAGAAGATGAAACTGTCGTGGAAGAAGAAGAGGAAAGAAGATGAACAGTGAGGGTAGGATGTGATGTTTGCTATAGGTAATTTTTTTTATCTCATATTCTTTCTGATAATTTACTAATCATAAAAGTCCTTATAGTAATAACTATTCAAATACTCATTTATTCATAATCATTTTTTTATAAACCTTTTTTTAAAAATTGTCCAAAAGTCCTTTTTTCTATAAATTATTTTTTAAAAGCCTATCCATATGAGCCTTTTGTCAACGCTTTTATCGATAAAAACTACGTGTAAGGGTGTTTTTGGATTAACATTTTGAAGAATAATTTATGAAAAAAATTATAAAAATAATTTTAATAGAAAATAACTTTAGAAAATGTATAAATTTTTTTCTGAACGAAAACTATGGTTTTGCTCTCTTAAACCATAATTTTCTATCCTAAAATGATTTTTAAGAATTTTATGATATTTGGCTATCATAATTTTATTTTAATATCATATTTCAAAATCACGGTCTATACTTTTAAAAGTTATTTTTAAGGATTACAAATAGCCCCTACGCCACACTAGTGAATTACGCGCTAAACGTTGTTTTCTGATTAAGGACTTTACTCACATTTAGTGGCTTTAATAATGAATTATGAACACTTTATTTAATCTGAGGTGTTTGGATTCTGGTGTTGTTAATAGCCTCTGGTACTGTTGTACACTTGTCAACGAGGCACCACTTGAGCTAAGCATTGGACCCCACCTAAATGATCTTTGGAATCGTGTCCGTTGATTGGTCCCAGGAGGGAAAAAAAAGTCAAAGATCCGACTGCTCAAAACGCGTCGACAGCAGGATTCGAACCTGCGCAGGCAAAGCCCAACAGATTTCGAGTCTGTCTCCTTAACCACTCGGACATATCGACGCTCATATTCATCATGTTCTAATTTAGTTTCTTAACTTTTTTTATTTAGTTTAAAGTCTTATTTTTCTTTCTTGGTACAAAAAGTCTTATTTTTCTGAATTACATTATAACATATCAATGTGGAAAAGGAAGGCGAGTGGTGGGCTGGATTGTGCTGGCCTTTCGAGGTAATGTGTTATATTGCAGGCTCAATTAGGATATATCTAACGTTTTAAAATATTTTTTAATTTTCTTTTTAAAATTTTCACATGGAAGGGTAAGAAAACCACTGTAATATTTGATTGTGAATCAGCAACCAAATTAAGTAAAACTTTTTAGCATCATCCTATGATAAAGGAAGCGGCAATTCTAGAAACTCATATATGTTATTGATTTGTTGCTAAATTACAATTTGGGATACTATATACTATAATGCTTTTTTATGATTACTTATTAAGGACTTTCTCAGAGATAATCTTTTGAATTAGATTGTAAATGCCACAATTCCAATTCTCAATCTGATATAATTAACTTCACACAATCATCTTTAAATTACGTCTAAATACAGTGTAAGAGTGATAAAACGGGCTAAGTCTATTTTATCTCAAAGGGAATAGGGTAAGGGAGGGGCGGACTCGGGTTAGCAAAATATCAGCCCATTTTAGGGTGGGCTGCACTATCCATCCCCTCAGCCCGTTAGCCTGCTTTTTTTTAAATTATTATTATTATTTATTTTATTCAAATATTATTTTGAATATTTCTATTATTGAATACTAGTAAAGATGATTATTTATTTATTGATATATGTTGATATATTATAATTGATTAATATTATATTAATGTTTATTTAGATTTATAGTTATAAAATTTGAGATTTTTTTTATAAAAAATAGGAAAATATTAGCAATTTTTTTATTATACTAATATAGCATTAGAAATTTTTATTAATATTTTAAAAATTTAAAAATAATTTTTTAAAATATTATAAAAAATAACGGGTTGACGGGGTAAACTCCTGCGAATTGCGGCGGGCTAGCCACTTTACCACCTCTAAAATTGCAATGATATTTAGATAATGCTTTCATTGTTTTTAACTTTAAAAAGGGGATAAGAAAAGGGTCTTGTCCTCTGTATTTTTCCATGCTCAAATGTCAATTGTTATTACAAGGACTAATCATTTGATTAAAGACTAATAAGTCAATCTTCCCTTAATGGCAGGTCTAGCTTGGACTTGTTGGGAACAAATAACTTTATTAACATTTGATTAGTCTCTTAAAAAAAAGATAGCTATATATGTTGTACAATTTTTTGCATTCACATATGATCCTGTACTATATTAAAGTAGAATCAATTATCATGGTTTATTTTATTATTGATCTATTATTCATTTGTTTTCTCAAATTGTGTTTTGCAATTAAAATGATTAAATAGCCCCATCTAATATACTCCTCTCACCCTCAAAATATAATAGCTAATAGATAAATTTATTTTAGTTTGAAATATAATAATTTAATTTATTTTATTTTTTAAATTTATAATTTATTTTAAAAAATTTTTATTAATTGCATACAGTAAGATAATTTTTTTATCAATGGGGCAGTTTTCTATATAAATTTTTAAGATGAACATATATTTTATTAATTTTTAAATATATGCAAATCAGCTTCTGAAATTTTATTCTCCTTGAGATTTCCTTGGCGGAAAGGCGATTTGGGGAGTGGGTTTGGTTGGCCTTAAGAAAGTGACTGACTGACAGTCAAGTATCCAAAAAAGTAGCTAGTGCGTGCAAAAGACAGATTCCTTTCACCTGAACAAATGGATTAGACTTTATCAAAACGTTTGTTTTATATATATATATATATAAACAATTCTGATATTGTCTATCTTGACCTAAAATTTTAAAATATCAAATGTATGACTAATTTTCAATTATTTTTTGTATAATATAATTCTATTTAATTTGGTAGTAAAAAATATCATAATAAAACCATCACCCCATATATCTGATGGCAAGTCCAGGGGTCAACAATGGTGGCTTTCATGTCTTCCAATTTGATGCTGCAAGAAAATTTGGAGCTTTCCACTTCATCTCTTAACTTTGTCTCTCCAATTTTGCAGGTCCCCAGATCTGTGCCACTATCTGATGAACAGTGCATTATGAATTGGCAGTCACGGTACGTGATCTCACCTTCATGCAGGTCAAAAGGAAGGTCCTAATCTAACAAAAGCATACGAAAATTGAGTCCCAACTACAAGTTCTCTGTTTTTTTTTTTCAATTTAAAATAGGATTAAAATTCCTTCAAAAATAATATGCTTATTTTTTTTTTACTGAAAGTAACATTTATTCCAATGTTATTATTCATAAATCAATTTTGTTTTTAAAATTCATAAATTTATTTTTCTGATTTTAACAAATCAACTATTTTTATATTTGCCCTATATGTACTAATTTATTAGAAATAAATCCTTTATCACTATGGGGGTGCAAGGAGATCATGTGCATTCCTCAAAATCTAATTTGCATAGTTTAGGTATAATTATTTTGTTTTTGTTTTTAAATTTCATTAATCATTTTATGTTGATTAATTCTTTGAAAAATAGTATTCTTTTTTATATTGTGTTCATTTTTTACATAAAGATATCAACATGTTATATTTAATTGTCGGTGGTGAAGTAACATGGTATACTTTTCCTATCAAATACTCTTTTCGGTGATAATTATAAGAGTTAGTTAGATGATTTAATTCTAATTATAAGATTTTAATCTATTTTGTCTCTCAAAATTATAATTTTTTTTAAAAAATATTCTTATATAACTATATATATTAAGAGAGTTTTTATTAATGATAGTATAAAATATATATGATTAAAGTGATATTTTAAGAAAATAGTTACATAATTATTAAATATAATTAATTTAATTAATTTTTTTAATTTAAATAAAATAATTAAATAAATATTATATTAGGTACTAGAGGTAACAATAGAGAAGCCAAATTAACTTTTTGACCGATAAAGAGATAAAGTGTTTGGATTCACCATTGTTACACGGGGGCGGCATATATACGTTCATCAAACCAAATCAAGTCTAACAATAATACTCCCATGAAGGTAAATTCTTTAGTAACAAAAATACAACTCATATTTTAGTACATATTATATGAACGAGTTCTGAATTATCCAAATTAAATTTAAGGCTTTCTGAATATATATTTTTTATAATTATAGATATCTTTTTTTTAAAAATAATTTTATTTAAGTATGTCAATTATTACATGTGAGTATTTCTTTTAATAAAGATTTAAATTTTAAATCATTATTTTATAAGGGATTAACTCTTTTTATTAAACTTAATATTTAATAGTTAATGAGCCTCTTTTAATTTATGCATAATTTGCAAGACTCATGTTTTCAAAAGCTACGAAGTTTATCTGCTTATTTTTATTTAAAAAAAAAAAGGAAAAGGAAAAGCAAACAAGCATTCATTTATCCTGAACATGAAATCCGGGACATGGAGGATCAAGTATGGTCTATTCAAGAATATGACATCTCTCTCCGGCAACCATTAATTGTCTCCAAATGTTTTATTTGAAATTTGCTTCCTAAAATTCATTTTTCTCTGTCCTTTCAATTTGGAAAAATATCTCTCTCTCTTCACAAATTTGAACAGACTAATTAATTTCCCATGCAGTTGATGCCATTAACACCATTGATGGCCATATATCCCAAACATCCACGTATCCCCTTTGCCACTTATATTAATTTATGTCGGTTCATATACTATTTTGGTTTTTAATATCTAATATAATTAAGATATATTTTTTTATATTTATTAATTTTTTTGAATTATTATTATTGATACTGCTTCAACAATAATATACTAATAATACAATAAGATAGGAGAAGGGGGTTAAGGAAATTATTAGATATTTTATAGAAAATGTGTTATATTAACTATTTCCTTAATTTAATAAAATTAACTAAATCAAAATTAGGAAAAGGAGGATTATGCCGTTTCAAATTCGTCATTAGTTGTTGATGAAACGGGAGGCGTGGGGGTAGAGCCAGAACTCGTGGTTTTTGCATGAGGATCGATAATGACCCAATTAAATGAATAATCAAGTCGTTTTCTTCTTTAATTTTAATTAGTTGGTGTAGAGACTAGATTGTGGACGAGGTATTATACCTTATAATTAATAATTATTAATAATTAATTGGTTTTATTATTAAAGGCGTAGGTTGATGGTCCACAAATCAAATGAAATTGAATTCAACACACACACACATGATTTCCACATGCTTCAACTCTAATTTTGTAAGCTTTCGGAGATTCATGCGTAATAAGCAAAGCAAGTTGATCATCATATGGCATATATATAAAAAAAAAATTATATTTGTATTATTATACTTTTAATCCTCCAACAATTTTATATACGGTATTAATACGCAACGTGCTGCTTCTAGTTTTTATTGTTATCAATAGGGTATATGAATCTAACATCTCAACTCGATGCTTTTTAAAAAAATATTTAAAATTCTCTATATCATATATCAGAATCGGAGCATGCAAAAAGAAATATCTCAAAATTTTAGAGTATGCTTAAATCATTTTAAGTACAATATTATTATTGTAGAACAATGTTAGTAAATTAATTTATGCATATATTTGATACTTGTTATAACACCATAGAAAAAATAAATATAAAAAACTTTTTTGTTCGAAATAAATATTAATATAACAATTGTCTATCAAATGAAAAGTAAATATATAGAGCACACTTTTTATTTGTATATGAAAAATATATAATTTATAAAGATAAAAAAATGCATGATTCAAACATCTTATACATATATAAAGTATTCGTGTAAATTTTACTGAAATTTCAGAATTAAATGGGACAAAAATAGATCTTATAAAATTGTATATGAGATATTAATGACTAAAATATGTGTGTTTGGGAAACTCCCAAACCGCGGTTTTAAAAGGGCTTATGGTTTAAATTTTGATTTGGAAAAATTTTAAAACAAATAGTTATATTTGTCTAAAAAGACTTTTAGACCAAACCATAGTTTAAAACTAAGGTTTTGGATAAGCTACTGAGACTAGCTTCTGGAACAGTAAAAGAGCTTATGAACTATCTAATTACTATTTTACCCTTACTTTTTCTTACACCATATCTCCTCTCTCCTCTCTCGTCTATCTTCTCTATCTACTCTCCTCTCTCTTCTCTACCTACTCTCATCTTTACCTTCTCTCTTCTTTCCCCTCTCATATTTTTAATAAAGTTATACACCTTTTGATAATTTTTTAATTACAAAAGTCATTTTAATAATAACTATCCAAACACTCATTTATTCAAAACTATTTTTTTTACAAATTCTTCTTCAAAAGCCCTTTTTTTTCATCAACTATTTTCTAAACTCTTATCCAAACATGGCCTATGTTAAAGAATGAATGATTGCATGGATATATATGTGTGTGTGTGTGTGTGTTTTAATCAGAGAATTAATAGGCATACTAATTGGAAGATATTTATAAAAAAACATGAACAGCTCTAAAAGAAGAAGAAAGATCCATAAAATGTGAGGGTTATTTTGGGTTTTGTGAGCTCGATCTATAAATTGAGAGATAAGCTTTACTGTGTGTCTCTTATTATTTAGTTGAATATTTAAATTCCAAAATGCTTTATAAATAAAAGGAATCAGAAAAGAAAAGAAGGTAGGGATAGTGAGGAACAAGAGGAATCCATCTTTATCATTATTCCAATTGAATTGTGCCCATCACTGTAGTAATAGTGCTGGGCAATTGGTATTGATAGCAAAAAAACGTTTTTTTTCTTCAAAGTATAAAAGATAAGAGGTAAATTTTTCTGAATTTAATTTTTTTTCATGCATATATAAGGAACAAGAGTTACCAATTATTTATACTTTTCCTATTCCTTCTTCTCATAAGATATTTTTAACCGAATTACCTAGACTAAAAAAATTGGTTTGGCTCTACAAAATTACCCTATGTATATTTCAAATATCATTTTAATTTTCTCTTTGGCAATAAATATTGTTGCAACCTAATTATTAAAAATTTGTTTGTTAAAATAATATTTTTAAAGTGGCTTTCCAACCTCAATATTGACAATGAGGAGCATTTGTCACAAAGAGCCTTATATTTTAAAACAATTAAAAGTTTCTAAATAAAGTTTTATATTTAAGAAATAAGAACAGAGGTATTATTTTTTTTAAAAAACAATAACAATAAATGAGAGAGAAGCTAAGGTGTTTTGCTTCTAAATTCTATAGTGCCTAGCTATACTAATATTAATGTTAATTTTTCCCATATATATTATTTATTTCATAAAAAAAATATCTTTACACCAAGAGAACCATATAACATCAACACACTACAGAAACGAATGAATATTATAATAAAAAGTACAATGACAATATAATATACCTAACCCTGACAATATATTATTTAATTGATTCTCTTATGTATGAAAGTGTACCAAGAGATGAAATTTAATTAACAAGTTTCAAAACACTGACCTTACTCAACTATACGAAAATGATGTCTTTGATTCAATCCAAGAAATGATCATTTAATTAAATACAGTTAAAATTTCTTATAATATAAATTGTTTATTAATTGATAATTTTCTTAACCATAATGGCATTTATTTAAAGATAATTAATTGAAACAAAGAAATACTTCTGACTTTGATATATTAATGCTTAGGTTAAGGTACTTAAATGTCTCAAAAGTTTCTACCAAGGAGCATCCAGCATCTAGAAGATTTTTTTGGATCTAATATGTTCTCAAAATTTTATTTTATAGCAATTTTATCCGGGTCATTAGTCAATATTAAGTTTAATTGTTACATTTTCTTTTTGATCTACTTGTCTTTAACGGTTAAATTTAATTTTGACTAATAACCATGATAAAATTATTACAAAATAAAACTCCTAAAACGCATTAGATCTAAAACAAATCTTCTAGATGCTAAGTGCTTATTGGTAGAAACTTCTAGGATATTTACGTACCTTAAGATTTTGTACTAGAGATTAATGATACATGTTAGTTTGAGTTAGTTTTACATCTACGGGAATTGCAGTAGTTAAATTTGGTCGGTTGAAATAGAATTGTTCTATTAAATTAATCGTTATTTCCAACACCTTTGCGTTTGCTGGTTAATAAAAAATTTGATTATTTGTATATTTAATAAATTATTTAAATCTCTCTATTTGGTAAACTATGCATTTTGATACCACTTATAGATATAAGATATATCGTAAATACTTCATCCGTTCCTTGTTAAGAAACCTTTTGACAATTTTAATTTATTTCTTTTTTTTTTTTGCCAACAAAATTTTAATTTGTTTCTAAATATAATATCATGTTGGTCATTATCCACCTCAATTATTATTTTCAACAAATTTGCTCCTATTAATTGCACGTAGCAAATTCATGAATTAATGGGTCTTAACGCATTAAAGGCGTTCATTAAAGAGGTACATTAAAGTTATACTAGAGTTTCTGCCTTCAACTTATGCTAAATTGCACTGATTTTTAAATATGTAAGGAGCACGGGTTTAACAAGACTCTTGTTTACACTGACTCTTTAAAAGCCTTCAAACTGATAATGAAGGACGGATGACCTAATCATCCAATGATATTGAAAGATAAACGAAGTAAGTAATATGATATATCGGATCGGGTTAAGATATTGAAATCAGACACGTACCATATGAAGCTATCAAGCATGTTAATTTTCTATAGCCAAAGAAGCTCATCAACTAAACAAGAACATGTGGTATTAGAGAGGATCTCATGCAGTAGTTCTCTCAGTTTTATATTGGAATGGAGATAATTGTGGGAATAAATGGATATTAAGAGCTTTAGTATATAATCCTTATCTAATTGAGTGAGTAAGAAAGAGAGCCAAACACCTACTTATCCCTGTGGATCATATCCAATTCTGATGGGATTGAAAGTGCCAGCTAATTGGAGTTAAACGCGTGCGACCTTGCTGGGGCACCATGTCTCTGCGTCCAAACACTCTCAATTATATATCCTAATTATTCAATTATTCAATTATTAATTAACCTCACATCCTCTCATCATAATTATCCATCATTCCCGCCTCATACTAATCCCTCATTTCAATACCATTACCTATTATTAATCACTATTAATTAATTTGTCTTCCATGCCCCACCATGCCCCATTACTTTGCTTTTCTTATTTTTGATGTTATATATCTCCCATGAAGCACATAATTAGGACTAATATATAATTTAGGGTAAGCTTCAAAGTTTAAATAATGCTTATGAAGATACTTATATGTTGCTCACTAATAAAGTCCTCCTCAGTCCTCATATCAGTTATAAGATTTGAACCCTAATTTTTATGAGATATAAATTTATATCCTTATTAATTATACGCTAACTTCCCTTGACTATAAGTCCATCACTTCATTTTTGAAGATATATATATAGTGACTATATCTTAATTAATTAAAGATTGTTCGATCTCAAGAGGAAACACATATATATGTTGAGAGAGATATTTACGAACCCTAAAATTATGATACTTGGTAATAGGATTAGGTTAATCTTATCAAAAAAGATTGTTGATAAAAATCAATTTTGGAATAAGAAAAGATTTCCTAATAAACTAATAATGACAATAAATTTTAAAATTATGGTAAAAATTTAAGTATAAAATTTTTAACACTGTAGTAGTTTGTTTACTTGAAAAATTCAGTTATATATGGCCTGACTAATTTGTTCAAAAGTTGAGGTACTAATTAATGTTAGAGGTTTAAGAGTATTTTTTTTTTCTTTTTTCTTGTTTCTTTTTGGTCCTCTCCGAAACTTCCTTGGAAAAAAAGACATAAATAATAGAAGAATGCTAAGTGGGGGTGGGGTTTTAAAGTTCAACAATGCAATCATTTATAGTATATTTTATGAAGCAATTTTTTAAGGTGTTAAAAGCGAAGCTGCCCCTATATATATATATATATATATATATATATATATATATATATATATATATAAAATGACAAGTGAAAGAAAAATATATATGAAGAAACACAACTATAATGTTCACCTACCAACAATACATATCAAACATGGATATAAGCTAAGCTGGTGGGGGGCACAAAAAGGATACATTGCATTTGAACCAACTCTCCTATGTATGTATTTTATTTTATATTTTTATTAAATATAGAAACATATCTTTAAATGATTTGAAGTTGTTGAGATTGATTAATAACTGGTAGTACTATATATAGTCAATAACCTTAAATATCTTGCCGGAATTTATAAACAGTACAAATGCATGTGACAGCCTAATTTCTTGGCTTTACCTCAATTAAGATATATTTTTTATAAATAATATGACATATGATGATGCATAAATTATATGAATTATATATTATTTTTAATTTATATGAATTATTGAATTAATTAATTAGTTTTTATATTTATAATATGTAATTGATGTATTTTTTTTAATTAAGGGGGTATTATTTTGATATACTATAATAAATTATTTGATTATTGCATTTTAAACATTACGGAACAGAGACTTTTTTTTAATACGAATATCATAAAACAATATTATAAACAAAAGTTAGAGAGAGGGGAAGATGATAGGGGAGAAGTTAACGTAAGAGGGCGCTGAGAAGGGATCAACGAAGCAATGATGAGGTGTTTACCGTTTGCCTGCGTCAACGGCAACGACAGAACGCCGTTTTGTCCCCGAAAGGCACCGTAGAGTGACGTGGACGGATCCTTGCCGTGAATATAGGCTACGGTGTCTTCGCACGCCTTCCCACTGTTAGATTATACAATCATTACCTTCAGATACGCGCGTGGCTAAAGTCATACTAAAATGGAGCCGACCCATCATCATTTTCCCTTTCTTTCTTTTTTACATATTTAGTATTCCCTTCTTGTCTCCTTTATTTCTTTTTTTCAACTTCCTACTTTTCCTCTTCGTTTATTGTATTAATTTTTTATAAATAAACTTCAATATTTAGGGGATAATCTTGGTCAGAATTAATGTTGTGATAGTAAATAACTCAAATCCTATATAAATAATGTTAATGTCCCTATAACATGATGCTATAAACCTATATTTGGATGAAGAGAAGGATAGGGGGAAAATAGGGGATATATTTTTTTAAAATAGTAAAAAAATTTATAATTTTTAAAAGTTTTTTATAGTATTATTTTTTCTTTTTTTTCTCATGTAAATATACGACAATTTTTTTTATAAGTGAGCGATTAAGGGTTTATAATTTTAGACAGTTAGTATTTATCTCTTTAAATAAAAATAAATATTTTTTTTATAAAAATAATGAAGAAACTAGTGTTAGAGCTTTTGTTTATTACCCATTATGTAATGTTATTAATAAATTTTAATCCTCAAAATATGTTTGTTCTAACTGTATATCAACTAGATCATAAAATAGATGAATTATATTTAAATCTCACTTTATTAAATTTTTTTTATAAGAGGCATTATGGTCACAAACTTCAATCTTAAAACTAAATTAGTTGGTTTACTTAAATATTTAATAATAAAATTTAGAAAAAAAATACTAAATAAGAGATGAGGAGGATTATTAAAAGATTTCATCACAAATAAATACTATCAAATGAAACACTTGCTGAAATTTTTAGGTGCCAAACAATTATGAATAATAAACATACCTAAGATTGAAATTTACACAAAAAACACATCTATATATAATATGAAATTGATAAAAAAAATATTTTTAATATATGATCTAATTAAAAAGTTAATTTTAATTATAAACATAACATCTTAATTTTTTATATTTATTGACTTTTTTTAAATTACCTATATTCATGTTCTCTCAATAATAATCAAGTAAAAGATGGAGGTATATAATTAATAAAAATGGTTAAAGTGATTTAAGAAAAAATATGCTATATTTATTAACTTAACTAATAACTTTTTTATTTAATTAAATATATTTTATATTAAGAAGTGATAGAATATTATTTATGAACCATAAATAGTATGACTCCATCACATGTAAAGCACTAATGTGATTATTTCATATAAATTTAAATGATTCATGTTTTACAAAGTGTGAGAGAGGTATGTTAATTAGGATATGGAAAAGTAAACAATCAGTTGGGGGGTGGGGTGGCAATGAATGTGAAGGGTATGGTTGTTGTTGAATGAATTCCCTTTTGGGTATAACAGTAATATTACATAAACCTCACAATCACATTGCAAGGGCAAGGGGTCCTTGTCTAACTTACGCAGTGTGGTCCGGCGCATTTTAGGCGGCAGGTATTAGAATATTGGTAAAGTGGAAACACTGCGTAAAAGGTTGCCGGGGAATACTCTGCCTCCTGTCGGTGCCCCGTCTGTCCCGTATTTGCAATCTTAAATATAAGAGTAATTTAGAAGGTTAATTTTTTTTTAATTTTAAATATAAATTTTTTATCTTTTATATTTATTATTTTTTAAAACTATTTTATTTAACATATAATATTATACATAAATATTTTAAGTATATCATATTATATTTATTATAATTAAATAATTTATTTAATTTTTTAATATATTTAAATTAATTAAATAATTTTAATATTAAGGATTTGAGCAATATTTTTTTTAAAATTATAATCCCGCCTTGTTATCTAAATAATAAAAGTTGTGATTAGAATCCCCAACCATTTGTTTATATGGCGGACTTCCTGCCACTTATGCAAACTTGAGATGATTATCTTAGTGCCTGTTTGGCACCATGGTTTGAGAATCAATTATGGAGCAAAACCTCGGTTTGGAAAATTTTCACACAAATAGCAATTTTTGTTGAGAATTGATTTTGGACAAAACCTCGGTTTGAAACCTAGGTTTTGAATAAACTACTGAAAATAGCTTTTTCTTTGAAACCTAGGTTTTGGATTATCCAATTACTATTATACCCTTACTTTTTTTACACCCTCTCTCCTCTCTCCTCTCTCTTCTCTTATCTCTCTTTTTCTCTCTCTTCTCTCCTCTATTATCTCTCTTTTTCTCTCTCCTCTCTCCTCTCTACACTCTCTTCTCTCTCCTCTTTCTTCTCTATCATCTTTCATCTCTCTTACTTTTAATCATATCATACCCTTTTTAGTAATTTACCAATATAAAAAGTGATTCTACTACTAATCATCCAAACATCTTTATTCCCAAAATCTATTCTTCCCAAAATCTATTCTACCCAAAATCTATTCTCCAGAATCTATTCTTCCCATAATCTATTCTCCAAAAGCTAATCCAAACACACCCTTAAAATTTATTTAATGTAGCATCCTAAGTAACAAAAATAAAGAAAATATAAAAAAAAACTTTTTAAAATACGAGAAAGCAATACCAACCTGAGTTAATTATGATACGTATCTCAAATTATTTTACAACGTATTATGTATGTGTGTGGGGACATTGCTTTATTCTTTTATGAAAAAGGGAAAAGTCAAGTAAGCCATAGAAAGGCCCAAGAAGGTTCTTTTCTGCATCAACAAAAACCAGAGTTTCAGGCTTGAGAAACACACAAACACACCCGCCATAGCCTCTTCTTCTTCTTTGTGACTTGTCTTCTCTGCTTTGTTCTTCCACCTTACACCTATAAAACAGACACACTCCTGTTTTCTTCATAATCATATTTCTGATATCATTTATTGTTGTCATTTTGATGTCTAAACCATTAGAACATGATTACATAGGCTTAGCAGCGTCAGAGAATCCGTCCATGGAGAAACACTCTGAGAAAATATCTTCTCCTTCTTCTGCTGCTTCGTCTACTCTTTCTTCTGAGAAAGAAAAAGGCTCTTCTCTTAATTTCAAAGAGACAGAGCTCAGGCTTGGCCTTCCTGGTAGTGATTCTCCTCCTGAGAGGAAATCAGGAACTGGGATTTCTCTTTTCGGCAAGGATTTGCAGAGTAATCATAATAATACTGATACTAATGCTAATAATGGGTTCTGTTCTTCTTCTTCTTCTTCCCCTTCGAAGAACAACAACGTGGCTGGAGCTAAAAGGGGTTTTTCTGACGCCATTGATGGGATTGGGCCTTCTGGGAAATGGAGTTTCTCTGTGAGTGACAAAATTATTGGGTCTGAAGCTGATTTGGGAAAAGGAGCCTCTTTGTTGTCTCCCAGAGGAGGAGGGAATGTTGTCAAGCCTCCTCTCGTTGCTGCTGCTGAAGCTTCTGCAAATCCTGAACAAAAAAACATTAAAGATGGTGGAATTGTTCAAGAGAAGAAGAAACCTCAGGTTTCTGTTGCTGCTACAAATGAACATGGAAGTTCTCCTCCTGCTCCTAAGTAAGTTTGCCTCCCTCTGTTCTTCTTGTTCATGTCATCAGTATTTGGTTTAGGTTCCCAGGAAGAAGGTAAGGTGAAAGGCTGTTATATTATTAGCTGATGAAACCATGATGAAGTTTTCCAAACATAAAATTAGATATGTTGGAACTGTGAGCATCACTTGAAAATTTGAAGTGTTGAGAGTAATCCTTCATGTCATTTGTATTCATTTTCGGTATTTTCTAAAACAAAAACAAGGGATTTCATATCTCTGTTGCATGAAGTTCCTTATTTTGTTCTTTATAAAGGAGAAATCAAGGCCTTTTGTTTTTCTAATTCAATGAAAGCAAACCCTATGGATTTATTTTGTGTGGATTCCTTTTCTCTTTGGTTTCTAGTTCTTGTCTTTTTTTTTGTTCATTTTTGGATATTATTATATACAGATCTTTCTGTGATTTTGTTGTTTATCCAGTCGTCATAGATGTTATTACTATCCATGGAAATTTAAATTTAGTGGTACCAAATTCAAATCCTCCTCTTTGTGGAACTGAATCTTTTTTTTTTTAACTGAACAACACTGATGTTTGCTTGTACATATTTGCAACAGGGCACAGGTTGTGGGATGGCCACCAATTCGATCATTTCGAAAGAACAGCATGGCCTCTAATTCGGCGAAGAACAATGATGAAGGCGATGCGAAATCTGGATATGGCTGTCTCTATGTGAAGGTCAGCATGGATGGTGCTCCTTATCTCAGAAAGGTTAATCTCAAAACCTTCACCAACTATCCGGAACTTTCTTCAGCTCTTGAGAAGATGTTCAGCTGCTTCACCATTGGTACTTTCTCTCTCTCTCTATATATAATGTTATTTATCTTCTTTAAATGGCTTTCGCAATCTATTTTGTGCTTGTTTGGAATGGCAATTTGAAGTGCCAATCTGACTTTTCAAAGGTACTCTGGGATTGATCAAACAAAAAAAACTATTGTTACTGTTGTGAAAAATATTAGGGTTTCTCCCTTACTTTTTGTTAGCAAGATCTGAACTAGAAATTTTGAATTTTGATGATGTTTCTGTTCCTCGAATTTAGGTCAATGCAGTTCTGGAGGACTTGCTGTGAAAGGCGGCCTAAGCGAGAGCTCTTTGAGGGACCTTCTTCATGGTTCTGAATATGTTCTTACTTATGAAGATAGGGATGGTGATTGGATGCTTGTTGGTGATGTTCCCTGGGAGTAAGTCCTCTTATCCATTCAATCTAAATCCTCATAGCTGCAAAATCTTTGTCAGTTCATCAATCAAACGAAATAGGGAAAATCAATATGAGGTTTTAAAGAAAGATTGTAATTACCAAAATTCTTATAAAAATAACAAATTTTGATGTAAGAAATTACAATAGTTTCATATTGCTCACAGTTGTTTTTGGACCTCTTAGTGATTAATTTTCCCAAAGAAATAGCTCATGATTCTTGGACTTCACGCATAACCTACCTGGTTTAAACTCTGATTTGATTCTGATGATAACCTAATGAACATTGTTTTTTGTCTGTGCAAAGATAACTAGGCTGAGTTTGCTAATTTTGTTGCCACAGGATGTTCACTGACTCATGTAGGAGATTAAGGATCATGAAAGGTTCCGAGGCAAACGGGCTCGGTATGTCTAATAACTACTCTTGCATATGCTCAAGTCAGTTACAGTTACTATATTTGGAAAGCAAGATTGGTTAAAATGAGATGAATTGTGTTTATTATTGCAGCTCCAAGGGTGGTGGAAAAATCCAGGAGCCAAAACTAGCAGCTTGGCTGCAAAATAAACCAGTTAAACCAGAAGAGGGAGAGGACAAGGACAACCGTTGAGGCATTTGAAAAGATTAAGGATGTTATGTCATATCATATGTATGTAATTTTCAGTGTTTCATTTTTGTTTTTGTTTTTGTTATTTTATAGGCTGACAAGTTCTGTATGTAGAATTTAACTGGAGAAATCCAGACCATATATTTTCATATGTATACACTACATACACACATGGTTTTGCTGTTGTATCTTTGGATTTTTGTTGCTGTATACAAAGAATTGCCTGTTGTGTCTTTACCCTCTCTTTATCATTTCTTAATTTTCTATACATATAAAATGCAAATTTTATTAATCAAATTTTTGAGTTATATATAATTATATCTCAATCTTGCAGTCATCAGAAAAGAAAAAAAGATTGTGAATAATATATAAAGGTTTGTGAGTATGAAGTATTAACTGTATAAATTTCAATGCATAAATTAAAAACTAAGAAATTTTATTAGGTAAATATAGTGTTTGGAATGATGTCGTGGTTAGAGTTTTTCAAGGGGAAGAAAAGTCAACGACCAGAAATGGTCGGAAGGGGGAAGAAGGAATGTATATAAAATATTTTTAAAATGAAAATAAAATAGGGAGAATGACAGTTGGGTCTCAAAATATTAATTTAATAATATTTAGGTTCCGACAATTTTTTTTTTAAATAATCTGTGAATATCGATTTAAACAATTGTAAATGGAAATCTAATTTGAAACATGAATGCCTAAATTGCAATTGAGACTATTATAGATGTAACTGTATACTTTTTTTTCCAATTGGTTTATTAAAAGTTTATGAAGAACTTAATTGTAATTAAATTGATAAAATTTAGCTATCATTCTCCCAATAGAATAATAGAGCGAGGTGTATATGAATTTTATTAAAATATCTTTTAATAGCTAATTTTGATTTTTTCCCTATAAATGAGATGGATTACTCTACTTTAGAGAAGCAAGCAAATAGAAAATTATTTTAAATCAAAATTTAATAGTACCATACTACAGAATAGTGAAGTGAAAAAAACATTAAAAGACCCTACTCAAGTTTTTTTTTTTTACCCAACTCAAGTTAGTGTGAGGGATAGAAGCTCTCATCATTTGACTTAAACAAGTAGTTGGTAAATCTAAGCTTTTGTGCATGTAGCAACCAAATTAAGATAAGTCTATCCTTTACCCATAGTACGTTCCTTATAGGCTTATACCAAAATAAAATAACATTGAGTATTAATTAAATAATAAAATAAAAACATCATAAATATTATGAATAAAATTATCTCAATTATTATTGCTTTCTCCTTGGCAATCAAATTAAGTCAGGCAATTAAGGACCTGTTTGAAATGCTTTAAAACCATAGTTTTATAAACTCTTTTAAGTAAAATTTTAGTTTGGAGAAATTTTAAAATAAACAGTCATATTTGTCCATAAGTGCTTTTAGGCTAAACCATAGTTTTGAATAAGCTACTGAAACCATGGTTTTAGAATAGTTTATAGACTATCCAATTACTATATTACCTTTAATTTTTCTTATACCCTCTCTTCTCTCTCATCTCTCTTCTCTACCCTTTCTCCTCTCTCATCTCTTTTCTCCATCCTCTCTCCTCTCTCTTCTCTCTCATCTCTCTTCTTTTTTCTCTACCCTCGTTCATCTTTCATACTTTTAATCAAATCATACATTTTTTAGTAATTTACCATTATAAAAAATTATTCTAAAAATAACTATCCAAACACTTATTTATTCAGAATCATTTTTTATTTATAAACTCTTCTCTAAAAATTTTTTTCTATAAATTATCCAAAAACCTATTTTTTCCGTAAGCGCTTTTTTAAAATATCTAAACACATTAAGAATCAAGATGAATATATCATCATCCCAGTGATTTCATTCTCACCACAGCCCTAGAAACCTTACTACAAGCTGCAGATTCGACCGATGTGGAACATGTATTATTCATGACTCACTCACCTGAAACTTATCTACAATTAGACACAATTAGACTATCATAAATCACAGATGAACAAGTCACTAGATACTAAAGAGTATAGAAAAATTTATAGTTAGCTCAGAAGGCTATCTATCTAGAATTTCAAGTACAAGAAAGGTATGGAGTGATAAAAAAAGAAGCTATATTTCAAAGCCAAAAACGGCTGAAACCACGGTTCATATAAAAATACAGGTTCCAAAATTCTGATATTCTGGTGCAGGCAACTCCAAATTATCATCGTTTAGATATTTGTATATAAACCATTTGAGTGTAACCATTAAATACAGAATTGTCAAGTCTAGCTAAGCCAAGCCTTTGGAACAAGCGAAATCGGCCATCTTCAACAATAGGAGTGGATGTGCGTGCAGGATCATATCTGCTTTGGTGGGTGAGGGAGGGACCAGCAACTGGAGGGAGTTCCCAATACACATCAAGAACTGATTCCAAGAATCGGCTATTCTGAAAATGTTCTCCATATGAGATTCTCCTATTGCTATGATTGAAGTTATCACGCATGTACCCTCTAACTCCCCACCATGTTTCTCCTGGACCACAAAGTTCTTCAATATCTACTGCTTTTTCCCAGAACTTGTTATTCCTCGATCTCATCCTAGCTTCGTCGCTGTCCCTAAAGCAGCTGTGTCCCCCTCCTACATCAACAACCATGAGAATATGTCAATTTCATGTACAGGAAAACATCAAATAAAGATATTTAAACTTCTCTGTTAAAAAAAAAAGAGAGATTCGGCGTAAAGTTTCTGCAAAGCAACAACAGAAATTGAGAAAGGTTCTTGTATAAAGTTATCCCTAACACGCTTTGGCCACTGAAAATGTGCCTAATAGCTATGTCAGGGCTGGTGTCAATTCATTAACATGGGTAAATGGGGTTCTACATGGCACCACCGATTCGCTCCACCACCTTGTCCTTGTCCTCGGTGGTCCCTACATATGTTGGCTATTGAATGTCGAATTTTGTGAGCATCCTCATGATATTGATTTCCGCGGGTTTGCCAGTGCAATGCTTGTGGTGGCATTTGCATGGCCTCCCATTGCTTGCTCCTTTGCCTAATTGTCAAGGGCATGCCCTCAATGCAGAAGTTGTCATCTACCATGGTGAGATCAGCTTCAACATCCACTCTCCTGAGTTTAATTTATAGTTTCCATTCCGCCTATATGCCCAATATAACACTCCAGTCCCTCCTCTGATATTCCATTTCTCTAGGCCAAACTACCAAACATATATAATTCAGACATAACAAAGTTTCTTTTACTGCCCTCAATGTTTCTGATAACTGATATAACACCTCAGACCCTCCCATTATTCTATTGCTCTATGCCAAAGCAATGGGACAAAAATATTTCAGACATGTCAAGTTTCTACAGATAACTGAAGGAGGAGAATTATTGCAAGTCTTTCACATGAGAGTTACACGCATTTCAGACTAAAACAGCAAACACTACAGTAGTACAAATTTTACAATACACTAAATCCATGGAAAAGTGGAAGGTTACACACCTCTAATATAAAATTGATCACATATCTGCCTCAATGAATAATGGTCTCCAGTTCCAGTGTCATAGTTATCCTCGAAGACAAGATGCTGAAACCCAGCTTTCAGAGATTGGGTAACTCTGCTCGTTAATACATATCAAAACAATAGTTAAGCAAGGGCAGTTTCAACATAAGAAAGGAACAAATGGGTACAAGTGTCCGCAAAGATCCTGTAATTACCTTTTCAATTCATTCTGATGGTCATCAAAAAATACAAGAACCTGATTCGGGTCAGTAATCCCACGTTTTTTCATCTCTTTTGGCCAGTTAACACTTCCAAAATCCACAAAGTCCTTTCCAGCAAAATATGTGCAATTTCCATCAACATAGGCAGGTCCCTTTTTCAGATACTTCTCTGGATGCCTGGGCGAAAGTGAAATAATTGGTGTGTCTGGCATAGCCTGCCGCAAAACCCAAGTTGAATGTCCTTTGAAAGCACCAATCTCGATCATCAGATCTGGCTTCAGCCATCTGGCAATGAACCAAAGCCCGAAGCTGTGGTCAAAACCCATCCCATGCAAGTTATTCTTTATTGGCCGTGTTTCATATATAGGAATAAATTCTTGCAACCCCTTGAGCAGATCTTTTGACGTCCATTCAACTGTTTTACCATGTTTCGATCTGCCTTTACCAAGGATAAGATTTAAGTGTGCCCAAAAAAGTGAACATCATGAACATAACGATATTAAAAGAAACTAAATTTCTTATAGAAGAAAATTGAATCGTCACTACTCGACTAATGAAAATTGATTGAATCTAACTCTCTGATTTTCTACAACTAAGTGGAGCCTCAAACTTCAATTTTCCTTCTATATTTTTCAACAAAATGGGGATGGACGATAAGGGAAATAGAAGTCCCTGAAATATCAATGTTTCCTGACTTCAAAGCATTAACAAAGAATTTATAGGCATGAAGCTAATAAGTACTCATCGATAACTCGCATCTATAACATTAATTAGGCCACAAACTACTCGATAAGTGCAGAACAGAACAAATATATTCTCAGATTACTATCGTCTTGAAACTAAAGGCACTAACTAGTTCACTTTCATATCGTGTTATCAGCTGTGCAATGTACCGTACGAAAAGGAGAAAAATGGCGAAACCAGGGAGGTGGGGTGGGTACAATTAATTCAGTTTCATTAATCCAGAAATAAAAATAAGAATATGAGTAAATGATGAACCGGCCTTCTTCCATTTGATGAAAATTCAGTTCATTATCTCTCCTAATTCTTGCAGAAACGAAAGACTTCCCAAGCTAGCATTTTCCCTCGATCTAAACGTACCCCAAAACCCAGTAATATGAACACTAAATCTCAAAAAACAAAAATAATTCAAACATTGGGAAAAAAGACCAACGTATTAGATCAGGAACTTACACCAGGGCACGCCGAGAGCTCCGAAATCGGATTCAAGAACATCTGAACCCAAGAAGCCGACCCGAGAAAATGGGGAAGAGGAGGAGGAGGACACGCACACGAAGCTGCGAGAACTAAAGAGCAAGGAAGAGACCGACAAGAGAAGAAGAAGCAAAGAGACGGTGAAAAGGCAGCAGGAGCCGGAACAACTCATTCGGGAGAGGTAATTGGAGGCCCTGGTCGCAGCGTGCAAGAAGACATGCTGGTGCTTCCTGATCTTGGATTCGTCATCGTCGTCGGCGGCAGCGGAGGCAGAGGCGCCGGAGCCGTCGGAGTGAGGGGTATTGCGTCGAAGAGAGAGGACTCTATCGAGCATGGCGGAGGGAGGGATGATGACGGTGAGTAAGGGACGATGACGGCGAGTTGGAGTGGGGGAGAGTATCGGTGCAGGAGATGACATCCTCCTTCCTTCTTATTTTCGTATTTTTCAACAGTGATCTCAATTATTTATTTAAAATTTTAAAGCAACTGGATAGATTTTGATTTTGATTTTGATTTTGCTCAGATTTTGTAATATATAATTATGGGCAAATCATTCTATTTAGTGGATGTTTTGATTACATGATACTTTATTAATTAAACATTACATTTTATAACTAAAGTAAATTATATTTCACAAATTTTTCCAAAAAAACTGGATTCTATTTATAAGATACAATTAGAAAGATATTATTTTCTCTTATTCTCTCTTCCTAAAAAAAATAATTAGGATTTATCTACATATTTAGGGTTATTTAATTAACATTATTTGAATAAGGATATTTTAAATATCTATTAGATTATAATCATCTTTCTTAGGATTCTTTTAAATACCCAGATTAGCTAAATATTCCTACCATTATCTTTTAAATTTAAGTCAAGATTTAGATTTAGATTTGATTTTTCCTTTTGATTTAATTAAGGGTAATCTCGATCTTTCAACTTAAATTTAAATTATTATTATTACTATTTTATTCTGTACTGAATATCCTACCTTTTAAACTATCAACTTCATTATTTATATGAAGTATGAACTACTACTATATGCATTCTAATTGTTCATTATTTAAACTTTTTATAATAAATTACTTCATTAGATATTCTCCCTAGTTTAATTTAAATTTTATTCATTGAAAAATTATGATGAATTATCTATAGTAACTTTACAATTTAGCTTCATATCATTAATTCTTTGTTAATACTTACATAGCCATTTGATATATTTTTTTTTATACAAAAATATTTAGAAAGGGGTTGGGCTCACCCACGATCTAAAGCTAGGGTGAAATCTCCCTTCCTCCTAGGCGATACCAATATCGGGCAGGGTGAGCCGTCTATTACCCTCAGGCGTAAACTTAAGCACCCAGGAGTTAGGATGTCTCCCTAAGCGTCGCGACTGGAACCACAATAAAATAGTACTCCCTATAATTTAAATATGCTCTAAATAGTTATATGTTTTATCTCTTCCGCCAGTTGACGCATGACAATGGGTATAACCATTTGATATTATTTAAATTTTCATCCATCTATATTTATAATTTTAATTTATTGAATTATCCATATCTTATGGGCTTCGGCCCTTTTCTCCACCAGACTCAGCAATTCACAAAGGCCCATTTTCTTTTTTGCCTCGGCCTACTATTCTGATGTCTAAACAAAAGTACAATTCTTTATCCCCATATCACGATTTATTATAGTTAATTCTTAACAAATTAAACAAGAGCTGGAGTAGCTCAGTTGGTTAGAGCGTGTGGCTGTTAACCACAAGGTCGAAGGTTCAAGCCCTTCCTCTAGCGTTTTTCCTCTAAGTGAAGATCAAATGATTAATTAAAAATTGCTTATGTTAATGGTCATTCCCCTTTCTCAAGAGAGTTTCTTTTTCCTTCTTGCCGTCAAGGTTTAAACAGTGGTTTAGATTATGAGCTGATAATGAAGCTTCCTCCTAAACATATTCAGAGATTCGCTTCAGATTGAATCTGGGAATGAATAAAATATTGGGATAAGTCACTGCAATCTCTCTGACTTAGTTTAGTACGTTATTGTTATTGACATTCTTTAAAGGACACAACACCAATATTTATTTTACATCACTAATTAATCCATTCAGTATTAAATCATCAGATAATATAAACTTATTAAACTAGTGAGCATGTAAAGTACTAACTGATTTTTTATTAAAACATCACCTGATATAAAGTGAATATGTCAATAGATCTTGTTGGCTGAAGTTATTAAGTTAATAGAAACTTACTAAAATGGGTATGTAATTATTATATCTCACTATAAGGAGTTACTAAGAAAAGCTGAATTTTTGAAGAGGTTAATTAATTGTTCTTTTGTAGATATATGTATATTTTATTCACAAAATGATAGTTTCCAAAACTGGGATTCTTACAAGGTCCATTTGCCGTTAGTTCAGTAGTATTTTATACGTCAAATTGGCAACTTCTTCTTTTGTACTCTCTTCTATTACATTCATCAGCTTTTACTATTTTCTGCAGTTAATTGGTGGTTTTAGTACCAAACACCGTGTCATCATCATCATCATTGTCAACTGTTTGTTTGATTCTGACAATACCCATTTCAGTTACTGAAGAATCCACCATTCCAGTGAATTCTATATACCCACAGTATCGGCATCTTCCAACATTAGTTTTGCAGAGAAGTCCCCAGAGAAATCATGATTAAACATGCATGCATGTGGATCAAGGTTGATATTTTTAACCCATTAATGTTCTTTATTTCTTGTCTCTATATTGCTTGGCCTCTTTTCTTTGGAAGATCAATCAATCTCTCACTAGCTGGCTGGGCCACATATTCACCTTTCGGCCATAATGAACAAAAGCAATGGCATGAACATCTCAATCAGAAGCACAGTGGAAATCTTATTGCTTTATTGTTGGATTCCCATATTTTCAAGCTCCATTTATATCCGGAGTCTTATTATTTTTCACCTTTAAAACATTATCTCAATCTTCATCTCTTTCCATCTGTCAGTTTCTGATAATTTTAAAATTTCAAGTTTTTCTAACTTTTTATTACTCAACATGGCAAAAGAAACACTACTGTAACTTGTCCATTGCCCTACGGACATTTTTGCAGAGAAAGATGTCTACTTTTTTTCTGGGATATTCAATTATTGATCAGTTCATTCACTTGCATGTTTTCTATCCATAAAAGTTGAAAGAAGAGGCAGAAAAAGAAAACCATAGAGATTAAAAAAACTGAACACTACTGAACATACGCCAACCTAATGAATATTACAGATCATGATAATGATGATGATAAATTAACCCCAGAGATACGCTTTACAACTGAAGTGAAGAAATGAAAGAAGAAGGAGAAGAAAAAGAAAGAAAAAGCAAGCAACGCCTGCATTTCCCTCCTTTTTATTACAGAGAAAACAAAACAGGAATCAATCAGAATTAGAATCAGAATGATGATCAGAATAATCAAAACTCATTAGCCAAAGGGGCATGTTCAGAGTGCATGAAGACATTGCCATAGATAAGGCCAGCCAAGCCACCACCAATTAGGGGTCCAACCCAGTAGATCCAGTTGTCATGGAAGTCGCCAGAAACCACGGCGGGGCCAAAGGAGCGAGCCGGGTTCATCGAGCCGCCGGAGAAGGGGCCGGCAGCCAAGATGTTGGCTCCAACAATAAAGCCAATGGCAATGGGAGCAATGGTCCCAAGAGAACCCTTCTTGGGGTCAGCAGCTGTGGCATAGACAGTGTAGACCAAAGCAAAAGTAATAATAATCTCCATAACCACTCCTTCTATTGCTCCCACTCCGGCAGCCACACTGTGGGTAGGAGTTGCCTGAAAACAAAGAAATGGCAAAAATTTAGGGTTTGTTTATATTAATATTTATAAAAGTGACTTTTTTCCGTCTGTATTTTGTAAATTGAAGTTAGGATAAAGATTAATTAATATAATGTGATTTATGTTTGTATATGCTTTTATAAAAAAACTCAATTTAATATTATATTGAAAAGTTAGTTTCAAATATTTCAAATCTAAACCCTAAAAAAAAATTAAATGTCATTTTCAGAAACTCCAAAACTAGCTCTAGGACTTGTTTGGATTAATATTTACAAAAAATAAGTTTTACTCCAATTAAATTTTGTAAATTAAAATTAGAATAAAAGTCAATTAGTATAATGCAATTTATGTTTAGATAGATTTTTATGAAAAAAAATTAATTTGACATGAACCTATTTAAATAATTTATTGAAAAGTTAGTGTCAAAAAATTTAAATATAAAAAAAAATCAAAAACCAAAAAAGTTCATTCAACTTTAAAGTAGTTTTTGGGTAAAAAGATATTTACTCTTAAATTCATGCCAAACATGTATTTTTGGCTTCCACCAGCTTTTAAAGTCCATAAGTCAGTTTGGGAGTCAAACATGCTCTTAGCTTTTGACCAAAAGGTCATTTTAAGCCTTAATGCTGAGGAAAAAGGATAGACCATAAGAGTTGGGTTTCCAACCCCAACCATTTAAGAGCCTCAAACACTTGCACCAACATGACTTAGTGAAAACTAAATGGGTTTTGAATAATAATGATAAAGATGAAGATATATACCAAGCCTCCAGTGACAAACTTGAGGAGGAAGCAAGCAACAATGGCTCCAAAAAGCTGAGCAATCCAGTAGAAAATACCAGTGAGGATGGGGATCTGCCCTCCAAGAGCCAAACCAAAGGTCACTGCTGGGTTCACATGGCCTCCTGATATGTTAGCTCCAATGGAGACTGCCACAAACAAAGCAAATCCATGACATATCGCTACTGCAACCAACCCTGCAGGATCTAGTGCTGCATCATTCGTCAACTTCCCTGCATTTACAAAAACAATCACTCATCAAAACCCTAATTAAGAACCACTTCAACACAGTCACTTATAAATAATCTGAGCGGACGGAAAAGGATGGAACTAACCATAGGCTATGGCGGAACCAACGCCGGCGAAAACGAAGAGGAGGGTTGAGATGAACTCAGCGATGTAGGCTTTAATGGAGCCAAGACTGAAAGAATCATCGAAGCGTCCGAATGCTATTCCGGCCATGATCTTCAGAAACTTTCTAGAGAGAGAAGATCACAGGGAAGTTTTGAGGAGAGTGAAGAAGAATATGGAAGAAAAGGCTCCTCCTGATATTGATATATATATATACTCACTACAACTTGCCAAGTTTAGGTTTTGAGGCTTACTAAATAAGTTCCTCTAATATTCCATAGACTTGCATTTATTATTGTTACTGTACTGTTTGTAGTCTTTTTGTCAAAAACTTTAAAGTCTTTATAATTCTTTAAAGTAAAATTTGCTAGAAAATTCCCATTAAATTGTTTAAGGTTTAATTTTGTCTTAATTCGTATAAAAACTATGGGTATCTAAAAGTTATTTTATGATCAATATTGCCCCAGAAAAGCAATGTTGCCCCTCGGTATTAAAAATATTAACAGTCAACGTTTATTTATTCAGTTAGGATATTTTGCTTTTTTTTAACGCTTCTAAAGCAATATTAATTTATGAAAAACTTCTAGATACCTACAACTTTTATGTGAAAATTTTTAGGGCAAAATTAAACTTTAACCTTAAAATTTTATTATATAAAAGTATCTGAAATTTATTTAAGAGCCAGCAGATACAACTCTTCTTGAGTTGTTGGCAATATATCTTTAGCTTGTGTAAATGTCTTCTGTTGCCTTCAAAATAAGATGTCTATGTACAACTCATTTTCACTTGGAGCAACTCTTCTTCATCACAACATATCTTTAAGTGTGAGAACATAAGATAAAGATAAGTTCCATATAACTAAAGAAGAGTTACACCTGTTGAATATGAACAATACATGCTCAGTGACATGTATCTTTAAACAAATTTTATGTAAGTAATAAAAATTTTAATGTACGAGAATAAACCATGGGCGTCCAATCTCAGGAGGGGCAAGTTTAGCTGGCAGTAACGTGATTTATTAGAAATGTCGAGAAGCAAATGAATGATTCCTCCATGTGAGCATGAGTGAGAAAGGCTGTGTTTGGTGGGACACTAAAATGAGTGGTGGGTGGCGGATATGTATTACTATGGACCACAAATACCACCGCCCCTGCCCCCTCCAAAACGGCTAACAATGTTGTTAACTTTGAAAATGTGTTTTGTAACCAAAAAAAAAAACTTTGAAAATGTGTGGATACAATTTCGTGATTTCATCTTAAGGAATTAAATTAAATTCATAGGTCATATCTCTCCATTTAATTAATCAATCAATTATCTTGTTTGGAGGTGATATATTAAAGAAGATGAAGAATCTTGTGGACCTTTCTAGCTCCAATCTACTTGATTAATGCACAAGCTTCCCCTAAAAGGGCTGCTTAATCATGATTATGTTATCATTATTTTACATACAGGATAAATTATTATATTGTATTCATTAATAAATATTGTTTTTTGTCATTCAAGAACAGAAAGTAAAAGGTTTCATTATATTTTGGGTAGTAAAGAAGCTTTAGGATATCCCCATGTGATTCTTTTGTCCTCTGCTTGAGACGTGAAATGAAACGGGTAGTGAATATGCTCCTTCATGAACAATGAATGCTTTTGAAGCTTATCTGTTTGTTTGTTTGTTTATTTATTTATTCTTTTTAATGGGGTGGGTCACAGGAGCTCTTACATAGCGTTTGATTTAAAAGGAGGAGGGGAAATTAAGGGATTTTAATTACCAAAAAGGAATGATGAAATTTTAATATTCTCTTATTTGATTTAATTGAAATTTGAAGGAGAAATTTTAGTGATACCTTCAATCTCCACTTTTGAAGAGAAGAGATAGAAGGGCAAGTATTACAATCAAATATTTTCAGAATCAGATCGGTAATTGAACTAGCCAAGACACTGGTTCAAGACTCAACGGTCAGACTGATTTTAATTAAATTTTAGATTATTAAATTTTGGTCTAGTAATGATATGTGAGAGTAATTACCACTACATCATTTACTAATAAAATACCATAAATTGATAGGGGAGGTTTAACTTTTACGTATAAATGATGAGATATGATGTGAAAAATACAAGGATGAACAAGGATGAACACTTGTTCATTAATAACATTGGGTTTGTGGGAAACAAATATATGTGGGGGATAGCAATCAAATCAAGAGAGGTCTCTTGGGATGCCTTTTTGGGAGTGGCATTTATGGTAATTATGGATCCTAATAGCAGACAACCAAACATGGAAGAAGGTGGCCAACAAAATCATACCAAGGATTGTTGTCTCACTGTCTGTAATCAATATCATCCATGGCTGAGTTTCATTCCGATTTACAGCAAACTTAAACGTATCATATGAAAAAAAGGGAAAATAGAATGAAAAATAATTTTGAAAATAAAAAATATTCTTTACTTTCTTTTAAAAACATAATAGAAAATATAAAAACTACTACTCCGTCTTTAATATAACAACTAAATAACTAATTTGTAACAAATATAGTTTAATTTTCTAAAATATCATATTTCATCATAATTAACTTTGAATAGAAACTCTTTAATGTGTGCAATCAATATAGATATTCTAGAGAAAAAAATTATAAATTTTGAAGACAAAGAAGATTAAAATCTTATATTTAGGATCAAATCTAACCCCTGAACTAACTCTTATATTAAAGACCAAACAGAGTATTAAACAAAATAACCTTGTGGGGCTTTAGAGTTAGGTCAAACTAGGAGAAAGGACTAGTGTGGTACAATAACTCTAGCCTATGCTAATAGCTTTATAGTTTAGTGGGATAAAAACTCTTATGCAAGTGAGAGGTTGTAAGTTTGATCCCACTTATAACCTCAAGCCATTAATGCTATCCATAATTACAATAACTAAACTGATACAGGAATGATTAATATTCTAGCATTAGTTATGAAGAATTTTTGCTCAGATATGAACAGGAGGAAGTTGAAGTTTACACAAGAAAGCCATTTCAGGTAATACATTTCAAACTAAGAAGTTAAAGAAATCAAGCCAGACTGAGATCTTTATTCCAACAGAAAATAAAGCCGACTAATAATCATATCATGAATACAGTAATCATTCTACTTCTACCTCCATGTTTTCAGGGAAAGGTATTGAAGCACAGCAGTGATAGTATCCATTTTCATCAAAGCAAAATCTCTGGGACAGATGTGCTTCTCGAACAGGATACTCTCCCCAGTCCTTTGTTCCGTACTGCGTGAATATTCTCCGCGCATCGAAGGAATCAAACGTTTGTTTCCTCTTCGTCCTGAACACACCGGAAGCTTATATCAGCTAATTGCTATTTAAGCTAGAATATCTTAGGAAATTCCAAAATAATACCTTTTCCTATGCCTTGCATTCATCACGGTTGCATGCAACTGGAAATCAAAAAGAGTATCTTAATGATTGCTAAAAATATACCAAATCCACCAAGAAAAAAAAGGCATGGAAGGGAGATTCTGGTTGCCAGAATTCCAACCCAAGCATCAGGACATATATTTTGCATCTTTGCTTTTTCTTAAGCAGCATTTCAGAAGACACAAACGGACATATGTCTGATGTTTTCTGTTTTTTTTTTATTTACAATCAGTTCAGAATGCACATATCATTCTAGTACATATTGTGCCTAGATAACACTATGTGTGTGTATTAGAAAAACAGGTATTCTACTGAAAAGCATCAATACCAAAAGGAAGATAAAATCGTCATACCAAAACTATCTAACTACCCTTGATACAAAAGAAACAAATTAAAAAATGGTAATCCTCTAAATATAACATACCTTCAGCTTCTGATTAACATCATTCTCTAAGACAAGTCCAGCTTCAACATATGCATCAATAATGACTTCTAAGAAAGCTCAGAAAACTCAGATGACTTTGTAAGACTACTATATGATCTAAACCGGATAGAATTAACATCACTATTAACGGGTTTAGAGAATAGGAGCATGTTTGGTTTCACGTTCAAAAACACCATAACCATCGAGAGATTTTTTGCAAGTCTCTTTCTTCTCCTTACTTCAATAAAGATCTTATTAACCTCATGTTCTTTTTTATTAACCTTGCTTATTTTCTTGCTCTTTATTTTTTGTTCACTGTTTAAACTGTGCGGACTACTGCCATCCTAGCACCATTTTAATTTCTTGCTTTTACTTCTTGCACTTTTCCATTATCGTCTAGACATGCAGACTACTGCTGTTTTGGCATTATTTTAATTTCTTGTTCTTTACTTTTATGCACTGTTATTTTATTGCATACTTTAATCATGTAAAGAGCAAAACCATAGTTTTAATGGTTTTTAATGTAAAACCAAACATGTAATAACAAAACCAATTTCATAAAGTACAGTTTAACTATGGATACGACAGGCACGTAGAAGACGGCCCTCACTGCCAACTTCTTCCACAGGAGCATACAGAACACGAGCTTTTGCCTGAGAACCTTTCATGCAATCCTGCAAGATTACAAATATTATTTCCCCGATAAAAATATGCAATAAACTGCATAAAATTTTAATCTGATATCCACCTGATGTACATAAGGCTATAACAAATCTTTCAACGAATGATTGCTCAGATTGAGAATGACAACTATAGGATCCTATGATTAAATATTAAAGTCCTATAATGAAGCTGCATATGATTGGTCTATAAGCCAGCAAATGGTAAACTCGCAAATTCCTTATATATCAGAAAGAACAAATTTGCAAACAAATTTATAAAGATTAAATAAAAGTACCCAGCATTTATAAATTTATATGATGAATGCATCAGGCAAATGGAGATCAAGATGGACTCCTACCAATCCTTTTAATTTTACAGAGAGAGGCCGATTGTCAAGGGCTTCCCTAACTCTTGAGGAGATATTCTGCATAGTGACAAATGTAATTACAGACAAAGAATTTACCAAACATATTATATCTTGTAGAGATTATATAATAAAACACTAGGCATAAGCCTTCACTCAACAGGTTAAGCTTTTAAGTTGCAACAGGCTTTCACTTACCTGTAAGACCTCGGTAGCTTTCTTAACTCGATCCTTGTTCCACAATTTCAGCATGAGTACAGTAAGATGAAACGTTTTAGGCTTAATGAATATAGACTTGTCAATCCCCAAGTCTACAAAGTGCAATATAAATCAGCATCATATGAGGGGGAAAAATAATAAACAGAGAAATGTAATTAACTTGAAGCATCTAACTAATCCTTGTTGAGTTTCAAGATAACAACATAGGAAAAATAGTTAGCCTTGAAAATAACTGGTTACAGTTAACATAGGCATGTCTTGAGAATATAACTTGAGCAACAATAAAAGATTAGCTAAAAATTAGGACTCCTTGAAGCAGAAATTTTCAGTGAGCATTAAGCAGTGCCATGTGACTAAAATCATATAGAAAAACAAGAGAGAATATCTATGCCGCTGAATAAATTACAGGAGATACACACACACACACACAATCCCTTAATTAAAATTACAAAAATATCTCAATCATAACATAACAGAATATAACTTATTTTTATACCAGATAAATCGGGAGACTTGGATGCAGAAGATTTGTATGCTTTAGGTGCATAACTGACAAGTGGCACGTTAGTGATCTTCACTTCAACTGATTCATTGTTCTCACGGGCTTTAAGTTCAACTGCAACATTAGGTTTTTCCTCTGACAAATCATCCTGTTCTTCATTGTAGGTATTTTCGTCATTGGAATTAGATCCAAGATTCTCATCCATGCAAGAATCACCAGTTCCCAGGATGGAATTTTGAAAACTGACAAGTTTATGAACTAACTCAGGATGGATGGCCAATGGAAGTGATATGAAGTGTGAATAATCAAGATTTCGACTCTTAACTACCTGTTATCAAACACAAGAAAAGAAATAAATTTTGGCATAATACTGTAACTATAATTGTCTTCATTACAACTGACATAATACACTTTTAATAAACAAACTGGAAAAAGGAATGTAAATTTAAGTCTAATTCTTTCAAAGGGCAGCATAGACAGGCAACTGACTTCATCAATTATGGCCTGTATCCTCTTGGAAGCTAGCGTCACACTATCAATTGAAATGCCTTCAATGGCTGCAAAAGGCAATCATACAAAATCCATTAGATGTAGGGTCATGATACCCACTCTTCCTTGATTCATGATGACGTTCAGTGTTCAGCTCAAATTTGGCTTTAGGGTATAAAGAGTTAAATAGAGTCTAGTCCAACTTGAAGCAAAAGCTCAGAAAATCAGAATGATTCTTGCATTCTTTTGAATGTAGGCAAAAACTATTCTTTATATTGAACCAACATTCAGTTGTTCAAATATCTCAAAGCATAACAATAATTAGGGTCAAACAATGGCATTATAGAGAATAATTATTTCTTCTAAGTTCAAATGCTAGTTCCAAGAGAATAATTATTACAAAGCTGACAATGAAAAGACAGGAAGTGTGTATGGGCAAATCCGGAGACTCACTGACAAAATCATCTTCTTTCGAAGATGGTAATATTATCTTAACCCCCATCTCCTCTTCAATATTTTTCTGCGTCGATCCCCTGAAACAGCATTAAAGATCAAACATTAGAGGTAATAACTAACAATCAAGTAATCTGGTTTACATATAATATGAACAACTTTCCACCCCGTCCCTCTGTTATCAATAACAACAGGATTTGTATCCCTTATAACCTGTGTTACATGAATCCTAATTCACACTATTTAGAATCCTTTACCTATATTACAACTTTCTTTTCCAGTCTATCTTTCAATCTTACCAGAGCCTACACCTTTAACAAGTATATACATACACAAACTTCCACCCATGTGATCATCAGCATCCATTTCTCTTAAGTTAGTTACCAATGCCAAATAAAAATTAAATATAGTTTTTACCCTTTTCCCTTGATAAAACTAAATAGAGAAGCACCAACCTGCACATCAAACAAAATAAAGTGAAAAAAGAATGAAAAACCTGCAGCGTTTGACTAGTTAATGTATAATAAAAAACGGAATAATGTAAAAGTACAGATTGAGAGGGCTGAACCAGAGATCAGAAATATGGTGGCAGAGAGTGTAACAAACTTTCCACCAAAGCAACAAGTAATACCATTTCTTTTACTTCCATATTTGTAAAAAAAAAAATCAGAAATAACTCAAGATATAAACTGTTGTTATGCAAAAGAAAAAAAAGAAAAGAAAAAGGAAAAAAAGAAAGAAGAAAAGGAAAAGAAAAAAAGCACACAATATATCATCAGCATAGCCTTTATAAACTTTAGTGCCACAGTAACATCTTATATAGATTGAAATCACCTTCAGCAACTGGGTAGCAGAAAAGGACAAATGGTGCAGCAGCATATAAGAGATACTATCAATAAATACTAGTTCACATCTGCATAAAGTACAAGACTACCAAAGATGAAAACAATGAAAACTGAACAGAAAAATTATAGACTTGCCTCAACAGAAATTGAGTGCTTTTCAGTGGAAACAGCTAAACTTTCTTCTAGCACTTTGTTTTCGTCATTGTGCTGCGATGGGCTAGATGTGATAGCCGATTCAGTTAATTCAGCCACAACTTCAACAGCTTCCTCCATAACATGGTCATTCGTAATATTGCTAGATTTACTACAGCCCACTGTATGAACATCTCCTCCATCTTCTGACTCAACCATTACATCCTTTACCAAGCTTTCTACAAAATTATACGATTCCATACAGATATTATCATCAAATTTTATTAGGTAGGATAACCACCAACCCTATGGCCCTTAAGAAGGGGAAAAGTATTCATATTTATATGAGAGAGATGCTATGGAACTTCATGTGCTTGTCAATTATTAATTATAGGAAATATATAAAATATCAAAATTCTTCACTGACATATGAAAGTGGAGAAACATTATCATAATCTTAAGATCAGGCAGTAGTAAAGAGTACATCTGTTCTATCATATTGCAAAGAATATGTTACATAATATGGATGCCTTATGTAATTTTGAGTTAAGTGGTTGTTAGCAGATAGTAGGCCAAGGGCTATATAAGTGAGGGAAGGAGGTGTTTTGTTCGGGTTGATGGTTAATAACAGAAATTTTCTCCCCCCCCCCCTATTTACTCTCGCATCCCCACTTCTTCTTTCTTCTTCATATCAGAATAATAGATTTCATGGGACAACTGAAAGTTGATTTCATATTATTTCAGAGCGCACAAGAGGGCGGGGGGACAAACCTTCACAAGAACTGGCGCAAGTGGAGACTGGTCTCCATACAAGATTTGTACTTTTCTGTTTCTTGCCATGATCTTCAACAACCAGTCTCTTCTTTCTAGCTTGCATAGTTAAATTACAGCTTAAGCAATGATAACTTCTCTGGTCCTGATAAAAATAAAGATAATAATAAAAAATTTGATCTTATACCTGGCTACAATCCTTCTAAATAAATATATCAATACATACAATAAGCAAAAGAAAAATATACCAATTGCTACTCTATAAATACATACAACTTTGCATGCTTCCCATTTTCCAGTAAATTCTTTCAAGCCAAAATGAGTGTACAATACAGCTTGAGAATGCTTTTGAAATATAAAACCATACCCAGATTTGTTAGACTGAGTCAACAAATTAATTGTGCTTAGCTTGTAAATTGCATCGTTTCAATGTGCATATGGACCGAATCTGTAATTCAGTGCTTTCAAACCTCAAACGCATTTCTCGATCAGCATAGGTAATATTAATACCTCATAAGAAAACGGAAGCTATGAAGAACCTTATTACAAATGATTAGTAATAATAAATGAACAAGCAGTGTAACACGATAGTTAAAGCTCTGAACCTGAAAGCATCCTACAGGTTTTGGTGCAATATATGCAGTAGTGAATTTTAAAACTCGATCAACTCTGCAAAAATGGCCAAGTAAAGTCACACCAAAACTACCCAATGAAGGGGAAGTGGTAAATTAACTAAGGTTCTTCAAAGAAGCTTAACAACTAAACAGCAGAAGGAAGTATACAGCAACATGAACAAATTGGTCGATGGGAGCCCCTTAAGAGCTGAACAATGAGAAGACTGATGATAGAAAGAAATCGAAACATCTTATTGGATTATAACTGATATAAAAGAATTGTAGTTTATGGGTTCAAAGTGAATTTGCTGTATTAGCTGAGATATGAAGCTTCCAGTAATTATAGATAGAAAAAAAAAGAGTTCTTGATTTTCTTTGGGTTCTTCCCACATAAGCACAGGACTTACCTGAAGAGGGACCTGCAAGGGATCATTCGCCCTGCGCGCAAAGTATACCAGTTTCTTTACCTAAACCGAAGAGCGCTTGAACGGCTTCGGCTATGCGTTGGAACTACCCATATACTTCTATCTATGGGTAATTAATAAGGAGATTTATTAAAAAAATTATAAACTTAAAAGATAAATTGATATCTTATATCAAGTACTTAAATAAATCTTTTTGTTAACTCTTATATTTTGATAAAAAAAATACTATTGTACAAGATAATACCTTAAAAATAACGTTAATGGCCCAAAAAAATGGATTGATGAGTACAATTATATATCTGGCGTTGGATATTTTGTCCAACTTTAGTGAGTTTTTTTTATAATTTTTTATGTAAAAGTAGATATATGTCAATTAATAATTAAGAATGTCTCTCTGTTTTTTTTTCATCGAAAGTATATGGATTCGTTTATGCCCTTAGACCAAGATTTTCAAGTTAGTTGGCGTGGTTCTATCAATTTTTGAGCTACGTTAGAAAATCCAAGTTACCGTTTTGGGAGAAGTAACAACATGTGTTCCCAAAACATCCGTTTAGGTAACTGCCCATAAAGCTCCAAACGCGCTATACATTTTTCTTAGAACAATGTTTGCCAGTTTTTTCCCCCTTTTTTCCTGAGCATATGCGACCCATCTTTCACAAATCAATGATTGAATTTCTGTCATTTTGTACGATGAATAAGTTTTGCGTTTGATATCGCCGTTGCTTGGTGGTTTCATCTTTCTTTTTCCATTTTCGCCTTCAACTTTTTCTTTTTGATAAAATAAGATTGCCTTGCATCAAATTCCTATCACTGGTGCCCCCAGTGTTACCATCCATCCTAAGCAAACGCCAGTTCGGGTGACACACTTGAACCCAGATGGAAACCATAGGAAGCATGAAGCCCAAGTTTGGCAAGGTAGTGTGCTGCTGCATTAAGTTGCCTGTCAAGGTATTCTATGCGAACAGAGCACTCCCTTTCAAGTAACAATCCTGTAGTCGTCGTGTTCCTCCGCAATCCTGTAGTTGTCGTGTCTGCAGCCTTCATCCCATGCCACTTTTAATCCTTGTAAACGGGCCCACAGCTCTGCAGAGAGCGCATCTCCACTGTCGATGTTGTGTATGAAGCCTCTCATGAAATCTCCGTTGGAGCTGCGGATCAGGCCTGCACAAGCATTCACCCCCGTTGTGTGAGAATAGGCTCCGTCGACGTTCAGTTTCCACCGACCCTGCTCTGGTGGTTGCCACCTATGAGCACAAGTAGCATGCCTCGCACCTTGGACCCCGGGACCTGCCAACTGGTTTCTCGTAGCTCTCACGTTCTCAAGCAGGGTTCTGGAGTTATATACTATTGCGTCATTTGTTACCGTCTTGTTTTCAGAGACACACAGATTCCTTCGCTTCCATAGCCACCAAATGATCGTAGCGTAGAGTTCTTCCCAATCTTCATTTTCCTGACTCTTGTAGTTTATATCCGCAGTCCCCTCAACACATTGGAAGCTTCCATCTCAGAAGAAATATTAAATTTTGGGAACATTTGGTCGCATACATCCGTTAGGGGTCCAAGCTCACCTTTAACATCTGCCCGGGGATAACGGAAACATAGAAATGTCTCTCTGACTGAGTATTAATTGGGAAAAAATATGTTGAATAAAGAATCTTTCTAATATAACTCTTAAATATAAAGGATATATATTTAAAACGTATGTCTCGTGTCTTTCTATAATCTATAAAAGAGATTTTTTGATGAAGGAGAAGACAAAAGAATAACATAGAGAACACGGAGAGAATGATACCCCAATTTTTTGAGATTACTTTTATTTTTCACCGGTTATGCTGCTTTATATTTTTACAGGAAGAATTCGCTTAATCCTAAAAATGCCGTTTCCTAATTTATTAAGAGGTTGTAAAATATTTTTTAAAGATAGTATCCTCAAATATAATCTATAAATTTTATTATTTTATAGATTTCGTCTGCAAAGGTGATGGCGCCCTTATCTGCATGAGCAACCACATGAGTATACTCGTAACAATATATTCATTCACTTGTTCTTTCAATATAGAAACATAATAAGTTCATGTGAACTAAAAACACGAGAGTAATTTCAACACATACTATATTTTTAACTTATTTTGGTGTGGAACAATTTTATCAATTCCATCTTCATATACTATATTCCTTATCTGGCGTCCCAAAATTATGGTCAAAACTACAAAAATATTCATGAAGTTTTACTTTATGGATGCTCAATGTCATATGGCTTTTTTGGCTTTTTTATTCTGCTATAAAAGTAACCATAATAGTATAAAATAGGTATAAAAATATTAAATTTTACTAGTTGACTGTTAGAGATATAATTTTTAATTAAAAATATTAGTATAAATATAAATATGGTATAATTATGTCCTAGTTAATATTATCTATAATATGTTAACTAATATTAATTTTGTTATTTTTAAAATTTTATTAAAAAAAAGATATTTTAAAGAAATATTATAAATTTAAAAGTATAAATTATATTAAAATTTTATATATATTCTTAAAAAATTTAATTTTTAAAAACTAATAAATTAATATTAATCAGTAAATAATTGATGATATTAGTTAAAATATAATTATATCATATCTACGTTTTTATTAATATTTTTAATAAAAAATCTTTCTCTAATAATTAACTAATAAAATTTGATTTTTTTACACCCGTCTTATAATGGTACGGTTACTTGTATACTAAAAAAATATATGATGTTTGGCACCCATAGGTAAAACTTGATGGGTGTTTTTGCACATTTCCCTAAAATTATTTCCCCGCTTTTATTTTTCTACGGGCATTTTCGTAATTTTGTAAAGATCAGTAGATTTTGCAAACCAAACACCGGCGGGGGCGCTAACGTACGCGGGTTGGGAAGAGTAAACCTTCATGGTTAACCACATGGATCGATGAGTCACGCAATGACATGTCTCCTTTCTCAGTTTTGATGCCCGAAATCGTTCCTTCTCGCACTCGCCCTTAATCATATTCATCGTCGTTTCTTTGCTTTCTCTCTCTCTTCCTGTGTCCATCTTTGAGCTCGCACTTCGATCCTGATAATACAACCCCACAATCCTCTCGTCCTCCAGTACTATTCATACCATTGTATGACAAAATTCCAACAATTAATCTCTTCCAGGAGAGCACGAAGTTTCTACCTTGTGATCGATCTGTAACTGTTGATTGTCCTTTTTGTTGAGGATACCATTTTTGGCTGGTAAATTAGCGGGCCTCTCGTCTTAATTGAGGACTTTGGATTCTGGGGTTGTGTTTCTATCTTGCTCGATAGGTTTTTTATAATCAAGCAGCTCTATTCGATCAGTTTAGGAAATAATGGAATCAAGTCGAAGAGCGGTGGAATCTTACTGGAGGTCGCGGTTGATCGATTCTGCAACATCGGATGAAGATAAAGTCACTCCGGTGTATAAATTAGAAGAAATTTGCGAACTTTTGCGGTCTTCGCATGTTATTATTGTAAAGGAACTTTCGGAGTTTATCTTAAAACGACTAGAGCATAAGCGTCCAGTTGTAAAGCAGAAGGTATGATTGTTGTTTTAGTAGTTTTTACTTGCTCAACTTCCACCAAGGGGACTGGGTAGTTGAGAGTTAGACATCGGATGGGGAGTTTTGTTATAGTCGATGAAGTGTTGGATTGGAAAAATCGTGGCCTTCCAAATTTCCGTTTTATGCTGCTTTCTTGTCTTGGGCGAAAGAAATAGGTAGAATCACCTTCCGTGGGAAGATATAATACTAGATTACAAATTGAGTAATGTGATGGCAAAAATGCTCACTTTTCTCTTTCCTTTTTATGATCTTCTTTATTGAGTCCTGTAATGAAATTATAAGCAAGCATATTTTTCTTTTCAACTTGAATTTTTCCCTGGCCTTTTTGAATGGTATTTTAATGATTAATCTCATCATGATGTATTTATTTGTTCATGTTTGCAGGCTTTAAGATTGATAAAATATGCAGTTGGAAAGTCTGGTGTTGAGTTCAGGAGGGAAATGCAGAGACATTCAGTCGCTGTTCGTCAGTTGTTTCACTACAAGGGACATCCGGATCCATTGAAAGGTGATGCACTAAACAAGGCAGTGCGGGACACTGCTCACGAGGCCATCTCTGCCATCTTTTCTGGAGAAGACAATAAGCCAACACCTGCTGAAGATCTTAACAGGCGGATACAAGGGTTTGGGAATACAAACTTTGAAGTATCATCAGAAGATAAGAAATCCTTTATCAGCGAGGTAGTTGGTCTTGGAAGTGCATCAATCAAGCAAGGACTTAGTAACTTAGCACAGGGACATTCAATTATGAAGAATGAAACTGGAACCTACAAGAGTCCAAATCTTCGTAGGTCATTAACTATAGAAACGGAAGATAGTGGCAGATATGAACCAGTCACATATCGTAATGAAACTCAAAGTAGCCTTGGACATTCAAAGAATCAATCTAGTGGTTCTTGGAACCTGGACTCAAGAGTGGTTAAGATGGAAACATTGAATGATGATTCCAATGCAAGGCATTCAGAGAGTAAGACACGAGAGGATAGGTTGCTGGAGACAATTGTAACCTCAGGAGGTGTACGCCTACAGCCCACTCGAGATGCCCTTCAAGTTTTCCTAACAGAGGCTGCGAAGTTGGATGCCTTGTCTTTAAGTCATGCCCTTGAACTAAAGCTCCAATCTCCAATGTGGCAGGCACGCCTTTTCAAAGTTTACAATGATTTCTCATTTTTTATGCACAAAAAAAAAACAATGAATTGTTAAAGGGGTATTTTGGTATCACAGTATGGTGAACTTTTCATCACTATTCTAGCTTTAAAATATCATAAACTTAGGGCTTATATTTGCGTATCTGCATGGACATATAGAACCATGCATACACGTTTACCTCAACCTTTTTGCAATGAAGTGTTAAATATCTCTTTTGTTGAATCTTTGCCATGTTGCACGTATGCTAATGCAACTTTATAGCCTAATAGAGAGCCATAAAAACTTGTATGCAATATTAATTGACACGCCTTTTCAACTTTTGAAAATTATATTTATAGGTTCGCATGAAAGCTGTCTGTGTTCTTGAAGCCATCCTCAGGAAAAGTGATGATGATACTTTTTCAAGTGTAGCATCATACTTCACTGAAAATAAAGATGTGGTTGTGAGATGCTTGGAATCTCCCCAATCTTCGCTGAGGGAAAAGGCTAACAAGGTACTCTTAAATTGATCTGTACAAATAATTTTCACATGAAATTTCACCTTCTCATCTATCTTGACCCTTAAATTTTATATCAATCTATTCTTGCTTGCCTTGCTTTCATGTGCTTGAACAATTATTTTGCTGGCGATGTGGTCAGTTCTTACCACTGTTACTATATATGGACTTGTTGCATGAACACTATTAGATCTGATTGGTAAACTGCTAGTTTTCTACCAGGAAAGTGCTAAAGAAGTTGTTGAAGATCCAATGCTGTACCTTTTTTTGTTACTGAAGATTGATTGTTGAGTAGGGAAATAAGTATCGTTTAAAAATGTTGGTTGGAATATAATATAATGCCTAAAGATTCAACTTCCAAGCAGAGAATCTAAACTTTTTTTTCTCATAATTTCTATGGCTGAGGCTTAAAGTTTGCTATTAATTTTAAATCTTCCCCTTTTCTAAGTTAGCAATTTCCTCTTCCTTCCTCTGTGCAATCATGTGTTTTTATCTTTGTATTTGGGGTGATAACTTTCTCTTAGTATGTGCCCATCACACGCCTCTTATTTTATAACTTTAGTCATCAGTAATTCTCCATGATTATCTTGCTCAAGGCTGGCATTGTCCTGAAGGCATTGGAAAATGTTCAGATTATGCAACTTTCATGTTAATTGAAAACAAATTCATCGTAAATTATAAGGTAGTAGTTATTTATGGAAATATGGAAACCAGAAGGCATTTTAGGCTATGTCTTAATCCTGTGTAAAATACTATGAAGTTCTGTCTTTTCTTGGCGAAGTTATGTTGACGTAAAATTGGGCTCTTACCCATGTCAAATTGTCTGGTAATGGATGTATCATTCACAATTTTTTTTTAAATGATAAATGTCTTGTGCTCTTGCTAAATGACAGCATATGGTTCAATAGAATTCTCAAGTGTAAAATCACATTTTGTAATTTTATCTTGCTCTTGGCCTCTTGATGGACAGGTTATTGGTCTTCTTGGTGGGGATCAGCCAAACAGCTCTCCATTTATTTCAGAGAAGCCTGTGAAGGCTGTAGCTGCTACTGTTGCTGAGTTGCCCAACTTGATAGACACTGATGATTCCAATGAGAATCATGGAGGGGAAGATTTTACAAAGAGTACAATCGATCAGAATTTATCAAATTTGGCACCATCCACACCTTTGGTTGATGATTTATTTGGAGATTTCAATGGTTCTGTTGAATCTAGCATTGAACAGAAAAATGACGATGACCCCTTTGCTGATGTATCATTTCACACAAATGAAAATAAAGGACAAGCAGATGATCTCTTTTCAGGGATGACAGTTGGTGATAAACAGAGTGATAGTTTGACTCACGGGCTGAGAAGTATTAGTGAGCCAGAAACTTTTGACATTTTTGCTTCCAAATCCACTCAAGCAAACCATGAGCATGTTGGTGATTTAATGTCTGGGCTGTCTTTTAATGAAGATACATCAAGCACAATGCAGAAAACATCTTCCACCTCACAATCCGAATCTTTATTGTCAGGCTTGAATAGTCAGTTTTGCCATCAAGCCCCTGATCATGGCTTAGGCAACATGTTGAACTCTCAAACAGTTGGGTTCAATGCAAATCCCATGTTTCCTACCGGCCATTTGCCATATAATGTGCAGCCTGGTATTATGTTGAACAACACGTATCCTTCTCAACCACTTAATTATAGTGCCATGGAAAATCTTTTGGCTCAGCAGCAGTTCCTGGCAACCATTGCTAATTTCCAGCACCTCAGTAATGTAAGCATGCAAGATGCAGGCGTTGCTCAGATTGCTGGAACCAGTGGAAGAACGCCAGTACCAGACATATTCCAATCAAATTTTCCTACTCAAACTCCTACGTCAATGATTAGTAGTTCGAAGAAAGAAGACACTAAAGCCTTTGATTTCATCTCAGTAAGTCTGCATAGATATTTTATCTATACGTCCCATTGATTTAAGGATTGTGACTATCTGCTTTAAATTTGTGCTCTGCGGGATCCTTACTTTGTTTATCTTCAGGAATCAACCACTTGATTATGAAGCCTATTATGCAGGAAAATATGCATTGGCAGAAACATATAATTTAATTTTTTGAACATTTTATCAATATTTTTATAAAATATTAAATTTGAACCATTAACTGTAAATTTGATTATTTAAATATGTGAAGTAGATGGAAAGTGCACTAGAGAAAAGCTTCTCTCTAGCAGCTTGAACAACTAAACATTTTCAGGTCTTGGTGATTACTGGGTTCTTACTTTGGAGATTATTGTATTATCGGTTGATTCTTTACACAGTTTTTGGTTGGGTCACCTGATCACGTTGTTTCATGCTTGTAGGACCATATTGCTGCGGCTCGTGATCCAAGGAAAGTGATTTGAATTTGAAAGGCTGAGCTTTTGCGACTATGGACTTTTATGGTTTTGTAATGTTTTGATTTGATACGAATAGAACGAGCGGTTTATAGTTTCCCTAGAAATGTTGTGCAGTTAGTTGAGTTATTGCAAGCTGCCATTCAAGCATGCATAGAAATAGGCCCCCCATTTTCTTAATCCATATTTGTAGTACTTGAGGGCGGGCATCATTCACTATTGCTTGCTTCGATAACAATAAGAACAATAAGCATGGTTCATTTCGTTTAGCGTATCAGTAAAATTAGTACATTGCTCAGTCTCGCGCTGCTTACGATGTGGTTTGACTGGAGTTCTGGCCATGAATCAAGTATTGATTTTTTTTTTCCTTTTCACCCACTTATCTTTCTTTTTCTTTTGATACTGTTAAAAAATTTGCCATCTCACTATGTTACGAGAAAGAGACAATCATGCTGAGTATATCATTTACTCGAGTTACACTGGTTAAGAGGGTAAGTTGCATTTGGAAATATGTGGGTTTCTTCTTTCCTCCCATGTGAAGAGAGACAATTGAAACCAATCTTTCTGGAATATTTATCAAACCGTCTAATAATCCCAAACCAATCTTAAAAATTGCTTCCTTTAACAAGCTCACAAGAACGAGAGGCATCCATAAACAAATGTTCAAAACAAGACCATTATTCCTACAGCAAAATATTTCGCCAACAAATAAGAGGAATAAATTCATTGTGGTATTTGAGAGTTATCTATTTTATTACCTAATTTGATCCTTTTATTTGCTATGTGAAAGCATGACAAACCTTTTTTAGCTACTTAGGACACGAGTCTTGAAGATGGTAAGGTTCCAATTTCCAATCTTGAGACCACCAATTTTGGGGGAATAAGAAAATTTACCCCTCCATATATTTTCCTGGATCATTCTTTGAACTTCCTTCCAAACGCAATTTTTCCTTTATCCCACCAAAAAAATGCCAGTGCAAAATCAGCATTTGCTTATCACATGAAAAAAGTTATCATCTCTGAATCTTCACAGGCTTCAATTATCAACTCTCAGCAATTTTCCCTCCGGGAGTTTCCACATTACTTTCCTTGAAACCAAGCTCTGACAAGTCTTGCTTTGCCATCAAGTTCCTGCAAGATGCCAATTAAAGTTCATAAACAACTAATTTGTCAATAGAAAAATTGTGCCAAAAGATACCTGAGGACAATATATACCCAATATATTAACTATGGCAATGTTGCGGATATGCTTGTCGTAGCAATTAATCAGATTATGTACAACCCTTTGAAGATTGTATTCAAACCCATCTTTCAGATATTACTTATCTTATAAGGTTTCTTACTCATCATTTTATAATACATTACTAAGCTTGCAATGAGATGTCCATTTAATTTTAACACCACATGCTAAAACATAACAACAGATGAACCATGGTATATGATAAGGAGAAGCTGACTCACTTTTCCATCCGACATTCCAGATATTTCTTTGAGAATTCCCTGCATTTTTCAGACTTGTGACCTAACGATTTTAGACAACTGAGATATTCCTTCTTCTCCTGAAATGATGCCAATAAACAAATTAAGCTACCTAAAGCTGAACTGGAAAATTCAGATGCAGCATGTTGGACTGTAAAGTCTGAAATATAGCAACTTGCAGGGACAAGATCTCTCGTATACAAATAAACTAAGAAAACGTTAATTTTTTATGAAACAAAAAGAAACACTACCACGTCACATAAATGCATGTGGTCCAATGGAAATATTCCTTTCTCAGGAGGCACTGGACGGAGTCCCCTGTTGCCACCAAATGCCCCGCCTATTACAAAAATTTGAAATAAAGGAAATGAGTGACAAAGCAAATCATCAATATATATATAGATTTGGCAAAATTAAAAGACCACACTTAAGGAAGTTATCAAGCAAGATCTCATAGTGACCAATATATCTAAACAGCTAGTTGCTGACAGAGCACAATGATGTCACACAATCCATGTATCTGACCTTAATTAATGGAATATGGCTTAATATTGTTGTAGGCAAATTAAAAGACCAAAGGTCAACAATGATCACTCATAAAAATAGAACTAAAAAGATGAGATTAATTCTCTCCTTTCTGAGTTAATAGACTCTGACTGAAAATTTGAAGGAAACACGTTCGCCATCACGATTTTAGGCAACAAAAAATGGACGACTCACAAGTTTAATGCCCTTAAGACTACACAATAATCCTTCATTCATAATTCTTTCACACCAAAACATTCTAAAAGCAGCAAACTGTGAACGTTACTTTATGCAGAACCCCTTCCAGAACCTTATAACAACCGTAGTTAAATGCTTGTATTTAACCAGTAAGTCTGTTTCAGAAGAAACCCACTTTGCTTATTTGCATCCATGCCATAGAATTATGAGGCATCGATAACTCAGTTATTGGAGAAGAGTTCAATTCGTAACAACCACTTCAATAGCAATAAACAAATAAAAAAGAAAGGTCTTTGGGAATTTTGTCTCAAATCATCATCAACGAGCAGCTTTTAGAATAATTACCCCATCATTCAATATTCGTAGTTATGCTGGTGTACGCGAGACTTCCAATTCGAACTCGTGATTTGGGAAGTGAAAGCACAATGCTCTCACCATCAAGCCAATATTCGTAATTTCGTATTTCAACCAAAACCTAGAACCCAAAAGCCATGGAAGAGAAGTAAAACATTAAGTTTAATGCAGTAGTTACCTAATTCGCCCATTGCCCGCGCGAATCACGCTCCCCCTCGGCCGTATCGAAACGGAGTTCTTTGGCGAACTAAATCGGAGTAATGGACGAACCAGAAGAGTGCTGTGCTGCTCTGCGGTGTGATTCTGATGAAAAATTTGCGAAACGGGGGCCGGAACAACACTAACGTGACGGGCACGATCTATATAGGCTTTGGGAGTGTGAGAGGTGAAATGAATTTGTCATGTTTATTGTCTCAGAAAAATCCTTGCGAACATAATTTAAATTTTCTTGAATAATTATAAAATGATAAATTTGTAAGACAAGTATTTTAACATATGAATAATATTTTTGAAAATTCTTAGCGAGAAATCCGTTTGCTAATTCATAAGAATAAGATTGGATATAAAAGAAACCTATGGAGCTTCAAAGGGTTTGAGATCAAACATAAAAACTGTCAGAGACAAATATATATATATATATATATATTAGAGAAACAAGTAGCCATCAGAATTATTTAACTTTCAAGTTTCAACTATTAATGTCAACATAAATATCAATCTATATGACTAATATTAATATACTATTAATCAATATAAAATATAAAAATATATTTTTATAATTTTTAATATAAAATATATTTAATTAATTTAATTTAATTAAAATTTTAATAAATATGATATATTTTTTTAAAACACACTCGTCATTTTTTTAGTTATTTAATTATTGTTGAGAGAATATCAATAGAAATAATTAAAAAAAATTAATAAATATAAAAAATATATTTTATATTTAAAATTAAGATCAACTCTTAAATTATCATGTATAGCGTAATAAGAAGTAGGATTCGTTATCCAATACAGGAGTTGTTTTTGCAATTGAATCACCATTTTTTATTGAAAATTTGTAACTGAACATCTTAATAATCGTGTTGGTCAATAAACTTAGAGCTTTATATGATTTAGTTTGCTTATAATTTCTTAAATTTATCTCTTCCATAATTTATTCCAATTATGTATATTATTCATATTATATTTAGGGTAATTTTTATAATGAAAATTAAAGAAAATGGGTGCAGTATAATTTTTTGATAACAGCGTCAATTTTTGTAAAAATAATTCTACTTTTGAAACTATTAAAAATACAGATGCAATTATATGTCTAGATAGAATATTTAAAAGAAAACTAGGTCTATATGTAAGTCTCATGCATGGCATAATATCTAAGAAATTAGAAATCTATTCATCATTTATGAATTATGATGCGTATGTCTCATTAATTTTTTTTATATTTTATATTGATATAATCCTTTAAAAGATGTCTTATATTGACAATAGTAAAGTTTTTTAAAATGTTAAATGAATCTAAAAATTTTGCTATCTTTCTAATGTTTTATATTTATTTACAATCTAGGTATAACATGATAATTATCTATGTCAATATCAATACAAATATAAAAATTAGAAAAAATCTTAAAAAATATCACTTGAATTTTAAAATCCTAAATCAAGAATTACTATAAAAATATGTTGTCATTTACTTTACAAGAGTAGTCAATAGCTTATAAAGTATAATAAACAAATTGATTTAAAAATTTTAAATTCAAGTGATATTTTTTTTAGATTTTTTCTAAAAATTATATATAGTCATACTATTTATGAGTTAAGGAGTAGAATTTATTTTGATTTTAGTGTATTTTTTCTAGGCATAAGTATCCTCATATTAAGTGAATAGTCCCATTTTTTTAATTATCAAGATTATCCTAAATAATTTATTGCTAACTTACCTAATGGGATAAGGTTTATTGTTGTTATTATATCAAGAGTATTGCAAGTGGCTTAAGACTAATCTCTTTCGAGATTTAGAGAGCATATTAAAGGATTTCTGTCTCTCCCAATAAATATACTTTTCATGATTTGAACTTATATTCTTCTCCAACAACAAAAAATCCATAAAAACCTCTAAAATTAGAAGAACATTGACTAAATTGATTAGAGTAGGTTTAATTATACATGAACATATGGAAAAAGGTGAATATGAGGATGCCCTAGAAACTTTAAGACATCCAGAGAATGGACTACTTGGAAAAGTAGTATTTGAAGAGCGCATTTTAGGATTTTTTTTTTATAATTATAGCATTAATAAGTGGAAAGAGTTTCCTAAAAATTATGACTAAAAGTTTAGGCTTTCTCAGGATCCAACTATTGAAAGTTTGAAGGAAAAGGTCATATGGTCTCCCTTGAGTATGGGATGATTAAACTTAATACAGATTCTAGTGTAAAGGGAGGAATGGGAACATAGTTTTAAGATTCTACAAAAATATGGGACCTGTAAAAAATATTTTATAAGTTGAAGTTTTAGTTACATTAGAATGGCTAATTCAAAGGGGGAAAAAATATCACAATTTAGAATTAGAGATGAACAACTATAAAGTTATTTAAGTATTAAAAAGCGTAAATTGTGCCAATATAATAGAACTTGAAGAATCAAAGAAGAAGGTAGAAGATAAGAAAATGAGTAATATTTATCGATGTGCCAATAAATAGGAAAATGAGTAATATTTATTGGTGTGCCAATAAATAAGCAAATTCACTTGCTAGTAATACAATTTGAAACTCTTTATTAAAGGAAGAATCTTTGGTTATCTAAAAAGTTATTGAAAAACTTTAGCTTTATATGGAAATGATTAAAGTTCTCCACAATTTTTTTTTTTAATTTCTTTATATGATATGTCTGTTTATGAAGTGTTTTAGTTTGGTATCAAAGTTGATACCAAAATAAAATCAACATTACTAATTAACTTTTTAAATATTTTAGTTTGCCTTTCAAGTTTCAAACAACTCCCACTGTAAAACTCTGAAATTGCTATATATGGGATTATCTCCTAATCTACTCCAATCCTATAATGACCCTAAATAAGAAAAAGAAAATGAATAAACAAATAATACCACTTGAATTATGTATATATTAATTCTTGCAAGTTTGGCATAAAGAGAGGTTTGTAGTTGAGTGATGTTAAAGACAATAAAAGGAGCATGAGGTACAGGGTTCGAATCTTAGCACTCTTTAAAGTGGATTTTCATTTTTACTTCAGTCATTGTGTGAAATTACAAAATTATCACCGTGTTTTTAAATTAGTATCCTCTCTTTCTTTCCATTCTACAACAGATTGAGAGAGATAGAACAGATCAACAGAAGCTTTGAGACTACCTAAAAACCCACTATAGCTGTGATCTCGTTTCCTCCATTGTTCATGTTGCTATCGCCGGTGACTGTGCCGTTATTCTTCTGCTGTCGCATAGCTGCCATCGTTCTTCTTTTCTTTTCAGATCTCACTAGAAGCTCTTCCCCTTTTCTCTCTGGTCTACATCTGTGTGGCACTTCGTCTCTTCAATCCATCGCCAACAAACACGCGTGAGTCTCCGCTGTCGACGTGTACTCACGAGCCTCCAATCGTCACTATTGTAAGTGATAAAACTTTCAGATACTCTTCTCCTTTCTCTTATATTTTGGTCTGTGTTTGTGCTAATTGTTGCCATGGGTATAAGTTAGTTTGCTGCTCCCCTTTCATTAATATTGCTGTGTGTGGATATGTGTTCAGCTATAACTATTTTTTTTCTTGTTTTTGTGGGTTGTGCGTGAGAGAGGAAGGAAGATGGGTGATGATGATTTTATATTGGAGCTAAGATTTGTAAGAAAAAAAAACTGAGCATACCCACTATTTTAGAATTATATTATGTACTGAAAATTATATTAAAGTGAAGCAAGCATATCTAGTTATGGTGAGAGGCAATTTAGATGAAGATTAAATGGTCATTGAAAAGTTAAGAATGAAGATTTAAGTGATGTTCGATGGGCTGAAATATTGAAGCTGAAATTTTAATACATTGAAGGAAGTACAAGTTATTTGTTCTTCTCTGATGAAATTTAAATATTGTGGTCATATTGCTGGAATTTATATGTAGATGATCTTGAAAATATATGCTTAAATTAGCATATTTATATGTTTATGGAAGTAGTGGGTGAAAATTGATTGGATGCTCTTTATATATAAGGATTTGATTGAATTAAAATCTTCTAAGCTCTCGACAAGAATTAGAGAAAAGAATTAAAATTGCTTATATATATAAAGATTTATTGTTACTATAGTGACAGTTAAATTTATTGAATTTGAGTTTGGAAAGGAGAAAGGGAAAAGGTAGAGAATAATTTTTAAAGTTTAAATATTAGATTTGTTAATTATGAGTGATAAATTATATTATCATTTAAATTGTCATGATATTATTCAGAGAAAAATAGGGATTAAAGTTTAAATTTTCTTTCTATTTTAAAGTGTTATAATTTGAGAATTGGGATATGATTCTGGTTTGTTAAAAATATAATTAGAATTTTGATGAATTGTTTTTGGGATATCAAGGAATTGAGAAGTGAAAATGATTGGAAGTTGTTTAGCTAAAAAGAGTAAAAGTTTAGGAGTTTAGTAGGTGAGTAAATAATATCACATGATATTATTTTTTAAAAATATTCTTTTGCCAAGAAAAATTTAATTAAATTCATCTTTATTAAATTTCATTTTCTTAATATTTTAATATTTTAGAAAAATATGCCTATACTTATATGAAATGAGGGTTTGATTATTGTCATTGATTTTTTTTTTCGAATGGCTTATTATATCGTCATGCTTATGTATGGAACGGGCAAAGAAAATTCTAGAAGATATTTTATGAACTCTTATATTGAGATGATTTTTACTCTGAAACATTCTCATAGAAATTTCTATTATTTGAAAAGAGTTTATTGCATTTAAATTGAAGAAAATCTTTTAAGATTTTATGTTAATTTTCATGTTGGGTGTTTGATTATGGAATATTTTTATGAGATTTCAGTATTGAAAGTTCTTGTTCTTTATTAATGTTAAATTGACTCTATGCATGCTTGGAAATTGATTTTTGAGAGGCCTAAATACAGAACGCTGGTTACTAACAGTAGTACTGTTAGTCCGTAGTACATTATGACTAAAATCGAGCTCACTTGATATTCGTGAGTATAGTACTCACGCCGGACATTTGTGGGATTCTTTCTCACGCCTGTTATTCATGAGTCTCATACCTGTGCATATTATTCGTGGATCTCGTACCTAAGCTTGATTTCGTGGCCTTGTGCTACGCTTGATTTCATGGCTTCAAGCCGTGCTAGAATGGTTAATTACTCTCGTGGACTGTGTGTCTACGCTTATTTTTCGTTTTGTTGAAGCCCTATAGAAAAATGAGGTTTTGAGGATTATCGTTTTAAACTGATTTCTTTAAGCAAGTTGTTTTAATGGGTATTGTATTGATTTGATTAATGATTTTGATACAATTTTATTTTTATTATAGTTGTATAATTTGGAAATTGAGATTTATTATCATGTATCATTATTCAAAGTTAAATGTGTTTAAATTATTTCTTTTCATATTTTAGTTATTTCTTTTAATAGGACATTATTTACTGGTAGATTATTTTAGTTTCAGATAATGCTATTGACCATATTTTTCCAGCTGAGCAGTGAAGAGCCTTATTACTGATCCGATGTTGTTGTTCCGTTTTGCGTAGCTGCTATAGAATGTAAATATAAACTTATAAAATTATATATTACTTTTGGAAGTTAGATGTTTCACTTAATCTATAGATAGGATCTTGTTTATCCTTATCATTTTGATTGATTAATATACATATTTAAAATTATTTTAATTATTGAATCAATTATTCTATTTAAATACTCAATATATTCTATAGTGGTCACCCCATAAATTTCGAGCCATGACAAATCCTTATGCATGTGATAAAATCAAGCATCACAATTACTATTTCATCTATTGAACTTAATATCTTAATCTCCTTTACTTATCATTGTGGGCTCAAAGATATATCATTTGTATATAAGGATAACTTGATAAAAGATAACTTGATAATTATATAAATTAAACTTATCACCCTAAATCTTTTGTGATTATTTAATTATTTAATAATTTTATGATATTTTTTTATAATAAATTTTTTTTCATAAGACTTCTGAGTTATTCTCTTTTTTAAAAAAAAATTATAAAAAATATTAGATTAGAGGTACCTAATTTTTCTTAAATTAATTTAGTAGTTGTGTATTTTATTATCTTAATTAAATCTTTAATTTTGCTCCATTAACACCATTAACTCCTTTATAGGAGCTATTAGCAAAATAAATTTACATACGTTAATTATGTTAATAGATTAAAATTAAATAATTTAATTAAAAAAAATACAAAGATATTAAATTAAAAATTAAATGAAAGTATATTTCCCCATTTTATTAATCAACAGCTTTTCTTTTTGATAATGCTAAACAACTTTTTGTTCGGGTCAAAATATTTGAAGAAGGGTTTTGACGATCAAACAAAGTTAGGATTTTTATTCTCATCTTGCGCATAGCAGAAATCGTCAACCAAATTCGTTCAAGAAAGTGGAGGGCGGAGAGGTAATCGGAGTCGGAACCATGCTCGCCATGTTTGTACGCTAATTAATTACTGAGATCGCTTCTCTGTCATTCCTTTTTTTCCCAGAAAATATCCTTGAATTAAGGAAACTTACCAGAAACCACCCTTGCGTGTGGATTTTCAGGGAATCAAATCTGGTGGCTGACTGGGTTGCCAAAGCTTCGTTAAAGGGGTCGTGTCCTACCGATTGCGTGGAGACCTCCAGCTAGTCTGAGGAAATTATTAGAAGTGGATTGCCTGTAGATGTTGTTATTGATTCTGGATAGCTTTGTTTTCTTTGAAGTGTTTTATATTTCTAGTAATGATGTTGTTTTCTTTCCATTTGGTTTGCTACTGTACTTGTACCCGATGTTTTATGATTCAATGAATATCTTGCTTTCTTGCCGGCACAAAAAACGCTGTTGTTTAACAAAATTAAAAAAAAAAAAATTGATTCCCATCTACCATATCATATGCCTTATCAAATGCCAAATACTATATTGTATCAAAAAAAAAAATGCCAAATACTATATCTCTTTACATGGATGAAACAAGTACTAATTCAACCAACAACTTGTTAGTAATTGTCATATTCATTTATTTGTAAATTGTTGAAATTATTTTCTCCAAAAAGAGTCTAGTTCTATTTGGATATAATCAATGAGGGAACAACACAAGGAAGAACACTATACAATTATCATTTACTTCGACGGTGTACAGATACATATTTAGCGTTGCCTCTAAAATCTGAGTAATGTAAACGAGATAAAGCTCATTTATTCTACCCTCAGTTCATGACTAACTATCGGCATTTTCTAAAGCAAAGTTTCCAAAGGATTTAAAAAATAATAGGGAAAAAGAAAACAAAAAGGAAAGAATATATACTTGTACCCCTTGTGTCTCCCCTCAACTAGAAACGTTCAAATTACCTTGTAAACCCGGAAGAAGTGCCAAATTGCAAGATAAAAGGCATGAGCTACTAATAGATCCTTCTAGAGCTAATCTTGATTGATTATATTTGGCATGAAGAAGATGTCTGTGAAGTGAGATTAGACACTGCAGAAGAGGAAGTATCAAGCGTTCTTAGCCCCCGTGAGTGGGGATGTTCAATTATCACTAGAACTGCTTCTTCTGACCTTTCATCACCGCAACCACAAGTTGGCTGATAAAATATAGAAAGCTGTCTCAGCCAAAAAACATTCATAAAGCATGTAGCTACCTTATTTTGTTAACAGATTCTAAGAATGCCGAGTTTAAACTAAGTTTTTTTTTTATTAGTAGTTGTTATTAGACTCTTTAATAATGATACTGCCACTGCACATGAAAATTTTAACTTTACAGTTAACACAATATTATTGTCTCAAAAGAATTTCTTTATGAGACACAATTTAATTTATTGACTAGCTTAATAACAAATACTAAAAATTGCGCCCATGTTTTACCATTTTAAGAATACAATGTACTGTGAGAGCAAGTTTATACTTACCACCCCTATGTGCCATTCATGACTACTAAAATCTTTAAAAGTAGCTGCATCCATTTCCTGCAGCAACATGCTTGGCTTAGTCAGAATATGGAGCTATACTATATAAACTAAATCTAAGATGGATTAACTCTTTATTTTAGTGCTCAAGATATTTGAATAAATCCTGTCTATCTAAGCATACAAAGCAGGTGGGTCGAAATTTAAAGATTACTAATAACAATTTTTCCTAAGAAACAAGCTAATTCTATTAAGCAGAAGCTGATCTTATGTTATCCTCATGAAGTGCACATTTAATTTGTATGTTTACTGCAACGTATGAAGATCTTATAACTTACAATACTGTAGATGGGAGGCACCAAAATGTCGCCTTTATACTTAGTGGCAGGCATAACAGAGAAGCGTGGCGCCAAGTCCTGTGACCTGAAAGTCCACCTGCAGATAAAGGATAAATTAAGGACAATTGAATGTCAGGAATGGACTCATAAAAAAGATTTACTATACCGTGTGGTTGTGTTTTTTGGTAAAAGAACTTCATCAATTTATTATTCTTGCATAGGAAAACATATTCACATACCCAATGTATGAAAAAATGCAGAATTGTGCCCATTCTCTGATTAATAGCCGAAGGCAGTAATTCTCTGAAGAGTCATCCATGTTCATGTATATCTAGAAGAAATCAAGCGGCTTTTCAAAGTAAGATACTATAACTAAAAATGAAAAATATTCACTTATGCTTAGAAAGTAAAACCCAAACATAATACCACAGTTTCTGCCATAGCTACTATCTGCATTGCACCCTGGAATTTCCTGCACATATAAAGGAAAATGTGTCACCCTATGAAGTGTGATTTCTTGTCTTGCACAAAGGCCGATGCTTAGTTATTTGTAAGACATCAGTGAGAAAAGTATTGGTACACATTTCTCGGGTGCGTAACACTTACTTGAACATCATGTACTTTGTATACAAAGCATCATGCATTGTCCGAACATCTTCATTTTCAACAATACTCAATTGTTCCCGCAACAACAATAGGTTTTGTGATATATGCCGGAAAATTACATAGAATGAAATAAAATAATTCACTAGCAGAAGAACCTGTAAATTTAATAGATTAGGAGTTAGCATCAGAGAACCATGCTTGCTTAATATAAACCAAGGTAGCAGTTTTACAATTTAAACTGCATACTAAATAATAGAGCATTTAAGAAACTTACCGTGAAGTATGGTACACAAGCTTTGTAACCAACTAGAGTTAAGTAAAAGACACATCCAAGTGCGGCAGTTGTACGGCGTTCACTTAAAGAAAGATGCTCACACATGATACAGTAGCCATGAGCAATGAGCAAGAAGGAGACAAAGGCAGAAGTCTGAAAGAGCACCCCAGTTACATACACCCCAAATGACATCCACAAGGAACATGCCTGAAAATAGAAGCATGAATACCTGCAGGAATGGTGTGTTGATTGAATGCTCAATGAAATAAATTTTGCAGACACTATATGTTAATTAAGTTCTCAATGCCAATGTGTTATCAAACAAGCATCAAACTTCTAAATCAAGTAAAGCCCTGTTCCTCATAATAAAAATTGCACAATTCTTGATTTACAAACCCTGACACTTGCGACCTTAGGACCACTAGACAATGGATGTTATATGCCAAAACTAAATATATGTTAGTACAGATTCATTACTAGAATCAGCAGTTTTAAAAATACAAATTGACTTCAAGAAATTATACTACTCCTCGGATCTATCTATTTAACTAAATTGATTAGATTAAAAAAGTTAGTTAAATTAGCTAATATGATGTTTTTCGTAAAACACCCTAATATCTTCCTTAACTCCCTCTCCCTTCCTCCCTTACTTAATTATTATTAGAGGAGTATCAATTGGGATAATTTAAGAAAAAGTTGATAAATATAGGAAATATGTATTATATTTCGAATCAAGATCAACTCCCCACTTAGATCCTATATTAAGGACTAAAGAAGTACTATTGTTTGAACTGTGTGGCAGTGTCCCCTTTTCCTGTCATATTTTCCATATATCTGTCTAGGATTTCTAAAATCTTAGGTGGTGCAGAAAGATAAGTACATGCGTTCTGGTAAATTCTGAGTCCAGCAACTTCAGATGCAGGGTTGCCCACCTATATTGGTGAGAATGCCAGCAACTGTAAGATATCACATTATGTCATCTTGATTTTACCACAACTGTTTGCCCATTATTATCACTATCAACTGAAACAAGAGTTATCCCAATCCCCCAAAAATAAGACACTTAATAAATATAAGAAATGCTTGAAATATTTGACCATCACAGGTAGTGAATTTAAATTCTAACACTTAAGATTTAAGCATTTATATCTATTACACGTACAACAAGCATCCAAAACGTACCAGAAGAGAAAGGACAGCATGAGCTGCAATACTTTTATAAAGGGAACTGAGGCAAGGGCCCACTGCAAATTATTTGACTGTTCTAGCAAACGAGAGAGAGAAAAAACATAAAAACAAGAGTTATGGAAACAAAGAATTAACTTTTCTCAGAATGAAAGCATAAATATAAACGCTGTGGAAACAGAAAAAATCATTGACAGTAGATAAAAAAGGTAATCCTCACAAGTTATGCAGTAACATATTTATCCCATTCGATACTGAAACAATTTTGAGCACACGAAAACAGATTACGCACATGCTTCCGTGTATGATTGAAATTTTTCTATCATTCGTAAAAGGAAAAAGAACATTTGCAGCAAGTTCACATTACGTAGACAAAAGGTTCTCTGCAGTCTTTACACTAAATTGAGGTGAATTAGGAAACTCCGAAAACTTCACGGGGGGAAAATATGGGCAGGAGCAGGAGTGAAATTTCGATTCCTCATGAAGCTCCATTTTTTAAGAGATCATTGATAAAGCGAAAATGCTCAAGCTCTAGGAAGGAAAAAGAGACCCAAGTAGTAAGCACATGGAGCATGGAACTCTTCGGAACCGCCAAACAACAACACTCAGTGATTACCTACTTCTCATTGAAGCAACCAATAGATGAAACCAGCAATAAAAACCGTGAAAACACGATTCATTTCTACTCTTTGAAACCAACGAAACAACAATCACACCCAGAAAGTTCCAAGACAGAGAGAAATAATCTCCACTGATTAACCATACAAAGGATAAAATCACGATGGAGAAAATGAAGGACCTGAAACCGGCGCTTTTTATAGGTATTAAGGGTCCAAGAGCAAGCAGAGAGGAGCCAAATGGAGAAGAAGGCGAAGTAAAGGCCGGGAAGTGGCCGGTACGAGTCGTCCAGCCCGACAGAGTAGCCACCGGCGCCGGCCGCAGCGTCCATATCGGAGTTGCTTGGGATTAAATTCATGGAATTTCGACGGAGGAGAATTGAAATTGAGGTTATTGTGAATTTGGCCGTGGATCAATTGCAGAGAGTTTCCCTGCAGCTTCTGCTCTACTTATACGCAGAGTGATGAACACGTACCCAACGTGGCCTTGTGAGCTTAAAAAACCAAATGCCCGATATTTATTACTTCCCCTATTTTTTTACTGCCTTTATTTTATTCTCGCCAACAATAATATGAAAAATAATTTATGTCACAGAGTGAATTTTTTTTCCAAAAATGCCCCTTTTTTAATAATGAAAGAAATTTATATTTAATTAAGGGCATAGGGGGAATTTTCTAAAAAATAAGGTAGGCATGGGTAATTAATGTCTTATATTTTTGCCAGAACAATTTAAAATTTTCCAAAAATTCTATTTATATTTTCATATTTATTAAAATATTAAAAAGAAAGTTATATAACATATATGGAAAATTTTGAAAAATTAAACCGAAAAAATTATATGCCAAGGGGAGCTTTGATTTGTCAGTAGCTGTTTTTTTTTATAAATGAACCAATGATAAATGTGTTGCCATCTGAATTGAAACAGCCTTAGATAAACATATTATTTTAAATGCAGCAAATTCGTATCAAATAATATTATATGATGAAGCTTAAACTCGTATGAAAAAGTGTAATTAATGGCAATAATTTTTTATATCAAATAATGGGGGGGGGGGGAAATCAAGCATTGTCAATCTTAATTAAAGATATTTTTTTTGGCATAATTTTTTAAGATAAAAAAAATAGAGTCTATTATGTTAATTGGTATGTATGATCTAGAAGCTATGTGGCAAAGTTTGACTTCATAGCATATGAAACATATTTGTTGGTACAAACCAATGATAACATAGTTTACCAGAATTTGTCCCTTAAAAAATATTAATTTACCAGAAGGTAATTATGAAGAGTTTAGTGACTTAAAAAGAAGAGGGCCACATGATTTTTTTTAGTTTTAATTTAATTTAAAATTGAAAAAAATAAATGCAAAGTTGATGGGCCAAATTTGAAGGAAATAAAGTTGGTGGCTGTACCTATCTGGAAGTGGCAAGTTGTGAATGGAGTCACACAACAAAACCACTTTCCTTTAGTTTGAGAAATTCCCACATTTATAATTAAAATATCACTCTCTCCCCACCCACTCATCATCCAAAGATCACTCTACATTATTACTATTTCACAAATAATATAATATTTATATATTAATTCCATCATAATACTATATAAGAATTAAAGCAAAAAAATATTTTACTACGTGTATTTGACGTTTCTGTTGTTAGATTGCCTCCTTTCTCGTGTCGATACCAAGGACAAAGTGAAGAAGTTGATTTTGTAGGGTTTCTATGATTACATATATGAAATTAATAATTTATGGTGCCGTTTAATGTGAAATATAAATGATAAAAAGCATGGGTGTTACATATATAGGAATAGTGACATGTGTGCTTTTCACATCTGACTTTGCTAGAGAATGAAAATGGTGGAAGGTGTGTTTGACCAACAAGAACTAATGAAACAGGTGTTGACCAAATTGAAAGCGTTGAAGAGGTTGAAGAACTTATAAATGGTGATTTGGTAGATAAAGATGGTAATCCATAATCCAATATCATCAGCTATTAGAACTCATCGGAAGACTTTTGGTGAACAAACTCACTAAACAGAACACCCAATCATATCTAATTAATCTCCTCATTCGTCTGCCTCCTTCTCTCTATTTACCTAATCAATCAACCTCCTTTTTAAAATATCTCTAAATTCAATTTTTCTCATCATAAAAAACTTTAATCAACCCATTTCTAAATTATTATTTATTCTTAACATTAATAAAAACATTTATCTTTTTCTTCAAATTAGAACCCAGGTGCATTTTTCCTTATTTTTTTTTCAACTATAAAAATGTAAAGTAAAATAGGCTTTTTTCTTTCTTCTTTATAGTCATAACTATTCATCTATTGGAGATAATTTTATTTGATGATATACTATTAGATCATAAATGTAAGTGTCTATCCCAGCGAGGATTCATATTTTGGTTTACTATGTTAGTTAGTTAGGTGTTTATCCTAACTAGTTCATTCCGTTAAATTCAATCCTATTAATTAGTTAAAATATATTTTCCTTATAAAGATGTAATTAAACTTCGGAGGTCACAGACGGTGTCCAACAACGAGAATTTCGACCTACATTTCTCCAATCCAGAAAAAAAGCCCAATACATTATTAGGCTTTGCTAATCATTTTTGGACTACATGACATCTCCCAATTTGAATGAGTCCAGCCCAAAGTAATCTCTCATATACAGGTTATTGGGCAAAATTTTATCTGTAAGTTTTGTTTTTGTTACAATTTTCATCTGTAAGACCAATGCACGTAGGCACAAATAGATGAAGGTCTGTGTCCCTTAAATATTACTTTTGGGTTTGATTTTTAGAGGATGGGAATATAGTTAGCGTGTTTAGGAATATCGCCTCCTTAATTAGGTCTCCGTAGTATTCAAGAGATTAATCTCTCACTAATCGGGTGCCGGATACTCGTGTATAAAAAAAAATTCCATCCTTAAGTCATAGTGCGGGCGTGTTTGGAAACATTTCAAACTTTAGTTTAAAAGGATTTTTAGCCCAAACCTCAGTTTTAAGAAATTTTAAAATAAACAGTCATACTTATTCAAATGGGCATTTGAATCAAACCATAGTTTAAAATCAAGGTTTTGAATAAGCTAGTCAGACTAGCTTTTGAAACAGTAAATAACTTATGAACTACCCAATTACTATTTTACCCTTATTTTTTCTTACACTCTCTCTCCTCTCTCATCTTTCTTCTCTTTTCTTAATCATCTCTCATCTCTCATCTTTACTCTCTACCTCTCTCCTCTCTCCTTTATACTATCTCTCATCTCTCTTCTTTTCCTCTCTCCTATCTCCTCTCTTATACTTTTAATAAAATCATACTCTTTTCAATAATTTATCAATTACAAAAGTCAATCTACTGATAATTATCTAAACACTCATTTTTTCAGACTCACTTTTTTTCATAAGTTCTTCTCTAGAATCCTTTTTCTAAAAGCTGTTCAAAAATATTTTTTTCATAAACCATTTTCTAAACTCTAATCCAAACAGCCCATAAAAGGTCTTGTACCAGGAAAAAAGTCTTAAAAGGTCGGTGCAAATTTCATTTCCAGGACAAGCCTTATTGTGGTTACTAGATATATTTTCTCTTCTTGTCGAAAAATAATACTCTATACAACTTGACATGCCTTTAAACATAACATTTTAGATTTAAATAGATTTAAATTAGGTTATATGTATAAAAAAAATTATTGAGAAAGACAAAATTTATTTTGATAATATCTATACTTCGAGAAGATTATTCTCTGAGCTATTAGTTAAAAAATATTGTGTATTTTCTATCCAAAAAAAATATTTTTGGGATATGGATGGTTCTTTTTATAAGCTGTACTTTTTTCCAATTCATTTTTTCATTTTAACTCCAATAATTTACATGTTTTTGCATTAATTATAACATAAGGGCACAAAATTAATTATTTATTCCATCTAATTATTGTCACAATCATTCTCTGTTACTTGCCCCTTGTTTATATAATAAGAGTATATTTTTAAAAAAAAATATTTTTTTATACATTAACTCTCTTTAAACAATTTTAATTAATTAATCTACATAATTCAATTACTTGTAATTTATATATAATATCAAAAGGAGTATTAGATATATTTTTTATACATGAAATAAATGGTATTCCTCCAATCCTTAATATAAAATTTAGTTTATAATACAAACTATATGTTATATTAAAGATTATAAGAATAATATAAATTTTTAATTCATAATTATTTTTTATTTTATATATATATACTATAAAATTTAGGTGAGCTGTGTCTCAAAAACTCATCATGACCAGGAGATATCTCTAAACCTAAATAATATTTATAAAAATATTTATAAATTATCTATTAACAAATTTTTCACATAAAACTTACCCAAAATGTGCTTGGGCAAAATTTCCATGCTGTCGTATGAAATAGGACCCCCAATACCCAAATACTTTCATTCATGTATCAAGAGTCATTATTTATAGACCAAAAAAAAAAAGTAATTATTTAAGCGTACTTATTATCAAACACAATGGAATATACTACAAATTGTTGGTAAACCATTATTATCCAAATTTGATAAAAACTTAGCATTAAGAGACAACCACCAAAGAAACGAGGTCTACTTTTATATATATATATAGTATTTACTTATTTGCCAATTTCACATCTTTGGATCAAACCGAATCGGGACAAAGAAATAAAATATAGTAGTAATTAATATACAGACAGGGAAAAAGGATACTAATAGAACATGGATTAACGTCGGGATGCTGCATGCATCTGATATCGTATTGCTATTAATAAAGATCGGACAGACAGGCATGGAAACCAACCAGTAATATTGTCAGATCTTACAGAAACGTGGCATAACAAAAAGAACAACTATCCAACAATTTATTTAAAAAAATAAAATAAAATAAAAGTAAAGGTGGATAAATAAGACAACGCGAAAAATAAAGAGATCCTCGTCATATTTGCTGTCATAAATCGGATATATTTAATTTTTAATATTATAATAAAATATGCTGGGGTATGTAAGCAATTTTTTTATAAAAAAAAAAATCTTTGATGTTCATGATCAGTACCGAACATAACAGATAATAGAGTTAAATAGATAAATATAAATATTTTTTTAATAACAATTAATATTTTAAATTAATTTTTTGTATATCTAATATTTTAAATTATTTTTTAATAGTACTCAATATTTTAAAATAATTTTTTATACATCTACCGACATTTTAAAATATTTTTTTAATAATATTTATTATTTTAAATTTATAGTACTCTTTACTATTGAGAAAAATATTTTGAGAGTAAAGTTCCATTAAAAATTATTTTAAGATACTATGTGTTATCAAAAATATTTTAAGATACTAAATATTTTAAAAATTAGTTTAAAATATAAAATACTAATAAAAATATTTTAGGATATTATATACAATTTAACCTTGTAGATAATAAAAAAGTTTCAATAGTAAACCAATTAACTTACATAAATATAGTTTACTATATCAACTTATATATACGCAAGATTAGCAAGTAGTTCATTAAGAAGTATTTCCTTTAGTTATAAACATGAAAATTAGATGAGGCGTCTATTTATAGTAGTAGTTGATTTATTAGTGTGATCTAATTTTGTTTTGTTCGATAATGCTGCCTGTTAGGATTGTAATAATCAGAAGAAGGAAAATAGATTAAAGAATGAATTGCTGAATTATTACTACTATCATACGTCAGTGCTCTCTTGGAAGCCCCAGAAGAAATAATAATTAATATTTAAACGCCGCCCCCCATTTTGTTTTCTCTTTCTCATCCTGCTGGCACAACTATATAAATTAAAATAAACTATTTCAGGCCCTTAATTATTTTAGTAAACATGTCTTAATTCGATCACTAATCTTGTTATTAAATTTTATCTCCATTTAATTTAATAAATTAATGACCATGTGATGGTGACCGCATTTAGAAGTGCAACAAGAAGATACCCACGGTTTTTTCTTTTCATATTAATTGAAGTTCTAGTTTTTTTTTTTTTTTGGGCCAACAATACTTTTAAGGTTTATATAGGATTTTAATTAACAAATTTCACCCATCATCCGTCCGTAGCTCAATTGATAAAAAAAATAAGATATATGATTATTTAGATGTGTTCGATCTCTAAAAAATTTTACTTTGTTATAGTTCTAATCGCGACGTTTGGTAAGGCATCCTAACTCTTGGGTGTTTAGGTTTATGCCTAAATGTAATAGATAGCTCGTTCTACTTGATATTGGTAGAGCCTAAAAAAAAAGAAACTTCGTCTTACTTTTAGGTCGTAAGTGAATCTAATCTCTTTCCAAACAAATTTTATAACAAAAAAAAAATTAACAATATTTCCCCACGTGATTGCAGAGATTGTTAATTAAAAAAGCCATACATGGATCCAAAGAATATAGGGGTAAGCAGGCGATATCATATTTTATATATATCGACGGATCATTTTATTTATATATAAAGTGTACTTTTTCTGATTATTGCAATATATTTCCCTATTTTTAATTTATGGGTTTCAGTTATACAATATGCAATTAATTTATGATTATAGAAGATTCAAATTTTATTTATTGATTACTGGAACAAAGCAATAAGCACAACTCTACTTTAATTTATTCTTTATTGTCATTTTTGAAAGTGACGATTATGACTCAACATATTTTGTCACGTAAAGTAATAAGACTGAAACATGTGGTCAAAAAAAGGCAAGACACACACTTTAAACATATGAGGTCTTTTATTTATTTATTTATTAAAATTAATCTCTCTTTTTAAAAAAAAAAAACTATAGGAATATTGAGAGACAGTCTAATACTTCATTGTCGAGATTTAATGCGCTGATTGTATAGAAGAAACCAAAGTGCAGTTGGTTAAAAAGTCCGTTGTGACTAAGTGTGTGCTTTGATTTCTAACACATAAAACTAAATATGTTATAAAATTATAATTTAGGAATAAGATAAGGTCGTATAAAATATGATATATCAACATAATTTATAATAAAAAAATTGCTGAAAAATCATCTTCTACAAAATCTATGGTTTAGAAGTATTTAAAGATATAAGTGTTTTAGTAGATGTAACTTATCTTTAACTAACGTAAATTTAGAATATTTATTATTAGAAATAGTAACTAATATTTTCGTATTATAAATATTTTAAAGAGGCTTTAGTATTTATTATAAGATCATCTTCATACACACTGTCAGATATCAAACACTGAACTAAATGCTTAAAGTGCAACTCTTTTTTTTTTAGTTCCATGCAACATATTTCCAATTGTTTCTTTATCCATTTTACATATAGTTAAATATATATTATATACATATATTAAAGAGTTATATCTGGTAAAGATACTTTTTAAAACAAATTTTAGATAATTTTGACTAATAAATTTTGTAAAGGAGATTTTTCAATTATTTTCCCATATATAATTCATAAGTATGCTTGCTGCTCAGTTTTTAATGATTTGTCATTTGTTCCTCAATATAAAATATGTCTCTCTTAATTAGAAATTTGCCTTTGTAAAAACGATATATAAAAAAGAAAGAAATAATGCTCTATTGCTCAAACAAAACTACAGAAGTATAGTTTCTGTTACTGGTCAATGTCATCGTTGGTATATAAATTAATTTCTCCTTTTTTCACGAGTCATTTTAAAATTGTGGTAAAAAGCATCGATATTTAACTAATTAATTAAACACACGAATAATACGCCATGATCACGTGCCTCTTCCTTATCGTCGCCCTTCTTTAAAATTGTGGGAAAAGCGTTTATATTTATTTTTCACAAATCATTTCACGGGTCATTTTAAAATTGCCTGCATGCAATTTTTGACCTTAAAATGTAACCTTTATTTCATTTTTTTTTAATTTCCCATATCGACCTTCTTATTCAAATATCTCTCCTCTGTATACTAGGCTTAATTATAAAAAAATAAAAGATAAAATAAGTAAAGCTTAAGGCAATTTCTTTTGTCTCTCTATCTCTATATTTTTATGATCTCCAAATAATTATAACTAGAAAAAATTAGGATCATACTTATATCAAGATCCTTATATATATTTTATCAAGTTTTCCAATTATACTTAGTCACTGATTATAAATGTTTAAATGAAATTAAAATATTAAGAACAACACACGTGACGAATTAAGATTAGAGAATTTAATCAAATGAATGTAAAGAACTTGATATATATTTTTTTTAAATTATTTATATAATGCACAAAATTTTAAATAAATTCCATTTTTATGATTTATAAAGATTATATACATAAACTTTGTATAAATTGTATATTATGTAGAGATTCAGGTGGCATCGGGTCCATTTCAAGAAATTCGTTGAAGGATACACAGAGTCATTATATATATATATATATATATATATATATATATATATTATATTATTATTACTCGTGTAAAATTATAGTTTCTGTTCCTGGTCTTCGTTTGCGTATAAATTCATTGGACTATTTTTTTTTTTTGGCAACTCATTTTAAAATTGGAGGAAAAGGGTCATAAAAAAAATTGTGGGAAAAGCATCTACATTTACGATTTTTTATATTGCCATTAATTAATAATTGAACACAAGATTAATATGCCATGCCCACGTGCTTCCTTATCGTTTAAGCTAGTTTTGACAGGCAATTTTTGAATGCAAAATCTAACCTTTATTTTATTTCTTTAATTTATCTCCCATATCCATCAAATTTTTTATTCAAATAAAAGTTAGAGTTATTGAAGGTTTAAGACAAAATATAAAACTAGGCACAGGCCGAAAGGAATATATTTTAAGATATTTTTTGTCTTGAAAAAAAGTAGTTGCTCTTTATTTATATATATATATATATAAAAGTTTATGTGGATTAGGTCCTGAAGGCTCACTAAGGTCAGACTTGCCTACTAACAAGGTCCTTATTCTGCAGTAGGATTTAAACTCATAACCTTATAGATTATGAGCTAATTCCTTACTAATTAGACTAATTTTTATTGACAAAATTAGTTTTTCTAAGTATATTGTGTATATAATTTTTGAAAAAAATATTAATTTTAAAATTGAAAATGTCATGAATTTTTAGAGGATTAAATATCAATAAACATTTTTAAAAAAAATAATTCTATACGTATCATTTTTAAAAAAACATCGCATTTCATTTATCCCTGTCCCTTCAGACGACAAAAGAGCATAATTATAGTCAAGCAATTTACCCATAAAAATATTCTAAGAATCGGTTTATTTTAAGTGATCATGCTTTTTATAAAATTAGCTTTTGATATATAAATAAGACTTAAGATGCATACAGCATACTTCTTTAGAAGTTTCCTTTTCTACAAGTTCATGCATAACTTATTTATTTAAATTTAATTACCTTTTTTGAATAAATATATTTTTTAATATTAAAGATATTATAAAGACTCTTGATTAAGGTTTTGAGGGTTTAATTGTGAAAGTTAGTTTTGAAAATCTGATATAATGCATTTTAGAAGTGCTACTACTTTCCTTTTTTTTTCACTTGGGAATTTAAATTACTTTTCTATTTTTTTTTTGGGAAGTTAAATAATTTTATGTTTCTCAAGAACTCATAATTTTATATATCACTTTTAACATTTTTTGTTGAAAGTAAATGGAACTTTAAAACTTATTAATCCTATTTAAAACTTAAGGCTCCAAGTTCAAATATGTCTTTAAGAGTATTATTTCTAATTAGATCTAACAATACTTAAATTTAATATAGATAGATAAGTATATAAAAAAATATATTATAAAAAAATTTCCTACCTTCTTACACTTATTAAATGGTGGTAAAAGAAAAATTTATAATAAAGAGTTATTGTGATGTCAGGATTATAATATTTTTAAAATGCCTTCTTAAGAGAACCGAGAGAATAAGTGATAGTACAAGGCCAAATACATTCAAATAAGAAAGCTGGCCGTGAGAATTATTAATAATAAGGTGAATTAATGATGAGGTCATTATTAATAAGGATTGATTTGGGGATTCCACGAAAATAGATAAATAAGAAACAAGTCGTTGGGGTCTTTTTATTTAAAAAAATAAACAGGTGAATGCAAAATTGAGAATTGCAAACTGCTTTTTTTTAAAAAAAAAGAAAGAAAAAAAGAAAGAGTACCAACAATTGCATGAGCTTCGCCAAGGACAAAACTTATAAAGGATGAAAGATGATGAATGATTAGTGCTAAGGACATATATTTGAAACGAAATATGTATTACCAGACAAATAAAATGAAATATATTTTGTCTCTTATTCCTTGTTTTGCTGTGGTATATTATTTATAAATGATTCATGAGAAATTAGATGACATTTTATATCATAAGATTTCCTTAAACGATGTGATTAATATTAATTTTTTTCTTATGATTGATTTGTAATAATTGAATAACGTACAATCAGTCTTCGCTATGGAAAATGAGATCGATGAGTATTCTCCTTGTCATTTCCTACTCAGAGAGAAAAATATTCTTTTCTATGATTAGGACTTTATTTTAATTAATCAGTCCATTACATACAAAAATGAAAAATTAATGTTGTGTTATAGCTCTTTACGATTTATTTTAGTGATTATTGTTATTTACTTTTAAAATTCTCATAATTTGAAAAAAAAATGAAATCTCGTGAAAATATATGAAAATATAACTAGCCTTTTTTCCTGCAGAAATAAAACTAATCAATGTAATATATTGTGTTCCTAAAATCTTTAAAGTAAATGGCCCCTCTTGGCTATACAGTAAATTATTAAAAGATAAAAATATTAAAATAAGTATATTAATAAATTTAATTTATATATTTTTTTGAAAATATAAAATATAAAACTTTCACACTGTAATTATTTATACAGAAAATGCATGCAACAAATCTCTTAGAGGCAACTCGTAATTAATAAGTAAATAGATCAGTGTTTCATTTAATTTGTTCGGTTAATTTTACTAAAATTAGGAGGGAAATTTAGAATATTAAAAGTCCTCGTGCCAATGAAATTATCTGAAATTTATTATGAATCCATCAACATAAATCCACTTGCACTAAAAAGACAAATAACAACGAAATCTGGACTATATATATATATATATATGAGTATATTTGTACATGTGACTGTAAGCGGAAATAAAAAAAGAAAATTTATTTTGATAAAAAGAAAAAGATGGAAAAGGAAAAAAAGAAAGAAAAGTTCTTGACCAATAAATCTTCCATCAGTACTTATAATATATAATATAATTTTTTAATAAAAACTAAGTAGTAACTCTTAACAGATATTTTAGAGACTATTTCTCTTGAGATGTATAGATTACCGAACTGAATTTTACCTTTTCTAATAAAATTTTATTTTTACGTGTATAACCTAATTTAAACTCAAGATATTATATTTAAGAGACACAATTATCTACTAATTATGTCAAACTTTATTAATTAATATATAATATAAATTGAAATCGTTGGTATTCCCTTGTGCATTTTGTCCCCCCCCCCTTTTTTTTAAGAGGAAGAAACATTGATTAATGATTATGTACACAAAAATTAGAATAAAGAATTTTAAGTTTATAGGACTCAACTACAGAATTTTATTTATTGATTATTGTGTTCTTAACTTGTAATTATAATATTAAAATTATAAGGAAATATTTAAAATTAATTTTGTAATATAACTTCTTATATATAATCAATTATAAGTAAAACTGTAGTTCTCTCTCTCTCTCTCTCTTCCAATGTAAACTTGAAGATGTAATTCTAATATATATAATTAATTTAAACATGATATGAATTCCAAAAATTTGTGTCGTTAGCCATAAACAAACTATACTTATTAAATATTAATAATAAATTGTTGAACTTTTATTAAAAGTGCATGGAAATTAAATATTTTATTCCAGGAGTCATTTGTGATTTACATAAAAATAAAAATGATTATACAATATTTATTAAAAAAAAAAAGAGAGAATGCTATTGAACATAAGAGGACAACAGATAATACATGTGGTTGATAGAAAAGAATAAGTGAATAGCACTTTACATGAACAATAACCAAACAAGTTTATGTAAAATTTTAACATTATATATATATATTCCACTCCTCCCATTTTATTTATAAATGAGCTCTAAATTATAACATATTTCATCATAACTAAAAAAAATCTTAAAACTTATTAACTATATTTTAAAATTTAATTATTTTTTAATTTTATTTGTACTTAATATACACTCTACCTAAAGAGTTCAATGTCTACATAACAATAAATAAAAAAATAAAATTATACGCTTATATAAAAATATTAATAATAATAGAGGAGTATATATTAAGGTCATTTAAGATAATTTATAATAATTATTTTGAAATTAATATTTTGAATTATGATTTTTTTTCATAGACACAAGGCTCCATCTAATTTAATCATTGACAATTGGCAAGAGGTCTCTCATCAACACCACTAGAATCATAGAGAAATGGAATCCTAAGTAGGAAATGTGTGGTATAAGCTTATTACTCTAATTCCTTATTTTATCATTTAAAGTCCATTTTCATAATATATTATAAATGCACCAAGAAAAAATAAAAGAAATTACTATAGGTATGTGATATCATATATATATTAGAAAACAATTGTATATATGCATGTGGGTAAATAATTTAGTATAAATGAGGCAACTACTAGGAATAGTTTATTAATAAATAATTTCCCCACAGGAGGAAAAATGAAAAGTGGAAATTAGACTTTGGAGGCTTCTCTCAAAATGTTATAGATAATCAAAGAGGTTGGTGGTACAATGCTTGATGGGTCCTTTCGTACCTCTTGTGTGACCCATTCTTCCGTCAATTTTCTCATTGGCTCCATCTCCTCCGCCCCAACAATTTACTTTCTTTCATTTTTCCTAAAAAATTATATTATTTACACTTTATTCTTTTTTAAAAAAAAAAGATATTCGTAAATTTTCTCTAGGAGGATAGAGGAGAATGATGTAATTTTGGGAGAAATTTGTGGGGTTTTGAAAATGAAAGAGGAGAATGACTAATTTAAGATCAACCAAGGAAATTTTTGAGTTTTTAGTAAATTAAAACAAAATTTATAATTTGTTCTAAAAATTTAAACATGATTAGTCCAAATATATTTAGTTCATTACTTTTCTCTAGCTCAAAATTAATGTAAAAAATTAATAAATTTTTTTATTATAATTCTAAATAAAAGACTTTAATTTATTTAATCTTTTAAATTTATAAATTTTTTATTACTCACAGTCTCTCTTCATATTAATTATATATATTAAAATAATTTTTTTATTAATGAAGTAATTTCTAATACAAAAGATTCAAATGGGGTGTTCTAGTCTTCAAAAAAGCCAACACACATATTTTATAAATAATAAATTTAATTATTTTTTTAATTTTTATATATTAATTATCTAATTCAGTTTATGTGACTTAAAAAAAAAAGTGAACCCCCACAACCCTCACAAACAACCCCAAAATTCCCACGTTCTAAAATTAATTCACACTTTAAAGAAGTAAGAGAACCTATTCATATACAAGTTCCCTTTGATCTGTGGTAATAAATTAGTATTATTCACTATTTGGGTAAAAACTTGAGAGCCTGCAAAGGAATATTTGATTGGGTGGTTAAAATGTGACCATGTTAGGACCGTACCCTTCAGCATCTTCACTACATATAAACCTACGCTTCTCCCTCTGTTTCTTCTCATTCTTCTCCTTCTCTCTCTCTTTCTCTCCCTACCCTATCCTCCTCTGCTTCTCCTACATTCTCTCTTTATTCCCCAATGACGATTCAAACCTCCACAGAAACTACCAGTTCCAGCTCTCCTTCCCCTTCCCCTTCTTCCTCGTCGTCTTCCTCGTCTGAAATATCGAACCCCACTTCCAATTCTCAGGCCCAGAAAACACAGTCTCTGAGCAAACAAGAACAGAGCACTTGCAGAGCCAAGAGAAGCAGAGACCCTTCTTCTGACAAGTACCCATCTTACCATGGAGTCCGAATGCGAAATTGGGGCAAATGGGTCTCTGAAATTAGGGAGCCTCGCAAGAAATCACGAATCTGGCTCGGCACTTTCGCCACACCAGAAATGGCGGCTCGAGCTCATGACGTCGCCGCTCTGAGCATCAAGGGTCAATCAGCCGTCCTCAACTTCCCTCACATAGCCTCTCTGCTTCCCAGACCCGTCACGCTTTCCCCACGTGACATCCAAGCTGCAGCCGCCGAAGCCGCCGCCATGGTGAATTTCGACCCTGCTCAGCAGCTTTCGTCTTCTTCTTCGCCGGAAGAAGCAGAGTCGTCGGAGCTGAGTGAGATAGTGGAATTGCCCAACATTGAAGAGAGCTTCGATTCGGTGGAGGAGTCTTCGACGGGTCACGACTTTGTGTGGGTGGAGTCGATGGATTGTTGGGTATATGATCCTCCATTAATGGGATTACAGAAAGAAGGCTTCTTTGACCAGTTTTACGGAGAAGAAGAAGAAGGCTTTGAGATATCAATTTGGGATTAATGGCGGATTTTGGCGACCCTGTTTTGCTCTGTTCTGTTCCGTCATGTTGGAGGCCGGATAATTAGCAACGTGTTGTGAGAATATTATTACTGAAATTAATCGCTTCAACTAAATACTTAGCAGTTCTGAAATGCTAGCTAAATGGTAGATTTAAGTGATGAAATCCAGAATTTTTCACTTGTTTATCAATGGAGGGTGGTGACCATTTTCTGGTTTATGTACATTACAGCTTCTTCTTCTTCTTCAACCACCTTCCTCTTTCAGTCTTTAGTTAGTAGAAAATCCAGAAAAATGTGAGTGACCGAGTGGCTGCTAAGAATTGAGAAAACAAAATATCTTTTTTTTTATTGCTTGTAGGATTTATTTTATATATTTGTATTCTCTGATATATTAATATTTTTTTTTCTAAAACTAATCCTATATCCATATTTGTATGCTATCAAAGGCAAATATTCTATCGGGTATTAAATATATGTATATCTTCTAATAATAATTTAAATATTAATTTATCATAAAATATTATTCATTTTTATTAGGCTCAACTTCTGTTACTTATTTTTAAGCTAATTTTGATCATTTGGAGTTATGATGATTATAGGAGAAAAGTAGTCCAAGCCGTTCTTATTCACAAAATTAACTTAAAATTAATTGTGTAATATAGCAAATTATTAAATAAATTAAGAAAGGAAAGACATTACTCCATGTATAAAAGCTTATAGAGATGTTGATGTTATAGTTTATAAAGATATTACTCATCTAGTTAGCCCCCAAAAAGATTTTTTTTTTGTCGCACCCATGGAAATGGTTAATTGACTTAATTCATGATCATACTATATTTTACTTTTAAGAAATTATAAAAAATTCAAGTGACAATGTAACAATATTAATAATAAGAAAAAAGAATTATAAGTAAAAGAGTAAACTCTTGAATATGAAACGCACATGAATTTAAGTGCAGTGTAAGTTAGTGACTCGTTTACAGCTAAGGATATGAAATTATCAATAATAAATTGTTTCTCACTGACTCATTCTTCAATGGTCCTTCCCATGACTGTATTTTAACAAAAAGTCAAAATAAAAATAAAAAGGTTTACTATTCTCTTAACAGCAAAAAAAAACGATTCCTTGAAACGTGTTTCATATATATATATATATATATATATATATGTACATGTATACATAAAATTAAAATAAGTACATCATGATGCATACTGTGCAATATTCTAAATATTCTATTATGAGTTGGTGTGTGTTTTCTAATAATTTCAATAATAACTAATAAGAGAAGCTGTGTCTTTTTTTTTTCTTTTTTTTATATAAAAATTTACGTAAATTTAACATTAGTTTTTCACTAAAATTATAGTATAAATTTATGATTCAAAGAATGCTTATAAAATATTTACAAAATCGTCCTACTAATTGACAACGAGAAAACTGTGTCTTCTTAATTTAAAATAACTCTATTTCTCTATTATATTAATGAAGTAATTCAATTTGATTTTTTTTGTGTGCAACAATTTAGTTATTTTTATATTACAACTGATGAATATATATATATATATATATGGCCATTTGAACTTTAATTAATTCTACTTATAATTTTGACTGAGAAGAATATCTCTTTATCTTTACTAATCATTAAGTTAATATAAACAATTTCTAGTGGTTGATTATGACTTATGAGCACAAACAACCCAGACAATAATTTATTTTATTTTTCTCAAGACTTAATATAGATGGTCTCTCTTTATAATTTTTTTTTGTATAAATATAAATATTTTCTTATATTTAAATGCCTAGTAGCTTAATCTTTGATTTATTAAAATCAAATTCAGTTTTAATAACTATGCCACATTTAAGGTAATAAACAAAAAACAAAGTCGTATTTCTATCATATTAATCTCTTCTTAAGCTTATTCAACCTTAATAACTCCATTTTCTAGTTTGGATTAAACCCCTAATTTATTGAAGATAATTAAGTAAATATTTAGTAGATTGAATTTGTTTGGCTAATTAAGTAACTAAATTGACTTTAACAAACGTGTCACATAAGTGAATTACTGCTTTGCTTCATTGGATGGATTCACAAACATCGAAAAGTAATAATTCAAAATATAGAGCTTTCTGTTATTTCAATCTCGAAAAGAAATCTCGAGTTCTTCCATAAATAGTTGATTTTTTTTTTACAAATCTCCTAATTTAATAATTAAAATTCTGCTTTATATTTGGTGATTATTAATTTCGACTCCTAATTTATTAAAGAGTATAACTGAAATTATGAGATTAATGCTTTAGATAAAAATTATTTCCACTTATAATTTGAACAAAAACAAATTAAAAAAAAAATATCTCTTTGAGAAGGGAGTACATTACATAAAATTGGAACACGTGATAAAATATATATAAATTAAAAGGTCCACAATTTGGGAAAATGCTTCTTCAAAAGGTTTTGATTTTTCTATGCATGTAATTTTTTTTTAAAAAAATAATCGAATGTGTCTGTGTGTATATATATATATATATGTGATGATAATGACAAAAAGGTTACAATTCAAAAGATTATTAGATTTGTACATTTCTCTTTGCAAACTGGGTGATGATTTGTCGTTGGCCAAAAAGAAAAAAATGACGGATTTTGTCTCATTATAATAAATAATATTAATATTAATAAATAGATATACACTTTTTTAATGTAAAAAAAAGTAGATACTGATAAATGTGTTCGCGAAAATATTCTAATATAGATCGTTGAAATCCTATAAACCAGACAAATGAATATATTATATATTTTTAAAACAATAAATGTGTGTGTATGCGTGTTTTTTTTTTTTTAAATATTTAAACATTGTCAAATTGGACTTAGGGAGAGCGAGAGAAAATTCGTGGAAGGAGAATTAAGTATTTAATTACGTAAACTAAGGTGATTCATGCCATAGTTTTGTTACAAATTAAAAAAGAAAATAAATTATTCAAAGGAATTAGGTATATTAAAGTCGAAATGGGGACATCATAAGAATAACAGTGGAACATCATAAAAGTTAAATCAGAATTATTATTTTTTACTAAACTTAAATTTGTTAGCCGCCCTTCTTTCTTTGAAAAATTAACTAAAATACATTCGAGGATCAAGTTCTAAAATACTTGAATAAAATTTGAAATATGTATAATCATTTTAAATATCAAATAGTTTAAAAAAATTGTAACACTTGGCAACGATTTTAGTTTTAAAAATAATTACGACATTTAATTATTTTAACTTAATATTTTAATTTTTTTTGTAAATTTAAATAGGTAAAACTGTTGAATCTCGTGGTCGTGGACTCAGTAAATGAGTGGTTAATTAAAAGCCGACAAAAAAACTTACTAAGAATTCCAAGAGGAAGTAAGGAATAATATAAAGTTACAGAGAATGTCAAACTTACTTACTACACGCATGTTAGGTAGGAATGAGAATAAAAAAATTATTAATTAATATAAAATATACAATTTTTTATAATATTAATTATATCTTATTATCAAATATATTAGTTTTAGATTTTATGACTGTCTTTCCTAATATATATATTTTCCCTATGTCTCGAATGAGATTTAGAGAAATTTCTTGTATTGCTGACAACTCTAACTTGGTATATAAAATATACAATTAGCTGATGAAAATTGTGATTAATATCATATTTTAAATTTAATGCAAAATATGATAAAGGGTTACGTTTATTAGTCAATATACATTGTAAAAGTAAAACCTGAGCTTTTTACGTGGGGCTTTTTTAGCAAACTTGAATTACAAGTATGTTGCTTTGTGTGCATTTAGAGTAAAAAACAAGATAGCATTATAGTCTAATGACAAATATATATATATATATATATAAAAGTAAAAAATTGTACATTTGATATCTCTTAGAATCTCAAAGTTCAAATTGTTAATGATTACTCTTTTAATTCAAGAGATTTTTAAAGGACATCAAAGTGGATAAAAATATTTTTTATATAATTATCTGATTAAGTTAAATTTAAATATTATTATGTCTAATTGATAGTAATTACTGTATAAATATAGTATAAACAAATATCCCATTGATTTTTTCTTGTAGGCCAAAGAAAAATAACACAAAAAAATTATTATTTCTCATTACTAATATATATATATATATATATATATATATATATATATTTTGCCCCCACCATACATACTGTAAATTGGCATTATGTTGAATGCTTTAGCCCGAAAGGATCGCCCTATAAATTGGCTTTGTTTTTGTCGCTTTTTTAATCTTCTTATTTGGACTCTTTTGCTTCTTACCTTATTCTGTTTTCCCTTTGCATTTTGTCTCCTCGGCGTGCTCGTATTTTCTGTTTCAACCTCCATCGTTTCTTCTTCTTATAAAAAAAAATAATCGGATTTATTTATCTTTTTTAAATCCTTATTTTTTTAAGTTAATAATTCAATAATAAATACGTCAAAATTAAACAATCTTAAAAAAATATAAGCATGAAAATCAAAACAGGAAAACACTTTTGATTACATCACATTCACACCTTTCTTCCATTTGTTTTTAGAAAAAAAATGAAATCATCAAATTCATTCACTTATAAATTTATTTCCATTAAAAAAAAATTGACGTTAGTATCTTAATTTTCCAAGTAAAAAAAAAACATAAAGGAACAATATGGATCGTTAAGCTGTCAAATTATAACGTCATCATTGTTTTTTTTTTCTGGCCTGGTAACCTTTTATCTTGGGATACAGCTAAAGTCTTACTTTTGTTTGAATTTGAGTTAATATATTCAATTAGGAATAATATTTGTTTATTTATAAGGTAGGGAAATTTTCCCTTAATTATTACTTAAAAAAATTGAGTTGCTCCCAGTTAATTTTTTAATTACTATTATTTACGAATGATTATTTTATTTCACTTACGTTGTGACTATAAATAATTAATATAACTTGCAATCTCATCTTCAACCACATGCATGTTGATTTAATTTATTATCTTATAAATAAGAATAAATACATTATCGTACCTCGATTATTATTTATATAATTACTTGTCCCCTTTCGGTCAAGTCTTGGTCCATTACCAGATTATATATTAAATTTATTTTCAGATGCTCTGTCATTACAAAGAATCGTTGAAGAGGCTGCACCCTCAGTTACAGTCACATATACAAGGTGTGTTTTGTTTAATTTCGAGAGAACAGATTATAGAAAAAATTAATTTTAAAATAATTTTAGAAAATATAATTGATATAAAAAATAATTTTAAAAAAATACGTGTTTAGATAATTGTTATCAAAATAATTTTTTTATAGATCAATTATTAGAAAGGATATGAGATAAATAAAAAATGATAGACAGGAGAATGACAAAGGTTTATAAGATTAAAATGGTAATTTTTGTGCTTAATATCTAAAAATTATTTTAAAAGTTGATGGATGTTACTTATATAAAATAATAATTTATAATAACCCAAATTATAGTTTTATTAAAAGGTAATTCTGCTATACTAAGATTAGTGTTTAAGTCCAAAAGCAATTTTTTTCCAAACATACACATAATCAATTAATTGAATAAATAAGATCTAATTAATTACGTACTATTGGCGTGTATAATGCCACTTATATTTTAATCAACGTTAAAAGTGTTTGAACTTGAACAGTACTATCGTATTTTTTTGAATTAGAAATGTCATGGGATGCTCCATAATTAGCAATAATTTCGTTGCCATTAATTTATATATTATTTTACTAAAAAGAGTATAATATACCAAGGAGTTTATATCTACACAAAACTTTAATTCAAGAAAAAACTTATATCAAATTCTTTATATCTATTTAACCCTTTGTCATATGTGTCATTTTTTTAATATATTTATTTAATTTAAACTCACATAAAAACTAGTACATATAATAAGGTGTGATTAAATAATTTAGTATAATAGATATAAAAAATTTGAAATAAGTATACTCTTTAATTTATCTGTTAGTTAATAATCATTATACTTAATTATTGAGATAACATATATAATAATTGGTGGTGAGAGATTATTTGCCTATAAAGTTAAAAGTTTGGTGGTGGTACTTTGTCAAGTTTAAAAAACTAAGGTTGTTATACATAACCAGAATGCATGCTAACTCGTGTTTTTTTTTTTATTGGAGCTAACTCGTGTGTTATTTTATACAATTACCCACTGGCTTGCATAATAATCAATAAAAAAAACATTTGGAGAAAAATTCAATACATTAAACAAACAAATTTCACACAGTTTAGAGGAAGCTACTCATTGAATCCTATTTATAAAGTACTTCTAATATGTTTCGTCAATATTAAATATATCTTAAAATTTAATAATTTTTTAACTATATTTTTATTTAATATATATACACACACTTTTAAAGAAAATAACCTTATGAACAATAATATATAAAATTCACATGAATACAAATTATAAATAAGACAAAAAATATTCTCTTTATTTTATAACTAGGATCAGCTTAAAGGAGTATATTCAATAAAAAAATATTTACATATTTTAGGAATATCATATCATCCGAATTTTATCTAATTAAAATGTAATAACTCACCACATTTTAATCATAATTAGTCGATCACTCATTTAAAATAATTTATATTTTATTTTTTTAAAGAAAAAATGAAACTTTTAATTTGGTTCTAAAATAAACAAAATAGTAAAATTTTAGAAAATAAATTATCAACTGAATTGTTATATCTTGATTGGATATATTTTAGATAACATAATACTAATGAAATATGTAAGTATTTCTCATCTAAGCTAATATTGGAGACCAAATATTTAGGAGGGGATGTTTCTTTGTTTTTAACAAAGGACATGAGATTGCAACTAATTAGTATGGTTTAAATTTTGGTTTCGGGGTCTGGAGATTGCGCCCTTTTGGTTCAAAGGATCAAAGTAAATAAATGTAACGATAAAAAAGATAATATAAGGCAATTAAGTTAACTTATTGTATCTTCTTTTGATTAGCTTGGAATGATATCTAGTTTTATTTAAAAATATATATATAATATAATAAAATGATGATAACAGAAAACTAGCTAATTATTTTAAAATAAATTTAAAATTTCTATCTTATAATCAATTAAACTTGATATTATTTAAATATGACGATAATTAATATCAACTACAAAACATATGTCTTAAGAAAAAAACTCTTTTGATGTTGTTATATAGTATTCTACTGGTATGAAAACTTTTCAAGCATGAAATAATGAAGGTAGTTAAGCAATATAAATTACGCGGGTATTATGAATGGAGGTGGTTATTAAAAGGAAGAAGGCCAGCGGAGTTGGAGAGTTTCACATCAACCGTCAAAAGAGTTGACAGTTGCACACACAAACCAACAGAGTAGACATTAATATATAAATAATCAAATACGTACGGGTGTGCATGTGTGGTGGTTAAGATGGTTCAGTCATGCCATAACAGCCTTAATTAGCTGTTCCCAAGTTATGGAGAGGGACCCCTTCATCCTCAATGTGTAAGTAAACTAACGGTATCACTATATATGCCGTTGAAGTTAAAAAGTTCAATATATCCTTCCAGGTCTCTTCTTTAAAGTAACAATCTCGATCCATGTTAGATTAATGACATGTTATAACTATCACTTTTAACTAATATTTTCGGTCCACGTAAGATAGCTAAATCAGACTTGTATCATGAACTAACTGGAGGAGTGTGTGTGTATATATATATATATGGTATGAAACTAAACATGCTGTTTTTCTTAAAGAAATTCAAGCTAAAAGATAGAGAGAGTGACTTAGAAAAACCAGAAACAAACTTTACAGTATAATTATAAAATGTTTTAAATAAATTATTATTGACAATGACAAGTCATCTTGAAACTGTTTGTGACACGTATGGTTTCATCTTACATTTATTATTATTATTGGGGCCAGATGACAAGAAATTATTGAAAGTCTCCATCGAATCAGATTAGCCATCAACTCTTCATAATTATGAAGTCATAAAAAGAAAGAATATATGTTGAAAATTATTTTATTTTTTTAAAAAAGTGCAGTTATATATGTAGGCTGCGGGGCCAGATCATAATCCCAATTTTTTATTGTTAAGAAGTCATTAGCACAATAAGACCAGTCGGTCTTCTTAACTCTAGATAGCTGTTTTTTTTATCAGCCGGTTCATTAAAATTTTATCCCGATCACATGTAAATCTGACTCGCGTCACGTATTTAGCTATGGTGGGGGAGTCTCATAACAAAAAATTTTTGTGACTCAAACTCAAAACTTCGTTTAAATAATATTGAGCTGCTTAATATTCGGATCAACTTCCGTTGATATCCTAGGTGGCTGTTCAATAAATATTGTTGCCATCCAAAAAAATTGAATAGATATTGTTGCCTTTACGAATATATGAAACTATAAAATATAATGACATAATACCAACAAGGCGCCCATGGCCTAATGGATAAGGCGCTTGACTTCTAATCAAGCGATTGTGGGTTCGAGTCCCACTGGGCGTGATGCCTTTTTCACATTGTTTTTGGTCTTCACTAATTAATTAATTAATTAATTTCTGTGTGCTTCGCACAAGAGAGGGAGAGAGAGATTTTAAGTTGTTGGGAAGATAAGGAAGATATAGAAAACAGCGAAATAGGGATTGAATCTATAACACACATCTAATATTAGTTACTCTTCAAAAAGATGTGCCACTTGAGCTTCAACTTTGCTGCTTTTGAGGTTTTAATTTAATTTCCTTGCTTTGTTTTATTCCTTTTATCACTTGGTATTCGTGTGTATTGCATTTCCCCCAAAGTATGCTTCATCCATAGCAAAGTTCAAAAGTCTAACTATTATATTCTTTGAAACATTTTTCACGTTAAACTCTTTTAATATATTTACCTAAAATATTTTTAAAAAGTTAATCCAAACACTTTTTAAAATTTTAGATGATAAATAATTCGTAATTTCACATAATAAAAGTGGGATGGGATGTAAGGAATGTTTAGGACTCATACCCCCTCATGATCTATTTAATAAAAAAACAGCCTCTGTTTAATTAATTAATTAAAACAATGTTTTCTGATAGTAAGTAGATTTAATAGCTTTTATGTATTTCTACATAACTACATAAAATGCTTTTGGATTAACTTTAATAATATATGTAATCAAACGCAACCTCATATATGTGTGTGTACTGTTACATCACCTGATGATGAAGAGGTTAAAAAGAGGGACAATTAATGTCATTATATTTTTTATTATAAAATTTATAATGAAGAATAATTATTAATAAATTATAGACATTGTAATATTCTCCATAGACTTTTCTCAATGTACACAGAATGAGAACATTAAGCATGTGATTGAATTAGGGAAAAACTAAAGGATGCCAACTGTGAATGTCTTTTTTCATTTCCTTTTCAATCAAAACACAGAAACAGAATTTTTGCATTAATTCTAGAATCTAAACATGAGTCTTATAATTACCTGTAAATGGTCTTTTGGTTAGAGGAAGTTGTCTTCTGTTAGTTCAAGATCATTTCATTGGATGATGATTTGAAGAAAGAAACGGAGAAAGATGTTGAAATAGAAAAAGGAATAAAACGAATGATCGAAGATTATGGTAGATTTGAAGACCACCGTGGAGATTCTAGGATTATATTTTGCTTTAATTTTGATTTTATTGTTATCTCTTTATATTTTATTATTATTATTTATCTATAAGAACATTCGCATTTAATCTTAGAGATCATATAGTTAGTTGCTAAAACTATTTGCGTTGAGCTTGGAGAAAATGCAACCCCACAAAGGAATGAATATCAATCCACAAGAACTAATTGTAATTCGTACAAAATCAAAAATCAAATCAAAGGAAACCTCTCCTTGCCGTATAAAATGGCAAAGAAACCATGAACAAAGCTTGATTTATAACATGTCTCTCTATGATCATAAATAATATACATAAACTCAAAAAGTAGTTATTACTTATGATCAGCTTTTGAAACCTACCACTTTGCTGGAAAAAGCAGGAGAAAAAAAAAAGAACTTTACCACTTTCTATATTGTAGTCATTTTGTTCAAGCTCAACAATGTCCACCAAAAATTTGTCAGCAGGACGGCCAAAAAGGGACAGCGAAAGCTATTTCTCAGAAGAAATTCCTTATGTTGGGACAGTCTACGAATCATTAAGCATCTTAGTGATTGATTTACTTAACCTGAGTGCCGTTTTCACTCGCGGCTCCTCTCGGCGGCTTCCTTGTGATTCTTCAACAACTCTTGAGATTATTGGAGCTTGGAAGCTCGAATGTCAAGTATGCTAGGAGGCATTGGTTTTATGGAGCCATGCATTTCTACAAGTTGAAAGAACTCTTGTCTTGTTGTGCTTTTCTTCTCGACAAGTTCATTCACCACAGCATCCAGTAGAGTTCTATTTCGCTCCAAAATCTGTTAGGCAAAACAAGTGTGTCACTTTTTTATTCAGACTCCTGAATCAAAAATGTTCTTTGATGCATTTCTTTCCACTATAGCATACCTCTTTTGCTCGTTCATAGCATGAGTTGACGATCAGCATCGATCGGAAAGAGGGGATTTTAGGTAGCCTCGCAGGGTTTTGTGTTTTGGGTGCAGGGATTGCAGGAAGGAAGATGAGAAAGGAGAATGTTGAAGAAGGCAACGGCAAGCCATGGAGTATCTTGAGTCACAATGTGAAAATTTTGAATTGTGTTTTTATAATACATGGAATTACTGGAGCCATTGATAGCCGAGATTACATGCCGAACACAAGAGAAGGAGCTTCGCCATTGAGCACGCTATGAAGTCGATGAGCTCTCAGCTTCCAGCGACAGAATTGGTCCTGGATATGCTCCCTAAAAAGCCAAAAAAAAAAAAAAAATCAAGAGAGTTGAAGTTTCAGCCTCGCCGGTGCTTTAAACGACAATCATTTTGTTGATAAATGGTGACGTTACATTGCGTGCTGCTTCTGAGCTTCATTGAGATTAGCTAAAGCCTCAATTTGTATATGCGTATATGTGTATATATATTTGGTGAGAGAGAGAGAGAGAGAGAAGAATTAGCTCAATTAACTTGTAGATTGTAACTTGCATGGAATATTTCACTCAAAAAAAAAAAAATAACTTGGCACGGAATAAGATGCCTTGAATTTGCTTGGGAATTCTACATTTGTTTTGGAATTGAATAAAATATCAAAATACCAAATTTTTAATGAAAAAAATTACATGAAAAATAATACTACTTTCTTATAAGAAGTATCTAACTCTTCTCTTTCCATATATATACTTTTCCCCAATTCAATCAGCACATTTTTTTTTCATAATTCTGTAAATGAGTTTTACATTTGTAAATGGCAAACCATCCAACTCAGTACTCACTCATACAGGAGACGGAAACATTACCGGGAAGTGAAGTTATTATTACCTTTGTTAAAAGTGCCCGTATGTCTCAAAAAAAAAAATAATAATATTGAAGTGCTAAAAAAAGATATTCATCGGAAAAATAAGGATGTCATTCTTGCGCTTTTTATTTCATAGCATTATTATGCATTATGTGAAGATCTTGTACTTTCCTACGTATCCTACTTTCTAATATTATAATATTAAAACATTACCACAATTATATGGCTAAACTATAGTTATTAGCTATATATATTAGTTGTGATGCCTTATAACTCAAATGACACCAAACACCTTTTTTAAAGTTGTTTTTTTTTTTAAGTGTGGAGTTGAGTTCAAACCATCTATAAAAAGCACAATAAGTAAATATGTGAGTTATGATGGGGAAAAAACATTTATGTATTACTCAAGAAAGCACAATAATATGTAATATGTCCTCCATTTCAACCAGGAATTAATAACTTTTCCTGATTTGACACGAGTTGGATCATCTTAAAAGCACCTTCTGCCCCACCATTTACCACATTCTGTCTGCAGATTTATCACCCACATGCTATTGACCATAAGGTGTGGGTGAAAAAGAAGCGATGGCTGATGATTTTTGTAGAAAATATATAATATATTCAGATATATGTTACATAAAGTATGTGTAAATATGAGGCAATTTCTAGTGGTTAGAGAGCCACATTACATCCAGGATAGCAGAAGCAGCGAGCATCAAACAGCCTATGAAAGTGAAGGCTATTGAGATGCCTACATGGTCACAGAACTTATGGAGGGGCTTACAGAAACTTGGCAGAGCTGGATGTCTAATTCCATTGTGCTTCAGATTGGTCACTCCTGATGCAGCAGACCCTGCACTTATCAGTGCATAAGCAAATGCCTGCAAATTTTCAGCAGTAACTAAGTTGAACCAACCATTCAATACCCAATATCTTTATCAAATGAATGACCAAAACAATTTCAGTAATTATCAAAGGATACGCCAGTTGAAACAAAAAGAACACTTAAAACAAGAGGGAAATAATGCAGCAAATGTTATCTCAGTTTCTGCATCTCTTTTTGTTGCATGTTCCTATCCTCATATATTATAATCACAAGAACCTTTATATACATATATACCTGATCCCCTGCAAATATAAGCCATGCGAAATTTCTTGAGGGAATCACAGGAGATTTCTTTAGAAACCTTGATGTTCCAATGAGTAGCTGCAGCAAGGAGTGAGAAGAAACCGCAGCAGAAACACCAACAAGATATCTGTGCAGCACAAAATCAAAATCAAGGGCTATTAAATTTCTGAGTTGAATGTAGAAGGGAATTTAGACGCTCCAAAATATGAATTCTATAAATTGCCTTTAAAGATTAAAATGAGAGGGAGTAATACAAAAAACAAAAGTGAAAATATATATCAATTTTACTTTAATTCTTTATACACGCTCCCATTTTGCAAAAGAAAAAAAAAATTCTCATCTTAAAATATTTTAAGTTTCACACTTTTGAAAAAACATAAATTTAGAACCAAAAGTAAAAAAGGAAAATCGATGATATTATCAATTACATAATTCAACATTATATATAATTGTATAAACTAAAACCCCTATGATCTCATGGCATTAAGTCACTCTCGTGTAAGAGGTCATGAATTTAATCCCATTTTAAGTTAGTTTCAACTTGTTTTTTTTTATACAAAAAAGTTTAGATGGATTCGGCACGAATCTCCACCAAAACTAGGGCATTGCCCCAGGGCTCAAAGAGCGCTTATAGGAGACTTACGAGATCGCCTACCAAATGAGTCATTATGAAGGTAGCAGGAATCGAACTTTCATTCTTATGAAATACGAGCATGTTTCTTATTATCTGTGTTAACTCTAATTGGAAGATAGTTTCAACTTGTCTTTTGTCCTTGGGAAAAAAAGCCATACAGGCCTATCCTAAGTGAAGGCAGCCCATATTACAGGAAGTATATAAAAAGCTAAAAAATCTTCAGTTGTTGTACCAAAAAAAGAAGAAGGTCTTCGGTTGATTTTAATAACACTGAACGCAGGCCCAAAGAAAAGAAAGCACTCCATGACATAAAGAATATCATCTTTATCACTCACGGGGGTTAGCCCGAGTGGTAAGCGGCTCGGTATCGCTTAAGCGAGGTCTCGAGTTCGAGCCTTGGCATACGCAGAAAATCCCCGTTAGGAGACTCACCCACCATAGCCAGGTGCGCGACGCAGGTCGGATCCGGATGTAGTCGGGGCAAAGCTCCGATGAACCGGGTGGGCAACAAAAAAAAATCATCTTTATAAAAAAAAAAAAGAATATCATTAAAAAATTGTACCAAAAAAAAGAATATCATTAAAAAATATTGGTCTTGGTTGCTTCATGGTCGTGTTTGGAAGTAAACAACGAGGGATGTTCAAAATTTCTTAAACCTTGACATTAGGATGTGAAAGGAGACAAAAGGGGAAGTGTTTAAGAAGAGAAAAGAAAAAGAAAAATTCTATCACGGGTCTGTTTCTGTTTATTTCAATACCATTGACAGTCGAAAGAGAAGACTAAAGACGAGCCCCCTAATTTCGTCGATACTTCGAAGCGCCCAATCCAATGGCAGTTTCGTCAAAACGAGCTTAAGCTCACTTTCACATGACACACAGTTACAAATCAGGTCAAGACCCCACTCCCAACAATTTCGTCAACAATTCTCAGATGGATCCAAATCACACCAGTAAACAAACTATATAGAAAAGGAAAATACAGTTCGAAAGCCTGGATATGAACTCACAAATTATGGCACAATGTGCTTGGAAAGGCAGCAAAGAATTTGCAGTGGACTAAACAGGAAACGTGAGAAAATAAAATCGCTCTTGATTACGAACTGAATTCAATTAAATAACTCGATCTATGAGCAAAAGGAAAGGTTCTAGTTTCTTTCAAGTTCTCGTTAAGGAATAATGGCTACTGCAGTTATTTAAAGCAGTCGTAATTTCGATTTTCCCCTCCTTTCTTCTACGAAGGAGTTTAAAAGAAAACTAAACCATATTTGGGAAACAAATCAAATTCACTTTCATAGGAACAAATCAGGAAAATAGCGAAGCGCAATAAATGAAAAAAAAAAATACACAATGACAGAAATTCGCAAGCTACCAATAATTAAGAAACTAAGAGAGGATCAGATCCTGGAACATTTAAAAAAAAGTTTGAAGAAGCTTACTCGAACGATTCAGCGTATGACCACTTGGAGTAAACCGGAAAGTGAAAGCTATAAATGGAGATAGAGCTAGCTTGCTGGGCAGTTACCATGAACGAAAGCGCGATCACTGAACTAACCATGCACAACAGCCTCAGAATCAAGTGCAACGCATCAGGTTTCCATCGGATCCCGGCGGAAGGTCCGGCGAGTGAGCCGTTCATTGTGCCATTCTCCTGCAGCACCACCACCTTCTCCTCCTCTGATGGTTTTTGTTCAGTGACCATCTCTGCTTTGCGTTTTTCTTTGAGCTAGAAGAAGGAGCTTTCTGGAATGTGCTGTTTTGTGGACAAAAGTGTGTGTAGTTTGTGACTGAGCTTTGCAAAAAATGGCAACGACTATATAGCTGTATGAATGGAGCTTCACAGTACAAGAGGGGAAGGGGAAATATGCGGGACCAAATCCCCCCCTTCCCTCCGGTAAACTGCCCCTGCGGTTAGTACATTTACAAGAGAACAGCGGATTTATCACCACCGTCAAAATTTTATCCCCCCTATTTTGTAGTCCAGGTGGCACCAAAGCATTGTTAATTAATATATTTTCAAATAAACTATTAATAATACATTTCATGACTTAATACTTAAATTTAATAATACGTTAATATTTATCTATAGTTCTACATTAATCTCGCAATTGTAAATTAATAATCAATCATCACCATATTTATTAAGTAAATATATAATTATAAATAATTACGTACAAAAATAATGTTTATATAATATTAGAATATAGAGAAGAAAATAATTTATTTAAAAAAAATTAATGCCTTTTGAACTAACAATTTTGGGAAATTTGATCCGATCAAACCAATAACTCTAATGTAATGATAAGTTATCAGAATCCCCTCAGATCCTTAGACAAAAATTCCAACTCAACTATGCACAAGACATGACAAACCTCTTGAATGATACATGAATAAGCTGTAAAGGTTATTTACTTGGTGACAATAAAACACTTGACATAGCCTGGTTCACAAGAACAACTATATTCTAGACCCCAAACATCAAATCCATTATTTTTGAAACCACAGATTTTGCCGGGGAAGCTATTGCGCCTGTTTGCCGAGTGCTTGTATTGCCGTTCTGGAGATAAGGAGGAGATCTGAATGTATTCCCTTCTGTGGCTCTAGCGGAGGGTGAAGGTAAGGGCATAAATCCCTGATTGGCAAGTCTTTCATTTAAAGCTTGAAGTTGCAAGGGATCCAAAGACTTCACACCCACTATCAGAGCTCCATTAATTTGCATCCAATTCTTGTTTAGAGCCTTCTGAGCATCAGATCGATTCTGCATCAGTAAATGAAGGTTAATATTTACATTATAGTTGTGAAGCACTACATAAGTAGTGCAGGATCACACAGGAATAATACTTAACCTGATATAAGATGTGCATCCAGTTAGAATCCCTGGGACCAGGAACATGTTTCAAAATTTTACCACATTTTTTGAACTCTCTTAAAACTAAGTTAGTGTCCCCTGGAGAAAACCTGCCGAGTTAATAGAAAATGAATGAAGACAAGTTTTTCATTAAAAAATATAGACAACTATCACTTCACTTAAATTATTTAAAGCACCAGTTATGCACAAGTTTTAAATCTTCTGAACTTAATTTAAGATCAAAACTAAACCAATTCAGCATGTCTACCAGTTCAGTAATGCTTTCAATCAAATTAAAAAACATAAATAGAAAATGGCAGAAATTGATGAAATTCTAGCACTAGAGTTTATTACCCATGAACAGTTATCCACTCTTCCTCAATTTGATTCCCTGCAGGCAAGGAATTTCGCTGAACCTCAGTCCTTGCAACTTCCCTCGGAGGAGGAACAGTGACCAGAGCACCAGAATGAACTACACCTTCAACTGGTGAACTCCTTCCCTTTTCATCTTATTCACCACGACTCTTTGCAGACGTAGGTGACCACCAACTCAGCCCTGGTGGTGAACTCTGCTGGCTCTGCTGAAAACCCTTTAAAGCATAAGATGTACTGACCTCTGATTTGCTTTTGGCTGGAGTTGAAAATTCCCTATTCACAGTTTGGATTGGACTCCTAGGGTCTGACTTAGTTTCAGGAGATATTTGGTAATCTGTTATGCCTGATTCAGGAGAAATATCTGATCTGTCTTCCAACGTGTAAATAGGAGGTGGTGGGAGGTCTGAAACACTAATGCTCTCACGCCATAGAGAAGATGCCGCACCTGCCTGACCTGGACTCGAAAATTTTCCTCTACGAGCAGAAACAGGTGAAGCCAAATCTTGATAGAATAATGACTGTGTACCAGATCTCGGGTTCTTTGCACAACAGTGCTCATATTGTATTCTTTACACAGAACAGAAGTGATAGCTGCATACCAGTAATCAAATAGATGAATTATCATCAATTAGGCTGAAAAATTGGAGCTTAGAATGGGACACTCAGAATTCGGTGACAAATATTAAATAGATTAACGTAGATGAGCTAAACTAAATAAAATTACAAAGTTATTGCCCAGACTGATTAATCAAAGCATAAGAAACAACCTGAGCACCTAATGCGTTAACTCTAATGTATTTCATCAAGCACAGGAACCATAGATAGTACATACGAAGTGCAAAAGTTAGTAAGACGCATCGAACAATCCAGGTGGAGGCTAAAACTCATCAACTACAAATAAAAGAGAACAATAAAATCCGTAGGTAAAGAAGGTATTAGCAATTTAAGACCGCTAGCTATAACTCTCTATTGGATTTTTTGGGAAACAGTAAATTACAAAACACCAATTCCATTCATTAAGAATCCATCCAAAATCAAAGGAAAAAAGATAGAGAAAACAAGGATATAAGTAAGGACAAGCTATGCTTTCGAACGAAGAAACGGCATCCTCATATACTTAAAACCACTTCAGGAACATTTTGTGAGGAATCCGAATCTCCGAGCAAAAATGCGGTTCTAATTTTTCATTGGTTTACCTTGTGGAATTGGAGGAAGAGGTCGATGCTATCGATTGAGGTTATGAAATTGGAGGGGTTCTTCCATTGAATATGTTCTGAATCTGATGACAACTTTCCCTCCCAAAATTCCGTCCAATTAGACCGTTTGAAAACCCTAACGCCCTCTCCGTTATTTATTGGCATCCCGAAAGGTCCAAGGAGTTTGGCTCCGTCTCTAAACGACACTAATGTGTCAAGAACAATTTCCTTCTCATTGTCGTTTTCGAATTCAAACCCAGACAGTTGACCAAAAAAATTTCATACCCAAACAATGACAAATTATCACTATAAATCTATAAAATTAAAATGAAAATACTTTGCCCTCTAATTTTCGTATTCTCTCAACATGGTGCACATTTTAAATTTTTCTCTCTCCATTACAAAGCTTCCGCTCCATTTGTAATAAATAATTATAAGGAAATATTTTTATAAAAAAATTCAGACGCTAATTTATAAATTATTTGAAAGGATTTATTAATAGCAAAGGAGGATTTATAAATTATGGAATTACATGTTCAAAACACATATTTCAGTTTTAAATTATTAAAGATAACTTTAACAAATTTTATTATTTTTTAAACAGAAAAAAAAGATATAAAGATTATTAAGATGAAAAAATTCGGGCCGGGCCCAAAATCGCTTGGATGACGTAGCCTCAAACTCTTGTGGATTGGACCAGAATCTGATTTTGCAGCCGGCTGGATCAATAATTCTTATTGACTTTAATCCAACTAGCTAGAAGTTTCTCTACCCACCAATGGGGGTTAGTCTGAGTGGTAAGTAACTCAGTATCGCTTAAACGAGGTCTCGAGTTTGAGCCTTGACGAATACAGAAAATCTCCGTTGGGAGACTCACCCACCATAGTTAGGTACGCGACGTGGGTCAGATCCGGATGTAGTCGGGGTAAAGCTCCGGTGAACCGGGTGGATAAAAAAAAAACAAAAAAGAAGTTTCTCTACCCGTGCCATGTCTGACCAATTCAATTACAAGTTAGCACAACATAACATGTGAATCCCATCAATTCCATACCATCATCTTTTTTAGAGCCCCTCAAAGTTAGGCACCAATCTCTACCAAATTAACTACTCCCTCCTCTCCCAACGAGTTGGGTCAAATGGAAGGGTTAATCATTCACTTTGACATGATAAATTAAAATTTAAATTAATATTATGAGAGATACCCATTTAATGTAATATAGTATATTTAATAAGAGAGTGCCTATATTTAGCAGGAAAAAAAAGTAATTTCTTCGCTTCTTAACGCATGAGTTAGGTAATTAATGTGTAGAGATTAAAAAAATTAGTTAAGTTAGTTACATATAAAAGTTGTGTGTTGATTTCTTAACATGCCATCTTTAATTATTTACATTGAAAATACTCTTTGATAAAAATTTCCTTAACATTTGCAATTAGTAAAGATAATTTGAGGGGAAATAATTTAAAAAATAAAATAAATTAAGATATTATATTTAAAACTAAAATAAATCTTATATCTTGCTATTTAGATGGAATATTTCCTTTTCTTGTTAGGGCTCACAAAAACTCGAGAACTAATCGCATTAAAAGCTGTAGGTAATAAATTTATTATGTAGGTACAAGAGAGCGTGTGAACGAAACAAGGGGTTTTATTACAATATCATGTGTAATATTATTGTTTGATGCAGAGAGAATCAAAAAGGAGCAGAAAGAGGTTCATGTTGTTGGTGAAGATGAAGTTGATGATCTGATGGAGAATCAACAATGAGTGAAGAGCACAGGCTCACATGGCAAACTTTCTCCTCTATGAGCTCAATCTTTTCTATGCAGATTTCTCCTTCTTCTTCATCCTCCTCCTTCACCTCTTCCACTGATGAATGCTCCAGTTCCTTTTTCATCCACAAACAAATGAATCATCACTTCCATCATTCTTCATTATGTTGTCTTTAGCTAAATACCAAGTGGATATATAGTAATTAATTACCTCTGTAAACAAAGATGAGGCTTCCTTTGGTTCCATCTTCTGCACTACATCTGCAGCTACTTTCTGCATCAAAAGGGAGAGGAAAAAGATGACTAGTCATTGAATACACAAACTATAGAAATCAAAACCCACTTCTTCTACTGTAAAGCTAAACACGTACGCATTATCATGTAATAATTGATATGGAATGAAGTGAAAGGTAGAGAAAGAAGAAAGGAAGTAATAAGTACCCTAGCTTGGGAGAGCTGGCCTTGATTTAAGGTCTTAGGCTCGAGTTCGATGGAGCGACGAGTAGTAGTAGTATTTGCCATAAATATTAAAACACATATCCAAAAAGCCAAATGCCCCAAAACTTGAGATTAGCAATTCAATTCGATCCAATCCCTATTTATATAGCTAGGAGCTAGCTTATTAGATTGGGCATTGACGTACATGGGTGGTGTATTAAATGAATGAGGAAAATTGAGGATGGAGGTCGTTGGGTATTGAATTAATAGGGTCACGGAGTGTTTGGACTACGAAGCAAGAAAAGCAAAAAAGCAAAAGGCCAACATGGTTGGGATTGGATCACTCCCGTGTGGGTCAATTGTGTGTGGAATTGTTCATCAAAATCTGCTTTTGGAGTTAACCGATACTCACTAATTGTGGCCATTAACAAAAGCAAGTTTCATTTTCACTCACTCTTTCACTTTATAGCTTCCACCATTCATGCATCTCTTTCTGATTGTCAACCGTAACTTTCATTTTCCAGCTCATTTATAGGTGTATACATGTGTGTGAGCGCTTAATGAAAGAAATGTGGTCATTTTCGTATCTCTTTTGTATATATACTCTCATGTTGGCCAATGAGAACACTAGGAAGATCTTTCTCGGTTTTTTGGCTTCATTATATGCAGAAAAACTCAAGTGTGTGTATGTAAGTGGGCTTAACATTATACGCCCTCTAATCTTAAATATAAAAATTAGATAAGAAATATACTTTAATCTTAAATATAAGACTCAAATTCACTTTGTCTCCCAAAATTAAATTTTTTTCTAAAATATCAATATATGATTGCACATATATATTAAGATGGTGTATATCAAAGGTAATTCAAATGCACATAATTAAATGGAGTATTTTAGAGAAACCAATATACAATCATTACATATAGCTAACTTAATTAATTTTTTTATTCTACCCAAATTAATTAAGTATATTTTATATTAAGGATAAGATGTAATAACTTTTTAACCCAAAACCATAAGGAAAGTTTTATTGAAGTGTGATAAGACTAACAAATGCTATAGATGGTAGTAAATTTAAAGGGATAGAATGGCATAAAGTTGGGGGTAACATGAAGATGTTGATATAAATATGTGATTATAAGAAAAGATAAAATTTATAATTAACATATATATACAAAGAAGAGTGGGCGTGGTGCTCATTTAACAAAAAATGATAGAAAATCATTTAAAATTGTTCGAATATATACAAAAAATATCATTAGATGCACTAGTGAAAAATATATTTCAGACAGTATTGAATCCTTTAAAAAGAGAAGAGAAAAAGCTAAAGAGAACACTTAACGGAACAATTGGACTGGACATTTTGATTTATAATATATCTAAAAATTTAGTTGTTAAAGTTATTCAACTAAATATAATATAAAACTTTTTCTCATAATTAGCTCACACTTAATTAGTTGGTTACATATATGTTTAATGTGTGACTCTATTTTTTTTTTTCAATTATAGGGGTAGATACTAACAATTTAAAATTATAAATAAGATTGAACCCTATAACCTCTCATTTATAAGAGAATTTTTATATAACTAGGCTATTGGTATGATGTGTGACTTTTTCTTTCTTAAGAGCCTATTCCTATTTGGATTTTGGTTTGCAAATGAGAGTGCAATGTCTAACTCTCGTACACTTGGGAACTTGTTTTGCCTGCTTTCATTTTTTATATATTTATGGGTGTGCACTTGTAAAAATTGACTTTATTACTCTTATACACACTTTCATTTCTAAACCATGAAATGAGGGGGGGAAATGCACAATTCTATTAAGGTTTGAATATTAAACCCCTGTCCATCCATGACACTCTTGCCACTTGAATTGGTCAACTTCGTGTGACTCATATTTAAATATAAATTAATTCATAACTATGTAAGCATCTCATAAATACATTTGACCAAAAGAGAAAACATCTCATCATACAATTTAAAATAATAAAGAAGTTAATTAAGAAACTCTCTCCACGAAAATGTGAAGACTTTGATTAGTGTCTATGAACAATGCAACGCACGCACAAACATATGCTAATTCGAAAGACTTGTCTTCATAATTTATTCATTTCTATTACCAAAATTCATACTTAATTCAAGTTTCTTGTGGTCATATGAAATATATTTATCTTAGCTAATTAGTAGGGAACTATAGGCAAATGACGTTACAGCTAGGGCATGGACATTTCAGTTATTTTTATACTTCTATAAGCTAAAATCTCACAGAGATGAAGCCAATTTGCTTTCTTGGCAATTCCAAAGTGATTCAAATATAAGTTATGTTCAATATTTTTCACACACAAAAAAACTTTAAACTTAATTAACTTTTTTTAAAAATTCAACAACTTTATAATTTTATTCATATTTAAAATATATTATACTCAATGAGAATAAAGTCAACACACAATAATAAATAAAGAATAAAATTATACATTTATATAAAAAATTTAATGATATGACTTATAAATATTAAATATAATTATAAAATTATTTCTCCCTCTATCATATAAATAGGATTAGAAGAGTACGTGTATAACACATATGTAGTTGAAATTTATAAGTCTCATGATCCTAATCGATTCTATTTATTATTATTATTCTACTGTTTCATTATTATTATTATTATCTAAATAACAATTGTTTAATTTATAATTAAGCAGTGTGTGACAGATCTATCATGTCATTCACCCACTTCGAATCAGAACCCGATGCTATTTGAATAAAATCACACATCTTATTATCTTTACCCACGTGAAGCGATTGTAATTATACAAGTAGGCCCATGATCTAGTTAACTAATATATCCTAATTTTAGTATATTTAATTAATCTGTTTGTGAATTGATTTTAGTTGACTCGATATAGTTCACTAGCATTTCTCTAAACGCACAATACATTCAATTTTTTAATTAGTTTTGTTACTACGATAAAAGAAAGCCATTTTTCAACCGACCCCATTTGAATGACTTACAGATATAAGTAATTAAATAATTTGAATTAATCTAATCTGTAATATTACGTTACAAGGTTTTGACATTTCTCACACCCCCTTCAAGGCTTCAAAAATTAATTAGCTCTAGGTGTTGAAAAGAATTTGTTAGTTTTTCTTAAGATATGAAAAAGAATTAAGCCTCGGTTAGTGATATGATTCCCAAAACTTTATTTGCACTAATTCCAATTGATATATCCTTAATCCAAAGTTTAATCAAACAAACATATATAAATTAAATTACGCGTAGAATCTCTATGAACATATCTCAATTTGACCGTACCTCGCTCTTCGCCCCATTGTAATGCCTGTACTTTTCACAACACTTTTGCTCCTATTAAGCCAAAAACAATTTCTTAATTAATTCAAAAATCATCTTATTATATATGATCGTAATAGACTAATTAATTACTTCAACTTTATTGATTAGGGTACTAATTATTAATGACTAATGCCACGCATTGATTTTCTTTACAATGTAAACTGATTTGAGTACACTGAAAATTTAAGATTCAAACGAAATAAAAGCAGATGTACTATCGATAAAAAAGAAGAAGAAGAAGAAATTAGGGCAAATGGAGGAAATGATAGGAAAAAGAAGCATTGTACAAAGTAAGTAATTTAGAATAAAAGAACGTGGAAAGATGCCTTGAGAATGGGCATTATATAGAGAGAGAGAGAGGGAGGGAGGGAGGGAGGGAGGGGAGAGAGAGCTTCTGTGGTTATAAAGTGATTACAACAATAGAGTTTAAGAGAAATTAAATTAAAATACTCGTCTCTGTCAAAAAATATTCATACAATCGTCTGTGATCTAATTTGTTTAGTTGAATCCCATGTATTATGACCTAGTCTAACAGTTCCGTTTTCATTTTACTTTGAATTTTGTTTCCCATAATCTAATTAAACTTTGAATCAAATCAACAAATTAAACCAGTGTATTGACATGAAAAAACACAACACGGGGCATCTGAATTCATTAAACATGATTAATGAAATATATATATATATAACCAACTTATATTGGCATTATATTAGTAGTAGTAGCACTTTCAAACAAGTTGTTGCTAGAAGCATGTAGAAACCCCATGATTCAAAGTGGCAGCGAAAAACTCTAAAATACCTTTCGTCATAGTTAGATGATCTGAAGTAGTAATCCATAAGGCTCATCACAATCTAAAATAGAGACGACTGAAAAGTATGTCAGGAAATCTTCTAACTAATATTAATTTGTGCATACAGTGATGACAAGTGAGAATTTAAAGCAAATTGATCTAATTAGAAAAATTATTAGCTTTTACCGCTAATATGTTAAGAGAGATTAATTTTTGGTAGCTAGTACATATGAATACATATAGAAGGAGAGAGAATATAATGAAAGTAATTAAGAGACTTGGTTACTTAAGCCCCGTTTGGTTTAGCTTTTGAAAAATAACTTATGGAGCAAAAATAATTTAAAAGTGATTATGGATAATAGCTTTTGGAAAAAAAAATAATTCTAAAAAAATTAGAATTTAGATGGTTATTACTATAATGACTTTTATGATTGGTAAATTACTAAAAGGGGCATGAGGTCAAATGATAATTAGAGAACTTTGAAGCCTTGCAACAGAGATCCACCGGCGATCAACCTGCAACAGAGATTCATCGGCGACCTGAAGAAGAATGACGACCTCTGACGACATCCACTGGCGACCAACCTGCAACAGAGAGACAGATCGGAGGTGAAGACAAGGGCCGATAATAGAGCAGCTTCCTCTCCTTCTTCCTTCTTCCCTTCTTCCTTCCGCACCTCATTCTCCGTCGTCACCTTCTTCTTGTTTATTCACCTTCGTCGAAACCTCTTTAGATCTGATGGAGTCAAAGAAAGGGTATGAGGTGAAATGTTAAATTTGTATTTTTTTTTTGTGCTGCCATCATCGCCCCCTGTTCTGCTGTCGCTAAAGATATGATGCTCGGTCGTGAATCTTCAATGGGTGTCGACTGCTTCCATTTCTGTCATATTCTTTGTGCATCTCGCTATCATTGCTGAACTGATGGAAGATGGAATGATGGAGGGAACTGACAGTGGAAGGTGGTAGGAGCGAAGGATGTTGGTGTGGAATGGAGGAGTAAGGATGACAATGATGGTGTGTATAGGCCGAATGGTGTCCCTATGCTTTCGGCCGAGAGGATGGAGTCGATGATGAGAGAGCTTCAATGATGAAGAGAGATGAAAGATTATGAAAAAGACATGAGTAAAATAGTCATTGGACATCTCAAAAAGTCATTTTCTCCACTCTTGAGCTATTCCCACGGCTTATCCAAAATAATAGTTTAGTCTATACATTTTTTTAAATATTTGATAGTTGTTTATTTAATTTGTTATCAAAACTACTATGGTTACAAAGTTATCCAATAATGTGTGTTTGGTATATATGTATAATATGATTGAAATATAGGAAATGATATAAATAATAATGATGGGGAACAGGGAAGAGTGTGATAAGGAGGGAAGGTAGGAGGCATGCACGTCACGTAGCGCATGTGCTTGGTTTCATCACCCACATGCACATCCTCTCTCTCAATTAATTATATATATATATTATTTAATATTATTATGGAATCGTATTATTATATAAAAGAAAAGGGAAATGCCGACAATAGCCACTCCAGACTCTCAATATGTACATACAATGTACTTTGTGCGTACCCTTCATTTTCCCCCTTCCTTTATTTTACCTCTCTCTCTCTCTCTCTCTCTAAAAGGCTTATGTGTGCTGTTAGCCATACCTATCCTCTTGCGATGCCATGCAAATCAATGATTTTAATTAAAAAAAAAAAGCTTCCCTGCTTCAGCTTCTATTTTTTCTCCTTTAACTTTATTATTATTATTATTATTATTATTATTGCTTCTCATTTGGCAGAGTCACATGATGTTCTAAAAGTACTAACAAGTTGTAGAGAAAGTAATTAAAGAGCTAGCAGCTCACACACACACATATATATATATACATATAATTCCCCTTTTTGAATATGGTAAATAGTTGTTATTGTGGTGTTCTAATTTTGTCTTACCTAGCTACGAGTAAGTAGTTGGGTAATAATATAATTTTGGTAAATAAAAATTAGTATGGCACAGCGTACCCTATATAGTAATGTTGTGATAGTGACATTATTGTTTAATTGGACACACAGGCTGAGTCTACGTACCCACACTCTGCTCACTTTTAATTATAATAAAACATATATAATTAATAATAATCACTAATCATACATACGAAATATTTATTCTGGGCTGAATGATGAGTTCCATATATAATTTAGCATAATCCTACTTATTTTGTCTTTAATAATATCATGTGTAGGTAATTAATATCATTTATTCTGGGCTGAATGATGAGTTCCATATATAATTTAGCATAATCCTACTTATTTTGTCTTTAATAATATCATGTGTAGGTAATTAATATCATTTTTTTCTCAATTTTATTGAATATAAATTATGTATAGAGTAATTAATGATATTTTTTCAAGACTCTATTTAATAATAATAAATATAAAAAATTATTAATTTAATATATTTTTTGACGTACGAAGCGAGATATCAGTGATTTATATATAGGTAATTAGAGTGTGCTTCTCTAATTAAAAGGAGAGAGAAAAAGTAGGAGGGGAGGAATGAAAAAGAGGAAGGTGGAGCCCAAGGGGAAGAGGAAGTGTCGAGGATCGGGTGGACAGGGAGAGGGGGCCTCAATTAGTGAATAATATGTGAGACTCTATTGTCACATGACTCTGCTCCTCTAATATTTATAAAAAAGAAAAAGAAAAACTCCCTTTAGAATTAAATTTAATTAATTTCTTTATACAAAGGAAGTCATGGTTATATAAGTCACAATGGTAAAATTATTCATTAAGTTATTTGGAGTAAAAGAAGTTTGGTCCGTTCTTCTTTCTATCACCAGGTCAGTGTTTGGTTCTATCTCTTACAATTCTTTACAAGACTATGTAACTTTCTGTCGTTTTTAATGATCACTTTGTCTTTCTTTCTTTTTTTTTTAAGAAAACATGGTTTTAAATAATTAATATGGAGATTGGAGTGAGGTGCTCTCCTATCACGCTGCTTGAATCATTCCCATGTTGGGGGGGTTTTATTTAATTAATGGAATAACGCATCTCAATGTTGTGGGGAGGAGCATGGTACTACGTACGTAAACACGACGATGGCTCCTTGCCCATTTCCCTTCTCTCTCTCTCTCTCTCTCTCATCATTTCACCGAAACCCATGCCCCCCCCCCCTTTTCACACAACTTGTTAACATTTACTTCAGAATTTTATAAATATTTTAAAAATTGTTAAAACAAATATGCATCAAGGGCATGTTTGATACAATGAAAATGAAAGTGAGAAAATGAAAACTTAGGAAAGGAGACGATAAAAATGAAGGTAAAATATTTTAAATTATTTTATCTCAATTTTTAAAATTTTTAAATAATTTTAATATTTTTTAAATCATAAAAAAATATTTTATACTATTTTATCTTGAATTATAAAAAATATATATATCAATTATATATTCATTTCTATGTTACTAAATAAATTTTTAAAATATATTTTTAGCTTAATTTTATTTTTATTTCTACTGCTACTTTTACTCCTACTTCTATAAAAAAACTCTTATATCCTACTAAAGGTATAAAATATTATTCAAACACAAACTCTATCATTTGTCAAAATATTAATAAGCAGAGTTGGAAGGAGTAGTATGTATCATTCTCCGCACCACTATTTTGCATATATATTTACTTATCAGAGTTGGTGGAATTATCACAATAACTTGCAACTGAACCAAAATTGGCCAATTTGACTAAAAATATTTCTTATACAGCAGTTTCCTTAAAAGATCCATAAGATATGAAGCAATCCCCCCAGCGATTTTGAGTTCCGATGTTTATTCTACCATACACCTACGTCCTTCTAAACTAATATATATATATATATATATATATATATATTATTCTATTAATCCTTCATATTTATATAATAATTTTCATGGCCCATTGATTTTGAGAAAGGCGTCGATCGGCTGCTACAAATTGTATGGATAAAAGCTGCGATTTTTGCCAACTTAGGCCAAAAAATTATTTAGAACTGCATTCTACAAACTAAACCAAAGAAATGACGCTTCTTCTTCTTCTTCTTCTTCACCTATTTTCCTCCTCCCCTTGATTAATTCTACAATTTTCCCAATTACCTGACTTGTGCTAAATTATGAAGGACCTAAAAAGTTCAAAATTTTTAACGCAAAAGTTTTCCCCCAGAATAATAAAAGATTAATTATTGCTCGCTAAGCTTGGAGCTCCACCCTCATCTACTGTTACTGCTTTAGCACTCCCTAGATGATGTGCCTATAGTCGGGCCCACCGTGGGGATGGATCAAGAACTCATCTCCACCGTTGCATACGCCGAAAATGGATGCTTGACTAATCAGATGTTGCTGCTGATGCCTTTGCATCTCCTTCTGCCTCCTCAGCTCCAGGACCTTCCTATGAGAATTCGAGTGCTTCGTCGACACAAACGTCGGGCTTGCCGCCGGTCGATACTCCGGCACCAGCCTCCCGGACTTGTACCTCACTCCACAGGCATTGCACAGCGTCTTCGGACCCATGGGTCCCGTTCGCCATTGCGGCGTCTTCTCGGCGGCACAGTGCAGGCATTTCCTCCCCGAGGAATCGGAATTTGAACTCTCCCTCTTCTTCACTGTCGTCGCCTTAGCTTGCACTGGTTTGGCTTCCGTCGTGGCCGTCTGGTTGTGCGGTGCTGGTGTCACGTGATGGAGGAAGCGCGTGGACCAATCGCCAGGAGCGGCGCGTGAACGCTTGCTCCGAGCTTTGCCTGGTAATGGAGTTTCCGGACGGAAAAACGGTGCGTTCCGAGCTGCATCGGGAGCGAAAGGCGGGAGGGTTTCAGAAGAGGAGGAAGATTCTGGAGTCTGAGGTTTGGCGCCAAATGCGGAAGCGGTGGTGTCGCCGGATAGAAGGTGGAGTGTTTTCAGCTCGTCTTGTGCGGGGAACGAGTCTTCCACGAAGTTCGATAGCCATTCCAGTTCTGCCATGTCATCATACTGCAATAATCGGAATCCATCAATCAACACAAATTTCCATTGTCGAATTCAAAGCATTTCATTACACATTTTCACGTAAAAGAACAAATTCAACCAGAAAGTAAAAGTTCACAAAACGACAAAACAAAGCTGGAAAAAGAACTCCAGTAATTACGAGAGTTTATGATTTAAACAAACTTGACGAATATAATAGCAGCTTCTGGATAGCGATAAAACAAACACTCACCGGCACACAGAGTTCACCGGATAACTGATGATCGCCTAAGGGACGAGGACCAAAGTTGGAGGAGAAACGGTTGTCGACACGGGAAATTGAGGAGTTGCAGCTATTAACAGCAGTTCCAGTAAAGGAGTCAGTGGAGTTCCCGGCGACATTATGAATGAAAGCATCGGACATGATAGCGTCGGCATGGGAGAAGTCGAGGAGGTCGTCAACGGCAAAAGGCTCGGCGGGCTTCTGGTCGGAGTGGCGCTTTTCCGGAGAGAAATGGTCCCCTCCGGAGCCGAAGTAGGCACCGACAAAATATTCAGGCACTTCCATGAACGAATAATGTGTATGATTGTAGAAAGAAGGAAGGAGTGGGAAAATGAGAGGTTTCTGTAATTAAAGAGAGAGAAGGATTGGGGACTGTGTGTTTGTGTGAGAGTGAAGGTGGGGAGAGGTGGGGCTTTGAGGAGTAAAGTAGCGGCAAAATTGTAATTTAAGCAATATTGGAGCATCTTTTTCCATGCAGAGATACATGGATATAATAATAGTAAGTGACTTGCAAGTTCTGTAAAGTTATAGCCGGTGCAGTTTTTTTATTTCTATTTTTTTCCTTTTTATTATTTGGTATGGTAAGTTATTTATTCATCAAGATATTCTTACTATATATTTACTACCATTATCTAATTTATTCATATTTGATTAGCATTATTATTAATTCTAAATTCTAAATACAATGTAACTCATTCAATACAATTTTTTTCATTCACAGTATTTGAAAAATTTGATGTTGGACATTAAATCCATTTCATTCAATTTAATTAATGTTATTTTTTTAATCTTTTAATTTTCTTTTAATTTTAATTTGGTGCATTTTTTGGGGAATATATATATTATTGTTAGCTAAATATTGTATATAGAATCATAAATTCTATAAAAAAAGGAAAAATCATGTTCGAGTGTGTGTGTTTCTATCTGGCAATTTTAATAAATTAATATTTATGATTATTTAATTATATAATAATTAATTTTTTCCCTATTATATATTATCCATTTGAAAATGCATGCCCGACCGGAAAAAAAGGGGGGAAACATCCGTGAATATTGCACGGGGTAATGTTAGTTTTATGTTATTTGTAATAATTTTTCAGTTATTATACTAAATATAAAAAATCTTATATAATATGTAAAATTGAAATGGAACAAATGGGTTTCTTTTTTCTGAATGTATCCAAATGAGTCTATTCAATAATTATCTATTTTTGGCATCATTTGTGATAGAAATTAATTGACCATAAACGAAACTGAGTTTTATTTTTTTTATCCATTTTTAAGGGTTAAAAAATGGGATTGTGGTAAATTATTATTGCTTTTGAAATTTGGCACTAATTATTTACAGTATAATCCTCTTATTGCGAATGAATTTTGTGATAATAATTCCAATAAGGGGCTTAATGACTTTTTTGTTAACGCTTAAAATAAAAAAAATTGATAAATTATTTGGAATTACACTACACAGCTGGGACTTGCAAGTTGATATGGATGGTCTAATGCAACAGCTCAAATCTACCTTCTTAAAAACACAATTATTATTTATTAATTATTTTAGCAGAGGGTTGTTAATTTAATTAGAAACAATAATGAGTCCAAAATTTCTAAGAATTCACATGACATTGAAAAATAAAAGAATGGGCATAATAAGGTGTTATTGGTTGATGAAATGAATAGTAACCATGTGGCCTATAAAGGAATCAGCTGCAAACAGCAGCACAATTAATATTGTTTATTTTATAATAATAAAATACTGCTTCATTGACATTTCAGTTTTATTTATAGCACACTTCCTTTGTGTTAAACTAGAGGGACGGCTTCTTTATAAAATTGTGAATTCTAATAAAATTTTTAAAAATTGTTAAAAAATCAGTAATTGAAAATTTTATTAATTGAAAAAAATAACTCTTTTTATATAAACTTCTCAAAATATTAATATTTTATGTGCATGAAAACATATAACGTTTTTCTAATTAATAAATTTTTCTTAAATTTTATTATTTGACCATAAAAAATCAAGATATGACGTTTAATGATATAAAATTCAGTTTTTACCAAATGTAATCTTACACATTGGACTAAATTAAGGTAAGAGGACAAGAATATTTTATGGAATGGGGTGGGTGCATTATTAACAGATGAATAAACAATGATTAAAGGTAAACTAACGTGAAGAGAAAAAATAATTCGACCCCAGAAGAATCAATCTGTGCAATAAAAGAGAGAAAACAACAAAGGAAGGCAAAAAATTAAAAAAAGAATCAAACAGTAGCAGGTTTTGTCGCTGTCACCCATCCAATAGTGTCCAAGTTTACAGAGGGAAGCTAATAATGTTTAATGCTCAGGGAATTGTGCTTAAAAATTAATTAATTAATTAATAATTAACGAGGGGTTTCATTCTGACTTAATACAATTACAATATTTTAGTGGAATTATCAGTGTACTTTCTACCCTTCCTCCCCTATCATCATGACTTGTTATTAATTCCTCCTTTCACGTTTTTGCACGATGCTTACAGCTCAACTTCACTCCCTACCCTCCGTATAATTCCCTTGCGTCTCATTTGCAAGCTTCTTTAATTCATGCTAATTCATATTTTTTATGATGAAAATGGAAATAATAAAAAAATGAAAATATCTCATAACTTAATTATGCTGTCATTTCTAAGTTGACCCTTGACACAGACGGCGGTCAAGAATATCATTTGAAGGGGACTCAGCTCACTCGTTGATGGGCATAATTCTTGTTTTTTTTTAAATTATGCTTGTTACATTAGTGTTTCTATTGAGAAGTGAGTGTTATAGTTAGCTATATTGTGTTCATTTATGAAGTGTTTTAATTAGTTTAAGGTCAAAATGTCCCAAAGTGCATTCACTTAGGGGTTTGACTCTTGAGCAGAGATACATTATTATGTATTTTATGAAGTGTATGTTTTTAATTAGTAGAGTGCATTTGCTATGATGTTGACTATTGAGCAGAGATACGTACAGTATTATGTATGTTTATGGAGTATATATTTTAATTAGAAGAGGATATCTATCGAGGTGTTGACGATCTTGAACGAATATACACTCTTATGTATGTTATGGAGTGTATGTTTTAATTATTATATTGTATTTATCGATATATTGACTCTTAAGCGAAGATACACTATTATATATATATATATATATTATGAAGTATATATTTTAATTAGAAGGATATATTTGTTAATGCGTTGATTCTTATGCGGAGATACACTATAAATTATATATATGCAAAACATGATGTGAATTTATATATTTTTTTTATAGGTTGTCACATTCTGATGTGTTAGGATTTAGGCATCATTGTTAGATGAAAATATTAGTATCAAAAGGGCTAATTAAGCAATTGCAGTTTAGATGGAAGGCAAATTGGGCATTCTGAATAAATAGGTAAATTTAAAGATAAACTACAAGCAATGCCTCTGCTTAAAATCCATGCTATAACACTTTATTAATCACCAGTGAACTGTACATCTTTTTTATGAATTTTATATTATATATAATAATGATAAAATAATTATTCCACAACGTGTTTTATAACAAAAAAAAATCATTAGGATTAGCACATGCTTTTATACTTAAAAATATAATATTTATCAAAATTTACATATTACTGATCTAATAAAATTTTTATGTCCGCATCATAATTTAATTTAAACTCATGACAGTTTGTTCCATAACCTAAAGCTAACAGTGGAAAAATAGAATGAAACTTGTGTATGGATTTATGATTCTATAAATAATGTTTTTTTTAATAATCTTAAGAGGAGGCAAGTTGGTTGGGGAGGGGTCATGGGTCTCTAATCCCCAGGTTAATGCATTCCGGTAAGCGGATAAGGTGTTTACAGTTAATTAACCAATACCCTCACTCCTTTTTTTTTTTTTTTTGCCCTTTTCAATTATTCTATTTTTAACCTCTTTATTTTAAGGGGGAAATAAAGTAAATCCGTTATCTTACATTTTATTTTTTTAAGTATTGGAATAGATGCTAGGATTGGTGGGGCCCACACAGCACGTGAGAAAGGCAGTGAGGGTTGTCACTTGTCAGCCATCATGTGAGCCCTGAGGAAAGTTGACAAAAACCGCAATACTCGATTCGATAACAACACGCTTAACTTAAACCACTCACCATCAAATATTGTGTTACACAATAATATTTCTACAATTTGTTTTTTATTTTATTTTTTAAATTAATAATCTTATATAATACTACTAACTTTCATTTGATATCTTTAAATACAGTTTTAATTTATTTTTATAATAATAAACATAATAAAATTTAATAACATTATCGTATAATCATAAATAATATATTTATCATCTTGTTTTAAGTATAAAATATGGGATTGATTTTATAGTTATTATAGAAATATCATTCGAAGAAATAGATAATATTATTTTTAATTTTTTTGGGAGTAGTTTAAATTTTATATACTATAATCGCATGCCACCTGACCCTATTCCTTATCGTGTGATTAAACCTAATAAAAATTTAAATTCGAATAAGTTGGGATAGAAAGGAATAATCAATTGGCTCTCTAGGGGCCGGAAAATTGGGGGTTTTTTTGTTTGGGGGGAGGGGGGTTGGCGCGCTCTAAGCTTCCTTTGCTGCTTCCTCCGCAAGTGCATGGTGCTGTGTTGTCCATGTCTCCACAGAGAACAATATTACCCGGCGCAGCGCGTGCATTGCACGCATTGCACGTGACTTTTGGTGAACTTCTCCTCCCAAAGACCTATCATTCCTATGCGGGGATAACGATCCCAAGACGTTTCGCGTAGTGTCCTTAATATATTCAGGAACCTCGTCATTGTAGAAATATCCTTTTTTTTTTTTTTACGAAGACTCTGCTTTGTAATAATTTCAGAAACTATATATTTGATTTTCAAGTAGTATATATGAAATGAACAGGTTAGTCACGTCTCATAATCTCTTTTACGCAAACACATACTTAGATGTAGACCGACATATCTTTGAAATTAATATTCTTTCTCTTCTTTTTTTATAAAGAATATTCTTTCTCTTTTATTTTGTTGCCCACCCAGTTTACTGGAGCTTTACCCCAACTACATCTGGATCCAACCCGCGTCGCGCACCTGGCTATGGTAGGTGAGTCTCCCAACGGGAATTTTTTGTATACGCCAAGGCTCGAACTCGAGATCTCGCTTAAGTGATACTATGATGGCCCTTGGGTTTAAGGGAGCCCACATTGGATAAGCCCAGTGAGAAACGGTTTGTCTTTGGGCTTACCTTTTGTAAAGAGAATGGTCAAGTGGCCCAATTACATGGGGTCTCCACTTCCTTCAATATATAAAGTCGGTAGATTAACACCTGGGTGCCTAAATTTACGTTTAAGGATAATTAATATGTCATTTTATTCAATATTGATATCACTCAAGAGGAAGAAAGATTTCGCCATATTCTTTATATAAAAGGTGAGCTTAACTCCCTTCCAAAAATTATAATATAAAAAAAAATTATAAATAGTTCCGACATGATGGAAGGGATTAGTCATTTATAATGTGACGAATTAAGATTCAATCATTGTTAGGAGATATGCATTCAATAGAAGGATATCTATATTTAGGGGGGGGAAATAAAAGTTGATAAATAGTTATAACTAATCAATTATGTTAATAAATATGAACAAGATTAGAGGGGTTTGTTAGAATATGTTGGATATCATTATTGTAGGGCATATATAACGTAAAACACAGCAAGATAACATCAATCAGTGACAATGTACAGAAACAAGAGGAGACTTTAAAATTTTATAATTGAAGCATGTATTCTAAAAAATAATATACTCTCTCTTATCTTTAATATATGTATTTTTAACTATTTCTGATAATTTAATAAATAGAAGTTGAATTATTAAATTTATTTTGAATTGATAAATTTTTCTAAAACGTAGTTCAAGAAGTCTCAATAAAATTAAAAATTATTAATTAATAATGAGAATAAAATAAAATAAAATTAATCAATGAGATTGTGAGTGCTTTATAGTAAAAACCAAGACACTCTATTGTCTATTTTTTATAATAAAGGATTAAGAGAGTACTATAATAGTCATTATTGAGCACAGAAAGCGAGATAGGAGAGTCACTGCCAATGACCAAACAACAATATTGCATAGGGTACATAAATTACAATTAGAGCCCAAGCCCATATTCAGCCTTCAAAGTTCAAACCTCCAAATGCTCCAAAGCGAGATAGGATAGTCATGAAACAAACTTCCTAGAAGCTACTAACGGATTTAGTTCAAGTAATAAATAATTTAATATTATTTAAATAAAATTTTAAATTTTAATTATTTTATATGTAGAAATTTTTTATTGAAATACTCACTCACTATAGTCAGGTACATAACGCGGGTCAAATCCGGATATAGTCAGAGTAAAATTTTGATGATTTAAGTGGGTAACTAAAAAAAATTCCTAAAGCTATACTTATAACTAATAGAATTAAGTCTAATAAAATTATATAGTCTCTCATAATATAAAAAATTAATATTTAAATTTTTATTGAGAGAGAATTTTATATTCAGTGATTGATGATATTTTGATTAGAATTATCTTTGATAGAATAATACTTATACTATAAAAAGAGTTATACTCTAAACCTTCCTATTTAATAAATTATCAAATTTTAAATATAACTATATTTTTAAATAAAAATTTAAACATTAATTTATTATATTATAGAAAATTAACATATTCTATTATATATAATTCACATTAGTCATTGGTCAACTTATAAAGTTGTTGCTAGGTAATACAACTAGGGGCTAAATGTCTTGTAGCATTGTTACATTTGTAAGAAAGCTACACAAGCCCTTTCTTCTTATTTTGAGGGGAAGACAAAATCTTTTCTATCATATCATATGCAACCTAAATTCAATTTGAGTATAATTTTACGGTAGAAACCATTAAAATCATAGTTACATGTCTCTACCGAATGAATTGAATGACTTGGTTTTTCTCCTAAAACTTTTTATTAATAAAAGGAATAAGTAAGCATAACATGTTCTAAAATAATTTTTCAATCGGTAAAAGTTAGTATCATAAACTAATTTTTTATTAATATAATATTTTATAGTATTTTTTCAATAACATCAAATATTTACAAAAATTATTAATACTTCAAACACTCTAAAATATTCTTTTAGTAGCATTAAATATCATGTTGCAATTGAGATTGTTTTAAAATGAAATTATATTAAAATTATGTCAAATATATTAAAAATTAGTTTAAAAATATAAACTATTATTAAAAAAAAAGAAATACCTATATAGTAATTACAAGCTCTTTGTATAAAATAATATTAAATTTATATTATTCACTTACTATTGCTATTGATAGTTTAGAGGGATTAAGTATATTTCTCACTCATCCAATAAAAAGAATACTTCAAATACTCTAATATAACTTATGGTGTGTTTGGATTAGTTTTTAGAGAATAGATTTTAAGAAAAATAGATTTTAAAAAGAATATATTTTAAAAATAAAGATATTTGGATGATTAGTAGTAGAATTACTTTTTCATATTGGTAAATTATAAAAAATGACATAAACTAAATATGATAATTATATAACGTATAATTTTTTTTTACAACTTTTTATTTAAGTGATTAAAAAATAGTATATGTACATATGTGTTTGAGCAAGATAAAAATTTATAATATTTATTTGAATTTTAATTTCTTCCCTACTTAAATAGTATTTTTTAATTTATAATTTATAGGAATAATGTAAAAATTTATATAATAATATGTATAAAAAAAAGACAATAACATGGTTTCTTGTAATGGGTATCACGGAAATAACGGATTTATCACCCTCCACAGTCAAAAGCTTTCTATGTGTGCGTTTGGATATCTATTCTAAGAATTGATCTTGGCTAAAATTGGGGTTGAATTTTTTTTACACAAATAATTATTTTTGTTGAGAATTGATTTTGGGCAAAACCTCGATTTAAAATCTAGGTTTTGAATAAACTACTGAAAATAACTTTTGGCTTGAAACCTAGATTATGGATTATCCAATTACTATTCTACCCCTACTTTTTTTTACACCATCTCTCCTCTCTTATTTCTCTTTTTCTATATTCTCTCTACACTCTCTTCTCTCTCCCCTTTTTTCTCTATCATATTTTTTCTCTCTTACTTTTAATCAAATCATACCCTTTTTACTAATTTATCAATATGAAAAGCGATTCTGTTATTAATAATCCAAATATCTCTATTCCTAAAATCTATTCTTCCCAAAATCTATTCTCTAAAATATATTCTTCTTAGAATCTATTCTCTAAAAATTAATCCAAACACACCCTATGTGCAGATTTTGCAAACCATGATTGTGTGAGCATAAAATTATAGTTTGTGATTAGAATTGATTTTGAGATAAAATTATTATTTGGCACAAAAATAAGAAAACTATAATTTAAGATAAAAAATTTATTCTGAGACCTAAATACCAAACACACGCTTAACCTTTATACAAAGTGTGAGGAGGTGAAAAGTGAGAAGGAATTGTATAATAGGATAATGAATAGTAAATTTTTGATTGATGATGGAAGTAAATGTAAAAAAGAATACAGATAAGGTGGTCACATCAGGTCATGTGGCATCAAATCACAGGTCGTGTCAAAGTGAAGAAGCAGAGAGAGAGAGAGTAGTTAGTAAAGAGGACTACAGGGAGCAAGTAAGTATTGTCATTTGTCCCCCCATATACCAACTTCCTTCCTTCATTCATTCGGTAGACTCCAACATGTGTGTATGTCAGTTCCCATAATCATCATAGCCTACTCTTCCTTTTTCTGATACGCAACCCTACATTTACTTATTCTTCATTTATTAATTTCAGCTGAGATTGAATTCAATTGTCTTGATATCTAAACGCATGCAATCACCCTCATCATTCTGTCCCTGCTTCTCCCAACCACCCCTCTATCTCCCACTCCTTTTACCCTTTTGCCATTTCCCTCTCCCCAAATTACCCCAACTCCTCATTTCAATTCCCTTTTCTTCCAATTCAACCAAATGGATTTATTCATTATATATTTATTACCTTTTTAATATAACAATTATTTAATTGATTTTTTTAAAAATATTATTTAAATTTTAAATATTTTTTTATAAAAATATGTTATTTTTTATTTATCAAATATAATAAATAACTATTAAAATACAAAAAATAAAATTTATTTAAAATTTTATATAAAATATTTCCTTTAATTAATTTAAATAAATTAAAAAATAAAATAAATTAATTAATGATAATAAATAGGACTAAATTTATAAAAAATATCTATATATAACATTAAATTATTTATTAATTTATAAATTATATAATTTTAAATAAATAATATATATGAGAGACAAAATAAATTAATTTATTATTTTTAGAATAAAAATTAATTTTTTAATTAGTTTTTATATTTAATACTATAAAAGTATATATTTTTAAAAATATTACTATATCAATACCTAATATCAACTAATCTAACTTTAAAAAAGCACCACTCATCAACAGTAAATAATACAATTTCTATAATAAAATTACTCGTATGCTCTGCACCTTTTCATTTTTTCCCAATGTTTTTAATATTTTTATATTTGTAAATCATAAGTATGTAATTTTTGTTTTTATAGATTTAGTAACTAATTAAATATTCTGAAATAATAAAAACATTATTATGAACAATATCCATACATTTTAAAGAAAAGAGTTGGTTTCGGAGCATGTCAGAGGGGGTGATGAGTATGACGAGGGCATTGATGTCATTACGGTCAAACACAGTCATTACACGGGGTGAGGAAGACACGGTGGTAAAAAGGGTATAATGGTCCATAAAAAAATTTGGTCCGTTTGGTTCCCAACAGTGGAGCGAAATGAAGGCCTGTGAGCCGAAAGTGACGAACCAATGAAACCCACACAAGCAAATCCCAGAAACACAAAAACAACACATGAAAGCAAAAAACCATAATAAAGCAAAACCCTCCTCTCTCTGCTTTCTCTTCCATCTAGGGTTGCCTCTTTATCTTTCTTTTCTTGTTTAAATAGTTTAAAGTTTAATTCACAGGGGGATGAAAAAGCAGCACGTCCACATGCCAGCGAGAGATCCCTCGTTAGCTTCAACAGAATCTCCCTTTGATCGTTCCTCTATTTTCTTTTGTACTTCTCTGTCAATGGCGCTTCCTCTGTGAAAGCTGGAAAAAGATTAATAGGATTCAGAAATCAGCCTGGAACCCAATAGATTATTAGCTGGAATGCGAATCTTGACCACCATGAAAATCGACGGAGCGGTGTCGTTTTAGCTGGTTCTCACTTCCTAAGGAAGGAACCAGCTTAATCTTTTTCGCGGGGTCTCGGTTTTGGGATATGAATGACGTTTTGGGTTGGCTGAATCGAATCTGGTGCTGAATTTCTGTATTTGGTAATTTTCGGAAACAGTTTCTTGTTGGGAATATTTCTGGTTCTCAGATCGTTGGTTTTCTGATCTCTGTTCTCGAGAGGTTTATGTTTTCTCGTGTTCGTAGCTGTCTCTTAGTGGGGAAACAAGGATAACTGCGTATCAGTTCAGGCAGCCCCTCTCTCTACAAACTTCTGTGAATGCATACTTGGTCTTAGAGTTATACTGTTGCAGGTTTAGCTGTAGCTGAACTAGTGAAAGTGCTCGAAGTATTGGTGAAACTGAAACTACTTGAGCTTGTTCTTACGTTCGTTGGAAATTTGGGATTTGTAGGTAATTAGTTATGGCAATGTCCTGCAAGGATGGTAAAATAGCACTGGACAACGGCAAGTATGTCCGTTATACACCTGAGCAGGTTGAAGCCCTTGAGAGGCTTTACCACGAATGCCCCAAACCTAGTTCCATTCGTCGCCAGCAGCTTATCCGCGAGTGTCCTATTCTCTCCAACATTGAGCCGAAGCAAATTAAAGTTTGGTTCCAGAACAGAAGGTATTCTTTATAATGTCTCGTTCTATTTTGTTTACGCTTTGCGTAAAGTAATATAGTCAAGCTGCATATTTTCTATAACCTGAATATTTTTCTGTCTATTTAACGCCATTATTTAGCTTATATGAACTATTTTGGTGATCTCAAACTGGTGTGGTTTTCTTGCTCTCTGTTTCAACTACATAATATCTTGTCAGTCAACTCATTTTGTTGTAGAACTTAAATGTTCTGTCTTTTCTGCAATGACGTTACATGGACTTCTGATTTGTTTATGGACGATGCCTATTGCACTATTTTTGATATTTCAGATGCAGAGAGAAGCAGAGAAAAGAGGCTTTTCGCCTTCAAGCAGTTAATAGGAAGCTGTCAGCTATGAACAAGCTCTTGATGGAGGAGAATGATAGGTTACAGAAGCAGGTGTCTCAATTGGTGTACGAAAATGGCTACTTTCGTCAACACACTCAAAATGTAAGAGTTTTTCCTAACGTGCTACTAGTTTGTCAGAAAGTGATACGATTTTGTAAGTAACGTTAGTTAATAGTTAATAATAGTAAACCAATGTAAAAATTCTTTGCATCCGCCCCATAGCTTTTATTTGGTTGATACTTTGTCAGTCATGGGTTCAACTATTCCATTATACCTTTCTATAATATTGATGGGCGAACATTATAAAAAAAAATTGATGGGCGAAGAATTGAATTAAAAAGGCTCTTTCTTTTCAGACAACAATTGCAAGTAAGGACACGAGCTGTGAATCAGCGGTGACGAGCGGTCAACACAGTTTGACGACACAGCATCCCCCAAGGGATGCAAGTCCTGCAGGGTTAGTGGAATGTCATTATATCCGCGTCTGTTATTGTGGCCCTTCGTCACCTAATTGTGTGTCTGTGACTTATGAATTGGTCCTTTATTTTTCCCCAGACTTTTGTCCATTGCAGAAGAAACTTTAGCAGAGTTTCTTTCGAAGGCTACTGGGACTGCTGTTGAGTGGGTCCAGATGCCTGGAATGAAGGTAATTCTTTCTATTCTTTAAGAATGAGTCATACACATTGTTTAAAGATCATGAGTTTTATCTTCCATAGAATAACTTAGATTTGCTTTGAGTCAGCTTAATTCACTGTTTAAGTTTGATTGCTTTCTTTCTCAAGGAGGCTTTTCCTTAAAGTAGCATGAGAAGGCTTTCCCCCCTTTTTGGTTGAAACAATTAATTTTTAGTTATGTTTCTTCCTTGATGCTTGCTGATTTGGACAGCCTGGTCCGGATTCCATTGGAATCGTTGCTATTTCTCACGGTTGCGCTGGCGTGGCAGCACGAGCCTGTGGTCTAGTGGGTCTTGAACCCACAAGGGTAAGTGCGCTGGATATGGTAATTTTATGCTAACTGGCTTGCTTGAGCTAATGAATTTAATGGTTGACTATAATCTCTCAACAGGTTGTGGAAATCCTCAAAGATCGGGCTTCATGGTTTCGTGATTGCCGAGCTGTTGATGTTTTGAATGTGCTGCCCACAGCTAATGGTGGAACCATAGAGCTGCTTTATATGCAGGTAGTATTCAAACTAATTTTTCTGAATTATGCCTATTGTGTAGCGGAGCCCATAGTGGGATAAGACTTGTTGTATTATGACTATCTGTGGTTGAGTAGATTTTTCGGGACCACTTGTTGAATGCTTATTTTTTGGTGACATAGCTATATGCTTCAACAACATTGGCTCCTGCTCGTGACTTTTGGTTGTTGCGCTACACATCTGTTTTAGAAGATGGCAGCCTTGTGGTTAGTGTCTCTAAACTTTGTTTTTTGCACCAATTAAAGGTTTCATTACTTAGATTCGACTTTGACTTGTGTGCAACTGTCTTTCCCTTGTAAATTGCACTAGTATTTCTAAGATCTCATTTTTCTGTGGTCTGCATTGCTTCAGGTCTGTGAGAGGTCTCTTAAAAATACTCAAAATGGTCCAAGCATGCCACCTGTGCAGCATTTTGTGAGAGCAGAGATGCTTCCCAGTGGGTACTTGATAAGACCTTGTGAGGGGGGTGGTTCTATCATACACATTGTTGATCACATGGATTTGGAGGTACATTAATCTTGGTCTTTTTCCCGTCATTTACCAATTTTTGTTTAACAAGAATGAGTTCAGAATGTTCGTGTCATTGTTAGCCATGGAGTGTGCCAGAAGTACTGCGTCCATTGTATGAATCATCAACAGTGATGGCTCAGAAGACAACCATGGCGGTATGGTTATTGTATCTCTTGTCATTATGCTGATTATTTTTCAGTCCAAATTGCTAGAGATGAGGGAATATTTATCATCAGAGTAATAGTTGTGTTGGCTATAAGGATGAGCAAGGTTCTAATGTTGAATCTTTTTTCCTTTTCTCTCAGGCCCTACGCCAGCTTAGACAGATATCTCATGAGGTTTCTCAGTCTAACGTCAATGGGTGGGGCAGACGGCCTGCAGCTTTAAGAGAACTGAGTCAGAGACTGAGCAGGTTATTATATTCTGCTTGTTAGTCAAGATTATTTTGCATTTATGTGTATAATTGGAATCTCAAGCATTTTTAACTGTAGGGGTTTCAATGAGGCTCTAAATGGGTTTACTGATGAAGGATGGTCAATGATTGGCAATGATGGTGTAGATGATGTAATGATCCTGGTGAATTCATCTCCTGACAAATTAATGGGTTTAAATCTACCCTTTGCCAATGGATTTCCATCTATTAGCAATGCAGTTTTATGTGCCAAAGCATCAATGCTGTTACAGGTCAGGATGCTTTAAAGTTTCCTCCAAACTAGAGAAGAAAAATATGGATAGACGAGATCTCTCTCTCCTTTTTGTAATTAGTTTTTATACAGGGATATATCCATTCTACTTATGCCAATTGGTATCTAAAAACATGCAATTCTCAAGACTTTTGTCATCGTTTGAGCTGTTAAGCACACATTGGGTTGAAAAAAGAACCACGGGATATGATTGTCATTACCATACAGTTGCTTGGTTGACATTGAATTACTCTTGGTTGGCACATGCAAGGATTTACTTAACTAATCATTGGCTCTCTGAACCAGCCTTGTTTAGCATTCAGTCCTGTGTTCACCTGATCATAATTCAAGTCCCAGAATATTCCTAACCTAAAACTGGAACACTTTTCATTCGAGTATGTTGAAACATTTTTTCTTTCCTAAATTTTAACTTCACCCTTATATTTCTCTATTGCATTTGCTGTTTCTTTGTTCAGAATGTGCCTCCGGCCATTCTCCTTAGGTTTCTGCGGGAGCATAGATCAGAATGGGCAGACAACAACATGGATGCTTACTCAGCTGCTGCCATTAAAGTTGGTCCTTGTAGTTTGCCAGGATCTCTTGTTGGAAACTATGGAGGTCAAGTTATACTTCCTCTTGCCCATACTATTGAGCATGAAGAGGTGATATTTTGGTGCTTGTTTTGCAAGAAACCATTACAAGTTTTACGATTTGATAATGCTGGATGCACTAACTTGGTTCTTGTTCTTGCTAGCTTCTGGAAGTCATTAAATTGGATGGAATTGCTCATGCTGCTGAGGACACAATAATGCCGAGAGAGCTGTTTCTTCTGCAAGTAAGTTTGTTTCCTTATGTGTCATTCCTTCATTCTTTAAAGCATCCATGCTAATGGTACTGGAACTAATGCGGAGAAACAGACCTATAAGTTGTATGTTATGTACGGTAAACTTAATTAATGGAAATATGTAGAAACCTAATGGTATGTTTGGTAGAGTGGAAGTGGGGTTGGGGAAGTGGATTCTTCCACTTCTCTCGTTTGGTACGATGGAAGTCACTTCCACTTCTAACATTTTGGGCTATTTCAATTCCATAAAAAAAGATGGGAATTGATATGATGGAAGTAGAAGTGAAATTTTTTGGACGATTTTATCCCAGTTATAAAATTCTTAGACAACTTTAACCCTTCCCAAATTATAAAAAAATATTTTGGACTATTTTATCCTAAGTTATAAAAAAAATATGCATTAATTCCATATTCATTTCCATCCTACTAAACAAATTTTTAAAACCCATTTTTAGCCTAATTCCACTTCCACTTCTATCCTACCAAACATACCCTTAGAGTTTATCTTGCCATTTGCATGGACTGAATTGTTTAAGGATTCAATTCATTCTACAGCACGCTGCAACCAAAACATAGTATGCTATATTCTAATATAGGGTTTGCATTTTCAGAAACTTGAAATATAGATCTGAATTCCAATTATTTTGATGACTTGTTTGTCTGGACTCGCACTTAACTTTTGTCAATGTTCAGTCCTGAACTACATCTACGCTACATCCTGAACTGAATTTTGATGTCTTGTGACTTGTATTATCTAGATGTGGGTCTTGATGAGTCATACAGTTCATGACTTATGAATGATGCGGCTTCTTATAGATATTTTGTTGATATATTGACGAGTTATTGAGTGCTGCTGAAGTTTTTTTAAAATCATCTTGTCTAGTATAACTAATATAGTTTTGGAGACCAAATATAACTATAGATTTTAGTGTAATTGTAGCCTCAACCTCTTAACTGTTTTGTTATGCATGACATTTCCTCTAGTAGGAAGTGAAACTGTGTCCATATCATCACTGTTTGTGTTGTCGTCATGTTAATTGTATGATTCTCAGTTTCTTCTTTCCTTGAAGAAACAAATCTATATACTCAAATATCTCAACAATATCGATCAAGCAGAATTGCTAGTTGCTAGTATAGTCCTGTAGTTGTTGAACTTGTGCTAGAATGAGATAGCTTTCATTTTTCCCCATCATTATGTTTTCATTGATGATGTTCCTTTGGGGCTAACTTAAATTTCATTTTAATGCTACATTGGCAGCTCTGTAGTGGGATGGATGGGAATGCTGTTGGCACTTGTGCTGAGCTTATATTTGCTCCAATTGATGCATCTTTTGCTGATGATGCCCCCCTTTTACCTTCTGGATTTCGCATTATTCCTCTTGATTATGGGAAGGTTAGCTTCAATAATTGTTGAAAGAAAATATTTCCTCTCATTTACCTTACCATTAGATTCTTTTAATCATTTCAATTTCAATGAATCATTTTTGCAGGAAGCCTCTAGCCCAAATCGAACCCTTGACCTTGCATCTTCTCTTGATATTGGCCCTGCTGGAAATAAGGCATCTAATGATGATGCTGGAAATTCTGGCTGTATGAGATCTGTGATGACAATGGCATTTGAATTTGCATTCGAAAGTCATATGCAGGAGCATGTAGCATCCATGGCACGACAATATGTTCGCAGCATCATATCATCTGTCCAAAGGGTGGCATTAGCTCTTTCTCCATCTCATCTGGGCTCACAGGCTGGGCTTAGGTCACCGCTTGGTACTCCTGAAGCGCAAACACTCGCGCGGTGGATTTGCAACAGTTATAGGTGTGTCAATTCTACTACTTTTGAATCACTGGCAATACCATTGTCATAAGAAGGATCATTATTACAGACATGAAGTGAATCTTGTATATATGCTCATTCAGTAAAGAAGCCGTAGCTATTTAATTACCATTAATCTAATTAAACTTGACACAGAAATTGCTGCAATTGCATTGCCAATCTTTGGCAGCTTATTAGTGGTATGGGTATAATTGTCATGCCAACAGGATTTCATTTCAGCTTTATCATGTTCTATACCCTTACAATTGGGATTGATATGCTTCTTCCCACGGGATTTGCTGGTAAATAGTAGTATTTCATAGACAGCTGTTGCTTTACTGTTCGACATTTGTAGGTGCTACTTGGGAGTGGAGCTATTAAAACCTAATAATGAGGGAAATGAATCAATACTCAAGGCCTTGTGGCATCACTCAGATGCTCTACTGTGCTGCACTTTAAAGGTATTCTTGAAATCTAATCCAAACAACAGTACATGCATTTATTATTGCTAAATGGGGGTGGAAGAGTTGGACCGAAATCCCGTGATATATGTTGACAAAGGCTGCAATAATTAAAAGTCAAACATTGGTCCTTCTGGTTTTGAACATGGTGTATGCGGCGATGGAAAGAACTAGATGAATGTTTTCTGAATCCGTTGAACCCATTTTATGCAGGCAACGCCGGTGTTCACTTTTGCCAACCAGGCAGGGCTTGACATGCTGGAGACTACCTTAGTTGCACTACAAGACTTGAGTTTGGAGAAAATATTTGAGGATCATGGGAGAAAGATCCTCTGTTCCGAGTTTCCTCAGATTATACAACAGGTCTGCTTATATATTTTTTAGATAAATAATCATTGGCTTTTCCTCTACTGGACCGGTAGTTCCTTACTGAAGGGATTGTTACATTGAGCAAGCTGGAAATATACAACTAGTAGTTGAATTTTTCAAGGTTTACAAGTTTTTCTAGTGATTTCTCCTCATTCTTTCGTTTCAGGGCTTTGCTTGCCTTCAAGGTGGTATATGTGTCTCAAGCATGGGGCGGCCAGTCTCACATGAGAGAGTTGTGGCCTGGAAAGTGCTGAATGAAGAGGAGAATGCTCATTGCATCTGCTTTATGTTCGTGAACTGGTCTTTTGTTTGATGCTTTTATGTGCCAAGAATGGTAAATTAAAACGTTGTACTTGAAGTAGTGTACCCTAAGACTTGCATCTTGTTTGTGCTACTACGTACGTATCTACTGGATTTATATTAAGACTTGGATGGATTGCAAACACAAGACTCTGTTGAAGACTGTGTTAAACTATATTTGCTTGTTTTCTCTATCCTCTCATGTATCCTGTTAACTTATCAGTGGACTTTGCAGTTCTCTTTTATGATAAGGATGGCTTCTTATTAGGACAACCTTCTTCAAAAGTTTTTGAAGAATAGATGAACATTTTGATCCCTGAATTTTGAAAAACTATTACTAGATTTTTGTTACGTATTCGATAGGTAAGTTTTAACTCCGCTCGTTTAAAATCAAATTTTAGATTAGAATACATTTTTTACATTTTAAATAATAGTGAAAAATTCTGCATTAAAGTTGGGTTAATGCTTCGAATTCTTATCTGAATCAAACTAAAGAAAAAACTGTTTATGAAATTAAAACTTAAACATGGAGCCGGTCAATATGTCAATATGTTATGTAAAGGCAAAGGGTGAGCACTCTGATATATTATCGAGTAATTTTTAAATAATTGATTTGTATTTTAGTTGAAAAGATTTAAAAAAAAATTCTGAATTTACCCGATTTATTTAAAGATTACTCAGAAAAAAAATCAATAAGCACCGTCTAAGTTAATTGTTTTTTCACAACTTGATAAATTTATATCTATTTCTTAACAATAATAATAACAGTAATTTGACAGCAAATAAAGTTTGATCCAGTTTATATCATAATCATAAGGTCGAGTTTGAATCCATCTTATTGACATCCAGCAATTCTACTCTAATTTTAATGAGTTTTTAAAATAGATAAAATTTACTAAAATAGATGGGTATAGTAAAAGATGTTAGTCTCCTTGATAAATTAAAATTTAAATTCCTATTGAGAGAAGAATTCTCGTCTAGTAACAACTCAAATATCAACTCAAGTTCTAGAATATTCCTTATATAATACAGATATATGGGTGATTTCTTATCATGCATATCCATCCACTACTACGTGAACCCCCAGCTATGAGATTGAGACTTCTCCTTCCTTTTCCTTTTAATATCTTTTTGCTTATTCCAACAAACTCCATCCACTTTTCCATTCATTCATTGTTGCTCATTCACTTGCTCGTGATCTTAAAGTTCTTGTTTGTGGACCAAACATATTTACTCCTTTTCTTCTACTTACCTTTACCTCCAAACCACAAAGCCATATATATATATATATGTACGCATGTGTGTGTATATATGTTATACGTACGTATATACACATGGTTTCACGTGCCTGCCAACATGTGAATACTTTGTCAACTTGTATCGCTGCTCAGCTGGTTATAAAGGGAACTACTTTTTCTAAGAAATGGCACTTCTTCATCATAAATATGGCTTCTCTCAAAAAATCTATCAATCAAGTTCACGACGTCAGAAAACTGACATCTCAGTTCCCATCATCCACACAAACTCCTATAAATACACAATTCAGACCATAACTTGTCATCCATTATATCTGTCTTCAGAAAACCATTCAAACAAAATCATCAAAAAAATTAATCTTTACTACCTACTTTGTCTGTCTGTGTGCAGTAGTACCATATGGCACCCCACAACATGTCAAAGTGCAGCAACAACCTTCAAAGAACGGTGTCGGACATATCCTACGACATCTCGACAGAAGAAATAATACAAGATGTGAAGGCACTGCCGGTGATATCAGAGGTTGAAGACGCCAAGTGTGAGTGCTGTGGGATGAGCGAGGAGTGCACGACGGAGTACATAGAGCGCGTGAGGGACAAGTACTTGGGGAAGTGGGTGTGTGGGCTGTGTGCTGAAGCAGTGAAGGAAGAGCTTGAGAAGAATGGAGGGATGAAAGAGGAAGCCCTAAACGCACACATGAGCGCGTGTGTTAAGTTCAACAAGTATGGTAGGGCTTTTCCTGTTCTGGTTCAAGCTCAAGCCATGAAGGAGATGTTGAAGAAGAGCAATAAGTTTGATGGAAGACGAGTCAAGTCCTTTAACCCAAGAAAGTCCGACAATGATAAGAAAGGAGGCATTGCAAGGAGTTCAAGTTGCATCCCTCAGCTATGAATCTTCTTCTTCTTCCTATTCTTCTTCTATATCTCCTGTTCTGCTCAAATTCTTACATACTATATATATATATACGTGTGCACAATCAGAAGTTTTGTTCCATATCTGAAACTCAAATGTCAGATAGTCAAAAATGAATTCTGATAATTGTATGTACTTGTATTATATATATGGTATTTGAGAATTAGGGCCATGATCTTCATCTCTCTGAAAAATTCTGCTATTACTCCACCTCGGCGCAACCATAAGTTTGATGTCATCATATGACCTGAAGTCATCGGCCCAACTCCCGAGAATAGTCTCACAGCTTATATATTCTGCATAATGTCCCTCTCTAACCTATCTGGTGAGAGTTTTATGTACTAGGTCGCCCTTGTTACTCTAACTCCACATCACCTTTATCATTGAAAGTGGAAATACCCTAAGGTGACATGTCAGTTTTTCTTTGAAATATATATATATACATACACTTGTATGTATATATATATAATCTCGTTCCTTGTGTCTTGAACTGCTTGTGACCTGTATTTTTTGGGAGAAGCAGGGTGTATTTGTCACTTGAAGAGGCCTGTGTTTGTACCTTTGTGAGGTTTTTTGTTCATAGGTCTCTCCCGAATACTATAACGTATTATATAATCTTTAAGTTTTATTTTTTTAAGGAAAATAATTTCTTCTTTTTCTCGTTCTTAGTGTTATATTGTTTATTCCCTTTCTTTCACTTCATAGGGATTTTATATGTTTTTGGTCAAATATGGCTTTAATTATTCAGTAATTTTGTTTCTTGATGATGTACCAATTATGCTGAATGAATAAGTTAAGGTTGTTATTTGATATTTGTATGTAATATATATGTCTCTATTGTTTCTGTCTAAAAAGACTTATCGATAGAAAATATAAGCAGCAGAAATATAATTGACTACGTGTTGAAATATCGAATTAGGTCACGTTTTTATTAAGTGGACAAAAAGTTGATTTATAATTTATATAAGATTGTAAGTTCAAATTATATTATAAATATAAAATTTTTATTGATAAATAATATATAAATATTTTTTATAAACGTTCTTTTAATCTAGAATTATACTTTACTTTAATGAGCTATTAGATTTTAGATTTAACTCATCTAAATTTTAGTTTGGGCTAATAATTAATCATATAAATGCGTGTAAGACAATAAAAATCTGGAATTTTATTAAACTGAAATTGAAGGCAAAGAATATCTCACTACTTCAACGATTTTGATTAGATTGTTGCAGAAAAAGAAATGAAGTTTTTTATCAGCTTCTTCCACGTAGCTGTGAATTTCCGAGCAGATGGGCATGAATTTTACTGGTACACACGAGATTAATAGAATTTTACTATAGTAATGGTGTGTTTGGTTTAGTTGTTAAAAAATAGATTATGAAAAAAATTGATTATAAAGTGATTGCGGAGATTATATTTTAGATAAAAAGTGATTTTAAAGAAATAAGTATTTAGATGGTTGTTATATTTTTTTATAGGTAAATTACCGGGGCATGAGGTAAAATGATAATTAAATAAATAGCAAGATGATAAAAATATAGGAGGGGTAAAATTGATATTTTACATATTTATAATCTAAAAAAAGTAAATAGGAAATGCTTATTAAAAACTATAATTTTAAGTGTCTAAACCATAATTTTCTCCCATAATCTACAAATATAAAATATATTTGTAGACTTATATTTTTTTATGTGTAACTAAACACTCATTAAATATATGAGTTGATGTGAGTTCAAGTAAGTTGGTATGGTGGTGGGCACCTTTATAATTAAAAATATTAATATTTATGATCATGAAAGCTCTTTACCATTATTTTTTTAATTTTTTATAAACTTTACCAGTATTTTATGGGTTAATATAATTTTTTAATTTTTTAAATTTATCTTTATTTTAATTTTAATCTCTTAAATTTTTTTCGTATAAAATATTAATCCCTATAAAAATATAGATTATTTTATCTTTAAAAAAACTAAAATATATATTTTAAAATTTAAGAGAATAAAATTAAAATTCATATAAATTTAAAAGAATAAATATTATATTAATCTATATATTTTTTTATTCATAAGAAGACAAACGAAACCTCCACTTATTGACTAGTGCTAAAGGCACTAAGAAGGTCACGTGAGACTTATGATGAGAGATGTGAGAACAGCACCCGATCACGTGAGAGTTATGGGATGAATACCTAAGGTGCGAAAAATATATTTTATATGGCAAAAAACTATATAAAGTCATTTTGTTGTTCCTAATTTATAAACAATGTAACTTCTTTTTTATATTTCTTATGTATATTATTTTATAGTTATAACTTAATTCTTAAATTTTAAATTTGACTAACTTAATTTATATATAGTTATGATTTATTTATAAATTAATTCTTAAATTTAAATTTGATATAACTTAATTTTTATAATTTAATTAGTTAAAATATTAATTATTTTATTTTAAAAAATAATATTATATATTTTGCAAAACCTATGGAATGAATTTTTAAACGGTTTAAGATATAGAGATAAGTTGCATAAAGTTAAATGGATCGATTTTTAACGAAATTAAAAGATGAATTATACTGAATCAAAATTTAAAAATTGAGTTATAATTAAAAAATATAAAACTAAAATATTAATTTTCTTATGAAAATGAAAAGAAGGTAATACTGAAAATGTACGCCCCCACGGTCCACATGTTATAATGGGCAAGGGTAGATTCAAGCATACAACAAAACTTACCACAAGGCCTTGTTTCTCCTCCTACCTCCTAAAGCATCGTTTTTTTTTTCTTTTTTTTTGAGTGATCCTCCTAAAACATCATACCCTTCCCTTCTCCTCTTCAATTCATCTCTCTCACCAACGTGGTTAGTCCGAGTGGTAAGCGGCTCGATATCGCTTAAGCGAGGTCTCGAGTTCGAGCCTTGGCGTACGTAAAAAATCCCCGTTGGGAGACTCACCCACCATAGCCAGGTGTGCGACGCGGGTCGGATCCGGATGTAGTCGGGGCAAAGCTCCGGTGAACCGGGTGGGCAATAAAAAAAAAATTCATCTCTCTCTCTCTCTCTCTCGCAAGCTATTCAATACTACAGAAATGGAGAGCAGAGTATGGAGCATAGTGCGCGTCCTCTTCTTCATGCTCCCACAAGGCTTCACCAAACCAAAACTCATGATGGATCTCAACCTCATGCTCAAACTCCCCGGCAAGCTCGCCGGAAAAGCCATCGCCAATCTCATCTCCCACCAATATCACTGCCACCTTGGCAGCACCGCTGCCTCCCACGACATGCATTTGCAGTTCTCCACCGCACGCGAGTTCGAGTTCAGCTGCAGCAACACTCCCAACTACAGCTTCTTCTCCATCAAACGCCATACTCCCTGTCGCTTCTTCACGTGTGCTCACGCGCCTCTCACGGATGATGACGCGGTGGCTGTTAATAATGCCCTTAAGGTGGCGTTGGAGATGCTGGATAACAAAAAACGTAAGGACGTGGTTGAGGCATCACCGGCTCTTCCTGGGTTTGTTCGCACCCCGCCGGCAAGACAGGTGAGGGTAACAGACTCACTGTTCCCGACGCAAGGAGGCAACAACGACCACGTTGACGCGGCGGCCGAGGAGTTCATAAAGAGGTTCTACAGGGAGCTGAGGAAGCAGGGTTGAGCAATTTCGAATGTGTTGTGTGTTAAATGTTAATTATGATTAATCAACCGTAAATCATCAATCAGTTTTGGATATATTGATGGTTTTGGGTTCAAGTTATTATTTCGGATATATATATATATATATATATATTTGTACTTTTAATATGAAACCATGTTTTTCTATGTCACTCTCACTATATGAATACATAAATGCATGAATGAATATATATGTATAGAGCCTAAATAAGTGGAAATGATACACACAACACAAGCTTTTGTTCGTCGTATATTTTCTTATAATTCCTTCTAACGTTGCAAATGTTTTATAAAAAAAGGCCCTGATTAAGTAGTCAAGAAACTAATCGCCCTCATGTAATAAGTTTAAATAAAACTAATCTCGCACAAATCATATGAGATTAGTTTAATTCGGAAAAGTGTTTAAAATTAGTAAGAAAATTCCTTCATAATATTTTTTTCCTTTTATTTTTTCCTCATTTTTTCTTTTTATTTTTTTCTCTATCCAAACGTAAGTGATAAGAGAAGGGTCTAGGTTGGAATTTGAGTAAAAATTTAAGGTTGAAACTCTTTTGATGTGTTAAAAAAAGGAATTAACCAAACAAATTTACATATGTAGTTGGACTACAAGTAGGATTTGATCTTATCAATTAAGATTTGATATTGGCCGACACGATATTAAATCATACTATAATTAGATGTATGCTTCGCATGGAGAGTAACAGGTAAAACTATATATATAGTTCATAACCAGTACAACTTTTCTAGAAGTTTCTATGTTTTATGTTATATATACATACAATTAATATATATAAATATATATATTAATTGCAGTCCATGAATGAGCAAAAGAATTCTTAAAATAGTATTTTGGTTTTAAAGCCAAGAGGACCACTATTTGCACTAACTTGTCCTTATGATTCCACCAAAACATCTCAAAGCTCTTCAAAATATAATTGTTGCCTTTCACATTTGATTTCTATATTTTCCTCTGATTTGCTTTTGCTCTTATTTATTTTTCATTTTTTACGACTTTTTCAAGCAGATCGCATTGGCACAATGGCACTTTTAACAATAATATTATTAACTTGGGATGTTTCACATTTTACCAAATGCCAATATGTGTGTGTGTATCACGAAACCAAAAGTCATATAGTAGACGAAGTAGGGAGGGTCAAAGCAGATTAGTTTTTAATTTCTCATAATTAAGCTGTTGAAGGTAGGAAAGATGTTAATTTTTCAATCGTGATGAATAAAATAATTTTACCTACTTATAATTAATGAGATTGATTGGATTAATGTTTGGCTATAAAATCAACTTCTTTAGTTAGCTGTCATGAAATCTTACTCTGTAGAATAACATCATTTGCAGAAATAATGACTTTATTTTGACCCTAAGTAACCATCAATGGTAAGAAAATCAAACTGCTGACGATGTTTTTCAGTTTGATGGTGATTAAATCGTGGTTAAACTGATTATAAATAAATTGATACGTTTTAAATAATATATATTTAAAATAAAAAATAACCATACATAACAATAAAAAATAATATTTAAATAAAAATTAATATATAATAGAAAAAGAAATTTCCATCAATATAATCCATCGTTTTCATCTAAAATATACATACTTATTTTATAATTTGTAATTTTAGAATACATAGTATGTATGTGAATATATGTAAAAATTGTTATTAGCAATATGACTTAAAATTAACATTGCCTATTAGCTCAATTGGTTTGAGTGTCGTGCAGGTCGTAGGTTTGAGACCTGCATGGGCCATTTTTATTATACATTCATAAAAAAAAAAAGCAATATGAATTAAAATTAAAACAGAGAAGATAAATCAATTAGCTTTAGTTTAAGTGGAAGGGAATTACTAGTTTAATAATGTTATTATTTTGCCAAGTAATTAATCAGGTTATATGGTAGTTTAATTTGTTTAAGTAATGGTGAATAGTAGTCATTAATTAAAGGAAATTCATGAGTGTTTTTACAAATTAAAAAAGGCTGGTAAGGAAAGGCTTTGAGAAAGAGATGGATTTGTGAATCTAAATGAAGGTAGAAATTGAGTCTGAGGAAATTCATAACTTTTTTATGTAAATTTAAATAGTAATCAGTTGAAAAAAATTAAGGCTGTAACACTAATTAATTAATTATTATAAACTTAATAACTTGCATGCTAAATGCTTGCTAGCTAATCGATTTTAACTTTTTATGAGGCACAACGAAAAGAAGCAGCAAAGAAACTCATAAAGCCACCACTTGTTCGGTACTCGTACTCTGAAAAAAGAGGGCTCTCTGTTATTTCTTTGATCTTTTTTATTTTCACATGCTTCACGTGGAATATTCTATATATGGCCAAGAAATTAATAATATAATATGAATAATAATAGATATATGGAATTGCCTTCCATCTGTTTTAACATATAATAACTGTTTAAACATGCATGTATAATGAAATGTTAAAGTTTGTAGGGAAAAAACAAGTAAAAGTTCAGGAACTTCAAAATATTTTTATTCTGTCCCTTCAATTTGCCAAATTAGAAATGCGTGCCATAATTGATATGAGTTTATAATTACACGATTTTTTTCATATATATATCATGAATAATTAAATTAGACGCAATATTTTTATAAAAAATCTGGCATATCTATATGCACCCCTCTTAGGGAAGGGTAGATTCAAGCATACAAGTTAATCATGTTATAATCTAATAATATGAAAGCTCTCTTATAAACAAGTGATCGGGTTCGCTTCAGCCATTCAAAATAACAAAAATTCAAGCATAAAGCATAGATTCCTCCGCTGCTAAGCCTTCTTTTTCCTTCTACTTCTTTACCACTTTATACCCACTATATACAAACATCTATAAGCTTCCCCTCTTCTCTTCAATTCACCTCTTCGTGTCTCAATCTCTCTCTAGAGAAGAATCCAAAGTCAAAACCGTCTCTCTCTCTCAAGCGGTAGACAAAGTGCAATTCAATAACACAGAAAATGGAAAGTAATTAGCCAATAATATCAAAGAGAGAGTGTGGAGCATAGTGAGCGTGGTCTTCATGCTCCGAAAAGGCTTCACTAAGGGAAAAATCTTGATGGACCTCAGCCTCATGCTCAAACACCCTGGCAAGCTCACCGGAAAAGCCATTGCCAATCTCATCTCCCACCGCCACCGTGGCCGCTCCGCCACCTGCTATGACGCTCACCTCCAGTTCTTCATCTCATAAGTGAAGTGGGATTTATAAGTTCAAGGGCTACTCATAGGGGGTTTGACCAGGAAAAGGCAGATTGAAATATGGTCAAGCTACTCATATTAGTACTTGTTTTGAGAGTACGAGTTCAGCTGACTAGAACTTCTTCTCTAAATGCCATCCCCGGCAGCGGTGAGACAATTGAGGGTGACGGACTCTCCCAGGTTGACAAGGCAGCGGACGAGTTCATAAAGAGGTTCTACAAGGAGCTCAGGGGAAGCAGGGTTGAGCAATTTTGGATGCGTTGTATTCTGTGTTAAACGTTAATTATGATTAATTAACGGTAAATTATCAAGCAGTTTTGGATATGCTGATGATAATTATCCCAATCCCAGTTTTCAAATTCCTTGTGGTGGGGATTTTGGTGTTCTTTTAATTGATCTATTCTCTATAAATAAACAAATACATACTGTAATAATCTGAGTTAATCGTCGACAGGGAACATACACATCAATACATACTTCTTTTGTTGTTTGTATTTTTTTTTCTTCTGTCATATTGCAAAAATTTTATAACAAAAAGCTCTAAGAAATTTTTACCGTACTATACATTGCCCTCGTGTATGTTTAAATAAATATGATAAATAATACATACTTACATACAATATTAAAGGCTCTTGCTTCGCACCAAGTGTAGAGCTGAGCTATATATACTATTTATTTTTCTTATAAGACTTTGAGTCACCGGGTGGCCCGCAACTTTTCTAGATCCTATTACTATGTACCAAATAATTAACTAACTAATCCGCGTTAGGATTTTGTGACCAGGATGCTTCTCTCCACTCTCCCGGGGTCTTTTCTAACAATGTGAGATTCAAACTCAATTAACTCACTTTGTAGTCTAGTTAGTCCACTACTGAACCAAACACCTTAGTTGAGCTATACAATTTATAGTTTATGAATAATGTGATATCTTATAAGTTTTATATCATGTATTGATTATGCACACGGTGATCACATTTAGTGACTAATTACATGTATTAATTGCCGTTTATGAATCTGTATAAATAATTACTTAAAATAGTGTTTTGGTTCAAAGTTAATTATAAATATATTTACACTAACTTGGCCCCATATGATTCCACTAACATCTCAAAGCTCTTCTAAATATTGTTGTCCGGCCTTTCTCATTTGCTTTCCGTATTTTTCTCTCATTTTTGCTTTTTCTTTATTAATATTCTTTTCATTTTTTATGACATTTCCAATTTGTCTTTATAAGAAGAACCACTACTTCTTCCTTGCAAAGTAGCTACCGAACAAAAGCCTCTCAATATTGAAGATCCCACTTACGAAGGGATCCTCATCTCAATTAATACAACTATCACCATATTGACTAAGTGGGTTGCTTGAATTAATGGGTTGTTAGAAATGGGAGTGAAATGCTAAAGCATTCCACAAAGTTAATCAGTTGACTCTGACCTCAAGTTCCACATGACCAAAATCAAAGCCCCTATTTCTTAAAGGCTTTTCTAATTATGAGCATCTTTTTTGTACGCGCATCTTAATCAAAGCTAGCTAGTGTGGGCCCCATGAAATACATCAATTTTGAGAAAAATTGGGCAGTTTGTAATTTATAAATAATTAATGCTATTCGTTATAGTATATGTTATATTATACTGCTCCTCCTCCTGTCTTTTAACATATAATATAATTAAAAAAATTAATTTTAGTTTTAAATATAAAATATTTTTATATATTTATTTATTTTTCTTAAATTACTAGATATCCTTTAATAATAATCAAATAAGAGAAAGAAAAAAGAAAGAAATTAAAAAAAATGATATATTAATTAATTTTTTTAATACAATTAAATTAGTTAAATATATCATATATTAAATACCGAAAGAATAATTTTTGTTGTTGCTTGAAACATAAAGAGAACAATTTAAATTGAACATGGCCGAAAAGGCAACAAATGACTTACAAACGTTTATTATTTATTGAGTAAATTATTGAATTTATCTTCAGTTATTGTTTAACGCTTAAAAATATTTTGTTTTAATGGCTCAAATCAAAGTTAAAGAAAGTTATAAATATTAAAGCTAAAGCAGCAGCAAGCATATGAATGAATTTTCTAATTTTAACAATCCTCAAGATATTCTTTCCGTCCGGTTTACCATATATATATATATATACACACACACCTGTTCAATTGAAACACGTTCAGAACATGAAAAGTTAAAGAACATTGAATTATTTTTATTCTGCCCATGAAATTACCAAACCCGAAATCTTCTTTTATTAGAAAGACGGTAACACTGAAGATGTATGCACCCAGAGGTTATTTGAGTATACAACAGAGCCTCCTCCACCACTAAGCTTTCTTTCTCCTCCTACCTCCTAACCTCCTTTTTCCCACTATATATATACACAAACCCTAGCCCTCTTCTCTTCAATTCATCCCTTCGTGTCTCAGTCTCTCTCTAGACACCAAAAGAGAAGAATACAATCCCTCTCTGTCTCTATCTCTCTCTAAACCTGTAGGCAAAGTCATATTTGATAATAAAGAGAAATGGAAAGCAATTTGCCAGTGCTATCAAAGAGAGTCTACAACACAGTACGCGTCGTCTTCTTCATGCTCCGAAAAGGCTTCACCAAACGAAAACTCTTGACGGACCTCAACCTCATGCTCAAACGCCCCGGCAAGCTCGCCGGAAAAGCCATCGCTAATCTCATCTCCCACCACCATGGAACCTCCGCCGCCTCCCACGACACCCATTCGCAGTTTTCCACCGCACGAGAGTATGAGTTCAGCTGCAGCAACACTCCCAAATACAACTTCTTCTCCAAACGCCATATTCCCCGTCATTTATTTGCGTGTGCTCACGCGCCACTCACTCTGGACAGTGACGCGGCGGCGGTTAATAATGAAATTAAGGTGGCGTTGGAGATGATGGATGACAAAAAATCAAAGGATGTGGTGGAGGTGTCGCCTGCTCTTCCTGGGTCTGGGCGGACCCGGACGGTGAGACAGCTGAGGGTGACGGATTCTCCATTCCCGGTGCAGGACGGCAACGACGAGGCGGACCACCAAGTTGACAAGGCAGCGGAGGAGTTCATAGAGAGGTTCTTCAAGGAGTTAAGGAAGCAAGGTTGAACAATTTTGGATATGTCGCTTTGTTAAATGTTAATGAACCGTAAAACATGAAGCAATTTTTGGATATGTTGATGATGAATTGATAATCATCCAACCTCAGTTTTCACCTTTTGTGGGTTTGGGGATATGTTTTGGTTTCAAAGTATTGTTTCAGATATATTTTTGTACTTTTAATTGTTTTATAATGTACTCAATAAATGAAGAAAAATAAATCTAAATTTATATATGCCTGACTGAACATTTCAGCTACAATTTATATTAGCTCTTCAGCTTGTTCTTTCCCAACAATAACATTTTTTTTGTAAAAGGAAAATGTAACTGTGCATATATCATTTATCAATATAAAATATGAAATTTATAATAAATTTCATATGATTAGAATTTGTTCCCCTAACTTATACCAAAACCATAGTTTTGGTAAAAAAAAACAAAAGATTGTGGATAAGAATTAGTGTTTGGATAATTCATTGGTTTTGGTGAAAAATTGATTGTGAGAAAAAATTAGTGTTTAGATAGTTTATTGATTTTTATAAAAAATTGATTGCGAGAAAAATTAGTGTTTAGATAGTTTATTAGTTTTTGTAAAAAATTGATTATGAAAAATATAGGGGTGTTTAGATTATTTTATCCAAAAAGATGGTTTTAGACACTAAACTATGGTTTTGTGTATAATCTAAACACAAACAATGTCCAACAGAGATAACCCACCTAGTTAAAGAAGCTCGATGAGTTTAAATACATTTACATACATACATATATATATATATTAATAAATGATTGTATTATTCATAAGTTATAAATAATAAGTTGAAACTGTGTAAGTGCAACATACCGACCACACTTAGTTAATAATTATAAGGCCATCACAAGCTTTGCCTTTAAGGGCTGCTTGAATAATTATTTGTGTTTTCTCCAATGATAATAATAATGCTAAAGCATTCCACAAAATTAATTAATCAGTCCACTTGACTGCAAATCCCCCACGACCAAAATCAAATCCCAACCCTTCACTATTTCTTCAGTCTTTTCTAATAGTAATATCTTCTTTGGCACGCGCATCGTTATTAAAGCTAGGTGTGGACCCCACCATGAAATACTTAAAGTTTGAGAACCATATTACTCAGTTTATAAGTAGTGCAATTTATTATAAACTTATATATACGTTGTGTGTTTTCTCTTTTTGCTTGAAATTGAACGTGTCAGCGGAGATCTGCATTCTTAAGAAGAAAGCCATCAACAAATGGCTTACAGATATTTATTATTTATTCAGTGAATTCTCGAATTTTCAGCTATTGTTTACCGCTTACAACTATTTTCTTTTCTTTGCATGCACAAATACAAAAGTTAAAGAAAATTACAACAATAATAATGGCAAATATTAAAGCTAAGAAGAAAGCATATGAATTTTCCAATTTTAACAATCAAGATTCTTTCCATCCCGTTTAAAATGTATAATTGAAACACGTTTAAATAATGAATGAAAAGTTAAAAAAAATGAAATTATTTTTTATCCTGACCCATGAAATTACCAAATCAGAAATGTCTTTATTAAGAAGGGTAACACCGAACATGCATGTACCCAGGGGTCATTGTAGGGAAGGGTAGATGATTGAGTATACAACAAAGCCTCCTCCACCACTATATATATACGCATATGCTTCCCTTCTCCTCTTCAATTCTTCTCTTCCTCTCTCTTTAGACACCATAAGAGAAGAATTCAAACCCTCTCTCTCTCTCTCTCTATCTCAACCTGTAGACAAAGTCATATTCGATAATACAGAGAAATGGAAAGCAATTTGCCAGTACTATCCAAGAGCGTCTGCAACATAGTACGCGTCGCCTTCTTCATGCTCCGAAAAGGCTTCCCCAAAGGAAAACTCTTGACGGACCTCAACCTTATGCTCAAACGCCCCGGCAAATTCGCGGGAAAAGCCATCGCCAATCTCATCTCCCACCACCATCACTGCCACCATGGCGGCTCCACCACCAACCACAACGCCCATTTGCAGTTCTCCACTGCACGCGAGTACGAGTTCAGATGCAGCGATACTCCCAAATACAGCTTCTTCTCCAAACGCCATATTCCCCGTCATTTCTTTGCGTGTGGTCATGCGCCACTCACTCTGGACAATGACGCCGCGGCGGTTAATAATGCTCTTAAGGGGGCGTTGGAGATGCTGGATAACAAAAAATGTAAGGATGTGGTGGAGGTGTCGCCAGCACTTCCTGGTTCTGGGCGGACTCAGACGGTGAGACAGCTGAGGCTGACGGACTCTCCCTTCCCAGTGCAGGACGGCAACGGCGACTGCGATGGTGACCACCAGGTGGACAAGGCGGCGGACGAGTTCATAGAGAGGTTCTTCATGGAGTTGAGGAAGCAGGGTTGAGCAATTACGATTAATTAACCGTAAAACATGAAGCGAATTTGGATATGGTGATGATAATATACTCAATCCAACCTCAGTTTTCACCTTTTGTGGGTTGGGGATTTTTGGTTTCAGAGCTGTTATTTATTTCAGACATATAATTGTACTTCTAATTGTTTTATACTCAATAAATAAAGAAAAAAAATCTGAAATTTATATATCGGTCTGACTGAACATTTCGTCTACATAATTTATATCTCTTCATATCTTCTTGTTTCTCTTCCAACAAGACCATTTTATTTAACAAGGAAAATATAATTGTGCATATATCAATATAAAAACATGAAATTTATAATAAATTGTCCATAAGTTATAAACTATGTAATAAAATTTAGAATCCATATAACAAAAAAATGTGTCGAGTGTTACAATTATTTAAAGCATAGAATTACATGTTCTATATTCTCCATTTTAGAATTAATTTTATTTATTACAAAATGGAAAGACGATACCACATCTTAGCTCAAAATCTCATTACTCAAATTTTTGTGTCTTAAATCCTAACACACTTTAATTTATTATATATTACTTATTTCCTAACTTCATTTAATATGAGATTTTTCATATCAACCAAGTCGATCCCCTCCTTTCACAACTAAGACCAGTCAAGTTTTAGGACTTCAAACGGTATAAAATTAGGGTTTCAAAGCCAAGGGCACCGCTATTTTCACTAATTTGTCCCTATATGATCCCACTAACATCTAATAGAGAAAAGCCATTGGCTGCTTTTTCTCTTCAAAACATTGTTGCCTTTCTCATTTGATTTTCATATTTTTCTCCTTTGATTTTGCTTTATTACTATTCTTTACAAGTCTTTATAAGAACCACTTCCTCCTTGCAAGTTATCTATCAAACAAAGTCTCCCAAATCTACTTACAAAGAAACAGGTGACCGGATTGGCATTTTTTAAACCAAATTACTAAATTGGGATGTTCACATTATGTTACCGACCTAATACCAATATATATCATGAAAAAAAAGAGTAGACGGAGTGCTTGTTTAGATTGGTAATTTGAAGTCTCAATCTGATTTTCAATCGTAGTTTTACCGTTTACGAGATAAATATTTAAAAAGAATTTTGTCTTAGTTTATGTAAACATATTTATTGGAAGGGCCAAAACAGATTTGTTCTTAATTAGTCATGATTAAGCTGTTGAAGTTCGGAAATATGTTAAATGAAGGCAATTAAAAATTAGAGTCTGGGACTTTTCATGTAAATTTTAATAGTAACAAGTTTTTTTTTTAAAAAAATGTTATTATAAACTTAATTTGCATGCTGCTAAATGCTTGCTAGCTAGTCATGTTAACTTTTATGAAGCACGATGAAAAGAAGCAGATAAAGCCATAAGTTTAGGTAAAAGGTTCGGTACTCATAGTTTGAAAGAGGAGGGCTCTGTGTGTTTCTTTTTAATTCATATTTGGCCTTTTTATTATTTCTCATCATGCTTCACGTGAAATCTTCGTCTCAATTAATACAACTATCACCATATTAATATTATTTAATTTGTCTCCATTACTTCTTCTGATTAATTATCGAATTTGTGTTCTCTTTTTTAAAATAAAAATATTAACATATGATATGATAAAATACAAATATACTGTGATAAAATTAATAATTACGTAAGAGTAGATAATCTATTTTGTTAAGAAGCATCTCTATGTGATATATAAAAATATAATCTTAATAAATTATATTATTCATAAGCTATAACCATAGTTACGTTGAACTATATGTAACATACAAATCACATTACTTAAAGAGAATCAGTTTACTCCGAATTAAATTTCACATGACGAAATTCAAAGACCCTCCAGCACTAGTAATTCGTACACATTTCTTAAGGCTTTCCAATGATCTTTTTCGTACGCGAACCTTTGTTAAAGCTTGGCGCAAGCCCCAGGAAATACATGAATTAAGTTTGAGAAATATTATAACTTTATAATTTATGAATACTGCAACTTATTATTATATATAAATTGATATACTGAGAAAAAAAATTAAATGGAGCAGCACGTCTGCCTGCGAGAGCTGCATTCTTAAGGATGCCAAATTCTAGTGCTAGATATTTGTGGGATGAATCATGAAAATGCAAAGGTATATATGATTAGGCTTAATTAAGCAAGCTTATTGAATTAATTAATACAACAAAGTGTATGTCATAGTGGTTTGAAAGATTGATCATTCTAAAAGAACTATATATGGGAATTGTAGGACGGCAAAAAGGTAACGTACAAAAGCAAAGGGTAGGCCTTACACACACAAAAATATATATTAAAGTTCATTTCTTTCATATTAAGCTTTCTCCTTCTTACCACTCAAACAAGATGGTCCCTTGCATAATAGATAATTCAAACACGGGTCTCATTTTCAAAACCCTAACAAACACACACACACACACACACGTATAGGTAACATTTTCTTCACAAAAATATATACACAAGTATAGGTAACACTCCCCGTCCTTACCATTAATATTTGATTTATTCATATAACAAACTAATTAATAGCAAATTGGTTAAAATTTTCTCTATTAATTTAACGTGGAAAATTGATAATTCATTATTAATTTTAAATTTTATTGTAAACAGTATAATATTAATTAGTTTAACTAATAATTTGGATAGAGTCATGATAATTTAGGGGATATCTGATGAATGAAGCTTGAAATCATCTGGTGACATTATTACAAGTTTCTTTTGGAGAGAAGATTTGTGATTGAACAACTAAACCCCCCAAAAAAAAGGCAGTTCATATAATTTAGTCTCGTACATTTCTTTTTTTTTTTTTTGGATAACAATGAAATTGCTTCTGATTTAGGCTACGTCCTAGCAAAAAGTCCAGTCTTGAAAATGACAAGAAACAAAGAGAAGTGGTAGGGAAGGCTTTGAGTTCAACTTAGTGCTCAATTATTGAAGATTTTTGTTTCCTAATGTATGTACTTAATTCATTTTATTACTTCTTTAATTATTCTATAACAACAACGTTTAACTCCCATACTTTCTTTTTTAAGTGGGACTTTAGATTTTCTAGATCTCTTTTGATTAATTAACAAATAAACTACAAATTGTATGTGTTCTTTTTAATTAAACCGTTTGATCTATGGCACTTGGATATATAGCATCTAAATATATCAAACATCTTTTCATAAGCACCGTTAAAAGAAAAAAGATAAATGGAACATCGATCAAAATCAACCATCCTAATTTATACGCGTGTTGCATTATGAATTATTAATCAGATGTCTTCATGTATATTTAATTACCTCTACAATCTAAGGGATACTTAAGTAATTAAATCAAGATGATTAGACTTAAGTAGAGGCTTCATGATCCTCTGATAAAATATCTTAATTAATTATTTGACCAAACGAAGCCTGCTGGAGTAGGTGGCAACCTCGCAACCCTGTCTATTTGAAGTTATAGACATGATTGGATATTTCAAATTAATTTGAATGATCTGTGTTGAGAAAGTTAAAATATTCTTAATATAACGGTGACATAATTTTTTGCCATATTACTCATATAGCAATTCAGATTTGAATAGTTGGATATAAACTTAGATAAAACTTAACTTAAGTTGCTTACAAAAATAATTATTATATCAAGTTCTATTACTAATTTCTAATTTCCATATCATCACTTAACCCAAAATCCATATAAGAAATTAGGACACCTGATCATATATAATTGGAGAATTTGACATAAAGATTATAAGAAACTTAATCTAAGTATTGTCCCATAAAATTAACGAATAAATAATTATAACTTTTAATTTATATATGTGGGTATGCGCGTGTGCATAGACACATATTCTTAAATGACAAGGCTTGCAAGAGAATAAACTAATTTAAATTTTAGACTGAGCTTTTCTTTTGTTGGAGGTAATGTAAGGGGAAGATAATGTTTGAATTAATAAATAACTATTAGATAGATCCTAAAATGTATTGAATATCGAAATGTTACTTTTTGAGACATTAAAGATCAGATAGAGGATAATGGGTGAAGAGATGAAGTGTAGGGTTCTCTGTTAGTGGTTAGTGGAGCAGGTTTCTTAGTCGTTTTTTCTTATCACTATCTCCAATTTTAATTATAAAAGTCAGTTAAATTTTTTGAATAGATTTTAAAAACTAAATTAATTAGTTAATTAGTTAATTATAATTAATATAAAAATTAATTGATTAATTTAGATAGATTGAATAATATATAATATAAATTCATATTGAGGGTTAGATTTGATCATAATTAATTTATTAATTTAACTTCTTAAATCTATCTAAAAAAGTCAACTAACTCTTATAATTATAATAAAAAAAAGTGTCAAATATGATTACATTGTCCCCTGAATCTAATGTGTGCGTCTATATATATTTATATTATATCTTTGAATATACAAATTAATGATAAACTTTAATTTATAGATTAATAGTGGGTTATATATATATGATCAATCTGTTAATTTCATAATATTATATATAGCACAAAACAAAGTGCTCTGACCAAAAACACAAAACATGCAGTGAAACTAATAGATGTCTAAAACTATATATATATATATATAACTAGGCTGGTCCCTCTATTCGAATATTAAATTTACTTTTACATTTGCTTTTATTTTTTGTTAAACTACTTTTTAACTCGTTTAATTTCTAGCTGTCAAGTTAAAGAAACCACCCACAAGAAACGTCCCCATACAAAGTATAAAAAGTTAAGTACCCATCGACATTTTGTACTAAGTAATCGCTTAAACCTTAATCCACTAATACGGATTGCACATGTACCATATATATAAGAAAATTACATTTATATGACCTAGAAGAGGTAAAAATAATACAAGAATAATGGTAAGAATTTGAAAATATTAAATTATTATTTAATCTATGTGTATACGAGCGTGGTCTTTGGGATTAATCCCGTTCGAAGTTCGTGGTTGGCTAACTAATTTGTAGATAATAATTCTGTTTAATTTGTTGATCATTAATTAATTTATGCAGAATTTGTTATTATTTGTTTGTAATATATAGAATATCAGTTGTGTTAATTTGGAGCACTGTCTACTTGAGTGAATTAAGAGTCTTGGATTATTGATAAACCTATATCATTCAAAAATATTTTATTTGAGGCTCACACACACACACACACAAAATTGAGGATTTTTCATGTAATCGAATAGACCGTATCCTACGTGCGTGTTGCATTCTGATAAAATCAGTGCCATATTTAACCTTTACACAGTCTAATCAATATCTTGAAGTGATTCTAATTAATATAAGAAGCTCCAAGACCCTCATATCCACTAAGTACTAAAACTTGATTAGATTGTTGATTTAATTTTGGCCAAGGAATTTAATTGATTTGGCAAGTAACTCTGGAAAAGAGGAAAGCACAATATATAATGGCTAGAAAATGGAAATGGTGGGCTGGTTTTTTCTCTTTACCAGCTTTAAACTATATTAATTTAATGCACGTAAATAAAGCTGCTTTGGGTTCGTGTACTTTTGAACACAGCCAGGTTTTAATGCTTTACCCAACTTAAAAAACACCTAAATATGTATAATGCCACCTACAAAGTGCTCTTATAAACTTTTAAACTATGGGGGCAGAAATATTAAATAAGCAAGCTATTTTTTATAAATCAACCAAAGGAAACCTGCTGGCCGGAGTTGCAGGCGGCAACTTCAAACCTAACCTTCATATATATATTAATCTGAATTAATCAAGTTGAGCTATGTGTATATGTTGACAATAACTTTAAAATAATGTTTCGAGATGTAGTGAATGAATTATATAAAATATCAATTATTAAGGGAATTTAAATCGCAAAAATCCACTTGTTGGGATATAAGACAAGTACAGAAAAGGCACATGAATTATAGAATTTTGGAATACAGAGCTTTGGGTATAGGCCAGGCGAGTGATGAATTAATAATTGTGTGATCCTGAGAGTGGTATATTAAAGGTTGCTTTTTGGGGTGTTACAGAGAATAAAGGTTGAATAATATGACAAATATTACTGATAAGGATGAGATTAAGGGTTATTATGTGATGGTGGAGGAACATGTCTTCTTAATAATGTCTATGGCTAGCTAGCTAACATGGTTGCAAGCTTCATTTTTTGAGGAAAAAAAGCATCTTAATTTAAGGTTCCAAAATAAAATAACGCTTAATTCTGGAATATATATGTACATGAGGCTTTCATTATAGGAAAGTTTTAATCGAACTTGGGGCATTGTCCTAATGATAAAGTAGTCCCTTACATAAGAAAGGTAGAGGGGTTGAAGTTTAAACCCCTCCAGGTCCGGTTTGCCCCCTTCCCAATTTCAAAAAGAAAAAGTTTTAATTATGAAATGTTCTAGCCTCTGACACTATACATATTGAGATTAGGGATGAGAGTTGGAATGACCTTTAAAATTATTTTAGTAGTAGACGGCTCGCCCTTCCTTATATTGATATCGTCTAAGAAGAAGAAAAATTGCATCATACCTTTAAATTGTGAGTGAGTCTAACTTTTTTTTTTTAATTTTGTATAAAAAAATACTTTGGTAGGCGAGCGATGAGAATTCACAGCAATGGGGATCTATTCCAAAATTTTTCTATTCCAGATAGCTTTATCAATGCCAAGAGGTAAGTGGGTTTAAGCAATCCCGCTTATTTGGTATTCCCTAATCCCAAGTTATCCTTAATCTCTTATACTAAACATCACAAAATGGGTAATGACAATATCAATCACAATTATCATGTATTAAATAGGGTTGTGTGTGAGTTCCTTTTCTTATGTGAAGGATGGTAAAAAATAAAAATAAAGAAAGTTTTAACGATGAAATGCAAACAGACCAAGGAGCAACATACCAGATTGTAGCTTACCCGTTACCAACACCGGAAGATCACGTGAGGATTCTTAAGAGTTCCGCAAAATCTCATGTGAGCTTTAACGCAACTTAGCTGGGTAGCAAGGCAGGGCAAATACCCAATAATACAACGGGGTCAAATAAAAATAAATTAAATACTACTACTAATAATAAAAAGAAGGTAACACCGAGTTCCTGTGCACCCACGTAACCAAAGAACACCCCTTTCCCTTCCGTCTTTCCTATTCCACCTCCTTACCCTCTCTTTAACTTTTCCACACTATATATACACATCCCATAGCCCCTTTCGCTTCAGAGTTCAGAAAATCAGAAATACATATCTCTTCTCTCTCTCTCTCTAAAGTTGTGAACAAAACCACAGTATTATAGAAATGGAGAGCAACGTGCCAGCAATAGCTAAGAGAGTGTGGAACATGGTTCGCGTTGTCTTCTTCATGATGAAAAAAGGCATATCTAAGGGAAAAATCATGATGCACCTCAACATGATGCTCAAACACCGCGGTAAGCTCGCCGGAAAGGCCATCGCCAACCTCATGTTCCACCACCCCCATCACCATCACGGAAGCTCCAGCTCCTCCGACAACCCCCACCTCCAGTTCTCTGCGGGACGCGAGTATGAGTTCAGCTGCAGCAACACTCCCAACTACAGTTTCTTCCCAAAGCGCCGCAACCAGCACCACCGCCACAGCCACAGCAACAATCCCTTCTTCTTCGCGTGTGCTCACGCGCCACTCACTCAGGACGACGACATGGTAGCCGTCGGCAACGCGCTCAATGTGGCGTTGGAGATGCTAGATAACAACAATGTTCCTAACAACAACTATAGCAAGGATATGGTGGAGGCATCTCCGGCTCTTCCCGGGTTCGGAAGGAGCCCGATGGTGAGGCAGCTGAGGGTGACGGACTCGCCCTTCCCCTTGCAAGACGGCAACCAGGACAGGGACCACCAAGTGGACAAGGCGGCGGAGGAGTTTATAAACAGGTTTTACAAGGACCTGAGGAAGCAAGCTTGAAGTCTCGAACATCAAATCCATATATTATCTCCCACCGCATTAAGTGTTAATTATGTTGTTAATTAGCATAATATACAATTTTGGATATGGCTCATAGACTTTGTTTTGGCCAATTAAAAAAAAAAAACTGGGTATATGGATATGTTGATAATGATCAGTACATTCCTTTGTGCATGATGAATTTGTAATAAGTTTATACTATTGTTTGTCTATGATCATTATTGAAATAAAAAGAAATTAAAGATATATACGCTTAGCTCTCCGTTGTTTCTTTCTTTTTTATTTATTTTTTAATTATAAAAGTTTAACAGCTCAAGCCTTAGTATTTCTCTTTTGTGTCGTGATTTCAATGTCACACGTGAGCGTCTTTTATTCTGAAACTGAAAAGAATGAAAATATATATGAGGGTATGGGGATAGTCTATAAGAATATCTGAGATTATATTATATAAAAATATTAAATGTACTTTAAAAAGGGATACGAAGGATTTTGGAATATAATATTAATTAGTTTAAAGTTTATGAATATGCAAATTAATGTATATTCCCTTACACACCGTACGCGGGGGAAAATTATAATTGAATATCCCTTATATGTCCTCTAGCATCTGCTGAAAGATTTTTGAATCTTTGCATCTAGAAATTAATCACGAGTATATAATTATGGCTCATAACCTTCAAATCAAACATAATCTTCTTCTCTCATTTAAAGGGGCAAGCACAGCCGTATGAGATTATAAGCAAAAGATCGAACATGTGATATTTTATTTATATGAGAGTTTATATATCACTAGTATATAAGATTATTGGTGTAAATTAATAGTTTAAAATTGAGAATTCATAAATTTTCTAAATTTTGTTTTTTTAAGGAAGTGAGAGAAGATTTTATGTTTTTTTTTTTAAATCTCAAGATGGTGAAAACATTAAAAAACGAAAGGAAAAAGTATATTGTTGATCTTTTAAGTGTGTACAAAGTTTCAATCTGGTTCCTCAATTTTATAAAGTATTGTTTTTAACCCTCTAACTTTAACACTGTTAATCTCAAATAATAATTTTTTGTAATATTTATTATTATTTTAAAAATTAAATTTAATATATCAATATTTAAAAATAATTTGTCAGACATTTAAAATTTCAATATCAACATTTTTTGTTCACAGCTTAGTTAAAGGACTGAAAAATATTTTATAAAATTAAAAAACTAAAATAAAATCTTATGTTAAATTAAAAGAATAAAAATACACTTGTATTAAAAAATCTTCATAGAAATTCGGATATTCAGAGATTTTTGGTTCCCAATTAAATTACATATACTGTAGTTTGTGAAAGTGAAAAAAATTTAAAGCCACCTTTGGGCCTAATTAATAATTAACAGTGTGATCTTAGTGAGAGATTCTAATTTGGTTTAATTAAACTTAATTAAATAAGGTTGTCACAATCAAGACCGCCCTGTTTTGAATAAAGTGATGTTGATATGACTCCACTAACTCGTCAAAGTGAAACTATAGGCTGTGCCCTCTCCAAAATATCGAGGCCTTTCTGCAAACTTTACTTTGCTTTATTTTCCACTATTTTCCTCTTTTGCTTTAGTTATTTCTTTTTCTTATTTAATTAACCATTTTTCCTGTTGCTGCTACCTCTCCAAAAAGAAAGTATCCACGACAAGATTTATATACACGACTTATTTGGTTAAGAGTTTAGACAAAGGTTTATAAAAAAAAAATTTGAATAGTTTTTAAAAAATAGCTTTTGAAGAAAAACTTATGAAAAAAAGTGATTCTGAATAAATTAGTATTTAGATAGTTATTATTTTGTAATTAGAAAATTATCAAAAAAATATATGATTTTATTAAAAATAGGAGAGAAGATAGAGAGTAGAGAAGAGAGAGGAGAGAAGTGAGGGTGGAGAAGAGATAGGAGATAAGAGAGATGGTGTAAGAAAAAATAAGAGTAAAATAATAATTAGATAGTCCATAAGCTCTTTTATTGTTCTAGAAACTAGTTTCAATAACTTATCCAAAATTTTAGTTTTAAACTATAATTTGATCCAAAAACTCTTTTAGATAAATATATTTATTTGTGTTAAAAAAAATTTAAATTAAAATTGAGTTAAAATCTCTTTTAAAATTTTAGTTTAAGGTTCCTAGCACACAAAGTAACAAGTTAGGTACACATTGTCTCTTTGTACTATATATATATATATATATATAATGCTAAATAATGGGATGATCACTTAAAGTGAAATCAACAAGGCTACAGATGTCATAGAAGAGGTTAAAATAAATATTATTACATATTTAATTTGATTTAATTGCTTGTATGATTATAAGCAGGTGAAATTTGAAAACACATATTTCTTCTAACTTGAACGTGAGAATTAAATAATTAATTTATAATAATTAAATAAAATTAGTTAAATTTATTATTTTTAAAAATTATATTAATTTATCTAAAATACATTCTTTAATTATTTATATTATAATTATTATTTGATATAAATTATTTTAATATATATAATTAATGTGGATATTTGAGAGAAAAATTATAAATTTATAACACAAAGTAAATGGAGAGGTCTTATAAATACGATAATATAACAAATCTCCAAATTAACTCCTATATTTATGACCAGATGAAATATTAATTTTAAAATTATATATGGGGGTCCGAATTAAATTTTGCCCACTTGTTTTTAGATATTAGGTTGGTTTTGTAATTAGATGTCAAAATATTTGAATGCGTGTAATTATATATGAAAACTAACCTTTCAAAGGATATTTTCAGAAACAGCTAATAAGGCATTCTAGATTCATGTCGGTCAATTAGTTTTATTGTAAACTTTATATATATATATATATATATTATAATATGTATGTACTGAAAGACAAATGATGGGTCTGGTCAAGAGAAACATACGGTGGAAGAAGCAGTGATTTTGGCTATCTAATGATAAGAGAATTATTATGGCGGCTGGTTTAAATTGAAAGATGGGTCAATTTAGGGTCATGGTTAACTTGACAAATTTTCATGTCTATGCATATTAAAATTATTAACCCGTTCAAAAATGTAGATTTCTGAGCCAACAATAATACTCCTTTATTCCTTTTTACAAGAAGCAAATACACATTTTCCCAATACCAAAAAAGTATGTTAATTTAGTTATTAGAAGCTTTAAACATACAGTCTTGCATACAGAATTTTTTTAATAAACTTAAGAAAGTTACTTGGAAAATATGAAAGAATGTTTCTCTCACATATTTAATAAGGGCATCATAAGGTGAAAAATAAATTATTTTTTTATAATAACCTTATAAAATATAAAAATAAATTAATGGAGTAATTGTGAAAGTGAAATGACCAACAATAATTTTTATTTCTAGCGGGTAAAGTTGTAACACCAATATATATATTAAAGACTTTTTTGGGTGTGTGGGTTATACCTTTATAGTTTAAAAACCAAAAGAAATTGTCGTAAAGCCAAAAGATTAGGTGAACGTTCGGTGAAACTCTGAAAACGGGGATGGCCATTGTGTGGCTTTTTTGAAATTTTCCTTGGCTCTTTCTACTTTGACATGTTTCCCCTATAATTGACATTTCAATTAGTTTTCTCACAATAATTTGTACTATTTGCATTATTGAATTCTTCGTTATGAGGACCTGTTTGTTTTAATTGTAATTACGCGTGGGCTCATATTTTGCACATATGACTTGTGCTAAATAGTTTGGTTTTAATTTTTATAAATTTTATATAGGACTCCTCCTGCGATAGTTAATATAAGACATAATTGAAGAGTTGATATTAATTTTAAATATAAAATTTATTTTCTATATTTATCCATTTTTTTAAATTATCCCTATTAATACTCCCTCACTAATAATCGAGTAAGAGAGAGAGGGAGGGAGTTAAGGAAGATGATTAGGGTATTTTAAAAAAAAATATATTAATTAACTTAACTAATTAATAAATTAGTTAAATAGATCTTATATTATATATACTGATTGATTATATATATAGTTAAAGATAAAAGATGATTTATTTAAACTATTATAATGTTTGACAGCACTAAAAATATAGTAAATTGATATTGATTACTACAATAATTAAGACATCCTAATTAAAACCAAGTAACTTGCAATTGAGTGGGTTGTTTGCATTGCACCAGTATCATTGCCCTAATCATTAATCCATGACTATTGCACCGTTATTATACTCATATAAGGTACAAAAGTTAGGAGATGTATAGTTATTTTATAAGGTGTAGTTTGAGTTTATCTTCTAATTTATTTATTTTTTAATTTTACCACACTCTCTCGTTCCCTTTTCCTATATCCCATTTATTGTCTATCTCACTACCCTTTATTACTAAGGGTACATTTGGAAAAATATTATATGTCTCATATATTTATTTTTTAACTAATTTCTTAATATGCGTAAATCGGTTATTTATATATTTTGAATCAGAAGTAATATTATAGTACAAGTATATGTTATAGCTGTCAACCAACAAAGTTTTAAAAGATGGTTATAACTTTACTCATAAAGGTTAAATGAAGTGAAACCAACTTGATACCCCTTAGATAAAATTGAGATTTCAAATTTTCATGGATGAAACAAAAGATAGGAAAGATATTTCCTATTTAAACCTAATCAGGCTGGAAAATGAAATAGACAATGATGTAAAACATATTCTAATTTTACAGCAGACAAACACAGAGAAATTAAATTCTACCATGCTTACTCAATCTATCTCTATTTAATAATCTAGCCATCATAATATTATTAAATTAATTAAATGTGGTTAAATTAACCCAAAACTTAGACTGAATCAATTAATTTGAGGACCAGTGAAAGAATCAAAGGATATATATATATTATTCAAGTTTCTACTTGATTGAATTCTTATTCAAAGATTAATAATACTAAATATATATTAGATAATTGGCTAATTTTCAAAGAAACTAGAAGGGGACGAGATTGTCTTTAAGGGCTGCTGGAATAAATTATTAGGAACGTGAAGGGTCATGTTGTCTAAAAATGAAGCTCCATTAACGCAAAAGCATTATAAAAAGTAACGACTTGACACTTAACTGCAAATATTGAATTCCACATGACGAAAATCGAAACGCGCCATGAAATGAATCCATGCGTAGCATAGCAGTAACTTCTTTTAATAAAACTTTATTTACACCCATGCATTTGCATGCATGCTTTATTCTCCCCTTTTGAAAAAAGCTTCTCTCTCCTCAATTTCAATTTTTGCTTATATGGTACTCTTTTCAATCTAAATATAAAAATTAGATGATTAATTTTTATATATTAAAAAATTACTTAAATTAGTTATTTAATATAAATACGTATAAGTTTTCTTAAAATATATATCCTTTAATCAATTTACATTAGAAATTCCACTTGCTGATGAAAACCCCATTTATTATGCGCAATTAATATGATTATTTAGTAAAAAAATTATAAATTTGTAAAATAAATTAAATTAGATTGAAATATTACCTTCAAAACCAAACTATTTAGAGAGGGTCTGGATAAGTTCAACTCTATTATTTTAAATATCTATACTTTTATTTCTTAAGTGGGTTTAAAAATTAAGCCACGTGGAAAGGGAATAGTAAAAACTATATTTTTAATATATTATTAATTGCTTCTTTTAAAAATAAGATATTTATTAGAGCACACCATGTTTGAGTAAGTCTGCGAGCTGCATGATTAAGTAAAAAGACAGCCTGACTCCAACACACACACACACACACACACATATATATATATATATATATATTAATTTTCTTCACTTTGTTTGTTACAAAAGTTAATCCTGAAAAGGGAAAATTAATATTACACGTAATGGATCTCTTCCATAATTAGGGCATCATACATTGAAAATTAAATTTTTGTAAACATTAACGTAAGGTTAAAAATAAACCAAGTTGGAAAAAGAGAGAAAAAGGCTTTATACATGATATTATTCTTGCTTCTTAAAAAAAGAGATATTTTGAGCACCAGGTTTAAGTAAAAACACAACCAGCTGGCTCCAAGATATTTTTCTTCAGTGCTCTGTTACAAAAGTCGATGCTAAAAAGGAAAAAAAATTAATTACACGTATGGTCTATTGCGGATTTAGCTATAATTAGGAGGAGAGCAACCGTAATTAATAAACTTAAAAAAGCATATTATTTTTCATATTATGGAAACAAAGAATATTAAACACATTCACATGTTTCCTTACTCTTTTTTTTTGTGTGTCAAGAAACAAATTAATGGAGTTGCTTTGGTTTTTTCCCGCCATATTTTACTTTTGGTTTGATAAAGCTGTTTAGACGTAAAAATCTCTACCATAATCAGGCTATAATACCACATATTACAGTATGATATATATATATATATAAGTTTGACATTATTTTTTAATAAAAAGATTATTTTTCTTCTGTATACATCTTAATTAACCAAAAAAATTCAAAACATATCTTTCTATTTATATATCTTTTATTTAGTTGATCACTTTTATAGAAGACTTCTTCTCCCCCACCCCAATACACTTTAACTCTCAAAAAAATTTAAAAGAAATATATATATATATATATTAAATCTATAGCTAGAAAAGCCTTCATCCAAATTCCAAAGGCATACTTCCATTTAAAAATGATAAAAAATATCAATTAAACACAGCATAAGAACCGTATATCATGATTTCCATTCTAATATATTATAATATGAAAAAAATAAAAATTTCTTAACCCTTAACAATTAAGTGAGCCATTGTAACATTATATAGTACATGTGTTATAGCTGTCAGCCAACAAATATGTATATGGGTTACAATTCCAATGGATTAAAAAAGGTGTACACAAATTTTGCTTTGTCGCTAGGTACAAGTAATCGGCTTAATTGGCAAACAAACCCATAATTAATTAATTAATTAATTAATCAATCTTATATCGTATCATGGCCTTCTCTTTAAGGGCTGCTTGAATAGATTGCTATATATGAACGGGAAAGATTCTAAATGATTAAGCAAAAGCACATCATATATAAAGTTATAAGTTGACCCTAACTGCAAAATTCCACATGACGAAAATCAAAGCACAACTTTTTTAAAGCCATTTTCCCCTCAATTTCTACTTATATACTTTGTATCTCAATTATGGCTCCCACAACATAAATATCTCTGCTGGGACTCTTGTTATAGTACATAATTATTTTGAATAAAAATTATTATAAAACTTAATTCACTTAAAATAATCACCATTAGGCAAGATATTTTGAGCACCACGACGATTGAACGGCACCTTGCAATATAGTGTGTGTGTGCGTGTGTCTGATAGCCGCACGGTCAAGTAAAGTGAAAAAGATAACCTGGCTGCAAGCTATTTTCTTCACACTATTACAAAAGTATACATGCATAGATCAATTGTAAATTTAGCTGTAGGGATTAATATATTACACAGTAATAGTAATTAAAGAAGCTAAACAACGTATAATTTAAGAGGGGCTAAATGTACAAATTGAATTGTATGGGGAGTTATATCTACATATATGTAAGAGTTAATGAGGATTCATTGTAAAAATTCAAGAGTTATGGAGGTTATCTATAATTTAGATTTTAAGAAACAAATCATACAATATTAATTAATTCTCTATGAGTTTTTGTTACATCGAAAGAGTACTTTTATCTCTATACCCTAATATTAACCCCACCCGCCCCGTCCTTATAATTGCCTAAACCCTAATATCGTAAATTGTTATTATATAATAAATGTCAAGATTTACAGCTAAATTTGTGGTTAACCATAAATATGCAACTGTATATTAGTCTTAAAAAATAAAATAACTCGATTATAATTAGATCCACATGACGTTTGCAAGAGTGGTTCTAAAAGGCTGAAAGCTATACATGATTTCATGAAGGAGCGTAGAAGGTCACTTTATAGAAAAGATATTACGTAGAAATTAAAGAAAGTTCATTTTCTTTGTTGCTAAGCTTTCTCCTATTAGCCCCACAAACAAAGGTTGGCTCCAAGGTAGCAAACCGTGTTTGATCATGTGCCAAAGCCTAGTACCTTTGAATTAAGTGAATATACCTCCCATATATACTCTATTAATTTACCACATTTATCATATGACTTATAAAAGATATGTAAAATAATGGAATGGAAGATATTACTTAGTGTCATGTCGCCTAAGTAATTTATGAGTATAAGCTTTGAAATGCATTAGTTGATAGAGTAGAAATATAATAAAAATGAAGGAGTTGGAGTTTAGCTAGAATGACCAAATTGTCCTTATAAGTAACTTTTTTTATATAAACAAATAATAATGGACAAATATGACTTTTCATATGCTATTACTTAATGTATGGTGTCATTCCATTGAGCTAACCATGGAATGGTCAGCATATGGTTCATAATAAAAGGAATGGTAGCTAGAAAAAAAAATGAATTTCTTGCATACCAAACATTATTAGCTTTTGGGTGATGATTATAAGCTTCTTTCAATGCCAAACAACTTTTATCAAATGCTTGTAACTTTGGTGATCTATGTGTATTTGAATCATAATTGTTATATATATATATATATATATATATACCATAAAAAATTAGGAGGTACTCCTCTCGTCCTATTTATATGGCAGAGTTTATTTTAATTATATTTATATGGCGGAGAGAATAATTTTTTATATGAATGTATAATTTTATCTTTTATTTATTTATGTTGACTTTGTTTCCATTGGATGTAATGTACATTAAATATGGGTAAAGTTAGAAAATTATTAAATTTTATGGTATAGTTAATGAGGTTTAAATTTTTTTTTTTTGAGTTTGTATGAAAAATATTGGAAGTGACTTATAAATAAGATCAAAAGAGTAGCTATGAATATGTGTTGATTATTGTGTGAACTATATGAATCTTAATTAAGGTAGATCAAATACATTTACAGCATTATTTTAGTATCACATTCTTATTTTCTGAGCGGAAGATAACTGGTAATGAATCACGTTCATGCCACAATTTGTCCTAAGATGGTTCTAAAAGGCACAATTCGTAAACAAATTCTTTAAATAAAAAGGCAGGAACTTCATGCAAAAATTGGCAGTTAGAGGCAGAATAAATGTAAGATTGTTGTCATTTGATTATCTATGACACACATGGATAGCATTTGCAAATATATCTAAAGACTTCTTTATGATACGTTTGGTATGATAGAAGAGTTTTTTTTATAGAAGTAGAAATAAAAATAGGTTTAAAAAGTTTGTTTGTAAAGATAAAAATGAGTATGAAATTGATATATACTTTTTTTATAACTTGAGATAAAATGATACAAAATATTTTTTTATAATTTAAAAAGGTTAAAGTTGTTTAGGAATTTTAAAATTAGGGTAAAATGATCCAAAAAATTTTACTTCCGCTTCTATTATCTCAATTTCTAACTTTTCTGATGGAAATGAAATGGCCTAAAATATTAAAAATAGAAGTGACTTTTATTATATTAAACGAAGTCTCACTTTCACTTTCCACCTACTAAACCTGACATTAGTGTGTGTGTGTGTGAGAGAGATTGATCTCTAGCAAAAATAGAAGGAATATGGTGTCCTAGCAAATAAAAATTGATCTAATTTAACTTATAATACATTAAGTTATATGTTCAAATTTCACTATTGAAATAAGTGTATTCTTAGTAGACAATCTAATATTTTTATAAATATTATTCGAGTTTAAAGGTATGCCTTAGTTTTGGTGAACTATTAAAACCCAACTTTTAAGTAACATAAAAGGCATGGTGTCCTATTTAATTTATTAGATCATTTATTTTGTTGGGCTAAGTAATTTTTTAGTTAATATATGTAACGGCTAGAAATAAGAAAAGTGGGATTGGGCTCTTTATCTACTTTTAACAATTGTCTTGCCAAATTGTATTTGTATATATTCTCAACTTGAAAGACTAAAAGCATTGGAAGCCACCAGGTACTCATTTAAAAGGTAATGAAAATGGCAATGGCGGGATTAATTAATATTTTGTTGTCTTGTTTGGTATGATAAATATTTACAATGGCTGTGATTCTTAATTAAAATTAAGAAACGCCCAAAAGTTCCTAAGAATTTTATCCATCGAATCAAGACCAAATGGATGAAGGGCGATGATTTGGTGTACACAGAAGACAGAACTGTTAAATCAGAGAGAAGCCGACAGTTAATTATAAGTATAATGTAATTTTTTTTTTATTTATTGAGTGCAAAACGATTAAAATTATATATATATATATATATATCTTGCAATTTAAACCAAAATCCCCAACCCACAAAAGGTGAAAACTGAGGTTGGGATGATTATCATCAACATATCCATTATCCAGAAGTACTTCATGTTGTACTGTTAATCGTAATTAGTAACATTTTAACAAAGCAACATATTTAAAATTGCTCAGCCCTGCTTCCTCAGCTCCTTGTAGAACATCGTTATGAAGTCCTCCGCCTCCTTGTCAACCTGGTGGTGCCCGTCGTCGTTGCCATCCAGCACTGGAAACGGAGAGTCCGTCACCCTCACCTGTCTCACCGTCCGGCGTGTCCGTACAGACCCAGGAAGTCGGGCCGGCGACGCCTCCACCACAGCCTTACCTTTTTTGTCATCCAGCATCTCCAACGCCACCTTAAGAGCATTATTAACCACCACCGCGTCATCGTCCAGCGTGAGCGGCGCGTGAGCACACGCGAATAAATTACGGGGATGACGTTTGGAGAAGAAGCCATAGTTGGGAGTGTTGCTGCAGCTGAACTCGTACTCGCGTGGGGTGGAGAACTGCAGGGGAGAGTCGTGGGGGACGGCGGAGCTGCCTTTGTTGCGGTGGTGGTGGGAGATGAGATTGGCGATGGCTTTTCCGGCGAGCTTGCCGGGGCGTTTGAGCATGAGGCTGAGATCCATCAAGAGTTTTGGTTTGGTGAAGCCCTTTCGGAACATGAAGAAGAGGACGCGCACTATGCTCCCCACTCTCTTTGATATTACTGGTAAATTGTTTTCCATTTCTGTATTATTGGAGAGAGAGAGGGAGGGAGAGAGAGAGAGGAAGAGAGAGAAACTGAGAGAGGAAGAGATTAATTGAAGAGGAGAAGGCAAAGGCATATGTATATATAGGAGGAGAAAGAAAAAGCTTAGTGGTGGAGGAGGCTTTGTTGTATACTCAGCCATCTACCCTTTCCCTACAATAACCTCCTGGTGCATACATCTTCGGTGTTACCTTATTTTTAATCAGTTTTTTTTTATACTTTTAATTTCCCCCCTTAATTTTTCTTTTGTATATTGAAAGAATTTCAGTTTTGGCCAAAAACAAAAAAAGAATTTCAGTTCAAGTTTCATACCGAATAATTATGAACAAAAACCAAAATTAGACGGAAAAACCGGACTTTGTATAAATGACCCTAGACCCTAAACAAATAATTAGAATATATAATTTATTCTTGGCCAGAAAAATATATAATTTAGTATTATTCATTTTATAATTTTTCAAGCTGAATATCCTTCTAACTTAATAAATAATACCTCTAATTCTTAATATGAGATCTACTTAATTAATTGGGGTAGATAAAAAAATTAGTTAAATTATTTATAATGATTGTGTGATAATTTTCCTAAAATATCTTTTTAATAAAGTATATTTGAACTACCATTAATAGAAATTATTTTAATATGTGCAATCATATGTAGATACTTTGAGAAAAAAATTATAATTTTGAGAGATAAAGTTGATTGAGGTATTATATTTATTACAAAAATAAAATTTTTATTTAACTCTTATAATTAAGATTAGATAAGTACTTCACTGGTTTTTTCTAACAAAAAATACCTCACATTGCAGGCAATTTTTATCAGATAGGATTGAAATTCTTCTTCTCACTTGATCCAAAAAAAGAAAAAAAATATCTCTTTATCATTTCTTTTTGTACAAGAGTTTTTAAAAAGAAGTTGAGTATACCCACAATTTAAAGGTAGAGCGAAATCTCTATTCTTCCTAGACGATACTAATATCAAGCAGGACGAGACGTCAATTACCTTCAGGCGTAAATCTAGGCATCCAAAAATTAGTATATCTCTCCAAACGTCGTGACTATAATTATAATAAAATGATACTTCCATGAATCATCATAATAATAGGTAAAGATCATGTTGGCCTTCTGACTCAAAAAATAAGTGATTACTAAATTATCATCCAAATTATTTCATTTTCATTTAGCAGTGGAAGGAAAAATGAAATCGTTCACCTCTTGAAAGATTTCACTTTTCCATTAAAACAATAAACATCAGATATGTAAGTTGTTGTTTTTTACTGAATGACTTTCTTATAAATCGTAATTCATTCATATACGGAACGATTTCTAGTATAATATCTCAATAAATACTTCCTATCACATAGGACCGGAGGACAGAATTTTCTTCGATCTTGCAAAGGGTTGATGCTGAGAACCAATAATGGGTCTGGTCCATTGTAGACTATTGGACCATAAACCCATTAATATAGGCCCAAAATGCTCAAGAATTTTGTGCCCGACATTTTTATATATAAAACCTGTGAAGTTGTACCAAAAAAAACAAAAAACCTGTGAAGTGTGTACAAAAAATAAATTAGGTAGATAATAAAAAAAACCTGTGAAGTGTGTATAAAAAAAAACTTGCGAAGTGTGATATAAGACATGCAACTATTTAGAATGTATTCTAAGAAGTACTATTTTGTTGTAATTTTAGTCGCGAAGTTTGGGGAGACATCCTAACTCTTGAGTACCTAGGTTTAGGTTTGAGAGTAATAGACGATTTATCCTGTTTAACATTGATATCGTTTAAGAGAAAATGAAATTTTACCCTACTCTTAGATAGTAGATGGATGAGTCTAATATCTTTTTAAAATTTTTTATACTAAAAAAATTAAAAAAAAAATAAAACCTGTGAAGTAGGTACCCAAAAAAAATCTGTGAAGTATATATGTGGGTAATTTTTTTATAATTTACGTCGTTTTAGTGATGGGCCAGGATCTTTACGAAAGGAAAGCATCTCCACGGCGGAATAGCGATCACCCCACTAATTTTTCTCCACCTGTGCGTTGTAGACCAGTTAGGTTCGTAGCCGCGTCAGGAGATCCCAACCCTTTTTAGTAATTTCAAGTACTCTTTCGTATTTTCATATTTCATTCTAAATGTCAATTTCTCTGTGAACCCAAATCTGACCGCTCAATTTTCCCCAATCGACGGATCTCAACGTGACAGCAATATCTTATGAATTTACCGAAAATCTGGTACATTACAATTATTTTTTTATATAAAGAAATATCGAACTTTGTGTTCTATGTCTCGCAAAGTACAGAAGCATTCCGTCACTCTCTCTCTCCCGTTGATAGCTTCGCTTCTACAGTGTTTGATTTCTTTCCGATACCCTAACTCAGGTTCCACGACTAACTGCTGAAAGATTCGCGGAGTTCTAGATATTCAGGAAGATAGCATCGCAATTTGTATTGTTGATTGTGTTAGTTGCTTTGATCTTGTTTTCCTTCCATTTTTGTTGCGATTTTTGGCCAAATTCGTTAAGGTCTGATATGAACTTTTGTCTGAAGTCGTCCCTTTGATTTGTGTCGTTTTTGCGCTTCTTGGGTTTGGCGGGTTGTGATCGGAAGCGAACTGTGTCTGTACGGCTAGAAATTTCTAATTTTTGACATTCTTCCGGGTATTCCTGAGAGGAGGATGAGATTTGGAGGATGAACGATGCCGGTACTGCGTAGTGGAGTGCGCAGGGGCCGGGCAGCAGCAAAGAAACAGCAGCAGCAGCAACCTAATCCATTGATCGAGGAAGGGGAAGCAATTGCAGCAAGAACAAGGGGGAGGCGGGCGGCGGCGGCGGCGGCTGAACCTAAGGCTAACAAACAACAGAAGCAGGCGGTGGTCGATGAGAAGGTAGCTGTACCGGTGAAGGAGGACGAGATCAAGGGTGTGAACGAAGCTATTCGTGTTGGTGAAGCTGCTGCTGGTGGAGAGGAGAGAGAGGAGGTTGGGGAGAAGCAGATGGATGACTACGATAGTGGAGCCCGGAGCAATGATAAGGGCAATGCCGGTGAAGATGAGGGGAGCACCGCTCCGCTCCCTGAGAAGGTCTGGTTTTTCCCCGTTATGTTGATTAATAAATTCTTATGCTTATTAACTTTCTTTGAACTTTGTTGGTATTTTCGTTGCTTACATGTGATAGGTGTTGAGAGTAACGCAAGTCTCTTGAAGAGATGGCAAACATTGTCTATTCCTTAATTGGATACTGTTATGTTGAGTTTAAGCCATTTGATATGTAGAATAGAGTGGAAGATTAAATAGAAAAAAATGATTTTGAGAGTGAAAAATGAATTCTTTAAAGTAGATTGAAAGAAATAGATGTTATTAGGAGATGATTGCAAACTGGCCCTTATCTTTGGGTTTAGCTACGCGACTTCAGTTGATTAATCTTCAAACCGGTAGGATATCTTGGCTGTTTGGGGTGATCAGTAAAAAGTAGAGATTAGTCATTTTAGGAAAGTACTTATTTTGGCTTGCCATTTGGCATGTTGAATTTGCTTTTCATTTAATAACTTATGTATGACATATTGACATTCTTCTAACATGTCTACATAGCTTTGGTGATGCAGCATCAGTAGATTTTGTAAATTTTGTAATTGCTAAACTATTGTTCTTCTCTGGGTACAGGTTCAAGTTGGTGGTTCCCCTATGTATAAAATTGAGAGAAAACTGGGTAAGGGTGGTTTTGGACAAGTATATGTGGGTCGACGAATTTCTGGTGTAAATATGAATGAGAGAACTGGACCTGGAGCTGTAGAGGTATAGGCTTCTTTACAGTATTGGGTGATAATTGATATCTCCTGTTTCTTAAAAACCTTAATTTCATCATTAAACTTGGAAATTCACAGTTCTTTATTTTTTCTATCAGGTTGCCCTAAAATTTGAGCATAGAAGTAGTAAAGGATGTAATTATGGACCGCCATATGAGTGGCAAGTGTACAAGTGGGTGTTGTTATTGCTCCTTTTGACCTTTTCCCTTTGTCTCATTTCTTTATTATGTGTATGGTGGTCTGGGTGCGTGTGTGTTTTAAGCATGTCTTGGATGTGTATTTTTGATCCCATATTAACTATTTTCTATTTGCATAGCAATCTTGGTGGAAGTCATGGTGTGCCACGGGTACACTACAAGGGAAGGCAAGGTGACTATTATATCATGGTATGCTTCTTGGACATATTCTTTATTGATTGGTTGTGGATAAACTATTCCAATGTTCCTTCTATCTGATTTTGCCATGTGAGTACTGGAGTTTTAACTCAATACCTTGATGCTTTCAGGTTATGGATATGTTGGGACCTAGTCTGTGGGATGTTTGGAATAATAACTCTCACACGTGAGTTTTCTAAAACTCAGTCATCAATCAAATATTTACTAAAATGTGGGCATTTTGACCTTTACTTACTCTGCTTACATTCTTTTGTCAAATCCAGAATGTCCACTGAAATGGTTGCTTGTATTGCCATTGAAGCAATATCTATATTGGAAAAGATGCACTCTCGAGGGTAATTCCCTGACTTTTGTCTGCAAACAGTTCATTTTGTAACCTTTTTTTATAAATTGAGAAAGGGAGGGGGTGTTGGATCTTCTGGATAACTGTTTACTTATTGAACCAATTCTGCCATCTCTTAATGAGTTAGAACTGTGATAGTTTCCTGCATGGGGATGGGTGCAATTTCTCCTTTTTCTCTGTAAGCTGGTTGAGGTATTCAATTTAGAATATTTTAGTAATTGTGAGAATGAGTTGGTTTATACTTAGGAGGAATATCTGTGTAATTTTTGAAACAGTAACGTCATATATCTGTCAAAACATAGAACAAGGATTAAATTGGCATATGAAATTTTGGAAGCAAACATGGGGAGTTTATTTAGTTCAGTCTTAGCTTTATAGCTTCTTATTGCTTTAAAATTATTTGGTTGTTTTCTCATTTTTATAGAGCCAATCGCTTTGATTTTCTGCTCATTAGAGGAAAAGATCATTCTGAAACTTGATGATTATAACTTGTGGTAGGTTTGTGCATGGGGATGTGAAGCCTGAAAATTTTCTGCTTGGTCCTCCCGGGACCCCTGATGAAAAGAAGCTGTTTCTTGTTGATCTTGGATTAGGTGTGATTGAGTATTACCTAAGTATATATCTTGTGTTCATTTTTATGGCAGCATTCAATTACATCTTTTTCATAACTTTGCTGTTTTGAGCCAACAGCTACTAGATGGAGGGATAGTACAACGGGTATGCATGTGGATTATGACCAACGCCCAGATGTTTTCAGGTATTAAACTTGGTTCAGTCAATCTTTTTTATTTAGTTTACTTGACTCAATTCCCTGTAAGCTTATGGCTTGTATTATAATCTGTTTTTTTAGGGGTACTGTTCGCTATGCTAGTGTGCATGCACACTTGGGAAGAACGGGAAGCAGGAGGGATGATCTGGAATCACTTGCTTACACATTGATTTTCCTTCTTCGAGGTCGTCTCCCTTGGCAGGGGTATCAGGTTGGGCATGTTTGAGAAATATCCTTTTGCTATAAATATATTCAGAATATCAGTTGTTAACATGCTTTTCACAGGGAGAGAACAAAGTGTTTCTTGTTTGCAAGAAGAAGATGGGAACTTCTCCAGAGAGCCTATGTTGCTTCTGCCCCCAGCCTTTTAGACAGTTTGTTGAACATGTGGTGAACTTGAAGTTCGATGAAGATCCTAACTATGCAAAATATATTTCTCTGTTCGATGGCATAGTTGGTCCAAATCCAGATATTAGGCCAATTAATACAGAAGGTGCACAAAAGGTATTGATCTTGCCATGACCTTCCTGTTGTGTGATATGCATTTGAAGTTTGCACTTGGCAGTTCTTCTGAATGTAATCTTTTTTTTTTTTTTCATTCTGTTGTAGCTCATTGGTCATAAGAGAGGTCGGTTGGCCATGGAAGAAGAGGATGATGAACAACCTAAAAAGAAGATACGCATGGGTATGCCAGCAACACAATGGATAAGTGTTTACAATGCTCGCAGACCAATGAAACAAAGGTAATATAAGTTGTCAAGCCATTAAGTTTGCTGGGTTAAGAATGCATGTATAACTTAAAGATCATGCAATGATCTGATCATCAAACAGAAAATAAAGTTCATGCAAATGCAATGAGACACTGCCGTTTCCCCCCTATAATATTAATGGTGGACAGGGAACAGCTGTACCAAAAGTTTGCTGGGTTAAGAATGCATGTATAACTTAAAGATCATGCAATGATCTGATCATCAAACAGAAAATAAAGTTCATGCAAATGCAATGAGACACTGCCGTTTCCCCCCTATAGTATTAATGGTGGACAGGGAACAGCTGTACCATCTGTGAATTTGTTTGCTCTCTTGTGTGTTTATTCATTCTATGTTCATTAACTCCCATCAGATTTGATCTCCTTAACACTGGAAATGGATGCTTAGAATTTTTCATTCTTATACTGTATCTGATTGAGGAACTCTTGTGCATGTAACGTTTCTTTTCCCTTTGTAGATATCATTACAATGTGGCAGATACAAGACTGTCCCAGCACATTGAGAAAGGAAATGAGGATGGGTTATATATTAGCTGCGTGGCTTCATTTCAGAACCTGTGGGCCCTAATCATGGATGCAGGAACGGGTTTTACTGCCCAGGTTTATGAACTCTCTCCCTATTTTCTCCACAAGGTAATCTCAATCTGCTTATGATTTATCACTAGGTTTACATGCCCATAGAAACGTTACTTTCTGTATCTCAGTCTTGTTTATTTGGAAGTAATTTTGTTTTCGTGTATTTGAAGGAATGGATAATGGATCAATGGGAAAAAAATTACTATATAAGTGCAATAGCTGGAGCTACAAATGGGAGTTCGTTAGTAGTGATGTCTAAGGGTTAGTTTCTCAAGCATACTTCATTGTGCGCTTTGGCCAATTTTGACTTGGTTCCTGACTTGGTTTGTGGAATCCAGGCACACAGTTTGTACAGCAATCCTACAAAGTGAGTGATTCATTTCCATTCAAGTGGATAAACAAAAAATGGAGGGAGGGCTTTTATGTCACTGCAATGGCCACTGCGGGTAGCAGATGGGCAGTTGTTATGTCTCGTGGTGCAGGATTTTCTGATCAGGTTATCTTTTGGATAAGAGTTTCATCTATTGGCTTTTTTTAACCAAAATATGCATTTGGTAGCATAAATAGCCAACTCTTCACAAGTATTCCTTCCTTTCAGGTGGTTGAACTAGATTTCCTTTATCCCAGTGAAGGGATTCACAAACGATGGGATTATGGATACCGTATCACAGCAACCGCAGCAACTTGGGATCAAGCCGCATTTGTTCTCAGTGTGCCTAGGAGAAAACCTGCGGATGAAACACAGGAAACACTTAGAACTTCGTCTTTTCCTAGTGTACATGTCAAGGTAGGTCAATTTATAGCTGTTTGCTTTGGTTCTGATCATTAAGGTATTTAGAGTCTCTGGTTTTGAGAACATATTATGATGATGGCTTTTGCAGGAGAAGTGGGCAAAGAACCTGTATATTGCATCTATTTGCTATGGAAGAACAGTTTCATGACCTGCATCCTTGGGTTTTATTATTTCGCTGACTCTGGCTATCCTCCTGAGAAGCCCCATTGATTGAATGTGAAATGGCATGGTCCAGAGAGCCCAACAAGTTTTGATGACTAGCTCTAATTATTTGTATGTAGAAATCTGACAGGAAAGAGAACCTATGTTGCCAATTGCTTGGAGATTCTGGTCCTATGCCATTGATCGATCACTTTGACACTTGGCAGACAAGGATTTATTTTCTTTGATAAAAATCCAAGCTCCATCTTAGAGATGTTATCATAATCAATTTGACCCACCGCTGGATATCAATTAGATACTGGTAAGGTTACTGTTGAGTTTAACCTTTTGTGAGTTTTAAAATTGTGGCCAGGTAATCTTTAAAAAAGACGAAGTGGTGTTTTTTTTTTTGGACTAAAGTTGGGGTTGGCTACCCCATTTTTGAAGTAATTAATGCCAAAATTTAAGGTACTAAATTGAATTTCTTTCTAGAGACAGTAATGAAAATATTTAAAACTCATTCTCGAAGCTGTGCATGTTGTTAAGGCTGAAGACGGTGGTGGCAAATGAGTAATTCCAATAAGGGCTAAGATGTTCAAGTGTCCTGGGAGTTACTACAACAGACGATCACTCAGCATACGGAAGTCTTTTTTTGATATAATATGCCCTGGAAGTTGTCTTGGCTGTGAACTAGAATTAAATTTGACTGTTAAAGACAAGTGAGTTAAAAGAAAAATTTATTCATCAAATTTAATTTGACTAACAGTTAGAATAAAATTATAATGAAATAAAATTTTTAGGATATATTATATCTAAAAATAATTCCGGAAAACTTATTATGAGGTATTTAAACACTTTCTTCCAATAAGGTAAGCTTTGATCATCAACTAAAGCATATAGTACTTTTAAGGAACAAAATTGTACAAATATGCTCTAAGTCGGCAGGGAAAATCTCTCGAGCACTAGATTTAAAAGAATTGAAGAAGTTGGTGTATAAAATTTTAATAAAATGAATATGTAAAATAAATTAGTAAAAAAGTTTAAAAAATAATTAAAATTTCTTTTGATATAGTTATTTGATTGGGTTAAATTTGATTATTGTTAGACTTAAGTTAGGATAGCTTTACTAAAGTTATTTTTTACATTTATACAAACTCGTCTATATCTTTAATTTTTTAAAAATCCATCTCAATTTTTCTTTTCTCTCATCTGCAAATCCCTCAAACCAAACAGCTCCTTAAGAGTTGCCAGTTATTGAAGGATTTTTGTTTAGCAGAAGAGCTCATGTTTCTGCGGCATGCTGAGTTTTCCTAGGTATTCAAGGGGCAACCCTGGTAATTTTGGGTTTATCCCATTTTGGTCTACCAAACAAAACTGCATAATTCTCTCATAATGCTTTGAATAACTATTGGCTTAATTCACTATTCAAGTGTTTATCATTCTATTCTGGTTACTATTGTAAAAATTCTTTTAGATAGTGATCTCATAAGTTTTTTATCAGAATTCTCTAAACCTTATGACTATACCCTAATCTTAATAAAAAACCGATGTCAAACCTACTTAAAATTTTTTATATAAAAAAGTGTTTATCATCCTAACAAGTTAAATAGTCAATTTAACTAAATCATCTCAGCCAGAAAAACAAGATAACTTCTTTATAGAAAGTTGCATAACACCACCTATATATACTAGCAATATATGACTGATCCATTTGCATGTGTGTATATACATTTTGTTCCCATAGAATGATGCATGTTTAATCTCACCCAAAAACAAGTGTTCAATGGCCCCAGATTAAATTAAAAATTTTGAAACTTTTATTACAATTTTTAAAAGCACAAAAATCAAGTTAAAATTAAACGTTGAATAAAATTACAACAATTAAAATAATGTTTTAACCAAATTACTGGTAGTACACTTTCTTTAGCCATACTAAAAGAATAGATAACACATTTGCTAAGAGAAAAAAATGACAACTAATTCTAATTAAATACCTCCAATGATTGAAATTTCATTGAAGGACCATTCGGAGACAACCCCCATTTTCAAGTAGTTTACCTATTCAGTATTCCAATTGTGAGAAAACGAAATGTTCAAATCAATTCCACAAATTGTGAATGAAACTAATGAAAATGGGGTTGTCTCTTGGCGGCCACTTCAATGAAATTTCAATAATTAGATATCTGTAATTAGAATTACTAGTTTAACAGCGTTCTTAATTGCCATTTTCCATTTGATCAATTGGCTCATCATCAGCCCCACAAGTCTGCTATGGGATTCATGGAGAACAGAGGCTGTTCTTGTGTCATTCTCCGGCATAGCCTCTTCCACTGAACTACCTCCTGCCACATGCATGCCATTCAAGACTTAGGTACAGACAACAAACATGTTTGACAGCATGAATCAACATTAATGTCATATGTCAATTTGAGGACAAGGAACATGTTCATCAAATATCTCACCTCAGTGTCATCGTGGCTGTATCGGATGAGGAAGATGCACTGACAGTCCGTCTGATCATGAAGCCTTCTTTGGATTTTAAGGACACGAGCATCGCAATATACAGCATAATCTTTTCTTTCCTGTTGATGACCACAAAGGCTTTAGAGAATCCTAACATTGAAAAAAAAATTCCATCTTGGTTATGACAGGACTCTAATCATGTTGTGTATTTTGTTTTCTAAAAATACCCTTATTTACGGTGATAGATAGAAAGTAATTGAGACAATAAAAGCAGTAATATAACATGTCATGAAAGAGGGCAGAAATGGAAAACGTAGGTTAAAATTTAAGACATCTTTTAAGTGTATTTTATAGATAGGACCATGTAATCTTATATATAGGACCAGAAGGAGCAGTATTTATTGCTGCTACAATTATTAAGATAAATTCCTATAAGAAAGGAAAAGGAAAGATACAGGAAAATGTCACCTGGAAGCAAAGCATAAGATCTCCTTCCTTCACCTTGTCACACTCAGTGGGTACTAACGGGATCGATCTCTCGCGGACCGACTCTTTCACATTCACCCATTCATCCTGATTCTTACAGAATCCGGCATATCGTACGCGTACTTCCTTAAATTGCATCAAAAGATCCAAGGACTTCAATTGGCTTCCCACTTACACTTTTATGTTTTTGAAATATTTGGTTATGATTCCTTTCTTACGTTAACAAAACTGGTGGGAGAATCATATTCGACTTTTGAAGGATCAAATATGCAGGTATGGGAGGTTCCATCAATGCAATAGTGAAGTCAGTTTAATGATAAAAAAAACATAAAAATAAACCAAAAGCAACTTTTAACACCTTCCTTTGAGTGGCTACACATTCAGTCAGTGCTAGGTTAGTTTTTCATGGTAGATTGGCAATGAAGGAGCGGTTAAAGCGATTAAATCTTTTGCAAGATGATATTTGCAATTTTTGTCAAGATCACCCAGAAACACTTGACCACTTAAATGGAAATTCAAATTCTAAATTGACAAAAGACTTATTCAATGGATGGTCCAAAAGCAAGTAGATTATAATATGGGGAAAATCTTACAAGTTCACCAGTACTGTTGACAACTCTGTAGGAAACAAATGACTCAACGTCATACCTGTAAATGCAAATTCGAAGAAACATGAGATATGGTTGCTTGCTGCTTCCGGGTACATTTGGATGAGGGGAAGGGAAAGCAAACGAAGGATTCACTGGAACAGTTCCCACTTTCGGGAGTTATGAACATGATGGAAATGATAATGAAGGGTTTTCTACTAACCCTCTCAAGCCTCAAATCCCCCAAGTCTTTCCTTGATTCGATTGTAACTCAGTCCCTAAAGTTTAACTCGGTGCAACTCAATCCTTATAGTTTTGACTCAGTTAAAACTCAATCCTTAAACTTTGACTTTTAACCATTAAAAATGTTGGTCGCTACATTTTAAAAAATAAAATTATAAGGGATAAAGTTATTCTTTGAAACTTAGGGACTAATTTTTTATATAACTAAAATTATAGGGACCGGGTTACAATGAGTACAAGTTTAAGGACCATGTTTCAACAGAGTCAAAACTATAGGGACTGAGTTGCACCGAGTTAAACTTCAGGGACTGAGTTACAATTGAGTCAAAACTATAATGACCAAAAGATTAATTTTCCCTATTTTTAACTTAAGTTCTCATAATTTAGGGAATCTTCAAGGAGAAAAATTCTCAAAACAAAGCAAAGGAAAGCTATTATTTAACTATCCCTTCCTTTCACTTCCCTTTTCTTCCCAATACTCAAACATCCCCTTAGAGATGAATGAATGAACAGGATGCAAGCATAGACAGATTCTAATTCTCTTGAGAAGTAAAAAAAATGGTCTTATTCAATTTTGTTACAGTTGGAAATGCCACAAAGAAATATCAGATTTTCACATTTAAGCCAAAATGAAATCAGAACAGCTCCATGCAAGGCTTTTCAACATCTAAAATGCTCAACCAAAAGAAAAATCCCTCACCATGCTGCATCCTTTGATGATCTAGCTTCAAATGCCAACTCTGAAATATCAGGAACTTTTTCATCTGATATTAAGATCAGAAAATCATTATTAGCTCGAAAATTTTGCACTGGCTGTCATTTTCACTTGCCTCACTATGTCAGACACTAGTTCAGTTTATTTAAAATTTACATATGGGAGACCATAGAGATTGAAGTCTTACATTTAGGACCAAAACCAACCCCCGAACTAGCTCCTGCATTTAGGATCAAAGAGAGTATATTGGAAAGCGAAAAATCAATTCAATATGATATAAATGGAAATTGAAGTGCTCCTATTAATATGAAAAGGAAATGAAGATACATCATGATATAAACGCCTTGTCAACATTATTTAGATGAAGAGGCTGCAATCAGAAAATTTGCACCTGCATGCCTCGTGAGAAAGGTAAGCTCTTAATTCTAAAAATCTGAAGCCTCAATACAAGAAAATATATGTGACTTGGAGTTTATGGGCACGATCCGGAATTTCAAAACCCCAGTTAATTATTCCGTTATTCCCAAAGGAAGCGCTGCCACAATAGGGCACTCCCCTTGATTTAGATTCAAATCGAACCTTTCCTTTCCCCCTACCTCACCAATCCAAACATAATCTAAGAGATGGGAACATTTAATTGATAACCACATATTCTAATGATAAACATTCCTATGTAATTTCAAAGCCCACAATAAAGAAAACCAAGATGGATGGGTGAAACTTAACACCGATGGAGCTTCTAAGGGGCAACTCAGAGCAGCAGAGTGCTTAGAAAGATAATGGCCGATCATTGGGAGGTTTCAATAAAAATGTGGGTATCTGCACAGTAATGAAAGCTGAACTCTGGGAACTTGTCTGTGGGATCAAGTGGATAAAGAAGATATGAGACAGAGAAATAGTCATAAACAGTGAGTCCACGATAGTCGTATTCATGTCAGAAGCACAACAATGTGGTGAGATACAACACAAATTACTAAACCATGTCCACAGATAAATTGGTAGAAACTGGCAAGTTGAAATTGTTCACATGTACAGCACCGGTAATGCCTGTGCAGCGTAGTTGGCTAACTAAAGCAAAGGTTTTAAGGTTTAGGGTTTAGAATTTAGGTCTCTACTTCTTGTACGAGCCTCGTCAAGGCTTAAGTGATTTACTTTTTAGGGGCACCATAAGGGTTGCGTCACCAGTTTATATTTGGTGTAATTTCTTGGGCCCCATTAACTTATCTGAACAAAACAGAACAATTTCAATCCACAGGTTTCTTTTCCTTTTCTGCATTGGAGCCATTTAATATGTTAGAAAGACAAAAAAACATAATCTTTTGGACAAGCTTCAAATTCATCAGTAACAGTAGATGCATCAGAAGAACCGACAACTTTCGCTGAGTTGGCCGGAGAAGGCACTTTGGCTTCCGATGCTTTCTGTTTGTTTTGGAACCAATCTTGCACCTGAAACTCAGGGAGAAAAAAACAGAGAGAGAATTAAAAACATGTTATGAACAAAACCCAAAATGTCAGAAAAACGAAGAAACAATCAATGACAACAACCTGTTCCCAAGATATAGGATCCTTCCCAGCACGAATCGATGAAGAACTACAAAAATGTAAACCAAATTACAAAAAACAGGATAGTGAGCACTAAACAACATAATCATCTCTGTGGAAGATTGAACTTAACAAATCACTTAGTTCACCTAAAACTGTCTGCAAGCCCTTCGCAGAACTCCAGAGACAGAGATTTTTCTCCCACTTCCTTATATATATTCTCCAATTGCACCATCTAATGAATTGGAATATAAAATGCAATGAAGTACAAGCCATTCTTATATAAATACATCAGAAATTTGAAGGATAAAAGTATTTAATTAACAGAATAAACAAACCATCTCATTGCAGCTAACGAGTCAGAATAACTGAGAAAGAAATTGCAGGGCAAAACCCAGAACGTTCAGTGAAATGACTGTAAAAAGAACATGTCTTTTCAATAACCCTTATTTACAGGTTCATTCATTGTGAACAGAAATTAATTACCTCAGCTAAGAAAAATTCAGTGTGGGAAGAAGAAGCTTTCGAGCCAAGGTCCTTCTTCATTGTCGCTGCAATTAACAGACCAAAATATAGTTTTAGTCGAAGGGAAAATGTTTGGAGGAGAGAGGACAGAGAAAATGCATAATTTTGGTTGCTGAATCACCTGATTCTGGAAGGAGACCTTGATGAATGATGAATGATGAATGATGAATGATGAAGGAATGAGACTGAACTGAACGTTGCTCTTTCAAGTACTTCCTTCTCGAGGTAATCCGACAAAACCAAAAGTACTTCTGAAAGGAAGCGAGTTTAATTTTTCTTCACCAAAAGAGAGCTTTTTTTTGCTCTTTAGGCGAACGAGATTCACTTTGATCTTTTTACTCCTAACGTCATGGTAAATTTTGAGTATAGTTGACTGGATCTTTTTAAATTTTTATTTTTATCTTTCATGATGAGGTCATTCTCTTTTTACTGCACAAGCAAATATATACACACACAAAAGTACCCACGTAACAAAAAGTACCCATTTCGTTTAGCTTAGAGCTTTTATAAAAAATAAATAATTTAAAAATTCTTATAGAGAATTTAAAAAAAAATTAAATAAAATAAATGTTTAAAAAATTATTGACAAGATAAATTTTGTGATTAATAAATAGTCAGAAAGGATATGAGGTGAAAAAATATTCATAACTACTGTTCATCATCATCATCATCCTGTCGTCGCCTCCTCTCCGTCCTCTTCTTCTATTTCTTTCTTTCTGCCCGCCTCCTCTCCTTCTTCATTTCCTTATTCCTCTCTGTCTGCTCTCCTTCTTCCTCCATTATCGGCGACTTTCTCTTTTCCATAACCGATAGGGTCACCTCCTCTGTAAATCTACTGCTATCGCCTACCACCGCTATGACTCCTCTGCATATCTATTATTGTCACCGCCACCTTCTCTACATATTTGAAGCCAGGACGACAATGATGACTAATGATGACGACAGATCAGGGACAATGGATAGAGACCACCAACGGAGAAAACTAGAGAAAGAAGAGATGAGAGTAGAGAAAAGATAGGAATAAAATGATCATTAAATAACCTCTAATCTCTTTTTTCATCTAAAAGTTATTCCGTTTAACTTATCTAAAATTATAATTTAGTTCATAAGTTCTTATAGACATTTAAAAAATATTTGTTTAACTTTCAGTCAAAAACTCTTTTCAAATTAAAGTTTTAAGTCAAACCAAACACACACTATATTTATTTCCCCTCTTCAATTTATTTGGTTGAATCTTTGTTTCCTTTGCTTCGTGTTGATACTCTGATATTTGTATCCCTTTTCCTTATAACGAAATATATTTTTCCGATAAAAAAATGACAATATATATATATGGATATAAATTTAATATGGTATTATTGCCCACTGAAATTTGCAATTCCCCGCACCTAAATTTGCAACCCCTCATAAAATATTGAAGTAATTATATTTATAATAAAAATATATAATTTTTTTGTTATTTTTGTGGTTTTAGTTATTTATTAATTTATTTATTGTTTTAATTTAAATATTATCATATTATTTTAAGAATGTAAAAGTATCGTTTTTTTAATAGAAGGGAAAATGAAACTATTAATGGGAAATATTTAATATTTTAACATAATGTTAATTATTGCTCATGAACATTCCTCTATATATGAGAATGGAGAATGGTTCCTGAAAACTTTGCTTACCTCCTGGCTTCTACTTCTACCCCACTTCTTGTATGTAAGTGGGTCCCTTTTCGTCATGGCAATTCTCTTAGGATCAACAACAATCGCTGGCGATGACTTTGATCGTCATTTAAAGTCTAATTTTTTTGTGCATAATGGGAAGGTGTGTGAACATAATTTTTTCAGTGCATAATTTATATATATATATATATATATATAACTCATATTATTTTCCTATATTTTACATATAAACATGTTTTACAACATCACAACTCGCAATTAATATAATTGACTTTTACCAAAATTTTAATTTGTAAAATACAATTAAAATAAAAATCACTATTTCAAATGTGAATTAATTCAAACAAACATTTAATAATAATTGTATTAGAATATGTTTGCGCTCTTTTTTTTGACCCAATTTCACATAATTGAATTAGCCATATACACGTGTTCATCTAATCAAAAGCCCTTTCTCACATGCAGCGAGATGCATATAGAATCAAACTCTCTGTCTAACTAACAACGAAGATAACTTGCTCATCCAAATATAAGGCGAGTCTCAATAATGGGCAGCTAAACTTATTATATTTTATTTTGACAAAGATAACATAGTAAAAAAAACGTTGTAATGTTCGAATAATTTAACTTATTATATTTTATATTCTTTAATATTTAATATAAAATTTATAACTAATTTGATTAGATTAAAAAAATTAGTTAATATTGTGTGTTTTATCTAAAATATCATAATCATCTCCTTTAACTCCTCTCCTCCCTCTTATTTAGTTATTGTTGAAGGAATATCAATAAAGGTAATTTATAAAAAAATTATGATAAATATAAAAAATAGATCTTATAATTAAAATTAAGATTAAATTCTATATTATATAATGGAGTAGTTATTATTTTTTTTTTTGCCCACCCGATTCACCGGAGCTTTGCCCCGACTATATCCGGATCTGACCCGCGTCGCGCACCTGGCTATGGTAGGTGAGTCTCATAATGAAGATTTTTTGTATATGCTAAGACTCAAATTTAAAACCTCGCTTAAATGATAATGAGTCGTTTATTACTCAGATTAATTTATAATGGTCTTAATGATTCCTTTCCACTTTCCAGGCTTGGTGTAATCTTTGTGAGCCCTAAAGTGAACTTTCTTCTTGGGCTTATACTTTTATATTCAACTTGGACCTCAAATTCGAAACACCTAATAACAAAATGAAACAGTCACTGTTTGGATTTAACCCAAACTAATATACCAACGAGAGTTGGTCCGAGTGGTAAGCGGCTCGGTATCGCTTAAGCGAGATCTCGAGTTCGAGCCTTGGCGTACGCAAAAAATCCCCGTTGGGAGACTCACCCACCATAGCCAGGTGCGCGACGCGGGTCGGATCCGGATGTAGTCAGGGCAAAACGCCGGTGAACCGGGTGAGCAACCAAAAAAAAAAACCCAAACTAATATTTAAAAAAAAATAACTCAAATTTTAATTTAAATTTTTTAAAAATAAATAAATATATTTATCTAAAAAAATTTATTAACCAAATCATAGTTTTAAATAAACTTTTAGAAATAACTTTTAAAATAAAAAAAAATTTATAAACTACCTATTTATTATTTATTTATATTTTTTTTAACATTCTCTCCTCCTTCCTCTTCTTTCTCTCTTTTTTATTTGCGTCATTGCATTCTCTCCACCGCCATTTTTACTGTCACCGTCACTAGGAGAGAGAAGGGTGCTCTATAGTATTTGTTGTCAGTAGGAGGTCATGGTCGTCGCCAAGAGACGGTGGAAGTTGTGAAAGTCGTTGTTATAGGTTATCCTTAACATTGTCTGGTTCGTCTTCTCTCCTATTTTCGTCATCGTCTCGTCCTCACTATGCGTCTCATCTCTGTGTCTCTACCTCTTGTCAATTCCCACTGTCACTACTCGCCACCCTGATTCATCGAACCGTCTTCTTCACTCACTAGTTCTTATGTGTCTTTCTTCTTCTACGCCTTAATCCCATACAAGCTTAGACCTCAATAATTTGCCCTTATTTTTATAAACCCATAATTACCAATATGAAGAAGAAACCCAAGATATTAAACAAAAAACCCTCTCTGGAGTTTTATTTTTTTGTTCCGCATTCAACACTTGTCGAGTTTGCCGTCCGACGCGATATGCGGTTCTCAGAGCCACTTGGTTGTGCTCTGGCAAGTATGAAACTGATTTGTTCAATCTAGCTTTAAATCTATATACGAATTAATTTGTTCCTCTCATCTGTTTATTGTCTCACCGTTTATTCTTGTTTTATTTTTTATTTTTTTATTTTAATTAAATGGAAGAATGTCAGCACAAATTGTCATTCTTCAGTGGCTTGAAGGAGTAGCCTGAGATGCACCAATATAATAGAAGGTGGGCTTGACATTCAAAACGCAAACACCACCATCATTCAGGATGCTCAACAATTTGGCTTGCATAGCTGTGCCAGGTTTTGTTCATGCTAACTTCATCCTTCAAAGTCGTGTAACTCGCCGTCGCCAGAGAAGGACTGTTCAATGCTTCTGTTGTCGACCGTGGAGAGAGAACATGAGAGTGAAGAGATAACAGGGGAGAGAGGGGGAGAAAGGAGAAGGAAAAAATGAACAGTGATTATGGTAGTAGTGATTATTATTTTTTTATCTCATATCTTTAGTAATTTACTAATCATAAAAATCTTTTTTGATAATAACTATTTAAAAACTCATTTTTTATAATTATTTTTTTTATAAACTCTTCTCTATAATCCCTTTTCTAAAAGTTATCCAATTTTTTTTTTAAATTATTTTTTAAGAGCCCTAAACCCTAAACCCTAAACCCTAAACCCTATCCAAACAGGCCCATAATAAGCAGATTGTCTCCCTTTAAATTTTTATAATTGTACCCAAAAAAATTCATAATTACTTTACCTTCCTAATTTTTTGTACAAATTTTACGGTGGGCTCTTATTTTGTTGTGAATATATTTAGTGCCTGAATATACCTCGAATAAAATTGTCTATAATAAAATGATATATATATTTAGAAAAAAAATTATGTGGTTTCTTATACATTTTATAGAAAAAATGTAATATATAAAAGGGAGACTTAATTATATAATTTTCATTTCAAGAAAATTATTGTTAAATTATTTATACTTTGATAAAATTTCCCCCAAGTTACTTTAACACGATAGATAGAGTTTAAAGAAAAATAATCATTTTACAATTCTTATTAGGAATTAGGAAGTTAATATAAAAAAATAAATTGATAAATAGTTTATGACTAATCTCTTATGAAATAATTTTTGAGATAATAGTTGTCTATATGGATCTTAATAGATAAAAGGTTATGTTTAAGTCGTTAAAGTCTCTTTCACCATGTCCAATGCCTATTAATAAATTATTATTATTATTTTAATTATTTCAAGGCTTTGGGCATGAGCCTCAAAAATCATAATTGTGGCACAAACACCTGAATTATTATTTTTTTATTTCGTGTCATCCCATCATTAGTATTATTTAAATTTTTACAAAACGAATTTAAAAAATATTGTCAACAAACACATACACTAAAACTAGATCCATCAAATTAACTAGGAGCTTAAAAGATCTCAAGTATTTAACACCTTAAAGCGTTAACAACGTGTCTCACTTCTTAATTATGTGTCAGAATAAGGTTAAAAATGTACGCTAATTAATTCTACCGGGAAACAATTTTTGGTGCGTGTTTAAGCAACCCTGCAAAAGTGCGCGAGAAAAGAATCTGAAGGAATCTACTAGTTTGAAGATTCATTGTTGAATACGAGGCAGAGTTTCCAGTCTGAACTCTGAAACATTACCCGTATGGGAGAAAAGACTTTATCTAGGAGACAACTTTATGTACAATTCTGGTATAAATATACAATTTCATAGTTTCATATTTTTTTATTATTAATATATCAACCGATATATAAAAATTCCAACAAGTATCGTTTATTAAAATTCATAAATCATATGACTCATTTATTGAATTTTATACATAATATTCAGCGATATGTATTTCTCTTAAGCCATTGTACACGTTTTCCATTTTCTTAATCTTTCTCTCCATATATATTAATAGAGTTTCTTGTTTAACTTGATTTTAATCAAGAAAATAATACAATTTGCCAAACATTTTTAAATTATTCTTTATTGTAGCCAATGCTAGATAGTTATACTCCCTCAATCTTATTTATAAAATTCTTTTAGAAGCTTTTAACGATCTTTGTTTTAACACATTTTATTAAAAATTTATAAAGCGTCTGTTTAATTTTTTTTTAAAAAATATGTCATTCTCATTCATAATTATAAACCTTTTTCAGTCATTGTCTTATTCAAAGGATGTCAAATATATTATATGCTTGAATGAAAATTTCAAAACTTAGATTTTAAGAAAAAATAAGTTTTTGATTTTGGCCATTATGAATAATTTTTTTTAATAAAAAGTATTATTCTGAGTCTTAATATACGATATAATTAAAGAATTTAGACTTAAATATAAAATATATTTTTTATATTTATCAATTTTTTTAAATTATATTAATCTTATTGATAATTTTTCAATAATAATCAACTAAAAAATGAATGATGGAGTTAATAAAAATAATTAGACATAAGATTGGAGGAGTAGTGTTTTTTGGCCAAATTAATAAAACTAATTTAAGAATATCATATCAATTTGAGAAATTAACAAGAATTGCATTTTAAAATAAAATAATAATTTTTTTTTTAAACAAGTGGGAGTACCGTAAGGATAATGATACGAATGAAGGGGAGATTGGGATGGCGTACGTGGCAAAATACATCTGAAATGATATTCTCTTAAAATCCGCGACATTAATTTTGGGAAAGATGAGATCGCCTGCGTTGTCAGTCAGAATCTGCAACATTTGCAGCAACTTTTCTTTATTGCTCCGCATAGAAAACTAGCTTGGATTTTTCTAATCATGCAACTCTTCTAGATAGATTCCCTCCTTGTTTCTTTCTTTTAACCTTCGAGTGTTCAGCACCTACCTTCCACATTTATCATCTTTTTAACTATTTCAGGTTTGAATTGTTAGAACTAATTAACGTTACATCTTTTCCTGGGGTCAAATAATTACTTAAGCCCGTTTGGATTGGTTTTTGAGAATAAATTTTAGGAATAATAGATTTTGGAGAATAGACTTTATTAAGAATAAATTTTGGGGAAAAATGATTTTAAAAAAATAAATATTTGGATAGTTATTTTTAAAATGACTTTTTGAGAAGGTAAATTACTAAAAATGGTATAATTTTATTAAAAGAGGAGAGAGGAGAGAGGGTGAGGAATAGAGAAGAGATGAGAGTGGGTGGAGAAGAGAGATGAGAAAAGTTAGAGAGGAGAGATGAGAGATAGTAGAAAAGATAGAAGAGAGAGGAAAGATAATGTAAAAAAAAGTAAGGGTAAAATAGTAATTGGATAGTCTATAAGCTGTTTTACTGTTCCAAAAGCTATTCTGATAAACTTTTCTAAAACTATAGTTTGGCTCAAACAGAGATTTTGAACAAAAATGGTTGTTTGTGTAAAATTTTCCCAAACATATGTTTTGTCTAAAATTAATTTTAAAACCTAAGTGATGTGTGTTTGGGTGTGTAGTTTGAGAATTGATTTTAGGCAAAATCTCGATTGGGAAAAATTTTACACAAACAACCATTTTTGTTCAAAACTTCGGTTTGGGCCAAACAATGGTTTCAAACCATAGTTTTAGAAAAGCTGGTCAGAATAGATTTTGGAACAGTAAAATAACTTATGGACTATCCAATTACTATTTTACCCTTATTTTTGCTTACACTATCTCTCATCTTTCTTCTATCTTTTCCACTATCTCTCATCTTTCCTCTCTACCCTCTTTTCTCTCTCTTCCCCACCCACTCTCCTCTCTTCTCTATTTTCCACCCTCTCTCATCTCTCTTCTCCACCACTCTCATCTCTTCTCTATTCCTCACCCTCTCTCCTCCTTTTAATAAAATCATACACTTTTTAGTAATTTACCTTCCTAAAAAGTTATTTTGAAAATAACTATCTAAACACTTATTTTCCCAAAATTTATTCTCTCCAAAATCTATTCTTCCTAAAATCTATTATTTCCAGAATCTATTATCAAAAGATAATCCAAACGGAACTTAGAAGGTTTGGCTCTTGTGTATCGATGAGATTTACTATACACACTGGTTAAAATATTTGCTCCTTTAATTTATGAAAACAAGTTATGGTCCTTAAACTCAACTAATCAATCAGATAGTTTGACCAATAAATTGGCTAATCAATTTTATTGCAATTGGTTAACTTAAGAGTATAGTATGAATTGATTGAGTTAGATTTTTTTTTTATATATATATATTTTAAAATTGTTAAGTATAAAACGATGTCATATTGAAAAAAAGAAGAAGCTAGTAGTAGTTCAAGTCCAACCCAATGTAAACCCTGCATAAGATATATAAAGATTGAGTAAGAAATTGAGATTGCAAAGCCAACAACAATGGTAGCAAACTGGGAACCTTTTTTTCACCATTTCTAGTATATTAATAATTGCTTATGTAACAATATTTGATTAGCAATATATATATATAGTTAAAGTTAAAGTGATGGCACTTCACACGTGGTAGTGGTTCTTTAATTCTTTACGTGGCGCTATCACCACCACCACCACCACATTTCTTCTTCTTCATCCTCCTCCTCCATTAATATCAGTCTGAACTGTGTAGCGTTATTTCATGGTCTTAGCTCATTAGCTTTATCAATATCATCACTCTCCGTCGTCTCCCTCTCTCTCTCTCTCTCTCTCTCTAGGGTCAGAGGAGGCCACAGCTATATTATTGGCATTCACTTATGGCGCGATAGCTCTGCCTCTGAGCGATGGCCTCGATCGGCGGTAGCAGACCATATGAAAGAGATCAGATTTGATTCCCTGCTTCTCTGCCTCTTCTGCCATTGCTGCAACCGTCTTCCTCCTCCTACCATCACTGCCACATCCTCCATGCCCAGCGTCTTCCTCGGACTCCTTTAATTTCGTTACGCATCATTACATTACTGTAGCTCTATCTGCAATACTTCTCCATGCAATGCAATATATAATAATAATAACACTAGTATTTGATTTTTATATGCACGCAAAATTTCAAAAGAATACGAACGTACCAATAAACGGTGAGCTTTGTTTTATCCCCTCTCTCTCTCTCCCTCTCACACATACCCTCCTCCTAGATAACTAATATATAGTGATTAAAAAATTAAGTAAGTTAACATTTTTTAAACTATTGTGTTGGTTTATCTAAAGCATAAATCCTAATTTTTTTGCATAAAAATATAAAAATATCATGTATCTTCTTATTTGAGATAATTATATTCAAAACACTGTCATACATTAAATATAATTTTTCTCAATGATAATTCAAATTTTAGTTCTCTAAATTTGAGGGGACTAGTCCCTTTAGATTAAATTCTTGTTTGTAAAACAGATATCCTAATCATTTGTACGAGAAATTGTTCCTTTAGTGAAATGTTTTTTAATACGTGAAATCAACGAGGATGTATTTTTATATTTATGATCAAACTAAATCTCTTACCAATTCTTATATTTAAGATTGGAGAGATTAATATTTTTTTCTATTTTTGAAAATTTATTTTGCAATTGTTTTTCACTTAATTATTTTATCTATACCATTTTTTGCGATGTTAGGAAATGGATAATTGAATTAAAAAAGAATTCCCAGAAAGAAAATAAATCCAAGAATTTATGAATTAATATTAATACTAGAATTTCAATGTAAAATATAAAATCTATAAAAAAGTAATATATTATTGTAATTAGTGTAAGTGATGTGTATCAAACTCTTAGAATGATTTTAATTTTTAAGTTTTGTTTTCTTTGAAATAATTTATCATCTTCTGAGACTATCTTTCTAGTTTGAAGCACGATTCCTAAAAAGTTAATAAAGAGAATATATTTTACTGCTGTATTTGGTTTGTTTTCAAATTAGTTCCTCCTCCTTGGCAAAAAAAAAAAGTTACTCCTTCTCATTTGACTGCTAATATCAATTCTCATTAAAATAACTATACAAATGATAATTTTTCTTGTTCGAATAATATAATTTGTTTATCAATTTAGCACTTGCAATTTTTTAAGTTCAAGTACAAATATAACATTAGTAAATTATAGGATAAGAAAATTAATTAATGCCGACATACATTTATATGCTTAATTTTTTTTTAATATGTCAACTAGTTTAATTGACCCTGATTTTATTCCATTGCATATTATCAATGTTGATACTAGAGGTGGTAATGCGGGCCAACCCGCCGGATATGGGTTGGCCCGCCACGGGTTGATATAAAAGCGGGCCGGTTTTAACCGGCCCGCTTTCAGGCGGGTTGGGATTATCCCAACCCGAGCCCACCATGGCGGGTTGGCGGGTTAGCCCGCCAACCCGCCAACTTTTTTTTTTTTTTTTTCATAATTTTTTTAATATATATGCCTACTTTTTTTAAAAAAAATTATATATTTTAATATTAATTAGATTCAAATCATGTTTGAAGTTGTCAAAATATTTATTTAGTTAACTTTATCACCATTCATAGATAAATTTATCACAAAGAAAATAATAATAAAATAAAATAAATATATATATAAAGAAATGACTCAATGAGATAAAGTTAATATAAATTAAGTGTAATGTCCCTTGTTTGGCTAAAATTCTCAAATTAGTAAAGTATAAATATGGAATATAAATAATAAAAAAAAAGTAAAAAAAAAAAAAACGGGCTAACCCGCCAACCCGGCGGGTTAGCCCGCCGCGGGTGCGGGCTTGGCGGGTGCGGGTCAAAAAGACCCGCATCTAAATGGGTTGCAAATTTTGCAACCCAACCCGCCATTTTTTGGCGGGTTGGCGGGTTGGGCCCGCGGGCTCAACCCAAATTCCCACCCCTAGTTGATACCCACATTTATCTGGGGGGGGGGAAATCAAAGTTATATCTTTTTCTTTTTCCACCTTTTTAGCTAAAATCCAATCCCAACAGAGATATTATTATCATTATTTATTAAATGAATGAGATTGTAAATTTCTCTTATAATCTTATATATTTTTTGCCACCATATAATCTTGGATTATACAAAATATCTGATTCTTATGGAAAATTATATTTGACTAAAGAACATATAATTAAAGTTAAATGAATTATAATATCATTTCACATATCAATCAAATACTCAGTCAACATGCATGATCAAAATCATTAATGGACAACAATTTCCAATTCATCAATTAAAATATCATCTGATTAACATAGTCCTTTCACTGGTGGAAAATGGGCAATCGAAATCCCCATTTTTAAACCGGTCCATGCGGAGACGGTTTTAAAAAAATGAGCGGTGGCATTTTTGTAAATAAAATGAAATATTCACACCGTATTTACTCATGAACGATGTGGAAATATTTAGTCCGGTTTAGATTTTTACTTTCTACAGCGTATTTTATAGAGACCGATGTGGAAATATTTTGTCCGGTTTAGATTTTTACTTTCTACAGCGTATTTATATTGACCGAGGTGGAAATACTTAGTCCGGTGTCTGTTTTATTAAAAAATTAAATTTTTACACCAGTTTTAAAATTAACCGATTTAAATATAAACACCCGGTGCAGCTTCGTCTTATCCGCCTCTTCAGTTTCCTGTCTATGCTTTCCCGCTCGCTTTCTTTATTTGTCAGACCGTTCATTTCACTTCTTGGGTTCCCAACGTTTGTAGTCATTATGATAGAAGGCCAATTGCATTCTTCTATATTCTTATTGATCATGAACGTTAACCATATATATATATGTATACCATTCTTCTGTTTTATTTTTTTCATCTATCTGACTCTTCCAATGGCCTCTTCCTCAAGCACGCCTCCTTCTCCGCCCAACAAAAGAAACAGAGACGACTTTGAAGACAAACATCCTGATCCTCACCCTTCTGTTCCTTCTCCTCCTCCCCTGGTTGTGACTCTGATGGAGAGACTTGAGGAACTCATACTGCGCTTCAATGGGCTGGAGGACTCCGTGGAAGAACTGAATCGCAAAGTTGACAGACTGAAAGCAAGTTTCAGGGATTTCCGCTCAGAAGTTCGCCGCCATCAACCCCGTGATAGCTTCTTTAATCCTGTTGATCTCACCCAATCTGATGACTCCCAAAACTCCGAGTCTGATGAGTAGTGAAAGATTGTAACTTTTATATATTCTGATGTATATATTTTTTTGTGTAAAAGTTGATGACATGGCTGGTCTCTGGAGGAAAAAAAAACTGATATAATTTACACCGGTCCATATATATTGACCGGTGTAAATTATATTATAAATAAACTGATATATTTTACACCGGTCCATATATAGTGTCCGGTGTAAAATATACTATAAATACAATTTTTATATTTATATCTACACCGGTGTAACATTTTGTCCGGTGTATATTTTCTTATTTTTTCCCAAATACTCTTTTATTTGGTATATTTCTCGCGCCTTCCATCTCTCATTTTTCCCTGGTTCGCGCGTTAAGACTTCTCGGCGCTTCACGGACGGTGAGTTTTGTTTTGAACTCCTCTCGCGAACTGAAAATTTATTCTCTCCATGCATTAGCTGCATCGTAATGGTTTAATTTCTTGTTTTCTGCTTTCTAGTTCTTATAGTCTTCCACAAATATGGATCGTAGTTGGATAAATGCTAAACGAACAAGTGTTGAGTATGCTGAGGGGGTGAAGGAGTTTTTGGATTTTGCTAAACGGAATGGTGATGATGACAATGGAAGGTTTTATTGTCCTTGTGTGAGTTGTTTGAATGAGAGAAAATAAAGTCCTGCTGATATTTACACTCATCTAATTTGCGAGGGGTTTTGCAAGAGTTACACGGTATGGGTATAGCATGGTGAACAGGTGAAACAGACCTTTGACGATGACATGGATACTGATGATAGAGTAGAGGACATGATTCGTGATGTTGGAGAAGATGCTTTTATGCGGTCACACGCATATGGTAATATGTGCAATGATGCAGAAAAGCCTCTATACCCAGGGTGCAGAAAATACAACCTGTTGAATGCAGTGTTGAGATTGGTAAGTGTGAAAGCTCGGCATGGGTGGAGTGACAGTAGTTTTTCAGAATTGCTTGACTTGTTACAGGACATGTTTCCTGAAGAAAATGCTTTACCCAAACGCTATTATGATGCGAAGAAAATAATAGGTCCTTTAGGCGTGCAGTATAGAAAGATTCATGCATGCCCAAATGATTGCATATTGTACAGGAAAGAGTTTGAAGATGAGGAGAAGTGTCCAATATGTAAGACACCAAGGTACAGATCAAACAACTCTCCTGCCAAGTTGTTATGGTATCTTCCAATTTTACCAAGGTTTAAGCGACTTTTTTCTAATGAAGATGATGCAAAGAAATTGTTATGGCATGCAAATGAAAGGATTAATGATGGAAAGATTCGTCATCCTGCTGACTCTTTGCAATGGAAGAAGATTGATGACTTATTTCCCGAGTTCGGCAATGAACCACGAAACCTAAGGCTTGGACTTAGTACGGATGGAATGAACCCTTATAGTAGCTTTAGTAGTATCCATAGTTCATGGCCCGTCCTTCTGGTGATTTACAACCTATCTCCCTTGCTGTGTATGAAACGAAAGTATGTAATGTTGTCCATGCTGATCTCAGGACCAAAACAACCGGGAAATGACATAGACGTTTTACCTAACACCCTTGATTGAAGATTTGAAGAAGCTATGGGAAGGTGTGGATGTCTTTGATGCTGTTAAGAAGGAGGTCTTCAATTTGCGGGCCTTGATCTTTTGTACAATTAATGACTTTCCTGCTTACGGAAATTTGTCAGGGTATAGTGTTAAGGGCCATAAAGCATGTCCGATTTGTGAGGAAGGGACTTGCTACTATCAACTTCGTCATGGAAGAAAGACGGTCTACCTAGGTCATAGGAGATTTCTAAGACAAGCCCACCCATACCGTCGACTGAAGAAGAAATTTTATGGCGGCCAAGAATTTGAAAATGCTCCAAAGCCATTGACTGGCGAACAAGTTTATGAAAAGGTGAGAGACATCAATGTCACTTTCGGTAAGCTTACCAAGAAAAGTGAGAAAAATGTATGGAAAAAAAGATCTGTGTTCTTTGCGCTTCCTTATTGGCGACATCTTCATGTAAGGCACTGTCTTGATGTGATGCATGTGGAGAAAAATGTGTGTGACAGCATTGTTGGAACACTTCTCAACACACATGGTAGTTCCAAAGACGGTTTGAAGGCAAGATTGGATTTGGAAGAAATGGGAATACGGGAGGAGTTACATCCGAGGCCAGATGGTGAGGGGAGCTATCATGTTGAAGAGACTAATATTTTGTCCAAGGCTGAGAGAAGAAGTATTTGTGAGTGTTTACAAGGAATCAAAGTTCCCTCTGGGTACTCATCTAATCTTAAAAGGATTGTGTCCATGAAAGATTTAAAATTAGTAGGCCAAAAGTCTCATGATTGTCATGTACTGATGCAACAATTACTCCCAGTGGCTGTTCGAGGAATCCTTCAAGATGAGTTGAGACACATTGTAACCCGACTTTGCTTCTTCTTTAATGCTATATGTGGCAAAGTCTTTGAGACTGAAAGGTTGGAGGAATTGGAGCACGAGGGTTATGTTATTTTGTGCCAGCTTGAAAAACAGTTTCTTCCTTCCTTTTTTGACATCATGGTACACCTCATCGTTCATCTAGTGCGAGAGATAAAACTGTGTGGCCCTGTATACTTACGATGGATGTACCCATTTGAAAGATACATGAAAATCCTTAAAGGGTATATGAAGAATCCAAATCGGCCCGAAGCATCCATTGTTCAAAAATATGTGGCCGAAGAAGCTATGGATTTTTGTCAACAATACCTGTCTAAAGTAAGACTTACTGGTCTCCACAAACCCATTGCCACACAGGGGGGTCAACGCGGAATGTCAGTGAGAAGTGTTGATCGTAATGAACTGCAGCAAGTACACTTACACATCTTGAATAACATTGATGAAGTTCAAGACTATATTGCTGTTCATAAAGATCTTGTCCGAAAAACAAATAATAGGATGACAGAGCAAAGGCTCATTAGAGAACACACCAAATCTTTTGCACATTGGTTCAAATTGGAGGTTGAAAATGAGGATTGTGTTTCTGATACAGTTAAATGGTTGGCATGTGGTCCTGAACATAATGTGATCTGTTGAAATTCATTTGATATCAATGGGTATTCCTTTTATACGAAGTCCCTAGATGATAGAAGTAGCGTGCAAAACAGTGGTGTTATGTTAGTGGCTGAAGCTATGCATTTCTCTAGTTCAAAAGACAACAATCCTAAATTAGCAGTCATCCCTTATTATGGCGTTGTTGAAGAGATTTGGGAGGTGGACTACTCCAAATTCAAAGTTCCCGTATTCAAATGCAAGTGGGCTAATGTAAACAACAGTGTTATGGTCGATCAGTTAGGATTTACACTGGTGGATTTGAATAATATAAGTTTTGGGGATGAGCCTTTCATTATGGCAGACCAAGCAAAGCAAGTGTTCTTTATCACTGATCCTCAGAATGAAAGATGGTCTGTCGCGCTCCAAGGGAAAAGTGTTGTTGACAATGATGATTCTTTTTATGAGATCCCTTCTTTTTCAGTAGGTTTACCACAATTAAATGAAGAAGAAGTGGATTCTGGTTAATTTCTATGTGTTTTTTGTTTAGTCTAAACATGCAATTTTAAGTTTCTTGTAATGATTGCGTATATGATTTTGATGTAATAATAACAGAGACAGATTCTTGTTCTGATAAGAATGTTGTGACGCTAAGGATGGGATGATATAAGGTGGGGAAGTTGGAAAAAAACTACAACATTTAACACCGGTCTTAAGTGATATCCGGTGTAAAAAGGCACGTCTGACAATTTGTAAAATAATTTATTGTTCGATTTTACACCGGGTTATACTTTATCCGGTGTTATACTTATCGATGTTTATTTTTTACATCGGTTGTTAAAATTAGCCAGTGTAAAATGTTTCACTTGTACATCGTTTATGTTTTGTCCGGGTTAGAATAATTTACAACCGGTGTTAAATGTTTATATTCATTTTTTTAACCCGCCTCTTGGCGCGATGACCTTCAATCTTCTCCTTTCTCAGATACTCTTTTTTATCGCCGCTCGTCGTGCTCTGTGGTTCTCGCGAGGCTTCTCCATGCTCGATCAGTCGTTCTTCTCTGTCACCTCTCTCGTTCTGCTATTCCGTAAGTGTACGTGTTCTCTGCATTTTTTTCCCTATGTACGTGCGATGCCGTTTTTATTTTCGTTTAATCTAGGTTTTCTATTTTTCCTGATGAATGCTGGCACATCTTTCCATTCATAACTGCTAAAGGAACAAGTTTTGTGTATTCTGACGGGTTGAGGGAAAAAGGGTTAAGTCTGTTTTCAATGTTTTTGATGTTGTTATTGCGTACATAGGAATATGGAGGATAGAGTTACTCAGATTGAGGCTGGCGATGCTCCAAGCGCCACTAAGCAAAGGAAGGGCAGAAGTGCGACTCGTTTGAAAGACATTACGAAGGACAGGATAGAGGGGAAACTACTTCCGATAGAGTTTGACAGAAACTGGAACCCAACTGGTGAACACAGGACAAAGTACGTAAGTTTTGTCAGCCTCCTAGCACGCAACAAGCCTAGCATCACCTATTTGACTTGGGATGCTGTGGATGATCGCGTGAAGAATCAAATTTGGGACACTATCCGGGTATAGGAACTATCTAATATTGCATGCAGAGCAATACCAAATACACAACTGTTTGTTGATTACTCTGCTTTCAATGGCAAACATTGCAGCTCACTTACGATGTGCCCAACAATGAGTTCTTGAAGAAGAAGACGTTGTCTTATTGCTGTGAGCGTTGGAGGGCATTCAAGACACAACTAGCTCGTCAGTATCTGCATGGATAGGACAGAAGTGGTTATCCTCAACCTTCTCCATGCAGCAAGTATCAATTCATTGACGAAGCTGCGTGGGAATAATTTGTTAGGAATCGGACCACGCCAGTAGCAATGGTGAGTGTATCCTTCTGTATGTGGTTGCAGAAAACGTATCAGAGTATCATATGTATTGATTTTAAATACTTCATGTCTTGTAGGAAAAAAGAGCAAAAGCGATTGAATACGCCCTCAAGAATGATTGCCCTCACACAATGTCTCGAGGGGGTTACGCGAAGGCAGAAAGAGAGTTGTTGGGGGCCAAGAGGAAGAGGTTAGAAGAAAATGCTGGGTCGGATCCTAGTGTTCTTCTTGACCCCCCCTCTCCGATACATCGCGAAGAAAAATGGTTGTACGCTCGCCAAAGAAAGAGCGGAGCTTTTACAAGCGACAATACTCGCATGATTGCTGAAAAAATTGTAAGCACTACTTGCATTATTTTGTGATAGTAGACTATATATAATTATATCATTTTATGTTTGTTCTTTCTATGTTATAGAGTGATCTTAAACAACAAGAGTCCCATGGATCCTTCAAGTCAGATGGTAGGAATGACATCTTGACTGTTGCCACTGGGAAACAAGAACATGGGGGCCGTGTCAGGGGAGTTGGAAGAGGTGTGGGTATAAGAGATTACTTTGGAGCATCTCAAATACGTTCCCCACATGTGGTGCCGAGGGCAGAGTTGGCATCCTTGCTCTCCACCATAAGGGCAGAGGCTAAGGAAGAGGCTTGGATAGAGGCTAGGGCACAAGCAGAAGCTTCAATTGAGGCGCGATTATAAGAGGGGTTCGCAAAGATGAAGGAAGAAATATTGTCCATGATGACATCAAGGCAGCAAGAGCCAACTGATCCCCTCCCGCCCTTAACTGCAGTCCGTCCAAGCACTAATGGGAGTTGTTGCTTGCCGCTGTCAGAGGATGCAGAACATTGTGATCTATATGTTGAGGATCCTCTTAGACGCTTAGTGGCACGTGGCTCCATCCATAGCCTAGGGGCAACTACTGTTCACCACGTCCGTATTCAGGACGATCAATTAAGGGTGACAGTTGAAGCCGTGCTAATTGGAGATGCTCTTGTCCCAATTCCCACTGATGAGGTGAAGACAGTGAGCTAAGCAAAAGGGACTTTCATATTGTGGCCAAAGCATCTTGTTTCGGATCACGTCGCCTCATCCCCCGACCAACTTCCCACCCCTCCCGCTTTGAATGCCATGCAACGTGTGATCCTAATGGCATATGACAAAATGTTCCATGTGGACGCGTTGCCTATGGATTCAGTTGTGGGCGACATGGGGGCACCGGCCTTCCTGGACCATGCGGACGTCAAATCTCTGATCACTCCCAAGGAAGAACTGACCTCCGGCTGCATCCAAGTGTTTTTGATGTAAGTATAATTTAAATGTAAATATATGTAATAACAAAGTTCAAGTCTTACAACTAATGTCGTGCATGCATTGCCTGTAGGTACATGCAAGCTGAGTTGGTTTCCTCCAAGGGCAAACAAAAAAAGTTCGGATTCCTATGCCCACTTCAGATTTATGCTAAAGGGACCTCTCAATCTTCGAGGCTTGCATACATTTCACAGAGGCTCGGTGAAACCGATATTGATTGTTTCTTCGCACCATATATGCATGAGTAAGAATAATAATGTTTCATTTTATTTTATATATACTAGTTTTGTATTTGCTTAATTACAATACTCATTCTCTTTTAACTAATCTCTACAGCAATCATTGGCAACTTGTCATCCTATGTAAGCATAGCTATAAAGTTTTCTTCTTATGCTCCCTCCATTACAAGCCCTCGGTGGATGTCAGGAAGATCATGAACACGTACGTGAGTTCTCTTCTATACACAACGATCTGTGTGATAAATGGGTTACTAACTTGTTAACTTTGGTCATAGGGCTATGAGGACATTCGTAGTTGCAAGGGGCCTTAAGCACACTAATTTGGTGAGGGACCCTGAATGGATCACACCGATGGTAATAAAAGTATATTAGGTGTTAGCTAGGTTCCCCGTTTTGATGATGAGAAATAATTTTTATCTTGTTAACATTACAGAGTCGAAGGCAACCCAGAGAAAGCAACTTGTGCGGCTTCTACATAGTCAGACACATGGTCAATATTATCTTGGCAAATAGGATTGACCTAACTGGGGAGGTAAAATTGTATTTTGAATGATTTCATATTACTTAATTGTCAATCTAATCTAAATTAGTAATGCCTTAATTTCTTTGATTTTGATTTCATATTTCAGATGTTTGAACAACCTGATCCATTTCCTGACCAAGATATTGAGGACCTGCGTAATCGGTGGGCAGAGTTTTTTGTTCAAATCCTTCCTTCTCAATAGTATTTGTCTTTCACTGAATACATTTTTCTGTTCAAATTGTAGCATTTTTGTATTGAGTTTTATTCAATGAATAATATAATGAGCAATTGAATTATATATGTCTCTGGCATCTTGAACTGATGATGATCGATGATTGAGTCATATATTACATTTGGGCAGTTTACTTCTGAAGCTTCAGGCCAACGAAATCTATCAAATATAAATTTAATAACATCTACATCGGAGGTATATACCCACCGGTGTAGTAACAACATATATAAATTAAATTTCATAACATCTACACCGTCCCAATATTCAACCGGTGTTAAAAATTGAACAATCTACACCGTCCCAATATTCCAACCGGTGTAGATGTTAAAACATAATACACCGGATGTAAATGTGAACCGCTTTAACATGAAGATCGGTGTAAAAAAGTCTACATTCAACACACCGTCCCATATTTAACCGGTGTTAACATTTGAAAAATAATACACCGGATGTAAATGTGAACCGATTTAAAATTTAGTCCGGTGTAAAAAATTATACATTCTACACCGGTAACAGGACCGGTGTAGAATGTATGACTTTTTACACGGTCCGTTTCTACACCGGTTGTGTGTGCGATGTTGAATGCTATTTTCAACCGGTGTTGAAATGCTTTTTACCAGCTGTGTTTAATTAATCAATTAATTTATTTTAATTACCCAGGCATATTGACTTCTAGTAAAGATGGGTTACATAATTTGACCAGTTGAGAAGCAAATTATTTCAAAACTTTAAAAGAAAAAAAAAACACGAAGAAGTGAATAGCATTGGAATATTATTGCAAATTTTAAATCTCAAATAAAAGTACTATAAATAACAGATACATCTATAAAAATAAGCCACATTTCTTTATTTTAGCAAAAGATAAAACACGTAAAATAATGCTTTTTTAGTTTTTGGCTAATTAAAACAAAAAAAAAAATACATCTGGTTAGCTGGCTAGGTCAGAATCAAACTTGGAAAAATTGCCAATAAGCTAGTAGTTAATAAATTTAATACGTAATTTTCAAAAAGAAGAATAATGATCGATACAGAAAATTAATGTGATAAATTAAAGGAGCAATTTTTCCCCAGTTGTCGTCATCATAGTAATTGTTAGATAACATTATTAAGTTTAAGTATATGAACAAGTTAATTAATTAATTTAAATTGAAACATTATTCTAGAACAAAATAAATTCTAATTGTAAAAATAAAAGTTTTAGTAATAAATATTCAAAATCTATGACCATAATAAACAAAAGAAGATTTATACTATTAGAAGTCATAAAAGAATCCAGTTGTATTCCTTGTTGTCAGTGTGATCAGTTTCTCACTTCCTTCGGTTTTCCTCTCAAACAATCTCACAAACTGGTTTCTATAAAAACGCTCTCTCCTTCTAACAAAACACTTAATACATAGCAAATGTGTAAGAAAAGGAGCAGATCACAATTTTGAAACTCCAAAAAAAAAAATCCATCACCTTCATCCTCATCACAATCTCTTATAGTCACTTCTTTTACATACATACATACATCTATATATAACCCGATATATCATCGATCAGCTTCTTTCTTCTTCTTCGTTCTCTCTATATCTGCAGGTTGATTTTTTCTCTGTGATCTTAATGCAGAAAATTTTTTCCTTTCCTTTCCTTTCCTTTTCTTTCCCTGAGATTTCTTCTTCAGACCTGAGCTTTCCCGAGAACCAAACAGACACGGCATATAGGGTTTTTGTTCTCATCAATAAAAATTAATTATGCGGTATAAATATTACTCGTATATAATATATTGATATATTGATTTGGAAATGGAAGGTAATATTATTGCGAGGATCAGAAGAAGAATGAGGAGGAGTACGAGCAAGTTTGGTCGGATAACAGAAGAAGTGGTGAATAATAACGGTGGTGGGCATGGATCTCGCCGGACTTCAAACTCCGACGACGACGAGGACGAGGAGGCGCTGAGATGGGCGGCGATAGAAAAGTTACCAACCTACAACAGGTTAAGAACAAGCATATTACAGAATTTTGTGGAACAAACTGGGCAGCCTCGGGGATCCAAGGAAGTTGATGTTCGAAAACTGGATATGAACGAGAGACAACAAATTATCGACAAGATTTTTAAGGTTGCCGAGGAAGATAATGAGAAGTTTCTGAGAAAGTTCAGAGCCAGAATCGATCGGTGAGTATAAAGACAGAGTTACCTACTTTGAGCAATACATGGTTTTCTAAAAAACCTTCCGATTTTTATTAGCTGAAATAATAAAGCCTGAAAAAACGCCTCTTCATATTTTATTTTCTGTTGGATTTATTACTATAATTATAAATTGAATATTTTAAATAATTAATACTGTATAAGATAAAAATATTATTCTACATTTAATAATTATATCTAATCCTAATTAAGATGTTTCGGATTTATACAATCATCATTTATTTTCTTTGTTTATTTACAAATTTACAATGACTACTCATTAGTCATTACAGATGACTCTTATCAGAAAAATAAAAAAAGATATATATGCATATATATATTTGGGGATATGGTATGCATATATATATATATAGTTCTTAATCTGACTAATGTGTGACAGATTGAAGCCTTACTATATGTGTAAATATTTTTGACTTATGATTGTTTCTTGTTGTGTGATGATGATATATATATATATATATTACGAATCAAGGGGCTTTTCTTTTTGGACATGAATCTTCTCCAATGAAAATCCATGCGGTGCCGAAATTTAGTAGTAAAACACGGCTAAGCAAAGAAAAATCACCATCCTTAATGATGTCTCTGGCATTATTAAACCATCCAGGCACGTCCCTATAATTTCTTAGCTCAAAAATTTATAAAAATTGAGTTATTTTGAGTTAAAATTTAAAGATTGATCGATAATGGAAAGAAAATTCAAATTGATTTGTTTTAACATGTGCGTCATTTGTGCAGGATGACTCTGTTGTTAGGTCCTCCTTCTTCAGGGAAGACAACCCTTTTGACGGCATTGGCTCATAAATTAGAACAAGGTTTAAAGGTAGATGATTTTCTGCTGTTTCTTTAATTTGCCTCTTTAATTAGTTTTCTTGAGAAATATATATATCATTAAAACAATGATGAGGATATTTTGACATGTTTGAAACGTGATTAAGGTAAAAGGAGAGATCAGTTACAACGGGTACAAGCTGAATGAGTTTGTTCCAAGGAAGACATCAGCCTACATAAGTCAAAACGATGAGCATATTGCAGAAATGACTGTCAGAGAAACTCTGGATTTCTCATCAAGATGCCAAGGGGTTGGATCTAGATATGGTAATTTCATCGACATATTTATGTTTTTTTATCAATAAAATTTTTAAATATGAATTTTTCACCAGTTTTTTCCCTCTAAAAATCAGTTAGAATCTTATATTAAATGGAATAAATTAATTAACACTTTTTCCACACTTACGCTGTTACAGATCTATTAGCTGAGCTTGCCAGGAGAGAAAAGGTAGCAGGAATATATCCAGAGGCAGAAGTTGATCTCTTCATGAAAGTAATTTATTTAACTCTGTTGAATCTTAATTCAAGAACTGAGTTGTGATGAGTAAAAATTTCAGAGATTAAATTACAAATAAATTAAAATTATTGAGAATAAGTTATATAAAAAAAAATACAGAGACCAAGAGATTAATTGTGGCATACACTAAACTCTATAATAATCTCATTATTATTTGAATGAATCCTCAGGCTTCTGCTATGCCAGAAACAGAAAGCAGTCTCATGACTGACTACACTCTCAAAGTAAGAGATTTCAGATATCTTCTCAACCTCGTTAGTTCAATAATATAATAGTACAAGAAAGATCATTAATTAATGAACGTATGAAATAATATCAGATATTGGGGTTGGATATATGCAAAGACACGATAGTGGGGGATGCGATGAGAAGAGGGATATCGGGAGGACAAAGGAAGAGGGTGACGACAGGGGAGATGATAGTGGGGCCCACCAAGACACTGTTGATGGACGAGATATCGACGGGTCTTGACAGCTCGACCACCTACCAGATAGTGAAATGCTTGCAGCAGATTTGTCACCTCACAGAAGCCACCATCTTCATGTCTCTTCTTCAACCTGCTCCTGAAACCTTCGACCTCTTCGACGATGTTGTTCTTTTGTCTGAGGGCCACATCGTCTACCAAGGACCACGCCATCAAATCCTCGATTTCTTCCAATATTGCGGCTTCCGTTGCCCTGAACGCAAGGGAACCGCCGATTTCTTACTGGAGGTCTGTATTCCTAAATTCTAATACACACACTTATTATGAGTCACCTTTGATCACTTTTCGGAATAAAAGGTAGCTGCTTCATTAACTTAGTTTAAAACATAGAGAAACTCAAGGAAAATTGTTGAAAAATTCTAATATTTCTTAAGGATGCATGGCATTTGTTTAAGGACTAGTGGTACAGCTGGTGTAACATATGACTTTAGCTAGCTGTGTATATATGAAATATGACTTTTTTAAGTGGGTGTAACTTTTTTTTATATGTGTGCAGTCTATTATTAACTATATTCTTTAACTATCTTTAAAAGTGTTTAAAAAAATTAAAAAAAAATATTTATATATAGCTGAAGAAATATTATATATGGATAAAGAGTACCATCCGTTTAAAAATTCAAGTCTCTAAATAAATTTCAATTCTTTTGGGCAAAAAAAAATTTAACGGGAGACTTTTCAGAAATTTTTCCAACTCTATATCACATCTCAATTTTTTTCCTTAATAAATTATAATAGGGGTAATAGTTGGAAAAAATTAATTAATAACACTTGTATATAGAGCATCAATTCCTTCTAAAAAAAGCAATATATAAGGGAGAGGAGGGAAGTATACGTGCCCGTTCTGTTCTCTATGTTGATTACGGCTCAACAAAACATGTGTGTGTGTGTGAGTGGACAAATGTGACTTGGATTATATGAGAGGAGTTATGCATTTTGACAGGTGAATTCCAGAAAAGACCAGGAACAATATTGGGCAGACAAAAGCAAGCCATACAGGTATATGACAGTTACAGAGTTTGTGAAACGATTCAAGGAATTTCATGTCGGGGTTGAGCTGAAGAAAGATCTTTCAGTGCAATTCGACAAGACAAAGGGACACAGAGCAGCATTGGTTTTTGAGAAGCATTCAGTAGCAAAAATGCAACTTCTAAAAGCATGTTGGGGAAAAGAATGGCTACTAATAAGAAGGAACTCCTTCGTCTACATATTCAAGTCATGTCAGATAATCATTCTAGCTGTTATAACCGCGACGGTGTTCTTCAGGACGACAATGCACCAGAATGACGAGAATGATGGGACAGTTTATGTTGGGGCCATTATGTTCTCCATGCTCAATAACATGTTCAGTGGTTTTGGAGAACTTGGTCTTATCATGCAAAGGCTTCCTGTGTTTTATAGGCAACGTGACATGCTTTTTCATCCTGTTTGGGCTTACACTCTTCCCAATTTTCTGCTTGCTTTCCCTAGAATGGTGTTAGAGACCATTATTTGGGTCGCTATTACCTACTACACTGTAGGCTATGCGCCTGAAGTTAGCAGGTAATTAATATCAATCTGTTTATTCATACCAAGCCCCATGTTCATGAAAGTGTCGGTAAGTTGTGTTAAATTCATTCCAAATCCCTATATTTTTAACAAGTTTTGATTATGGTCCCTATATGTTTAAATAATATTGCATACATCATGATACTTTAGTAGGATAATTGAGCATATTGGGATTTTAATCCATTTTCAGGTTCTTTAAGCAAATGTTGTTGCTATTTCTTACTCAAATAATGGCATCTGGGTTGTACAAGACAATTGCTGCAGTCTGTAGGTCGGTGATTATTGCTAATACAGGGGGATCCCTCATGAGTCTTCTCATTTTCCTACTTGCTGGTTTCATCGTTACCAAAAGTGAGTGAGAAATAATCCAAACGTTACATAAGCAAATTGTTAGAACTTGGATTTAAACAGATACTTATTTATGACATGTTTAATGAATGTTCTGATAGACTCGCACAACAATGCCTATTGTTAACAGATGAGATTCCAAGTTGGTGGTCATGGTCTATGTGGATTTCACCAATGTCATATTCCTATATTGGCCTCATTTTGAATGAAATGACCGCATCAAGGTGGATGAACAAAAGGGTAAGAAAGCAATATTGACTTCTAATAGAGACTCAGTAGTATATGATAATAAGTCCCACATTAAATAGAATTGAATACTCAACAGTGTATTTAAGTAGTTGACGTGTATTCAAGTGGGATGAAAAGTCTTACCCTAAAAGCTAACCGTTGAGGTAGGAAAACCATCCATTTAAATACTTCATTGATCATCCCATTTTTCTCAATGTGGGACTTGATATTCCATATTATCAAGTGAAGATTTTGAATACTTTGGCTTCAAGTTTTAAGTTAAACTTTTACTTCCTTGTGTGCAGTCTTCAGATGCTTCTACTTCATTAGGTCTAGCTATATTAAAAGCCACTGGTATATACCCTGAAGCGAAATGGTATTGGATTTCTGCAGCAGCTATTGTGGGATTAGCAGTTGTGTACCATATTCTCTTCACCCTTGCACTTATGTACCTAAACCGTAAGCATCTCAGATTTTTTGGTCAATCCTTTTAGTTAATTATTTTAATTCCCCATTGAGTCTAAAAAACTAACAAATTTCTCTTATCTTGTTTCATGCACTTAGCTCCTGGAGGAAAACAAGCTACTATACCTGAAGAGGAGACTAGTATGAACACAAGACAAGTGCAAATGCAGGGTTGCAGAACTAATACTAACTCAGGACTAGGGTCAACCACTGGAGTTAGCCCCAACAGAGGAACGGTTCTACCTTTCACACCACTTGCAATGTCCTTTGATAGTGTTAATTACTATGTGGACATGCCAAATGTAAGAATCCTATATTATTTTTGGACTTCGCTATACTGTTAGATATTTATTAGGCAAAATTATATAGAACACTTCTGAACTTTGAATTATGTACAAATAACTTCCTTAACCTTTGAAACTTAATAACGAATCCACTTAAACTTTCAACTTTGTACAGATAAACCCCAACCATAAACTATGTACTCCTTAAATTATGTTTTTTTATCGTATAAAACCCCCTCAAGCTTTGAGTTATTGGCATTTAACTCCCTTAAACTTTAAAATATGTGCAGATAAGTAATGAACAAAACTACTAATAGGACAGTTATATGCGTAAAATGTAAGAGTTTAGGGGGATTCATAGTAAAGTTTCAAAATTTAAGGAGGTTATGTATATATAACATAAAGTTCAGGGGAGTTATGTATAATTTTACTAATTTATTATACCTTTAAAGGGTAGAAGAAAGAAATGAATGCTTCAACTTTTTTAAAAAAGTTAACTTTGACAGGAAATGAAAGAGCAAGGAGTGACAGATGATAGGCTGCAACTACTTAAGGACGTGACTGGAGCTTTTAGACCCGGTGTTCTAACTGCTTTAATGGGAGTCAGTGGAGCAGGAAAGACAACCTTAATGGATGTTTTAGCAGGAAGGAAGACTGGTGGTTACATCGAAGGCGATATCAGAATCTCCGGGTTCCCTAAGAAGCAAGAAACCTTTGCAAGAATCTCTGGTTACTGTGAACAAACTGATATCCACTCACCTCAAGTTACTGTTTATGAATCTTTGATTTTCTCTGCTGTCCTCCGCATACCTAAAGAAGTCAGCCGGAAAGAAAAGAAGGTAAAATGGGTTGAGAACATGTGTTTTCTTTTTATTGGTTCCTTCATAAACATGCCTTTTAATGTAACAACATGAAACTAAATTTTACTGTTGTGTTATCTTGTAAGAAATTTGTGTAAGAAGTAATGGATTTGGTGGAGCTGAACAATCTCAAGGATGCTATAGTAGGGATTCCAGGTGTTACAGGATTATCAACAGAACAAAGAAAGAGACTGACAATTGCAGTTGAGCTTGTTGCTAATCCTTCAATCATTTTCATGGATGAGCCAACTTCGGGTCTCGATGCAAGAGCAGCCGCCATTGTTATGAGAACTGTGAGAAATACTGTTGACACTGGAAGAACAGTGGTTTGCACAATTCACCAACCTAGTATTGATATCTTTGAAGCCTTTGATGAGGTAGGTACTAAAATACTCATAATAATTTGTGACTCTATCTGTTTCTGTCTCCCTATCTCTTTATGTACTTTGCATTGAATTGTTTCCTTTTCAATCAGCTCTTGCTGATGAAGAGAGGAGGGCAAGTGATCTACTCAGGACCACTAGGTCGTCATTCTCAAAAAATCATAGAATTCTTTGAGGTATTTCAACATATTTATATTCATTTTCTTTTACTCTAACAAATATTACTAGTACAAAAATAACGTTTTAATCCCGTTAAAAATGGCTTTTTAGACCTTATCTAGAACCTGTCTAATAAGGATAGTTTAGAAAGTCAAACACTTTTTAGACTAGTTCTTAATGTCAAATTTAAAAAATCACACTTTTTAGAGTTGATATGTCATGTGATATTTTAATATATTAAACATTTGATCCTATGTTCCTTCCTTTGTCACAGTCAATTGAAGGTGTCCCAAAAATCAGGGATAAGTACAATCCAGCTGCCTGGATGCTAGAAGTAACTTCCATTGCAGCAGAAGTTCGGCTTGGAATCGATTTTGCTGAACACTACAAGCCATCGTCATTGAACCAGTAAGTTCACAAACTAGTAGAAAATATATCAATAGCAATTAATTTTTGAGCTAACATGCATATACATATATACATATATATATGTATGTGTGTGTGTGTGTGTGGTTATGAGTAGGAGAAACAAGGAACTTGTGAAGGAGTTAAGCATACCACCAGATGGAGAAAATGATCTGCACTTTGAGAGTCAGTATGCAGAATCCACATGGGGGCAATTCAAATACTGTTTGTGGAAGAAATGGTGGAGTTACTGGAGGAATCCAAATTATAACCTTGTCAGATTCTTCTTCACTTTGATAACTGGCCTCCTCCTGGGGACAATTTTTTGGGGCTTCGGAAAAAGAAGGTAACTTCAATTCAATAACATGGTTTGGATGATTTCATTCATCTGTTTGCTTTCTTATATATCATCTTGGTATACATACAGGAAAAGCTGGACTGACCTTAGAACCGTTATAGGAGCCATGTTTTCTGCTGTCCAATTTGTTGGAGTAAACAACTGCTCAACTACTCAACCAGTAATAGGCGTTGAGAGAACAGTATTTTATCGTGAAAAGGCTGCTGGAATGTACGCTGGCTTGCCTTATGCCATCGCGCAGGTTCAACCCAAGTCATATATAAAGCATTTAGATTTTGGTGAAGACTTGGTAGTACGAAATACTAAGTCACCAAGTAGTATCAGATGTTCAATAGAGTATTTAAGTAAGTTAGTTTTCCCACCTCAATAGTTAGTCTTTTAGGATGAACTCTTCCTTTAGACTTATGCTCGATAGGGGTCATAAAAGTTACTGTATATAGAGCAAGTAGAGTTTGCAATAGTATTATGATCTGAATGATTGTGCTGTTTTTGATTAATTTGCAGGTTGTGATTGAAATACCTTACATACTTGTTCAATGCACATATTACTCGATCATAGTATATTCTATGATTGGATTTGAATGGACTGCAACAAAGTTCTTCTGGTTCTTCTTCATCTGCTTCTTCTCCTTCTTGTACTTCACATATTATGGGATGATGTCTGTAGCCATCACTCCCACCACCCAACTTGCAGCAATTTTCTCATCAGCATTCTATGGACTCTTCAATGTCTTTTCTGGTTTTATGATTCCAAGACCAGTGAGTGCTAGCATCATCCCATTTGCTTTCATCATGTTTTGTAAAGTGTAAAGTTTGCATCCAGCACCCTGTAGCATTTTTCCAGCAACACTCAGTATCCTAAATCATTTTTTTAATAGCACTTAGTATTCTAAAGTAATTTTTGGTTCAATTTTACTCTTAAAATATTTTTCTCAATAGCAACGAGTACCCTAAACTTATGATACTTAATGTTACTCGAAAAATACTTTAAGGTACTGGATGCTTCAAAAATTACCTTAAGATACTATGTGATACTAGAAAAATACTTTTAAGGTCATTAAAAATTAGTTTAGGATATTGATTACTATTAAAAAAATACTTCTAGATGCTATTTAACGTTTTAGTATATGTTTACTGACAATATATATGGTATGTATATTTCAGAGGATTCCTAAATAGTGGTCTTGGTATTGCTGGATTTGCCCAGTGTCATGGACAATTTATGGATTGATTGTGTCACAGTATGGTGATGTAGAAGATAGGATTGAAGTTCCTGGGATTGAAAATGGTCAACCAATCAAAGAGTTTATTCAAAGCTATTTTGGGTATGATCCAAACTTCACGGGACCTATTGCTGCTATTTTGGTCAGCTTTGCTGTCTTCTTTGCCTTCATGTTTGCTTTTGGCCTTCAATTCTTAAACTTCCAGACCAGATAGATCAACAACATCTCATAGCCATTCAGAGATAAGTCGGTGAGGACCAAGTTTAGAGAGAAATTTTTGTATAAGTGGCTTGTCCAATAGTGTTTATGTAATTTAGTTCATAGACAATAAATAAGTTTGATGCAGCAAATTTCATTTGTCATCCATGTTGACATAAAGAATCTTATTGATAGTAAATTATGGAAAAAAATATTAATACAATCTTTGATCTCTTAAATTTTAAACTATAAATTTTGGTAAGTCAAGTTATTTTTTATCTAAAATATTGGTCTCTATCATTTAAAAACAGAAAAATTTGAGGGACTAAAATCAAAATTCATACAAATTTAAAAATTAAAGATTGTATTAACAAAAAAATAAAGAAAGAATTGTCCCTTAGTGTAAATTTTTTGCTTTTTAAATTATATTGTACTATTATACAGTTTTTACTTTCGACTTCATTATGTATTTTAAGGTGACAATAGTGACTTAGGAATATTTCTTTTCTTGGACAAAAAAATAAGGTTATTACAGGTAATGATATATGTATGTATGTGTATATATATTCTTGAGTAAGTGATTATATAATCTTCTTTTGTCCTAAGAAATTTTGCATCAAAATAATGAGTCACTGTTGATATCGATAAATCTAAGATTACTAATATGCTTCAAATTGGAAATGATTACTACTTGTGAATGAAACATCATGTTGCTGTTTTTTCTTCGCCACTCAAGCATGCACCAACGAGTATTTCATGATTATTCACACAAATTTTTAACATATAACCAAAAAAAAAAAAAACCTTGTGGAACTATTGGAACATTGGATTCTTTTTGGAGAATAAACAATTATGATCCATATTATAAAAATTAGATATCTTATCAATATATAATAGTTTGATTGAATGAAAATATTATTTCTTTACCAGGAATGAAAAATACTTGATTATCTTAAATAAGGTTGTTCGACTAAGGGTGATCCACCGTTGGTGATTATACCCAAATCCATTATCCATTGGGGGTCCTAATGGAAATAACATAAGTATAGGGCTAGGGATTGCTATAAACTCACTTTGATTAAACTAGAGGAATGAAACAGTTAAAAATGTATGGGTGTTTCTCTTAGAATAAATAAGAGTTAACATATATAATAAAAAATATATTTATATCTCATAAGAACGTGAGTTTAATTTCTGTTACTGTTGTGAGGATTTCTTTAGTAAGTGGTCTCTTAAGTTTCTTTTAAATACTCTCTGAACCTTAGGACTGTACCTTAGTTTTAATAAGAGATCGATGTCAAAATTATTTAAATTTTTTTGTAAAATAATAAAAATAAAAAGTGGAACTGACATATGTGGGTAGCCTATAAATAACTCTTATTTATAGTATCATAACTCTTAAGCCATAGGTTATAAAAATAAATTAGTATATATATTTATTTTTTGGCTTTAGTCTCATTTTTTTTTACACAAATTATTTTTAGAAATGGGGTTGGGCTCATCTATTATCTAAGGGCATGATACTAATGTTAGGTAAAGCGAGCCGTATATTATTTTTAAACATAAATTAAGTACTCAGGAGTTAAAATATCTATCTAAATACTATAACTAAAATTATAATAAAATGATAGAATCGAATATGATTTAAATCTCGTATGTCTCATTAGTTGAACTAATTAGTTGAACTAAGAATGATGGGTGGCTTTAGTCTCCATATTGAAATGTAGTGTATTTGTTATGTGTTTGTAATTGTATATTGCTATTATCCAGTTTAGTGTAAGTGTTCCGAATTAGTAGATCGCATTCTAGGCAGGTCAATTTTCTCACAAAGGTTGAAATTGGAGCCTAATAAAAAATTCACATGAAAGAGTTATCTTTATTTATTTTTTTACCACGAAGAAAGAGTTATCTTTAGATATAACAATACTTAAATATTATTTCACAATAGTAAATATAAGATAATTGAAAATATAATGATGTCCAAATTAGGTAATTAAAGACTTTCAGATAAAAAAATTAGGCGATTGATGCTATTATGAGAGACTAATTTATTTCATTAAAAGAATTAGCCAAATATACCAATAAATTACCGTAAAAATGAACAATCTTACAAAAAATATAATTAATAGTGATTTATAATAACAACCGCTCATTCTTTATCTTCTAACAGGGGCAGAGGGAGTAATTTAAGATTTAAGTTTTTTTTAATATAAATGTTTTTAACATATACTCAAGAGTAATTTTGCCTTCATCTTTTTTTTTTTTTAACTTCACAAGGCCATTTGAAAATAAATAAATCAACTGCACTAAATTTGTCCCAACTGTCAACGCTCTTGGTGGCGTCACAACTGTCACCCACACCCACCCGTCTCCAGCTAACAGAGTCTTGGGACCGAGTCATATATTTGTCCCAATTTCTGTTCTCTCTCTCTCTCTCTCTCTCTCTCTCTTCTTTCGCTATCTTATGTGACAAATTCAGGCAAAGAGGGAGAGAGAGGAGAGATACAGAGTCAGGCAGAAGAGAATTGAAGAGAAAAGCAAGGGCACCTTCCCTGAAGACTCTCTCTCTCTCTCTCCCCCCTGAAAATACGAGTATACAGCAACCGCAAGACTCTCTCTTTCTCACATTTCTTTCGCCATCATGATCTCATCCAATAAATGCAGCTTCCTGGTAAATTCAAATCCATCAAATTTTAACCATATTCCTTATTCTGCCTCAACAAAAGAACCAAATTCAAACTCAAGCATTACTTTTAGTAATTTTCTTCTGGTAAATCAGAACAATGGCTTTGTCTTCTTGTTTTTATTCACAATTTGATATGACAAGAATCTAAACCCGTTCACTGGAAATTATGCTTGAGTTACGTCCTCTCTATTTAGAGTTTTATTTTTTTTCAAAAATCTAATTTTTCTATTCATTTTCCCGAGATTGCTTGATTTGCTTATCTGGGTATAGACATTTATTACTCTGAATTTGTACACAGAGCAACTCAGTGTTAGCTGGATGTTCCAGTTCCTATGGTCTACAGAGGAGACGTTTGGTGCCTTTCAGGGTGGTATGTTTGGCTTCTAGCAGTAGTTCAGGTGGTGACAGAAAACACAGCCCTGTGATGGAAGCTATAGCTGACAAGGACAATAATTCAACGGTAGCCGGCGGCGTTCGGGATGTTTATGGCGAGGATAAGGCCACAGAAGATCAATTTGTCACTCCATGGAGTGCTTCGGTTGCTAGGTGAGAGTAATAGTGTTCTATAGCTAAAGACTATTCAATTTTTGTGCTATCTTGTTATGACTTGAATGCAAAATATGGGACTTCAGTCCCCACATGGAGAATTTGGAATTCATATGAACCTTGTGTGAATGAAGATCTTGAATATGTTCATTGGCAGATATTACAAGTGCTTTTGTTTTCTTTATCTCTGCTGTCAAACATTTATTCATGCCTTTTGCTTTATATGCTTGATTCAAATTGAAGGGCTTCATTGTTGTAGTATTAGTTCATTTGTCTGATATGCATGCTTCTGAATATTTGAGGTTTTTTCAATGGTTATTTTGACAGAATGTTATGCTTTTTGTTCAAATCCAAATGATGACAATAACATATTCTCATGTTTTGACTTCTTTGTTTTTAGTGGGTATACCTTGCTGCGAGATCCACACTTTAACAAAGGGCTTGCCTTCACCGATAAAGAAAGGGACGCGCACTTCTTGCGAGGTCTTCTTCCTCCAACAAGTATTTCACAAGAAACTCAGGTCAGATAAACTCTGGCTTGAAGATATTCCGAACATCTTTTGTATTATTATATATTATGACTTGAGAAATTGGAAATGTGCTTTATTTTTCATTTGGCCAAAGAATTTACTCATACGACATTGAGTAAAAGTGGTTGCCATTTTGTTGTTCAGGTGAAGAAAATGCTCCAGCATATACGTCAGTATCAACTTCCATTACAGAAATACATGGCAATGATGAATCTTCAGGTTGTCTTATAAAAAAACTTTATATATACAGACACACATGTTAACAAAATAACAACAGAAAAAGAATGAAGCTTTTGGTCTCTTTCTATTTAGTCTTTCATTTTACTTATTGCAGCAAACTGGTTTTCATAAAATTGTAGACTGCACAACAATACCATTGCTGATATGTACCGGAAATCACTCTTAGTTTTTGGATGGGGTAATTGGTTGTTGGGGTGGGGGGGGGTCTAAGTTTTTCATGTTTTTGAATTACTTCATCAGAAATTTTTTTGTCCTGAGGCTTTGTGTTTCCTTTTGTTTGTTCACTTTTGTACAGACAGTCAATTTTTATAACAGCTCCCTAGATTTTTGTGATTTTATCTTTAATTTGTTTACAGCATGATCATTTCTTGAGGGTACATATTGATTTGCAAATTTCGGACTTGAACTCTAATGCTTTCAGGAGACAAATGAAAGGCTGTTTTACAAACTTCTTATTGAACATGTTGAGGAGTTACTCCCAGTTGTCTACACTCCTACTGTTGGAGAAGCTTGCCAGAAATATGGGAGCATCTATATGCGTCCTCAGGGTCTTTATATAAGTTTGAAGGAGAAGTGAGTTTGGTTTCAATTGCTTTTTTCATTTCATTCAGTATTTTCTCTCTCTATTTTTTTTGTCAAAGTAATTTTTTACCTTCTCTTTTGGATGGGATTTAAAGGGGGAGGGTTCTTGAAGTACTAAAAAATTGGCCTGAGAAGGACATTCAAGTTATTGTTGTAACCGATGGAGAGCGGATCCTTGGTCTTGGTGATCTTGGCTGTCAGGTATTTCTGTTACTGCCATGGATACAAGTTTTCTGATAGTTAGTTTGAAACATAAGATTTAATACTGTAATCTCTCCTCCTTTGTTAATTATGCTGTTTTTCTCAGGGGATGGGAATACCGGTGGGAAAACTTTCTTTATATACTGCACTCGGAGGAGTTCGCCCTTCTGCTGTAAGTGTTAGCAATCCACGTTGCTACATCGTATATTATATACATATAAAATTGCAAGGATCAATCACTTTGTTTTGACTTAACAAATGTTACTGAAATTTTGAGTTTTCAATCGAGGAAAAATGCTTGTTATTTCCAATTTGAGGTTGTCCAGTGAGGATTGGGTATAACGTCATTTCCAATTTCTTGTTCTTCCTTCTATTATGATGTTATCTTATAACTTGTTTGTTTCAGTGCTTACCGATAACCATTGATGTTGGTACAAACAATGAGGCACTTTTGAATGATGAGTTATATATAGGGCTCAGGCAAAGACGAGCAACTGGCCAGGTTCGTGATCTGTTTTGTTGAAATGATTGTTCTTAATCTCTATCAATTAAAATTATTGAACTGTCCTGTAATATTTTCAGTTATTGTGATTCCAGGAATATACTGAACTCGTCCATGAATTTATGACGGCAGTCAAGCAAAATTATGGGGAAAAAATCCTTGTTCAGGTATTAGTTGCATGCAAAGGAATAATCATTTCTTGATTTGATGGACTTTGATATACAGAAATCACTAATTTTTTTGGTTTTCAGTTTTTTTTCTGAGTCTGCTTGCCATATTTGTAGTTTGAAGACTTTGCGAACCACAATGCTTTCGATCTACTTGAAAAATATAGATCAACCCATCTTGTTTTCAACGACGACATTCAGGTAAATAGTTTTATCGTAAGTTAATAATTCTTGTGCTTCAGTCCCTATCTATCTCTAATATTCTTTCCTTTTTGTTAATTTGGCTGAGATTGAATCTGAACCCAGATCATTCAATAGACACAACTCCAATACAATGAATCAAAGCCCATTGGTCTATCTCTGATGTTCTATCTGCTTCATTCCAGGGAACAGCATCGGTAGTCCTTGCCGGACTTGTTGCAGGTCTGAAATTCATCGGGGGGAAGTTATTTGATCACAGATTCTTATTCCTTGGAGCTGGAGAGGCAAGTCCATAGAACCTTAAATTATTTCTCTTTCTTAACTGATTCACAAAGAAAGAATGGAATGTAGAATCTTTCACTTGGTCCCTTATCACAAACTTACGAATTATTCCCACTGTCACGTGATTATGTCGTTATGGCTAAATTATATCGTTGGTTGCAGGCTGGCACTGGAATAGCAGAGCTCATAGCACTTGAAACTTCAAAACAGGTCAGCATCTTTGTTGACCATATAATAGTAACTACTTTGAATTTTTCTGTTTTTCCTTCTTTTTGATTCTTTTTTGGTGTTTGTTTGTGGGGAATAAATTTATATTTAATGAGAAACTGAAACTGTTGAAGCAGACAGGGAAGCCGTTGGAAGAAGTGCGCAAAAACATTTGGTTGGTGGACTCGAAGGTTGTAGTTTAGTTCTCACCTTTATAAAATAGATTTTTATTTTCCACCAGTTTAACCTTTAGATCTTTTTTACTACTACTTTTGCAGGGATTGATCGTCAGCTCCCGTAAAGAATCACTTCAACATTTTAAGAAGCCCTGGGCTCATGAACACGAACCTATCACAGAACTTGTTGATGCTGTTAAAGTATGAACTGTCCCCTTCATATCCAGATAGACACACATACTTGCACCCATGCACAAGAAAAGAACACAACTTCTAAGTTTCTTACATTTTCAATCTTGTTTTCCCAGAAAATTAAGCCAACAGTGTTGATTGGAACCTCGGGTCGAGGCAAAACTTTTACTAGAGAGGTTATTGAAGCTATGGCCGAAATTAACGAGGTACTACATTTGATCAATCGATCCGTCTCCCCTTAATTTGGACTTTCATTCCCACTTACAAAAACAAAACAAAGCGATTTATCATGTAACAATGCTTGCAGAGACCTATGATTCTCGCCCTTTCCAACCCAACATCGCAGGCAGAATGTACCGCTGAAGAAGCTTATACATGGAGCAAGGTAATAATTTGAGCTTCTTTGCTCTTTGCTTTCCAAGACTGTTTATATGCTTTATATAAGTACTTCCTTGTAGTGTTTTCCCCTCAATATATTTTTGTGTGTGTCTGAAGTATATCATCACCCCATTTAATGGGAAAAGGCTTTGTTGTTGTTGTTGTCTGAAGTATATCATCAATGACTATATCGATTTTCATCTGGCCCTTATCCTTATTCATTACAATCAGGGACGAGCCATTTTTGCTAGTGGGAGCCCGTTTGCCCCGGTTGAATATGAGGGGGAAGTACTCGTGCCCGGCCAGGTCCCAGCTTCAAAAGAACTTCTACATGTTAAACATTGTCATTTGGAATTAGGACTGATTACATGTTTTCTTTCCTTTTTCCTTCAGGCCAATAATGCATACATCTTTCCTGGATTCGGTCTAGGTTTAATAATGTCTGGGAGCATTCGAGTACACGATGACTTGCTTTTGGCTGCCTGTAAGTGCATGAAACTTGAATATTGTATTTTATGTATTTCCCTTGTTCATTATCATCATAACTATTGTTTCGTATGCTATGGAATTGATTTTTGCTCTTATTTCTCGGAACAGCGGAGGCTTTGGCTTCACAAGTGACAAATGAGCTCTTTGAAAATGGACTCATATACCCACCATTCAAAGACATCAGAAAGATTTCAGCTCATATTGCTGCCAATGTAGCTGCCAAATCATATGAGCTTGGTAAGGCCTTTTTTTATCTGCCATTTGAGTGTCTATATTTTAAAAAGTAATAAAAAAGAATAAAAATTATTGAACAATGATCACAGAAACATAATAAACAATCTCTTCCCATGATACTAAAAAATAAAATTGACTCTTTTGGCCAAAAGAATTCATAAGAAAAAGAAAGAAAGAAAGAAAGAAAGAAAGAAGAATGATGGTAGAATTGAGTTTTGTTTTTGGTTCAGGGTTGGCCACACGTCTTCCTCAACCAAAAGATTTGGTTAAATTTGCCGAGAGCTGCATGTATACTCCAGCCTACAGAAGATATCGGTGAAGAAACAATAAATATCCTTTTCTTTATCTATTTTCTCTTGAACTTGGTGTGAATTTTTTATTTATTGTCAATTCTTGTCTTTTAAATATTCAGCTGCTCTTGTACCTTGTTGGGTGGGTAAGAAAGCCTAGCTGGTTACTGCTGGTAGTGTTAGTTGGAGTAGACAATAACTTGAAAACTTCTCATATTTAACATTTTATGAAAATATTATTATAATTTTATATAAAAATATATAAATAAATTTATACTGTTAAATTTGATCTGTACAGTTCACTATTTCACTATTGTAGATTATTATTATTATTATTATTATCCTAAGTATAGTTTGTGGTTCAACCAAATTTGTGACATGTCATCTCTCTCTGTTTTGTCATCATGCATGCAATGAGGCCAATATTGCGAATGTACCTCAAAGAGTTGATTACAAAGTTACCTCTATTTTTCTCTTAATTCATTTCTTTCCATTTGATGAAAAACCTCCATTGCAAATATAAATGCTCAACATGCTTCATGATATCGTAAGAAATATAAAATTTGCACCAAGCAATATTTATTGGTCATAAATATGTGTAATTCTTCTTTTTCGATTTTAGGTATAAGCCATGAATCAATATCATTAATATATATATATATATTTCAATTCATACCAAGTTATAATATTTCAGAATTTTTTAATGCTAAATCAAAATTAAATTCATATTTAATTCTTAAACTGTGATTCTCCCTATTAAAAATTTATATATATGTTAGATTAATATAAAGTTTAAATTATTATAATTAAATAAAAATTAAGTAAAATCATATAATGATGAACTCAGATGTCAGAACCCACGGGAATAATATAATATCCCACGGCATTTGCCATTCAAACTTTAAATACAAACTATGTATATAATATGGAGACAAAATATCCCAAACCCACTATTATATATCTTTTTTTCTATAAATTATTGTGGTGAATATATGTATTTTGAAGCTACAAAATCCACCAATTACATCATAAAAAGCATATTTATTGATTCTGTCTTTACTTGTGGCTACGTGCTTTGTCTCCTTAGTCCCATCCAGATTACTACTTGGCAAGCTGCACAGTGGTAAAATCAGCGTTAGAACTCAAATTTGTTATTCCTCTTTTTTTTAATATAAGACATATTTAACTAATTTAATTAGATTAAAAAAATTAGTTAAATTAGTTAATATAATATATTTTCTCTAAAATACCATAATCATTTTCTTTAATTCCCTTCCTCCTTACTTACTTGATTATTATTGATGAAGGTAATTTGGGAAAAATAGATAAATATAGTAAATATGTATTATATTTAGAATTAATATCAACTTCTCAATTAAATCGAACAAGAGAAGTACCATATTACTAACATGCTTCTAATATAATGCTTGTAAATGTATGGACAGAAAGCAACCTGAAAATAAGCTTCAAGTTTCTTTCTTAGGGCAGCATGCTCTTTCTTCAGTTGTTGGAAACTCCTCATGCATCTGCGTTATTAGTATATACATGTCAAGTTGCATTACTCATAAGTTATAATCATATAAGTTCATTTTTCAAATCATGTGTAATACAAGAAAATGTATCCAGTATAGAGATGGATTATATATATATATATATATATATATATATATATTACCCTTCTGCATTTTCTGCACTGCAACATTCCCTAAACAGGGCACACTCTGTGTTCACCTTTTGAGCTCCAATGCTGCATGCAACCCCATATAACAAAATGAGTTGAAATCATTGTGTTTCGTGGTTAGCATCATGAAGCCAAAGGAAGTATTTTAAACTAATACTCCTCCGATCTTAAATGTAAGAGATAGATAAATGATTTATATGTAGGGATTAAAAAATTTAATTTAGTTAGTTATCTGTAAAAACATATTTATTGGTTTTTTTAAAGTATCCTTTCTAATCATTTGCATAGGATTGAAACTGCTTTCTTAATAGAAAACTCCCTTAATATTTGACAAAGTAGATTAAGGTTTTATATTTAGTACCAAAACAAATATTTTCACTAGCTCTTATATTTATATTTAAGACCGAATGAAGGAGGGAGTAATATATTATTTACCTAGAGCTGCTTCCTTTGAACTGATGCATGATGCTATCAAGCTTGTCAAAATCCAGTGGGGTCCTCTCTCTGCGTTGAAACACACAAGAGTCACAATCACATGCAAAGAAAGTAGAATGAACAAGAAATGAACACTGACATTGCTTGGTCAAGACTTGAGATGAATCTGGAAGAATCACGGAAGTAAAGAGTGACAATCTCTTCAGCAAAGTTAGGGTTGGCATCATCCTGCAGTTCCTCCAGTTGGATGAATTGCTCATCCAGATATCCCTGAAATCAACCAACCACTAGCTTTATTATGATTTTTGTTTTTCTTAATTAAGTTACTGTCTGAGGCATAGAATAGAACATTTTTTTTTGTAAGTATAGGTATCCTCTTATTAGAGGTATTGTCGGGCAATAAATATGAGTATTTCTTCGAACGGTGATTTGAACATTAGTTTGCTACATTGTAAGAGACTAACCTTTCTACTAAATCTAACCCTATTACTTAGAATAGAACATTGTGTATGAGCCATGCATGAATGTTTACTATATGTGAAAATGGCTTAAACTGATAAACAGGGGATATCAAGAGAAGAGAAGAACCTGATCAAAGAGGGATTGTTTCATGGCAGCAAGCTGCCTTTGAGATTGGTTTCTGCCCATAGAAGAAGAAGACGACTAAGAAGGAGTGAGAGTGAGAGTGCATGGTATGGAAGAAGAGAGAACAAGGGCTTATATAGGAGATCAAAAGTTGAAAGAATGAGATGCATGAAATGAGATAGGTCACACTTTAAGGGAGAACTCAACACACGAGGGTCCTCTGTTTCACTTTTATTGGTGCTTTTCTTATTTTACAAAATTTAAACATAATTTTAGAAAACGATGGCTTATATTAAATAAAAAATTAATATAATGTACAGTTTAAATTAATATTAATTAGAAATTCAAAATTATCTATACTTAATCACTCTTTTGTATTATGGCCCAAGACAATACTCTTCTTTGGAATATAGAAGATTTGCTTTTCATTAATATGTCTAAATAAATAAAGGATTAATAACTGTTTCTAACAGTCAATACTCTAGATTTACTTAAAAAAATATCTCATTTTCTTTTGTCTATTAAGAGTATAAGCTTTTCATAGTACCAAAAAAAAATTATTGAGGATTCCTTTCAATTAGAATTGTTCTATTTCTCAATCATGAGAACTTTTACCACCCACGTTAACTTTAATCGATTAAACTATAAAGTCCTTTAATTTTGTAATTGAATTTTGAATGATTTAATATAATTAACCTTATAACTCCAAATTTTAAATTTTTTAAAATTTAGCTAATTATTTTTTTAAGCTTATATTTAAAAATATAAATCTTATTTTATTTAAAAATAATATCAAGATTTTCTTGGAAGACTTAAAATGTCAGGATAAAACATCTTAAAATTGGTCCCCATATAAAGATATTGAAATATGAATTATATAATTGAAGAATCTTTTCAATAGAGAGATCTTTTTATTCATTGTCCTGAATATCATATTTATATATTTTTTTTGTAATAATTATGCATGCATCTCTTAGTACAAGTCTAGTTTTTTCTATCATTTTTATAATATATCTACTTTACTTTTTAGATATTTATCATGATTTTTTTAAATAAAGCTATAGTTATAATTATAATTAATAATTAATGAAACTATAGTGTAAAAGTGGATTAATCTCATATACAACTCATGGACCAAATTGTAATTATATTTGATTGAATCTAATACAATTTTCCCAATATTTTAATTAAAGAACTTGTACCAAAAACTCTTGGACGAAAATCTAGCCAAAACGAGTGACAGTACTCTCAATATCGTTGTTTAAAGATTCATGTTTGAAAGTAATAGACAGCTCGTTTTACCTGATATTAGTATTGTCTAGGAAGAATAGAGACTTCGTACTGCCCTTAGATATTGAGTGAGCCTAATCTTTTTAAAAAAAAATTATAACAAAAAAAAATATTGTCCACAGGGGATAAAAAACTTCATTGCCTTGTAGAAAATATCAACGAAGGAAAATTACATTAAATTTTAAAAAAATTTATAAAAGGAAAAAAAAGGGAATTACACGAGATAGAGAATTTATTCTTAACTTAAAAGAGAGTCGAAATTAGATGTAGCTCACAAAGCATGAAAATGAAGTTATACCATTTTATCATTATGAAATTATGAAACAACTCCTCTTAACTTTTGTTACTATCACTTTAGTATGATATTATCACCATATATGAAATTATGCCAGCCTTCTTTACGTGGAAATAAAAGTTGCTTATCATTCTACAAATGACCCTTGCTTATTATTGAACTCGATTATTTTAGTAAGATACGTGTACTTTTTATTAATTTAGTTTTTTTATAAAATTATTTTTCAGTCTACTCCCACATATGTTTTTTTTTTTTTTAAAAAATGGAAGTTGTATCATGCAATGTTTTTCTTTTGCAGATGAAAAATGATAGTAATTAATTTGATTAAATTAAGAAAATTAGTTATTATGATAATTTTTCCCCTAAAACATCCTAATCATCTTCTTGAACTCAATTTTTCTATTTCTTATTTAATTATTATTGAGGGAGTATCAATAGGGATAATTCAGAAAAAATTGATAAATATAAAAAATATATCTTATATTTAAGATTACAATCAACTCTTTAATTATATCCTATATTAAGAACTATACAGGAGGAATATTATGTATATCTAGCCAAAAAAATAATACGCACAAAATCAGCTTCACTAGTATATATTTAAATGTGGTGTATTCAATGAGGATTTTAATAGGAAGTTATTTATAGGATGGATTGTTCTCCCATAAAACCATATTAATATTGATTTGCTATATCCAAAATTCATAATGTAAATGCGTTTATAACTAATACATTAGTACATTATAAACTATGTCTATTAAAGATTAGAAGAGTATATATGTATTATATTAAGGCAAATTAAAATTATAGATATACAACTCTCCTAAACTTTTTATGTTATGTATATATAATATAACTATCATTTGTAAGCTTTAAAATATATCATTAAACTTTTATATATTTATACAAATAACAATCCTGTTAGTAGTTTGGTATACTCATTACCTATCTATACATATTTTAAAATGTAGAGGGCTTTATATACATATACATATTTAAAAAATAGCACTTTAGCAACTTACATAAAGTTTTAAGTAGAATATATTTTTTTATTTAAACAATACATAGTCAAATAAATATTTTTAAAGTATTTTATATTTTTAAATATTTAAAAATGACTTTAAATTATATATTAAGTGTCAAGTGTTTTTTAAATATATCTTTTATAAGTATTTTACTTCAAGTATTTAAGAAAAACTTAAAAGTATATGTGAAGTCTTAAATATTATTTTTTAAATAACATAATATATAATAAAAATATATAAAAATTATGACATGATAAAGACTGCTAATTTTAATTGTAATTTTAACAGTAAATTTTTTTATAATCAAAATATAAAATATTATAATAATTAATTTAAATTTTTAAATATTGAAAAAGTTATACACAACTCATTTAAAATTTAGGGGATTTTATATATTTTAATTTTGGTTATTTGGTTCAAATTTTCTAGATCATATCAAACCAACCAGACTGATCATGATCCAAGTTAACTGTTTCACAATTGATTAGAGAGAGAAATAAATGCTTGAACATGAAATAAAGCAAGGGAACTTGTCAAAATATAGTGGAGAGATAGTTACATTGATGTGGATGTAAAGAAAATAATAGAGAGAAGTTTATTGGGAGAGGAACCACATTGAAAACATAACACTGTGGTCACAAATATTTGTGTCTTAATTGACCTTCGCATATGGTATATAATTAAATAGTCAACATATTTCATTTTGTACTACACTCAATGCCCAAAAAAAAAATGTACTACTCTTTTAAAAACTAGAAAAATAAGAGCTACCATACTGCAAAATATGTTGTGCTTTTATGTATATATATGGCAGTTTAAAAAATTATTTATTTTTTTTGTAATTAAAGATATCACTATCTCACATGCTTTTATTTTGTTGTTTAGTCGTCGTCTTCATTGCCACTTTGCCACTTGGATTTGGGACCTCCAGTTTTTACGATTTCTATTCGCTCAAACAGTAGAAAGCATGAAAGTCCATGCATATGGCGATGTTGTCATTATTCTTATCCTTCATTGATGCCAAAAGCTAATTTTCTCTTGAAATAGGGTAATTTCCTTTTAATATATACATATAAAAATATCTTATTTCAAAGCCCTCTAGAAAGAAGACAGATCATAAAAAGCATGTTCTCTTCATGTACTAACAAGCAAGTAATGATGGTTGAATTGAGTACAAGCAATTTGATATTTTGATGGTGGTTTCAAATCTTATAAAAAAATCATGTTGAAAGAGCTATTTTACAAACAAACTATTTGGTTGGGTTAATAAACGATATCATAAGTAGAAAAATAAAAATTCGAATACTAGAAAGGCCACTTATCGAGGTAAAAAATTTACGCTCTAAATCTTAAAAATATAGGGATACCATTTACCAAATAAAAAAAAAGAGCTATTCTTATTTGAAAAAAATAATCTTTTATTCTATATAACTTTGACTTAATTATAACTCAATCTATAAATTTTGATTATATATAACTCAATCTTTATAGTTTAAAATGATTAAAACTAAAAAGACTAAGTTGTAGTGAATTAAAAATCGAAGACCAAGTTTCAACTGAATAAAAAATATGATAATTAATTTGTAGTGAATTAAAATTTAAAAATCTAGTCAAAAGTACAAATGACGGAAAGATTTATTTTCTCAAAATAATTAAAATTATTAAATTTATTATAAAAGTCAAGTGATTATATGGACTTATAGAAGAGAAAAATATTTAATGATCTTTGAAACTATCAAATAAATTATAGAAAAGATAAAGAGCTTCTTTTAAAAGATGTTCTATATATAGGATGAGTAGGATACAAGAAAAAAATTAGAAAAAAAGACCTTTTGAATTTTAAAAAGATAAAAAAGGTCTCTGAATTTTAAAAAATACATAGTAGGCAGAAGGCCCAATCTATCATTTATAAATTTATGTGCAGAGTTACAAATACCATTATACGAGTTATAAATATCATTATGGGAGTTATAAATACCATTGACAGAGTTAAAAATACTATTATGGGAGTTATAAATATTATTGACAAGTTGCAAATACCATTGACAAAATTGTAAATATCATTGCAAGAGTTGCAAATACTATTGACAGTGCAAAAAGTACAATTTTGTCTTTTGCCTCAAATTTGTAAAGGACTATTTGCAACTCTGCACAGGAATTTATAAATGACAGATTATGCATCTTGCACACTCTGTCTTTTTTTAAATTTAGAGGCCATTTTTATCTTTTTAAAATTCAAAAATTCTTTAATTGTCTTTTTCCCAAAAAAATTAATTAGCAGAGAAGCATAATGGTAGTAATGGAACAAGGATTAAAAGGGAATCGTCAATCATTGAGTGACCAAAACCGGAAAACATTAGGGGTGCAAGAATCTAAAGCATTGTCATAAAAATGTTAAAAGAAAGAGATTCTTTGTCACTAGAGCTGTCTCTCTTTATTCCTCTGAAACACTTGGAATATAATGAAACGACAAATTAAACAAGGGCCTTGAACATATCTCTCCAATTGAACGGTTTCTTTTAGAAATGGCTGCTTTGCCCAAAATACAGAATCTGGTTTCTCGGCATGTCTCTTTCCATTTCTACCACATTCTGCTTCTTCCCCATCACTATATGTTGTCGATAAGAATCCCACACACCTGCTCACTCATCAACCCTAGCTTTTACGCTTGTCATATCCCATTCACTTTTCACAAATACCAAGGAATTTCATCTGTAATTGCCCTCACAACAGGTGGAGGATTCATCTATCTATAGCTTGTAACAAGAATGACAATTCAAGGCATGAAACTTAATGCGGCTGAATTCGTTAAATAATTTTTGTTTGTTTGTGTGAATTAGTTAAAAAAAACATGACTTGGGGAAGCGAAGATAGCATATCAATATGATGTTATTCTACGTAGGTATAAGATATTTTCTTATGTGTAATCTTGATGGGTCAACCTACTCATGACCAATCATTAGACACATTACCCAATAATCATAATACTTATACTATAAAGTAGGCGACTTCTGTGCATGCTCTGGTCATAATTTCACAGTAATTTTCTCTAATAGAAAGTATTATGATTATTTCTTCTTCGGCACCTCATAATATATTTCCCTAACGTAATTTCAAATATCTGTCACCAAAAAATATGCTCCTCAGCTTGGCACTTAATTATTATAAGAACGAATTAAAAGGTTAATATTAATTTTAAATATAAAATATTAATATATTTTATTTTTAATATTTATTATTATTGTTTAAACTAATTTAGTTAATTTATAAAATTAATACTCAAACTAATGTTGTACATAGATATTTTGAAAAGATTAATTTATATTTATTATAATTAAATATTTTATTTAATATTTTAAATCTATTTAAATTAATTAAATAATTTTTATATGAATTACTTACCACAAAGCAATCATACAGCTTTATTGCACTATATATCAACCTATGCACTAGTCGTATCAATATATTAGATTGGAGCCACGTGTGAGTGAACATGTGGGGATATATATGAAGAGATATTCTTTAAAACTCAGCAAGATGAGAAGAGTATATATATATAGAGAGAGAGAGAGAGAGAGAGATTAATGTAAAATAATAAAAATGGACATGTGGGTTCAAACTGGCAGGAATGTTAATAAGTAATCGGAATCTTAAAATGTTGAACTGCTTTTCATATATATGATTGTATCAGGAAAAGAGAGAGAGATTCCAGTGTGTGAGATATGAGGCCACGTCGAAGCATAAGGAAGAAGCTCATCAAATTATTCTTGCTTTCTCTCTCTTTCTTAGCTTTCTTTATATATGGTAGCATCAATTCTAATGCCCATATATCTTCTTCTGCAGAATCTGTTTCTTGCAACTCACTCATTATTATTATTATACCCGGTCCTTAATATAGAATATATTTAAATAATTTAATTATATTAAAAAATTAGTTAAGTTAGTTAATATAATATATTTTAAAAAAAATACTCTAATCATCTTTCTTAACTTCTTCGCTCCTTCTCTTACTTGATTATTAATGAGAGAATATCAATAGGAGTAATTTAAAAAAAATAATAAATATAAGAAATAAGTATTATATTTAGAACTATCATAATTTTAACTTTTTAATTAGGTTATATATTAAAAAATAGAGTATTGTTATATGGTAAGAAATTAAAGTCTGCTTTTGTAGTGTAAATGAACAAGACGCGAACCATGATCTCAAGAGCCATTAATGTTGATAATTGGACCACCACATTAAAGAAACTGAGAGGTGTGCAGATATAATATGATGCCCCAATCATGAGAAAGCTACGCTCCTAAAGAACCTTCCTCAGAACATACCAATTCCAACTTGCCCCAAAAGCCCCCTTTGCAAACTCATTTTTCATTCATTGTTTGTTTGGCATCTTTTGCCCCTCAAATAACCTTAGATCTTCCAATACAAGTAGAATGTGGCTTTTGTTAAACTACGACATTTTCTGAGGTTAAAAGAAAAAAAAACTATAGTTTCTAAACTAACTTTTCTCAGCATAATTTTTTTCAAAATTGATATCCAAACATGTACTTACATATTTGGACCTTTTTTGGCTAGTGCGCAAGCATCTTTATATTAACAACAATCATATTTAAGATATTGTTAATTATTAAATGTGAGAACTTCTCCTAAAAAGGATTTGAACATTGATTTGTCATACTGTCAATAATTAACTCTTTCTGTTAGACCTAACTCTCATTAATCTTTTAGACCTTTTTTTGGGTTGTACTGTGTAAGTCACCATTGTAGCTTTCTCTTTTTTTTTAAGGGTCTGGTCATGTACATGATATGAGTCAAGTAACAATGAGTATAGCTCTTTCAATTTTCCCCCTTTTTGTTACAAGGTTTATGCTTAAAAAAATTATTTCTTTTTATTTATCCTATTTATAAGTCACATTAAGTCTCATGAGTTATAATGTATACTACGTCCGTTTTTTAATGTAAGAGTTAGTTGACTTTTTTTAATAGATTAAATAAACTAAATAAATAAGTGGCATAACTATATAATAGCTAGTTAACTAATTTTAATAAATTAAATAGTATATAATATGAATTCATCTTGAGAGTTAAATTTGGTCATAATTAACTAGTTTATTTGGTTTGTTTAATCTACTCAAACAAGTTAAATAGCTTTTATATTAATAAAATGATAAAATTAAAAAGTTATTAAATTTTATAGTAAAACTAACAAGGTTTAATGTTTTCTAGATTCTAATAAAATATGTTAGAAATAAGTTATAAATAAGACGGAGAGATAACATTAGTATAGGTAAAGCAACCTCAAAACCACCTTTTCCCAATTAGAAAAGCCGAGTTTTGGGATGGCCTTCTATCTAATTTTTTTTATTACAAAAAAGTTTAAATGAGTTCGGCACTAGTTCCCCACCAAAGCTAGGACACAGCCATATGGCTTAGAGAATACTTATAGGAGACTTACGAGATCGTCTATCAAAGGAGGCATCACGACAGCAGTAGAAATCAAACTCACATACTTATGGGATACGAGTTTATTTTTTATTATATGTGTTAACTCTTATTGATTTTTATCTCACTTATTCACTTCATAAAAATCAGTTGGGAATGGAATAGTTTTATATATATATACAAGAATGGGAGTAGTTTTGGTTAGTGACAACTTTGTTCTTTTAGCCCAATAGGCCCAGCAATAAAGTTTTTTTTTTGCCCAACCGGTTCACCGGAGCTTTATCCCGACTACATCCGGATCCGACCCGCATTGCGCACCTGGCTATGGTGGATGAGTCTCCCAACGGGGATTTTCTGCGTACGCCAAGGCTCAAATTCGAGACCTCGTTTAAGCGATACCGAGCCGCTTACCACTCGGACTAACCCCCGTTGGTGCCCAGCAATAAAGTTCTATCTACTAGTTATACCCCTTATAGGGTTGGTATACTTTAAAGTCTAAGAGCCCAGCCCAATTCATTTTAGAACTCTTTCCTCTGTAGCCCAATTCATATACTCTAGCAATGTACTGAAAAAAACAGATTCGACAATCAACATGTTAAATGATCAGTGAGTCACATTGAGGTCAACTCAGAATTAGATTGATTATATTAAAATAAAAAATTAATAAAAATATTTATATTTAACTTTAAAAAAATTAATATTTAAATAAAAATGAACTCTCAAGACATAATATTTCATGCATACATGTGTCACTGTGATAGTAACAAAAACAAAATACAATATTGAAAATGTATATTTATTTTTATTATCCTTTAAAAACTATAAAGTAAACTCAGTTCACCTCAGGTCTAAATGCTCCAAGCTGGAGACTTGATCGGATTGGCTAGGTGACAAGCTCTTCATCAAGCCCTCTTCATCTAGTTCCTCCCACTCTATCTACTCCATCATCTATTACTTCTCCCTCTCTACCAGTCTGAACCTTTTTTCCATCTTCACCAAGATTATTCTTGTGTTTCCCACAAAGAAGATATAGAGATACCATCCTTGACATGTTTAAAAATATTTTTTACATCACTATATTGTCTTTTTTATATCCCTCGATAATATGAGAGGTATGACCGATAAGTCATACACACTTACTATGGATATAAAAGTGATATAGATAAGCTTCGGATGAAAAGCTTTGCATGGATGACATAACTGTTCTAAAAATTATACCTATAAAAGTCAACTTAATTAAGAGAAATTGTTCTTGAAAGCCATTAGATGCATTAATTTGACATTTTCTAACCCAAAATTGATTTTGAAAGAAAACTCAACGTTTGTGTCGCAACTAAGATGGTGGGCTCTTTAATATAATAAAATAAGATAAAATACAGTCTAATGAATTAAGTTTACGCCTTATACCAATGGGGGTTAGTCCGAGTGGTAAGCGGCTCGGTATCGCTTAAGCGAGGTCTCGAGTTTGAACCTTGGCGTACACAAAAAATTCCCGTTGGGAGACTCACCCACCATAGCTAGGTGCGCGACGCGGGTCGAATCCGGATGTAGTTGGGGCAAAGCTCCGGTGAACCGGGTGGACAAAAAAAAAATTTACGCCTTATATTTAATATTATTGGGCTTGATGGTCGGCTCTTTTATTTTGGATTAAACTTTTGCTTCAACAGTCCCTATCTTCCAAAGAAAATATACATTTGTTCTCAACAGTCCCTATCTTTCAAAGAAAATGGAGATTAGTCTGAGTAGTAAGTGGCTCGGTATCGCTTAAGCGAAGTCTCGAGTTTGAGCCTTGGCGTACGCAGAAAATTCCTGTTGGGAGACTCACCCACTATAGTCAGGTGCGCGACGCGGGTCGGATCTGGATATAGTCGGGGCAAAGCTCCAATGATCTGAGTGGGCAACCAAAAAAAATCATGTGCAATTGTTTCCTTCCAAATTTCTCTATCCATTTTATTGTTTCTCTATCTTCCAAATACTAGATTTTATGGGACAAGTGAAGGATATGGCAAAGAGTTCTTCTTAGTTATGATTATTTGAAGCATTTCACCCATAATCAACTTACGTCAGTCAATTTAATGGTTCCTTTGTAATCATTGTTGAAAGAAATTTCTTGTCTTTAGATGTGAGAGAGGAGAAATTTCCCTTTCTTTCATATCTATGGTTGCCTAAAGTGACACATAAATTATTGGCAAATAAAAAGTAACATATAAATTAATGATTTTTTTAATTAATATAAAATATTATTATTAACTAAAATATCCTCGTTCAATCTTCTCATTTAAAAGAGAAACAAAATAAAGGTTAAAATATATAAAATTTTACTAAAATTTGAGTTAGTTATACATAACTTTCTTAATTTTAAAATTTAAATTAAAAATTTTAATATCTTATATTTTGATTATCAAACTCTTATTATTAAAATTATCGTTAAAGATAACAATTTTCACCATATTATATTTTTTATTTTTTTATTATTTATCATGTCATTTAAAAAATAATATATAAATTTAAATTTTTTAAATACTTAAAATAAAATATTTTAAAAATATAAAATATTTAAATAATATTTGATACTTAACCTATAATTAAATTATTTTTAAATACTTAAAAATATAAAATATTTAAAATATCTATTTGACTATTTACTATTTAAATAAAAATATAAATTATTTAAAGTTATATTTGAATTGTCAAGTATTATTTTTTAAATAATATGATATATAATAAAAAATATAAAAATTATGATATGATAAGAATTATTAATTTTAATAAAAATTTTAATAGCATGGGTTTAATAATTAAAATATAAAATATTAAAATTTTTAAATTATAAAAATATTATTTATAACTAATATAAAATTTATGTGAATTTTATGTATTTAAATCTAAAATAAATATAAGAAAGCACAGATAAAAATAATAAAGATAATAAGGGATAAATTTATGAAATAGATATATTATTACAAAAAAAAAAATGGTTTGGTGAAACTTTGAACTTTTAACATAACAAAAAATTATATTATTATCTTATATTTAAAATACTTAATTTATATTATAAATTAGATTTTATATTTATGATAATATTAGATTATATTTAAGTATTATAAAATTTAATTGGGTGGGTTTTACGATATAAGTTTTTTTATTTTTATATTTAACACTCTACGTCAAATTATTCCTTCTCCATTAAAATTTTAGTAGGGTTTTAGTTGCTAATTATGTGTTTATCGGCAAATAATTAATCGGGGAAAAAAAACAGGAAACCAAGACCGCCGAGTTCCGAGAACAAAAACTCGAGACTTCGCGCAGCGTGCTTCTTCTCTGATATCTGCAGTCACTCTCCGTCGATCCTTCGATTCTTCTTCTCCATCTTCTCTTTTGTTTTTCTGTATTCCACCACTGCACTTCACTCCCTTTCTTTCTTAATTTTTAGGTTCGACTGATATTATGCGTCCCCTTATTCGCTTCCTTCCAACTTGGTGGTTCTATATACGCATAATCTTTTACAAGTTTAGAATTAGGCTCGCTAGGTCTAGGGAATCCACGGCATTTTGATTGTTTTCGCCTCCAGGATTTGCGTTTTGATTTAGTTTATTTCAAAAGGAATTAGAGTTTGGATTCCCCACTTTTATTTCTTCTAGGAATATTTATTCTCCTCGAGAGTATTGTGTACTAAAATTTCGTTTTGCTACTGCTAGTCTAAGAATTTCTCAAAGGTTTTCACGAGCTTGTGATTTGGTGTTATTATTATTTTATTATTGTTAATTATTTTATTTTCGGGGGTTACCCTTGTGTTCAACCTGAATTTTGAGATTTTGGGATTGGAGGAGGGAAAGAAATAAACTGTAGGAGACTGCCCTAGAGCTTATTAGCTTATCGGTTCGAAAGTTTTTTTCTTGTTAGAGCTGGATAAGGTAATTGGAGGTATTTTGATCCGAAGTTGTTAATCTCATTGATAGAATTAGAACCCTGAATCGGCCATGGCCTCGTACAGGCCTTTTCCTCCGCAACCGTCGTATGTTCCACCTCCGAGTCAAAACCCTATAGCACCAGGACATCCACCTCAACAACAACAACAACGTGGAAATCAGTACAATCAAAGCTGGGGTTATGGTGGAGGCGATGGCAATATGGCTTCAGCTCCTTCTACTTCTTTTCCCCAAAATTACAACCAAATGCCCCCAAATTCTAATTATAATCATGGTGGATATGGATCATCATCTTCTTCACAGCATTATGGTGCTCCAAGAAGTCAACAACCTCCTCCCCCTCCCCCTCCCCCTTCCCATCAGCAGTATCCATATCAGCCACCACCTCCACCACCTCCTGAAACTTCTTACCCGCCTCCACCACCTCCTCCGCCACCAGCACCTTCAATGGCACAACAAAATTCAGCCCAGCCTCCGCCACAGCATCCTATATATTATCCATCTGGCCAGTTCCCTCAGTATGACCAGCAGCCACCTCCACCTCCTTTGTCTCCACCACCAAGTTCTTCCGTCCCACCTCCACCTCCCCCAAGTTCACCACCTTCAGCTGCAGCTCCTCCACAAAATCAAATTAAGGGTGATAGGCGATTCCACGACCGCAATAAAGGGCCTATGCCGTCTGGTAGGCGTGATCATGAGCATTCACAGCATGGGATGCCTTATAAACAGCAGAAGCCTGCTGTTCCTGCAATGCCACCGAACAAATCAAATGGGCCTCCTGGGAGGATTGAGACAGAGGAGGAGAGGAGGTTGAGAAAAAAGAGAGAATTTGAGAAGCAAAGGCAGCAGCTGAAAGAATCACAGAACAGTGTTCTGCAAAAGACACAAATCTTGTCATCTGGGAAGGGGCATGGTTCAACTGTAGGCTCGCGAATGGGTGAAAAGAGAACTACTCCGCTATTGAGCGGTGAGAGGATTGAAAATAGGTTGAAAAAGCCCACGACATTTTTGTGCAAGCTGAAGTGAGTATGTTGAGATGTTTTCTGAGTTCAACATTTCTTTCAATTTTCTTGCTTTACCAGGTCATCGATGTATGTTTCTTCTGTATATATCGCACTTGATTTTTCTCTGTTATGGGTGTCTTTGTTTTGAATGATGTTTAATTTTTACTTTATTTGTATTATAGAATGTCACTATTAATTCATAAGGCAGGAAACTGAAATTATCGAATGAAGGGGACTTTGTGTGGCATTTTTTGTAGTATTTCCTTCCACTACTGATGCATTCTTATATATGTTAAACATTCAAGATTCCGAAATGAGCTTCCAGATCCAAGTGCACAACCCAAGCTTATGGCATTCAAGAAAGATAAAGATCAGTATGTATTCTTATTTTCTTCTTCACATTATTATGCTCGTTGTATGTAACATGTGTATGCTTCTTAGCCCTTAGCATACATATCTCTACAGTTGGTGGTTGTCAGTGTTGATATGTCTTGTAATCTAACTCATAAGATTTATTGAATATATCAACATGCGGTGGCATGGATATGTGATATTGCTTTAGGCTTTTTATCTTGATCATTCAGGGAAGAGTCAAATAATGAGGATTTACTTTTCCCACCTTTCATATTAGAAACACTCCTCAATTGATAATGTTCCTATACTTCCCAGCAGCGTTTTTTTTTCTTTTTTTGTTCTTTTTTTCTTGGGGTTGGAGGTGAGGTGAGGTGCGGAGTTGATAACTGGTGGAGCTTGTGGACAGAAATTAAGATATTGCTGTCCAAAAAGGCACGGTTATCGTTAAGTTCTTGCAAAGAGTGTGGTTCCCCTGTAGAGAAAATGAATGATGGAAATAGAACATGGAACATTTTAGAGAAACAGCTATAGAGACTAATGCATCAGTATTGAGCAGATGAAATACATACAAGATATCAAGATTATATTGTGGACTGGTGATGGAATTAGTTTATGTGGATTTGGTTTTTTAGGGCTATGATATGTATTATTAAACTATGGTATTTTGTTGGCTTGATTCTTACGAAATATACATATTTCTCTTGGACTGTATCTTATGATCATTGTGCAGATATTCAAAGTATACAATCACATCTCTGGAGAAATTATATAAACCCAAACTTTTTGTGGAGCCAGATCTTGGGATTCCGCTAGACCTTCTTGATCTTAGTGTTTACAAGTATCATCCTCAACTTCTTTGCTATATTGGGTAACTTCAATTGTTTACACTGACTTAGAAGGTCTGATGAATTGTGTTTCACTTGTCCTATAGTCCTCCCAGCGTCAGACCACCTCTTGCTCCAGAAGATGAAGAATTATTGCGAGATGATGAAGCAGTAACCCCTGTTAAAAAAACTGGCATAAGAAGAAAGGAAAGGCCTACTGACAAAGGTGTTGCTTGGCTTGTTAAAACACAATACATATCTCCTCTGAGCATGGAATCAACAAAACAGGTAATGGACGTGTTTGTTGGAATAATGGCACACTATTCTCCCTAGCAGTAATAACTTGATAACATGTTGCTGCAGTCTTTAACTGAAAAACAAGCAAAAGAACTTCGAGAGATGAGGGGAGGCCGCAATATTTTGGAAAATCTCAATGATAGGTATGCTGTTTCTGAGCATGTCCATCAAATGTCAATTTTAAATATGAACATTCCTATCCTATATGAGCTCAAAGATATTTTTTTTGGCATAATTCATAATAAACTAATATTACAGGGAAAGACAAATCAAGGAAATAGAAGCGTCATTTGAAGCAGCAAAATTACCCCCTGTTCATGCAACAAACAAAAATTTGTATCCTGTTGAGGTTCTGCCTCTGCTGCCTGATTTTGAAAGGTATGACCTCCTAAATGATTTTTGTCAGTGAAAGAAATTAGGTACTGTGGGTCAGTTGATTGTTTGTATTACATATTAAAGTGTCAATCAGTTCGACTGATCATATTTATTGGGAAGTTAACTTCTCAGGAAATATACTTTTTAGGAAGTTGTTTCTCAAGAAGTTCATTTATGTTCCCTAGAAGTTAACAGCTTTTAATGAATCAAATCGTAGAAAGTTTAACTTCCCTCCCTTCTCCCCAACCAAGCGAACCCCTAATCCTAAATTTATTTACCAAAAATTGGTGCTTCATAACATGTTTTTTGTGGGCATATTACCAAAGCTGTGTGTCATCTTGTTTTGCAGATATGATGATCAGTTTGTTGTTGCAGCATTTGATAGTGCTCCAACAGCTGATTCAGAAATGTACAGTAAGTTGGATAAATCTGTTCGTGATGCCCATGAATCAAGGGTAGGCCATCTCACGAAGACAAACCTATTCCTAGTTCCTAGTAACAAATTTTGGTCCTATATTTAGATATTTGCTTATCATGCCATTTTCTTGATTTTGATTTTTTTAGTTCCTTTTTAAAATAGTTAATAACAATAAAATTTGAAATTTGCAAGGCAGTGAAAAAATCTTAACAAGATATTTCAAATAATGCGTGACAATATCAGGAAAACTATTGTTGGTTTGACTGCAAGTAGTTGCATATCTCACATGTCTTGTGGAATTGTCTATTGATACATTCAGTTTGCATTTGAATTACTGGTATGATGGGGATACATGCTCATAACTCATTGTGGTACAAAAATGGTTTTGACCTCAGGGTCTTACTGTCCCTGTACTCTAGGAAAGAATTTTTTGTTTGTGGTCATATGGCAGTCTTCACAATCCATGTCCCTGTATCTCAAACCTCTTCTTCTAAATTGCTGTGCTGTCGTTGCCCATTGGTATTGAAGTTGATTGATGGTATTACTGTTCCATGACAGTTAAAGTGTTTGTCAAAGGTGGGCGAGTTGATAGTTTTCATTGTCTTGCATGTTACAGGATGTGTTATTACGTCATAGTATCTAAGCTTGTGAACAAACCTTAAGTGGGTGCTTTATTGCTATAAGTTCATCTTATGTTGAAATCACCTTTTTGTTTTCTGTAATTTGTGGTAACTTAATCTGTCTTTGATCTTTCTGATTATGATGACTACTTTAGCCAGATATGGCATTGATTCTTTACTAATCCTTCTTGTAAAGGCGCGTTCAGTACTTATAAAAAAGTGTTTTGATTATTTATGGTGACTATTGAATGTGTTGGATTTTGACTCCTATCCATTTGTCATATACAGGCAATTATGAAAAGTTATGCTGCAACTGGTGCAGATCATGCAAATCCTGAGAAATTTCTGGGATACATGGTCCCAACACCAGTAGAGGTAGGCAAGCCTCTGCATTATAAAAGCTTTATTCACATTTCAGTTTTTGGATACTTTACGCTATATTCTATATATATATATATTGAAGCTGCTGACTTTTGTATGACTTTTATGGCAGCTACCAAAGGATATGTATGATGAAAGTGAAGATATCTTGTATTCTTGGGTTCGAGAATATCTCTGGGATGTACGTGTCAAAATTCCTGTTGTTGTTATCATTTGTTTTCACATGCTAAAAAAATTTCCTTTTTTTAACACTATTCCACCAATTTTGTCATTATACCTCAATAGGTTCGGGGTGATGATGTAGATGACCCTGCAACATACCTGGTTTCCTTCGAAGATTCAGAAGCACGATATTTGGTATTTTCTTGAACTAATATATCCATGCCTTTTACCATCCATTTGCTTGGCATATTGCTGCTTTGTTTTCCGGATTTGTCACTGTTAATTTATTCCAATTTTAATCTGCAGCCTCTTCCAACAAAACTTCTGTTGAGAAAAAAGAGGGCTAACGAGGGAAGATCTACTGATGAGGTTGAGCAATTTGCAGCCCCTGCCAAAGTGACTGTAAGGCGAAGGCCAACCGTTGCTGCAATTGAACGGAAGGATTCTGTGGTATGACTATGACACTGAAGTAGTCTTAAATCATGTCTTTGCCATTAGCCATTGAGATTATTAAAATAAATGACTCTTGTATTGCAATTGCTTCAAAGGGTTATACAAACTTGAAGGGCAGTTCTTCAAAGAGAAGGGCTTTAGATATGGATGACGATATGGAACAGCAACATAGAGTTGCAATGCACCAGGATAATTATCAGTCTAGTGGAGCGGAGGATGACCTGTCAGAATGAGCCTTTGAAAAAAAAAATGTCAATGCCTCGAATCCAAATTTGCTCGATGAAGACGTTGCGGCAGAGTTAGCGGCAGGTAGTCGATTTGACCTGACCCAAAGTGTTCAGTGAAAAGACAAGATTGACCCTATAAATTTTGTCCATTGAATCCTTACACATAGCCTTCCTGATTTTAGGCAGTTTCAAGTTAATCATCGAGCACCATCCCCTCAGAATATCATGTATTATCTACCATAATATTTTTGTGGAAATTAGTATTTTAACATATTAACTCTAAAATCTTTCACATGTTGTCAATGGCGTGAGAATTATGACAAAAACCAGGTGAAATTATTCTCTCTATGGACTGGCGAACAAAATACTAAAATGCAAGCTCCTTTGCTGGCTGCATTAACGGGGGTCGCTGATCAAGACTATGAAATGCAGAGGAAGTCTTCTAAACTAAAAATCTGTGCCCAGTTTGTTTTCTTCAGTCCAGTGATGAGAAATGATAATCGACGACGTTGAGCCATTCCCGTAAACCCGAGGGTCTGCGTGACCATCTTCCATTGTTGTATAAGGTGTACAAGCCATTTCTATTTTTCACAAACAGTAAAGTTGTTGACAAGGTATCATTAAATTTCAACCATTTGATGCGTTTGTATCCTTTGGTTGTCGAATGATTTACAATTACATTATGCAATTTTATTTAATCTTTTTTATATCAATGCTGCTTGGTAAGCTTGTGCAATAATTGATTAATTTGTGACTGTCTGTAGAAGATATCAATCAGACTTGGATAATCAATTTCATAATTCGAGTGATGCTTTCTGAGTGTTGGCAAACTTTTGTACGTGCCCGCTTTACATGGTATACCAAAAAAATTGTTGCAATATGAGAAAGAATGATACAAGGGATAAGGAAATGGGAAAAATAGCCACTGGGAAGAAGTAGACTTTGCCAATGGGATGTCAGCCTTTACTATGAACAAGATTACCCTTGCTAGAAACCAACGGTCAAAATGGTTTCAGCTGCATGAAAAGTTCAAACAATCGACGCACTGCCAATGGTCGACCAAGAAATATGACTATAAGAAAACATGATCAACCAAGAACCCAGAAAGTAGTAGTTGTGCATAACATGTTCCTCTCCTGAGATATGAGTAAATTATATAACAATTTCTGGGAGAGGTTTCAGTATCATCACTAGAGTACCAACCATGTTTGTCGGCATTTGACAGCTTCATGACGAACAGCTCTCTTTTTATCATCAGGAGCCCTTGAAATTGCTTGTAGTACCTAACATAACCGTTATGATGAATATAAAATCAGAGCAAGGATAAACTTTCTGAACAGTTCAACACAAAGAGGAAGGTGACAATCAAATATAAGAGCACTTCACAAATTCATACTCTTCATCTCTACAAGCCCTAACAATCAACATTTTCTTAAACGTCAAACAAACCTGTCTTCTCATAGGATAGATCCGGGCGTAGGGCATCTCAGACATGGCCACGAGACATTGAATAGCTGTCTCTCTGACAAGCTGCATCAGAGAGAGAGAGGGAAAGTCCATTAACATCATTATTGACTTTGAGCTGTTTTAGACAATGAAGTAAAAGGACTAACAGGAGATTTAGTATGAGAAACGGAGATATGAATGTTCAAGACTTTGGATGAATTCTTCAGCTAAGCAATGAGCTAAGGCAGAGTAAGAAAGTAAACTTACTCGCACAGCTTGTCTTTTAAATGAGATTTTTGGAAACTCTTTATAAGTTAAAATACATTGGTTTCATTCATAAATTGATGACTGAGTCTGAGACCAGGAGTTCAGGTTTACCCTACTGCTCCAACATAATCCAGAGCACGAAAAAAGTCTACACTACTCAATCCAGCATGTCAGGCACAACACAGGTAATTAAATTGCTCTACAACACAGCTCGGGACATTTCAGCAGCAAATAAACTTAAACAAGAAAATACTTACCGATTTGTGAGGGTACTCTACAAGCCTAATTAGGCCATTGATGATAATATGTATATTCTTAGCAACAGCTTCATGCCCTGGATGCACATAATTTGTACATGGAAATCAATTTGGCAGTCTCAATGTATAAACCCTTGTTGAGTGGGCTAAGGAAATTAACGAGTAGCATTTGCAGGTCGTCGATTTAATAATATTGTATAGGCCCAAATGTCCAATGGTGCAAGGAAGCAATATCTTTACTATTTACTATTTAGATTAAAGAATATTTGACAATCTCTCAGTTTCATAGGTGCTCCATAGATGTCACATCAAGATGACAGCTTTTCTTGAAAGAAACATTTTCAGATGACTAAAAATCGAGTCATCTGTTTTTTAATATGCGCCATTTTTCACGAATTTGGCATGAATGAATAATGAATTCTTCCCCTTTTCTTTCATACAAGAGACAAAAGTAAACCAAATGAACTACAGTATGAGAAGTTCAGAACTAACAAACTTTGAGTATCTTCCATTTTACATACCCTATAAATAAATTTTAATGAGGCAACAATAAAGATATAAGCATAGTAATCACCATTTTTCTCAGTCAAGATCCCAGATAAGACAAGCAGCAGACCATACAACATATGTTTATCTTGAATATCCTCTGTCATGATGAACAAACAATCCAGGATAACTGGTATCAACTGCAAAATTAGCACAGGAATTACTATGATAAAGTGGGTGATCAATAAAATTCAACATACGTATATGATATGTGCAAACGCTCGATATAACACAGACCTGAAATTGTGCAAGATAATAAAATCAATACTATGTTATTCTGCTGCAAAAGGATAAGGTGCTAGGGCAACAAAATCTGATATCATTGCAAAGTATGCAGGCAGAAAATTTTGATCCACATGAAACTATGGAAGTTTCCAGTTAGAAAATGTTAAATGATTTCCTCTGGCTCGCCAAGCAGAGAATAACTTTAATATGGAATTCTAAAGGTGACAAGAAATTATAGTGTCAAATCAGGTTTGTTAAGTTAGTGAGTCAAGATAGAAAGGAAGAACAAAGTGCTGCTTATAGGGTGGGGTTTTTTTGGGGACAAGGGGGGATATTGTACCTGGAGATTGAAGAATCAGATTTTGAGATCAACTGCAGAAATATAGGCATCATGGAAGAGAAAAACCACTGCTTAAGGAGTGGCCGTATTCTGACATGAAACTTTCTGTTTAAACAATCTTCAGAATCACTCATAAGAATATGAAATGCATCCGCAGCACATTTCATTACTGAAGGAACCAAATTATTCACGTAAGTTTCTTCTTGTGCATCTTGGATCAAAGGCGAGGCACTCTTTGTGCCCAATGATAAACACTTCAAAAGAATCAATCATAGTGACATCTTTAATCTTTTCATAACCCCGTAGAAGCAAACCTTTTCCAAGCCACGAGAGTCCACAAATGGCATTTATTTGAAGCGATCTATCGTTTCCAACTCCAAGACATAAATCAGTCAGAACCACATCATTTCCTTGATTCATTTGACTACATTTCTGACCAGATATTTTTGTGTTAAATATAATATCAAGAGCTTCTTCCAAGGTAAGATCACTGGAAGTCTCAGTACCTTCAGATTTTGAAACCATTTTGTTAATCATAGAACCCAAGGCCTGAGCAACTGGAACAACACCACTGATGAGGGTTATTATAAATAGATGCAAAACTATTCTTTCATTTGGAATGCATGTTTTGGGGCGAACTGCAATAACTGCTGATGCAAATATTGATAGCACCCATTTATCTTGATCAGAAACATCATATTGCCCAGGAGTTAGAGGTGATCCTTCCAGTTCCTTAATCTGAAAACTAGCGTGCGACGAAAGTATGTCGTATGCTTTTTTAATTATAATATTCTGGCTTTCCACGGAGCAATAGCCAACAGCAAGTTTCATCACTGTCATAATTGCACCCAGAAGTCCCTAAGATAAAAGCAGAAAAATCAGCATCAACATTGGATTATGTCATTCGATTGCTATTCAACAATAAACAAGTACAATATATAATTAAAATTTAGAACTTGCAAAACAAATTAAGCTTGACCAACACATGACAGTCATAACTATATATACCTTTTCCTCAAATGGGACACTAAAGCCCATGCAAATTCCTATGTGGCTCCAAATTTCCACAGCAAAATGCACTACAGATTCCTCAGAACATTCATTTTCATGGATCCTGTCAATTTTGATTCAAAATTTTCAGATTAAAACGAAATCACATCAATAAAAAATCTTCCAAGACTCTTACGCACAGTGAAAAACATAAGAGTCTCTCCAGTTGATATAACCTGACACATGACAGGGAGTAAGCGAGGGAGGGGGGGAAAGAGCTACCAGTCCATAACATACTTCTATTTCTGGTATAAAATATATCGAACATATAGAGTTTCAATAGTTAACCTTTTCCAGAGAAGGGATATTTATATATAAATTGTTGGCCAAGAATATTCAATTGCTTATCACCAAATTGCCACATATATCACCTATGTTGTTAATAATGAACTAATCAGTTTATTATAAAAGGCTAAGCCTAGAGCCCAATAATGAATACAATAATTATCACAAATTTTCTGCATCTTTAAAATATGGAGAAATTGCCTCAAGAAACCTACACAGTTCAAACTAACATTGTAAAGAAGTTAACTAACTAAATCTGAGTTTAGTAATCTGCAGGTCAAAAATGGTGCAGAAAATTTAATAATGACGCAAACAGTCAAAAGAGAGTGAAAATATTATAAAAGCCATCTGGTACAATTAAATACCATGGAAGCAACTTGTATGAGCAGCACTCTAGAAGCTGAACAACAGTTTCAGAAGACCTTAAATTCCCATGTACCTACACAAACAAATACCAGAAAGGCCAAACACTGAGGATATTACTGAATGTATTGAAGGGATAGCAGATAAAATATTGAAGTTATGTACATACAAGAATCATAGATAGATTATAAAATACAGCCCCTTCAAACTCCTGAAGAACTTTCAGCATATGCATCATTCCAGTCATGCCTATGTCAGATAATGCTTCCAGTTTGAGAGGAAAAGGCATAGTAGTATCATCAAGAGACAGCAGTTCGACAATTTTTTCTACAACAAAACTCCTATAGCTCTTAGCCTTTTCAGACTCATGAAACTTATGAATGTATGAGCCAATATGAACCAATGCTTTCAATGCTGCCTCCCATAATACTGTTTTGTTGAAATCCTCTGTGATAACTGACATAAATTTCCTCAAAATATTTTCAAATAGAAATTTCGTAATTGGACAAGTATCTCCTGGAAACATGGCCAATATCTGCAATCCCTTCACTGTACATCAGTACCAAAGAAAATATGGAAATCAGAACCTTGAAACTATAACGTATTAATAAATTTACAATGTAGTGAAACAAAAGTAACAAATTGCATTGCCGCAATATATTTATTTGTGGATTTAACAATCAGAAATATGAATTTGTGCAACTAGACTAAACATTAAGTATAACAAAAATAAATAAATGTAAAACAAATCATATTCTAAAATATTTAAATTGACTGTCATGAAGTAACAGTCAAATTGAGACCATACAATCTGACCAGATTGTATCCACAGTTTACATCATATCAATTATTGGAAACAAAACAGTTATTATAGACGGGGAACATTATTAAAAACCAGATAGGACTGCCCACTGAATTAGATGGAAACATTACAGAAAAATCAACACTAAAAAAACTAACGAGACCATACAAATAGTTCTCTTCAGTCAACAAACAGATCATACTTGAGTGTGTTCCTTGTGAGAAGGGGACATAGGGACATCAGGACTACACAAAATCAACTTAAACAGACCAAGTAATTAGACCACATAAATAAACTAGGAGTCAATAACAGAGTTCTCAAAGATGAGGAGTCAGAAAATATGATCATGCTCAAATAGAAAAAAGAGATCTCACCTCCAACATAAATATCTGGATCAAGAATGTGATTATCAGCACGAAATGACAAGGCAGAACCAAAGGCATTGAATAATGATCTTGAAAAATTATTAAGCATGATGCAGAATGTCTCATGCTCAAAATCACAATTCAGCCCAGGTTCCTCAGACACCATGATCAAATCCCTGCAACCTGAAAGGAGTTCAATGCAGAGATAAAGGAATTCAAACTTAACTCCTGTAGGGGGGTAACGTATTATCATTTGGCAAACTATTGATTTCTTTTGTAGGAAATCCCAAAGCATCCATCATTCGAGAGAAAAGACTCTGAAACACAAGATTGCATGAGGAAAAGGAAGTCCTGGCAGTAACATAGAGAATACGACCAATAACATGTATTTTTTGCTTTTCTTGAACAGGAATATCATTGAATTTCTCACAACATGCAATGGAGTCGAAAACTATGTTCACATCTTCATCATCAATGATCAAGCTCACTAACAAACCACTATTTTGCTTGATAAGCAATTGAAGAAGGGATAGAGCCTCTGTCACAATTTCATTCTTCTGAAAGTTAACACCAACTACAGGTTCTGAAGTAAAAGAAAAAACTGGCTCTTCCAAATACGTAGATATTGCGTCTTTTAATGAAGACCAGATAGCCCTAGTATGATTTTCCATTCTCTCTGCTCCATACTTGGAGGAGCAAGCCTTAAGATACTTCAAGGAATCAACCTATAAACATGGAAAATCAACCGCAGAAAAATTTCATGTCTCTTTATTCAAAGACCAAATTAATGTAGAAAGAAGGAAAGCATAAGGGTAACTAAAAACTATCTAGAACTTCAGGTAGAACTATATATATTCCGTTAATACAAACCTTTGCTGAAAGTAGGGAAGAAGAAAGTTTCTTGAGAAGGAAAGGAATGACAAATGGTTCCAAAACGGGCATGGAAGAGAATGCCGACTGCAGAGAAATCAAATAATTAGTTCACGATACTAGCGAAGTTGAAATAACATTTGCTCACCAGTTTCACAAAAAACTTTAGGTTCAAAGCAGATAAATGAACACAGACAGAGAAGCAATAAAAATGTTTCTTTATGTGGATAGGCAAGCAATAAACAGTTGATATTAGAAAAGAGGGGAGAAAAGGCTGTTAAATTATCAGACCCAATAAAAGTTTCTGTATGACCTAAAAGTAAAATGTTACCCAAAGTTTGAATGGAAGTTACACGTACCATGAGAGCCCTTAACAGTTCATCTCTTTGGACATCAATATGCCCACCCCTTGGGTGGTCAAGAAATAGAAACACAGAAATAAATGAACCCCTAATGAACATGTGGATCTTTAGAAAGAACATTAATATCTCGTCACACGCAAGCAACATTAAGTACAATGTTTAGATTAGATCACTTAAGCTCAAGTGATTTATAACAATTAACAAAAGGGCAAATGAAAGCTGTTCAATGGAAATATAAGACCAAAAATTAAGCTTACATGAGTAAAGTGAATGGGAAAGTAAGATTCCAAAATCTCAAAAATATCTCTTGCAAAATTTGCAAGTACACCAGAAGGATCCGGATATAATCGTGCCAAACTCTCAACGCAATGAAAACCAAGCATCAAACATTCTGGATCCTTTTCAGCATCCATAGCTTCACACATAAACAAGATTTTCTCCCTACAAGACACTCAAGAGGCAATGTGTTCTGAGATGGTTAAAATATAATTCCACATGTCAGATATACAGATCTCAACAAAAATACACGTATGAAAAAGCAAGCATCAAACGTTTAGGATTTTTTTTTTTTGCAGTATAAGTGTTCAGAGAAAATAAGACTACCAGTGAAGAAACTGCATCAGAGTATAGCTCCAGCAGGCTATTAAGAAGTTCAAAGCAAAGCTGCAATATCATGGCAACAAAAGCCAACATGAAGTGTTAAAGATAACATCACGAAAATAAAAATAAACTCCAAAAGGAGAAAAGAGTTCTAATGTATTTTCCATCCTTGTTAAGATAACAGTATCTTGACACTCTGGCCTTAACAATAAGTTACCTTCCTGTCATGTTGTCCTAAAAATTGAACCGCCAGATTCTCTAAAAAGATTGAGCAACAGCTTTGGCATCACTATCAGTTACCACACCCACATTACTTTTTCTCCTAATCATTGTCAAACAACCAACAAGTGCACCTTGCAGCGCTCTCCAATCTGCCTGATTAAATACAATATTATGTTGTTAGTACTATTTGGAAAAACTCATGATAAAATTATTTACCAATTGAAAGAGATCACAGATGATCAGTGAACATTTTGTTAAAGTACAAATGAAAGATGAACCAGCCCAATCAGAAACTCACAACTCAACAAACAAAAGAACAAGAATTCCAGCAAGTCTCAAGTTAGGAAGCGATTATAGAGATCGTCAGGATTGATTTCACGCATAAAGATTATTATTTTTTTTTCACACAAATAAATGAAGCAGATGCTTATAATTAGGTTTGTTACTGACATTCAGTCCTAATATGCAAACAACATTTTCTATCTCTTTTTTACCATGGCTTTAAAAAAAGGGGAACAAGGATCATTTTAATAAAAATAGCTTTTTTCATTCCATTTCTTTTCCTTCTATGCGCCAAAGAGAGCCTCTGTCCTCAAAGGATTAAATTTGGCCAAAATCATATAAGAAGCTCAATTTATATGTGCAATGATTAATTTAGCAGAGTGATCAATTTTACAATGAAATTCACCATAAAATCAATACAGTCCAATCAAGTCCATGAATGCAATCCAATCAAAATCCAACCTATTTAGACGCTGCAACATTCTGTTCTAACCAAATGCCCCACAAACCAGCAAAGACCGCACAATGCCAAAGAACTTTGCACTCCTTTTGCCTCCCAAAACCCAAAAATTTGATTGCTAGAAAGGAAAAGAAATTGACAAATTTTTCAAACAAAAACCTTGAAGGCATAAGAGATTTTGCAGAAGGAATATTAATCCTGACAAATCTGTCCTTGAAGAAAGTTATCAAGCTATGAACAGTAGCATTGTCAAGAGGTTTTGATTCAATGCGTGTAAGCACCTCTGCTAGAAGATGGATGCCTGAAAGTGTGTTTCCAAACGATATTCAAGCATTCACTCTAATTAACACATTGTTCACAGTCACGGGTATATTACCATTAAAATTCACATGCATTGGTACTCATGTGTAAGTGTAAACACTGTTGAATGCAAGCATGCATAAGGAGTGTATGCACGTAAGTAGATAAAAATGTCATACAATATGAGAATAAATAAGACATATGAGAATAAATAAGACGCGCCTCTTGCACGAATGATGTCGTCGGTTGTGGTCGAATACATCTCCAACTCTCTAACCTTTAAAGTGAAACAGAGGTAATACAAGAACGGGGAGAAAACTAGCCTGAATGCATGGAATTAAACATAAACGTGAAAAAAAAGGATCAAGTGAAAAGCATACCAGTGCTTCCAGAGTTAAAGCATTATTCTTTACAAGATTCCCAATTGCGTCCACACTCGGAACCTGCAGTGCAAAAGCATACTTTGTCAATGGCAACAACCAAGAAAAGCATGCACGCAGACAATTAGAGAAAGCACATCCTCCTCACAGAAGGAGGAAATTAGTAACTTTCTTTCGAAAACAATGAAAATTATATAATATATGATTAAAAGAGAAAGAAAGAAATCAAGCTGCTTCCATGTAAAACTGAAATCTGCTCATGCAAGTATTCATTTTGTAAAAAGGGAATTCAGAGAAGGGGGTAGACCTGCTGAGCGGGAGTAGCAGACGAGTTGACATAGGACTCAATGTGCCGAGTCAGCTGATCATGCTTCGCCATTGACAACGAACACAGATAATAAGGGTTTCAGAATTTACAGGAAAAGAATGGTGTTGTGTTGGTTTAAGGGATTTTACAGAGATGGTGAAGTGAAGTGAAAAGTTTTGGACTCGTTGGGAGCGGCGGGAAAGGGTATAAGGCAGTAAGGTGCTAGAGGCAGAATAGTTAGCCAGGACATAGCCAGTCAAAAACAAAGTCTTACGAATAAGTTTCACCCAAAAAACACAGAAGTCTTATGAATAATATTGTTCTGTTAGTTTTAATTTCATACTTACCCTTATTTAATGGGTTGAAGTTTGAACTACTTGTTTGTTTAGTCCAAAAAATTATGAATAACAGTTTGAACTACTTGCTTACTTCACATAGCTTTGTTTGTATACATCCTCTCCGTACGTATTTATAATCACATTCTTCAAAAATATATTTGTTTAGCCATTTTATAGATCATAAATTTCTAATAATAATTTAGCCAAATGATCAAATTCACTAAATTAATCCAAGAGACTAATGAGACCATTATAGATCATTTTAACTTTTTTTTTTTTTTTGCCGGATAAATGGTTCCATGGCTTCCCTGTTACTTCTAGATATAGGAGGTCGTCACTTCTTTTTTTTGAAAAGGAAGTTGTTACTTCATTCCCTGTGTTTATATATATGAGAAAAAATGTTGTAAAATAGGTGGGAGTGATGTAAAAAATTAATTCCGTTCATAATCTAAAATGTTTAATTTTATTATTATACGAGAATATAATATATCAAATGTATATTGCCATGAAAAATATCAAGGTTATCACTCATATCTTGTACTGAAATTATCCCCCGTTTGTTATATGGATATATTGTATATTATATAAATATAATCAAAAAGATCTCAAGGAACTGAAATTAGCGTTCTTCTTCCAACTTTAAATTCTACCATGCCATCAGTTGCTTTGATTTCAAATTCGACAATAAACAAACGCACCTACCATGGTTCCACGCATCTTATTGAATGCATCTCATATTCTTGAGATAAGTGCATAATGATACAGACAAGATTATAGATCCCACGGATGCAGCATCAAACAACACTTCCCATAGTTTGATTCCTTTCTTCCTCACATCAATAGGGAAGGAACAAAAACCAGCTAAACAACACAGTTTCATCAAAGTGTCCTGCATCCCCTGGCAAAATTATCTTCTAGGTGGGGGATTAAGACACAATGCTCTAGGCCAGTTGGCCTCTTTGCCCCAAACCTTACAACAACACAAGCTTGTACAGCCAAAATTTTCAATTCCCAAATGAGAGAAATTGATTTTTTGTAGTGTGCTTAATCTTCACAAGAAGCTTCTTCCAGAAGATCCATAAACCCTTTTTGAGTAAAATTGCTAACTGCGGGGGTTTTACTTGGAAGCCCCTTGGTAGATGCTGCTTCAAATCTTGTCCACAATTCTTTCTTCAGTGTATTCTCACCAGGGCATTTCTCAGCTCTAAACGAGCTTTCAGGCTCAACCCACATAGTGCTTTCCATATGGGATAAGTTGCCACCAAAATGTTCTGCACAAATAAATAAGCAAAATCATGTCAACCCAAAATGTCAAAAGGTATGAACAGTGGAAGATCAAGTAGTAGTACTACCTTCGTTACAAGATTTTTCGGTTTGATTATGGTCTTCGAAAACATTTTCTTTCAGTTTGTTAGTTTCTTGATTAATAATAACAACATCTGTCATCTGTAAACCTTTATCAGCCTTTTCCAAATCAAACGGCTTCTCATCATCAGGTGGCTTCAGCAAAATACAAGTTTTAGGAGGCGACATAAACCAATCTGGGGATGCTTCTGTCGTTTTCTTTTCAACTCCACATTTAGAAATATGTTGTATCCCTAATAGCTCTAGATACTTCAATGCCGGACCTTTTGAAGCATCACTAACAGAAGAATCAGAAGTTTCTGAATCGCTGTAATGAATCCCAACAGGAAACGGAGTAGATTTGCGTACCTTGTCATTGTCTTTCCCTGGATGACAAATTTCAGATATGGGTTCAAGCAAAACACAAGATTTAGGGGGTGACATTTTTAAGCATGGTGTCATAACAAGCATGGAGCTTTCTCTTTTAGGAAAAAACGGCGAAGAAATGGATGCATTTTCTTGATCATTTGCCACTTGAATTGCAACAGAAGCAGAAGGTTTAAGTGGAGTTGGCTTCACTACGACAGCATCAAACGAGCGATCAGGTATATCTCCAGATAAGGCAAAAATAGTTGATGTCCCAAAAGCATTAGTAGAAGAAGACAATCTATTGAAATCCGATTTAGATGGCTCCTGACGTTTGCATGATAATGCTTTTGATATAGGAAGAGGTGTGAGCATAAACATTTGTCTACCTCTCTCAATTGTACAGTTAGCCCGCCAGGACACGAGAGGAGAAGGAGAAACCAGAAAGTTCAACTTGGTCTCCTCAGGACTGTCACTAGCTTTACTTTCATCTCTAACCTCGTTAGATGCTGGTTTTTCAGACAAAACCTGTTGAGGCTGACTTTCAGACTCTTCTGAGGTCGTACATAGTGCCCTCTGAAATCTGGCCGCCCATGGCTTCAATCAGAAACAACACCTATCAATAAGTAATGAAAACAGATTATTCAAGCATGAGACGAAGATAGAGAATTGACCTTTAAGGATGATAGCATGTCAGACAAAACATGCGAGAAAGGTTCAATCTCTTTTATCCCCTCCTTGCTTGTGGTCTTGAGTCTAAATGCTTGTGCAACAAGCTCATCCATCTGCCATTCAATACATTAATTCATGAATAAATTTTCCCACACTTGTGAAAATTCTTATTGTCTATTGAAATAAAATAAGTGGCTAAATCCTTAGCGCATATCTTAAAGCCTTGAAACCACAAATTCAACAAACAAATCAAGGAAGCACCATCTGGTTGGACAAACAGAAAATTTTGGATAACAAACTAAGCTAGCTAGTCGATTTCAATATATACTCTATTCAAGTGGCTGTGCTAATAATAGTGTGATAAACTTAAAAGTAGTCAGCTTGGAAGAAAAAGAATCCGAGGCAAACACGAAATCCAAAATATTCCAACTAGGAACATAGGCCAAAAACTTCGCATACGTCAGAAATTCCTCCAAAACCAAACTCGGTCAGCAAAAATAATACCTTGCCCAAGAATTGCAGTAAACAAAGCCACTCATAAATCCTAATAAAAACGACGGAAATGGATTTCTGACCGCTTGGAAATCTAGAGAACCAAATAAAACACTACAATTCGATTAAACAGACACCTGATGAAGAATAGAGGAAATATCGGACTGAACAAGAAGAATGCGATCGAGTACATCGTCATCCTCTTTCTCCTCCTTAGAAGTCTCTTCCTTTTGCTTCTGAGATACCGTCTTCACGATCACAGATTTGAAGGATCTCCGACCATAGTTGTTTGTTACATTCCTTAGCGGCTTCCTCTCCGACTTTGCGTTCACTTCATTCACGGGCATCTCTCTCCCTCCCGGTGACTTTACCCCTTCGAGGATTTTTGAATTTATCGTCGGGTTTGGAGAGGCGGGCTTCTCTGCAATTTCTAGAAGCCAGGCTATTTCAGTTCTCACTTCCGATGTTAGCCGTTTAATTTGCAAACGACAAGGCGTTTTTGGAGCAGGATGGAACGGGCCATATGTTTGGGCAAGATCTGTTCATAGATTGGGAACTCAATGATCTTACTAGCGTCAGACCAATAGGCCCAAGTCAGGGGTAGGCAATGTAAGAAGTAGCATACGGGTTACCCACTCTAGTTAATAAGTAACCTATCGTCTATAAGTTTAACTAGCGAAAAGATAAAATATATAAACATTTGAAACGTTTGATCCTCGTAGAGTATCACTTTATTATAGTTCTAGTCGTGGCCCTTGGAGAAACATCCTACCTCCTAGGTGCCTAGGTTTATGCTAGACGGCTCGCCCTACCTGATATTGGTATCGCCTAGAAGAAAAGGAGATTTCGCCCTGCTCTTTGATCGTGAGTGAGCCCAACCCCTTTCTAAAAATTTTTATACCAAAAACAAATTCTAATTAATAAAGAGTTAGCACATAACCTACAATATCTTGAGTTAAAATCCCACTGTTAATATAATGACCTTGTTGATAAATGATTTATAAGTACTTTATATGTGCTATTTGAGCCTGCAGACATGTCATGTCCTTGGTAAGCCCGAGGACTCAACTCATATAAACTTTATTCTATAAAAAACAACATAGGTGTTTACTTTAGTTTTAAACGCATGACCTTGATCTGTTTTGTTTTATCTTCTAAATTTAATTTTTTTCCTAAACTTTATTAATTATATGTATTAAGGGTTTTTTTCATCCAAGAAGCAATTTCCAATACAAATAGTTAGAAGGGATATTTAATAAAAATTAATACATATTTTTTATAAATAATTAAATTTTTTTTAATCTCTATAAATTAATTTTCTAACTCCTACATCTAAAATGAGAAGGAATATCATTTAAACAAGATCATGCATACAAAGTACAAACCTTATAAATTAAAAATCACATTAAAGAAGTCCTCTAACTCAACTATATTTGAATCTTATCCAATTGCACTTAACTATATTTGAATCTTATCTAAATCATTAAAAAAAAGGCCTCATTTTTATCGTAGAGTAATAGTTTTTTGTAGTAACTTGAAAAAAAATTAGGATTTATAAGGAAGATAATGTGTGGGTGTTAGGCTTTGAATTATGTGGAAGTGGAAACCATCTACTGCCATTCTCAGTTTGTTTCCATTTTTAGAAATATTTCAATATAATTATAGCCAATATACGATCTAAAATGTATAAAAGCTACATTATCCATAAATTATGAATAACGCTACTCACTCACAACATTGAGCCACTTTATGTTCTAATACAAGCACACTATAAAATTTCAGTGTACTTTTATCTCAAACCATACGTCTTGCTCCTTCTGTAAGCATGTTCTTCTTTAAAACCTTTATCAACTGAGCTCATTTTCCAATATCAAAAGAAATTTTTAAATAATTTTAATTCACATAATGCAAATAAACTAATTTCATAATAAAAACATACCTAAAGATATAAGTCAACAACACATTTTGCCGTTCCAAAATTTCTTCTTCATGGAGACAAAGGGAATGTTAGTGCCAGAAGAAAGCAATGAATCAAAGAATTCAAACACGCTTTAAGGTATGAATTTCTCATACTATATCATTACGAATTGCAGAAATGCAAAATCCTTACCCCTGCTCCATCATCATCATATATTCTAACTCAGGTCCAAAAATTTCTACACACTAAATTGCAGTTTTAACAAAATGAATATATGGTAATTTGAGGCATTTTAACAAATATTAGAACGTCAGTTTCACCTAAGAGGGATAAATTGAGTGATTTTAAAAATTTTAAAATTAAATTGAAAAATATAGATTGAGTTAAGAAGGATATCATCGAAGAGAGAGGAAGCAGATAAATAAGATAATGCACAGAGAGTTTATAATAATTCAACCCAACCACTTGGCATACGTTCAGTCCTCAGAACTCCTTTGAGTATTCTACTATTCTCTAATATTTACAAGGCTCTTAATGCCTTTGTATATCAAAAAGAGATAACCCATCTTACTCTCCCTTACTACTTATAAGGTTACAATCAACTAACTCAAGAGACTCACTTTTAAGTATTTCAGATAAAAAAATAAAAGATTTCTAGGTTTCTCTCTCAAATAGAGTAATAGTGTTAAACACTAAAATTAAAAAAATGCACAAAGTCGATAATCAATACTTAGTAAAAGTTCGTTCGTTGTTAGTTGGTTGCATTTACTGTAGCATTCTTTTATAGTTGAGTCTAGAAATCAATTTGTTGAGTAGCCGTTAGACTCATTAAAATAGAGGTTGAAAGAATAGAGTCATTGAAGTATAACGCTTGAATGCATTAAATGCTCTTCTGACACAAATTTGCTTTTTGGAGATTTCTGATCATTTTACCTACAAATAATCTTGTAATGTATTGTGTAATTGATATAATAAGTATTTAATCAAAGATAAATAATTTCTAAAACTTTATATTAAAATATCAAAGTCTAGTTTGAAAATCAGTTTTGGAGACTGTAAAGAAAAGAGAGTGCAAAACAATAAATGTTTATTGGTACGTAATGATAATCAGTACAACTACAGGAGTCCATATATGTTATATTTATAAGCATCCTATCATCCCATGTGCCAGATCACCACACTAAACCACTTTCCCTAATAACCTACATAATAAATAAATAATATTACAATATATTGTTTAACACTCCCCCTCAAGTTTGTGACTATATAAATCTATAGTCCCTAACTTGCATAAAATTCTACTATTATCTTCTTTCCCAAGAGCTTTGGTCAAAATGTCTGCTTGCTGGTTTTTACTCCTTATATGCTCAAGCTTAATCACACCTTCTTGTAGTTTCTCTCGCACAAAATGACAATCCACCTCTATATGCTTCGTACGCTCATAAAAAACTGGATTTGTTGCAATGTATATAGCTGATTGACTATCACAGTACACCTGCACAGGCTCCAGATTCTGCACTTTAAGATCCTTTAATAACCTGGAAGTCCATACTATTTCAGATACTGCCTGACCCATTGCCCTATATTCTGCCTCTGCCGAAGATTTGGAAACAGTTGACTGTTTCTTTGACTTCCAACATATCGGTGATCCTCCAAACTTGACCAAATACCCTGTCACCGATCTGCGGGTGTCCGGACATGTTCCCCAATCTAAATCCACAAAGCATTCCAACTTGGTAGGCTGTCCCGCTGCCAGTAGTATCCCAAGTCCCGGCTGATGCTTGAGGTATCTAACAGCCCTTACAGCTGCATTATAATGAGATTTCCTTGGGGCACTCATAAATTGACCAAGTCCCTGCACAACAAAACATAAATCAGGCCTAGTCATAGATAAGTAAGATAATCTTCCTACCAATCTTCTATATGTAGCGGGCTGAAGCAGCAATGGATCATCAATCTCTTTCTTAGGGCTTGCCCTCAACCTCATGTTTTTCTCCATTGGAACTGTAAGAGGCTTAGCAGCAAATAATCCTATGTCAGTAATAATATCCAGTGCATATTTTCTTTGATTAAGTACTATACCCTTACTAGATCTTGCTACCTCTATCCCTAAGAAGTATTTAAGCTCTCCTAGATCCTTTATTCTGAATTTATTGTGCAGAAACTGCTTAACTTCATTTATTTTGTCCAATCTGTTTCCAGTCACAATTAGATCATCTACATAGGCTAGAACTAAGGTGATTTTAGAACCATTCTTTCTAATAAATAGAGAATAATCATATTTACTTTGCTCAAAACCTCCATCCAACAATGCATTAGTAAGTTTAATGTTCCATTGCCGTGAGGCTTGCTTGAGCCCATACAATGATTTTGACAACTTGCATACTTTGCTACCTTGCAAGTCCTCAAAACCCTATGGTACTTGCATGTATACCTCTTCTTCCAAGTCACCTTGGAGAAAAGCATTATACACATCCATGTGAAAGAGGGTCCAATCATTCCTAACGGCAAGGGTAAGTACAATTCTAACACTAACCATCTTAATAACAGGAGAAAAAGTCTCAAAATAATTTATTCCTTCTTGTTGACTATAACCCTTAGCAACCAATCTAGCTTTAAATCTATTAATATTCCCATTGGAATCATATTTTACCTTATATACCCACCTACACCTAATTGGTGTTTTACCTTTAGGTAGGTCAACTAATTGCCACGTACCATTTTCTTCCAATGCTTGTATTTCTTTTTGCATGGCATCAACCCATCTTGGATCTTGGGCAGCCTCCTCAAAACTGCGAGGTTCGACAATGCTATCAATTTTGGATAAAAACAATTTATAATCACAAGGAACATTTGAATATCATAAATGTGACTCCAAAGGATATTTTACCTTCCTTTTACCTATGGCAATGTGCTTTGGCTGATCTGCTATACATGCATAACCAAACAAAATTCTATTTTGTGTCCTTACGGTGCAATGATAGTCCTGCATCCAGGTAGGTGGCTTCCTCTCACTCACTGGTCTATCAACACCAGGAGGTCTCACACTTGTTTCATTGCTTGACTCATTTGGATTTATTCTTGCATGGGGAAGATGTGTGCCGTGTGTGGTATCCAATTCAATTTCAGATATGTGAATTGGAGGAGACTCATCAAATGATGAGGAGTCAAGTTTAAATGGATCAATCATGTGATCATCACAGTTGTCTCCCCCTTGATTGATGCATGCAGAATCTCGAAAAGGATATTTAGATTCAAGGAAAATAACATGGCGATTAACACACATAGAGGCAGTCTTAATATTATACAATAGGAAGCCTTTTTGTGCATCTAAATAACCCATAAAAACACAGGGATCTGACCGGGGACTAAATTTGTCATGCACATGCAAATTAGTGGCGTATGCAAGACACCCAAAGACTCTAATCATAGATAAGTCAGGTTGATAACCATATAAAAGTTCATAAAGGGTTTTATAACCCAGAATCCTAGAAGGGGTTCTATTAATGAGAAAAGTAGCAGTGGCTATACATTTCCCCCAAAATTTCAATGGTACTCCAGCTTGAAAGAGTAAACTACGTGCAACATCTAACAAATGTCTATGCTTTCGTTCAACTACCCCATTTTGTTGGGGAGTATATGGACAAGTGGTTTCATGAATTACCCCTTTATCAAGCAAATATGACCGTAAATCATGATTAATAAACTCAAGCCCGTTGTCAGTTCGCAGTCGTTTAATCGAAGCAGAAAATTGAGTGGTAACAAAAGCAAAGAAATTCTTTAAATGGAAAATAGCTTCATGTTTATTGATCAACAAGAATGTCCATGTACATCGTGAGAAATCATCAACAATAGTAAGAAAATAACGAAACCCTTTATATGTAGGTTTTCTATATGGTCCCCATACATCAACATAAAGTAATTCAAAACAACTATTGGTCCTAGAAGAGCTAGAAGTAAAAGGTAAACGTGTTTGTTTAGAGCGTGCACAAATGTCACATTTATTTTGACGAACAATGGGAACCTCAGTCCTAATGAGATCTAGGTAATTTAATTTGTCTATGGGAGCATGACCTAGTCTTTTATGCCAAATGTCCTGGGGAAAATTAAGTGGTTCCTGCTGTTGAATAGGCAAAATAGTGTCAGACTTCCTATCCCTATTTATCACATACAGTCCAGAACTTTTTCTACCAATCACGCTTTCCTTCCCATTTAAGGTTTCCTGCAAAACACAATACTCAGGATAAAAACATACTATGAAATTCATATCAGCAGTTAACCGTGACATAGAGATGAGATTAAAACAACAGCCAGGAGCAAAATAAGCATTTCTAAGGACAATTCCATCTGTAATGTTGACTGTGCCAGTATGTGTGACCAGCATTGTGTCACCATTTGGCATTGTGATTCTCCTAGGGGGACCAACATACTTATGAATAGTATCAAACATTGTGATACTGCGGGCAACGTGACAGGTTGCCCCTGAGTCAATGATCCAATTAGTGTCAAAGGGAGAATTAGGCAGAGCATTAACAATACCTGAGACGTGTTCGTCAATGTAGTCAGTAGCAGCTCCCACAACAATATCATCAGGCTTCTTCTTCAAGATTTGGAGTATCTGATCATATTGTGACTGTGAAATTGGCTGATGTTCTGAGACAACAGCGACTAATGAATGTTGATTCTGGGAAGAAGAACCAGAATTATCACGCTGAAAAACTGAAGTAGCAGAAGGATCTGTGGTTTGTCTCCCCTGAAGTTGGGAGGGAAGCCAATAAGGTGATAGCAAGTCTCTTTCTTATGTCCTTTTCTATGACAATGAGAACACTCATCCTGTGTTCTTCCACAGCCTCTTCCTCTTCCTTGTCGTCCTCCCCGAGTGATCATGGCAGACCCTTCCAATGGATGAGCAGGCGATCGAGAAGTGATTTCCCTCTGGGATTCCTCTTGGGAAATGAGGGAAAAGGCCTGGTTCAAGGAAGGTAAAGGTGACTGAAGAAGAAGTTGACTCTTTACATTGTCAAAATTGTCATTGAGCCCAAGTAGGAACTGCAAAAGTCTTTGCTATTGTAGGGCTCTGGAATATTGTTGTGTGGATGAACACTCACAGGACGGGAAAGGGACTAAAGAATCATATTCATCCCAAAGATCCCTCAACTTTGTGTAGTACATTGCTACACTCATAGTTTCTTGAGTCTGCGAAGTGATGGACTTATGCAGAGAAAATATTCTGGCCCCATCAGTCTTGTGGAAGCTTTCTTTCAAGTCTGCCCAAACCATTTGTGCGATAGTTGAAAACACCAGTCCAGTGGAGATATGCTTCTCAACTGAATTAATCAATCAAGAAAGAACAACAGAATTACAACGATCCCATATACCTTGAAGAGCTGGGTCCTGCATCTCACGGGTGCAAGTGCCATCGATAAAGCCCAGCTTATTCTTCCCGTGAAGTGCTAGTCGGATTGTCCTGCTCCATACCTCATAGTTTTCTGACCCACGCAGCAATTGTGGGACAAGAGTCACTATCTGAGTGTCTGACGGATGCAAATACAGCAGGTGAGAGAAGTCTATAACAGAGTTTAAAGCGTGCTCCTCCTTTCCCATTATGGTGGCTTTGCAACGACCTGGCGATGTGTGTAGTATGTGAGAATTTGACCGGAGAACGTACCTTCAACGGTGAGGGAACAAGAAGCAATCTTTGTAATAATTGAAATCCTGACCAAGAATTCAAGAATCAACTAACTGAGCGCCTCTGTCGTCAATCTGTTGCGCAAGACTCCTTGCGTTGGCGATTTCTGAGCAGAGGAAGTGATTTACGATTATGCCAGATTCTTTGTCTTGCGGCAGCTATTCTGAACAGAGGAAATGGCTCCTTACTGGTTGTAGCGGCAATTTCTGAACTGAAGAAGCTACTCAAGATTATGCAAGATTCCTTGTCTTGCGGCGGCTATTTTGAACGGAGGAAATGACTGGCAAGAACCCTAACAAGAACGTAATCTGCAGTCCTTTTGTCCTCTAATGAAGTGGAGATGAGTCGCGATGAATCTTGAAACCCACGCGGGTTTACGAGGCAACAGGCCTCTGTGATCACGAACCTCATGTGGACTTGAATAATGAAAGAGTGACCCACGGATCCATGTGCTCTGGTACCATGTAAAGAAAAGAGAGTGCAAAACAATAAATATTTATTGGTACGTAATGATAATCAGTACAGCTACAGGAGTCCATATATGTTATATTTATCAAAGTGTTTATCAGAAAATACTCTTATCGAAAAGAGTTTCGATAAAGATCCAAACAATGTGTGTTTAAATCAAAATGACTCTTATTAAATAATACTTCAAAAATTAGCGTTATCAAAGTGTCATTTAAAAAATAAACTTTTAGTTATAAAAACATAGTTCAAGTTTATCAAAATACTTATCGAGAAAAAATCTATTAAAGTGTTTATTTCATAGACTATAAGAGATAATTTATCAAAGTATTTTTCGATAAATGGCCTTATCAAATAAATATTCGATAAGATTTTGATATTTCAGAACAATGGCCTTTTGAAAAACATTCTTAGTCTTAGTTTAAAATTTTCTTTAGTTCTTATAACTTCTTCACAAATGCTATGTAATATATTTCAAATTAAAAATTTTCAAGCTTTCATAAAATCATTTTCTAAAACATTCATAAAATCATTGTCCAAAGTAATTACAGATTTAAATTTTTATAAAAATATTCATTTATCAAAATGCTTATTGATAAACAGTTTTATAGATTCATCATACGATAAATGCTATCCAGAAATCAGTTTCCAAAAACTAAAATTTTTTTATTTATCGAAGTATTTATTGACAAATTACCTTATCCATCAATGTTTGGATAAATACCATTTAAGAACTAATTTCACAAACATAATTTATTCTCATTTATCGAAAAGCTTATCATAAATATCCTTATTAATAAATATTTTGATAAATACTTTTTAAAAACTGATTTTACAAACTAAATTTTATTCTCGAAACGCTTATCAATAAAATTATCAAAAAATAAGTTATAAACAGAATCAAAGTTTTAACTATTTGTAATCATCAAAACAAACATGGAGTCTAGCAATATTAACCCACCACCAGTTCTCTGTTCCTATGAATACAAAACTATCAAACTTAAGGTAAAAAATCAGGATAGTGGAAAAAGAATCCTGTTGAAGGTAGTGAATGAAACATATCTTGCTCTTTAACTATCTTCCTTGAACAAGCCCACTGAAAACCTGACTGTTCCCGGCAAGAGTTGCTTCCCACTCAATAGAAGACAAGAGAATCTGTGAGAGGGAAATCACAACTTGTTTCATATCCGGTCGTACGATGGGATCATCGTCCACGCATTGCTTCGCCAGCATCGCCATCTATGCATCAAAATTCAGAACACAAAAAAAAAAAAAAAACAAGTGAAGATTGAGTCACTACAGTCAAACATCATGGAATTTCTTTCAGTACACAACCCAAGTTTTCAAGTGTTTACTATCAGACTAGCATGCAATTGGATCATCATGTTTTAATTTAAGGATGTCATAGAAAATACTTAGGCTATGTTTAGATGGGGAGAAAAATGGGAGGAAAACAGGAGAGGAGAATACTAAGAAGAAAAACTTCCAACAATAGTAACAAAATTTATTATTTTTAGGAGTTTTTTTTCCTAGTATTCTATGCAAACATAGGGTTATGGAAATTTGCTGAAGTTTCATCCTTTTATTATATTATGTGATTTCAGAACACATGAAGTTGGTTGTTTAGCACTGACAATATTTGATAACATGAGAAATCGGTAAAGAATATAGCAAGAGCAATTAGGCTGAGCTTGTTCTTCCAACATAAGCAAAAAAATAGGAGAAAATGTAGAATCTTGCCTTATATACACAATCGTGAGGATAAAGATCCATCATGTTGGGATCAATATAATCTCTCATGTTTGACATGCTCAAGGAATCGGGCGTGTTTCTAAGAGCAGCCAGCATCTGCAATTTGGTGATGAATGTTAGCGCAATGCCCCGGATAACAGTTGCAACCATATTTAGAGCACAGGGATATGCAATCATAAAATTAAAAATTATACATAGCAACTAGTACTGAGAACATCACAAATGCAGCCAGGTTTTAAACATAAGATAGTTTTGCATTTAAATTCAGGTTTTGATGTGGTAAAATCATCACAATAATTACTAAAGCTAGACAAGTGTAGAACTATATGCATATTGAACTGTGTCACACATTCCTTTGTATTTAAATTCCATTTTTCATAAGCCTAACTTACAATAGATGCCAATGAACGCCTTTCAGGATTTTTCGTCATTGTGCCTTCTGTTCGAATGATCGCCTCCTTCCCAGATATAATCTCAAAGAGGACAACACCAAATGCGTAGACATCACTTTTGGATGATGCAAGGCCATCACTCAAGTATCTGCCAAATGTAAGAAATTAAACAAAAAATTAACCCTTTTTTTGGAAGAATGGACTAGAAAAAATTGGATATTACTTACTCTGGAGCAAGATAACCATATGTACCAATAACTCTGGTGGTAGCAATTTCTCCCTCATTTGCCGTTCCAACAAGTTTTGCTAACCCAAAATCTGAAATCTAGAGAGAGAAAAAGAGAGGAGACATTAGCCGAAACAAAAAAAAATGCACACTGGTTAAAATTATTTATACCTTTGCTCTGAAGGAAGCGTCCAGTAAAATGTTGCTTGTTTTGATATCTCGATGGATGTAATGGGTTTTGGTGTGCTCATGTATGTATTCAAGGCCCCTAGCAGCATCAAGTGCAATCTGGACCCTCATTATCCAAGAAAGAGAGGAATGACCTATAAGCAGGGGCAAAAGGGTCATAAACTCTACACCGAGTTTGTTCATGCCATACACCACACGAAACATGCAGTTCTTACTACTCAAGCCTCAACTTTTAACAATGTAGAAAGCCTTTGCATTGTTGACTTCCATTAAAAATTTTATTCAAGTATTTCACAACCCATAAAAATTTCCTTTGTGATAAAGAGCTGGCCGCAACATCATTTTGTCAGCTTAAACTGCAAGTCTCGTGCATTACGCAGAGTCTAAAATATGAGTCATACTATTCATGGCTTCTGAAAAGTACTGACTTCTTATAAATTTTATATTAAATAGAGATGCAACGATAAATGACAGGTTCTGATATACCAAACTTAAGGCGGTGAAAATATACGCAATGAAGACAAAATTACTTGTAGCAGGGTGACAAAAACACGTCACGCCGTCAACCAGGCTAATGTACTTTAATTCACAGATCATAGCTATCTGATTGATTGTAAAGACAGTAAAAGGTCAACTCATCTGATATTTGAATATCCCTTGATCCTCAGTAACTCGAATAAGACCAGGAAGGAGAAAAAATGCATTGAGATGTGAAATATCATAATGATATGAAAGACAAAAGAGTATGAATTCACAAGCTACAAGTCCAAACATATGCCCTTGACTAATTTCACAGACCAAAGCATGACAAAGAATCTTACCCCTATTCTGAGGATCATGTAAATGGCTTTTGAGTGATCCCTTCAGTGCATATTCGTAAATAAGGAAAAGTTCATCATGGGTCGCTGCATAGCCGATCAATTCTACCTTGACAAAATAATAAAAAAGGGACTCAAACTTCTGAAATCTTTAAATCGATTTCTCCAAAATCAAATCGTTTGATTTAATTTTTGCGACAAAGAAATTACCAGATTTGCATGATGAACCTTGCACAAGACTTTCATCTCAGACAAAAATTCTTTAGATTTTGTAGCCGTCATTCTTTTTATAGCAACTTCCTAGAATGATTCACTACATGTTAGTAAAGGTATAAAAACGACACTTACCTCGTACTATTACATACTTAAAGAAGACAGCCACAAACCTGGTCCCGAAGCAGGCCATAGTAAACAGAACCATATGTACCATGCCCAAGTAGATTTGAATCAGAGAAGCAATCAGTTGATGAGAAAATCTCTTCATATGTGAAAACGACAGGCTTATCCATGTCAAATACATCAGTCCCTAGAGCTGGAAAAACACAGGAAGGCTTATTATGCATGAATTCCAATTTTAAAGAGCAAGGTATAATATAGGTACAAAGACGTAAAAGAGAAAGACACATAAGTTAAAGGAATTGCATAAATTTTTGAAGTCAAACCAATCACAAATCATTGCGAATACACACTAATCCATAAACCAGGTGATAAAGCATAATCACAATAAGTATTCATTCTAATGATAGGCAAAATAAGATGCAATTGAAGTACAATCAACATGAGCCAGAATACAAGCAATTGCAAGATATAAAGAATCCTGGTATGAATGGACTTTCATAAACTTCTAAGAGTGCAGGTGTTCCCCAGATATAAATAAAAGGTACAAATCCATGCCCATCAAATTAATTTGAAACAAAATTACATGAACACAATCAATCATCCAGTGCAATATCCATCAATTATTTGATGCATTCTGACTAAAAACTAGCATCAGCAGCAGATGAAACCCACTCCTCTTTTCCCACTTAACGGAAAAGTTAAAGATCAAAATGCTGTGCCAGAATTGCTCCTAGACACAGATACATAATTGCATAACCAAAATCCTCAACTCTAAATAAAAGGGCATTCATCATATTTTTTTAATTTTTCATTTTATTTATATATGCTACTTCTTGCTTGCTTGCCATCAGAATAGCACCTTCTAAATATATGCAAAAAATAAGAACTTTAGGCTGAAATTATATGTACATGAGTTTGATGGATAGGTTGATTACTTGGAACTTTGGGAATGGTAATCTGGACGCTGCTAGGTTCACCATCAGTTTGCTTCTGGTCTACAGACTTTTCACTTATGTACCTTCCTGAACCACAACAAAAACTTGAATTCCGAAGAATATGAAACTTATGAAAGGTCTTGGGCTCGGTATCTTTTGCATGACTTCTTCTAGCTTCATTGAAACAATGTGATGATCTCAGGGAAACACAGAGAATTATGCTTAGTATGATTAGAGCAAGAACAACCCCTAAACCACCAATGATCCATTTGTATGGTACATGAGCCTTATTATCGACTTGATTAGCTGCCAAAAGAAAAGTTATCACATAAGTATTCAATCATTGTGCAAGTAAATGCACTATTCTCTTTCTAGGTCAACAATTATAGGAAGTAAATACAGAAAAACAAAAATAAAATCAGTGGACTTAGAAGACAATTAATTTGCACATAGAGATCCAAAAAAATGATTTGCTAAACCAAATTAGAAAAAATAAATAAAACAAAACTGATCTTCTTCTTCTTTCCTTTTTCCTGGATATATTGTTTTGTACCTAAAAAATTGTCAGCAGATGGGGCAGGAACAGGTGCTGGAGGAGTATCATTCTTCAAAGGATATGGCTCCCCAGGAGCTGCAACACAGTTAAATAATACAAAATCAGGATTATGGCATGCGAAATATTGTAATGTTTACAATATACAGTCAGAATGACCATTCTCCTCTCTATAAGAACTAGGGAATGCAAAAAAAATCCAATACATCTTAAACACTGAACCAATATGTTCAAGTAAAGCTAATTAATTGAGATGCTTCCATGGTAAGTCCAGTAAAACTGCAAAGTGTTCAATTTATACTGTCCCATATAACAGTCCATTAACCCTCACACAAATAGAGGAAAGTAGGCAACAGAAAAACAACAGGCCCTATGGATAAAGAGAAGCAAAAAAAATCTCAGCTTTTAATCATTTACAGACAGCACACGCCGAATTCCTCACATGTCCACCTTTGCTCCCTCTGATCTAGTTTCTTTTAATGTGTACTCTGCACAAATTACAGTCATCTCATATTCCAACTTATTTCTTTCTTTTCTTGAATCCATATTCACTTTTCCACTTATAATAAGCATGTTGATTTCTCTTTATAAAATCAATGCTCTTCCTCAGAGTTGTATGTCTTCAACAAAATCCATAAAACTGACATAAACCAAAAGGTTAATGCACTTGAATAACATAAATATGTTTATCTGAACTAAAGAATAGCTTTGAGATTACTTTCAAGCACTCAAACGCTAACTAGTTCCCAACTATTAAACCACCAAATTACACCATCAGATACACTCCAATTCTCTTTTTTTTTATCCAGTTATTCTGAAAGAACCAAGATGCAACTGCATAAAACAACTTAGAACCAAAATTGAATGTAACAAAACATCAAAGGTACCTTACAAGAAGATTGTTGAAGAAGATTATAAGCACTAACCTGAATCCAGAGGTATATAATAAAGAGATCCCACAGTAACATTATCTGGATTAGTAATTCCATTCACCGTTTCAATACTATCCATACTAACCCCAAACCGACTCGCCAAAGATTCAACACTATCACCATCTCTCATGACATAACTCAACAAATAGTTCCACAATCCACTAGAACACCCACAAAACAACCTCAGTGATATGACGGCGCCGTTTTTCGCCCTCCTGGTGGTGTTGGGCAAGATAACAAGCCCATCATAGGCATCCATCACCAAATCATGCACAAACCCTTCATTGGATTTCACTGTGAAAGTAGTGTTGGATACATATTTCTTTATGCCATAAGCGCAGGAACAGTTCTTCCTTATGAACACATAATCCCAGCCATTGCCTTCCACGGTAATATCACTGGGAAGTACATCGAACATACTCTGTAAAACTGCTAGCGTCTGGTTTGGTTGAGGTTTGAAGGCCAAGAAGGAAGTGCAAACCCTGGTCGTGTCCGTACAGGTAATGGGGGTCGGGTAGGAACACAGGGAATGAAGGTGAATCAGAGAGAGAAGAAAGTAAAGAACTTTAAAATGTGGATTTCGAACAAAGTTCATTCCTTTGGGCTTGAATTACTAAGCTAGAATATTCAGAGTCCGGACCAAGGGGAAGAAAATTTGAGACGAGAGGATCCCAGAAAATAGAGGTACCAAGAAAAAAGTAAACTCGATCCGAAAAAGGAAAGATAAATTGTACAACTAGCACGGATTCAATTTATGTTTAAGAAACCATTTAAAGGGAGACAGACTTGCAGCTTGCAGCTTGCCGCTCCAATTCTGAAAACTTATTGTGGTCTTGTACCTCAAAACGTTGATGAAAGATGACAGAATAGCGAAGAAAACACTAGAGAAATGAATCAAGAAGCCAGAAAGCTCAAGTTAAGATAGATAAATTAGAAGTGAATATTAGGAGATGGAATGGGAAGAAGGGAATGAATAATGTAGTGAGTAGCAGGGGGGCATTGAAGGAAAGAAAGGAGTGAAGTAATGAGGATGATGAGGAGAGCAGAAACAGAGCATTTGATTTTTTCATTTTTTTTTTGGTAACGTGGTTTTTCACGGAGCGAGTCTGGTGAACCGCTTGCTGGAGAAAACAGTAAAAAGAGAAGAAAGCGACCTGCACGATGAGAGAGAGAGAGAGCACTTTCAGAGACCACCCCCACCTGGGGAAGTGGAGATCCTTGGTCGAGGACGAATATTTTTATTACTACCCTCTGGTATTAAATTGAAAGTTGTTTAAAAATTAGGGGAAGTTGTTCCAAAAAATTAATCATGTTGTATTAGATTGAAAGCTTTATTCATTTCTCAATGCTTTACGGTAAAACGTCATATTAATCATCTAAAACTTAGATATGGAAAATTTATCCTGAGAGAGTGAGCGTAACAGCGTACCTTCCTAATTGATAAATTAATACTTCCTTTTAATATAAGATATAATTAAATAATTAAAATCATAAATATAATATATATCATATATTTATTAATTTTTTTAAATTATTTTTATTAATATTTTTTCAATAATAATTAAATAAAAAAAGAAAGGAGTTAAAGAATATCCTATATTAAATATCAAAAAAATATTTCCCTTCAATTATAAATATAAGAACTAATAAAATGATTTATTTTACTCTCATAACTAATTGAAGATATATTAAAAGAGGTTTTTACAAAAAGAGATTTTTTATAGAAACAATTAGAATGATATTTTAAAAAATTCATATATATTTTTTATAAATAATTAATTTAACTATTTTTTAAATCCCTATATTTAAAATTAGACAAAGTAATTTATGATATATCTATATATATAAAAGTGTGATTCCCAAATATTCATTATAGTTCTTATTTGTATTGGAATATAATAAGAAGAATAGCGGGGTATAATCATGAAGAAGGAAACAGTTAATGAACATTGTCCCATTAAATAGGGGAAGAAACCTATCTCCAAGAGGACCCACTATGATGGCATAAAATTGAGTTTCCTTGAACATTCAGGGGTATTATGGGAAACTGATAGTTGTTTGGGAAAAAGGGAATCACAGGTAGCATGGAGCTGGCAAAAGACGAGAACCTCTGTTTGCATAGGGCCCACACACAAAAAAGTAGCTAATGCCAAAAATAAATTAAAAGGTAAGAAAAAATCGGCGCGCAACGATCAAATCCTCGGAGACTATCTGAGTCAAAAAATTCGTTGACCTTTACTCGTTTGACCCATCCCCATGTAGCCGACAGTGAACTGAGAGTGGTTGAGAAATGATTGTCTGCATATGGCATAGCGTAAAAGTGAAGAGGTGGCGAATCATGAGGAGTATAGGGTGAAAATAATTGGATAGGAGTATAGGAATAATGTAGAAAATGACGTACTGGATAAGGCGACGTGTGGAAAAAATCGGGGACTTGTTGGGTAGGGCAGCACGTGGGAAGAAGCCAGAGGTAAAGCAAAAAATACGAATATTATAATATTAAAAAGGGAACAAGGAGATATTTAGGGGACAAGAAGCCTGGAGCAAACGCCAAAATATGCTTAGCTACTCACATCACTTGAGGCAAAAAATTAATCATCATTAAAAAAGAGTGACATTTGAGAACCAAAATATTAAATTAATTTAATATTAAGATTAAAAAGATTTGAGAGTACCATAACAAATTCTAGTGAAAAGATAAATCTCGCTTACAGATTAATGGTTAAAAAGTTGAAAATTAAAAAAATAATAATATCAAACTACAAGAGATCATAGTATCTTTTACAAGTTAAATGGTCTGTTCCCCCTTATAAGTACACAAATCTTGAATGCAAATTAATGTTCTAAGATTGAAAATCTTAGTTATAATGAAGTTAGTAATTAAAGAGGAAGAGTATCAAATCATCAAAATTGAAGGGCTTGGGTCTTTATTTTAATATTTTTCAAATCTTTCGATTCCAGTACTAAATCAACTCAATTTTTTGGTCCTGACATGTCATTCAAAAAAAGAAGGGAAAATACAGGAGTTCGTATATTATATAACCAACTTGCTAAACAGGGGAATTAAGGCATTGAATTAGTCAAACTTGGATATGCAACAAAAATTGTGTTGGGACATAGTTTCAATTATCAAATAGGGAGATGCTAAGATAAAAGATAATGTATGAAAAATGTAAATAAGTATGACATAAACATCTACTTCAATTAAAGATTTAGGTCAATGATCTTTTTCTCCAAAGATCCATACAAGACATATTATGAATTGAAAGAGATTAATGGTACTACAACATCATTAATAGTGAAAATAAGATGTTTAATCGCTTTATGATCAATAGTGCTTGAATTTTTGCTTTCTAAAATTAATTTTTTTTAAAAAAAAATCACAAAGTAAAACAGGTCAATTCAAGCTCCACTTGACCTATAAGGGCAACAAATTACACAAGATGAATCGCACGCAATGTTTTGAGTCTATCCATCTTGTCTGATACACACTTACTTTAGTGTAGTTTTTAGTTTTTCCCTTTTAATAACAAAATGTCATTGGCTATAAAAGTGAATTCACTTAATTGAACATCAATATAATATTTAAGAATAGAGTTTTAAAGTGATAACTGTTAGAAATCCATGTTAACTGTTCACATTTAAACATGGGACTCTTGAGATAAATGTGGATATTATGCTTATTTTGAATCTCACAAGTTTTTCGATTGATTTAGGAGAATTAAAATGAAGAATATAATGAACTTTATCAAATAGTTATGGGGTGCCTAACTACAAGATTTTGAAGGTTTGAAGGAAGCATTGAAATCAAAAAAGCAAATAGAGAGCTTTAAAGATAAAAATAAAGCCACTGTGTTACTTGTAGTAGCAAGTGACACAACTTGCTATAGCAAGTGAAATAGAAATCAGAATATATTCTCTGTATAACTCGTTGTGGGTGAATCAAAATTGAAACTGTGCGTTTTGGTTTTTGAATCCAAAAACTAGAGTATTAAGCAGCAGAACCCGAAAGTAGCCAACACTTTTTGACATTCTAAGACATTTGGGACCTAGTTTAAGCTTGAAGGGGGAGCTTGGAATGTTTGGGATGCTTGGAATTGGAGCTCGGAAGAGATTTTGAACCTGCAATCTTGGTTTTTCTTATTTTCCTTTCCTTCATCATTTCCGAATTCAACAAAAATATTGTATATATATGCCTTGTTTCAGAGTATGTGTAGTTAAAAATTTTGTTCTAGAATTGCTTTGACTCTTTGTATGGATTGAAACTTGGTCCATTTCCCTCTTCTAATTGTTAATAAAATTTATATGTTGTTTTTACATTGTGCCTAGTGCTTCCAAGTATTTGATCACCACTTAGCTTGTTTTGTTCAATTGATTGGAGCTTGAGAGAGTTATTTCAATTGTAAAACTTAAGTAATCACACATTAGCCTTAAAATTAATCATTTTTAATTGATAGCTTGTTAGTGTTGTAGAGATATAGTCATTCAATTAGTGTTTCTTTATTGAAATTTGTGCATTTCATTAACTAAAACAAGAAATTCGAATAGTTTTTTGAAATAAAATTTAGAAATTGACTTGAGAGAGCTAAAACCTTAGTAAACATATAATTTTATACTCTAGCTAAAAGAGGGGTTTTCAATTGAAATTTCAAGAAATACATTGAGGAAAAGTAATCCTACACCTTTCGTCTTGAAGTCGAGTTTCTATTTTAGTTTTAATCAATTCATTTTCATTTTAAACAATCTAAATTTTGAATTAAAAGATTTCCAAACATATTTTTATTCAACCCGATTGAAAGTATAATTGTGATGAATCATTTTCTTTTGTCTTAATTTTTGTCAGAACGACAAATTTTTTGTATTATTTATAACCCGTATTCTTGCTGAAGTTAAATAGGCGAACATAAAGTTTGATTAATGTAATTAACCTGAAATTTGAAGTTTAACCATTTAATTAGGCAAATACATATTTCAGTACATGTATATGTGTAGCATGGATGGATGCATGCAACTTATGCTTACGGTAAGAATAGTCATATGAGACATTTGTTATTCAGAGATATAAAGAGTATAAATTTCCTAATAGATGGAAATTATAAGATAGAAAAATACTAAATATAATTTAACAGGAAACGTAGAAGGAAAAGGGCCATTCTTCCAGCTATCTTAAAATATGATTACGCTGAAAACGAATCTATGGAGTGCCTTATGGTATACCTAACCAACCTAATCCTTGGATTATAAATTTATAATACGAAATATATTTATTCATAAAAAATTACAATAAAAGCAAAATGGGACCCAATAGTTACGTCGGTTGCATGTGAATTCCAAACATAAATCATTGTTCGCAAGCCATCGCCAGGTGCACCACCCCCACAAATTTGCCTCAAAAAATTATCAATCGATATATTAATATATTAATTTTTACTGAAATATGAAAAAAAATTGTATGCCACTTAAGTTTAATAAGACTATGGGCAATAACTCATTCTAATTACAAGTCAAGAATCCATATCATCATCCACGAGGAGAAACGATTCTATATAATATAAAATACATAACAAGTTAGATTATTTGTGAGTCATAATAGTGTATTTATTTTTTAAGTTTGTTGTAAATGAGTAATATATAGAAAACTATTTTTAGTTGATATATATATATATATATATATATATATATATATCTGTGTGCGCCTATATATATACTCGAAAAAGCAAATTTTATTAATGACTGTTGGGTGTGGTTCATGTATTTTACTTTATTTTTTAAAAAGCATGTGAAGGGAAAACAGATGTAAGATTTTTCAACCTAGAATAATAGCAATTAGGTGGGAGGGTGGCTTAATACAATGAGTGGAAATCATTGAATTTTTTCTGTTTGCTTGTTTGTTTGTGGTAATTAACATATTAGGTAATCAACTTCTTCTCATTTAACTAATGGGAGTTAGTCTAAGTGAGATAAATAATTTGATATCACTTAAATAAGGTCTCGAGTTCGAGCCTTGACATATGTAAAAAAATTTCTTTGGGAGACTCACCCACTATAGCCAGGTGCGCGACGCGGGTCGGATCCGAATGTATTCGGGGCAAAACTCCAGTGAATCGGGTGGACAAAAAAAAAACTTCTCTTCATTTACAGACTGGATTTATTGTACGGAATATTACCTTTTTATTTAATTAAAAGTATCCTCAGATTATATTAAGCTTTAGGCTAATCAATTTTAAGACTTAAAATGTAAAAAAATTTTACTTTTCCCAATAAATACGTTTCCGAATTTAAACTTGTATGTTCTCCTTCTTACAATGATAAGACTATTTATCATTTCAATCAACAACTTATTTAGGGAATATTATATGTTTCCTAAAATGAAAAAAAAATATTCTTTATTTCTTCTCTAATGGCATGTCTAAGTTTTAGATTTTGCCATCCGTTGTAATAGTTAGGGGGGAAATTTATTGTATTTTCTTATCAAGGAAATTGAGTGTTAAGTGTTTTTTACATTTTAAAAACAACTAATTAATATCTGAATTTGAATACTGCAATTATTTTTTAGGTAAAAATTAAGCAATATCTTCTAACCGATAATTTAGAGATTAATCTTCTTAAGACGTAGAGATCACTGAAATGAGTTTTGTCTCTCATAATAATTTTTTTTTCCATACGCACGACCTAATTCGAACTTAAAATATCATGTTTAAAGAATATAACTCAATCTGTTAAGCTTTTTTTTTTTTGTTGCCCACCCGGTTCACCGGAGCTTTGCCTCGACTACATCCGGATTCGACCCGCGTCGTGCACCTGGCTATGGTGGGTGAGTCTCCCAACGGGAATTTTCTGCGTACGTCAAGGCTCGAACTCGAGACCTCACTTAAGCGATACCAAACCACTTACCACTCGGACTAACTCGCGTTGGTTATCTGTCAAGCTTTTGTTGGTAATACATTCTATTATGACTTGAAAATTCAAATAGTAAAATTTCATTTCAGGCCTCAAACAAATACTAAAATTTCATGGCTGCACATGATGAGTTTTTAAGCAAATTATTGGGTTTTTAGGTCCACTGGGCTTGGGTTTCCTCAAACTAATGTGGGCTTGGATGACCCAGAACGGTTTTTTTTTAACAAGACCCAGAAAGTTTAACCGTAGGCCGATGATAAAGCAATTTTGGATCTCGGATACTTGAACATTATTGGGCCTCTCTCCCATTAGGGCCACAACCTATGAACATTTATGTTTTTTTTTTTGGTAAAGTCTAACTAGAGACTAATCTTTTAAGATATAAAGATAAACTAAATATGTTCAGCCTCTCCCAACAAAATATTATTCATACGACCTAATTCTAACTCCTAACATCATGTTTACAAAATTTAACTATTTATCTCTACCGTACCAGACTTTGTTGGTATATGAATATTTAATTTTAGAGTAAGGAAATTAATTCTATTCTTCCCCATAAATAAATATACTAAAATATAAGTATTTCTATCAATAATTGTTAAATTGTGGGATCTACACTAACTTTGATAAGCCTATAGAATCCAACTCAATAAACTCATACAAATAAAAAGATTATAATTTTTTAGTTGTGTCATATGTATTTATTGAATCAAGTTTATTTGTTTCTTGTACAAAAATGCACATTAGGATGCATATGAATAACCTGATAAAACTATGAAGAAGAATAATCGGAGCGGCACAACCACGATTCTCAAGCTGTAATATTTCTATTGTATTTAATATAAAAACTATTTTATAATATAAATTATATTATAAAATAAATATTATATTTATGATTGGAGGAATATTTTTTTATTTCTTTAATCTTGGGGCCATAGGAATGATATACTAATAATGATATCATAATAAATAAATATATTATTGTCTTTGAAGATTTGGATAAAAAGAATAATCCGAGTGGCACGCCCATGATAAGACACATAAGTGATTCTGATTAAAATATATTTGAGAAGAGATAGATGGAAAGATGTTGTTGTTTTTAAGATAATATTGCTTAATGAGGAATAATTAGTAATTAATTAATCACACATGATCAACTTCAAAACAGTACAGATCTTAAACAACCAATCATTTTAGGAAAAATAAAAGAAAAAGATTCTAAAAAATAATAAATCTTAAATCAAGTTTGTTATTAATATCATATCAAATATTATCAATAATAGATTAATCATTACTAACACAATATGCTACTTTAATATTTATTAATTTTCATAATTTTTTTCTATTATTTTCCCATCATTTTATGTATTTTCTTTTGAAAGTACTTGATATCTGTCTAGCCCAAGTATTATTCCCCCGTGGAGATTAACTCTTTATTTAATTTAATTGGTACAATGCGTAATTAATTATTGATCACTTCTGCAATTTAATAATTAACTCTTTCGAATTTTAATTAAATTTATATACATAAGCATAATTAGAGTTTAATTAAAATATATAGAATTATTTATTATAGATATTAAATAAGTATTTTTATCCCTCGTCTCTTTTCTTTCTTTCTCTTCTCTCTTCCCCTTTCCCGTTCTCATTTCACATCAACATGACATACCAACCATTTTTTGCCAACGATATACCAACAATTAATAATGAATTTTTGAGTTATGTATGAATAAATTATTTTTCTAATCAACGAGACAATTTACATAACTTATAAAATTTAGAATGGTTTAAATTTTGAAGCTAAAAAAAATTATGTCCATTACATTATTCAAAATCCAACGAATTATATGTAATTCGAATATTAAAGTTTGGAAGGTTACGAAAAATCAAACTTCAAAAAATCAGAATACTTAATTAAGACAAAATTCACCTATCAATAATTAATCATCTACTCTTGATCCAGACAATTACCGAATTTTTTATTGTTTTTTTTATTTAAAAGTTAAATATGTTTGAACAGGCGAACCTTTTTGATGATTTTATTTTTTTTTTTAAAAAATTGAGACCCTAGACCCTAGTGGGTTAATTCATAATGAGTTAAGAAAAAGGTTTGGTAAAGAGTACAGTTGTCGTCAACTTCACACTTCTTATATAAATAGCTAACCTTTTCCAACTTCATGATTCCATTGATAACAATCATAATTAATCCTTGACCCCATATTAATTAATTAGCTTTTATTCAAATTAATTATTTAAGAAAAAGCAAATTAAAGAATATATATAGCTCTATATATATATTATGGGCATGATGGAAGAAAAGTTGGATTCTTTCAAAGATTAGGATGATCACTATAAGCATGAAGAAAGAAAAATCCAAAGAGAAAAAGAAAGATTTTAAGATCAGATCACAATGTACATATGCATGACATGCATGTTGATTATAACTTAATTAGATTTGGTTTGATATGCAAACTAAGATGAGAGTGATGAAAGATTACACTTAATATAAGAGTTTAAGCCTTGGCGTATGTAGAAAATCCCCGTTAGGGGGCTCACCCACCATAATCAAGTATGCGACGCGGGTCAGATCCGGATATAGTTGGGGCAAAGCTCCGGTGAATCGGGTGAGCAACAAAAACAAAAAAAAAAAACTTCTCTTCATTTACAGACTGGATTTGTTATACGAAATATTACCTTTTTATTTAATTAAAAGTATCCTTAAATTATATTAAGCTTTAGGCTAATCAATTTTAAGACTTAGAATGTAATTTTTTTTTATTTTTCCCAATAAATACGTTTCCCGAATTTAAATTTGTATGTTTTCCTTCTTACAATGATAAGACTATTTATCATTTCAATATTATATTAGGAAATATTATATGCATGTTTCCTAAAATGAAAAAGAAAATCTTTATTTCTTCTCTAATGGCATGTCTAAGTTTTAGAATTTGCCATCTGTTGTAATAGTTAGGGGGGAAATTTATTGTATTTTCTTATCAAGGAAATTGAGTGTTAAGCGTTTTTTACATTTTAAAAACAACTAATTAATATCTGAATTTGAATACTTCAATTCTTTTTTAGGTAAAAATTAAGCAATATCTTCTAACCGATAATTGAGAGACTAATCTTCTTAAGACGTAGAGATCATCGAAGTGAGTTTTCTCTCTCGTAACAAATTTTTTTTTTCATACGCATGACCTAATTCAAACTTAAAATATCATGTTTAAAGAATATAACTATCAAGTTGTCAAACTTTTGTTGGTAATACATTCTATTATGACTTGAAAATTCAAATAGTAAAATTTCATTTCAGGCCTCAAACAAATAGTAAAATTTCCTGGCTGTACGTAATGAGTTTTTAAGCAAATTATTGGGTTTTCTAGGTCTACTGGGCTTGGGTTTCCTCAAACTAATGTGGGCTTGGATGACCCAGAAAGGTTTTTTTTTAACCAAGACCCAGAAAGTTTAACTGTAGGCCGATGATAAAGCAATTTTAGATCTCGAATCCATGAACATTATTATTGGGCCTCTCTCCCATTAGGGCCACAACCTATGAACATTTTTATGTTTTTTTTTTATAAAATCCATACACTATTCCTCACCTCACCGAGAAACAAATATTTTAAAATAGAAATATAAACTAAATATGTTCAGCCTCTTCCAACAAAATATTATTCATACACACAACCTAATTCTAACCCCTAATATCATGTTTAAAAAATTTAGCTATTTATCAGCAGTACCAGACTTTGTTGGTATATGAACATTTAATTTTAGAATAAGGAAATTAATTTTATCATAATTTACCCTGACTACATCCAGATCCGATCCGCGTCGCGTACCTAGTTATGATAAGTGAGTCTCCCAACGATAATTTTTTGCATACGTTAAGGCTCAAACTCGAGACCTCATTTAAACGATATCGAATCGCTTACCATTTAAACCAACTTCTGTTGATCTATGTATTTTCTTTTAAAAATACTTGATGTCTATCTAGCCCAAGTATTATTCCCCCGTGGAGATTAACTCTTTATTTAATTTAATTGGTAGAATGCGTAATTAATTATTGATCATTTCTGCAATTTAATAATTAACTCTTTCGAATTTTAATTAAATTTATATACATAAGCATAATTAGAGTTTAATTAAGATATCTAAAATTATTTATTATGGATATTAAATAAGTATTTTTATCCCTCATCTAATCTTATTCTCTCTCTTCTCTCTTTTCCTTTCCCCTTCTCATTTCACATCATCATGACATACCAACCATTTTTTGCCAACGATATACCAACGATTAATAATGAATTTTGAGTTATGCATGAATAAATTATTATTTTTTGGTTACAATAAATTATTATTTTTTGGTCAACGAGACAATTTACATAACTTATAAAATTTAGAATGGTTGAAATTTTGAAGCTAAAAAAAATTATGTCCATTACATGATTCAAAATCCAACGAATTATATGTAATTCGAATATTAAAGTTTTGAAGGTTACGAAAAATCAAATTTCAAAAAATCAGAATACTTAATTAAAACAAAATTCACCTATCAATAATTAATCATCTACTCTTGACCCAACAATTACCAAATTTTTTTATTGGTTTTTTTATTTAAAAGTTAAATATGTTTGAACAGGCGAACCTTTTTGATGATTTTATTTTAAAAAAAAAAATTGAGACCCTAGACCCTAGGGGGTTAAATCATAATGAGTTAAGAAAAAGGTTTAATAAAGAGTACAGTTGTCATCAACTTCACACTTTTTATACAAATAGCTAGCCTTTTCCAACTTCATGGTTCCATTGACCCCATATTAATTAATTAGCTTTTACTTAAATTAATTATTTAAGAAAAAGCAAATTAAAATCCAAAGATTAGAATAACTGATCACTATAAGCATGAAGAAAGAAAAATCCAAAGAGAAAAATAAAGCTTCTAAGATCAGATCACAATGTACATATGCATGACATGCTTGTTGATTATAGCTTAATTAGATTTGGTTTCATACGCAAACTAAGATGAGAGGGATGAAAGATTACACTTAATATAAGAGTGATTAGGATAAGCTTCATATGTGTAGTGGAAAAAACAAAATCAAAAGATCATGAAAACTTATATTTTATATCTTTGTTTATCCTTGTTAAGCTCAAAACAACACCATTTTAAATGGAAAAAAATATATATAGCAATGTGTTATATTTATGCTCTAATCAATTTATTTTATTAAATTACGTATAGTTTATACATAAAAATTTTATTTATCTTTAAATTAATCTTTTTTTATTTAAAGATTACTTTTTTTGTATTATGTACAAATATTTTTATATATTTTAATTATAATTAATTAGGTCGATTTTACTTCAATCACAATTAAATTATTAATTATAAATTATTATCTTAACTGATTCAATAACTAATTTTTAAAAAAAGGCGCACGAGTTAATAATAGGCATAAAAACACAACCAAAGGGGAAAAAAAAAAGGTAAAGATAAGTGAGACTACACAAGAGAACAACATAAAATGACATATCGAAGGATGTCATGAATGAAAGGATGAACAAAACTAGAGAGAGGGAGGGAGGGAGAGAATTGGGGAGAATGATGATAAAGAGGAGAAAGAAAAGGAGAGAGGATAGGAACAAAGGGAAAATGGTAGTAGGGGGTGGAGTTATCTATGGTGGGGAAGAGATAGAGATATTCATGTTTCAACACGTGCCTCAAACACAAGCATGTCACTCTCCAATCATTATTCATCCCACACGCTTCATACACTGTCTTGTATTCCCAGCATATGCTTATTTGGTTTCACACCATTTTATAAGTTTTAATTTCATTATCTCTTCTTGCTCAAATCTTAATTTCAAATCAACACATACTGAAAAAGGAATATGCAATTTATATCCAAATATATTCCGCAACATTTGAAACACGTTTAGGGAATATGCATTTAGTCTTCCACACCTAGAGAGAGACCAATACTCAACAGTGGAATACCATTATAATCCCTATTATAAATTATCTTCAATTAATTCTGGTAAACTAAAGAATATAATTAAATAATCAAATATATTTTAAATATATAGAATTTTTCAAGTTTATTTTTGTTATAAATCTTTTTTCTATATTTACAAATCATTCTCACTTTTTTCTCTTCTTTCTCTCTTTTCAATAAAAATTAACATAGACATAAAATTAAAAAAATAATTATTAATAATTTTCTAAATAATTTATATATATTTAAGATCAAGAAGGTGAAATACTCCATTGAGAGCAAACCACACCCACCAATGAGGTAGGCCTCTTAAAGAGAGTGACTGCATAACTTTTATTTTAATATTTCCTAACAAACAAATAAACGACCTTTTAACCAACTAGACAACCCTACATAATTAATTAACTTTATTGAAGATATATGTAGTTTTAAAATTTCAAAAGCATTAACTAATTTTGTAATTAAATTAATAATGTTATATATGTAAATTGTAAATTAAAGTTATTAATAGTCCTTAATAATTAAAAACATAAAGGAGTATATATGTAGACAATAATAGTACACTGATGATTCTGAATTCATGACATGACACCATTAATCCACACGTTTCCTTTATATCTTTTCAAAAAGTTAAATTTTTAAATCAACACCGTCGAAGTTCCATTCAGTGAATTTAAATTAATTAACATTAGAGTTACTATTTTTTTGTATACAAAAAGTAGTCCTAGACTCCTTAGTGACAGTGTTGAAAAGATTTTAGTTGTCGAATGAGCCTATATACTTTTGACACTTTCAATGCAATTTCCCCTAATTAAATCACATCATTAGTTAATTAATTAATTATGACATAATCTAAATTAAAGCTTCTATGGTTATCCAAGTTGGTGACGAACTTTGCAAGTGTGTAACATGTGACACATAAATTAATCATCATTTTTTGGATAAGCATATATCTCTATACCTTTTCCTTCTAGAAGTTATATTCCTATAAATAAATTATGGTTATATCGTATCGAATCATCTTTTTATCACACTTCAACTAACAAGTATCTATTAAGACTAATTGCCTATTTAGAAAGAATTTAAATTCTAGTTTTAAAAAAAAATTAGTTTAAATTTTAGTTTAATTTTTTTGAAAATAAACAGTCATATTTAGTTAAAAGGGCTTATAGACTGCCTAATTACTATTTTATTCCTATTTTTTTTCACCCTATCTCTCCTCCCTCTGCACATGTCGTCTTTTGCAGTTCATTTTTCATTATCTATCTGTGCTTCAGTTTTCTATCAACCGTCATCCCTTGCTGCTTCCGTCGACTGTCTTCCCTTACTGCTTCCGTCAACTGTTGTCTATCGAGGAAGAATAGAAAGAAGATAAACGGTGAAAAACGAAAATAGAACAACTTCTTCTTCCTCCTGCTTCGTCTTCTCGCTTGATCTCTTCCGTCACTACCACCTGAGAAGATGAGAAGAGAAGATGAGAGAGATGAGATGAGAGAGTGAGAAGTGATGGGACAGTGAGAGATCAAAATATTTTTTTTTATTTCTCTTTATAGTAATTTACTAATTATAAAAGTCATTCTAATAATAACTATCCAAACACTCATTTATTCATAACCATTTTTTTTCTATAAACTCTTATCCAAAAGCCCTTTTTCAAAAGTTGTCCAAAACCCTTTTTTTTCATCACCCATTTTCTAAAAATCTATCAAAATAGGCCATATAATAAATAAATTACTTAGAGTACGATATCATGCATTTAAAATAGAATTTAAGACATGTTTTTAAAATACACATAATTAAAGATAAATTATATACGTCTTATTTTATAATTAAATTATAAGATATTTATAATTAAAAAACAGTTACACATATTGATTCTTAAATAAATTTTAAAAACTTTAAAGAAGTAATTTTTCTGCAATATTTTCTAGGTTCTACATTTACAATCTTGAGATGAATGAACTATTCATTTTGTTTGGTTAAAGAGTTGAATTTAAAAGAATAGGAGAAGCGGTTTAAATTTTTTTTTATTTACTCTTTTATCTTATATATTTTTTATTAAAATTTTATAATCCCTTATCACAAGAAAAAATTATAACCCATTTTTCTAATTTTTTTCAATCTAACTAAGAATAAACTTTCCTCCCTTCCTTTTTCCTCTAAATCCATCGTACCAAACAACATCAAGATTCCTAAAATTTATTTACCTTGCCTTCCGTTAATCTCATGAGAGTGGTGCCTAGAAGGGGAATGGATTATTCTGAATTAGAATACAACTGGGGAAAGTTGGCAGCTTGATTGGTTCACACGAATGAAAGTGTTGGAATGAAGCAGGTTCCTTGAACGAAAATGACAATTCAATTAAGGGACTCAAAAAAATGTCACAATCACCCAACACCCTTGTTCACTTCTCCCTAACATCTGGCTTCCCCCTGCGTTCCCCCTCAATTTTCAACAATCTCTATTCTTTTCAGATTAGGTTCCTGGTATCTCGGATCTGACTCGCCGGACAACTTAACATCGCACATCCTAATCCAAATTAGGTTAAGACAGCAAAGTTCTCTTCTTGCTCTGTTCTAGACATAACACCTATTTGATATTAAATATAAGGTCGTGTTTTCTCTTATTTTCTATCTTAATTTTTTCTTTCTCATAATATTCTATTTATTGTGAAATTTTCACATCTGCAAATTATATTTTAATAATTAAATGGCAGGGGTATTTAAAGCAATCCCACATATTTTAAGAATCACATGGCTAACCATGTTAGATTGGTGTAACGCCATACTAATTGAACCAAAAATTTTGGTGGTAACGCTATTTCCCATCCATCATTTCAAGCGGAAAAAAAGAGAAGTATTTATAATTTAATTTTATTTCTTTATGAACAAAATATACAAACAATCTCAACTTTTAAGAATATTAATTAAAAAAAGTCAATCGTATCCGTTGAATTGATATTACTTCTATACTTTTATTTAAATATATATCAAATCATATTATTACAAATAGCATAACTTATGATTAAGTTCAAAAGTGTAGTTTTTTCCTTCCCTTTTTCCCCGTAAAATAATAAGAAAATATGGTAGATATGATAATGTTATAGGAGAAAATAAGAAGGAAAAGAGGAATGATTTTACTGAAAATGAAGGGAAGAAATAGAAATTGCAGTTTTTAAAAAAAAAAAATAAATTAAAGATGGAGTACAACTGTACAAGGGACTAGGCATAATGAGTGGTACGACCATAAGCTTTTGTTTGCCTATGGACAAGACTCCATTCATCACCGTCCATTCTCCAAAAATCAACGACCCCATCATCACCCTGTACCTCCACGTCCCCTTATCTTGTTTCTCCTAAATAAGAAAATTCGGAATAAGAATCTAATCATATCCTTAATGATTTTTGGGGGGAAAACATACTTTGAATTCTGAAAAATTCATAAGATTAAAAGGAAAATTACTAAAATATTCCCAAACGTAAGAATTATTGCTCAAAAGTAATTAAAAATACTTTTTTAAATATGTGTAATTCTTCTTTAATTTTATATAAATATCTTTTATTTTATACGTAGTTAAATATGGGTTATATATAATTAGAATAGAGTTACGTCTATTAAATATAAATTATATTTAGGTTTTTAAATAATTTGTAATTACTTTTTAAATAATTTTTTTAAATTTATTCACTAATATTTGACGTTACTAGTAATTGACTAGTCTCATCTATTAGAATACAAGTTGATAATAGAAAAAATCTCGTTAACTCTACTAATATAAGACTACTAAATAAGCTATAATAATTTATAACTAATTGTTATATGACAATAATTTTTATAATAAGAGATTTTTATAAGTTAAAATGTATCATATAGAAGATAAAATGCCTGAGTGGAAGTAGATTGGTGGTCTCAAGGGATTTATTGGGAGTAAGAGTATAGGAATTTCATAGGGTGATACTAGTCCCAAATTTTGTGAATATGGTCAACACAGTAAATTTCATAGAGTAGGAGATTAACTGGACGGAACACTCTGCTTTATTCTTATTAGTTTTTAATTTTTGTTTTTTAAAAAATAAAAAGACGGAGATGACGGGATAAAAGAAAAGAAAAAAGAGAAGGGAGATAGAATGCGTTTGGCAGTATCCAACAAGGCCAGCAGCCGACCACATGTCACCCTGTCGTTCCCAACATTCAACCAACCACCCCCCTTAACTAGACTACCACTACTATTATATTTTTTGGTGGGGCCAACCTTAACTATACTTGATTAGTTAATTATGGATTACCCTTTGTTTAAAAAAATAACTGTCATGTTGAAGGCAATGGGACTAATTAATTTTAGTTGTACTGGTATGCATGTCCATATTTAATTATAACTTATTATAAAATTTATTATTTAAAAATATTTAAGAATTCAAATCAGGATAACTTTTTTTTAGTTGTATATAACTTATATTTAATTATATATAAATATTTTATATTTTATATATAATTAAGTATAATTAAAAAAGAATTATATCTATTGAAAATAAGTGATACATGTGTCTTCAAAATAAATATTAAATATCTTTAAACAATAAATTTTATAATATAATTTTTTTTGACAATTTCCTATATTTAATTTGCTTTATTTTCTATTTTTTTTTAAATATTATAGAGACTACAATTTTTTTTTTAAAATACCTGTCATGTTGGAGGCAATGTGTTTAATTTCTATTTGTACTAGTATGCATAACCATACTTAATCTGCTTCATCTTCAATTATCAATTATAACACTTGTAAATGAAATTATTTATATTTTTTAAAATTTCAAACATAAATGCACATGCATGTTTGATAAAAAAAATAGTTCAAATATAAACATATATATATGTTTCAAATACAACAATTTGATCACGCAAAGTTACAATGTCTGTGATCATAAGATGGAGCAGTGGCTATGGAATCAAATGGCAAAGGTGTCACTGTAGGAATTGAAGTCAATCCCTATCCCAAAAATAGTATACTTGACTCACTTTCCATGCTTTTGACCAGTCAACGTCTCATCCCCTCTTCACAATTACCATTTCCAATTATTCAATAAGAAATATTACTTTTTTTTGTACAATTTTTTTTAAAAGGGTTGAGTTTACCTATGATCTAAAGGCAGAGTGAAGTCTCCCTTTTGTTTTAAGCGATACCAATGTCAGGTAGCGCGAGCTGTCTATTACCCTTAGGCATAAAACTAGACACCCAAGAGCTAGGATGTCTCCCCAAACGCCGTGATTGAAACTATAATAAAATAGTACTCTCTAAGGATCGCACATACTCCAAATAGTCGTATGTCTCACCCATTCGTCAGCTAAAATCCACAAACAATGAGTAATAAAAAATATTATTAATTATTAATTAATTATAACTAAATTGAGGGCCTTTGCTTCATAGTTTAAGGTTTAAAGGGCTTTTTACATACTTATACACTTAACAATTTTACTCCCTCCTCGCCCTTTTATAAACACGAGTACCAGGAGGAGTTTACTACAGTTATAGATTGGGGGCCTATTTAGATAGGATTTTAAAAAATGACTTATGAATAGCTTATAAAAAAGGGTTTTTAGAGAAGAGCTTATGGAAAAAAAGTGGTTATGAATAAATAAGTGTTTAGATAGTTATTTTTAGAATGACTTTTTATATTGATAAATTTCCAAAAATGGTATGATTTGATTAAAAGTAAGAGAGAGGAGAGAGGTAGAGAAAAGATAAGAGAGAGGAGATAGGGTGTAAGAAAAAGTATGAGAGAGGAGAGAGAGTGTAAGAAAAAATAGGAGAGAGGAGAGAGGGTGTAAGAAAAAATAGGGTAAGATAGTAATTGAATAGTCCATAAACACTTATGGACAAACATGGATGTTTGTTTTAAAATTTTCCTAAACTAAGGTTTTGCCCAAAAGGACTTCTCAAACTATGGTTTGCTACTCATCCAAACAGGCCCTGGGTGATAGATAGAGCTTAGGATTTTCATAGATTGAATACATAGTTTCAAGTAACGTATTTCAAATGGTTATCACGATGCTACCTCTGAGGGTCGATGCTGGTCCAGATGTTATGTTTTGGAATGCCACTGTGAACAGAACCTTCACAGTACGGAGTGCTTATTACCTAATTGAGGAAGATATTCTGACTCCTTATAGCTCAGTGTATAAAAATATTTGGAAGTGGCAAGGTGCTGAGAGGATTAGGGTTTTCATGTGGATAGTTGTTAATAATAGGTTACTAACTAATATTTGGAGAAGCAAGTGGTCCACAAGTTCTGCTCTTTGTCTAACCTGTAACTTGGAAATAGAGGATACTTTACATGTCTTGAGAGATTGTAGTTATGCCAGACGCATTTGGCTTAAATTGTTATTACCTCGTCAACAATCTGTATTTTTTGCTGCTCATCTTATCGACTGGTTTGCTTTAAACCTTAAGAGACGATTGGGTAATATAAGGACTAATTGGAATTTAATGTGGGGTGTAGTTATTTGGAAGCTTTTGCTTTAGAGGAATATGATTGTCTTTAATTAAGGTGCCACATAACTGGAGCATCCAGAGATAGTTATTTTACAAACTTGGAGGAAATATGTGTAGGTTCTTGATGATGCTAATTTGAGTTACTTGTCCTTGACAGACAATCTAAGATGTCAACCGCTACCTATAGGCTGGGTTAAGATTAATGTTGATGGTATAATGACTTTGTCTAGTAATAAAGCTGGGTGTAGATGAGTGATTAGAGACCATAATGATAAGTGGTTATATGGGTTTTTCCTTTTTATTGGAGTTTGTAGTGCAGCTAAATCTGATGAATGTGCCGTTTTTAGAGGACTCCAAATTGCTTGGGATAAAAGATTCAGGAATGTCATTCTTGAATCTGATACAAAGTTTATCATTGATATGTTCGCTAAAACTAATAGTAGGCACAGAGGCAATTTGTTATTTATTAAGATTGAGGAGTTAAGGAGTAGACAGTAGAATTTACAATTGCAATTCATTTTAAGACAGACTAATATAACTGTAGATGCGCTAGCAAAGGAAGATCTTTCTAGATCTGTTGCATTTGACATGTGTTATTCACAGTTACGATACTTAGTGATTTTAGAGTGGATGAGATTAAATTCCTTTATAGTTTAATTTTTTTATTTTGGGGTTTATGCCCTCTTTTATAGCAAAAAAAAAAAACACTCGAATACTATGTCAACTAATTTTTTTTTTAAAGTAGTGAAATTAGTTAAAATTAATTTCAATGACAATTTTTTTTTTAATTTTTAAAATTATCCTTTGATTGTTATAGCCCAATGGGGAGATGGGATGATAAAAAGGAGTGAGATAAGGATATTAATGAAGGTTAGTTAGTTATAAATATTTTAATGACTCCTATCTTTAATATAAAATATATTTAATTAATATATTATATTAATAAAATTAATAAAATTAATTATTTATAATAATTATGTATTGATTTCTTAAAACTAATATTTTTGATCATGTACATTTGAACTACCTTTTAATATAAATATCTTAATATATGTGCAATCATATAGAAATATTTTGAGAAAAAATTATAAATTTAAAAGACAAAATAGATTATAGTCCTATATTTACGATCAAAATATTTTTTTTATATAACTCTTATATTTAAGATAGTATGAAGTATTATATTTTATAAATGACCTTGTATTAAGAATTAATAATTCGTTTGTGTAGCTGATTACTGAGATGTCAAGTGTAAATAAACTTTGTCTGACGTAAAAAGAAATCCCAGTTGGATAGAGTTAAATTAAAGAAGAGATATATAAGTGAAAAGGACTCATAAACTCAAAATCTTATAATTTTAAATTAAGTTGTGATATCAAAACTGTAGGGAATCAAAACTCTTTTTTTTTTTTAATCAGGGAAATCAAAGCTAGTATAGGATATATAGTACAATTTTATTAGATCTGAGTCCATATGATCAACATTGCTTAAAGAAAGTCAAGTTTCCTTTATTCAATTCAACTACCTTTGATCAATGGAATGGATTCGTTAACGAATTTTAACGTTATTCATTCAACAAGATTAGGAAGATTTATGATTAAGAAATACACATTTGTTCTGTATAGCCTCAACCAAATTAAGTTTCTATCATTAGTCAAAAAGCCGCACATTACTCCGTCCATTCAACAATAAGCTAACCTGTTTTCATTAACTAAAAATCAAATTATATCGATAATCCTCATAAATGGTTAATCTTGATTTAAATTCCTATAGGCCAAATAATTAGTAAAGGCGAGCATACCGTTAAAAGAATAAGAAAATATTAAATTATATATGAGTATTAAAAAAAAAAAAGCAACAAAAGGGACTGTCCTTTGAGCTGTTCGGCACATCAGGTTCAGAACTTCTATCAAAACTTTTTATTGTGTTAAAAAGGGATATAAAAGGGCAAAAAAAAAAAAAAAGAAAAGAAAAGAAAAGTAAAAGAAAGAAAGAATTCATTCTTTCAACTTTTGTCAGATTACGTGTATTATGTAGATAGGGTTTAGGGGATCTGCATTGCTGCGGATTGCAGCAGAGAGCCTACACACATCTCAACATTAAAGAGTCAACGGCAATAAGATCGTCAGGTGTAGTATTACATGTGGAAGGTACCACACTAGATCATAGCCAGGTGCTCATATATATTCAGAATTTAATAGTCATATGGGGATAGGTGGACGGAGAGAGAAAAAGAAAAGTGTAAGCAGACAACAGTAGCAGCAAGAGATATTTTGTTCAGCAGCATGCTTTATTTTTTTTTTGCCTCTTTCCTGTATTTATTTTTATAAAAATAAAATCATTTTTTGTTCAAAATAATTCACTTGGTTAATTTAAATAAAATTTATCTACCACTAACTTTAACTTGTATCTAATCTCAAGTGTTGTTATGAGTTTTTTTTTCCTTTTAACTTAATCTCTCTAGTGTTTTTTTCTCTTCCAAATTAGTTAAGTTAAGGGAATCTTAAAATGTAAAATATATATTATTCCTCATTCTTATAAATGAAGAATAATGAATAATCTATCCCCTTATATTCTAATATAAAATTTACAAAATGCACACATTTCCAGATTTATTAGTATTGAAAAATATTAAATAAGAAAGATAGAGAAAATGGAGGTAGTATACTTAGAATCAAAATATAATACTACATCCATGCTATCCTTAATGATCAACTTAATTAATTTAAATAAATTTAAAATATTATTTAAATTAATTATTTATAATAATTATGTGTTAATTTTTTAAAAATAACTCATTTAATATGTGCAATTATATATGTGTAATTTAAAAAAAAAAATTATAATTTTAAGAGACTGAATGTATTAGAGTTTTATAATTAGGATCCAAATAAATTTTCTATCTAATTTTTATATTTAGGACTAGAAAAAATACTTCAACTAAATCTTATATTTAAGATTAGGAAAAGTATTTAATAAATCCTCTATTTATTAATAAGAAAATTTATTCAGTATATAAACTCATACGATTAATGTGTTCTTTTCTAATAAATTTAAATAAGCAGATTTTCTTATCCATTACCTTAATTTGTAATTAATTATTTTTAGCGGATGCTTGGTTTGTAACTGACAATATGATTTTATAGCTTTTGAGGCAAAGCTACAGTCACATTGCTATGATTAAAAATAAAACCAAACACAAACTCATTCAAATTTATGAATTACGTATCAAAAATAAATTTTGTGCACTGAACAAAAGAAACCTCAAAAATAACGTTCTGAAGTAATTTTTTTTTAACAGAACATGTATTGTAGGGCGCTTTACTTCCAGAGCTAATAGCTAAGGTTATTATAGGGAGGATATAGGAGGGACCTCCGGACTCAGGAGATAGCGTGCCTTGTGCTCTAATTCCAGGATTCCACTCTTCTGCTGTTTCCTATTGGACAAACTCCGAATCTCTCTCTCTCTCTCTCTCTCTCCTTCCAAAAGTTTGAGATTGAAAAGAACCAGACCAACCCACAAAGCGTGCTTATCATAATCCAAATCCAAATCAAAAGTTTTATAAAAAGCAAAGCTCCCAACAAGCCCCTGGCTATTCTATTGTACCCCTTCCCTCTCCCTCTCCCTCTCCCCCTTCCCCTCCCCCTTCTGCTCTTTTATTAGAGTCCCTTATTCATTCTTATTGTCTTTCTGTGGTTTCTCATCTCTTCTTATATTCCGTCTCATTCTCCTACTTCTCGAGGGTCAAAGTTTTTTGCTTCACATCACACCTTTCAAGCTTGCACGCTGCTTCTGGGTTGCTCTTGTTCTTTCCCGGGATTCACATATCAAAGGTACTCAGAAGCTTTTTCTTCTTTGTGACAAAGAAATATGAGATGTTTTTATTCCTATGCTCCCATGTTATCTAAACTGTAATTGCTAATTAGAACGCCATCGTTTGTTGTTTTTCTTACTCGTAGTGGAGTTGCTATCAGATGGATGTGAGGTCAAGAAATGAGGAGGTGTCTCCTCAGCTGCTGGATTTGATCTCAAGGGATAAAAAAGAATGGCACATGAACGACACAGACGAATTAGAAGGAAGAACCCAAAACAACAACAAGAAGAAGGACAAGTCTTGTTGTGAGAGAAAACTTGAGCTCAGACTTGCTCCACCTGGTGAAGATGATGAGTCTCTACTCTCTCTCGGTTACTTCTCTCAGCAAACCCAGAAAATCTCTAACTCTCCATGGCCTTCTTCTCCTTCTCCTTCTAAAGCTTCATTTCTTCAGTTCCCACCAGAAAATAAAGCTTTCTCATCATCTTCTTCTGCAAATCCAGCTGTCCCCTCTAATAATATATCTCATAAAAGGTATTACTCTAACCTTCATTCTTACATTTACCAGTATTCTCTACAGTAATCATTCAAAATTTGTAACGGTGGCATCCAGCACTTGCAGCAAAATTCATCAAGTTTGAAGGTCTAATTCATAAATGAGAGGCATATTTTTCTAAAATATGGAAATTTATTACTTCCATTTTTTTGTTTTCCCCCTTTCTTCCCCTCAATCTTGTTTCATTTATTTCTGAACTTTATAAGGCAGAGGATATTCATTCATAATGAGTGGTCAAACGGGATAGATCTGGAGTCACAGCTCTGTTTCATCTGTTGCTCTTCTCAGTGATAAAAAAGAAGAAAAAAGCTTTAAAAGATGTCATAATTATGGGAAATCTTCATCAACAGGGAACCATAAACCCTTCAATCCTATGTACTGTGAATCAGTACTCCCTATTTTGTTCTGTTATCCTTTCTTGCATTGAATGCTTCAGATATGTCTCCATCTGATTTTCTGATAGCCCCCTCTATCTTCATTTATTATCCTTTCTTCATTTTATCTTGTCTTAACTCAAAATTGATATTGGCATGCATGTCAGCTTCTGACTCTCTTTTACTTATCTTTTGCCCCTCTTTAAATTTGCATAAGAATCATTACAAAATATATTATTTTCTACATATGATTCATCAAAAAAAAAAAAACCTTCATATGAACATATGGGTGAGTAAATTACTAAATATAGGTTAATTTTTCCTCTTTATTGGTCCCACATACTCATCCAACCAGATCTAAATACAGTTGTTAGACCTCTGTTATCATATTCTCTCAATTTTTTTAAATTCTAACACATGCTATTATCAGATATCTAAAGATTTAATTATTTTAAATTATTAAGTTTTAATTTCGAACTTTGTCTTTCGATCCATGATGAACAGAACTGCTCCTGTGGGTTGGCCTCCAATTCGTTCATTTAGGAAGAACCTTGCAAGCAACAACAACAGCATTTCTAAGACAGCTAATGAGACACAACAGCGGCATGATGTTGCAGACAAGGTTGTCGGGAAGAAGCCTGTTGTTGACAACGTTGGTAATAAAGGTTTGTTTGTGAAGATCAACATGGATGGAGTTCCTATAGGGAGAAAAGTGGACCTTAATGCTTATAACTGCTATGAAAACCTCTGCTCTGCAGTTGATCAACTCTTCAGATGCCTCCTCGCTGGTATGTATTTACTATGGAAAGCTCTGAGATTTTTCACTTTTGCATACTTTGACCAGCGACTACTTTGAGATTATCACTTGACTAATTAAAAGAACATTTATTTGAGAATCTTAAGATAGATCTAATCCTCAAGACACTCAACCAAGCTCTTGGAAAATTCACTAGATAGAGTAAAAATCACTAGATAGACATGTAAAATAGGAGATTTAGCATATGGTCAATGTGAACAAGTTTCTTAATGCAAGATTTTGGAGAGATCCTTCAGAAACAAAAGAAGCTAGTTATATCTTTCTACACACAAGCATGTTAAAGATGGGTTTCAGTAAAGATTATGCCACATGGTATTTTTTCTGGTAGATGGGATAAATTTTGGGGAATTACTATCAGGTCCTAATGAAGATATTTAACTACCAAAAGTCTGATAGCAACTGAGGAGCATGCAGTGACAATTTCTAGTGCAGGATGCCAACATGTTTATGTTACTTATTTATTATTAGGACATTTTAGTAATTAAATCCCTACCTTGGGACCTCATAATAATTCTCCCATAAATTTTCTTAGAAAAGTCTCCTTTTTCCCCCTGATATTTTCTTGGGTTATTGCTTATCAACTTTACTTGCAGTACATGATAGTGAAAGTTGTTTTTTTTTATTGACTGTTCAGCTCAAAGAGATTCCGGTGCTGGAGGAATCAAGAACAAGGAAGAGGAAGAAGAAAAGGCTATAACAGGTTTATTGGATGGAAGTGGGGAATATACTCTTGTTTATGAGGACAATGAAGGAGACAGGATGCTCGTTGGGGACGTGCCATGGCAGTAAGCATCTTTAACACCACTGTGGATCTGATCCACAACTCCTTTTTCTTATTCTATTCCAAATTTATTATATTCATTCATTATTCCCCCACTCGCTGTTGTTTTTCCAATCTTAAATTAACATGTTTTTCTAGATCTTATAGAGCTTCATTTGATTAGATTCCTCATATATTGTTCTGCTTTAAAAACTATTTTTGTTCTCATTTGTCTGAATTCTGGCAATCTTATGTCTGTTTCTTCATTAAAAAAAATATAATACTTGAAAGTGTGTCTGTCCCCTCACAAGAACACACACTAATTAAGCTCTTTGTTATGCTTTTGTCACTGTGTTTGGTGGCTGAGATTTGTTTTCCCTTTGTGTTTTTGCAGCATGTTCGTATCAACTGTGAAGAGGCTGCGTGTGTTGAAGAGTTCTGAGCTTTCTGCTTTTACCCGTGAGTGTTATTAAATCTATTCTTCTCTCAATCCAAACATGCCCTTAAGTTCGCGATTAATATGACTGATACAAATGTTATATTGTTTTCAGTTGGTAACAAGCAAGGCAAGAAAACCACTTGAGACGGGGCAATGATCTAAAACTGAAGAACTGACGAAGCTGTTTAACATTTTAGTTCTTTCACTGATGAAGATCAGAGAAAAATGAAGCTATTAGCTTATATATATATTTACACATACATGTTACTAGGTCCTAAGTGATGTGTATGAATGTAATTTTGTTTTTGTTTTGTTAATGAAAATTTGATGCTGATATGCAAAGTAGAAGTAGGGGTAATTAAGGAAGAACCTGAACGGAATGTGGGTACTTACGGATGTGCTGTTGAGTAATCCATATCTACTTGTTTTTGGTTTTGTCATTATTAAGGATTTTAAATGTATGTACCTCGTATTCTTTTTTTAAAATAAAAATGTATAATGGGATAATTAATCTCTGACAAACTTCATTTACTCAACTTTAATTAAGATTTAGAGTCTAACCAATTAAAAAATGACTTGGTCTCCAATGCCAACTTGGCTGGGTTACTTTGTTCCCTGGCTTAAAGACTTAGAATATTATAATAACGCTCATACCGAATCTCTTTTTAAAAAAAATTATATAAAAAAATATTAAATAATTTAATTTATAAATATTTGTTTTCTTAAAAGATTTAACAATAATTTTTTAAGGTATTTAAATTTGTTCAAGAATTTAGTTGTAATTTATATTCAATAGATACAATTTTTCAAACAACTTATATTCAATTATGTGATAAATTAGCATGCCGTGCACAATGATGACACATATAAATCGAGTCATTTGTATATAGTTAAAAAAAATTATACTCATTAAAAATGAGTTATACCTACTTAAATATTTTATTTTTTATGTATATTTGAACAATACATTTTATGAAAGGAGATTTATGAACAATTTTAAAAAAAAAAAAAAGAAAAGAAAATGGCACATGGTCGTCTTGGAGGAATATTTGGAAGTGGGGGGGGGGGGGGGTGGACCAAGAACAAGAACAAAGAATAAACGTACACACACAGAGCTGAAAATGCAGAATGATTCCGTTTTCCAAAATATATAAGCTCCAAAAAACAACCCTCCTTTCTTTGTTTATTCCCTTTCGAGGTACGACAACATTATGACTACCTCACTTTCCCCATTATTTTCATTACTAATTTTTCTTTTTTTTTATTAAGAGTTTTCAAATTTATTTAACTTTGATTATTATTAATTATCTTTATGTTGTATTAATTATGTTATTAGCCGTTACCTAGAAAATGACTAGCCCCGACATTGAGAAGCTAGGTGCTGGCCCCTGCTTTAGTGTTCATAAACACGTGTTACAATTACGTAGGATATGAATAATGTTAATAAATATTTGCATTAAATGTAATAACTAATAAATAAATTTTCTTTTATTCAAGACATCAATTTATTGTCTTTCTCAAATTTATAATATTTTTTCTAAAATTTTTAGATTGATTGTACATATTAAATAATTTTTTTACCAAAAAAATAATTTATAATACAAATGAATAAAAAAAATATTTTAAAAATAAATATAGAGTTAATTTAAAAGTATAAGGTTATATTAGATCTCTTTAGATTTCGAGTTCAATTCCTATAAAGATACCCTTCTTACGAGGGATAATTATGATCTCTAAAACTAAGATACCTAATAATACTAGTTAATATTATGAAAAAAGAGATACTTTAAAAACATCACCACCCACCTTTTATATATAATTGATTTTATTTTTTTAATCTCTATACATTAGTCAAATTCTTATATTTAAGATTAAAATATATATTATTTTTTATTTTTAAGAGTTCACGGTCGCCATATTATAATATTATGTTCTGTCTTTGATATATGATACTTCTAATTACTTCTGCACAGATTAGAGAAAGTAGTTAAAAATAATTTATGTAATTAATATTGTCAAATATTATAACTATTTTTCAATAGAACCCTCCAATTATGACTATGGCGAATCTCATGTGGACAGAGATAGGGATAGTGGGGGCTTGAAATTGTGTCTAGGTAAGAGATGGTAGGCTTTGTGGTGTGTTGGGGACAAAGGTGATAGATAAGTTACATAGAAAATGGAAGAAAAGGGAATGGTCAAGAGACGCATCATGGCTATGAAAATAGAAAGGAAAAAAAAAAATGAATGGCCCTTCTCATTCATATACGCCTGCCTAACTTCCATATCCTAATTGGGACCAACCCTTTATTCTCCTAAATACTCTTTCTGATTTTTATTATAAAGTATATCTAACTATTTTATTAAAATAAATAAGGGATGATTAAGTTATAAAATTTGTTTAAAAGTATTTTTTTTAAAAAATTACTTAAAAAAATACTATAAGGTCTCAAGAAAATGATTTAATTATCTTAAAGTCTAATAACAATTAAGGAAGATACAATAATAAGTTTCAATGTAAGAAATGATAATAAATTTATATTGCTTACTTATCATTAGGATTTTTTAGATGATTAATAGCCTGTTTGGGAACCCCCAAACCTAGATTTTAAAAAGGCTTCTGGCCTAAACTTCGGTTTGAGAAAATTTTAAAACAAACAGCTATATTTGTCCAAAAGGACTTCTGGACTAAACTATAGTTTAAAACCATAGTTTCAGAAAAGCTGGTCAGAATAGCTTTTGAAATAGTAAAAGATCTTATGAACTACTCAATTACTATTTTACCCTTACTTTTTTTACACTATCTCTCCTCTCTCTTCTATCATTTTCTTACTTTTTAGTAAATTGCCTATGAAAAGGTGATTCTTCTACTAATCATCCAAACATCTCCAATTTTTAAAATCACATTTTCTCTAAAATCTATTCTTCCCAAATCTATTCTCCAGAATCTATTTTACCTAGAATCTATTTTCTAAAAGCTAATCCAAACACACCCTAAGTAAATTCTGTAAAACTTTATAATAATTATTCAAATTTACAATTATCAATTACAGAGCGGAAAAAAAAGAAAATTGCATCAAATTTTAAATATGGACAATTTTAGAACTATAATTAATACTTCAATTAATGACTTATGATAAGGACGGCTCATTTATTTTAAAAGATGTCTTATAATAGAGAGTGTAGGGAGTACGTATAATTATTAGACATTCTTTTAGCTAATGAGTTGTTAATTAAACTCAGTTAAATACAGGAATGTAGCTTAATTGGAATTGATGCTATATTACTCCATGGATTAGTTTTTGTTTTGGATCTGAACTCCCAAAATATTTATTTACCTTGATTTGTATTTTTTTTAATAATTATATTGATCTATTTCATATGGATCTTATACATAAAATTTGATCAGTTTCGGAATTTAAAGCAACATACTTTGTAACTTCATAAGGTGAACTCCAATTCCTTAATGCCCATGATTATCTTCAATTTTTTTATCCTTGAATTTTATTTCATTAAATTATATATATATATATATATTGATCATTATAAATTGCACGTGAACTATAGTTTTTTTTTAAAAAAAATTTAAAAAAAAGGTTACACTCACTTACGATAATTTAAGAGAAGGGCGAAATTTCTATTCCTTTTAAACGATATCAATATCAGACAGGGCGAATTATTAATTACCTTCAGGTATAAATTTAAGCACTTAAAAGTTAAAATATCTCTCCAAAGATCATGATTGGAACCAAATAAAGTTGTATTTCCGTAGATCAAACACATGAACTATAGCTATATAATCTATATATCAAATAAATTGCATCCCAGACCCAGTGGTACTTTTTTTTTCCTCCAGTATCATTTTGAGGCCATTCTTTTTTTTATTTTTAATTTTTTGAAGCCCACGGTAATAAAAGGTGGATATGAGGCCCACAAAAAATGAACTGTGGACGTGAGAGTTACAATAAAAAAGGATGAGATAGAGGAGACATCTTAACTTTTGATTGTCTAAATTTATGTTTGAGAATAATTAACGATTAGCTCGGCCTAATATTGATATCGCCTAGGAGGAATGGAGACTTTGCCCTATCATTGGATGGTGGATGAGCCCAACTCTTTTCTAAAAATTTTTGTAAAAAAAAAAAGGATGGGATGGAACATGCAGTAAATTGCAAATTTGATTTACATAAATTGTAAAAAGGTAGGTATGCAAATGCAACTCAGTAATTTGTTTTGTCATTTTAAATTTCAATTTATACATAATAACAACTTCTAAATAAAATAAGGTAATAAATTGTACAATAATTTGTTTTTTTGTTAGTATACATAAGAGTAATATATAGTAAAAAAATAAGTTATTATTAAAATAATTTCTAATACATACTTAGACGGTTTTATTTTATAATAAAACAATATGGTAAATTAATGCAGTCACATCAAAGATCATAATTATACTCATATAAGACTTAATTGACTAATTTAAATAGATTAAAAAAATTAAATAAATCAGTTAATTATAAAATGTGACATGATTTTCCCAAAGTACTGATGTATAACATTAAATTATATATCAGTTTATAAGTTAATAAATTAGTTTGAAAAAAAATGAATAAATATTAGATATAAAATGGATTAATATTTTATATTTATGACCAAATCTAACCCTCAAACTAGCTCTTATATTAAAGATCGGAGGAGTATAACATTTAGACAGTTTGTTATTTAATTGTCAAATAAATTCTTATTTAACGGTTAAAAGTCAACAAGGACTAAGTTTAATCAAAGTTTGAACCATCACTAACCATCAAATAAATAAGTGCAAACATAATCGTGAAGTAAGCTTTTTTTTTTAATAGTAGTGATTATTGTTAATTTATTCCAAAATCAATACACATAATCAAAGTATCCACAAAAAGAGATATTGATTAGATCAAAACAAGTAGAGAGATCTACACATCAAGGTATATATCAGCAATTTCAAAACCTATCTACAATAATAAAAAAGAAATGTAGCTCATATATATATATATATATATATATATATATTAAAACCTTTTGTTCCTCAATAATACAACATTTTGCCTGGCTTCAGCCTGTGTGCCATAGGTTAAGACAGTACAAATTAAATAAAGTGATATGAAAAGATATACAGATGAAACAATATTCATGGAATATTATTGTTCACCTTATAATAACTGTCTTCTTCCTCACTTGGATTCAACATATTTTGATGATCTGCAATAATAACCTCTGAATCTCTAGCCATGGAGGATGAAGAAGAAGGAAAGAAGAAGGAACTTTTGGTGAATGAAGAGGAAGAGAAGGTCAAGCTAATTAATGGCTTTTGGAAATTAGTGAGTGCAGGCTTCTATAGATGACAAATTATTAATAATGGATAATTGGATCTCACCACATTTATTAACTTTTTTTGTGTTTTTTTGACCCTTTGCTTCCCTAGCCAAAGAAGTAATCATTTACATACATACATACATACATACATACATATATATATTTGTATAATTGGGAATCCTTTCATTTTCTCTCTTTTGTTTCAATTATAATTATATCAATTCGATTTTTTTAAAAAAAAATTAAATTTAAGTGCCCTCGAAATAAGAAAAAGGGTTTGTGAGGGACTAAAAATAAATATTGCCTTCTAACTTCAGAAGATTTAAATCTATGTTGAAGTAATCGTGTATGTTTGTTTTATCGGTTCCAAGCTCCGTTTTGTGAAATGCAAGAAGTTGTGGGACATGCAAGACATCAGTTTGGAAGGGTTTATAAGATGACTGAAAGAGAATTGAACTTTTGATTGACTCTGGAAAATAAAATGGCAATAAAATAATTTAGAATTAGCCTGAACTTAAATTTACATTTTATTTGGAAGATAAAGTGAGATCAACCTCTACCTATAACAAGATTAATTGCTAGATAAAGATAATTACTTTTAAGTGAGCACGAGATTGAATCTAATGCCATTTGAATATAAGCTACTCACTCTTTACTACTGTTGGTGTGAGAATAAATAGGGAAGTCCCACGTTAAATTAAATAGAGTTAAGTTAAAAAATGTATATAAATAAAAACAATAAAGTTTATGTTTTAAGGTTTTGAATTAGTATAAATAATATTAAGGTGTTAGAAGAAAAAAAAATCAACATATTTGTATGCACTATAAATAAAATTAGATTGATGGATGCAGTTGAAAAATAACATTAAGGTACTAGATAAATCTACACTTATATAAGTATAAAATATAGGCTCATTATATTTAACCCTATCAGAGAGTTATTCAATATAAATATTTTTAAATATATATTATTGCGCTATATTTTAGAATTATAGTTATTATCTATTTTAATTATTTAAGAGTAAAAAGGACTTACATAAGTATTCAATACATTTGTCATTATTTAGTAACTTGGCCTTAAAACTTTATCTTACATGAGTTTCCTATGAAGATAATTTTGATGATATATAGAGTTTAAGTTTGTGATTGTGCACAATTTACAATGAAGCTTATATAGACTACAAAAAATTAAAAAGGGCAATGAGATCAAAAGAGCATGGCAAAGATGCATAGAAAGTAGTGGATACTTATTTTATCCAGCTCGTACAAATCTGATACCAAACCTGTGTTGGTATCAAAGCCAACAAGAGTCTATGTTTGATGATGTCTAGATTTCAGATCTTACTTTGTGTGTTACATAAAATCCAAGGGATAAAAGCATACTTTATATTACTATGTGGGCAAGTTAGGACAAGCATAAGTGCAACGTCATCCACCAGGACAAGAAACGCGCCCTTCGGTGCTCCAAGAAATGCAGGGTCGTACTGCTAAAACTTGGAACTGATATGGAAACGCGACAATTAGTTGAGCTTTAGAACATTGATTTTGGCTGGGTGGGAGAAGCTTGTTGATAACATGGTACGCTCCAGGCACATTAGATCTGTTGAAGTTTGCCGTGACAGATGGTATGTGATAAACAAAAAGTTTCAACAATTGTCCAGAAATAATGCAGTAAGGGAAGATCCAATCGACTTTAATGCTTTAAACCTCTATCATGGGGAAGGCAACCATGACAATGATAGGGGAATGCAACCATGAGGGAAACGTTAATAATCAGGGGATAACGACAACAATAATCATGAGGCCAACAACAACATGAGGAGGAGGCTAATGCATAACTTTGTATTTAAGTTTTTCATTTCATAGAAATATGGCTGAATGAAGAAATTTTTGCACTTTTAGTCCCTCTACAGCTAGTTGTTTGATTTCTCTGACATTTTTATATGTAATAGTGCTAACGACCATAATTATTCAGAAAAATTGCTAAAAAAATCTCTATAGGAAAATTTATTGCCCAAATGTATCTAAATTTTGTTTAAAGACCCAAATACAATTTATTTTTTATAGATAAAACTTTTCTTTAATTGTATACAATATATCTTTAATTATATGTAAAATAGAAAATACGTTACACATAGCTAAAAATTTGTTATATTTGCTCAATGGCTTATTGCGTAGGTACATTTAAACAATAAATTTTAAAATATGATATTTTCAACAAATTTTCCTAATTATTTTTTGGGCCTATTTATAGAAAATGAGTTGGAGTTAAAATTTAAATTTTAACTATAACTTGATTAATATAGCATACAAGTAGTACTTTATAGTCCATTTGAAGAATTGAAAGATGGTCAAGGATCAGAGAAGACAATAACAAAGTTTAATTACCTTGTTATATATGCAACAATTAATTTCACTTAAAGATATTTTCCAACACCACTCAATGGAATTTGTCTTTTATTGCAATATGGACGAAACCTAAATTTTTGTTCTGGAAACCAAATGAGAATTAACATCACTTTGTCCTCGAATACCATCAATACTATTTTGTCAGTTTTTTTAATATGAGAAATTTTGATCTTTTTCTCAACTCTTGTTTTTATTTTTTTATTGTTTTAATCGAATCAAACGCAGAATAAAATACCCTTTACAAACCCAGTCTATCCAAAAACAAAATCTCTCCTTTTCATTCTTTCAGCTAAAAAAAGGCTTAGTATTACCATTTTATTGTGATTTCAGTCACAACATTTGATGAGACATCCTAATCCTTGAGTGCCTAAGTTTACATCTAAAAGTAATAGATGGCTCGTCCTGTCCGACATTGATATCACTTAAGAAGAAAAGAGATTTTACCATACCCTTAGATCATAGATGAACTTAACCCTTTCCCAAAAATTCTTGTAAAAAAAAAGCTAAAAAAGGACTATTAAACATGAAAATCCAGCTCAATTGCTTCCAACGTATAATAGACTTAGGGCATATAAATGAATTGATTCTCTTATTTTAACAGTTAGTTTTTGGGATATAATTCACCGCACTTAGTACCGATTGGAGACATCCGAGCACCAATATGTGAAGACGCTTATGAATGAATAATATTAAATGAATCAAAAAAGATGATCACAGTCCCAGGGGCAACTATTAAGCAAAACTGCCCCAAGATTATACAAAAGTCATTCCTACTTGTACAAAGAGAGGGTCATAAATGGCTAATAGCCTCAAAAAAAATGAAACAACTCATACCAATTCCAAAATTCAGACTACTATTTTGATTACCATCAATCAAGGTACTGCGAATTAGAGGCGGCTAGAAGGGCAGCGCCAATGCCTGAACCGTCGTTCGCGTGTTCAATGCAAACAGTTTTCGAGACATCTTCACCAAGCAATTCACTTAGCGTGTTCTCAAGGCACTTTCTGTACGCTGTGTAATGCTCGTACAATCCCCCATCTGTAGCGATCACACTCTTCTGATTCTCGCCATCCACGAGGGTGTCTCTCCCCATTTTCTTCAAGATTCCCAAGAAGCCAGCAGCTGCAAGACGAGCACCACGTGTAGCAACTATGTTGCAGACCTGAACAACCACCTTCCTCACTTCCAGGGAGGTATCTGGTATCTAAAATTGAAAACATAAACACAAGTCAATATGACAAAGTTCATATGTTGTTCGTGTCTTAAGTGACATAAGAATACTAAATTGTTCATGAGAGGTTTCTTGGTACTCGGAAATTAAGAACTTAAGATGTCTGTGTACTCAAATATAAGCACAAACACAAACTCTCCAAAACCAAAAGTTCAGATCATTGAATGGGTTCTATAAAAGCCATTCTATGTACTAACAGGTGTTAGACGGAGTGGGAGGAGTTTTGTCTATTTAAACACGAGGTCTTAAGTTTGAACCCATGTGAATGTAGAAAATAACTTTAGAAGAGCTACTCCCAACTGGACTCGATGATGCTCGAATATGACCTAGTCAAATAGAGATATAAAAAAAAGCCAATCCGTGTAATTTTCTCCAGCAATAGAGAAATAGATCCTAACCTCCAAGACATTCTTCAGTGTGTTTCTAACCACATTGAGGTCAGCAGATGTGTCATGGTGCATCCCCTGCGTATCCGGGGTCCTGTACGTCCAAAGCTATGGTCATGAACTCAAAATATGTAAACAGTTTTATGACATTTCCATTAATTACAAGCACAGAAATCTAGGAATTTAAAAAAATCTTGCCATATCATGATCTAGTGAGAGCAATATTCAATATTGTGACATTAAATCACTCAGAAACCCTAACTGGTGATGGCTTACATGGTTCATGGGCAAACAAAATGAGTGCCTTCATACTGAGTTTTGACCTCATTCCCTTCTCATTTGACCTCATTCCCTTCTCATTTCTATGCCTAACTTCTATCCCTAACATGGCCTAATTCGCAGTAACTGGTTAATCAGATTCTGCATTGATTACCCATTGCTTTCACTGATTTGCCACATGGCTTTGTGGAATTAGATTCAGTGACTTACGTTAAACTTTGTCAGAAATGAGATGACACCACAAAATAAACGAACACAAATAAAATAAAAGCTCAGGGCAAAATTGAAGTTTGACGGAAACCTCTAGAATAACACAGAATTTAGAAGCGGACTTTAATAACTTGAGAGGTCTAATAGATTCCTATAATTTAAAAGAAAGCTAACCTAGAAGACTAGAAACCTTTTTATCTATTGAAGGTCTCCATCAACCTATTCTAGCAGATTAGTTTTGTTTAAAAGATAAGTACCCACATAGATACATTAAGAAGACAGAATTATAGTATTACTTGGCCGGATTCATGATGTTGCATTGTGTAAAAGATACAAATGTTTTGCAGTCTTTGGTAATATTCTTAGATTATTCAAATAAAAATTACCACTGAACAACCCATAATATAGTTTATAAGTAGTTCAGAGCAAGATTTATACTGCAGGTTTGATAGTTTCCTTGTGGTGTAATATTATGAGTTTCCTTGTAACTGTAATTGTAGCTTTCAAGTTCAAAGAAAAGTAGAAAACAGTTATAGTAAGGCAAGATTTTAATCATGTTTAATGGATGTCATAATGGGATTAACATAACAGTGGCTGGCTGGATAACTTAATACCTTAGTATAAATTGAACTTTCAATTTTGGAGGAACAGTATCACCAAATAAGCAAGCTTCATCAGCCATTTTGCACAGTACTCGGCGGACAATTTCTCCCAGATACATACCAGAAATTAACTTCTCAAAAATCTGGAAACATCGTAGAGTACTTCAGGAAAAGAAGTGATATAATTTTAATTAACACAGATGAAATGGAACGTAGAATGGAAGTAACCATAAGCTCACCTGATCACCAGGGTTTAAACTTTCGGCATCTAATGCAAGATCATAATCAGTTAATGGAAGGTGCGATGAACGGAAGTTTCCCCACTCCATGTTAATAACCTGAAGCCATAAATTCAGACAGGCTTAATCTTCGTTCTACTATTCTTAACAGATATTTTGCAGCCCTCGTTCAGATTAAAGATTTGAGCGAAGCAAACTAAGATCAAAACCTCACCATTTCCCCAGATTTCGGCAAAAGACCATGCCATTTTGGTATCGCTTGAGCGCGTTCCACATATGATGCATTGGTTCCAGTACCTAAAATAACAGCAGCAATGACATCATTGTTCTTGTATCGGCCTCCTGCTAATGTCCCAACTGTATCATTGACCTAAGATAAATAATGAAAGTAAGTTTAGATGGAAGTTGTAATACATATAATATGCATTATCTTTAGATCTACGAATATCAGGTAGTAATTCAGAAGTTATGCAAGCTGATGTTGATGCAAAAGAGCACGACAACTTCAATTACCAGAGCTGTTACACGCAAATCCAGAGCTTTTCTCTCAATGGCTTTTGTCAATTCTGCCACAACATCCTGGCCAACCTATTAATAGCATAATAAAAATAAAATTAGTATGCATTGAAAGAAAGTTAGTTCCCTAAGTGCAAACTCATAATTCATTAAAAGAGACAGTTGAAACATGAAAAATTATAAAATAAATAAGGTCTTCATAGCTATTTATGACTGCGCGCCAAATTGCAACTTTAACCCAAACAATGTCATCCTAAAAAGACAAATTGGAAAGACATTATACAAGACATGGAAAAATGATTAAAGCTAAAAAGTTTTAACTAATTTGTTTCATAAAACGTAAGGTTAAAAAAAGAAAAGGTCTGGATTCTCATGAATTTCGTCTTTGGTTAGTGATGCTATGCGCAAATAGCAAGAGCCAAAACCAAGATTGTATAGCTTCATTAGAATTCTAGAAAGCAGATGCAATTAAACTTGTTCCAAAAATTATTTGGATATTTAACACTTTGTTTCAAGTTATGATGCAGATCAAGTTAGCTGAAGCATAGAGGACTATATAATCTTCTAAGGGTGTCTAAGTTAGTGAAGAGACCAACTCAACATGCTTCATCAATTACCTTGTATTTTTTTTCAGAAAAGAAAAAATATGACAACATATGCAATAAAATTATGAATTAAAATCACAAATGTTAATTATTTACCAATTTATACTATCAATATTACAATAATGGAAATAGATAGCTGTATGAAAGATACCATGCATATTGTTCTTTGCAAATGCAGATATTTTTCCAATTGAAATATCCAGGTCTTGCAAGCATAATTTACTTAAAAAGCTTTCAAATCCATCACAATCCAAGAGATAATCAATATTAAAGAATATGAAAAAGAAAAAAAAAAAGGAAAAAAAGGATGAACCGCATCATCTATGGAGAAGCCTTTTGTCCACTTGATGAGGCTTCCAGAAGCAATTGATGTTTGCATTACAGGGAATGAAAAGGTAAAACCTAACTCCCTTTGTCTACCGAGAGGAACTTGAAAATCTTGACCTTCATTGGCAACAAATTTTGCAACTTCTGCTGCAATAAAGTCAAAGAGTTCCTGATCCAAATGTTTTTTAAAATTAATTATAACTCTCAAACAGCTTGAATAAAGCAAAAAGTGAACAACAGTTCTTAGGCAATAAGAGCTTACTTCTGATTTCCCAACCATTAAGTTAGTAGGAATTGACACCTCTGTAAATTCTTGATTAGTAACACCGCCATCCTTCCCTCCCAGTTGCACTCGCAACACACGGAAGTTAGTTCCTCCAAGGTCCAATGCATAAAATAATCCTTCCTCATTCCTGAAAAGAGATGGATCCAAAATAACAACCAAACAGTTAATATTTGATTATCTGCTCATCATCTCTGTTAAATTTAAAGAATTGAACCAAGACAAAAAAATATGAATATAGTGATAAACCCAATAATCATAAATTCATCAGATATTTTATTTGAAATATGGCTAAGAAATGATAAATACACCAGATGCAAACACAGCCAAATTAAGCAATGTAGTATTTTCAGATACACATAAGACCATAGAAAAGTAAGCCTCATGTTAAAGCATAAACATGCTGATGATGATCCATTTTAAATGAGCATAATATAATTTGATTGTAGAATATTTGTGGCAGCTGAATGCATGAATAATGGAATACTAAAATTTTCTCAAGAAACAACGATGACATAAAAAGCCTTATGCCACTCAAGTGTTAGCTACATGGATCACATGAAAGACTCCCCAGTCACAGATGCTAGTGTTCAAAGTCATGGTTCTCAAAATTGTTTCCCAACAAAGAGCGGAACATGTAAAACAGATAATATCTAGATAACACAAAAGAAGACTAAGTTCTTGCTTTGCAGCTTGCAGGGACTTATTTTAGTAAGAAAGAGGCAAATCACACCACTAACAAGAACGCAAGCAAGCAATAATTCTGCATTTGGGCATAAGCACTTTAAGGGCACAGAATTTGAATAATCAATCCATTGATCATGGAGAGCAATCGGCAATTATTTCCCAGATGATTGGATAAACTCTGAGATAACCTTCTTTTTTTTTAGCAGGATAAGAAAAACGTCTCGTTAAACTGAAATCAATGAAATAATGAAGCATTCATATACACACAACTCCTATAACATTGAAATGGATTAGATCAAATGCAACGCTACGAACCACGAAAACTGATCCAAATAAATATGGAACACAAAATGAGATGGACACCGTGACACGGCAAGAAGAAAAAGAAAATCGCGCGTGCGTATAAAGTTTGGTGTCATGTCAGTGATTCATAGATCAAATGAGAAACGTTTGGCCAAAATAAAAAAAAAAATGAGAAATTGCAGAGCGTGAATCATAATACCCAGTTGGAAGATTATCAACATATGTGATGAGCATCTTGAGCTTGCTTCCACCTTCTGAGGCAAGCCCGGCGTGCATTTCCACCGTCATTGCATCGGCGACTTGTTTCAGCTTCCCGATGGGAGTGGCGCACTTTTCCTCCAGCTCCTGCAAAATGGCCATCCCTCTGGCCCACCGTCGCGATTTCGTCATGAGGTGGCGCACCAGAAGAGCCGCTGCGGCACACGCCGTCGCGGCACCTATCACTATAGCTCCGACGACCACCCTCCCCATTCGGATTAACTCAACAACCGAACCAAAAGCTCTGACCTTTAGCGCAAAAAATGGATCCCAAGAATAAAGTTGAAAAGAGTGTGGAACTATATATATATATATATATATATATATATATGTATGTATGTAGAAAGAGAGGTTCCGTGACTTGAAAGATTGGATTGGAAGGTTTGGGGAGTAATGTGGCGTTGTCTTGGTGAGATTGGATTGAAAAGTGAAAGCGCACATAAATTTGGTAAGAGGTGGACATGTACCCGGGAATTGGACTAAAGATGGTGACAAGACAAAGAAAGGGCCTTTTGTACAAGCAAGGAACGTGATTGCACGAGTTAAACAGGAAAACAAAACACAAAAATTTAAAAAAAAATTATTTAATTTTATAATTTTTATACAAACATCTAGGTTCTTGACGAATTGTTTAAAAAATAATTTATAGCTTTTGGGGAAAAAAATGTTCAAATGGCTTGAACAGTTTCAAGTGTTGTGTCCTATGTAACACTGTTTTTACTTTTTATTACATATTTCAGTACTACTCTTAGCATGAATAAAAAAAACTGTTTTTGGTGAGCCATTAATGTTGAAGCAGAGATATAGAGACAAAAGCAACAGGACAGGAGTGAAAAAGAGCAAAACAGATAGGAGTCACATTGAGAGAGAGGAGAAGAAAAAGGTTGAGGAAGAAAGTGTAACATAGCATAAGAACGAGATGTAGGCAATGTTACGAGAGGAAGAAAGTGCGCATATGGAATGAATATAGTAGAGAGGGTAACTTGTTATGAATTTTATGTTTTATGATTAATATTAGTATTAATGATTTATATATAACATGTTAATTTAAGTCCGTCATAGGCATACACTTTTTTTTAATCAAATTAAATTATATGCCTTTTCTATTTATAAAAATTAACTGCATATTTCCCCCCCTTAAAAAGAGGATCATATTTCTAAATATAGTACGGTTGATGTGCATTCGGCATATGGGATCTTGAATTGGTTTTGCCGTCTATCTAGATTGAAGTGGCTTTGTTGGTTTCCAAGCTGTAAGCACTCCTATATGGCTCCAACGGCTAATTATTTTACATTTATACCCCCTACTAATTATATAAACTAATTTAATATCACTAATAAATAAATGTCAAGCGTCTAATTTTAATTTTAATTTTAATTTAGGTTACTATCACTAATTTTAATTTTATAATATTTAAATAAAGAGCTTAACTAATTTTAACCGTATTATTTTAACAATTCAGTTATTTATTCATTTCTTTTTAAACGTAGTATTTAACGGAGGTTCAAAAAGTATAGCCAAGAATTGTTTTTTTTTGTTGCCCACCCGGTTCACCGGAGCTTTGCCCCGACTACATCCGGATCCGACCCGCGTCGCGCACCTGGCTATGGTGGGTAAGTCTCCCAACGGGGATTTTTTGCGTACGCCAAGGCTCGAACTCGAGACCTCGCTTAAACGATACCGAGCCGCTTACCACTAGGACCAACCCTCGTTGCTTATAGCCAAGAATTGTTGGTGATTCACATTCATCACATGGTTATAGTAAGACTTAATTCTCAACTCTACATCACCAATACAAGCGAGTCAAGAATTAGGTATAGATCGCTTGCTCTTGGCAGTAAAAATAAAGCTTATATAATAGTAATTTAGGTATACATAAATTGATTGATGAACTCTCTTGTACGTTTCTCAAGTACCACAGAAGAAAGCATACGAGAAACAAACAACATACAGGTCAAATAACGGGTCAATGTCTGTATCTTTCCTACTTCATACCCACAACCCAACCCGCCATCTTTTTTGGCTCTTTCCCTCTTGAAAGGATATGGAACAAAAAGCTAAACGCAGTAGAAAAGGAAAATGACCACAAAACAGAACACCCAACTGCATGCCAAGCATGTTCAGGGGCAATCCTAGCCAACTCTTAAGAGGATAAGACAACATTCTAAGTTCCATAATGCACCAAAATACTATCAACTATACAGAGTTGCGACTCGTCACAAGTCCCGAATTTGCGAGGTTGGAGGAACAGTCAAGCATTGCCTGAAAAGGGTTAGACCAATGAACGCCACCATTTAAATTCAGTACTTACCCAAACTTGATGGCTTTTGCTTCTTCTTCCACCTTCTGTGTCCCCCTGAGGTTGTCATGTAATCCAAAATTTGATCTATCCAGAAATTGATGTTGAATTCGTTTTCTCTTGGTTGATTCTATATTCAAGTCCCGTGTTATTTATGTTAAACTGAATCTCCTGTCATGGTCCAAAAACAGAATCCACTGCATAAAGACATATTACGACCAGATATGCTACAAAAAAGTTATGATTAACCAAGAAAAACATGCCTTATATCTAGCTTCTGTACGACTTTGAGCCATTTACGCCCCTGGAATCAAGAACCTTTCCTACTGCAGCATTTAGCCACAGATATTTATAAAAGAAAAAAATGTAAATGGTCAGTGCACAACATCAGATACGATGGACAGACAAAAGAATAAAAATACGACTAATATGCAGAAATAATGACACACAAACGCTGCCCCCATCCTTAAATACCGAATGAACAATTGTACAACAGCTACCAAGACCTAACCAGCACTAAACAATTTGATGAACACCACTTACCAATATCACACATATGGCTGAATAACCAGGTCATTTTGGTAGAGCTTTTAGATAGTAATAGTACTTTTTTGTGTGAATATAATATATAGAAAAAGAAATAAGCAAAAACGATTCAACAAGCAATGAGAAGTGCAAAAGAAATTGGAAGATAAAACCTCGTACTATTCCAAAGCTCATCTTGCAATAATCCTTTGTCGCTCGTAATTGCATTCTCCAAAAGTGCAACAGAGTATGTCCCACATGCAGCGTTCTGCAAAGAGGCCATCTCATCACCCTCTCTGACAGTCCCTTCAACTCCTCCCATGTCATCCTCAGCAGAGTTTGCCACTGATTCACTCCCAGCATCCTCTGAAGAACCGCCATCACTTGTAGCAGATGTAATGACACTAGAATTTGATGCACATTCAGCTTCTTCTTGTTCAGGAGATGTCATTCCTGTATCCAAATCATTTTGCCCTCTGAAGGACAATTCAATGCTCGCCATAGGTCTCAACTCTTGACCATTGGAAGCCAAACATTGATATCGATTCACTTCAAACAGGCACATTCCGTTTCTTGTAGTGCTACCCAAGCTATCCCCTGATTTATCCAAAATGTCCGAAGAAATTGAATCTTGCTTCTGAGGACTAATAGAAAGCCTTTTTGCAATGACATCATCTTTCTCACCCGCCATGTCCTCATTTTTCCTCTTGCGGTTTCCATCGGCGTGTTTGGCCCCATATACCTCATCTTCGTGAAATGATTTAACAGGCTCCTCTACCTGTGCTGTTGGCTTTGATGGTCCAGATCTCTTACCATAACCATTAGGTAAAACATAAGATGGAATTTGCCTTCTACGAACATGAGAAACATATATTTTCATCCCAGGTTTCCAGAACACGTACATATTAACAGAATGCCGAAATTCATCAACTGTCTCACGTATATCGAACTGTTGACCTTCTTGAACAATCTGCCCTTGCTTCCTCTGCAAGCCCATGAAGAAAGCACAATGTGCACATTGTTTAGAAGCATCCACATAATCATAAGGATAAGGATGACACTGCAACTTTCCAAGAGTATCACGCTCAATCTGCAAAGAATATTTGATAGCAACCAATGAGTCAGGAAAGATGGTGTTTGAAAGATGGCATCAGTGATAATCCTAGCAAAATTCTTCAATACAATGAAACATTTAGAACTAGCTCTATTGCTTGCCACAAATCTAAAATAAGCTACCATCAAAGTCAGCTGCCGAAGTCGAGATTCCACCCAACCCTTCCATGTCCGCAAGTCATCAGCATCAGCCGCTACTATGTCAACTTGCAGATAGTTTTTATAACTTTCAAAGAAAAGGTATGGCTCAAACATACGACTCCAATGGGCTTTATTCAGATCTATTTCCTGGATTTGTTCAACAAGAACAAATTATCAGCATCAATAATACATGTCAAAAAGGCTTAGCTCCTAAATTATAAGCAGCATCATTAAACCCACCCCTTACCTCACATATCTTATTGCCATAATGAAACTGTTCCATCATAACCCGGAGTGTGCTTGTTGAAACATTGTAACTAGAATTCATACAGGGATAGGCAGGAGTAATGATTGGCATATGATGTGTTCGGTCACGAGGATTTCTACGAGGATCCCAAACAGAAAATCCAAGCTCATTCTCCTCAATTGGACATAACATGACAGGATTTGGCCAACGCCACTGAGTATACACCCGAAAGAATCGAGAGACAAGCATACTTGGAACTGCATTTGGATAGAGCTGGCACACTCGAGCAACAAGAATGGCCCAGTTCACACCACCAAGAAATCCAGTCACCTGAATTCAGTGTTGTAAAAAGAACAGTGGGAAAATTCAGAACAATTAGCATAATCATTAACCATAAAGGTGGGGATAGCAAGTAAAATAAACTAAACAATTTAAATGGAAAAAGAGGGAAAAGATATATGTTACTCACATTGGAATAAACACCTCGTCTTTTGGCCCAAAATTTTAAGCACCGTAGCGTTGTTCGAAAGTGCTACAAACCAAAATATGGAGAAAAATTAACTGGACTTAGTTGTTATGTGCACAGCAATATCTACTGAATACTAGAAAGCCATTTCCAAAGGAACCAGAGAACTACATTTCAGGAAAAATTAAAACAGATAAATTACCTCAACATTTGGAACAAGCTTTAAAATTTGATCTGCAACTCGACATCCATTCAGACTTCGAACAGTAGGCTCATCCACATTGTATAAGACAGATACGTCAGATATGTCCAAGTTCTGTTCATAAATTGTAATTAAATGAGGGTTCCAAAACTAAAAGGGGAAATATAGCTGGGCATTGGAAATCTCAACATAATAAAAATAACCAACATTAACAAGAGTCATCATTCTAATTTCATCCTTGTCAAAACAATACACATTAAAAAAGCCACATCCAAAATACATGACATCCATTTTAACGTCAAAGATGAAGGAAATACTAAATCTCTAAACACCTTAGCAAAAATGAGTAGATACACATGACAGACTAAAAGGAAGATGTTTATTGCAATTCAGATACAAGTTAATTTTGATCATGCGGAGAGTGGAACCCGGGAACTAAGAATCAGCACTTACTTCCGGCACAACCAAGCAAGATATACTGGCATAAAGTAGGTCAATTGATATTCCATCAAATTTGAATTTCATAACTGGTACATGAGCATCTGGAACCGGTTGCAGTTCAGACACCTCATCCATGTTAGCCAGAATGTCATGCAATACAAAGAAAAAGTCCTCCTGATGAAGAAATATGAAAGTTATATCCCAAAAGAAAAAAGATAATGATTAAAACAAAGCACATATATGAATATTATTTGCATTCCCAACATACCTCTCGGTTCACATAGGATGGCCCAATACATAGTGTGTCTATGTCTGCCCCAGGACCATGAACCTGCACCGCAAAAATTTATTAATGGAAATTAATTCCCAAAAAATATAAAGAAAGAAAAACGGGAAGCCAAAAAAGGCATCATTTAATTCATTAAAAATGATTTGTTAGCAGCGTACGTAGATCAGAATGTCATGATAAATTCAGAATCCCTGATAATGGATGATATAGAAGCTAATGGATTAGTTTAATAAATATGCAAGTGTGCCAGAAATGAGTTATATAATTACGTTTTCAGTTAGAGCCTAGACGTAATTACTCCACATAAAGTTCAGTGCAAACATAATTGAAATCCCAACTCACAATACTGCATGAGATAGAGGAGATTGAATTCCCCATTGTATACCCTTTGAACAAAGTACCATATGCATATATCATTGATAGGCTTGCAACAATAGATTTTCGACAATTAGTTCACTGCATTTATGGACATGGATGAAGTTTTTAAATAGAACTAACGTTTTGGGTTAGTAATGTATTTCCCATATAGATGCAGGAAAACAAATGATTTCCGTTCAGATTTAGAGTAATATGTTTGAGATAAACATGCGGCACAAACTCACCCCAAGTCGATAAGAACCAAATGTGAATATGACAGCATTTGCATCTTCCACCATTTGATCAGTGTATCCTCTTAGCCGCGTCAGTTGCTTCACCCAATCCTTTACTATCTGAAACAGACAAAACACTTGCAGCAAAGCAAATATTTTTTTCGGAGCCGGGGGTGAGGTTGAGGAAACAACAACTGTGAATATTAAGAGATGCACAATCACCTGTCCAAGTCGAACAAGGACCTCCTCTCTCTTAGCAGCCTCCTCTTCGCTCTCATATAGCCCTGAATGAACCAGAAACTTCCGTGCCCAAGAAAAAATATTCCAGAATTCATCAATAATAATAGTATTTAAATTTGCGAAACGTAAGCGTACTCAAACACAAAATCGAACCTTCTCTAACTCCAAAGTCCTTTGTAAATCAGCCGCCTTCGGCCCAGCCACTGATATCGGCTTCGTCACACCAAACTGCTTAGCCGCCGACTGGGAAGGTTGCGATAAAGCCATCACTCCCCCAGAGTTACTCATCTCAACCTCGTAAAAAGTTTTTTCCTTTTATATTCTCTTTCGTAGAACGATGGTCCTAAAAAAACTAACGAAAAGAAAATAAAATAGAAACGCACTGGTTACGACCGGAAATTCAAAACAAACCCAGAAACGAAAATCAGGATGACAAGAAATCGGAACCCTAAAACTCAAGAAACACCGACACTAAGATATCTATGCGAATGGTAATAGAATGAACGATCTAATGCGAGCAGGAGTGGAAAAAATCAAAGCCCTAGATCCTGAGAAGGAGAGTGGGAAAAAAGGGGGAAATTTCCGAAAGAAAATATGAGAACGTTAATGTTAGAACCAAATCGGATTAAAAGAGCGACGATTAGGGAAAATAGTGACGAATCCAAGGAGAACAGTGTCGTTGAGGTTGAGAAAGAAACAGAGAAGGGGAGGAGCGGAATCGGGGAGCGAGCCGGAGAATTGTGGTGGGCGGGGTTGGCGGGTAATTGATTTTTCTGAGATATTATTAAATGCATTTTTCACTTGTTATATACCCACTCCGTACTTCCTTTTCTTTTTGTCTTTCTCTTTTTATTCATAAAATTATCATAATCAACCAGATTAACATATCACTTATTAGTTATTAATTGATTGATTACTAATGATTTTATCATAAAAATGTCACTTTTTTTCTTTGAGGGAAAAGAACATATGTCATTTTTTAATTATTATTTTGTTTTAAATAAGTACTATTTTCAAATTTAAATATCTATCTTTTCTTTATCAGTGTAATTTAAATATCAATCTTTTAATACATACAAGATCATATTTGTCTTCACTATCTATCATTTTGTCTCCTTATACAGTTATGTTAATATTGTTTTGATTTAATTTTTAAAATTTAAATTTTTTTGCCAGTTCTAAATTTTAATTTTATATAAATACTTATTGTTATCGATATATTTGATTAGTATTAGTTAATTTCTTTAAAATAAAGTCCATATTTTACTACGCCAATAGTTCTTTTGTTTTGGTTAGGGGTGTTCACGGGACGGGTCGGGATCGGGACAACCCCGTCCCGTGTCCCGTCCCGATACAGTACACGGGACGCAAAATACGTCCCGTGTCCCGTCCGTCCCGAATTTGTCCCGGTCCCGACGGGACCGGGACGGGTTCGGGACGGGACGGGACGGACCCGAAATTATTTTTTTTAAAAAAATATATTATAATAAAATCATCTCAATAAATTATTTCATATAAAATGCCCCAACAACTTACTCGAAATACCAACATTTCTCCTTGATATAATATAATAACTTACCCATATAAGGGAAAAAAAAGTAATAGTAAAAAAGAATAGAAATATCAATATAAAAATATCTGTATAAGAATAAAAATATCTATATAAGAGTGGGAAAGATAGGATAATGTAAATTTAAAAAAAAAAAATCGGGACGGGACGGGATTCCCGAGGGACGGGCCGAAACCCGTCCCGTCCCGAATACCAATCTTGTCCCGTCCCGGGACGGACCCGTCCCGGTCCATTTCGGGACGGGACGGACTCGTCCCGAAATCCCCGGGACCGAGTCGGGACACCCGGGACGGGACAAGGTTGGACACCCCTAATTTTGGTTGTCTTTTTGGACCATTGCAGAGTCAATATTAATAGTAATGTAATAGGGGATGTGATTTTTCTGTTACAATAATAATACTAATAAAGTGCTTGTGATTTTTTTTTGCCAACTGGTTATGATTTTAATTTGATATATTTGTTATTTTGCCAGAGAATTTAATTTGTTATATAACGATGATGATATTTCAGAATATGCTGGCGTAGAGGAACCTCCAGGAATGATTATTTGCTGAGACACGTGGCGTCTCGGAGATGGTCAGTTATCGTAAAGCCCCGCTCCCAATAAAGAGATATTTATGGCGATCGTGGCGTGTGAGTTTCCTTGCCTGGCAAGTTTGAATATTTTACCCTTTAACACTTCGTGAGTGGGCTGTTTTTTAGAGGGGAGTTGAGGGAATTTTTTTTTTAAAATTGGATATAAAAATTGAAAAAAATGAGATTATAAAACTTTAATTAAAAAATATGTAAGATAAAAAGGTGAAAAAATTCATTAAAAAGTTTCTAAACCGACTTCTTTAATTTTTTAAAATCTAACTCATACTCCCCTCCAAATTTGGCCTAATTTTTAGCCCGATCTATTTGAGTCAGAGGATTTAAATCAATAACTTCCCTTGTAAAATAAATGCTAAAACAAACTTCTATACGGCGTCGCCAAAATTCACAGAAAGCTCACAAAACTGCTCTAAAGCTCTGTTAATAATTTGACTCTATCACTTGAAGGCTAGAATTAGAGTTTAGTGCCCCGTTGCAAAAAACCTGCATAGTAGGACAAGTTATTAAGGTGTGAGATATTTTGATCTTGTTTGGGGAAATTCTCATTTTTATATCATATTGAGATTGATATCAATACTATTTATCAATGATTCGCAATGGCGTTGATAATAATTATGGACCGATGAAGCTAAAATCTCAGAAGGAGTTCTTTTCCCGAAGTTCGATGCGAGTTTCAATATTTTTAGGGTTTACAGTAACCTGTTGCATGTTATGAACCATCTGCCGCCAGAACAAAGCTTAACGGAAATCTCGCAAGGTTGGGTGTAAACAGAGGAATTTCTCAGAAATCCTCAAAGATTAAAAAGAATGATAAAGAAAGGGAGAAGGTGTGGGGAAGATGATTGTTGTGAGATCCAATGAAAAAGATGGAACACAACTGCCCACCTTCCCCAAATCTGTGTAGCAGATAACACTTTCGGAAGAGCGCATTGAATAGAAGCACTATACCGATACACACAATCTCTGCAACTAAACCATTAACACTGAGAAAATAGGAGAGTAATCAACGAAGCAGAGGAAACCATATAGAATGAAAGATGAGCAGCGAAGCGACTCCGTGCGGTTGCATATATAGGAAGATGAATGGCGGAGGCCGCAAAACCCTAGAAACTGGCCCCCTCAATCATTACGAGCCCAGATTAAATGGGCCAATTGGATACGTTACTCGGCCCATTCTGACAATACTTAATAGATAAATTACTCGGCCCATTCTACCAATATCAAAGTATGGGTCCACTTCACTGACATTTCTTTGGGCCGAAATTTTAGGGTTGAGCAAATATAGGGAGGAAAACACGAAGTTATATTAAAATCCAATGAGTCGCTTAAGCGAGGTCTCGAGTTCGAGTCTTGGCGAATACAGAAAATTTCCGTTGGGAGACTCACCTACTATAGCCAGGTGCGCGATGCGGGTCGGATCCGGATGTAGTCGGGGCAAAGCTCCGGTGAACCGGGTGGGCAACCAAAAAAAAAATCCAATGAGAGTTAGCACATATAGTAAATAATATATTCGTATCTCATAAGTACGTGAGTTTAATTTTTACTATTGTTGTGAAGGTTCCTTCTTGTAAGTGTTATTTGAGCTGTAGGGCTGTGCTCTCTCTTTAGTGAGAGACCGATACCGAATTTATCTAAATTTTTTATAATAAAAAAAATTATACTAACTTAGAGTTGCTGACAAAAAAAATATCAACAAAAAATTAATTTAACAATATAAAACCGGTAAAGTTGATAGTATAAAAAAAACACAAAGTTGCCTCAATCTCAAATCTCAAATCTAAGAATCCAAAATGACATAATCAATCGTCGTTAAGCCATATGGGGATTAGTCTAGGATTGTATTTTGTAATAAAATTATCTAAGTACTCTTAATTTAAAATATGGAAAACAAAACAAAACATAATAACAGTGACAATTTAACAATTAACAACTTTAAATTATCAAATAACAATAATTTAAACAACTTTAACTTATTAAATGACAATAATAATTTAGACAAAAACAACTAATTCATCCCATTTTCTAAAAATTAAGGGCGTTTAGATAATTTGACTACAAAATTCAATATCAAATTAGTTTCTAAACACGATTAGACGATTTCAAAATCTTGAACTGAGATTTACACGTCTCAAGGTATTCTTTTGTCTATCTCCCTGAATTATATTAAATATTTTGTAAGGAAAATTATCTAGCTGATGTATTATTGGTATAGCATGAATTCAGCTATGGAGTGAAGGGAATCAACACAATTATGAGACCGTTGAATTAATGCTTAAAGGTAATGATAATAAGCAAGACAAGTTGGAGTTTAAACATTATAAAAAAATAGATGTTTCACGTTAGTGAATAAATAATAAAACAATTAATTCACGTGATTCCCATATGTATCCATCGTGATAGCGCCAAAAAAGATATATAAAACGTGCATGATAACTTGTTAATTTGGAATTGCAATCGCCTGTGACATAATTAAGGGGCCACGACTAGGGATATTAATTAATTGATTAGGTAGGATATGATCTTTTCCTTTGATTTTTGCCTCACATAAACCGAATTTAACAATAGTACTTTTTTAATTAGAGCTGATTCACCACCAAACACTGACTAGTTGTCCATCACTTTCGCACGTTTAATTTATTTCAATTAATTAAAGAGAAAACGCAATCTTCAAAGTTCAAACTAGTGATTAATGCTTTTTTTTAAAAAAAAACACAAGAAATTGATGTAGGCGTTGCCCAAAAAAACACATTTTGTTCAAATAATCTTAGGGAATGTGATGAAATATAACATTAGGTAATGTAATGTAATAAAACAATAATTACATGATATTTGTTTAGTATGCTATCAAAAATTATGGAATAAAACTTTTATGTTATCCAAAAAAATAAAAACAAATAGGAAATGATTTTTAACTCTATCAATGTCAAAAATAACAAGTATAAATGTACATGCATTAATTCATGTAAATTTAAATCCGGATTATATTACAAAATCAAAGTCATCTTTTTATTTCTGAGATAATTTTTTTGATATAGTTTATTTCTATTTATAAAAAATACTTAGAGGTTGTTTTTAATTTTTTATTAATTTCTTATTTTATTTTATTTAACTACTCATATTAATATGATTATATTTATTCTCTCTCTTTACACTCCCTCTCCTCATAAATAAAGGTACTTTAAAAAAAGTTAAATTTATTGTTTAATTATTATCTCTGATTAATTTTAACTAACTTTTTAATTAACATAACATAAAATAAGGACTACATAATTTGTCGTAATATGTTGTCATCAAGATTACATTAGATTATTTTAATGTATCAATAAAATACCCATAACACATCAAAATTACAAGTAATCCTGATTTATACAATTGAACCAGATGTGTCATTTGAGTTTGGAAACTTCAACAGAAAGCCAAACATACTACATTATTGGTTATTATTCTTGAAGCTATCACATAATTATATTGTCATTTCGAGGTTATTATTTTATACTTTCCCAGATCATTCTGTCTAGATCTTTTCATATTCATGGGAATAAAAATAATCCAGGGCAGGCCTAAATTAACTTTTTTATTCTCAATTATTGAAAACCAATAGCCTTCAAATATCTAACCCCACCACTCATTCTTTATAATTTATTATTACATCTTATCATAATTATAAGAGCTAGTTAATTTTTTTGAATAGGTTTAATAAACTAAAAAAATTAGTTAATTGTAATTAATATAAAAATTAATTGACTAATTTAGATAAATAAAAGAGTACATAATATGAATTCATGTTGAGGGTTAGGTTTAATTATAATTAACTTATTTATTTAGCTTATTATATCTATAAAAAATTAATTAACTCTTATAATTAGGATCGGAGATAATATTTTCTATGAAATAGATATCTTTTGACACAGTAATATTCTCAATGCAAGTTATATATAATCAATATATATATTTTCTATGAATTATACACTTTTAAATAAATCGACGCTTTATATCGTTAACCATTTTTAAGTAGGTAAACAAGTCATTTCCCTTATAACTTTCGTTTTAATTTTTTCTTAATTAAGTTTTAGGACCTAGATCAAAATGGGCCTTAAGCTAAGTCTCAAAGACCACTAACAAAATTGCTTACAAATTATGTAGGCATTTTCAAAAATATGAGTCAGCATCCTTACCAACACGACCAGTGTACTTATTTATATTTGTCAACTTTCCTTTTAATTCTATTACTATTATATGTAGCCTCAAGAGCTTCAACTTCAAGAGAGCCATAAAAATTTATATGAAAGACAAAATTTATTATTATTATTACTTCATACATCTACATTCTGTAACCCCTTTCATTAAAACAATGTCTATCTGTTGGTTAAAAAATCATCTCTTTCTGTTTTTTTCTTCCCCAGTTTGTTCCACATCAAAACCTGGGCAAAGGCATATGGGATACATAACTTGTTTCCAATAATTATATATGCTGTATACCGAATGCCTTGTTGGGCATACAAGATTTATGAAAGTCACATATACATACACAATATAACTCTCTCTCTCTCTCTCTCTCTCTCTCACACACACACACACAATAATGAATTTTATGATTAAACCTCATGTAATCTAATAAAAAATTATTCAATACTCCTCATGTCATAAATATAATAAATATGATATGATCTTTTTAAAATATTCTTATATATAACATTATATTATATGGCGGTTTATGAGCTAGATGAATTAATTTAAAAAAATGATAAATATTAAAAATAAAATAAATTAAATTTTTATATTTAAAATTAAGGCCAATTAATCTCCTGATTAGTTTCTATAATTAAGAAAGGAGGAGTATAATATATACAAAACTCATGAATTATGTGGATTCAGAAAATGGGAAATTTTATTAATGCTTACGGATGGAAACATTTGAAACAGATCATCAACTTGGAATATCTTTTATTTTCTTGAAAGATAGAAAGGAGAAGGCGATATGGGAGTGCTGATCTCTCCTGATGATAGAAATAGTCACTCCTTATAATCTCTCTCTCTCTGAGCGACTATCTCATCATGGGGATGATGGATATCAACTAATGTAGTACAGCGGGTCGGGTAACTTGAAGGTCCGACTGCCCGTGTAAGTGCCCAGAATATCACTCCACTGGTCTCCGATGTTTCCCACGATTCTGTACCCACTCTTCACTAGCTTCTCTCTCTCCGCCGATTTGTACACCATCGCCGTCACTCCTGAGTACTCCGTCGTATTCCTGCCAAAAACCATTCAAATATATAACAACACTGGAAGAGAAACAAGAGATTAATTAAGAATTAGTGATTATATATATATATGTATATTTACTTGAGGATCAATTTCTGCCAAGTGTTATAGCCAGCTTTCTTCAGGTTTGAAACAGTAACTTCCTTTTGACTGAGGGGTCTTCCAGTAAGAAACACGATCTTGATTCCCAGATTCAGCAACTTGTTGTAGAGCTTCTGAGTTTCTGGTAATGCTGGCGCTGCTCCTTGATCCACCCACGCGTTGAACTTTGTCGAGTTATATGGTTCAACCCTTCAAATATATATATAAAGAACAAGTTTTATGGCTTTGATCATCATGAATTCATGGAGAAGTGACAAAGAATATACATATATATATATACCCGAATCCGTTTTGAGAGTAGTAGGGAAGATTGGAGAGGGAAGTTTCGTCGATGTCGAAGACCCAGATGTTTCGGCCATCTTTAGGGAGAGCGAGGGAGCGAGCGTAGAAATAAGCTTCTCTGTTAACGGCTTTGGAGTCTTGTCTGTAGTGTTGACCTAGCATGTAGTTACCGACGTAGTTTTCGCACTCGGCCGGCACGGTGGTCCACTCGATGATGTTGTGGGCTTCGACGGCCAGCCGCCAGCTAGAGCAGGTTATGCCCTGCACGGTGGCGCCGTTTGAGCCCGACCCGGATTTCAGCCGGAGAGGGAAGATTTGGTATTCTTCTTGTTCTGAGCCATGGCTTGTTGCTATAACTGAGGCTACAACGAGAAGAAGAGCCACTAGGGTTCTCATCATGGGGAAGCTTATAAAAGCTCAGAAGAGAGGGAAAGTTTTGGATGCTTGAACTTGCCATGGCTTTGCTCTCTTTAAATAGGCTTCATGATTTATGTGGGAAGGTTGATTTTGATTGATTATTTTTTGGGGTAATATTATACTCTATGACATATTTAACTAATTTAATTAAAATAAAAAAAATAATTAAGTTAGTTAATATAATATGTTATTTTCTAAAAAACACTCATAATCTTTTTTAATTCATTCATTCCCTCTCTTACTTGATTATTATTGAAGAAATATTGATAGAGATAATTCTAGAAAAAGTTAAATATAAAAAATAAGTCTTATATTTAGGATTAAAATCAACTCTCTAATTAGGTCATACATTAAGGATCAGAAGAGTAATACTCATTAATATAAGAATTAATTGACTTTTTTAGTAGATTGATGAAGCTAAATAAATTAGTTAATTATGACTAAATCTAACTCTCAAGACGAATTTATATAATATACTCATTAATCTAACCAAATTAGTTAATTATATCTTATATTAATTATAATTAATTGATCTATTTATCTTCTTTAATCTATCTAAAAAAGTCAACTAGCTATATTAAATATAGAAGGGAGGAGGAGGAGAATATAACACAAGCACTAAAACTGTATATGGATTCACTTTTTTTTAATGTATAGACTTTTATTTTGTTTCGTAATGTAAAATTAAACACAATAGTTTTTTTTTTTTTGCATCAGTATTAAATACAATAGTAGTGGGACCGTGTTCCGTGTATATAAAATTTGAGAAATAGTTGCAATGTTGCATGGTTCATGAGTTGCTACTAGCTATCATCGACATCATCTATTTATTTCATGAAATACATCTTTTTATTATACAATATAGGGGACGATTTAAATTTTTTAATAAATTATATTATCTTTAATACAAAACATAAGTTTAGTTTAAAAAAAATATTATCTTTAGGAAAAGAAAACAATTACTGCCTAAATAATTTTTTTAAAAAATACAATCATATATATATATATTTTATCCAAAATTCTTACTACAGGAAAAAACATATCCAAAAAACCCACATAAAAGCCACGCATGCTTCTCCACATCCGCACAATATTATCGTTAGAGCATAATAAGAAATTTCTCAATTGAAAGTAATGAAACAGATTTATATAAACCTTGTAAAAAACGTTGATTTGTATACAAGTTTGTAGTTATTAACTTTAATCAAGTAGTTTAAGTTATTTTAATAGGGTATAATTAATAGCTTAAAGTACGTACTCATAAGCTATCATTTACCTATGATAAGTCATCTTTAATAATTTTCACACGAATTAATGATTAGTTAATATACATTCCATTTAGTAGGGCTGACTTTTTTGATGGGATGGAATTAAATATTTTTTTATTTATAATCAGAAATATTTACAAAATAAATACATCAATTATTCCTAACATTATACAAAATAACTAATAAAATGAGACACAAAAAATCATTCAAAACCGTGTCTTATATTAAGAGGCCGCATAGAGGGAGCACACAAGGACAAGGACAACAACTTATTCCAATAGGTGGGTTATATATATTACACTAAATCTTTATATAGACTTCATAATTTTTTATTTATCTTTCTTAGAGGTATTTTTAATAACTTTCTTTATATATGTTTAAATGATTATATATAGTTTTTTTAATGTGTGGTATGCCTATTTTTTTTTATAGGATCATTTCGAATCTTATATTATCTTATATGACTACATATTTATTTTAACATCTTCATCTCTCTTTTACCCAACTTTATTTTGCTCTTATTATTTTTTTAAAACATAATATTTACTACTATATAATATTGTTAGTTTTATAAAAAAAATTAAATTTATTAGATATTTTCTTATCACAAATGACTTTAATAGTCTTTTTCTGTTTAAATCATATAGTTTGTAGTTTAAGATAACATCTACGTCAATTTCACTATCGTTGTGCATAATATGAAGTTATCTCGTGGGACCACGATTTCTGCATAAAATTAACCTCAGGTTCCCGCTAACAACTCCCTCATTATTTTATTAAATTGATGACAGTATGACACAACCTTTCACACAGCCCAAAACAGGGCCATGTTCTATTGCTCAAAAAGAGCGTGATGAAAAACAAAAGCAAATAGCTTTGTGTTGATTTAATAATAAATGGGAAAACTGAAAACTTTTATTTTAATTAATTTTATAAAAAATTATACGTACTCTCGATAGTTTCACCAAATTTTTATTTAAATATCTACGGTTCTTTTTTCCCTATCAAGGCTTTATAGTTATAATATAATAACCTAATTAAAAATCAAGTGAAATTATGGGGAAAAAAAGATAGGAATTTGATCAAAATTAAGTAAAATTATAATTACATGATGAAAAGAAAAAAAAATACAAAAATTTAGTTAAAAAATAGATAAAATTATAATGACATGCAGGTTAATTTTTCATTATTGTTTTAACAAAGGATGAATCTGCATGCATATATTTTTTCCGTACATTCAAGTTAGTGGTAATACAGAAAGGGCATGATGTTACGTGGTTGATTGGCACGTGCATGCATGTTAATTAATTACTTTTTAGCCAAATGTGTATTAATTTAATTACTAGTAATTAAATAGATTGTCTGACAAAGAATCAAAATCAATCAGAGAATAATTGTCGGGTGGAATGATGTCGAACACTACAGGTCAAGAATGTCCCCTCGGCTCCTCCGCTCTTTGTTTAAAATAACAAGAATCTATATAACTTACGACGGTATTATTATAAATTAATACCTAGTGGTTAAATCATATAACATTCTAATTAAAAAAATAAAAATAAAAATTACTCCATATTATTAAATTTTAATATATCAGTTTCCAACTCCACATTTGAAGGGCTATATTGCTCTAACAAATAATTTAAAATAATTAACACTCCTCCAAATATTTATCTCTAATTTTTAATATATAGATTAGTTAAAGAGTTAGATTTAATCTTAAATATAAGATTTTAATTAATTTTATATATAATATTTATTATTATTTTTAAAATTAGTTTATCTAACTTATAAATTAATATATAATTAAACAGTATATATGAGTACTTTAGAGAAATCATATCTTTTTCCTGGTATGATAAAATTCTCATAAAGTTAGCCACGGTATCACCAATGTGTGATGCTCTGTCATTGAAAATTGCAAAAGCAATAAGATTAATAAATTATTAATTGAGATGGTAAGCAATATCATCCTATAAGGAGGAGAATATAAATTTAAATTTTTAAAAAAATATTATTTATACGTTGATTAAAAAAAATAAGAAAAAGAATGTCACAAAAGATTAATATATTTGATATGGCTCACACGGTTTTAGCCAAATTTGGCATTAGAATAGTTTTTACTTTTTTTAAAAAAGAAGAAGAAGAAGAATATGCATTGATTTATCCGAAAAGATAAAATATAATCAGTTTAAGATTTAAGAAAAAAAAGACAATTAAAGACCTTTTAAATTTTAAAAAGATATAAATAGCTTCTAAATTTAAAAAAAGATAGATTGGATAGGAGGTCTAACCTGTCATTTATAAATTTATGTGCAAAGTTATAAATATTATTATGAGAGTTGCAAATACTATTATAAGAATTACAAATATCATTAGTAGAATTGTAAATACCATTATGAGAGTTATAAATATTATTGACAGAATTACAAATATTATTACAAGAGTTGCAGATACCATTGATAGAGTTGTAAAAAGTGTAATTTCGTTTTTTATCTCAAATTTGTCAAGGACTATTTGTAATTCCCATAATAGTATTTATAACTCTGGATAGGAATTTATAAATGACAGATTATGTCTCTTCTTCAATCTATATTTTTTAAAATTTATATTTTTTTTTATTTTTATGAAATTTAAAAGGTCTTTAATTTTTTTTTAAAAGATTTAAACGATCTCGATATAATCGATAAAGACCGATTGTCGCACGCGGGATGAAAAGATTGACTAAAAAAAATTAAAGGACTCCAAATTGGTTATTTTTTATGTCATGACTTTATCACATTGCTCATTTGAAAATATAATTTTATATATTTCCTTAAATAGTTGTGTCGAGAATCTATATCTTTTCAAATTTGGAGGGAACGTGATAATGAAAAGTAGATCTAAATCAACTTTTCCTTTTCAATTATTTATAACCAATTGGCTTTTAAAAATTAATTAAAAATACCCAACCACGTCATCTCAGCCTTGTATTTTATCAATTTACCTCTATTATTGTAGGATTTCCACACGTTAATATCATGTGCAAATCTTGTTAACTTTTTATTAGTTTATTCAGATAATTAATAGATGGCATGGGGGCTTAAATTTTAGGCTAAAATACACAAAAAAACCTTAAACTTTAGGTCAGATCAATATAATCTCCATAACCTTTAAAAATTTAAATTAAAAATCCTAATATTTCATATTTTAATTATCAAACCCTTGTCGTTAAAAATTACTATTAAAATTAACGAATTTTACCATGTCATAATTTTTATATATTTTATTCAATATCATGTCATTTAAAAAAGGGAAAATCCCAAATAACACCCATTTCAATTTTAAAATTCCATTTACTATTTTTTATAAGCTATTTATAACTCTTGTAAAGTTATTTGTAACTTTATTTTTGCAAAAGTCTTGTAAAGTTATTTGTAACTTTATTTTTGCAAAAGTCTTGATTTGGAATTTTGAAATTGAAATATTTTTTTTAGGATTTTCCCTTTAAAAAATAAAATTTGACACTTGACATATAATTTTAAATTATTTTAAATACTTAAAATAAAATAATTATAAAATATAAAATATTTAAATAACAATTGACATTTGACTAATTTAAAGTATTTTTTAAACATTTAAAATAAATATTTAAAATATTTATTTGACCAAATATTGTTTAAATAAAAAAATATAAACTAGTTAAAATTGCATGTAAATTGCCCAAAGTTATTTTTTAAATGATGATACATATAATAAAAAATATAAAAATTATGACATAGTAAAAACTATTAATTTTAATAGCAATTTTAATGGCAAGAGCTTAATAATTAAAACACAAAACATTAAGGTTCTTAATTTAAATTTTTAAATATTAGGAAGATTATATACAACTTACGTAAAGTTTAAAGAGTTTTTGTATATTTAACCCTAAATTTTAATAATCTTTTGAATGCGTTTTCAAGTGCATTATACACCTTGCATTTGTGCAAATAATTGACCGAAAAACAGAACTTTATATAAGTAAAAAAAAAAAAATCCACTTGTTATGAACTTCGTATATAGATTTATCATACACAGAATTGTCTTAAATTATGGATTTTTGCATTTTGGGTTCATGTAATGATCCGGGGGCAAGCCTTAATGGTCAATTGAGTAGTGTAAATAAAATTGGAAAAATTAGTTAGTTATGGGTGTCTGAATTTTTTTTGTGATAAATATTTTAATTTCTTGCTGTAAATGGAGCAAGTTATGATAATCAATTTTGCAGGTTCTAGTGATAATTGAGAAATGTAAATAAAACTTGAAAAATTTTTCAGTTACAATTTTTTTTCTTACAAAAAAGTTTAGATAAATTTGGCATCAATCCCTCATCAAGGCCAGAGCTTAGAGAGCGCTTACAAAAGACTTACGATATCGCCTACCAAAAGAGCCCTCAAAACAGCAGCGGGAATCAAACTCGTGTCTTTATGAATTACTAACTCGTTCTTTATCATCTGTGTCAACTCTCATTAGCTGTCAATTACAAAATATTTTTTGGTAAATTTTTTTTTGAAAAAAGGTTAGGCTTACCTACAATCTAAGGATAGGGTAAAATCTCCCATCCTCCTATGCGAGACCACGGGCCATCCTTCCCGGTTCAGACCAACCCCAAAGAATAGTGTCAAAACATATTGGGCCAAACCAGGCTAACATATTTGGCATTGAGGACATTGGTCAACCGTTTGTGCGGCCCCAGCTTGGGCTTAAAATATATATATTTATTTAATAAATATATAATTATATATATATTATTTTTTATATTTTATCGATTCCTTTTATTTGAATATGTTATTATACATCTCATTTAATAGATTGATTTTATGGTTAATATGAAGAGCTTTAGTCCACTATGGATATCATATAAAAATAATATATAATTGATGAGCATTTAAAATTTAAAAAAAATGTGACTTTTTAAATCCGATTTTAAAAGAAAGTAATTATTCTTGTAAATTCGACTTCGTCAAAACTCACTTTTCTCTCTATTCCAATTGTTCGTATGTATTTCCTAGGGTTGGCCCCCATCCTGCCGAACTATAACAGAACCCCAAACCAAAATGTTTGTAGAAAGCTTCAATGAGAGAAGATGAAAAAGATAACGTAGCCTGTGGCGTAGGGTAGGTACATAAGAAAACTTCACGAATTCTAAATGCAAAGCTAAAAGATAATCAAAACTCAATTCATTAACTTCAAAATTTTGCAGTGATCAATAACCACCAGTTCATATCTGGTCTTCATGGTACGTAGCAAACAAAATATTACCTTTGAGAATTCAAAGTTTAGATGCTATTCCTATCAGAATCAGAATAATCAGAGCGGATCATGCATCTTCTACTCCTCACCTTTGGAACTGATAATCGCAAATCAGTTTTTCTTTTAGGGGAAAAAGCTTGTTATTGTTCCTCAGATCCGCACAAAAAAAAATATCTGGGTCTTATTATCAGGTTGATGATGAGCAATTTCATTTTGCATGAAACTTGCGGTTAACAGATTCATAACTGGGGACATTTAGAACTGCCAAAACAGGAAAGAAAAAGAGATGTCTCATTACTCAATGCTGAACAACGCGCTATCATTACCGGAATACCAGAAAACCAAATAAACGGAAAAATTCTAAAATTAAATTTACCATCCCCATATGATGCCATTGTCAAAGGCGAGGAGATAATCTTCTCAGCAATCTTAGTAATATCATTCACCGTGATTTCATCTACGGCCTTCAAGAACTGCTCCACAGGTTTCCTGAAAGTAGGTAATACAGTTTCTTTACAAAACATGTGCTATACTCCTTGAAGATGTGACAACATAGGGAGAACTATAAAATTTAGGTACAGTTTCGATGTTTGCTCTCGAGTTTTTCAATTAAAATACTTTTACATTCTCAACACACGTCAAAATCAATTATGAACCAAAAATCATGGTTTTGTCATAAGCTACTATTACCTACTTTTCAATTATACTTTCCTAAATGCACTTGAACATAATTGATTTTAATCAAAATATGGGTGTTCGTTTGGTTGAGTGTCATAATTGATTTAATCAAAATATGGGTGTTTGGATAAAATTTTAGGAAATCATGGTTTTGGCCTTTAAAATTGGTTATGAATGGTATATCCAAACAGGCCCTACAATTTTTTCAAAAAGATAACCCAAGAGCAAACGTCTAAGTAACTTAAGTCCTATCCTTTAATAAAACTTGATAAACAAGAACCTAATCTATTTACTTAACAGATATTTTGGAGATGTGTCATTTGCATGTTGGAAGACTCAGAAAGTAATGGTGCTACCCAGAGGTAGATGCAACTATGCAAAAAATGGAAAGGGGGTAAATTTTAGTTGATCTTAAGGAATTAAAGCATAAGAAAAAGGCATGTCCATAGATTGTATACCTTTCTCCATAAGTCAAAACCTGTCTTCCTATGTCCTCCGATGCAATCATCTACAAAAGTGACCATTTGTAAGCAAACAGGAAAAACCGCAAGAAAAATTTATCATGTCATAATAATATACATATGCTTTAAGGGCTTTCTTATATAGGGAGAGAGAAGTGAAAATGAGTGTCTAAACACAAGAAAACCACAGGCCACATCTTTGAAATCATCACAATTAGATTAACTAGAGAAAGAGAGGGAGATAGAGATCGCGTACTCTAGATTCCAGATTCATTAAAACAGCAGACTTAGTGGATTCTTTGGCGCGATTGAGCTGTACCTGTGAAACTGCCATTACGGGAAATGAAGTTTAATTTAGCAGAAGCCAGAACCTTCACAAGTAGACTGTATAGAAAATAAGAGATGCATGCAAAACCTTGTCCAGGAGATGCGACTGCTATTAATTCATTGGCTGCTATATCCACAACGTCTGACACAAAATCAGAGCTCTACAGCCACATTGAATAAAAAAAACTCGAGCTTAGGAAAATGATATTAAACCCACATGGCAGTTCGTTTTTATTCAACAATATAAGCCATATAAAAGAATGCAAGGAATTGTGAGTATGGAAAGCAAAAGGTGTGCTTACAGTGCTTGCGTAAATGCCAAACAATCCTGTTTTGTTGAAGATACTGTTGAATGCAGAGAAGGATTGAACCTCTTGATGCTCATTCAAGACACGAAGATCTGGTTCAAATGAACACAATGAAATCAACTTAAAACATTAAAAAAGAAAGGCTCAATATACAGATGTAAGAAATAAGCATTGTTTTAATTGGGACAATCACACACACCACGGGTTTCACCTCGTGACCCACCCAAAGAAGGATTTGAGGAGCAACTGGCCATTGCCAAGAAATAAGCACTTAAATATAATTACATCAGAGGTAAGCAGAAAGAAAGCTGATCTCTGATGAGATAACTTAAGTTAATAAATAAAATTGACCAAAGTAGGTTGTAGACAAGAAGATATAGGAAAAAATTTACATAGCCTTGAGTGCATCCCTTTTCCAGGCCCCCCAGCAGAGAATGAACCGCCACCTCCCATAAGCATCTGCAGCGCTTGCAATTATTTTTATGAATCCCTTCATTATATCTTTCTATTTTTGTGCCACTAAAACCGAAAATGTGTTTATTGAATTCAGAGGGACTAAGAAACAATGCACACCTGCAGAACAGTTAAAACTATGGCATCTTTCTCTTCGTGCCAACCACCAGGCACTTCAAAAGCAATAGCAACATGAGCACCCTGATGTCACAACATATTGTAGTACATAAGTATCAACAACACATTTTATTTGAAAGGGGTTGGATCCTCAACATAATACTCAAAGAAATTTGAGGAGGAAAATCTGAAACTAATACTCACTCCTGCTTCACCTTGACGACGGAAATCACCTCCAACGTAGACAGAACTTGGTTCTTCGGGAGGGGAAACACTTGGTAGATCAGAGAGAAGTGGCTCTGCAACAGATACAAGTTCTTCATGATCGACCCCGTAAGCTGCAAGTACCATTCTGGGTGCAGTGTAATGCTCCTAATTTTCCACATCCAACATTCAGAATCTAAATTAGAAAGGGCAAGAACAGCACAAGTAATATAAGTATGGAATAAATAATTAGTAGCAGTTTGCATCCAGTATCAGAAAGAATAACAGGTCTTACAGCAACAAAATTCTCCAAAACAAAGCCATCCAGTCTTTCAAATGCTGATTCAGGAGCCAAAAGAGGATTAGCCAATGCACCAGAATAACCAGCAGAATGAATTGCCTCCAAAAGCAAACCCTGAGGATTGTTTGAAAGTTCTCCAAGCTCTGCTTTCACCTTTTGCAGCTGTAGCAGTAGATGGTTCATCAATATTAGAAAGACTGACTGGATTCAGTGAATGATTAACAACCATTCCGGTATCAGAAAACAAGCAAACTGATGATTGGTTGTCAACATAAAACAACACTATAGAATCATAAATATAAAGCTTTGATTTTTTCCTAATGCAAAACCATTCAAACAAAACAACAATGATCTTAAGGCTTAGCTACGAATCTCCAATCATATAACATGGAAAAAACAATGAGTCACTTTCTCTCCCTCGCTAAGAACCTTTAGGATACTAATTGTTACTCAATCAATAAAAGATTAATGGCCTATTTAAATAGACACTACTGGTTTGCCATTTCCCCAGAACTATTTTATCTATGTTGGGAGAAGGCCATAAAATGGTAAAGCCCTGCCCCTCAGCAGAAGATGGTGTATGAGCTTGCTAAGGATAGAGACACAGGTAAGAGTAAAAATACAATAAATACTATCTTTTAGATAATAAATTCATACATAATAAATACCTCTTCTCTGACCTCCCAATCTAAAAAGACTGGGTTCCTTACACAATCAACTAGCAATTCTACCATCTGTGGAACATAGCTCTTCAGAGCATCAAATGTGTAGCCCATTTGCTCCCTAGAGGCTGAGGCACCAATATTACCGCCAATTGCCTCTACTTCCCTCACAATGCGAAAGTGACTTCGATTTGTAGTGCTCTTGAAAGCCATTCTCTCTAACAAGTGTGATGCTCCACTTGAAAATGGTGTCTCATATATGGAACCAGAGTCAATATATAACCCTATAGAAGCTGCAGGGTTCTAGTTAAACCCGAAAAAGGGGGACAAAAGTCAAGGATCATAGAAAATAAAGTACATAAACTTCAAGCGAACATGTCACTTAAATTAAAATCCCAAGAAAGTGTAGATGAACATACTGATGACGTCTCTGATGCTATTTTAACACCATTGGAGAGGGTTGTGATCTTGGTCTTGCTTGGTTCAACATAATCTGGTACAGGAGCTGGAAGAGTAATACCCCCAAGTGGTGTATCCAAAGGGGGAAGAGAATTTGAACGTTCTCCAGTAAGCCAGCTAAAAAACCCTTCAGAGGTAGGCCTTGTAGCTACTGCACTTGAGGTTGCAAATCTAGTAGTTCCCAAGTTACTCGCACGGCCCTAAAGTCACAGAATTTTTTTGATACCAAAAGGAGATTAATCAAAACAAAACGTCCCCTCTACAGTTACATAAGATGACACCGTGCAAACAAATAAAATAGAGCTAAAAATAAACGCGCCACATTACAAAAAAAAAAAAAAAGAGAGCATATGCCTCGGCTTTTGAAGGTTTAGCACTAAATGAATCACTGACCAAATAACACGTCTCATTATCCCAAAGCATTCATCCAATCACAACAATCAAGTTTCCCCAGAAAAAAAAGAATAGAAATTTACAGTCATGCATTAGAGGCTGACATCGTCAATCAAACGCCATGGTCATTCAGGGCCAAAACAAATGGGATCTAAACAGAAAGTCAAAGCATTGCCGTAAGAAGTGGGCACTCACCTTGAGAGACCTCAGCGGTGAAGCTGCCGCTCTGTACATAATGAACTCGGTTGCAGAGTAAATCCCTAATCTTTGGGGTCACAGCCTCACAAATTTCAGTATTTTGAGGTTTTGCGAGAAACCCAAGAACGAAGGTGGCTCTAGGAATAAGAGAAGCAAGGTTTTTGGTCTCAGGAATAGGTTCGCTTGAATCCCTACGGGGAACGCTCTTGCCTGTGGTAACTAGATGCTGTTATGTTTTTACTATCATTTTCCATTTTCATTTCTTGGTCAATTTTTTTAAAGTGTGATAAATGAATGTTTTTTAATAATAATGATTATATGTTTTTGAATTTTTTCCTTCAATATGATCCTTTTAATGAAAAATTCAATAAGAAGAACTATTTAAACTCACTAAATAATATATCTTCTTATCATGAATAAAAAAACTAATTCAAAAATTTACTTCATTCTAGATATAAAATTTTAATTAATTTTATTTTTTAAATTTATAATTTTTTTAAAATATTATTAAATTTGTTTCTATTATTGATAAATGAATTCTATTATTAAATCCTTACGTCTAAAATATTATAAGGATTTAATAAATTTGAACTAGCTAGGGCCAAGATTAACAAGGTATGTGTACATCTCTACTTGAGTCAGTTCCCATGTATTATGAGTAGAGCTGGTAAAATAGGTTTGACATTTTCATCTAAACAGGGTGGACTCAGGCTAGTTTTTAGTGGCAGGCTGTGCACAACCCGGAACACCCCTTTTTTTAAAAATAAAATTATTAATATTATTATTTACCTTATTTATATGTTGCTTCAAATATTTTTATTATTGATTTGTTGATATATGTTAACATATTGTAATTGATTCATGTTATGTTGTTAATGTTTATTTAGATTTATAGTTATAAAATTTAAGATTTTTTTATAAAAATAAAAATTTTTAAAAGTAAGACATTAATATTTTTTTTGATTATACTAATATGACATTAAAATTTTTTTATTAGTATTTTAAAAGTTTAGAAATAATTTTTTAAAAAATATTAAAAATATATTTTTTTAAAATGTGGCAGGCTAACACCACTTAAATAGGGTGGGTTTAGGCTGACCAAAAGCTAGCCCATTTAATAGTAGGCTACACAATTCATCCCCTCACAGTTGTAAGTTGTGGCGGGTTGACCCGCAACCTTCGAGTTCGTTTTACCACTTCTAATTATAAATTAGGTGCCTTACTTTAAATCGTAAACGATTCCAACTTATTTTTAAAAAATTATTTATTAAAAAAATAAAAAGGGTTAGAATAAATTGCCCATAAACCTTGCCTATATATATATCTCATATGTAATAAACTTATAGGGGTGTTTAATGCGCCTTTGGTGCTACCCCTCTGCCGGCATTCAAAATTTCCTAACTTCCTAAATATTATTTTTATTTTTTTAATTATTAAATTCTATATAAAATAAATAAAATTTTAAAATCTTATAAATACAAAATAATATTATTTTAAGTTGTTACGATTTTTTTATAAATTTAATACAGTAACATACATTGTATGGTTTCATTTTAATTTATTAAGAGCTTAAATTCTTACTCTAGTTCTAAGTGCTAGATTTGAACTTAGTTTTCTAAATTGGCATATATTTATTTAGATAGAGCATGTGATTGGTCTCCAGCAACAAATTAATGAATCAAACCACATGATAGAGGTTTGTTTCTAGATTCGCGAAGGGCTTGACGTTAGAAATTTGACTGACTTCGGTAATTAAAATCAAGTTCGAATTTCGTCCAAAGACCAAGTTCATTTCATGATTCTTAAAAATAAGGGCAAAGTGTTCAATCGAGTGATCTTACAAGTTAGTAGATCAAGCTTTGCCCGATGCTCCAGCAGTTAGAAATTCACCCACTGAGATTCCTCCTACAAATTTTATAGAGATTTGTAATTTTAATTTACACTGAAAGTATATATTTATTTCAAATATATCCAAACGTGATCAATTAACATGTTTTGACTTTATTTTTAGATAGAGTTTAGGTAGTATTTCCGACCGTTAATTCTCCTGGAGTAAAGATTACTAAATTGAGTTTTATTTGTTTTAACAAAATATTTTTTATGCTCGTAACTTAATTTAAATGTATGATATTATGTTTAATAAATTTAATTATTTAGTAACTATGTCGGACTACTTTTTATATAAGTAAAGTAATTAAAAATTTTCTTAATTCTTTTTCCATCTTAACGTCAAATTTATAGAGCCACCTAAGGCGGGTACCATCCAAATGGTTAAATGCGCTACTTATATATTAGATATAAATTGAAAAAAATATTAAATCTGTGCTAAACATGTTTTTTTAATAGTTGATTGTTGCTAAAGTAATTCACGACCAAGTAAACGACCAGAGGAGTATATACACACACGCACACTTTAACTTGGCTATATCTCATTTTACTAGGATCAATTTTGTTGGTTTTAATACACAAACATAATATATATACATATATATACACAAACATAATATATATACATATATATAGGCATGTTCGTTCTAGTTGCTGTGATTTGGTGTTAGATTGGAGCAAGGTTGATTGATGGACTCCATTTCGAGTTCAGCATCTCTCTCAACGCCCGCATTCCAATGCTTTGATCCTTCTAACGGTTATTTTTATTCGTCGCTTTGTAGCCCCAGACATTTCTATTACTCTTCCACCTTTCCCAGATCCCATTCCTCCACCACAGCCGCCGCACCTCCTTGGTCCCTCTCCTCCCCAAGTTCGTCACCAGAGATGCTGGCTACGTCTTTGAAGATGTTCCTCACTTATCTGATTACATCCCTCACCTCCCTGTAAATATCACCAACACCCCCCCCCCCATCTGCACCTGCATTCACCAGACTTATATATAGTTTATTACGGTATAGTTATTATGTTTTTGTTGCTTGGCGATGTTCATGCAGACTTATCCTGACCGGTTACAAGATATTCCTTCTTATTCAGCTGTAAAGTAAGTCACTCTTCAGTCTTCATTTCATTCAAAGTTTGACATGAAACTATTTCATCTGTTATAAGCATTTTTTGAGCCTATAAACATATCTTCACCGTTATGTGCCTTGAGATCTGACTCATCTAAGCTTAAGTTTTTTTTTTAAAAATAAAAACTTGAATAATGTGTCACAATCCACAAAAAAAATAAAGTGTAACAAACATATTAAGATATTTAAAAAAACTCCCTTTTGATATAATCTTCCTCTTTTGAAAGCTCTTTCATTCAGACCAAAGACCTAACTCCAACATAAAAGGTTTTCTTGACTCTCTGCTCTAATTTAAGTCATAAACATTGATAGGTATTTTCTCAGAAATCAAATTTTAATGTGATGCTTTGTGTTTTGAAATATATCCATGAAATCAGTTTGTCGGCGGAGCTAGCTAATTAATTTACAGACAATATTTTGTAAATAAGGAAGACACCGTTGCGGAAGAGGCAAGTAAATTTACGTTGATTCAATAATGAATTAATGATTAAACATATATAATTGAAAACAATGTAAAACTTGAATTGTTCAAATTAAATTTTTTAGCTGCTTTTTTTGTATTATAGATCATTGCACAGAAGAACAGTCCAAGAGGGGTTCACTTTCGGATCGCTGGACCAAGGCAGAAGGTTTCCTAATTTTCTTCTCTGTTTCTTAGCTCACTTTAAAAATAACAATTCAGATATTTTATTATTATTATTGAATCGTATGATTTAACTTAAAAATTGGAAGAATAATAAGTAAAATAGACAAAGTTATGATGGCATGTTTGGTAGGTATGTTTTCAATGGGAGGAAACATATGCTTGTGTGGTGACATGTGGAGGCTTGTGTCCGGGTCTCAACACAGTTATCAGAGAAATAGTTTGCGCCTTATCCGACATGTATGGTGTCCACAAGGTTGTCGGAATAGAACTAAGATGATTCATGACTTATGAATAATAAAAATTCATCACGAATTAATGTTCTAAAAATGTTTGTTTTGGGACAATGGAGGGAGGATACATAGGATTTTATTCTCGAAACATGATTCCATTAACACCAAAAGTAGTTAACAACATACACAAACGTGGTGGAACAATCCTAGGCACTTCACTGGGAGGAAATGATACGTCCAAGGTTGTTGACGGCATTCAGGATCGAGGTGTTAATCAGGTTTACATCATTGGTTGATGGAACTAAAAAAAGAGCTGCTAAAATATCTGAGATACTCATTTTAATTTCTAATATAAAAACTAGTTGATTAATTTAAATAAATTACAGAATATATAATATAAATTTATTTTAAAATTTATATTTAGTTATAATTAATTAATTAATTTAATTTTTTTAATCTATTTAAATTATTCAACTAGTTCTTATATTAAATAAATAGTACGTCACTTCGTTTCTTCTCAAGACATGTAAATTGAGTTGAAATTTCACATACAGATTTTGAATATAGGTGAGGAACTTAATTATACAGGAAATTAGGAGGCGTGGCTTGAAACTTGCAGTGGTGGGAATCCCAAAAACTATTGATTATGATATTCCGATTATAGGCAAATCATTTGGGTTTGATACTGCCGTTGAGGAAGCACAACGAGCTATTAATGCTGCTCATGTGGAAGCAGAAAGCTTTGACAATGGCATTGGTGTTGTCAAGTTAATGGGACGTTACAGTGATATACTCCTTTTTCTAGGAAAATTACTATTAAGTCTAGAAATATGATCATTAAAAAGCTTGACAAATAAATAGTATATAATGATAAGTTTTAATAAAAAGAATAATTATATACTCAAGAATAATATATAATGACAAATTTCATCGAATTTTTTAATAATTACATTTTTTTATTAAGATTTCATAACAATTTTTCTAAATACTATACTCAAGAATGTCTTGGGAACTTTGCTTAAAACTAAATCCCTCGAAAACTGTAGTAATTTGTGATTATGCAGGATTTATAGCGATGAATGCTACTCTTGGGAGCAGAGATGTGGGCTGTTGTTTGATTCCATAGTCACCATTTTTCCTGGAGGGACCTGGAGGACTGTTTGAGTTCATAGAGAAAAGGCTCAAAGAAAACGGTCACGTGGTTATAGTAGTTGCTGAAGGCGCAGGTCAAGACCTAATTTCTGAGAGTGCCTATCTACAATGGAACAGCAAGATGCTTCTGGAAATAAGTTGCCCAATGATGTTTGGTCTCTGGTTATCCCAGAAAATTAAGGACCACTTCAAGAAATGTCGGAAAATGACAATGACTTTGAAGTACGTTGGTGAGCTCTATTACCCTTGGCTTGTTTGGAAACTCCCAAATTATAGTTTCTGAAATATTTTTACACTAAATTCTTTTTATGTACTTACTTAAAATCACTTCTAAAAACTAATCCAATTTCAAACACCCTCTTAGAAGTAGCAAATGACTATTTAATGTAAACAAAATGCTCTAAGTAATCAATTTGGCAGATCCTATTTACATGATCCGTGCTGTTCCAAGCAATGCATCTGATAATATATACTGCACCGTCCTTGCTCACGGTGCAGTTCATGGCGCCATGGCAGGATACGCAGGCTTCACAGTTGGGCCCCTCCATGGTAGACATGCTTATACTCCATTCGATGTAAGTTCATTTTCATCATTCAAATTTTTGTATTGAGAATTAATCTTTTTTATCTCTATAATTTTAATTAAGTTATAATTCAACTTTTATGTTTTGTTTGGATGGAAAAAAAATTAGAAAGAAAGAAAATATGAGAAGATAAGATAGAGAGAAGAGAAAACTGAAAAAAATATGTTATCACCTCTTTTATTTTTGTTTGGTAAAGTTTTTTTGTGTGGTAAAGATCGCCTCTTTTATTTGAATGTTATAAGAGAAAGCAGACAAATAACTAAAATGATTGAAATACCCTACACTTATATAAAAATATGTCATATTTAAAATCAAATTAAATATCATAATAGAAAAATTATACCAATATTATCATCATCAAACAATTTAAATCAAATTATTCGATATATATACAGAATATTATATTTAAAAACCAATTTTTTTGTGAAAAAATGTAATTTAGAGAAAAATATAATTTATCAAGAAAAAATAAAAAGTAAATAACTTTTTGAAATTAAATGTAATAATAAAAATAAATAAATAATATTATTATCCAACATTATTAATAAATACTAAAAATATGATATAAAAATAAAATGGTTAAAATTTAGTGTAAGGGTATGATTGGAAAATAAACTCTACTAATTTTTTCTCCATATGTGAAAAGAAGAGTTGGAGAGAAAATGGGGTGGGTCCCACATATCATTTTCTTAACTTTTATTTCCTCCCACTTTTCTCCCCTTATTTAAACAAGAGAAAACTTGTTTCCCTCCCCATTTTCTCTTTTAATTTTCTTTTCTCCCTCATTTATCTCTCAATCCAAACAAGGGGTTAAACATTGACTCCATACAATTGTCCCTATAATTTTGACTTGATTAAAACTTGACTTTAAACTTTTACACAATGTAACCCAATACTTATAGTTTTAATCATTTAAAATTTCTAGTTTCTAAAACTTATGAAATATAATTTTATTTTATAAAATATAGAAATTTATATTTTAAATAATTAAATTATAGAGATTGAGTTGTATCGAGTTAAAGTTCAGAGGCTAAATTATATCAAGTTAAAATCTAAAAATTGAGTACAATATAACTAAGTTAAACCTATAAGTACAACAAGATTAACTTTCCTATTTTATATCATGCTCAAGATCATCCTTAGATTTTATATCAGTATTTCAATTTCACAGTAAGTTGTGTGTGGCCGTTTGCAGAGGATAACCACAGGACAAATGAGGGTTGTGATAACTGACCGGATGTGGGCAAGGCTACTATCCTCAACCAACCAACCAAGCTTCATAAAACCTAAAAACATCAATGGAGAAACAGAAGAAACAACAGAAAACCAAACACCAAATGGGAAGAACCATACAGAAATCACTGCGCCTAAACCTGCTGAATAACAGTCCTTGCTTATGTTTCATATTTACAGCAGCATTGAGAAGTGGAATTTAGTTATAAGGTTTTGTAATAAAATCAAATTTAGGTAAATATATCTGTAAAAGGCCAAACACTGCTTATCAGGTTACTTTGGGAATATCTGATGCAGGCAAAAAAAAAAAGAATAATTGGCAAGAAATTGAGAAAATCGCATAAAGTATCACCCAGATTAGCGCCAAAGGAACTCCCGAAGTCCCAAACGAAAATAAGGCTTTTACGGCCGAAAGAATATTCAGTAGGAAATGTTATGTTATTTTTTTTTTTGCCAGGGAAATATTATGTATATACATCTAATTACTAGCTATCAACTATGGAAAGTAATGTAATTTAATACAGGGTTAAGGTACGATTCGGAAATTGATACAAAAAGATTAACATGTTATGATCCTTGAATAGCAAAATTCATATTTCCCCGCACTCAGCATATTTGACAGCACCATTGAAAAAGATGCCCCCAGTTCTCTAGCTGTGTAACACGACCACGGTATTTTAATCACAACATTAATTCTAATTATGCGTATAATGAAATTAACATGTAATATACTAATATAGGTTGTCTTTTCGAAACCTAGAGTTGGAGATAGTGTTCATGGTTTATATATGATGTTTGGGCTTCATTAGCATTTGTGACGAATTTTCTTATTGTATACAAAATAAAATATACATTTTGTATAATAGTTTTTTATCATAATTTATAATTATATTTATTTAAAGACACGCATTTACTTTTTATTTACAAAATTATTTTTTCCTTCTATGTTATTCTGCATGCCAAACAAATTCCTGATCTCACCCTGCTAACTTGTAAATTCTAATTTTTGAGGAAAAGTCCCATTTTTTATTATGCATTTTGTAGCAAATATGATAACAATGAGTTGGGAAAAAAAATGATAAAATGAAAGAAAAATGGTTGTGATAGAGGGATAGCTGAACTGTAATTATAAGACCGTTTAATAAGGGCTTCCATTTATTTTGGTATGCTAAATCTGGTCACAGATATTAACTCTGCCAGCAAATCTTGATTTTCCCCAAAAGACCCAAAAAGTTATAACAAGTTGATTAATTATTTGTTTCTCCAAATGATATGTTGTTCAAATATTCTTCATTCCTATTTGTCTTTTCTCCTTCTCTGGTACACAATCTTTTTCGCCATAACCATCCCAACAAAACAACACAAAATTCAGGGCCTTTGCAGGTAAAGCCAGATTTGTCTGTAGAGGAAGAAGCCAACATGTAATCAAAAATAAAAACTGATGCAAAACAAAATATCAAAAGCCTAAAATATTCAGCTCAACCGTTGAATCAGGACAAGGAATATATAATGGTGGTTCTACAAGGTAAAGCTCCTTATCTTTTTTCCCCTGAATATAAGCTGAAACAGAAATGGCAGCAGGGGTTTTGGATATTTATCTACCACAATGGAGGTTTTGAATAATTGGAATTGAGTTTTGGTTTAATTTCACGATTTTTTAGTTTTATTCTTGTTGATATTGACATGGATATTATTATGGATCATGTTCTTTTTCTTGGAGCAGAATCAATGACAAGGTAGATAAAACAAGTAAGTTTCTGGGTTTGATGATATAAAACAAGTTTAATCTGCTGATGTCCGATGATTATTGGGCATAAGCAAGCAATGTGTCTTGGTGTTGTTCTCATGGAGAAGAGACTGATGATGAAGACAAGGAAAACCTGAGAATTTTCTGACGCTTGAAGGTTCTTAAAAATGATGATTAGAGAGAGCAGAGATGTAAAGCCTATTCTATTGAAAGTTGGATTGGCTCTAACTCTTTCTATAGCTGGGTATCTCTTCTCTCGCATCAGAATCAGAAGAATCAATTCATCCAATAGCAGGATTCACTCAGCCCACCCTTCAGGTTTCCTATATCTATCTATTTATAATTGCCTTTAATTTTCTTTCTTGTTCTTAATTAATTGGAAAAATGATGAAAGCTAATAAATTCTTAGTTACATTATGTTTGTGCAATGCACTTCCCAGGTTATGAAAGTGACGTTAGTTCAGAAAAAGCCCAAATCAAACATCATCTTCCCGCCATAAAAATAAAGCGAGTATCTAGATCAAGTTCTTGCAACAATTTTTCAGATGCACATTTTCTGGATACGGTATGCTCCAATGAGAACTTTGAATCGCTCAAGTCAACAAAAACAATAAACAATTTCTCAGAGCTAGCATTATTAAGAGGATTCTCAGGCTTGCGTTTAACTAAAATATGGGGACTGAATCACATTGCCTCTAATTTCAGGAAGAATCGTTCATCAAGAAGGTGATCAGTGATACGACACCCAGGTCAAAATTAGGATCTCCTCCTAAAGCATATGTAACTCCAGAAAAGGATGACTACTATGTAACTCCAGAAAAGGATGATTACGATCAAGAGATGAAGAATCTCAAGAACACCATCAGAATGCTTCAAGAGAGAGAAACGAGTCTCAAGGTTCAATTGCTCGATTACTACGATCTTAGAGAGAAAGAAACAGAGGTAATGGAGCTTCAAAACCGTTTGGCTATAAGCAATATGGAGGCGAAAATGTTCGATCTGAAGGTAGAGAATCTGGTGTCTGAGAATCGGAGGCTAGAAGCACAAATGGCGGATCATGCGAAACTTGTAGCAGAGCTTGAGCGTTCGAAAGCGAAAGTGAAGCTGCTGAAGAAGAGAATTAAGCATGAAGCGGAAGAGAACGGGGAATTGATAAGGAACCTTCAACAAAGAGTTATAAAATTGCAAGAAGATAACAAAGATGCTGGTAGTGATGAAGATTTACAGATGAAGCTGCAGAAGCTGAAGGATTTAGAGACTGCAGCAGAAGAATTGAGGGAGTCGAATTTGAGATTGCAGATTGAGAATTCTGAATTGTCTCGAACATTGGATTCTACTCAGATGCTTGCGAATGCTTTTCTTGAAGATACAGAGGTAAACTATGATTACCATTTTATTCAATCTGCTTTCTTTCTTCGTTTGGAGATAAAGAACAAGGTATGGATTCTACGTGCGGGTATAAAATATTTTACAAACAAAATTATTTAATATTTAATACTATTAATTAATTTAAATTTGATTATATCCAACCCCGTGATAGTTCTTCTGGTAAAATTTCAGTAAGTAAAAATAAAAGTTGAATAGAAATTATAATTTAATTTGTATACCTTAAAAATTTGTAATTAAATTTTTATAAGTGATGAAACCTTATTTTGTTAAAATCTTGTAAATGTTTAATAAATTTTATTATTATAATAGTAATTATATATTATTTTAATGTTCTGCATGTGTATAATTTATGATGATAAAAATAATAAAGATATGCATAATGAACCAAGTTAACTGTACAATAAAAAAAAATAACGGAATAGGTTATTAAAATGCCAAACCTTTTTTAATTTTATTATTATTATTTTAATTTTTATTTATTTTTAAATTTAGTAGATTGTGAAAAAAAAAATTAAAAAATATATCTGTTTACTAGCTATGGCGAGCTTTCAAATCGACCTGTCTCCAACTTAACCTATCATGGGGTTAGTTCATTTTTTATGGATTGACCCACATTAAGACAAAACTATAATAATAATTATTAAATTAAAAACAATTGTTTAAATTCTAAGGTGCATTTCTAAATTCCAGACCTATATACAAATTAAAACAACGAATTATAAGAACAAAGTCATAGTATTTTTGACAAAAAAAAATGTGACTTTAATCTGATTTATATTTTATTAATAATTGTGATTTTTATTTAATATACTTGTACTCAACAAAACTACAAAGAAGCCTTGATTACACTTTTTGTATTTTATCTTACATATTGACATGAATGTTATTTTCTATTTTATTTAAAATTTTAAAAATGATATCGATCGCTTGATTGGTACACATGAACTTGCCTGCCTCTTCTGTTGGATCTTGCAAATTTAGCTTGTGCTTGCGGATTTGGATGCAGAAAGATGCTCTCAAGGAAGAAACTGAACGTCTGAAACGAGAGAACGAGTGCTTGACGAAGGAGATTGAGCAACTTCAAGCAGATCGATGTACAGATGTTGAAGAATTGGTGTATCTTCGGTGGATTAATGCTTGCTTACGATTTGAGCTCAGAAATTATCAGCCGCCACCTGGTAAAACTGTTGCAAGGGATTTAAGCAAAAGCTTAAGCCCTACCTCTGAGAAGAAAGCAAAACAGCTCATTCAAGAATATGCAAAATCTGAAGGAACAATGGATTTTGATTCACCTTCAGACCAATGGTCATCTTCTCAGGCTTCTTCTCTTCCAGACGCCGATGATTATCACTCGCCTTTTGGAAATTCTTCATCATCATCATCATCTGTTCCCAGAGTCCACACTTCAAACAAGAACAAATTCTTTCACAAGCTTAGAAGATTGATCAAAAGCAAAGATAGGCAGCAGAATCGTGTTCAGCTTTCACCTGGGGAAAAATGTGGATCTCAAAATAGCAATTATTCCCCACAGTTCTGTTCATCAAGCGGATCAACTGGGAATGACACGTGTCGAAGGAGTAGTAGGGACTTTGACAGTACTCCATATAGGATATACAGAAGTTCTTCTGATTTCCACAGGTTGACGATTCTCAAGGAAGAAGAAGACAGCACAAATTCAGATACAATAAACATAGAGAAAACTCCATTAATGAAATATGCAGAAGCTTTAAAAGATTCTTCTGGTGCATATTCCACTCCCAAACGTGGCTTTGGAAGAAGATCAGCATCATATAGTTCATTTTAACTTAGTAGCCACTTGTAGTAGTTTTTATTTTCTTCACTGTAGGTATTTTAAATTATTAGGGTGAAGTAAATGCTACTATACTGTGTTACATTAGAATTTATGATCTGTTCCAAAACTAATTGTTTTGCGAAGAAATAATGCACTTTCAAATGTACATTCATCAATACAAATTTAGTTCAGAGTATCACTATATACTTAATTACCTTCTAGTGGGCAACACTTGCTCTGTGTTAATGGCTTCTCTGTGTTCAATAATTCCTAAGTTGTTTCCCCAAAATACTCATTGTTGTGAGGCAATTGCATTATTTATTCCAATGAAGATCATAATTACAAAAGAGTTCGTAGAAGATTTTAAAATAAAGAGAACAGAGAGATGGTATGAGAAGGAAAGGAAAAATACACTTACATTTGCATGCATGCATGCATGGAAAATTAATTTTTTGGTCTATATAATTTTGACTTGCTTATAACTTAGTCCTTAAATTTTAATTCAGTACAATTTAGTTTTTGTAATTTTGACTTTATTAAAATTCTATCCCTAAACTTTAACTCACTGTAACTCAATTTCTATAGTTTTAACTATTTAAAATTTTAATTCATAAACTTTATAAAATATATAATTTTAATTTTCAAAGTCTAGGACTGAGTTATAATCAAACAAAAACTATAAGATTAAGTTGTACTAAATTAAAATTTAGAAATTAAGTTACAACTGAGTTAAAATTATAAGGATCCCCGTTTAGTGCACTGTAAGTAGTCTCCCTTGTATAGGGGAGGTGAAGGATTTGATCCCCCACATGCCGGTTTGGTCCCTTTTCAATTAAAAAAAAAAATTATAGAGATCAAAATATTAATTTCCTATTTCTGTTTCCTGGAACTTTTTCTTTATATATATTGATTCTGCTGTACATAATAACATCAAGATTTTTATGAGACTAGACTTTTTAAAGATTCTCTGTAGGCTATCATCATCGGAAAGAACATTCTTGCCTACTATCTTGCTTCTGGACCAGAGGCAGCTTCAAGATCAACAACATGGGGGTCGAATGAGCTGTCTGATTTCATCATTTTTCCATCTGTAGCCCACTTTTGTTGACGAGCTGCTTCCATTTCTAAACTTTCTTTCAATTCTGGGACAATATAATTCATTGATGGTCTTTGGATGGAGCTTGGAGAGACACAATCTATTGCTGCTTCCACAGCCTTCCACATAGAACCGAAATCAAAATCTCCCTGCAACCTTGGATCCACAATTTGTTGCAGATCTCCTCTTCTCACAAAAGGGGTAACCCAATTCACAATGTGAGTGTTCTCTTGACCTTTTATTATTGCTCTCTGCCCTGTAATAAGCTCCAAAAGCACAATGCCAAAACTATAAACATCACTTTTCTCAGTAAGCCTGTAGTCTGAGTAGTATCTGCATAACAAAACTCATCCGGGTCATGTATGCACTCGTGAAATTAAATTTGGGAAAATTACTATGAAATCTTAAGGAAAGAATATAATTATCGAAAAGTCCCACAACAAGTAAAAATCATGCAATGACAAGTTTTAGTTCAGGAAATAACAACATGTCTATGTTGCTTACTTGCCATGTGACTTTTAGTAATTAAATTCCTTCAGTGGGACTTCATAGTGATTTTCCAATTAAATATTGTAGTCTTAGAACATCAAAAAGTGAGGAGATGGGAATGAGAGTAATTGTTCAATTTAAAACTAAATCAAGGAAGATGTCTAGAATCTAAACAAATATTTCCCTTCCCGTCTCCTTCATTCTCTTTGGTACAAACACGCCCTAAGTTATCAGATCAGGGCTAAAACTTCTCTAGTTCATCTTTTCCTAAGTGCTATATAACTTCTCAACTCTGAGATATTTGGTCAATTAACCAAGTGAATGACCTAAAAGCTAGGGGATTATTTGAGTAGAAACATGTCATCAACATACCGTGAATTAATTTTCTTTCATAGAAGCAATTTATTCAAATTGCGACGGAAGTGGGGAGTGTGTATGCGTGCTGTAACATGCCAAAACGGTTCAAGGCAAGTTCAACTAAAAAATTTCTGATTTTTTTGAGTCTGGATAAAAAAAAGCACAGAATATCTGTGTATTACAAATAACTTACTCCGGATCAAGGTATCCGAATGTTCCAACAACTCCGGTTGATATATGGCTTTCACTTTCTGTTGAAAAGGACTTTGAGAACCCAAAATCAGCAACTTTTGCCTGCATTTTCTCATTCAGCAAAATATTTGATGTCTTTATGTCCCTGTGAACTATAGGAGGTTTGCAGCCATGGTGCAAATACTCAAGTCCTAAACATATAGCTTCCAATGTTAATTATCTTACAGTCATATGAAAACGAAGAATACACTATGTAGTCAGCCTCACAGCTTACCTTGAGCAGCATCGACTGCAATCTGAATCCTATTTTTCCACCTCGATAATTCTTTCATTGAACCTATTCATCACATAGTCACAGAAATATGGTATTTCTCATTGGGTCCAAGATTAAGTAATTATGCAAGTATAAATCCTAGATAAATTAATATGACTGTACCTGAAAGACACTTCTCTAAGTTCCCATTAGCCATGAACTCATATATGATTGCAGTTTGTCCGCCGTCATTACAATATCCAAGGAAGGAAGCTAAGTTTCTATGATGAACCCGCATTAAGAGTTCTGCCTGCAAATAATACATCCAAATATAATGTAAGGGATTTGGTTCTTAGAATTTAATTCTTTAGGAAAATGAACTGAATTTTCTGGGGAGTGATGAGCATGCCTCTGTCTGAAACTGCTTGCAGCTTTCTGATGATGAGAGCAGTTTGACAGCAACTTGAGTGTCATCAGATAAGGAGCCATGATAAACAGTTCCAGATCCTCCTTTCCCAATCATTTTCTCGAAGTTATTGGTAACATCTATTATCTGGGAATATGTGAATTGTGTATTGCTTGACTTCAGCACAACCTCCTCACTCGATGTCACCGGCTGATTTGCTGTTAAACGAATTGATTGGTTTTCATAATTAGCATAATTTGATGTGCATTATACTTGAAAAATTGTGGGTTTTTAAGCGAAGGAGAGAGTGAGTTAAGGAAGATAATTGGGGAGTTTTAGAAAAAATATGACATAGTAACTAATTTAACTAACTTCCTTAATATAATTAAATTATTTAAATATATCCTATATAAAGACCTGAGGAGTATCAATTTGCAGACCTGGTTTTTTGCTGAATTTCCTTCTCCAAATAATGCAGACTACAATACCCAGTACAATTAAAAAGACTGCGGATGAAAGAATGGCTATGACTGCATGCAGTGGAAAAGTACTCTTGTCCTCTTTGCATGGAGGATTCAGGCAAAGATCAGGATTTCCATCCACACTGATCATGTAAGATTTTCTCAAGTTATTGAAGAAGGAAATCAATTAAATAATTAAAGATGCATGAAAAAAACAAGGACCTCAGCTGTCATGCTATTAGTATCAAGTTTAAGATACTAAATGAAGACAAACCTCAACAAAAGTGACCCATTACTTGATCTTTCCCTGAGAGGCGATGGAATTTCACCAGAGAGCCTGTTTCCTGATAAATTTCTGCAACAAAAGTGACCCATTACTTAATCACTTTTATGCTTTACGAGACAAAACTCTCTCACATATTTACTTCGTACACCTAAGATCAATTCTCAACAGCTAATCCAAACAGACACTATTAAGTGAGTTATAGCAGCAACTTACAGAGTCTTCAAGTGTGGCAAAAGCATTAAAAAACCAGGCAGTGTTCCTGTTAATCTATTGTTTGATAAATCCCTGTAATACATGCACAGTTTTTTTGTTGGAGTTAACAATATCGTATATAACAAGAAACAGTTGCTTGAGGAATCTGTGGTATTCAGAATGGAAAAAACTCATGGTTCTGTTAAATTCAAACTCACAAATATTCTAGGGATTTAAGCATTGAAAAGGATTGACTTATTGTTCCTGACAAGTTGCTGGAGGATAGATTTCTGCATACAGTTCACATAATTTTGTCAACATAATGAATATATCACAATGGAAAATATTATTTTCAATTTAAATATAAAAAAATGCTTACAATTCAATTATTCTTGGGGCATTATATCCATTGTAACTGCAGTTAAGTCCATCCCAGGAATAGTACATTGGTGCGCAAGGATCTCCTTGCCATGACTTAATAGTGTAGGTTTGTTTGATGTCCATGATAGCATTAACTGAAATTTTCCCAAGCATTTTATGCCAAACTCAGAAATTATCTTACTTTCTGAAGAATAATTATTAAAAGACCGAAATCCCATTTTGACCCTTCCAATATGACCTCCATCAATGGAACAGTTAGTACTAAACATAAATAATGTTCTTAATATGTAGAATCTTTGATTGTATAGGTAAGGGTGGAAAGAGGCTTGGCACGACCTATGGCCTACCCTTAAAGTATTTTTCTCAGTAGCAATGAGCACTCTAAATTTAGGATATTAAGTGTTGCTAGAAAAATATTTTAGGGCCTTGAATACACCAAAAATTACTCTATAATACTTTGGTAGGCTTTGTTGGTGTCTATATAGAATCTTTGATTCTGTAATGTTTGTATAGGTATGGGTTTTATTACCTCAAAGGGTGGAGCCAATTGATAGTGGAGTCATGTTTATAAGACCAAATTGAGGTTTGAACCTAAAAATAAAGTGCAAAGGATTTGTTAAGAAAGTGATAAACAAAAACAACTAACCATCTTCTTGGTCTGTAGGTTCCTGATATGAATCTTTCTCAAAGTAAATCTCCATTGCATTGAGAATTGGAGGAAGAGTGGAATTTTCTTTCTTGTTCAAAGAGAACCAAAGCTTGGGTCCTGTGATGGGCTGAGGATTATGAATTGTGGCAGGGTCTAAATAATTAAGGACTACATAATCTACAGACTCATCCAACAATTTTCCATTCAAGGTAATGTTGAATTCTCTTTGTTCATTTTCCTGGAGCTCCTTAATCTCAGCAAAGTGCATATAAGCATAGAACTTTGAAATAGGATCACCAGTGTCAAACTGAACTTCGAGGGGGTCACTACCATAAGTTGGTGTTACAGCAGTTCTCATTACGGGTGATGGTAGCCGATACGCAGTGTTCAGGGAATCAATGGTCAAGCTAGTACTCAATGACTCACAATTAGGTAAATTGTAAGGATACCAAATTCTATCATAGGCATCTTCTTCAAACCTACATGAGGTCAAACAAGAAGGAAGTTAAATTCCAGTTTTACCAAGACACATAGAAGTAATAGAAGTTGAACTGAATTTGACAGAAGCATCATTTCATTTCAAAACCCATTTCAGGTAAAAAAATTTATATTATTAGAATAAAAATTGTTTTTAAGACTTTGCTAAATAACTGAAGTTTCTCGGTTGAATTGGCCCTTAATATGGCATTAGAGCCTCTATGATTCACCAAAACTTTGATCTTGAGCTGAAACATAGACAAAGCACATCCTCTCCTATCTTGTGCTGAAATTTTAATTGTATCGATCCTATTACTAGGTATCTAGTTTCGGGATTTGTAACTAACCATCCCAGCATACGTGTCTCCTTTAGGAATCTAACTCGAGACCCAAAGGGATCTAGCAGGGCCTTATACTGTTAGACTAATTCTATGTTGATGTGTCAAGGACTATTTTATCATAATATTTCTAAAACTGAACATCTATGCTAGTGCTTTGTGTGCAACATCCTGATCCTATAATTCCCATATACTTGACTGATGAGAAACTTACCTTACTATTTCATTGGTTGTTGAACCAAAGTCAAGACGTTTATATAGAGCCAAGGTTCGAGATTTGTTAGTATAAATGGAATTGTGAAGATGCATCATCTGCAATGCTGATATAAAAGGAGTTCCTTTGTCAGTGTTCAGTATGCAAACATGTACAACATCCATAGGTGGCACATGTAAAATCTCCTTTATTACAATATGCGACGCGTTGTCGAAACTCACAGTGCCCCACAAATTAACTCCAATATAAAGATCAAACTTGGGTGGCTGATTCAGAGCATCATAGTTGCCATACATGAAAGACGCTCTCAACAAGTAAACTGTATTTCTACCTTCTGGATGCCTTAGAGTGTAACAATTCCTCTTACCCTCAGGAAAGCTTCTTACGTTTCTAAGTATTCCTTCAAGACTTTCGGAATTGAACTCAATCGATATGTCCCGGTTTTCTCCAGTATCGATGAATTGTGAATCCGTAGTGTAGGGTATCTCAGTTTTGCCATCAGTATAGCCATGCTCATCAAGCAGACCACAGTCAATGTCAATAGAGCCTGAAATTATCCACACAAGTTTGCGTCAGAACAATTTGTTGCTTGCACAACAAGAAAGTCTGCAATTTTTGTGCATGGATTTTCATGCAAGTTCAGAGCAGTAGGTAATAAAAGAAAGTACTAACCTCCCACATCATCTAATTTCCTTCTGACCTGTTTGTGATTTGCGGAGTTCTTCTCTGCAGGAAGAACTATGGATTTCCTATCAACTTCCTGAATTGAGAATACTGATACAGAGACAAACCATAACAAAGAGAGCCAAGCCCAGTTGCATCTGAATTTCCCAGACATATATCTCAGTAAGAATGCACTACTTATAATACGATATTATTGAACCTGCATATGTTTTGTGATAAGAAGAGAAATAATGCATGTTAACTATGGAAAGGCAACATATATAAGGATCATTCTGTACATGTCATTCTAGGTAACTGGTGAAGAAATAATCTGTCAACAAAATATCTGTATAGTTCCTGGGTACCTCATTTACTTTTCCACATAGATACACTTTAATTAGTACCTCTGTTTTCTTAAGCCTTTAACTCTTCCATTAGCACCTCTTGGACCATGTTAATGTTAAAGTCTTGTTCTTTTCCACATAGATACACTTTAATCATTACCTCTTTTTTTTTGTTTTTTTTAAGCCTTTAAGGGCCTGTTTAGGATTTCATTGGCAAAAGTGAGTTTTATCCCAACTAAATTTTGTAAACTAATATTGGGTAAAAGTCAATTATTGTAATATAATTTATGTTTAGATAAACTTTTATAAAAATATCAGTTTGACAGAAATTTATTTAGATGATATATTGAAAAATAAGTTTCAGCATATTTAAATTTAAAGAAAAGTAAAATGCCAAAAGCCAGAAGACGGTAAAAACTTGCTTCAACTTTAAAGTAATTTTTGTGTAAAAAGTCAGTTATTCCCAAAACTATGCTAAACATGATTTTCTTAATCCAACTTGGGCTTATTGTGTTTTTCATGCCTAGAAGTCAACGCCATCCCAAACAAAATCTAATTAGCAGCTCTTGGACCCTGTTAATGGTAAAGTCTGTTTTTTTTAGGGCAGAAATGTTAGTCTCAAATCTCTTGTTAGTAAATAAGTTAAAATAATTTGTCTTCTCATCATTTAGTTAACTTCAATGCAGTATTCTAATTACAATTTGGCCCACTAGCATACCACAACTTGACCGACCAACTAGATACCAAGAGAAAGAGACTTTTTGTTACTCTTTAATGACTTGAAAATGGAACAAGTAATTTACAATGCACTTGAAAATAAATTGAGGGGAGAGAAGAATATAATATTAACTAGGAATGGTCCAAGATGTTATTAGTCAAGATTTGTATCACCGTCATGGGCATAAAAAATGTTCAATAATTGAGAACCACGTCATGATCACTTATTATGTATTGGACGGAGATGTTGATGGGATTGAAATTGAAATACCAATGGAAGAGAGTTAAGCATGACCAACATGGTATAAGAAATTTGCACACAAATTTCTGGTAAATGGAACTCCCTAATACAAAAGATCACTATGTCCATATTATCAACATCTCCCAATACTTCTGTGAAAATCTCAAATACTTATCCTCGCAGGACAACTGTTTAGGCCTGAAGTGAGGAAAATGCACACTAAACAGTTAAAGAAAGTTAGTTAAACATAGTTTCAGCATTAGTGTTGCAATTATACATTAAAACTGCAGGTACTAGTGGTCTGTACCATTATTTCCTCCTTAAATAAATAGCTGTCACAGATGAAAAACACATTACACTACTGGGAGATTGAAAGAGCAAAAAACTCTGAATGATCAACTTGTTTTTGGTTGGTTGGGAATGTGCTTAAGTCATTGTGAGAATTTTCTGTTAATGCTGTACTATTTAAATTGATTATAAGGGGAATTACAACGAGGTTTCAAACGAGGGATTTAATTATCTAAAAGTCCCAAGGACAGCTGAGAAACTAAAAAAGATAAATTTTAATGTAGGAATTAACAAGTTTATGCTGTTTTAGATTTTTTGGTAATTAAATCCTTTCATTCGGATCTCATAATAATTCCCTCTATAATAATCAATATAGGAGGATACAGATTGCAACTTTATGCCGTCTTGCCATTTGCCACTAGACTTTATGTGACTACTAGAATTAGAAAGTCATTGTTAGCCACTTGCTCAATGACATGAAGTAAACCTGATGAATAGATAGCTAAGATTACTTCCTTGTTCACACAATCAAATGGGACATTGAAAAATTCTTAGAAAGGTTGGTGAGCTTAGAAGTTTTTATGAGCATTTCTTGTATTGGTTGTGTACAAGTGTTAATGGACCCTATACCATAAAAACATTGATTTTTAGCAAGTTTTCACTGATTATTTTTAGAGGGGAGGGGAGGGACAGAATTTTACTCATTTTCCCCTTGTTTAGCTTCTGAAAATTTGTAGGAGGGGCATAACCCTCCCCTCCAAAAGTGGGGGATGTAACTATTATACCCATAAAATATTTTAATTATTTATTATTATTATATCTACTTAAGTTTGATGATAGTAAAGTTGTCTAGATAAAAATATTTTCCCACATCTCCCCTCCCGAACCAAACAAGGTAATATCAAAATTTCCCCCCTCCCTTTCCCTTCATTCCTCTCTATTAAAATCCCTTCTATTCTCTCCCCTTCAGCCAAACACACCCAGGGAAAGTACAATTATCTTTTGCTATATTTGTATGTCTCTTTATAATTAATTTAGACACTTACCTTTGAAAGTATACACTGATTGATTATTTTCCCCATTTTGTTTGAACAGTGAAAATTGCCAGTGAATGTACTGTATACTACTCCCTCCTGTCATAAGTATAAGAGTTAGTTAATTTTTTTAGATAGATTAAAAAATCTAAATAAATCAATTAATTATAACTAATATAAGAGTTAATTGATCAATTTGGGTGGATTGAGGAGTATATAATAATAATTCATCTTAAGGGGTTAGATTTAGTTATGATTAGCTAATTTATTTAGTTTTATTAATCTATCTAAAAAAATTAATTAACTTTTATGTTAAACATAGGATGGAGTATTTGTTGTTGTAGCAGGCTTTAAGAGTGAAGCCTAATTCGCCCAATCCTAGAAGAAAATGTGTGGGCAATCACATTCATTTCATTTCATTTGGGCTTACGGAGTGTATTAATTTATTTAACAATGATCAATGAAGAGAGAGTTATTAGGGTATGTTCGATCTTTAGGGAGTACTATTTTGTTGTGATTCTTGTCATGGCGTTTGGAGAGGTATTCTAACTCTTGGGTGCCTAAGTTTATATTTGAGGATAATAGACGGCTCGTCCTACCTGACATTGGTATTGTTTAGGAGGAAAGGAGACTTCACTTTACCCTTAGATCGTAGGTAAGCCTAACTTTTCAAAAATTTTTATAAAAAAAAAACTTTGAACTTTGAACCCTAAATATTCACATAAATGTGTGTGTGTATTTCTTCATACCATGTATTTTGACCATGTGAGACTTGTAATAAAAACTTTTCTTCTTGGGGAATGTAAAACTATGTCAAAGTAATTAAAACCAGCTTCATTACTAATTACATAATTATAAAGAAGCAGCAGCCTCACCCAATTAATTTCTTGAAATAAGTCTCACTTTTATATTAGTTTGATCGGTCAAATCTTTGACCTTGACCCGATTTTTTCATGAAATATGTGCTATCTGATTCATCGCAACCAAAAAAGTTTTATTATATATAAGATAATTATTTATTATTATTATTCATATATTTTATTTATCATTTTATTCTATTATATTTTAGATATCCTTTGAGTAAGGCATGGGTTTAAATCCTAGATGGAAAAAGAATTACATTAAAAACACTATTTCATTTGGGTATTAGTATTCATTAACCTGACGTAATTGGATTAAAAACTTTAAAAGATACATTTTTATTAATCCTATCACGTAGAGATAGCAAATTTCAGAGGATACTAATTACAACAAATTAGTGGTACAAATTATTCTACTTCTAGTACTAAAACACCAATTAAATTATTACATTCATTTTTTTTTTTTACAAAATTTGTTAAAGGGAGTTTGGTTCACCCACAATCTAAAGATATGATAAAATTTCTCTTTTTTCTAGGCGATATCAATATTAAGTAGGACGACCCATCAATTATCCTCAAACGTAAATCTAAGTATCTAAAAACTAAGATACCCCTCTAAATATTATGATTAAAATTATAATAAAATAGTATTCTTTATAGATTAAATATACTCTAAATAATCGTATGTCTCACTTTTTACTAATTCAACCCAAGTATGACGAGGTACTAATGCATACATTATTCCATACATACTCTAATTAACTAGTTCGCCTTCTCCCTCACAAATCCAATGTCTCACCACTTGAGCTTTGCATTTGCGGGGAAGTACTGTACCAGAAAATAAAAATGATGCGTTAGTAATAAATAAAACAAAAGGGAATAGAAGGGAAAATAAATATAATAATAAGTATTTTTTAAAATTAGGATATTAATTATTACCTTGTCAATAAGAGAGAGATAGTATGGTTTAACCTTCTCAACGTCTATTCTGACTTTGCTCTTGCTGTACAGATCATATTTGCTGCAAAAACAGCAGAACAAGAGTTATTACAAACACATTTTTGAACCAATCGTTATCCAGTTATTAACTGAAATAATAATTTTGTTAAATTTTTACTTGAAAATATGGAGCCATTTCAGATTCTCAACATCTTCATCGTTCATTAAGTGCTTATATGCTCCTGCTCTGTGTAATGCTGTAAAAAAAGTGTACGGAATCATGAACTCGTAAGTGAGAGAAAAGTTCGGTTTGAGCATTTGGTTTTGATGCATACGCCATTAATCATCTCGTACTACGTGGAACTTACTATCTCATGCTACCAAGTTGGAATATTTCTCCTGAGTTGGACTTACCATAGAATGAATGGTATCTGATGATAAACAGAGCAGCTGAAGGCAGAGTAGTATTGTTCTCCTGTGCCACCTGGGAAGAAAAAGGCCCAAAAATTTGTGATTATTTCATAATTTATGAATAAGAATACCATTGATTCTCCTGATCTAAAAAAAAAACAAAAGAAAAAAGATTACCAGATACATATAGTCATCGTGTCCCCAAGACATCATGACATTGTTGAGTCCACATTTCTCTGAGTAAATTCCATATTTAGTGTTGTAAGCACAATTGTTGTAGTCTGGATTCTCCTTGAAGTACTGGAATACAATGGGTAAGCCAGATTATGGGTTAGATTTTCGAAATATTTTGTTTTTTTTTCTTAACAATCAGAGAAATTTGAATTGAGCAATTATATAAATACCTGGTGATAGACGATGGAACTGTCAAATCTGCATCCAACTGGGAATGCTTCACCTGGAGAAGAAGGATTAAAGAGAAATTAAAGCTCATACTATTATAAGTTTGAGAGATGAAGAAAAGAAACCCTCCAAAGCTAAGAAATGGTAATTAAGTTTGATGAATATCATGCCTACTACAGCCCACTGAGGAAGCCCTCCAAAGCTAGGAAGTAGAAGCACTTTCCCAAGATCTGCAGTCAATCAACCAATAATAAATCATATTGCTAATAATGGCTTAATTAAGAAGCTTAAAACTTAATTTACAATTCCTTATATAGTTGTTAACATGCAAAATAACTTCCATGCATTTATTACAAGCAAGCAAACAATTAGGTCTGTTCGGAGCAACATCAAACGTGTTCAGAGAGATCTACTGGGTTTCAAAAAGAAATATAAGTAGGCTCGATATCACATCCGGCTAAGGCCACTTAAGTGAAGCCAATCTTCATGGCAACATTAAATACGGGAGAGATCTGCTAGATCTCATAAAGAAATATAAGTGGACTCGATACCATATCTTGACCAACAGAGGAAGAAATACCGTGGACAATGTCAGTTAAGTGAAGCCAGTTCATGGCAACATTAAACACAGGAGAGATTCACCAGATCTCTCTCAGAAAGAAATATAAGTGGACTCGACACTACATCTTAACCAGTAGAGGAAGAAACATATACCGTAGATAAGGCCGGTTAAGTGAAGCCAGTCTTCATTGGGATAGTCCCTCCTAATGGCTTCAGCAGTTTGGAGCAAGTGCTCAATCTGAGGCTCATCCAAGTCCGGATCCCTCTCATCAACCACATCATTCAGGAGCTCACAGCATTCCCATATGCTCATCTCCACCCTGTTCACTTTCCCATACTCTGCCCTCATCCTCTTCACCTGTTCCCACTTTCCCACTTCATTATTTTCTCAGAAACGTAACACACACACACACACACACACACACACACACACACACACACACACACACACACACATATATAATAAGAGTGATCTTACAAAGTCATAGGTCTGGTAAGTGTGGTTTTTCCTGTAGAAGTTCTGAACTCCTTCTTGTCTCTCACGCTCAGCATCATAGTCCCTGAATCGATCAACCATGGCTTTTGTCAGATTATTCTAACTCTGTTCTTTAGCTCTTTTGTAGCCAATTCCTAATCGCTTTATCTTCACTTACTTGTATCATCATTGATGTTTTTTTTGGGTCTGAACAACGGAAATAATTATATAGATTATGAAAGTTGTCAAATAATCCAAATATTGAAATACAGTAAAATGTAATATATATTCCTACCTATCATAATTATTATTTATTAAAAGTGTAAAATAATACAAAAATAACTACTGATATTTTAAAACGAAAGGGACGCATATTGTTGAACCAAGGATTTTAGATTTTTGAGGCGATTTTGTATTCCTGTGATTAGCTTCTTATTGGCTCAACGTATCTCGGGCAAATTTAAATAAACCTGTTCTTGGAAAATGGAAAATAATCTAACATCGGACCATGTTATAATTAATTAAAGCTGATTATGAAACGGATTGTGCTTGTCTTCTTTTTTTTTTTTTTTAATTTTAATTCATTATTTGAAAGACAATTTTAGTAAGTGATCCTCCATAAGTCCCTATTTATAAGTCCTCATAAAAAACATACAGACCAGGAATTTTTTTATTTTATTTTAAATTTTCGTTCCGGTGTTGAATTATTGTTCCGCAAAAATTAAGTCAAGATTAGAAGAAAGAGCAATCTCAGCCGTTCAACATATTTTAAGGGATTTTAAACTCTTAATTATTATATTTTAAATTGATAATTAAAAGGTCCTTTTGTTTTATATTTTAACACAAAATTATTAAATTAAACTGTATAAGTTGGCCAGAACAGGGGAAAATGTCTCAAGTTAAATGGAAAGGATTCAAAAAGATTAAGAAAATCAAAGTTTTACGTAGTAGACGATAAAAATAACTGAAAGTGATGCAAATGGGAGATGAACCTAAATGTATGGCCAAATGAGTTTCTCTGTGGAGCCACAAATCCCACTGCCTTCTCATTTATGGATGATGCCTTCTTTTGCTCTGCTTCGATTCCTGCCATTTCCCGGGAAAATTTCGCATCTCAAATTCATCGCCTCATCATCGGCCACTTTTTCATCGAATACGAAAATAGACATTTTACGCAGTAAATCAATGCTTTAAACCAGAAATTCGTAAAACAGAGATCTAGTTGATCGAAACCGAAAAATTTCCAGAAACGGAACGATCTGCAGTTATACAGCATATAATTTTCGAAACGCATGCAAAATTCAGAAGATGAAACGAAGAAATTAAAAATTACCAAGCAGATCGGCATGATCAATGAGAATAGTCATCTTGAGAGAGAGAGAGAGAGAGAGAGAGGCGATAAAAGTGAAATAGGAGGAAGAAGAAGAAGGGGAAAAAAAGACGTGAAGGAAATTGTTTGCTTGGAAATGGAGGAGAAAGATCGACGCTATTTATAATCGGCCTGAAGTCCTTCCCTGACATTTGGAACTTCCCGAGTCCTTACCTGAAATCTAACAAACTTTCTTCATTTTAAAAAATTACAAAACGGAGCTCGGTCTCCCGGTCTGGTATATATATTATGTTTTATTACCGTTTTGTTCCCCGCGAAATTTTGGATCTCACGACAAGCCCAAATGAATCACGAATTCAGACTTTTGGCTCTCTTCTGTTTTTCCCCCAAAAAATGTTTATCTCTCTTCATTATATGAGAGATATAAACGTGAAAAAAATATAAATTTATTTTATAAAAAAAATATTAATTTTGTGGAACTTAAGTCACCTTGTAAATTTTATCTTTTTTCATAAACTAAATAAAGTATATACTTCTCATAATTATCATATATATTCTTAAAAATGAAGTGGAACTTGGCAAAATTCCCACTAGAAGAGAAGTGATTTAATCTAATATATGATCGAATAGAATTATTTTTAATAAGAAGATTTTTATGTATTAATAAAACAAAAATAAAATCACTCTATTGCAAATATAATAAAATATTTTCTCTTATATTTTTCATAAAAAATTATATATACCAAAGGCACTATATTATATTCATTTTCTCTTATAGATGCAAAGGATATAAATGGCATTGGCATCCCTTGAACAAGGCCAATGATTCATATTTTATAAATAAATAATACTTTAAAAGGTTAGATTCTACTCCATTATGAGATAGTCAGAAAAGTTATTAATCTTGGGCAAGGTATATATATATTTCATAGTAGAAATTTAATTCAAGCTAATAAAATATGAACATTCTTTTATTTGATGTTATAATTTAGAGATGATGTAATTTAATTCTAATTATAACCATAAATTTTCTGGAGGAAAAAAAGTAAAACAAAATTAGAGAATTTAATGGCTAATATGATTTGCAAGAAGCGGAAATTCAAGCAGATATGTGGGGCCTGCGGGAGACTTATTCTTTATCACGTCTGACTCAGCATTGCGTGGGATAGTCATAATATCCCGGATTTGTGGGGCGAAGTGACGTGGCACCGATCAAGGTTGGCTCCCACACGTGTTGTTATTATAAGGCTCTTGATATTTTTGCTGCCATGCCATGAAGGAAGGAAACGTGCCCGGAATTTTCGTCCGCACACGTGTCACGATCCACAACCAGCGCGTGTGATCTCATTCACGAGATCTCTACACGTTCGATGGATAAGGGTCTTTAGTTTCTATTTGTACGACTTTTGACTTTGGTCTCCTTAAAATTTAGAGGCCGATACTCTTGACACGTAGATACCATAGTTTCTTTTTTTTCTTTTTTTTTTAAATGCTGTAAGTTTTTTAAAAGGCGAAAAACATGTTTTGAACTAACAAGGGATTTATCTCGGTGGTAACTGGCCTCAGATTTTGCAAGGAAAAGAAGCTAAGTTTAAATCCTAGATAATACACTTGTTGGTAGGGTTGTAGAGGAGATAATCTGTTTGAATGACACTCTCTCGTTCCTTGAATTTGAATAATTAGTTGTTCGTTTAAATACCAATTCATGTTAAAGAAAATCAAAGTCTAGAAAAGACGTAAGATATCGGGTGGTTTTTCCCCTTATACAAAAAAACTGTTTTGAGCTTAAATTTATAGATGTAGTGTGTGTTAAAAAAAAAATTAAAATTTTAAAAGAGTTTTTAACTTAAATTTTAGTTTAAAATAATTTTAAAATAAATAGTTATATTTATCTAAAACTTTTTAGAGATCAAATTATAATTTAAAAATAAAAATTTTGATGGGTTATTGAGATTATTTTTTAAAATAATAAAAAAATTTATAAATTATTTATTTATTTTTTTAAAATAAGTTGGATAAGAGATTGATAGAGAAAGAGACTAACAAGTTTGCAGATGTAGTCTCTTTCAGCAAGCTGGATGCCTCAGCAAATAGGATGGATTTTTTGTCCACTTCCTTCCCCACCCACACATGGTGAAAAAAATATTCATATATTTGTTGCCCATTTTTCAACAAAAATGTATGTGAAAGGAATATGGAGAGAGCAGCGAATGAAAATGCAGCTACATGATTGGCACACATTTTACAAATGCATGCTTGTATGATGATTCTGCCGAAGGAAGTCCTATTGATTCGGGCAATGACTAATGACCAGAAAGCAACCTCAAGAGCTAAGATAACATATACAAATATATACCTCTCTGTGGTATCATTTGCTCTTATTCTTTTAATATATTTTATGAGAACCACCTGTCATGCCATGCCCTTCAAGTTTTCAATTTCTCTTACTATATTACACATGTATCGATGAAACGATGAAGAAGGTAGATTAACATAATATAAAAAAAACATTTAATAAATTTATTAAACATAACTTTTTAGTTAATAATTTATTTAAATATTTAATTGTTAATATATCATGATATTGCTATGTAATTTGTATAACTAATCTTATTTGATAGATAAATATTATATGTGTTATATATTTTTGACCTTCAAAACTTGACAAACTTTGCATCAGTATATGTTTTTTTTTTTTTTTTGCAATTTCCACCGCTCATTATTAAATGTTAGCTCAACCGTGAGGAGGACAGAAAACAGAAATATCTTTGAACATTGGAAGTATTTTATTTGGGTGGGGGTGAGGGAATCATCAATCATGGGGACAAAACTGTTTCTGATACTAAACTTTACTGATTACTTTCACCCAAACCAGAAGCAAAAGACAAACTGATATTGAAGAGCACTCTCTTTTGTTTATACAAAAAATGAAAGTATATTATTATATTGAAAAGCAGCCTTTGCATTTGCAGCTTGGAAGGCATCAATAAAAATCAATATCCAGCTGCCTCCACGGCTCCACCGATCTTTTGGAATCAGTCAACTTCTGAGATCTCAGCTTTTTCATGCTTCCTTCTGCCTTACAGCTTATCATCCCACTCTCTCACTCACTTTAATTTAATACTCCCTATTAAATATAACCCTTTAAAACATATTTATATTATGTATATTTTTTAATTTATCTAAATTAATTAATTAATTTTTATATTAAAAATATAAGGAGCACAACATTTTTCCTCGGTACTTTTCTTATTACTTCTTTTTCTCCTTGTTTATCTTCCAACTTCCACATTTCCATTTGGCACCCAATGCCTAGATAAGCTTGAAACGGCCCTGCAACTTAAAACCGTCAGCCAATTGAGATCAACCATAGTTCCAGATGGCGAAGTGTTAGTGCCACCATTTTTCCATGAAAAAAAAGCTATAATTTTCACAAACTTCTGGTCTTTTCATCTATGGTTTGACACAAATATCCAGAACTCAAGATTGATTCTGGTTATACTATCAATTAATGGACTGTCTAGACCCGAAATATGTTATCAAATTACAGTGAGCCTAGCTGATAATATCTACATAGAAGCCATGGTGAGGATCAGAACAGCATCTAACATGAATTAAACGCCCGCGCAGAGGGCCGCATTAAGCTCACCGTGTTCTAGCAAAGGCCACCGGTTAATAATAACAGCGTTTTCTTAGCACCAAAAATCTCCACCGCAATTGCAGTTTTTCAAACTTTCATCCTCTTTGCAGGTCCTTGATCAATTATAGGATCAATAGTAGGAGCTTGTGATTCTCCTGATTCTTGACCTTCAGGTCCTTTCTCAGTTTCCGCAGTTGGAGGCGGATTGTAACCTTCAGGAAATGGTGGTGGAGGTGGAGCTGGAGGTAGCTGGAATGGCAAATTAATAATACTCAAGTCATAGCAATAAAAAGGTAAAGACAAACCAAAATTTTGTGTTTCAGATTAAAACTGAGATAACATTTATGGACCAATTCAGAACAATGAAACTTGTATTCAATGGAAATTCAAATGAAACCATGTTTTGACATATTCACAACAGTTCAATAGCTACATTGCCAACAGGACAAAAAGATAATAGAAGATGACCAGCATGTACATTTCATATTATTTCACAACTTGATTTTATAGATAATAAAGACATGAATGGTTATAAATTTCTATAGGGAGGGAAGCATGGAAAACCTACATCATTTCAACATACCTTACGCTGTAGGGATGCAAGAATGTGATCCACCCGCATAACTTCCTTTATGTCAATTGACTCTTTACCAGCCTTTGCTTCTGGCACTGCAGGCTCATTTTCAGAATCAACTGAAGTAGAAAAAGGAAACAAAGTTCAATTAACATTCACAAAAGTCAGCACTGAACTAATTAAATGGTTATATACTTCAAGACATTGTAAATGAGCAGGAAGAGAACACTAGTGTTGGGGTAATAAGACAGGCAAAGATAACTAGATGGCCAAGTACCACTAGCAGCATTTCCTTGTATACTTGCAATAATATAGTTGCACATGGCTTAAATGCTACATCCAGAATTTGACAATACTAATCCTAGTAATTTATAGGCAAATAACTCGACAGCTCAACCTCTTTCAAAGTTTATTCTCTTTAGAAAGGCAGAAGTTAGAGGATGGGAGGGTAAAATGGCACTGCAATACCTCATTGTCAGAACAAGTTAAGACAATTCAATGTAGCACATCATAGCGAGCAACAGTCCTATATTAATGCCCACCTCCTTTTAGAAAAGGCCAACAAAACTCTGCTTACCGTATCCTATCTTCTCCAACTTTGATGCAGCTGTACTGAAAGCCTTCTGTATATGATATAGTGCCCTTCCCTGCAAGATCATTCACAGCCAGGAGTGAACAAAACCTTGTCTCTCAAAATTTGTTTTAAACAAAACATAGAAAAAGATAGCAAACAGCACTGAGTTCATTGGATATCACAAAAAAATTAAAATGGTTAGACATTCAGATTCAGAACGTAGTAATAGGCTACTACTGCTTTTTATATGAAAAACAAGAAGTCAAAAAATTTCAGGACTGACAAAGGAAATTTACTATTTTCAGTCACTAAAATTCATTTTTCTTGCAAATAAGTAATCACATATAAAGGTCATTCCTAATTCTAATAATCAAACAATAATATAAAATATGAATTTACAATTCGAGCAGCAAAAACATTGCATAGCTGTGGTGCTTGGTATATTGAGCCATCCAAGATGTAATAAGCTAGCATGGGTGTAACTTTCTCGGGGCCATCTCTCTTTTGCTTGCGCATAACAAAAAGGTGCGGTTCCATGACTTCACTGAGCATATACTCTATGCCTGTCATTTTCCTGAAGAGCATAATAGTCACACAATTACATAACAGTCTCTTGTTCCAACAACTTTAGATCAGCAACATGTACCATACGACAATTTAGTCCAAATAATATTTGCTAAAAGCAAGTAACAAGATTGAATTTCTTTTTATGCAGAGGCTAAATGCCTAAGCGAAACCAACCAAATAATCATAACAAAAACCTACGCAATTTTATCCCAGATAAATGGACAATGTACAGCATTCTATCCCACGACCCCCATCTCACTCCTACCTCATCTGTCTTTGCATTAGGCAGTCATGTAGGGTGAATAAGGAAACAAATGTTTGACACAATTGCATTAGAGTTATTGCCAGTCTTGTTCAGACTTAGCGTATAATGTATATCTAACAAGACTTACGGTCATTTATGATAGATTTAGTCTGAGTTAAAATTCTCCAAACACTGATGTCATGTAAAGGAGCATTCTAAATTTTAAAACATCATTTTCATATATATTCTGTTTGAAATCTTTAGGTGACAGTTCTATTGCAGCCTCCAAGAGTGCCATGTGATTTTTTATTTAATCACCATTCAAGCATCAACCATATGATAGTTCAGACTTCAGTCTTTAAATCAGGCCACTGATGATCCGAGTGATATTGTTTCTTCCGATGAAAGCAAAATGTCTTTTAGCAGAAAAGAATGTAAGAACCTCCCACCCCCAAAAACATTGATTATCTACGCCAAAAAAAAAAAAAGACTTCTCCTTGCCACATTTCCACTGCAACTAAACTAACTCAAGAATAATTCCAGGTTCAAGAATGTTATCCTCAATAAAAATAGATTCATATACCACTCATTTCCCAGCTAGTATCTAAACCACTTCCCAAAACCCTAGCTAATGCAAACATTCAAACAGTCAGTATATGAGTAAAGCATGCAGACAGATACACTTATACAATGAGGATTCAGATGGTATGTATCTTACGATAATTGAGAGGGATCAAGAGGGTGGATTGAGCGCATACGAAGCTGTTCATTGTTGCAGGTCCAGTCGTAGAAGGGGGATAAGGCGAAATAATCGAACACTAGGTTTCGATCGAGAGGGTAAGTGTTGAGCCAGAGCTGGTCTCGGAAGCATATTCCGGTCATGTCAGTCCACGGAGCTTGTGGGGGCGGCGGCGCAGCCCCATCGAACAATGGGTTGCCCGGCAGTCCCATCGGAGGTGTCGCCATCGCTGGTTTCGCGGGATCCCGCTAGCCTTCCAGAACTTCCAATCCAGTAACGAGTCACCGTTGGCGTTTAAGCCAAAGCCATGTCGTTTTGGAAGTCCCACTTCCCTCTCTGGTTTAAGTTCAACAAGCCACGTGTGATCCCAAAAAATTCCCCAAGTCAAGACTCAAGAGACGCGTATGAACTTAAAAAAATATTGGCCAAAGAGAGAGGACTTTGTTTTTTTTTTTTGGTTACAACAAAAAGAGAGGACTTAGAAAACTAATCGGTTATATACGTAACTTTTAACTAATTTTTGCGTATGAATAAAAATGGGTAAAAACATTAAATATTTTCTAACGCAGAAATAATTTTTTTTCCCACCCGGTTCACCAGAGCTTTGCCCCGACTATATCCGGATTTGACCCGCATTTCACACCTGGCTGTAGTGGGTGAGTCTCCCGAACAGGGTTTTTCTGCATTCGCCAAGGCTCGAACTCGAGACCTCGTTTAAACGATATCGAACCGCTTACCACTTGGATCAACTACTATTATTATGCAGCATTCATCATTTATTCTTAATTTATAAGGGGCCCTATTTTTTTGTCAAATTGGATGATGGGCCTGGAAACTACATTTCATATTTATTTTAGTTTTATGTGTACGTGTTTGTTGGTTCTTGGCGAAATCATTTATTTCATGATTATTTAGTTTTCAGATTATTTAATAAAATAATTTTTCTTTTTATAAACAACATATTTGTTACATTTGTTAGAAGATTATCCAATCGATTCTGTAAAAAAAAAATTGAACCCAAAAAATAGCCCAAAAAAACTTTAGTATTTTTGTTTCATTAGTGCATGTTAAAGGTAAATTGATACTTTAAACTTAAAAAAAAATGAATAACATGTGGGTAGATCTGCCAACTTAACAAATATAATAAACTAACAATTAAACTTAAATAATAGCTGAAATGATATTGAATTTAAAAAATCTTTCAAATACTTAGCGTGTATATTAGTAAAATCTTTTATAACAAATTTTCATATTAACCCTACTATTTAATAATTATTAGAGCACGACTCTTCACAAGAACAAAATTTTCAAACAAAAATCAACTTTCCAGTAAACTCTCGTAATTTCTAGACAAATAAAGAAGGGAAAGGAAAATAAAATACCTTTGAAATGCCGAAAAATCAATAAAGTCTAAAGGGAACCAGTAAATTGGGATTTTAGAATTTTGTGATTTTACCACATTACCCCTGAGCATTATTTGAAAACAAATTAAAAGAGAAGCCATCAGATGCATACATATTCGAGTACAACAAAGTAGCAGGCAGCAACAACTTAATAACAAATATCCATATCATATAAGCGATTACATCGTATCTTGACCATCATCCTTAACCTTATCAATGGACTCTTAATATAACAAATAACAAGCACGCGCTCTTCTTTGACTCTCTTACACACCTCAATATTGTCTAGCCATGTCTCTTCGCATCACTGCATAACAATCACCTGCAATGCACGCATATTCTTAGTTTGACAACCTATATCTATGTAATTTCATGAGCCATAATCAATCTGAACTTTACCAAGATGATATGGGTATGGTTTCCACACAATCTTAAATTCGACAACAAGCTCTTCTTCATCAGAGATCGATGTCATGATCATATAAGAGGTCTAGTTGTTCCTCTTCAGCATGCTGATGTTGTACACGTTAAACTTCACTTGTTCTACGTAATGCCTCCAACATTTTGGTTTGTTTGGTTCATCACAGCATCTTGGATTCTTTTCCCTTCTCCCTGACAACTCATTCTCAAGGTACCGTAATGATATTGTACATCACCAACAAACATCTCAAGCAATATAATTAATCGCACCAAATCCAATATATATTCCCTACATTCATTCACAAAAATGGATGACATAGATATAATGGGGGAAAAAAAAGTCATCTGGGATAAAAATAATCTTTGTATCTTTATACAAGAGGAGTATAATAAATATTTTTTATTTTTTCATGAAGAAAATCATTATATATATAATGCACCAAGAAATATGTCTAGTTTCTTAATTTCTTATACTCATTCAATCCTTAATATATAATCTAATTAGGAAGTTAATTTTTGTCTTAAATATAAAAAAAATATTCTATATTTATTAACTTTTTCTCAGATTATCTTTATTGATATTTTCACGTTATATCAATAGAAGACACATGGCATCTTATATAGAATCCTATGTAAGTTAATAATTTTATAAAACCCCCCAAACTTTAAGCTAGCTACATATAACCCTCCAACATTTCAAAATTTAAATTTAACCTTTTTAAAGTTTTAATTTTTAACATTAAACCCATTGCTGTTGCAATAGGATGCCATGTAATTAAGATGTCATGCTTCACTTCATCTTTGCATCAAAAAGCTGTAAATTTGATAAGAGAATGACTAAAAGTAAAGGTTGCAAGGTTCTACTTCTTATTCCTATGAAAATTTGCAATATAATGTGGATCAAAATTTACTTACTTTCCCTTTCTTTTTCCACTCTTTTTGGATGAAACTCCTTTGCTTTAATGAAAAGTCATATAATTGGTCAGTTTAGATTGACTTTTGGAGAAATATTTATAAAAAAAAAGTACTTTTAAATTGCTTTTAGATAAACTCCTCTAAAGAAGAGTTTATAGGAAAAAAATAATTATGAATAAATGAGTATTTAGATGGTTATTATCAGAATTACATCAAGTGAAGGAGACTATGATTGCAGCGAAGGAGGTCTGAGAAGCTTATCTAATGAGAAGCCGATCTGACGAGAACCTCTCTCTGCAACCTTAGATCTCAACAGAAGTGTAGCGAAGGAGGAAATTATAGCGAACAAAAAGGAAGCACTCAGGAGAAGGAAGTGAAGCCAAGGAATGGAAGAGAGAGAGAGACGAGCTGCCTAAAAATGGCGAACGATTAGAGAGAGAGAACTACCTTCTGTGGAAGAACAAGCCACATATATGCAAACCAAAATGAGTGGGTCACGTCCCTGGAAGAGTAATGGCGGAAGGTGGGACGGGACATAACAAGTACCTCGGGAGAAGAGAGAGAGTAAAAAAAAGTAAGAGTAAAATAGTCTTTTGATACCCATAAGTTCTTTTTTTTTCTCTAAAAGTTATTTCCATTAGCTTATCTGAAATCATGGTTTAGCCTAAAAATACTTATGAACAAATATGGTTGTTTATTTTAAATTTTTTTAAACTAAAATTTGGACCAGAAGCTTTTTTAAAATTTTAGTTTTTGAATTTACCAAATACACTAAATGATTGTGGATATCGACTATATGATTTTTTTGTATGAACTTAACTTTATATTTGGGTTGTGTGCTCCTTTCCTTTATTTCATATATATCTTACATTATCCAACATCACATCTCCCAGGGAGAAAATTCTTGACATGGCCTCCATAACTCTCAACAAGAATTCAGTGCCTGGTGAGACTTATGCCGCTTGTGTTCCATATTCTTTGCCTTACTCAAGTTAGGCTAGAATTCAACTAATATAATGTGATTTATGTTAAAATTGTCTTTTGTGAAAAAGTCAGTTTAACTGACTGAAACTTGTTTAGATGATATAATTGAAAAGTAAATTTACATGTAAAATGACTGAAAAAGACAAATTTTCTATTGAAATAATCACAACACACTAGTAATAAATCATACTAAACCGTGAAATTATGTGATTTATTCCCCTAATTATTCCAAGGTAGAGTAAAAACATTTAAACTACAATTACCAAGGAGAGTCGACAACTTGCTCAACAATCAACTTTGTTTTAGAAGCGCAAATACGTCCATACTCATCTATTCCGGAATAGATAGGATGGTGGTAAGGTCGAAGGCTTATTGGAGGTACAGGCGCCAAACATGGTGGACAGCCTGACTTTACTAGTGCGACGGTGGTTGTTGCAGCTTCAGTGCCTTGTTCATTTACTTGCATCAATCCCTTTTGAAATATGTTTGAAACATATAACTCTCCATCATCATCATCATCAGAAGAACAAGTTAACATCTCCGTCAACTCTCCTCCAGAGAATCGCAATGTTATCCCCATTCCCCTCACCACATTGGAAGCTTCCACCTCTGAACTTATATTAAATTTTCGGAACATTTGGTCCCATACATATTGCAAGCTTCATCCCAAGGCTTATATTGTCATTTTCTCATTTAAAATATTTGACATGTCATGGTGTTAGACATTAAACGGCATTATCATATTAATATAAAAAAACGTATAATTTCAACAAATCATTTAGTGGTTGTGGCAGATTATTTATATGTATATATAAATAATCAAGTCCTTAATATAGGAGATAATTGACTTTTATAGGTAGATTAAGGAAGTTAAATAAATCAGTAAATTATTATCAAATACAATCCCTCAAGATAAATTCATACTATATACCCATTAATCTCTCTAAATTAGTCAACTAGATTTTATATTAATTATAATTAACTAATTTATTTAATTTTTTTAATTTATCTAAAAAATTATCTAACTCTTATAATTAGGATGGTATATAGTATTAAAAAGTGGACATGTTTTTTTTGTCTTTGGCGAGAAGTCCAATTAAGTGTACACAGACATATTAGAACAAGTCTAATTAACAGAATGTCAACTATTTCCCAAAGTCAAATGCATACCATGCTTGTTTACATTGACCCGTCTTCTAGTTAGCCATGTAATTTCAAATTCTGGTGAATTTCATTTGATTGTTCAATTAAATATTTTATGGGAAACCTAAGAGAACGTTCACAATTTAAGTTGAACAATGCGACTTTAGAATTTATCTAAAGAAGGAACTGGTTCTTCTCAGTTTTTTTTCCTTTTTTTGTGTTTGTTATTGTTTGACGTTTCTTTCAAAGAAATATGGAGACAATGAACCAAAAGCCCTGCAGAACCTTTCTACTCTAAACGCAATTGCAGATGGCGGGGCATGCTGTGTCGGCATTACTTCAACTTGCTTTGACTTTTGCAGTTCTTGTTCATTCCCAGAATCAAACAGGTTAGCTAATAACTTAGTCTCATCTTCTTCATCTGATTGCAACCACCAAATGTTCATGTTTCTTACAAATCAAAATCTTACCCTTTCTATAGGATTCATCAGTATTGATTGTGGATTTGTGGATAAACCAAGCTACACAGATGAATATACTTCCATCTATTACACTTCAGATTCCAACATCATATCCACTGGCATTAGTCACAACATATCATCTAAACATAAGACACAGATCCTTAAAAGGCAGTTCTGGAATGTTCGAAGCTTCCCAGATGGAACTAGGAACTGCTATACTCTTACTGCTCCTCAAGGAGGTAGCAGAAAGTTCCTAGTGAGAGCCATGTTCATGTATGGAAACTATGATGGAGAAAACTTTCTTCCCAAGTTTGATATCTATCTTGGATCCAAATGGTGGGACTCTCTGATGTTTCAGAATGCATCTGAGATAATAACCAAAGAAATCATTTATGCTGCTTCTTCAGATAATGTTCATGTTTGCCTTTTTAACACCAACAGTGGTACACCTTTCATGTCAGTGTTAGAGCTCAGAGTTCTTGACAATGATGCCTATCTTGTTAGTTCTCTGGACCTCTTCGCTCGGTATGATTTTGGATCACGGGATGCTGAGTTAGTCAGGTGAGCCATTATATCATCAAACTCCCAATTTAATAGAGAAAATAGGAAGACGTCAATGAGATTGGTGCTTTTTAATTGCTTATATCTATTATGCCAAGTTCATAGGTGAATTTATAAGTAAACATATGCATTTTAACATCTAACAATAGCAAAATAACAAATGTGATCGGAGAGTTTGACCTGATGAATATAAGTAAATTGACCCCAAGTTTTGTCCCTTTTAATTTAGCCTTGTCCCTTTCAAGTTCCACATTTATTGAAGGATATATGATGAATGGACTATCTTACTGAACAAGGAACTAAATTGCATGAAAATATGTACAGATGACTAAATTAGAAAATTGGGTTTTAGTTTAATGCTCTCTGATGGCTTAACCTTTTTGCTTAAAAGATACCCAGATGACACCTATGATCGAATATGGACACGTCATACCTCGGAAGATTGGAAACAGATAAATACCCCACTCCCTGTAGACCAAGGATCATCATCAACAACATCATCATATGGTTTAATAACTTATCCACCCTCCATTGTCATGAGAACTGCATCAACGCCAGCAAATGTTATTAGCAACAAAATGGAAGTTCATTTCCAGATTGGGAACAATGCATCCGCGTTTTTCGCATACATGTACTTTGCTGAGATACAGAAACTCGAAGCAAATGAAACCAGACAATTTAACATTTTTGTGAATGGACAACTTTTAATTGCTGATTTCAGTCCTTCATACCTTCAAACCTTGAATTTATTATCTCTAGGAAGAGGACCTTGGCTCAATATTTCAATCAATAAAACGGATAGATCAACTCTTCCTCCTCTTTTGAATGCCATTGAGATATATACCGATAAGAGTCTGTCACAATCTCAAACACAGCAAACAGATGGTATGTTCACTGGTTGCAAGTTCTGTTAATATTGGCAGAATTAGTCATAGTTCTTTGTTTAATTTGACTGATATGCTTGTATTATAAAAGTTGACGCAATCATGAACATCAAATCATTTTATGGGATCAAGAGAAACTGGCAAGGAGACCCTTGTACTCCGCCGGCATACTTGTGGGATGGTCTTAACTGCAGTTATGATGGATCGGGCCCAACAAGGATCACATTATTGTGAGTTTGGCATAAAATAGCCTTAAAATTTTTTTTGTTGAAGATTTTATAGTTTGAATTCACCATCTTCAACAATAGTGATGAACTTCCATACTACTTTGCTTTTAGGAACTTATCCTCTGGGGTATTAACTGGAAACATAGCCCCAGACATATCCAATTTGAAGTCAATTGAGTATTTGTAAGCATCTCAATCTCTTGGCTGAAAATAAAATAGTATGCCCTCTGTTCTTTAATATAATATCTAATAGACTTTTTTAGATAAATTAAGGAAGCTAAATAAATTAGTTAATTATATTCAAACTTAGCTCCTCAAGATAAATTTATATAATATACTTCTTAATCTACCTAAATTAGTCAACTAACTCTTATATTAGTTATAATTACTAGTTTATTGAGTTTCCTTAATCTATCTAAAAAAAGTTAATTGGATCTTATGTTAAGAAACGGAGGTAGTAACTTATAGTTGAGAATCTGTGAAGATGATTTACTATCTTTTCAGGGATTTGTCAAACAACAATTTAGTTGGAGATGTACCTAGTTTCCTGTCTCAACTGCAGTTCTTGAGGGTTCTGTAAGTAAACAGTTTCAATTTTCACTGGGTTCTTAAATTCTTCATGAACACGTGCATATTCTTTTTTAAGAAACACTAAAACTAATTTTTTTGTCCATTGCAGAGACCTAAAAGGCAATCAGCTATCAGGAACAATTCCAACAAAACTTATTGAGAGGTCAAAGAATGGATCACTTAAACTCAGGTATATATGCTCCTTCTGAAGTTCTCATTTAGAATATCACTCACGTAGGATCTTGAGCATATATAATCTCCCTCTTCAACTTTGGTTTATGCGTAAACAATCCTTTTGAACTTTAGGTCATATGCATGTGTAGATAGGTCTTTTGCTGGGTATGCTTCTACTAGGGAAATAACTAACCTATCATAGGAGAATTATATGCACAAATTTAAAATTTTGAGGAATTCGTTGTTCAGTGTTGAAGTTTAGGGAGTAATCTATCATATCTCAAAGTCAAGAGGAGCTTTATACAATCTAGCATTTAATTTCTCTGCAATTTGAAAGTGCTGGTAAAGCTAATGTTCTATTCATCACTGGTTTATTTGGTAAATAGTTGAGATATGACTTGTTCCCCTTTCATTTTAAATGCAAGTTTTGGTGGAAATCCAAATCTTTGCTCTTCAGAAGATTCATGTAAGAGTAGCAAGGCAAACTTCATCATTCCATTAGTGTCGTCACTATCAGGAGCTTTCATACTGCTGGCAGCCACAATTACTTTGTGGTTTTTCAGAAGAAAACAAACAGGTGCATGTCTAATGTCTTCTATTGTTAAAAATTCCATGGAATAAGTAAAGAGGGAAAATTTCTTTCTTGGATATAGAAGTTTTTAACCATGACTGTGTTTAGTAAAACAACTGAGTTAGAAAAGGGTGAATTTTTTCCCCCTGCATAATCTGTCTTCTCTCACTGCTCCCATTTATCCAGTGAAGCTGAGAGCTTATTCAGTAATAAATAAGGAGTTAGGGCTGAAGAAACAAAAAGTCACATATGCTGAAGTTTGTAGCATTACCAACAACTTTGAAAAGGTTGTGGGAAAAGGAGCATTTGGAACAGTCTACCATGGCATCTTAAGTAACACTCAGGTTGCTGTCAAAATGCTCTCTCCTACAGCTCAAGGATATCTGCAATTTCAGGCAGAGGTATGTATAGTCACATAATTATTTCCTTCAAATCTTCGTCATATATATATCATTACATAAAAACATGTTATCAACCAATTCTTCATGCATTTATGTAGATTTTAAAATAATGAAGTTAAGACTTTCTGGTTCACAGGCAAAACTTGCTCAAGTTCATCATAAACACTTGACTGCTCTGTTAGGATACTGTGATGATGGCACCAACGTTGCTCTCATCTATGAGTATATGGCTTATGGCGACTTAGCTAAGCATTTATCAGGTATTTTCAATATCATCCCTCAAGTCCATCAAAATTTTACTTCTTACAAATAGGTTAGTAATAAGCATTCAAAAATCAATTATAGGTGTATGCACAACTGAGTAAATTTTTGTGCAACTTATTTTAATGCAGAGAAAAATGTAAACATCTTGAACTGGAAACAAAGGCTACAAATTGCAGTGGATGCTGCAGAAGGTTAGCAAAGAAACAAGTCTTCTTTTTTCCCCTTAATTTCCGTTGTATCCTTCTATTTATGCTTCACTTTTAACTGTAGGCTTGGAGTATCTGCATACTGGTTGTAAGCCACCAATTGTTCACAGAGATGTTAAATCCAAAAACATCTTACTGAATGAATATTTTCGGGGCAAAATAGCTGATTTTGGATTGTCAAAAATCTTTCCCGATGAAGATGATACGCATGTATTTACAATGATAGCTGGCACCCCAGGATACCTTGACCCTGAGTAAGTTTTTTCCAGCTCTAAACTGCCTAAACTGAATTAGTCTGTTATAATCTATATCTGGAAGCTTCACAAGTAAAGTATAGTTTATAAATTCAAAAGGCCTTTTAGAATGAGTTTACTCTTACAACTTGTGCTCGTAACATAATCTTCTTTTTTCCCCCCTTAAACCATAGGTTGAGTTGCCGGTTTTGTGTGATGCAGGTACAATATGTCAAACAAGTTGAATGAAAAAAGTGATGTTTACAGCTTTGGGATTGTTTTGCTGGAGATAATTACAGGACAACCTGCCATAGCCAAGAGTGAAGAAAATGCTCACATAGTGCAATGGGTTAATCTCAAGCTTGGTGAAAGCAAGATTGATGATATTGTGGATTCAAGATTACAGGGAAGCTTTGATATTGACTCTGCAACAAAAGCATTGGATACTGCAATAGCTTGTGTGTCACCTTCTTCCCTGAATAGGCCAAAAATGAGCCACGTAGTGATGGACTTGAGACAGTGTTTGGCTATGGAGACGGCTCGTGGAATTCACAGTGAAACTGATTTTTCATTTGGTGGAATTAGTGGAGAGAGTTCTCTGGCTAGATAGTTATAATTTTGGTTTAGTGCCAAATACATTGTCTTTTTTCTTTTAGCATGGTACATGAAGAGATACTCCTCCAGTACTATTTATAAAGGCCTCCAAGAAAAAAATTGTTGGTCTTATTTACAAGTCATGTCATTATTTTTTTCATATAAATATATAATTTTATCCTTCATTTATTATTATATTAATATTATTCTCTAAGTATAATAAGTATTAAATAGGGATAAAGTTATAAAATTATTAAATTTTAAGGTAGAGTTAATAAAATTTAAAATTTTTCTTAATCTATGCAGAACATGTTAGAAGAGACTTATAAATAAGATTAGAGGAGTACTCTATTTAATCTTAAACATAAGAGCTTATAGAAAAATTTTCTTTGATCCTAAATGTAAGATCTGAATACACTTTTTTTATCAAATTTATATTTTTTCCGAACTCCCCTCATTAATTATATATATTAATAGAGTAGTTTCATATATAAATAATTAAAAGTGATATTTAAGAAAGCCAACACATAAATTTTATAAATAATTAATTTAATTAATTTTATAAATTAATTATATAGTTCATCTAGGATGAGAGTGAGAAAGAGATGATCTTTTATGGAGAGGAATTTAATTACCAATCATGAACAGACATAATATTGTATTCCCACAATGATAAGCCAGACTAGGGGAAGCTTATGAAGATCTTTGACTTTGACCTACAAATAAATAAACAAAAAGGAAGCTTATAAAAATCTACATTGAGTGATTAAGCCAATGGAAGAAGAGCCCACTAACAGGCCCAAGCCCAACTATGACATTCAAACAAACAAAATGAGGTTAATATTAACTTTACTTGACCCATGTGGCTCGCATGTCAGCAACTTCTTGCTTTGTAAGCACCAACCTATCCCACATGGCGTTGATATCAGCGCATCATTCAACAGCATTTAGCGATGTGTGTAAAAAGACCAACGGGTTACTCACCCAAAAAAAAAACAGAGAGAGACCAACGGATTAACTATAGAAACTTACAGGGAGTATATTATATTAAAAATATTACTTTAAGAACCAAAGTACAATTTACTTGTTTATAAGTTAACAAAAGTGAAAGAAAAAATAGCAAAGCATTTTTTCTTGAAAACAATAAACAAAAACAGTTGGCAAATGAAGTCCATGCCTAAATTACAATCCGATTTTCTCAAGAATTGAAAAAAAGAGAAATGTTATATGAATTAACTAGATTATCTAAAATATGAAAAAAAAAGTCATATCTGAATCAACAAAGTATGTGAAGAATTTGATGAATCAAAGCAATCTGTGCAAATTGCAAAACCCTACCAAAAAGATAAAGTGTGTGTTTAGATAAGATTTTAAAAAATGGCTTATAAAAAAAATATATTTTTAGACAGCTTATGAAAAAGGGCTTTTAGAAAAGGGATTATAAAAAAGTTAGTTTTTGATAAATGAGTGTTTGGATAGTTATTATCAAAAGGGATTTTGTAATTGGAAAATTACTAAAAAGGTATATATGAGAGATGAGAGATGAGAGAGGGTAAAAAAGATAGAGGAGAGAGGAAAGAGGGCGAAGAAGATAGAGGAGAGATGAGAGATGATATAAAAAAAGTAAGAGTAAAATAGTAATTGAGTAGTTCATAAGCTCTTTTACTGTTTCAAAAGCTACTCTGACCAACTTATATGAAATTATGGTTTGGTCCAAACCTCAAATATGCCTGTTTGTTTTAAAATTTTTTCAAACTGAGATTTGGGCCATAAACCCTTTTAAAACTATGGTTTTCATCACATCCAAACAGGCCCAAAATAAATGAGGTCAGCAAAGTATTTTTTTTTATTATAACAAGAATTTTTTTTTTGTTACAATTATAACAAGGAATTTAGTTGTATATATGAATGGATACCATTTTTCTTTATTATCAAGTTTTTTGGTGGCTTTGCCTTTCACAACAAAATTTCAATTTTTAGTAAGAAACCCCCAACTACCCCACCAAATATAGCTTCCTTATTTTTGAACCGTCCAACGTCAACACATTCCTAATTTCTATCAACAATTTTAACATTAATCATAACCGCTAAACATATTTTGCCAAGAATTAAATAGTTTAACGTTATAAGAGATTTTTAAAAATTGCTTGTATCTATAAAATACTCATCCAATCTTATTTATAAACGCACTTCTAGCATGTTATCAAAGACAAACCTTAAACTCTATATTAACTTTGCCTTCAATAATTTTTTAATTTTATTTATATTTAATATATATTATACCCCATAAGAACAAAACTAATATAATAATAAAAAAAATATTACCAACAATGATATTAGGTTGAGTAAAAAAATAAGTTGAATTTTCTTAAATAAACTCAAAAAGTTCAAACTTTATGAATAAAGAATATCATACACATTAAAAGATTTACTTTCAACTTAAATTGATAATATTCAAATGTGACTCAATAATATCAAATTGTAGATAATTATATAACAAATATCCATATGCTACTTCACAAAAGAAAATAAAACTGTATCCCTTAACTTGATAAATTAAACCCATTATTATTTACCGTTGTATTGGAAAATATAATTGGCCTCTAAAGTTCATGATGATCGAATGGTCAACCAAAAGAGTAGAAATAAAGAATTGTTAAAGCATGAGAGACAGAGAAAAGGAAGAAGAAGAATAAATCAGTAATTTTTATTGAATGAGATGGAAATATATTAAAACCGCATGCAGAAACAGTAACACATAGGCATGTGCAATAGAGTGAAGATAAATGAATATTCGAGCCTAATTAAATAAAATAATACAAAACAAAAATAACTCATCATCTTCGTAGCCGTCGTTATCATCATAGTCATCATCATTAAGAATATCATTAGGTCCATTATAGCGTTTTGAGGACCTTGTAATGTTTAAGAAAGACAGAGAAAGAGAATGTAATGGTTTTGTTTTTGTTTTTAAATATATTTGTACATAGTGGTTATGACAAACACAGAGGCCAAAAAGGAAGAATAATGGTAGGAAATACACGTGCTAAGCAATGAGCGTTAGGGGTTGATATTCTCAAGAGCACGCTTTGGGTTGAATCAAGGAGACAGGACCACAGACTCATCAGTCTCACGTTGTCTTAAGAGAATGTCTGTCTTATATATATTGCATTGGTTATCTAACATACATAAAACAAACCAATTTCATTAAATTAATCATGGTTAGATGAGTATCACTCAATATCCTAAATTAATTCATGATTCATTTTGTATTCTAAAATATTTTTTTCAATAACACTCAATATCTAATAATATTTTTTCAGTAATTTTTTGTATATCTAACACCCTAAAATATTTTTTTAATAACACTCATTACCATAAGTTTAGAGAGCTCATTGTTGTCGAGAAAAATACTTCAAGGGCTAAATAGAATAAAAAATTAAAAATATTTTAGGATATCGAGTGTTACTAAAAAAAATATCTTACAATACTAAATAAACAATAAATTAATTTAATAAGTGTCGATGGATGGATGCATCTTAACCTAATTAAATATATATCCCTCGAAAACAAAGATGAGCTTCGGTAAGTGCTTATATCTGTTGCATTAAAGTAAACTATTAGTATAATTGAAAGCTACTATCACCTTCTAGAGATCCCTTTATATCTTAATCATAGGTGCTATAATTGCTTGAACTTTTTGTATGCTTAAAGTTTTATATATTTTGAATCACTTCCTTTTCTTCTTTCATCCTCACTTACAGTCTAACCATGTCCATATCAGCTTATAAGAAAAAAGACATTATTATACAGTGTAACGAGAATTCGCAGTTTTCTTCTCGTGCATCATTAGTTATGGTAATAGTGAAATTTAACACAAGTCAAGTAATTGAAGATGTGGCAAAGGAAACTAACAATCATCGCATGTCATTTCATTAGAATTTTCTTGCAGATTTTGGCTTGGAAAATGAAAATGATCATCTGCTATAATATTATCTTATAACTAGCTACAACAGTTGGAAGAAGATAACCATTTTTGGCTTTGAACAAGTTCAATATTGGATGCAGTGGTAGCTAGGGTTAAACTGCATGCTGGGAAAAGAAGGGTTAAAAGAGAAGGCAATACTAGTAGGAGGACAATTCATGGCCTCAACTTTGCTTCCTAGACTTTCTAGTGCTTTCACTTGTGACCTTAGAAACTTGAGGTAATTTGCAGCTTCATCAAGCATTGAAGCAGTGTCCATCTTGCTTCCACCAGGAACCAGTTTCTGCAAAACCCTAATTCTTTCACTTATTCTCTCCCTTCTCAGCCTTGCAGCCACAGTTTGAGGATCTGATGATATCTTCAAATTCTTCCTCTTTGGCTTCTCCACCACCTCCATTCCTAAACTCACAGGCCTGAATGCTGCAGCCCTATATATCATCTCTTTCATCTGAGCTATGGCGTCTGGGTCTGGTTCTTCCATGGAAAATGATGTTGTTGTTGTTGTTGAATTATGGGGCTGCTTGAAATTGATGTTTGAAGAAGTTGGAATCTTAGAATCCCATCTTGGTCTTTTGGGTTTTGGTGGATCATTGTTGTTGTTCTTGATCTCCTTAATGAGACTGAATGAAGAACTTGAATTAGAACCGCCTTCTTCAATGCTGAAGTAGGGATATTGATCAAAGGAATCTTCAATGCTCCTTTTTGAACACTTACTAGTCTTGGTGGATTCTGCAATTTTCATTATTCCTTGATGCGCATAAAGATCTGAAGAACACTGAGATAATGTTTCATGATCAGCATTAGTAGCACTCTCAGATTCATTTCCTCCATTGTTATTATAACTACTAAAGCTCCATAAGTTTGATCTTCTGCAATCAGGTAAGATCATAGTGGAGACTCCATCATCTTCAACAGAATTTGTGTCTGTGTTGCTATTTGTAGCTGAGAACAAGCAATCTAGTGACTCAGCTGCAGAGAAGGTACCACCATGTTGTGAGCCATTATTATTATTATTATTGACCAGTTGTTGTTGATGTTGGTGGGCCATGTTGAATTCTGCAGGAGGATCAAAATTACCAAATGGATTATTCATACTGTAAGATCCACCACCAGCAGCCCAGCAGCTGGGCCCACCTACAAGCTGTGACAGAAGACTTGTCTTTGAACTTGTAGTAGTAGCTGCTAATTCTGCTTCATCAGCTTCTGATAATTGAACCATCTCTTTGATCAATCCTTTCCCAGAATCTGCATATAGATGATGATGATGATGAGGATGACCTGTTAGAGGAAAGCTTGGATTCAAGCTTGCTTCAAGCTCTTGTTGTTCTATATTGCTCCACAATATGGGTAGGTTCTCCACAGCATGTGAGGCATCCCAACTCAGACCATCCATTGATAAGAACTCAATATAACTTCTGAGGTGAATTTCAAGAATTCAGAGATATAGTTAGTTGAAAGTTCATTATCTGTGTGTGCATGAGTATATATATACATATAAAAACAGACCCAGTTGAGGGGCTTACCAGTTCTAGATCTAGCCGCTGTCAACACCAGAATATGAATCCAAGAGCTAGCCAACTCAGGAAACTAGGTTTGAGTCTTCAATGAGAGAAACAGAGCAGAAGATAATTGATATATATATGAGCTTTGTTCGATTCAGAACATGATGAAAACTGTAATGAAAGGAAAGAAAAACAACCAAAGCTTATATCAGATTTGGAAAATTGAACTTTAAGGTTATGTTTGTGTTTGTCTCTCTCTCTATATATATATAGAGAGAGAGAGTTTAACATTGGAAAATACATCTAACAACCCAAGACAGAGGACATAAAGGAAAGAAGAAAGGATGTACCTTGATGAGTTACCATGGAAGACCAGAAGTAGAAATGATGTTAGTTTGTTGAAGAGAGGCTTATATATATAAAAAGGAAGAACAAAAATGGTGTAAGCTTTGTATATATAATTCATAAGAAATATATATATATATTGGTACTTGGACAAAACTGCGTCAGGACACTATAATGATAAAGATGGTATTAATAAAATATTCTAGTTTTGAAAAAGGATAAGGCTTTTTGGGTCAGATGGGTGGGTTATGTTATGTGAGACTAAATTTTGCAGATGGGGAGCATATGAATGAATGAATGAATGAATGAGATATTGCAGAGAGAGAAAGAGATTAATTAATTGAATTTTTTTATTGGTTTGTTATATCTCTCTTTTTATTTGTATTCTTTTTATATAAGGGGGTAAAGGCTCTGACCTCCTTTTGGTTTGTTCTGCACATTCCAAGTTCTCATGCGCACTATAAAGTTACAGTGAAAATTGCAGGGAAAGTGAGAGAGAGAGAGAGCATCTTCTAATTCTAATACTAATATGAATCACTTCTCTTTCCAAAAGATCTCTGTTTTAATCATAGTTTTAATCATGGCCTGTGATGTTTTCACTTTCTGCTACATTCTTGTTAACTTAGTGATACACACACACATATTTATATATAAAGATAATTAATAATTAATGGGGTCATCTTTCTACCACTCATCAAAGCATTGAAACTGAAAGTGAAGGGCTTTGTGTTGTGTGACTTTAAGAGGAATCTACTGATGAAATCAGACGCACAGTTCACAAGTAAAGATTCAAACTTCCTGCAACCTAACATTATTTGCTTCTAATTTTATAGGATTCCTTTCTAAGTACATCTATGCAAACCCTAGTTCACCTTCAACTTTGATCTTGCTTATTACAAGTATATGTTAATATTTGTTACTATCACTATCCAATAATATGATTAATCAAAGATTCATATGGTTTTTTTATCCATAAGATTCAAATTTTCTACTTTACTTAAAGAACATCATATTCTTTCTATTTATTAAACAACAATAATAACTAATCTTATCTATTAAGTTAGGCTGGCTACATAAATCACGTAATACTATTATATTTTATTAACAACTAAATTTTTAAATATATTATTAATTAGAATGTCTCATTTAATAATTTCATTTAATATTTTCTTCTGTCTTTCCTTATTATTTTTCAAAAAACTTATACTATTTAATTTATACTTCTCATTGACACCTTTCAACCTACGTTATACATGTGTAAATTACCTTGTATGATTTTCTACCATGTTGGCTTGAGTCAACTAATGAAAATGAAGTTTTAGTCAACTATGTTGGCTTTTCTTTTATTATTCTCAACTTGTTTGATTTTGATATAATAATTAATTATAGTACATATTTTATATTTATCAATTTTTTAATAATATTCGTATATTCATAATTTAATTAAATTATGCCTTCATTTTGTAATTATAATTTATTGGATAATAATATACTCAGCTTATTATATTTCAACAAAGTATGATAACTATTATTAAGAAAAAGCACACGCCCTTTTTCCAACAACCATACACAAGTCAAATTATCTTTCATAACTGTAAATTTTTTGTTAAAAAATTAAAAAAATGATGAATATAATTTAAATATTTTTATCAGGAAAATAAAGAGAAATAATTTATTCTAGTTGTTAATTAATGAGTAAAATATAGTGAATTAATGATTTTTTTTTATACAAAGTGAATTAATGATTTTTTTTTTGTTGTCCACCCGGTTCACCGGAGCTTTGCCCCGACTACATCCGGATCCGACCCGCGTCGCGCACCTGGCTATGGTGGGTGAGTCTCCCAACGGGGATTTTCTGCATTCGCCAAGGCTCGAACTCGAGACCTCGCTTAAGCGATACCGAGCCGTTTACCACTCGGACCAACCCCCGTTGGGAGAGTGTGAATGAGGGAAGAGTGTGAATGAGGGAAGCTTAAATAGAAACAATTTGGGTGGGCCCTACATCTGGGCCAAGTCGTCCATCAGGAAACGATAATACGTGTAGAAATAAATGAAAAGAATGTATTGTATCAAAAACAAAATGAAAAGAATGTATCTTATAAAAAAAATGAAAAGAATCTAACATATAACTTTTAGGTTTAACGGAATGATTCAAGACATATAACTATTTAAAATATATTTAATTTTTAGAGAGTATTATTTTATTATAATTTTAATCGTAGTATTTGAAGAGATATTTTAGTTCTTAGGTATTTAAGTTTACGTTTGAGGGTAATAGATAGTTCGTCCTACTCGATATTGGTATCACCTAATAGGAAAGGAGATTTCGCTCTACCTTTAGATCGCAGGCGAGTACAATCTCTTTTTAAAAATTTTAGTATAAAAAAAATATAATAAATAAAAAAAATGTATGAGAATTAAAACTATAATTTATATTAAGAAAAATTAATTAGATTGTGAATACTTTTATTAAAGAAAATCTTTCTGACATCGTGTTTTATAAAGTTGTGAGATTTACTCAGAGTATTTACGATTAAATCTTTTAATAATATAATTTATTTTGTTTTTAAGATTTAGCTCTCTTAGATAAAAATAAATAAAAGAACGTCAAAATATTATTAAAAAAACAAATGTCAACATTTTTATATTAAAACAAATCAAAATCTCAAGTAATAAATGTCCGTTCTGTATCACGCGCCGCGTTATTTAGGGTCATTCGGGACATGAGCTGTCGGCTTCCCCCAACCACCACCCCCTAAACCCACCCATTTTTATTCTAATCCCATTTATAATATAGTATTTAATATTATAAATTAATTTAATTTTAAAATTTATTATGTTCGAAGGGACTGCGTGAAACTCTTCTAATATAATTTTCTTATTATAAAATTTACATATATAATTATATTTAAAGAATAAGTACCGAGCAACTAACTAATTTAATTTTTAAATTCGTAGTTATTTTTCGTATATATATATATATATATATATATATATGTGTGTGTCTTTTTTTAAATTTAAACTTAAAATCTAAAAAAAAAAGTCAAGCCTTACACTACAAAAGTTTGTGTTAGGATTAATGTGATTTTACTTATAATGAAATAATTATATTATTATATACAATCAATTAATAATATTTTTTGATGAATGTAAATTCATTTCTTTGATTTAAATATGTTTTTAATATTTTTCTATGTTTTGGTAAAAAAAAAAAAGTTTTTCCATGTATTAAATGATAGGTACGCATTGCATTAAATTTGAGTTAAATTAGACATTATTTCTCAAATTATAAATAATACAGTATTATATATATGTGTGCGTGTGTTATTTATTAAATGCTCCACTATTCTAAAATATATGAATTATTTATGATTAGTTTTGATTATAAATATAATACTTTTAATTTATGATGTTTCTCATATTATTATTTTTTTCTTAAATTAATTTAGTTAATTTATATTTTGGCTCTAAAAAATTATAAACTTATATATAACCTAAGGGCATTTTAAGAATATCTTAATGAACATGGAAAATATATTTAGAGAGCTATCTCCAAGTGTACACAGAAACGATGATGTTTAAATATGACATAATTAGATAGGTATATAAAAAATTTACATATTTTTAAATAGGTAATTTGAATACTATTCTTATTTTATTTGTTAGATAAAAAGGATATTGGAATTATAAAATATAAAATTTGGAAATTGAGGGTTGGTGTTATATTGAGTAAACAGGATCCGTTTTCCACACGTGAAGTCAGCACCCTTATTCCTACGTGGCAAGAAATGATTGGATAGAGATGTGAGGAGATAGGCGTCGGTCACATGGAATGGAACATGAGAAGGGAGGAGTTGGAGTTAGGAGACGGGACCATCTGATCCCACTCCTCTTCCTTAATTTATTTTAACGTTATCCTAATAATATTATTTTATTCTCTCAATTTTTTATTGCGATTGTTATGTTCTCATTTTAGGGGTCTATTTCAGGTTTTGCATTTGCCAATTTTTAGAAGCCACATTAAATTCTGAGTAATTAAGATCACAGAAATATATCATTCTAGTATATCAATTACAATTCATTACAACTCAAAAGAAGGCAAACAATAACCAAAGAAAGTGAAAGATGGAAGGTAGCAGAATAAGAAGAATAGAGAATCCTTCAAAGAAGGCAAGGAGGTAGGGAATGTCATAGGGAGGAGATTTTTTTTTTGGTAAATATTTTTTTAAAAAGGGGTTAGGCTCACCCACGATTTAAGGGCAGGGCGAAGTCTTCCTTCCTCCTAGACAATACCAATATCGGGCAGGGCGAACCGTCTATTACCCTCAAGCGTAAACCTAGGTATCCAAGAGTTATGATACATCTCCAAACGCCGGGACTGGAACCACAATAAAATGGTACTCCCCAGAGATCGAACACGCTCTAAATAGTCGTATATCTTATCATTTTGCTAATTAAACTAACAGACAATAGGTTCATAAGGAGGAGATGATTCCACAAAATTCACTCCCTTCAAAACCTTTCTTTTTTTTTTTGGTTGTCCATCCTGTTCACCGGAGTTTTGCCTCGACTATATTTGGATCCGACCCGCGTCGCGCACCTGGCTATGGTGGGTGAGTCTCCTAACGGGGATTTTCTGCGTACGCCAAGGCTCGAACTCGAGATCTGGCTTAAACGATACCAAATCGCTTACCACTCGGACCAAACTCCCGTTGTTGTTTTTTTTATATACAATCTCCAAAACCTTTCTTGCTTCATCTATATGCTTTCATGTGAGCCCATATCCCTAAGCCCAAAGCTCATGCCCAATAAACACCTCTTTGAGCCCATTCTTTGCTACATAGGCCCATTCATTAAACATTTACTTGGGCCCATTGCACCTATAGCACATAAGTTAGTATCAGCCCTTTGATTCCTGAGACTACAATTACCAATACCCAAGGCCTTATTATGGGACTTGGGTTCAGGGCTCAAATATGAAGTTTACTTTTTTTTTTGGCAATTTCTTTTAATTCTAATTATAAGCAACTACCTATCCTCCATGGATTCAGCTGGCGAAGAGATAAAACATGCGACTATTTGGAGAGTGTTCAATCCTTGGGGAGTACCATTTTATTGTGGTTATAGTCACGGCACTTAGGAAGGCATATTAGCTTCTAGGTGTTTAAGTTTAAGCCTGAGGATAATTGACGGCTCGCTCTTCCTGACATTTGTATAGTCTAAGAGGAAGAGATATTTCGCCCTACCCTTGAATCACGGATGAGCTCAACCCCTTTTTAAAAATTTAAGTATAAAAACCAATATAAGAAACTTGAAGTCGATCGTCGTATAGAAACTAAAATTAGAATTACTGAGAGTTGGCACAGATAGTAAGAAACGTGTTTGTATCTCACAAGAATATAAGTTCGATTTCCTCTATCGTTATGAGGACTCCTTTGGTAGGCGGTTTTGTAAGTCATTTATAAGTGCTCTCTAAGCTCGGGGGCCATATCTTAGTTTTAGTAGGAGACTGGTGCTGAACCCACTTAAATTTTTTATACAAAAAATAAATAAATAAAATTAGAATTAAGTTATATGTTTCAAATATTTTTTACAAATTAAGAAAATGAAATTGAATAGTATACTATTTAATTAATTAAAATATAAAAATTAAAAGTGAATATTTTGTGTTAATATCTTAATATATATTATTATACTATATTAATTTAATTATAATCAGTTCAATAACAATTTTTAAACTATCAGTACAATGAATATATCTAAAATTATTTTCTAATATCAACACGCAATTGTTTTGATAAATGACAAGCGATTGGAGGATAAAATTTGACGTCCTACTTTTTGTTTTTTAGGGGAAAAAACATTTGAGGCTCAACAATGTGCCTCAGAAAGATTTTGTTAAAAAAAGTACAAATTATTATTGTATATAAAATTACACATGAGATTTGATTTTCTAGTTTGTAATTTGTATCCAATTGTTGTTGCGTTGCATGGAAACGCAAAACCGTGTTTGAAGGGATTATACGTGTAATAAACTAAGATTATCCGAAGTTATTGTCAAAAACAAAAAAAGATTGACCGAATTTCTTCCAACTTTCAACGTGTTGTTATGAAGCAGTCTCTTCGCCTTGCACTTCGCCAAACACTTCGATGTGAAGAGGCGAGACTCGGTCACTGCTTTTTAAACGCATTTTCCAATCTCCTCTCATCCAATTACCAAGTTGTTCCTATATTTCAGATATCGTTTTCCTTGATAATGTAGGTTTTCAAGATAAACTTGATGGGGACGAAAATGAGATTCCTGGGGGTTTTGCTCAATCCCCTTAACTGTTAATACAAGACCCTTTTGCTCTTTTCACTGATACCTCGTTTGATCTCTATATATTGTATACCTAAAACCTAGATTTTTGAAAAGCGGGTACTTGTTGGTTTTTCTTCCGCACACCTAATGGTTTACGATCAGAAGTTATATTTCTTTGAAGCGGATTAATCTGTATTTAGTATTGTTGATATTGTCATTGTTTGAATTTTTTTTTGTTTTTTTAAGGACTGTTTTCTGGGAAGAACTTGTTTTCTTAGAGAAGGTTAAAACTGTGATGCCTGCCACGTGTTTGATAATTTTCCACTGAACCAAATTTCTCTGAAAAGTATACATACACCCGTGACGTCTTCTGAGTTTGGTGGGGTTAAGAAACTTTTTGTGAGTGGATTAGGAGTGTCAAGAACGAGAAGAATGAAGGGAGGAATTGAAGAGATAACCGAGATAAGCCCTATGTTTCCTAGGCTGCATGTTAAAGATGCAGATAAAGGAGGACCAAAAGCCCCTCCAAGGAACAAGATGGCTCTCTATGGACAATCCACCGTCCCTTCTCAAACTCTCGCTTCTGGATTACCACCCAAGTTTCCTTCTTTGCTCGGAAACAATTTCCAAGTTCATTCCTTGTCTGGCCATGTGAGTCTACTAACTCTCCTCATGATTTTTCAACAAAAACATCCAAGCTTTGTTCAATTTGTTAGATTATACCATGCACAGTTTGATTTTCCTTTTTCCCCATCATAAAATGTTTTGTTGTTGTAGGCCACACATTATCACTTAAAGACAAACATTTTTAAGCACATTGCATTCTGTTTGACTTTGTTGTCGTTTTGATCATAATAATGGCTATATTGGGTCACACAGGTTGGTAGCAATCAAGACATCCAATTCTGCAACTCTGGTGTATCTTGTTATCTGGCTGAGAATATTCATGCTTATCAATCCAGAGCTGTGAACTTCACCAAATTGATGGTAACACCCATGAAACCAATGAGTTAACATATTTTGAACTACATGTTCCTATAGTTACTGACATGTAAATGCAATGTTTCAGCCAGATGGTCTCATCAGTTGTAACAGTTCTGTTAAAAATTATGAGCATGATGATGCTTTGGTAACTTCTGTCTCTGCCCATGGGAAAAATTCATGCTGCAGCATCAGCCAGAATGAGGAAGATGAGGAGAAACTTGTTCACTGTAAATCAAGCGGTTCACTTATAAGTCAGAATTCATTCAGTAAGAATGTGAATTTAACTAGACCCATAAAACTGATGTCAGCAAGATATGAGAAGAACCAGATAGAAGATCATAGAGAAGTCAATCAAAATGATCTCCCGGAGGAAGGGTCTGCTCACCCATTAGCTGGTTTTGGTGATATGACATATGAATCATCGATCTCATCAGTCAAAATTAGGACTCATAAACCAATAAAGAAAGCACATTCATCTTTGATGGAAGACTTTAGAAGTATTTCAGCAGATAGCTTAAAAATATTGCAGGGTAGCAATGTCCTCACCAATGAAGAGGATGCAGCTTTTGGGGACAAAATCAACTTTAGGGATGGTTACTTGGAGAAGCCGGCAACAAGTGTTGTTCATAAATGTCCTGATGTTCTAGAAATTGGTAGAAATTTCTTCTGGGGCAAGAGAGATGGGCATAAAAGTGAAGATACATATAGACATTATGATGCGCAAAGTAAGAACATCCCAGACTATGCAGTAGGTATGAAAATCACTCCTGATGATGTTATGAGAGTTATTGAGGAAAAGCAATTCTGGACAGCAAGAAGAACTATCATCAAGTAAAGTTATCTGTCTGTTAGTGTTCATTTACAATTCAGCCTTTAATTCATTTTTTCATTAAACTATTACAAACATAGCTAAATTGATTGCTAGAAAACTTCTAAGAACAGCATGCACAAAGGAAAACTTATGAGGGAGAATTTTAGGAGTTAATCATAAAGGAGGCTCCATATATACTCTTTATCTGCACATGGCCATTGGAAGTGAATGAAGTTCTTTTCTACTTCTACTTCTATAACCATTAGATATACCCTGTTTTATTGGGGTTTTATTCAGCCTTTTGTCAGTTCCTTTGGATATACTCTGTGTACCTCTCATGCAAGACCAACACAGAACAAGAAAGAGAAAGAGAGGAATTTATTTAAGTGAAAAAGAAAAGGGGGATTTTCTTTTTAGTTAATTTGGTTTAACTGGTATTTTTCAGCTTGAGAGAAATCAAGTTCATTAGCATTAGAGATAAAGAATAGGAAGAGTTTGAAGTGGTGAATGGCACTTAGTAAAAATTTAATTTTTAAATAAGCAACCCAACTATAACTACATTATCCTATATTACTATTTTTTATACACATAATCCTAAATTATTAATTTTGCCTAATTCACTAATAAATATTATACAAATGTATTGCTTAGTAAACCTATTACTCCCCCATATTGTATATGTTAGATTTTAATCTTGACTTGAACATGTGAATCGTTATTTAAAGTCACTTCATACATTTTCGCTCTTTCACTTTATTATTATTTCTTTTTTTCTTTGATTCTATTCTGCTATCTACTTAGACCTGACTCTGGTTTCTATTTTCAGTCAACAGAGAGTCTTCGTTCAGCAAGTGTTCGAACTGCATAGACTCATAAAGGTAAATGCCACAGAAGATATAGTTCTCTGTATTTCCACATAGATTATGTTTGCCTGTATGCGTATTTCATGGAGAAATATTTGGTAGCAGGCATATTATAGGTCACTCGCGAATTTTGTTTTTTTTTTATACAAAAATATTTGGTAGCAGGCATATTATTTCATGGAGAAACAATATCACTCGCGAATTGATATTGTTTCTTGATGCTTGTACTCTAATGGCCTGTTTAATATAAAATGGAAATAGGAAAGGGAATAGAAACAGGAAAACTCATTCTCATGAACGTGAGAATCTGTCTTTTCAACACAATAAAAATACTTTTCTACCTTTTCCTTTTTCCTAGAGTTTTTTTTTTTTTAATGTGCCAAACACACTCTAACTGTCAGATTCTGGGATGTAACTAGAATGTTTCTTCAATTTAAAACAGGTACAAAAACTAATTGCTGCATCACCCAATCTCTTCATTCAAGATCAGCTTCTACTGAGCAAACCTTCGCTAAAAGTTTCTGCTCTCAAAAAGCTACAATCTGACTATGTCGTAGAACAACCATCCTCAAATGCCAAACTGAACAGCACCGAGTTTGGGAAACCTACACCTGTTGAATGTGATGAAAATACTTTACTTCCCCTTCCTGGGGTCAACAATATTAGCAAAGGCCCTAGTGTTCAGTTTCCAAATTATGGTAATGACTCAGGAAACAGTCAACTACCCCTTCCAGCTCCCACTAACGCCACCAAAACATCCCCATGTTATATCTACCCAGCACCAGGAAATCAGTGGTTAGTACCCTTCATGTCTCCTTCTGAAGGCCTTGTATACAAGCCCATTGTAGGACCATGCCCTCCAAATGCAGGTTTCATGGGACCAGTATATGGAGCTTGCAACCCTATAAGCCTCACCCCAGGAAACAAGGATGTTCAAGATGCAGCTCATGTTCCATATATATTTCCACCTTGTGGCCCTCCAGTGATGCATCCATCATCTATACCTGCTTTTGCTCATGAGCAAATGAGCCCTCCCACTAAGATGCCATCTAAAGGTACTACTGAAAATTACCAATCAACAGGAGTTGCCAATTCTTCCATATTGTATCAAACTTCATCTAACATGTCTAGCCAGATAAGTCAAGTGATGTCAAGACAGGTTACAAATGATAATCACCCATCAGAAGATAAAGATTTACAGATAAGTACAGGCAGTAGTCCCCCAAAGAGGATGAAAGGGGATGCGCTTCCTTTGTTTCCTATGGCACCAAGATTTTGGGCATCATCAGATCAACAGAAAGCCCAAGCTGTAGAAGAAAATCAGCCACGTATAATCAAAGCTATACCACACAATCCCCAGTCAACAACAGAATCAGCAGCTAGAATATTTAGGTCAATACAAGAAAGGAAATATTTGTGATTAGGCTAATCTATATCATTCCATTTCAGTTGAAATATCCCTGTAGTCCACCAAAGTAGACAAAAGGGGATGCACTTCCTTTGTTTCCTATTGCACCAACATTTTGGGCGTCATCAGATCATCCGAAGGCCCAAGCTGTTAAAGAACATCAGCCATTAATAATCAAAGCTATACCTCACACTCCAGAGTTAACTACAGAATCAGCAGCTAGAATATCTAGGTCGATACAAGAAGAAAGGAAATATTTGTGATTAGTCTATTTATACTATACCATTACAATTGAAATATTCCTGCAGTCCACCGAAGGGGATGAAAGGGAATGTACTTCCTTTGTTTCATATGTCACCAACATTTTGGGCATCAAAAGGCCCATGTTAATATTGACACGAATAATCAAAGCTATACCTCACAAGCCTAAGGCAACGACGGAATCTGCAGCCAGAATCTTTAGGTCCATACAAGAAGAAAGGAAATATGTGTGATTAGTCCATTCTATATTATACCATTTCAGTTGAAATATTTCGGTAATATTCTAATTTTGTTCAGTAACTATTTTCCCCATACATACCAGTTGTACAGAAGCAATTTTTTTAGTATAGAAACACACTACTAGTCTTGCTCTACCTTCATCTTCAGCAATTTGTATTCTTCACAAAGATCTTTCATTTGATTATAATATCTTGTGATTCTATATGGTGAAATATGATTTCCTTTTGTTTGAATTAACTTTTAGTCAAAGGATGACTTTATGTCCGTTGACTTCAGACATCTTTAAACACTAAGAAAACCAGATCCGGTTAAACACAGTACAATATACAAAGATGTTTTCAATTTAGTGAATTTGTTAAAAAAAGCTAAATTTACCTGCCCAAAAATATATTTACTTTTCCGGAGAGCTGATTATGCTATCATGAATAGTCCATGACATTATGTGAGAATGCTTAAACTCCTAAATGAGTTTCAGTAGACTGCCAAGAAAAGATCCTCAACCAGAGAGACCAATCAAAAGAATCTTAAAAATTCCATATGTCTACACTAGAGAAAATACAACCCTTCCAGCACATGCTGAACAACTCCAACAAGGACAGCATACCCACTCCTTTTGATGCGAAGGCTATAAAGAAATTTCTAATTCTCCAAATCATGTATCATCTTCGCACTTTCAGAAGCATTTTACTTCTAATTTTTATACCCAGCATGACAAACTGCATAGCTCTTCAAAGTAATTTATAACGTTCCTAATAAATAACATTTTACAAATGAATCATTTTAAACATTCTGCCCAAACCTCTAATGTTAGGAAATGGACTTCCTCCCCAATCTTTTTTGAGCAAGGAAGGATCAGAAAAGTGGAGAATATTATGTTCATCAAGTTGAATGGGATCTATTGTAATGCACAATTGAAAACTAGCCAGCACAAGTCCAATCCTTTGAAGCCCTGCATAAACATAAATATTTTTTAACAATGCAGTAATCACACATGATTAACTATCCTACCTCTTATTTATTTCGTAGACTAAAGCAACAGTTCAAGGAGCAAAACATAAAATTAAGTTGCACCTTGCAGGACAATAATTTTGTAGCCCTGCTATATTTTCTAGAAGACTTACCATGACCTGCATCATTTATCAAGCTAGTTGTATCCTGAAGGAGACATCAGAAACTTGAAGGAATTCAAAGGTAGGATGAGCAAGGAACAAAGAGAAAGCCAACTTCTACCATGCTGCATAACATTAGCAAGCTAGGTCTAGTAATCTGATTGTGGTTTCTTATGGCCAAGGATGTAAGTATGTAAATTGTAGGAAATCCTGCAGAGAAACATAAATTCATTGTGCCTTAATCCTTCAAATTTTGTACTTTAGAATTATTTTTATGACAAGAATCAAGGTTACAGTTTGCTCCCACATTTAATAAGAAAGTAAACACTTGTTATAACATTTGCTTTGTCTTTTCCATATCGTAACCAGATGAATTGGTGCATTAATGTTTCAATCAATAACATAATCACACGGAATATATCAGACATCCAAACTAGTCCCAAATGAAGCAGATAATGAGATATGGTACCTATCCATGAACGGCTTTTGGGAGTAAAGATCAACAAAGCTCCAAGAGACAAACACACTCAATATGAGGAGTGTGTGGAAACATATCTACTGGCTGTAGACTTATTAATTTGTAACATCCTTTTATATTCTGCTCTGTCTGCATGAAATTTTCCACAACTCGAATTATTGAATCTGAAAGAACAGGGCTAGAGGTGGTGGTAGTAGTAGTAACAATATCGATACATACCACACCATGACAAAGATAATCAAGGTCACGTGCACATGTAGCAGGATTGCATGACACATACACTATGCGTGGCGCCTTAAGTTTTAGCAGGAATTTAATCAACTTCATGTGCATGCCTGGACGGTTTGGATCTGCGTCAATTAAACAGCTTAAGAACTTGGAAATGATGCTACGTCTTTACAGAACATAAGAGGATCAGCAGTGTGTCTCAATACGAATTTCAACTTTGACTGTCAAGGTCTAAAGAATATATACAGTCAGCAAGTTATTACTAAAATGAAGCCAATGTTGCTCTTTTGGCATCTCAACTATGTAGAAACTAAAATGTGCCCAACAAAATTATCATAATTTTTTTGAAACATCAGCACATCAAATTAGTTCTTCCTTTACATGAAATATCAAAAGAATGCAAGTTATTCCCAAATGTTTGTAAAATTAGTACAGATTGTTAAATTCATGTTTCCAGAACATCAATTTTATGATCACCTGCTTGACTTTATGAAACAAATTCAAGCAATCCAAATATTTAAATTATTTAAAAAATTATTTCAACAAAATTCAAATTAAGTATATATATCTAAATTATACTTCTGATAAGGATAATACATTAATACTCAAGTATAGAGAACCTCAAACACATTATTGAAAGAACTCAAATTCATTAACAAAATAAGGTTTCCCCTTCAAATTTTTTACCTTATTTCCTAAGACCTTGAGTAATCTTATTTATGGCAATTAACTCACATGAACATTCAATATGTGACAAAAGCCCCTTGGATGGAAATAGTTCACAAGCTAAATCCTGAAAGTGTGACAGTTAATTGCCAAAGTTGAAACCATAAGGACTCGTTTCACTCATTTCCTAGGCAGTCAAAGTTAGAACTTCTACGTTCTTAGTAACTTAACCAACAAAATAAGAGAACTATGAGAAACAAACCTGAAATTACAATGTCCGGTTTAGGAAAATTTTTCCCAAAATTTTCATCAATTTTATTAAGATCTCCTTGGACAAAAGTGGCATTTTCAATGCCATTTATCTTGGCATTAAGAAGGGCATCTGCAATGGCTTGCGGCACAACTTCGTAGCCATAAACATGCCTGACACTGAGAAATGAAAGAAAATAAATATCAGAATAATGTTTGGCTTAAAATTACGTGATATAAGATGCTACTGTTATCCTTTAGTAGTTTGACTTAAAAAGAGGGGGGGATGAAGAAATGATATTACCTTCTTGCAAGTGTCAGGCCTATAGTACCTGTCCCACAAAACAGGTCAAGGACAATTTCTGAGCCATCTCCTTTGATGCCAGCAAATTCCCCTATAAGCCTATATAATAACTCTGCCTAACAAAGAAAAATAGTTATCTAATTATCATCAATAATAACCATGATTAAATTTAAGAAAAACACAAAGTGGATCTGAGTTGTCAACATCATGTCGAATTTCTTAGCAAATTGCAAAATGCATACCTGTTGTGTATTTGTTTGGAAGAAAGAGTTTGCTGAGATTTGAAATGTAAGCCCTCTCAAAATCTCTGTAATGTTAGATTTCCCATACATAGTGTGCTCTTCCTCTCCAACAGACGTATTTCCAACAGAAGTATTTACATTGTTCATGACACTTACCTATCATTCTCGCAAAGGAAAATTTGGATAACATAAAAAAATAATAAACATAAAATAACAATGTGGAAGCAAAATAATGGGTTCAGTTTTTGAGAAAATTTCCCACAAAGCTCCATATGAGTCTTGCTTTAAAATTTGAGTCAATATCTCATTCAAAGAAAAAAGACTACATAATAAACAACTTCGTTATCATAATGAGAATAGTGACACAAAACAAAATCAGCTTATTAAAGAAATCCTAAAGTTCACCAATAAAATTAATTTATATTGAATGTGCAAGAGTTACTGAAAATATCTTTCATCCTTCAGTTATCCCTCTCAAGGTTACCAAGCTTCAGTAAGCAGTATTTAGGGACAGATCATGGAATCCCTAAAGTACCAGATCAAAACCTAGAAAACATCAGTCTAAGTACACAGGCTCAGTAACTCCTCCCCTCATTTCACAGTATCTGCTCCTCATCCACTTTGCTGGAATAGATATTACTGGACAAGTCTTACTCATACTTTAAAAGGGTCAGTCAAGATGAATCAGAAGAGGTACCCAAGTGCATTGTGCAGAAATAGGGTAAAACAAAAGCATTAGCACCAACCACTTCAGGAAATGCAGAAACTTTATCAACTAGAGGCTTCAGCAGCTCTGGCTTGTAAGAAGAGGTCACGAAATTGACCATAACTTCAGGAAGGCCGGTGCTAACATGTCTGGAACAAGTCATATTTGTTAATATTGAAAAGAAAAACAAGGTTTCCTTTTAAGATTTCGATCAAAGATCTTAAATTAAGAATACATAGATGCCACAAATTTAGGAATGAAAAATAATAGCATCTCTTGTCATTAACCTACCATTCATATTTGATATATGATCAACCAACTTTACATTTAGAATGGTGAAACCACAAATGGTCATATGTACCGGAAAAGTAGAGAAACAGGAATCAAAATTGAAGTTGTTCATTTTCTCCAATTTCAGTCACTTTTTCACTTCCCATACTTTTTTATGTAATTTTCAGCATTCTTTATATTAAAATTTTGACAGATTTTCCAAAGGTCGAATTAGCACTTGGTCACATTTTAAGTAACTAGTTAGGTCAGTGCATCCCTTTGATTCACAACATATTCTCACTCCACCACAGACCAGAAAGTGTTCTAATCTTTCACTTGCTTATTTCCATAGTACAAATGTAGGATTCATATTATGTTGTGTCTAAATGACAGGTGTATGACAGTACGTCCATAGGACAAATGAGATGGGCATTGTCCATAAAATATAGATCTAAGAACTATAGCGCCCACATATATTAAAAAACAAAGTTGGGTAAAAACAAGATATAATGATATATCCTATACCTTCCCGTTCTTAGCATCAAATGCTTTAGAAATCCAGTGTGTGAGCGAGCATCATAGGGAGAAAGACAAAGTTGTGGGTCTCTCCAACAATCTTGTAAGGCTGAGAGAACCTATTTGTATATCAAATCAAAATGACACTTCCCTAAATAATGAGGGGGAGTGGGGGATTCCATATAGTGCAATATAAAGTCAAATTATTCTGATGAGTAGGATGTGGGCTCCACTCTCAACAATAGACCAAAAATAATCAATTTCCAAAATCACTTCACTCAATGTAGCTAAACTTACAAACTACAGAGATACCTGCAACACAAAATATTGACTTTTTTGCAGAGAGCAGTTTGCTGGAAAGTTAAATGTGCAAAATGAGGAAAAATAAAGAAATATTTTATTCTGAACCCCAACTTAAATATTATAATTTGGGAAAGCTTGCAGGAAAATGTTTGGCAAACCCAAAATATTTCTATTTTCTTTGATTTCCACTCCAATTAAATGCATATCATCAGATAATTACCACATATTAATCTCAAGCATGTAAGAAATCTTGCTAATGATGTCTGCTACCAACCATGATAATGCTTCTCCCTTTACACATAAATGCAAGGTCAAATAGACTGTAGGACCGCATTGTAAAGAAAAATTCATGCAATCTTTTTGTGAACCGTGATATGCATGCATACCCATGCATACAGGGAACTGTAAACTTCTTAAGTCTTCAAATATTTATTCCACAATAAATACACAGAAGTACTCTATAGCCATAAAGGCTCTATACTAGATAAGAGAGTAACATTGCATACCTTATTAGCAGGTTCAGTTTGCAGTAAGCACTTGTCAACATTTAGAACTTTATCAAAATAACCAGGAGCATGTAATCCGAGAGCATAACTTCTGCTACCATTATTACTTTCGAGCAATAATTCTCTAGGTAACCATTTATGGGGACCAAATGAGAATTCCATCTGCAAAAGCAGTAAAACAGATGTTGTATGCAAGTGTGAGTGCAGATATCTTTCTTACAATAGTAAAGTGAAAAAGCAGCCATTGACTTTAACAATTGCAAAATTTTAATGTCAATCAAGCAAACAGTCATACTAAGAATTAGGGAGACATGTATGCATCATAGTTACCCACTTACCCCTCTTCCTCTAATAAAAAAAATTCACTTTAGCAAACACCCATTTTTTTCTTTATAAAAAAAGGAAGTATATATAAAAGGAATGAGGAAAGAGCCTTCGGTCAAAGCATACTTTAAAATTATCTAACACATCACTAACCTTATTTCTGTAATGAAATTGAATATCACAAGGAACAATGGGCTTCATAATGTTGTGCATCTCCAGTTCCTTGTGGGAAAACCTTCCTACATGGACCACCAAGTCAAGGACTTGCTCCTCCTTTGCTCTCAGCTGAGCCTCATAAGATAAGTTTTGAGTTTTACATCCACCACAGTAGGGTGCATATTCACAAGGAGCATCTACAATATCCCGAGGAGGAGATATCGTCTTTAGCTTAGTCACCTGCTCTTCTTAACCAAGTTAAAACAGAAGCCACAACAGAGAGAAACCAAAATGATGAGATTCGGGATTTTTTATAAGGGAAGTAAATTTCAGCTTAAAATATAAAAGTGATTAATAAAATTCAAATTTGTAACAAAATTAAAGCATTAAATTTCAGTTAAAACTAACAGGAGGTACCGTTATTTTGATTGTAATGACAATGCTTGGGTCAATTTAACATTGAACTTGCAAAAGATATCCTTTCCGATTCCCAAAACAACAAAATGCTGCCTGGTTTCAAATACTTAACTTAGATTTGACATTTCCATTATATCCAAATCAAAGAAGTAATTTGTCTCATTTCCAGATGTTTTAGAGTTAAGCATCAATTATTCCCCAAGAAAAGGTTGTTAAGCATCAATTTTGCAACTTCACTAATGGCAGTTATTTACGAAAACCAAGCCAAAGCAAGAGTTAACCTCGGCATAATTTCCCTTCTTGCGAGTGACTCGACCAATGAATCTTTCCCCAGGAAGCGCGCGGTCGCACATGACAACGAACCCAGAGCCAGCGACCTTGCACAGACCCTTACCTTTGAAAGCCAAAGATTCACAAACCAATTCCAATGTCTGGCCTCGCTTCGGGAAGTAGGAATTGGGCTTGCTGGCTAATGTTGAGTTGGGCTGGGTCTGTTCCAAGTCTTCTTCAGCCAGAGAGCATGAGATAGAGGAGAAGGAAGATGATGAGGAAAGCTTCCGAAGTCGAGGCAGAGTTGGACGTAGGTACCTGAAGCACTGGTTCGGTATAATGGCCATTTCGCTGTTTGGGAACTGCACTGCGCTCAAAGACGGAATCACTGACACGAAAAAACGATAGAACAAGCGCGAGGCTTTGGGTTTAACAGAACGCTTTAATACGAGGCGCTTTGCATAATAAGGAGTGGACTAACTTTTTTTTTCAATGACAAAAACTCTTTTGATTATAGAAATTAAATAATTAACCTATAAATATTAAAAAATAATTTATTTTTCTAAAATATTTTACTTAATCATGATATCTCAATTGATAAAAATCATATTTAATATATACAATCAATTATAATTTAAATTTTTTTATAAATTTAGTATAATAGAAATAGTTAATTAATTATGTACACATCAAATAACAAACATTAAACATATTCTATATAAGTCTAATTAAAAATAAATTTTAATCTTTAATATAATACCTTAATCCAATTTATCTCTTATATTTATTATTTTTATTAAACTAATTTATTTAATTTATTATAAATGGATATATAATTTAATAACATAATACAGAATTATTTTAAAGATATTAAGTCATATATATTATAATTAAATAATTTATTTAGTTTTATTAATTTTTTAAATTAAATAATAACTCTAAAATTAAGGATTTTTTTTAGAAATATATTACTTTTAACTAGTTTGTGTTAATCAAATTCATCATCACATTTTTTTCTAAATAAAATTTATAATTTCATTTTACTTTATCAATGAGTTATGTTATTTTGTAAATGTTTAGTTTTATGATATTGATAATATTTAAATAATTCTTAAAACTTAATAAAAAAAGTTAAAATTAAATTAGATTAATGGATAATAAAATTTGAAAACTAAAAATAAAATATATAATCTCAATTAAATTCAACTGAAATACTAAAATTTAAATTTAGACTTACACTTTTAACAAATTTTTAGTCAGGCTTCTTAAGTTGATTAGGAATTTTAACCATTTTAATTATTTTAAGTAACAAAAAATATAAAATAATTAGCAAATATTTATTTAACTATGTCCATTTTAACTAAAAGTTTTAAAAATATAAAATATCTAAAAAAATATTTAAAATATTTATTTGATCCTGTTTAAGTAAAAAAAGTATAATATATGTAACACAACTTTTGCTACAAATACTTATAATAGAATGATAAGTAATTTGTGCTTACATATACTTATAAGCAAACCTAGTCAAGTATATATTTATTAATAGAATTAATCAAATTTTTAATGTATACGTTAATGAAATTACTTGAACTTATATAGTGTTCCACACCTTCAAATTGTTGCCCCAAGAATTTGAAACCTCTAGTTTTCTGGCTTTTCACGAATCTCCAAATCTCTCTCGTGAGCAAAGCCTCTGGTTATCTATATCTTTCCAAGATCGCAAGACATGTTTCATTCAAACCTCTGGTTATCCACCTTCAATTACTCCTTTCACCTAAATTGCGAACCTACAAATTATGTACCAAGCATTTCCCCTATTCTCAAATCGTTCCTCCAAGAACTTTCTCCATCTCCCATAGTAAATCTTTCATTCAAACCTCTTGTTCTCTCTTTCATCTTTTTCTCAACTTCAATTTCATCTTTATCTTGCTCAATCACTTAATCTCTGAACTTCTATGGCTCCTTTCAATTTATCAATCGTCTTATTTGGAGCTCTCTCACTAATTACGTACCTGCTCATAAAAAGATCGTTTAAATGAATTTAGATCTTCAGAATCTAATGCCTTAAATTCTTGAATCGACACATATTTGATCATTTCCCTGTTTGATGGTATCTTCTTTCATCAAAAAGCTTCTTGACTAAACGGGCACATCGGATAATCTCTTTTTAAAAGCAAAGAAAAATATTATTACCTAGTTTTATTCAATGAATGTCCTTAATGAGAGATATGAAAAGAAAATGTGAGGTAATAGAATTTGAATATGACTTGATATTAATTTTGTCATTTTTATTTTTAAGTAATTTTATCACCTTTTTTAGAGCTATCGCAAGCCTGATACCAAACCTATATTGATATCAGAAGACCATATCTCAACTTTGTCTAATGGTGAGGCAAAACAAATAGCTCTTGACCATTAATTATACAATTAGCTAATTGGAATTGTAATATGGGATTGTTATTATTGTGTAAAGCCATTGCAATTACATTTTTTCGATCATATATAATTGGAATACCTAACCTTCAATAGCCATGATTGAATTTAGTGGGGTTGAAATTGTGAATTTTGTACAATATGTTCTTTCTAAGAGTATTACTATGGTAGTATTAAAGAGAAAAAGAAGGAATTGGTGATTTGTTCTGCAATTGAGATAGAAGGATGATCAAAACATATAACAAACATCTTGAAGGTATGAATGATAGTTTTCACTTTTCAAGTATATATAGACCATCTTTAGAGGCTTAAGTCTAGTTAAATCATCAAAATTTAATAGGCTCAAGTTGAAAATTGCATGATAAATTAAGATTAAATAAAATAAAAGAATGAATATAAAACTTTAAGTAAAACTAAAAAAACCTAAAATATTTTTTATTAATTATTTTGTTAGGTTGAAATTCATATTTACTCATAATATAAACTCTTATGTTACTTGAATTTTTTTTTTAAAAAAAGAGTGAATAATAATATTTATTGTTAAATAATCTTTATACAAAATCTACCTTCAACAATACTTAAATAAATAATAATATTCATGTAACTTATTTCAGTTTCTCTATCCACGTAAAAAAGAATATAATAGAAAATTAAAGAGAAAATTATTAATTAACAATTAATTGAACATAAATAAATAAAAGAATAAAAAAAAATCTGTGTAGAGCAATGTTGGATCTTAACCGAAAACGACACACAAAATCATTTAACATTGATGTCTTCTTCATCTTCTTCTTCTCTTTCTCTCTTTCTTGAACGTGCTTATTTTCTTTAATCAGACTGAGGATTGCATAAAAAGTACAGCTACAAAACAGCGCCTGTATGCACAAACAAATCATATATGGTAATGTCCTTTTTCATTTTTTTTAAGATAAATCACTCCAACATTATTGATGATTTCGATTTCATTTCTGTTTTCAAATGTTGCAGGGCATTTTTCTTAATATCGTGCTCGTTCATAGTTCTTGTTTTATTGTTCTCTTTTAATAATGTATGCGTTCTGTTGGGCCACTTTTGATCTTATTCGGATTGCTGTGCTCCGAATTCTTCTTCATCACTCCCATTTTCATCTTTCTTTTCTATTGTTGCATGCATTTTCTCGTGTAAACCTTTGATTTTGTTCATATTTTTCGACGAGGAGTGGAGCCAATCTGCACTAAATACAAACTAGATCCGAATGTATATATGGTACACATAATTTTTTTGGTCTTATTATTTCTTCAAAACACATAAATATAGAAGATTTAAGATGAACACTTGTGACCTGTATGTAAGTCCTTCATCCTTATAAAGTATTTGTATAGTATGATCATGTCATCTATCTATCTATCTATCTATCTGAATGTATCTCACTGATTTTACACGGGTTTTGATGCATTCTGGCGTGCATGCACGCATGCAGAGGCTGGTGACGTCAGCATTGGAGGAAGGGAAGGAGATGAAGGAGGCTCCTACCCCATTAAGAACAGCACAATCCAGCAGGTCTTTCCCTCTGAGACTTCTTCAGTTCTTCTTAGTCTTCCTGATCTTCGGCCTCTGCGCTTCGACGGTGAGCATTTACATGATTCGCCATTTCGGGATGCAGAACAAGAACCTCATGATGCCTCTGATACAATCATCTAGCTCCGACAAGCCTTGCTTCAAGGAAAAAGCCAGTGTCGAGAGTTGGATAAGACCTCCTCCAAGTTTAATACACAGCATGAATGATACAGAGTTGTTTTGGAGGGCAACTTTTGTGCCTGCAATTAAGGACTACCCTTATCACAGAGTCCCCAGAATAGCCTTCATGTTCTTGACTAAAGGACCATTGCCTTTGGCACCCTTATGGGAAAGGTTCTTTAAAGGCCATGAAGATCTCTATTCAATCTATGTCCATTCACCCCCTTCTTACAATGATGATTTCTCACCACCTTCAGTTTTTTACAGGAGACAGATCCCAAGCCAGGTGGGTATCTGATAGATTCTGTTGTTTGTTCCTTTTATATCTTTAGCATTGTGTTTTTTGTTCCCTTTTGTTAGAAAAATAGCAGTATATGTTAGTTTCTCATTAGGCATGCTAGTTTTTAGTTTTCATGCTATATATTTCTACATGTCATGGCTATTTACAAGCCATGAACCATATCCTCCTTTGGAGATATAGAAAGATTAGAGTAAGATCCAATAAGAACTACTTGTGAGTCTCACTTTAATTTTCTCAAGAAGCCCCAAATTCAATGCAACTAGTTCACGTTAAATGTGTTTGTTATATATGATCCAGGAGCTTCTCTAACATATTCAAGTTAACAATTTTCTTTGTGATCCTCTGAAAGGAAATCCAGTAGATAATATTTGATAGGTCTGGATCTAAAAGGCTTGTTTTTGTGATGAATGCTTCTCTCTAAAGAAAAAAAAATTGAAGAAAAATGGTTCAGATGAGAAAGATTCTGCTTATGCAACACATCAATTGATTATTGTTTTTTTTATATTTACATAGCTTTTTTATAACCATTGTCCTTAAGATTTCAATATATTATTCAGTTCATTATTGGATTATGCTTGATAATACTTTCACCATTACAGTAATAAGGCATTAGATCTATTTTCACCTTTACAGCCAACTGAGTGGGGAACCATGAGCATGTGTGATTCAGAAAGAAGACTGCTAGCCAATGCAATGCTTGATTTATCCAATGAATACTTCATCCTCTTGTCTGAGTCATGCATTCCTATCCAAAACTTCGCTACTGCCTACAACTACATATCACAGTCACAACACAGTTTCATGGGTTCATTTGATGAACCAGGTCCGTATGGAAGAGGACGCTATCATGAACGAATGGCTCCTCTAATAAATCTCGAGGACTGGAGAAAAGGGCCTCAGTGGTTTGAAGTTAATAGGGAACTTGCAGTTAGGATTGTGCAAGACAGCAATTACTATCCCAAGTTCAGAGATTTCTGCAAACCTCATGCTTGTTATGTGGATGAGCATTATTTTCAGACCATGCTTACCATCAATACTCCTCACCTTTTAGCCAATAGAAGCCTTACATATGTCGACTGGTCTAGAGGTGGGGCCCACCCGGTGACCTTCGTAAAGGAGGACATCAAAGAGGAGTTCTTCAGGAAGATATTGCAGCAGCATAGTTGCTCCTACAATGGCCAGCCATCTTCCCTTTGTTTCTTGTTTGCAAGAAAGTTTGCACCTGATGCTATTGATGCTATTTTAGACATAGCATCCAAATCTCTGGGAATTTAAAAGACTAAGTCCAGTATAGAGAGATCAATCAAATTAATTATGAAAAGAAACATTGTAAATTTGTATGCATGATTGATTTGATAAGCCTACCCTTTGGTAAATCAGGTCTACCAAAGATTTTTGCCCCTTTAGGTTTACATCTTAGTCACAAGTGATTTTTTCGCCTAGGTGGCAGAAATTTTGAGTTGGTTGTACAGGATACTAGACATAAACTACAGTTTATAACATAGACATATTAATGATTTATTGAATTTCTACTCAGCCAAATGCATACTGCATCATTTCATTGGGTGGATAAGGTTGGCAGTATCTACCTCTGTAATTCGGTTTGCCGTTACCTGAAAATTTGATATTAAGGTACTAACTAATAAGATCGGTGCGACTAGGCACACTAAAATTTGTTTTCTGTAGATAAATCTAACCTAAGAACTGCAAAAACATGGACAGACACATGATCTGGCATAGACATGGAGAATGAGACTGTGTCTGACATGTATCAGGCGTTAACATGACTCTTTTTTAATGTCAAACTGAATACATGATAGACAAACAGCTGAATAAAATGCGGTCCCACCTTCTTGTTACAGCAGAAACATACAACTATGACGCAACACACAAGCCTAATTCAGTCCATTCTTCTACTGCTGTCTGCATCTGCCTCTCAAGTTATTTGAAGAGAGGGAAGGGGCCCGGTTCATAGCCAGAGATAAAACATTCGATAGATAAATGATACTGAAGTTGAAGAGAATAACAAAGTCCATTATAATGATAATATGATCATAATCACGGACTTTGAAAATGAGAGGGCCATTTACCAGACAAATGATCAGTTGAATTTGGAATATTAAAGACACTTTTTCTTAGATGAAAGATACAAACGAATAAATACTGCCAAGAGAAAATTAGGATTCAACGGTAATGATTATTTCGCAAGCACTAATGAAGGTGATTTGGGTTTAAATGCTTTACAACTTAACTGTGAAACCAGACAAATCATTGCCTCATTGCTCCAAGAAAAAAATCCAACATTGGCTTTTAGTGATTACCAGACCTATAATTCATCATGATGATTACCTTCCACCACCGGCACATTCTGCGGAAACTTTAGAAGATAACTAGCTGCTAACGATGCATGAAGTGAAGCTCCATAAGGAAGTACATCTTCATTGATTTTGAAATAGGGCGAGTGTACCGATTCAAGCTGTTCAATTGAAGCGTCTTCCATTCCAAGCAAGAAGAAGTAACCAGGTAGACTCTCTTGATAGAATGCAAAGTCCTCAGACCCCATCAACGGTTGCATTTCTTTAACTTTATTAATCCCTAGCAAATCCCTAGCTACTTTTTGAAAATGCTTGTGCAGGTCATCATCGTTAACAGTCGGGGGGAAGAAGATTTTATCTTTGTCGAGAAAGTTAACTGTTGCATTGCACCTCTGCACAGCAGCCTGCCCAGTAATAACCTGCATATGTGAATCAGCCTAGGCTCTTAATAGGATTGCATAGAAAAATAACAACAGGTTTTCAGTTGTTTTCTAAGTTTCACAATAGTGGGCATGGAAGAAATTTAGAAAAATCAAAAAAGAAATCTCCTAAGATTGTCTAATTTATAAACTTTTAGACTCTGTTGGTTTTGTAAAATATTACATATAGCAATTTTATTTCAGTGTTTCTTACCAAGGTTTAAAAGCATTATACTTTTCCAAGATGCTTGTAATCGAGTTAATTAAATCCAAACAATCATAATAAAGAAAACAAAATATAATATCATGATTTGATGATCTGCATATAAAAGTCAAGTTCATTAACTTAACTTTGTGCCCATAAATGGATATAATATTGTAATGACATACCTGCTCAATCCGCTGTCTCAGTTGCATGAAACTTTCCTTTGAAAAAGCTCGGAAGGTGCCACCAATTGTGACTGAATCTGGAATAACATTGAATGCACCGCCTCCTTGAAATTTTGCTACCGTCACGACCTGTGAGAATATTCTTTTTTGTCAAGATGGAAGGGGTTTTCAATGTTAAAAGGAAAGACCTCCTGGGAAACAAGCCTTTCCTTGAATTCAGTAATCAGTAATTACAAGAGATACAGACACACCACACATGAATGTTTGTGGATACCAAGTAACACATGCTCTTGGACTCAGAAATAGTCCTCTAGGTCTAGATCCTTCACTGATGCAGACTCCTTAACTATTTTGATAGTTTCACTTCTAAGTTCTAACAACTGTGATGATATTGCTTGCTTTTTATAAAGATGATTATCTTCTCATGAGAAAATGTAGAAAAAGAACGTATAAATGAGTGGGCAATGACAATGATAATGAAGTAAACAAATTTACCTGGGAGTCCAGAGGATCAGCCTCACGAGAAACAAGATGCTGCAAGCTAACAATCACATTAGAAGCAGCCAATATGGGGTCTATTGTATGCTGGGGAATAGCTGCATGACCTCCCTTTCCACTAATTACTGCTTCAAAGAAGCCACTTCCTGCCAAAAAGGGACCAGACCTAGAGGCTACTTCACCAATAGATAATTGTGGTGCGATATGCAATCCAAAGATAGCAGAGACATTTTCTAAAGCCCCAGCATCTAAAACTTTCTTAGCCCCTCCACCGCCTTCCTCTGCTGGTTGGAAAACAAGCACAACAGTTCCCTGTTTAAACAACAAACAGAATAAATGATATCATAAATCCATGAGAGAAAGAAAACAACAGAATTAGTCTGTCCGTAACACATAGTAGACATGGGTGACTGTCCCAGAATAGTTGAATCATTAGGAAGCCAACTTTTCATTCAATATGTTCCTTCCCCCTTCTCAATTAGGTGTCAGAATTTAGCAATCATAGCTAAAACATTTTCCATTTATAAGTTGTTTGCCAGATGATAGAAGGATGTTAAGAGACAGGGTTGGCAAGCTGTGGAACATGATTCAAATTAAAAAGAATAAAAAAAGCCTACACACAAAGCAGCACCAGAAGGACCAAATTTCTTGAATACATGGAAAACAAGAGTAGTGATCTCACATACACATTCTAAAACTGAATAAGAAAGCAGCATGTCACTAAAAAGATTAGTAGATCATGGGTTCAACTTCAATTAAGTGAAAGTAGCTGATGTCGTCTAATTGCTCGTACCGTATACAAATCTACAGTTTATTTTTCATCATGGCTAGTTTATCAAACACTGAGAACATAACGTTAAGAAAGAAAAAAGAAATAAAAAAGCTAATATAAAGAAGCATACTTTTATCTCTTTTTCATGCCCTTTGAGGATCTTTGCAGCACCAAGAAGCATAGCAACATGAGCATCGTGTCCACAAGCATGCATCTTTCCAGGTACTTTACTTTTGTGCTCCCACTCCACCATTTCCTAAAGTTAATAAAAGCATAAATAAAATATAGAATACACAGTGTCCTCTAGGAAAGATGGACCGAGAAACTAGAGAGAAAGGAGGAGCTATAATGAAAAATTGAAAAGCAAAATGCATATCACTTCAAATCTCACCCCAAGACCAAACCTATAAAAGTGCCTGAATTTCAACACCATATAAGCATACAAGCACTAAAAAAAAAAAAAAAAGGTCTTGCATTCTGCATAGCAAGAGAATCCAGAACCAAAAAATAGACGGAAAGGAGCAATAACGAAAATTTTAGTAAAGCAAAAGCCCTTTAAAAGCGCCAGAATTCGAAAACCATGCAAGCATAAATTCATGCAAAGCAAAAACAAAAAAAGGAGTGAAATTCGTATAGACCTGCATAGCAAGAGCATCCATATCGGCTCTTATTGCAACAAAAGGAGGCCGTCCGGTACCTATGAAGCCAATAACGCCAGTAACTGCAATTGGGTATTTGTAAGAGATACCCAATTTATCCAATTTCTCTCTTATCAGTTCACTGGTCATAAATTCCTCATAGCCCAGTTCAGGGTTCTCATGAATCTTCCTTCGAATTTCAATCATCCAATCCAAAACCTCTGGCTTTTTGGCATATTGTAAAAACTCAATGGGAATTGCTGATAATGGAGGGTTTGAACCCAGGGAGGAATCTGATAAAACAAGTGTTGCCGCAAAGAGATTAAACCAGAGGATCAAGCAGACCCACTTGAAGAAACCCATGATTACTTTGGGGTGTCGGCGATTGGATTAGAGAAATTCAAGAGAGAAGAATCAGATGAACCAGAGAAGCATAGATCATAAAAATTATCAGAGCTAGCTAGTGAGCCCTGAAGTTGACCCACAGGAATTTGAAATGAGCGTCTACGGAAGAACATAAAATATTGTGGCCTGAGTTTGTGAGTAAGAAGATGAATGGAGTGGCGGCCGCAACACGTGACCCCTCCATTTCATCACGTTTCCCAAGTCCGTTTCGATCTGGTTCGCTCCCACAACCGGCCATTAATTCTCTACATTTGGAGATATTTTGAAGTGGATTTGATTCATCATTCATCTGTTTACTAATTCAGTCATAATTGAAAACAATTACTTCCGTTCTCGTAATCTCATCAAATTGTGATTTTTACGTGGATTAAAAATTATGAGAATTATTGTACTTTCCTATATAAATAATTTAATTATTAAAAAATATTACACATCATTATATCATTTTTTTGTCATTTTATAAATTATTTTGTCATCTTAAAAGAGATTTATCACAATTAAATGACGTTAATAAAGTTGTATTAAAATAATAAAAATCCCCTTCTATATTTTCTTTAACCTTCTTTGTCATTCATCATTATAAATATTCAAATGAATTTATTTAATCAACTTTGGTAGTAACGATTGGAAAGATCATCATGTATTATAACAATTTTTTATGATGCATATATTGCATTACATCTCATTCAGTGACATCAGTGGATTAAATTGATTTGTGGTTAATTAAATATTTAAAGTAAAATATTTTATAATATTAAGTATTACTGAAAAATATTTTAAAATATTAAATAAAATATAAATTAATTAAAATATTAAGTATTATTAAAAAAATATTTTAAGAGTAGATGCATTTTTATCAGATGAAAATCAATAAAAATTAAGTTTTTTTTTAAATAAGGATTAAATTTAGTAAAAATAGTTAACATGTTAGAACATGACGAGCCTTGATTGAAGTTATTATTTAAAAAAATAGTTCACATTTAATATTCAGCCTACTTCCAATAAAAAAAAATCTGTACGTAAGAAAAACAAAGGTGGAAAAATAGTCGACAAGAAGATAACATCGTTTGGAAAACAAGTACGCATTGACACGGAAAGCAAACGTTGTTTGGTTGGCGTTCATTATGATTTGATTGATGTGGTGGTTTCATCTAATTTCTTTAAATTTGAATTTTGTAATTACGAGTAAATTCTTAGGATTGATGTGTTTGGTTCTTGCGCCTTAATGACTCAGTTTACGGAAGCATTACGGCAAATAAATTACACACGTGTTAAAGATGTAAATAAAAGTGAACACTGGCCACTATCAAGTCAATAAACACATGTAAAATATGTCGATTATGTTATCAACATGAATCAACCGCCCACCTTTTGGTTCATCTGTGTAAAATAAATCTCATATTTTTATTTTTATTATACTTATTTTATTATTTTTATTTATTTACAGTTATCTATAACTACTAACAATTAACTAGTATGACATATGTGAATGTAGGCCCACGAAAAAAGATATCTTGTCACTCCTAAATAATTATGGTGGCTATATACATAAGATTTAAACAAGAGACTATTGATTAAATTAGAACAAGGGATAGCCAATTAATTTAAATGTTTAGTAATTATTTTATATTAATTATAAAACATGTGTGAGGTATTTTCAATCAATTTTTAGTTTTTGATAATACTCATTTTATCATTAATATAAAAATTAATTAATTTTTTTAATTAATTAAATAAATTAGTTAATTATAATTAATATAAAATTTAGTTGATTAATTTTGATAAATTAAAGAGTATGTAATATAAATTTAGTTGAATTTAATTATAATTAATTTATTTAATTTTTTGAATTTTTATAAAAAAATTAATTAATTTTTATATTAAAGATAGATTATTACTAAATGATGTGAACCCCACTTCCGTTTGTAGGCTCCAATCCAATGTATGGAAAGAAGATGTTGAAATTTTTTTTATGGTTCGACAATAATTTTTTATTAAGCTATATGATTCTAAAATTTAAAAAATATTTATAAAAAAATTACGAGATCATCTATTAAATAAAATTTTATAATAGTCAAAAAAAATAAATTTATATTTTTATAAAATATAAATTTATTTTTTATTATTTGTGTTAATTTTAGTTAGTTCTACTGAAGCTTTGAAGGGAGTTCCTTACAGCATCAGAGAACACAGGCTTCATGTGCTCCACATGGAGAAAAGAAGAGAACTAAGAAAAGGGATGGAAGATTAGCCTTCGTTCAATTATTATATTTAATTATAACATTCTTATACTTTTTATAGACCCTTTTTATGCAACAAAAACATCCTTTTAATATCATAATAATAATAGTTATAATATATGACAAAAAAAAAAAAAAAAAGGAATGTCTGGTATAATAATAACAACGCAGAAATAGAACAGGGCATCGCGATTATTTTACTCTTGTATGAGACCATAACGTATACTAAAATGATGACGAAAAATCCCATAATAGTACATAATTTAAAATTTTTAATTTTAACCATATAAAATTAACACACTATGTTCTTATTTTTAATATCGTGTTTTTGTGATTGCGATATTTTGAAGATAAAGGTGACGAGATTCATATCAACTACTTCTAATGTTCTTTTACTACAAACCCCTCAACTTTTTCTTTATTTGAGACTTTTTCATTTGTTTATTTCAAGTCCTACGTCAAGCACTCATTGGCCATTCATTTATTTAAATGATAAAATTATATTTTTATATTTTTAATAAATAATTATCTTATCAAGTTAAGTGATATTTAGCACCCTAAAATATTTTGTTAATAGCATTCATATCATAAACTAATTTATGATTTATCTAATTTTTTAAAGTATCTAGTAACTAAAGTAACTATTTTAAATGTCTGGATTGAACAGTATACTTGCAGGGGATTGAATTTTATAAAGTAGGAATATTGGAAACTGGAAAAATGTTTGGTTTAGAATAGTGTTAATTATCAAAATAAATTATTTGAAGAAATTTTAATTAGTAGTTTTTTTTGTACAAATTTTAATTAGTAGTTAGTACAGTTAAATGGAATAGAAAAATACAACTGGTTGTTATTTTTTAAGATGTACCAAACATGAGGGATGTGCAAAAAGCTGCCGATTCACTCTAGTCTGGGTGAATTTTTTTAATATTTTGTAACTTAATGGTTCTTTTTTTATTGAGCTAAGCAAAAGAAACATACTGGCACGAGGCCCATTGGGCTATCATAATTCGGCCCACAACATATATTTGCTTGCCAATCTGTTGAATAAATGTAAGTTCATATGCACGTTTTGATTGTTTTACCATTATGATGAGCCCGTGCGTATGCACGTCTTGATTGTTTTACCATTCTGATGAGCCTGTGCCTTCACTTTACTTCCCATTCAGGATATTCAGAGGAATAGATTCTTACTAACAGGGTTGGTCCGAGTAGTAAACGACTCGGTATCGCTTAAGCGAGGTCTCGAGTTCAAGCCTTGGCGTACGCAAAAAATTCCCGTTGGGAGACTCACCCACCATAGCCAGGTGCGCGACGCGGGTCGGATCCGGATGTAGTCGGGGCAAAGCTCCGGTGAACCGGGTGGGCAACAAAAAAAAAATTCTTAATAAAATAAATTTTGAATAGAATATATTTTTATAAAAAAATTATTTTTTAATTCAAACTATAGTTTTAAATCAAATAATCTAAACATTCCACATTTTTCACAATCAATTTTTTAAAAAAACTAATAACCATAATCAATTTTTCACAAAAACTAATAAACTATCTTAACAAAAAAAATTTCCACGATCAATTTTGTATAGAAACTAATAAACTATCTAAACATTAATTTTTTCCCTTGATTAAGTTTGTATTTGAATAAGATTTTAAAAACAGGCTTATGAAAAAAACGAGCTTTTAGATAGCTTATAAAAAAAACTTTTAGAAAAGAGCTTATAAAAAAAAAGTAATTTTAGATAAATGAGTATTTGGATAGTTATTACCAAAAAAAAATTATAATTGAAAAATTATTAAAAAGGGTATGTATGTATGAGAGATGAGAGAGGGTAAAAAAGATAGAGAAAAGATGAAAGATAATAGAAAAGATAGAGGAGAGAGAAGAGAGGGTGAAAAAGATAGAGGAGAGTAGAGAAATTGTGTAAGAAAAAATAAAGGTAAAATAGTAATTGAGTAGTCCATAAACTCTTTTACTGTTCCAAAAGCTACTCTAACCAGCTTATCTGAAACCATGATTGAGTTTAAAAGCCCTTTTGGACAAATATGACTATTTGTTTTAAAATTTCTTCAAACCAAGGTTTGGGTCAAAAATCCTTTTTAAATCATGATTTTGTTAGAAAACAAACAGGGCCTAAATTTTCACCTAAATGGACAATGAAATATTTTCTGTTAATGAGTTACCTTGTTTCATTGTTGAAACATAAATCACCCATAACTATGACCCACTCATCACATAAAAATTTCAAATAAAATTATATAGACTATCAATGAACATTAACATTGACTATACATAATCACATCACATGCAGGTTTATAGGGGTGTCCAACCTTGTCCCGTCTCGGGTGTCCCGACCCGGTCCCGGGGATTTCGGGACGGGTCCGTCCCGTCCCGAAATGGACCGGGACGAGTCCGTCCCGGGACAGGACAAGGTTGGTATTCGGGACGGGACGGGTTTCGGCCCGTCCCTCAGGAATCCCGTCCCGTCCCGATTTTTTTTTTTTTTTAAATTTTACATTATCCTATATTTCCCACTCTTATATAGATATTTTTATTCTTATACAGATATTTTTATATTGATATTTCTATTCTTTCTTACTATTACTTTTTTTCCCTTATATGGGTAAGTTATTATATTATATCAAGGAGAAATGTTGGTATTTAGAGTAAGTTGCTGGGGCATTTTATATGGAATAATTTATTGAAATGATTTTATTATAATATATTTTTTTTAAAAAAAATTCGGGAATTCCCGTCCCGTCCCGGTCTCGTTGGGACCAGGACAAATTCGGGACGGGACGGGACACGGGACGCATTTTGCGTCCCGTGTACTGTATCGAGATGGGACACGGGACGGGGTTGTCCCAGTCCCGACCCGTGAACACTCCTACAGGTTTATCTTACATACTCATGTTAATATGCTGACAAATCATACACCTAGAAAATATCATACAGACAACCGACAGAATATACGGTGCTGGGCAAAATTTCAAAAGGATTATTAGTTTATTACCCATAATGGAATTTCCCGGTTATACAATTCCCCAAATAATTTATAATAAATCGTAAAGATTTAATATACTTATGTATGACTTACCCTGACCGAAGTTCAAATGTGTGAACCAAGATGCAGAAAACTGAGTGAAACTCATTTATCAAGTCACATATTTCGCAGTACTAAAATGCGAAAACTAAGCATAAAAATCTACCTACAGGGTGCACAAAACAATTAACACCAGTTGAGAGGAATGAGAACTAGACTCCCCAAACACTTCGAAGCCGCAAACATTCACATCATGCAAGACAAGAAGCATTATATGATTAATCACACCCGGCATTCTTATTTAGAAGTCTTCTCTTTTGTGTGCATCAATCTCCACAGATCGAGCACAATGTCAACATAAACCAATAACATAATCTGTACTTTCTGCACAAACTTTAGAAACACCTTCACTATAAACATAGAAATTTATCAAGATTTAAAAAAGACTGAGATGGAGTTATGCTATACACAGTTTACGCCACATAAAAGATTAGCATTCACAATGAGTGGGAAACCCATTCAACACGTTACTCCTAACATCACATAGACATATATACCCTCTAAATCTCTAATACACACAAAATCCTACCCAAATCATTCAAATTGAGGATACAGATACCATTCAAATTTAAAAATTCACACTATCGCAGTCAATATACAAACCAACCAAATTATAGCATTAAGCAAAGGGCATCGAACTCCCAATGCAAAGTCTACATAATGACTAAGAGTCAAATTCAGTTTATTATACACAAATAACTCATTGTAAGGATAATGTTTAATGGCCACAACTCTCAGTCATTATGATTACGCAATAGCATATATATTGCAGGCATAGACCCAACATTCCATGACGACAAAAATTCAACTTTTAACCTCTAGCCTTAAGTTCGGCAAGCCGCCTAGACAGGTCATCTTCGTCGACCTTCTCAGCCTCCTTCGTGGGCACTGCGTGCGCTGCGGGTTGTGGCAGACCAACCGAAACCTCAAGGCCATAATCATCGGCTACCTGTTGCATCAAGCTGTTGACTTCCCCTTCGGGTGTAGATAGGGATGTGGATCCAGCCATGGAGCTCTCCATGAATTCCGCCTGAACCTCCATGTTCACAAACTGCTTCTCAAATTGGTCCATGGTCTCCGACATCTTCTGGAGATTACCGGTAGCCAAGGAAGATTCAAGGGACTTTACAATATTACCCATTGACTTGCTGATGGTGTTCATCTTGGCTTGGGTATCGAGCCGAGCCACGACGGCGTCAAGCCGAGAGGAGAGCCGCAGATAGTTCATCTGCTCGGTTCGTTTGCGGATGGCGTTCTCAGCGTAGATGCGAGCACCGTCCATGTTGTTTTTCTCAATCGCTTTCTTGACCTTGAGCTTCTCGGATTTCTCTTCCTTTTCGCATTTACGGGCTTGGCGTTGAAGGGATTTGGAGGTGAATTTCAACTCCATAATCTGGTTCATCAGCTTCTCCGTGTTGCCCATGATTTCCTCCCAACTCGTTACTTAGTCGGTAAGATCAAGACCAAAAATTTCAAAAATACAACAAAGAGAAATGGTAAGATCAGCTAGGGTTTTTCGATAGATTTGGGGATTAGGGCGAGAAGACGATATTTGGGTTATCCGAAGAAAGCGAAAGAGAGAGGATATTAAGAATTAAGATGCCGTTGAGGAAAATGCCGTTAGAAAAAGGTAAAATTAAAAGCGTGTGCTTTTATTTTTTTAATATTTAATTTACATTTACAGATCACTTTCACTTCTTTTTTTTATACAAGGGTTAAAATTAAAAAATAAAATAAATTACACTTTCACTTATTTGGATCTTTTGTTTTTGGTACAACTTATTTGGATCTTGAGTGGCATAATGAGCTTTTCCACGATGGCCCAATAATTCACTCATCTTGGAATGGGCCGAACCAGGAACCGACCCATTACAAATGATAAATTAGGGTTTGACATCTTTGAGTATAAATGGCAAAATGTAACTTAAACACTTTCACTCTGCCCCGAGAGCCTCCCTCGTTAAAGCTTCGACGAGCGAAAGCTAAACAGGTTCTCTTCTGAGTGTGTGATTGAGATCTTGAATATGGCCTGGAATTTTGTGAGGTAATTTAAATCTGTTGCGGTGCATTTGCAGGTGCGGAGAGGATGGCCACAGTACCAGGGCAGCTCTTGTGGGAAATCGTGAAGAAGAACAACTCTTTTTTGGTGAAGGAGTTTGGTAGGGGGACTCAGAGCGTGCAGTTCAGTAAAGAGAGCAACAATCTCTACAACATTAACTCTTTCAAGTTCTCTGGTAATTTTTCTTTTTGCTACGACATTTCTGATCAACTTATCTTCCCCGGCTGTGTTTCGATTAGGATGGTATTAGATTGGTAGCTTAGTGAGTTTTGTTTAACTGTGCCTGATAATAAATTGGGAAATGTACTATCCCGACAGGTATGGGGTCATTCCAAGTTTTTAGTTGTCGATTGTTGTATTAAAATAATAGCGAGAAATTGATGAGTGTCAATCTTGCCAACACAAATTATTGACAGAGCTTGAGTTATTAATATGAAATTGCATTATCATATATTGTCCTCTTGGAGTAGAAAGAGCTTAGCTTATCTTTGAGTTAGTTTTATATTGGGAAATTTGTACTTGTAGCATTCTAGTGATTCACTTGTTTATGAATTAAGTGGGTTTTATACCGTTATTCTAGGTTTGGCAAACAAGAAAACCATTACTATTCAGCCTGCTGGCAAGGATCAATCTGTGCTGCTGGCAACGACCAAGACAAAGAAGCAGAACAAGCCAGCTTCATTGCTTCATAAGTCTGTCATGAAAAAGGAGTTCAGAATGATGGCAATGGCAGTAGAGAACCAGGTAGCTTGAAAAACAAAATCATAACAAAGTCTGATTCGGAGACTTTTCCAAGGCTTTTGATTATGCATATTTATGGTGTACATTCCGAGTAATTGGTCTTTGCTATTTCCAAAATGCTAATTCTCTTCCTTTCCATGCTTCAGATCTTTGGGTTGTTTAGTTTTAAACATCTGAGAGAATTGCATCAACACTTATTTTGACTGTTGCGTTCTTGTATTCTGTTGATCGAAGTAGCTGAATATCAATTCAAATTCCCAGTTTACTTTCTTGGCAAAGATATTGTTAAAAAGAATCTTCTGCTTTTATCTGTGAATGCTGTGTTGTGTTGAAAACTAGGGGGTTTTATATAACAAAAAAATTACGTAATTCCATATTTGAAAATCTAATTTCTTGCTATAAATGACGTTGTGGATCAGTTGGGCTCGCCAATGTTGAAAGTGCCTTCTATGTGTTCTTTTATATAGAAATTGTATCTCACTATGTCTGAGTGTGCTGGAGTTTTTTCTGTTGAGATATATGTTTGTTCAGGGGATTTGTGTCTTATCGTTTCCAGCAAAGCTTGGTTGTTACAGCTGTGATGAGCCTCTAACACGTAAGAAGAATCCCCAGTTGGGATTCTTCTATGAAATATACTTGTTACGCTTGGCTTCTGAGCTTTCTATCATTCAGAAGTTATATCTTGTATGTGCTCTTTTGATTCCTTCTGATTTTATGTTGATGATTAATAATTAATGGGCTATGAACTCACCATGTGTGGAGTTTTTGCCTTTTTTCCACCTTCATTGTTGAAATAGTTGCTTCATTATCATCCGCTTTACAATTTTTATTACATTTGCAACTTTGCTAAAGTTAGATATGCCATGAAATATTGCAGGTGGGAGATAACTACTACAGGCCTGATCTTAAGAAGGCTGCCCTTGCGAGGTTGAGCGCCATTCATAGGAGCCTCAAAGTTGCCAAGTCTGGTGTTAAAAAGAGGAACAGACAGGCTGTGAGGATTTCTGGTAGGAAGTGAATCAAAAAGTTATATTGCAGCGAACCCCCATTTTGCCCCTTGTAGTAGTTTCATTGTTGTTTCCTGACACTCCTCTTGATTGAGTTTTGTTATGGTGGGCAAATTTTTTTTATTCTCTTAGTTTTGAATCAAGAACTACTATTTTACAGCATTTGACTTAGTGGATTTTTTTTTTTTTGCATCCTGGTAAAATTATTGCAATTGCTTTTTTGGCTATTGATCTTATATAAAAAGAAGGAACTTTCTTGTACCAAAAAAAAACGAAAAGAAGGAACTTTCAGTTAAAACGGTACCAGGTAGGCCATTATTGGTTCTCTTCAATGTTTTGAAAAACAGTCAGGCCACTTTATTTGATGCAACCTTAAAAAGACCTTTCCCTGTGTAATTTTTGATTTCTTTCTTTGCCGTTGAAGAGGTCAGGTAAGGCGCGTAAATTCTTTTGTTCAAAATATGCCTTTGGAAGCCATACTCTTGAAGAACTAGTTAAAGAACTTGGCTATAATGATAAGGGAAGATGTTTGTTATATATGGAAATTAGGTTATTTTTGTGGCAACCTACAGAGATTAGGGTTAAAAAAAATCTTTTATGTGAAACAATAAAAAAATTAAGTTTAGAAAAATTAAAAACTATTAAAAGGTGGGCCAACAAAAATTGTTTAAGGTCTTGAACAAAATCTTATATTTTACCAAGTCTCATTAATTTTTTATCCGGGTGAGTAAAAGAAAAATTGCAATATTTTTTCCTCTGTTAAGTTTTGTTTGGTGGTTTAATAAATGGTTGACTCGTGAGTGGCTTATACGTGTGTTATTAAAATTAATAATTTAATATGTGAAGTTAAAGATATTTGCATTATGAAATGCTAAATTATTAACTGTTTTGAAAAAATATTGACAAGTTTGAAATATAAATTAAAAAATTCTTTAAGGTTGTATTTTCTCAAGTTTAATAGTATTTACAATTATAGTTATTCTGTTACTTAAAAATAATAACTAGCCTCAACACCTAACGAAAAACAAATCTTGTGTACTTATATGAGAATTTAAAATTGTTTGAAAACTGTATAAAATCAAAGAGAATCATGTTTACTCGTCAGTCAAAAAGATCTACTATCAACTATTAATTATTATATCAATAAATTGATAAATAACAATGACTAAATATAAAATTTATTTTTAATGACCAAATTGTTATTATTTTATTTAGACAAGGGTATTATACTCTATTTTGAGTTTGAAATTAATCATTTCAAAATTTAGAACAAGAGACAAATTTCACTGGTGAAAATTAACGTATTAATATAAGAAATAAAAAATAATTCAAGAGAACGTTGATGTTTTTATTTTTTTGTATAAAAAAATTTAAGTAGGTTCAGTATCGATCCCCTATTAAGGTTAAAGTATATCTCTAAGATTCAAAAAGTACTTACAAAGGATTTATGATATCGCTTAGTAAAAGAGCTTTAATAACTATAGAGAGAATCGAACTTACATCTTTAAAAGATACAAGTCTATTTTTTATTATTTTTGTCCACCATAAACATTGGGAAGTGTCCATGGCGTCTTCATACTGGGCTTCTTCTATGCTTTTATGGATAGATTACCCCACTCTAATGAATTCAAACTTTGTCATCTCCCCCCTCCCTTTTTAGTTATCTACCTGATTCACCAGAATTTTTTCTCGACTACATCCGGATCCGACCTGCATCGCGCACCTGGTTATGGTGGGTGAGTCTCCTCAACAAAATTTTTTTACATTCGTCAAGGCTCGAACTCGAGACCTCGCTTAAACGATACCAAACCGCTTACCACTCGGACCAACCCCCGTTTGGTCATCTTCCCCCTTTTAATTACAAGTACAATCGTTGAGTTGAGTTGCCCTTTATGTTATGAAGGTATGGCACGTTGTCATAATTTATGAATTGTCAAGTGATGTTATGAACTTTTGGAGCCCGCGAAAATGAAAAGAAGGAATTCTTGTACACCACCTTAATTATGAGGTGTTATGGTCTTGGTGCCCTTTACCAAATCCTCTATCTTGGTGCCCTTTACTAAATCCTCTATTTTCCTTTTCACATTCTATTCTTAAAACTAATACGAATTTTTAAATTTTAATACATTGAACAAAATTTCTCCCAATATTTACATATCTATCGCAGAAAAATAATAATACAATCGTTGATTCATTCTAGTTAATTAATTATATCCTATTGGAATATTCAGTTAGGCAGGAATTGTAACTTGGTGAGCAATCAATCAAACCCATTGTAGAGGTGCTGACGAATTCTAAGGGTCAATGAAAGCAAAGGAACACACGCATTAAAATACTACTAAGGTTACTTGCGTTGCTGCAATTGACTTTGCCTTATATAACACCTTCTTCTATCTGTTACATAGATAATATTATTCTGGCTGCTGTTGCTGCTCAACAATCAGCAGTCATGTCGGTAAAGAAATCTGCCTCTATGAACGGCGGTCACAAGGCCGCCGGACCTGTTGACAAAGCCAGGAAACAACGGCGTTTCAACCGGTGGTTCTCGTTCGTGGAACTATCTCTGGAGCCAGGGAAGCAGCTGAAGGACATGGATTCCAACAAGCTCAAGGCTGAGATCAGGAGGTGGGCCAAGGCTGTTGTGGCCTATGCCCGCCAAGTCAGCGGTCGGTTCGGAAGCTCCGGTGGCAAATCTCAGAGATAAGATTTATTCAATGAAGATGAAAGAGATTGGTTAATATGGATGAGAGACATTATTGTTGTGTGTGTTATGTGATATGAATAATTCATTCATTCTTTCATTCATTCATTTGTTTATTATTTTGGGTTTGCTGTATGTTTGATTCTTCTGCTATGGAAGAAGTATAGAGTCGTATGAAAAGGGGTGTGAAACTGCATCTCGGAAAGGAAAATAGAGACTTTTTTATTCTTCAATGCATGCAAAATTATTTTTTTGATATTATTTAGTTCTTGAGGGGTCGATCAATGGCTTGATAGAATACTTCAACTTGAAAGTGATGCAAATGCGAAACTTTTTCTTCTTTCTGGGCTTTGATCTTCCTTGTATTTGAAAGGTATTATTCATATCTGGAATTGATAACATCACGCTTCTCCCAGAATAATGAAACTTCATGGTGCATAATCACCATTCCTCATAACTTGCAATCTTTGTTTAGACATTGCAACTAATTTCATAACATTTTTAATATGTTGATCTCGTCTTTGTAATGCTTGATATACTCGACTTTTTTTTTTGCATGAGTTAAAAAAAAAAAATAAATTAATTAATTATGATTAAAATTAATTCTTTAAAATATATTTATATTATATATTTTTTAATTTACTCAAATTAATCAACTAGTCCTCTAGTCTTTAATATAAGATAAAGTTAGCATTTTGGTATAGATTAAATAAATAAAATAAATTAGTTAATTATAACTAAATATAATTCTTGAAAACAAATTTATAATATATACTCATTAACTTATTTAAATTAATTAATTAACTAATTTTTATATTAATTATAATTAATATACTTATTTAGTTTTTTTAATATATCTAAAATAATTGAGGTAATACCTCTTATCTCTTAAGTAATTCTCACAGTATTTTTCATCACCTTTTGAGAAAGTTTCCCACTGTAACAGCCTGTTTTGTTCCCGAAAATAGGACCGATGGAATTGAAAATTTTGAATTTTCCATATGCGACTGTTTGGCTGGCCATTTTCTCGGGAAGTGATTTCCCCACATTTGAGGGAAAATCCGTTCCCACCAATTTGGTGGAATCTAATTTTTCCTCACGGGTGGAAAAATCCAAAGTATAAATTTACCCCTCCTTTTATATATAAAGACGTCACTGCTAGAGCTTTGAAGGCATCCTCTCCAGCCTTGAAGACCTCTGTGACAGACGACCGTTGTGCTCTGAAGTCTCGCGTCCTTTGGTCCGTGTCCATCCACTGTCGAGCTCCTATGGTTCAGTCACTCTCCCAGCTTGCGTGTCTATGGGAGGCTCTCTCGACGAGGAAGATGATAAACAGTGACGCCTCTTAGAAGATGATAAACAGTTCTAGAATTAAAATCTGTCTCAATTCAACTCCAAACTTAATAAATTACCACTGAAAAGTTCTTTGACTTTAATTCTTAAAAAATAAGACTTATTTTAAAATTTATTATATTATAAAAGATATAATTAAAAGAAAAAATAAATTTTAGAGACAAGATATAATATCTCAAAATAATTTTTTAAAAAACATAACTCCGTGTGAAATTTTTTAAAATTGAGATTGATACCATTAACTTGTGTTTTAAGTTTAGTTTGATATGAAACAAGATTCACATCAAATAAATTTATAGTTTAAGAGATATTTTAAAAATATCAAATAAATATCAAAATTAGTGAAACACATAGTATAGAGTAGCTTGAAATGGTAAATTTAAATAGATTTGTATCACTCGAAATTATTTTCTCACTCTAAAAATCAATTTGGGTACAGTTATGTACTACATTGTCAAATAAAATAAAATCTTTTCTCAGCCATAAAATCGATTATAAAGAGTGGATCGATTTAGTTTATATGAAATGGATTTAGTTACGTGAAATTAATTTTAGTCATTAAATTTTTAAATTATTCTGTTTTATACTACTAAAAATAGAGGATTTTATTGACAACAAACTAATATTAATACAATAAAAAAATATATTTAGTTTACTGAAATAATTTAATTTTGTCAAATCCATTTCTTTTTCTAATGAAAATAGAACGTAAGTCATTTTAAAAATAATTTCGTTTATATGGGTCACAATAAAGTAGTTGTAAAGTATATTTTTGAAATTAAAAGGGGGAGTTATTGCAGGATAGCATGGAAAAGAGTTGCTGGGGATAAACTATTAAAATTGAAGCCACAGGACTTGCATCATTCTTTCAACAAAATGAAATTACATTTAACCATTCGCACATCTATTTCACTGTACAAAATCGATTTCAACTCACTAAATAACTTTATGCTTCAGTATTCCATTCAACATGTTGCAATGTTGGAACTTTTGAACGAATAAACCAAGTTTAAGTACAGAAGCCTCTGTAGTTCATATATACTCCTGTAAGTCGTATCTCCTCTTCAGGGATCCACGCACGAGTTGTAGATTCTGATCTTCATTTTTGTATTTATGTTATTTATTTTAATCATTTATTACCTTTTGTAATTTTTATATTTATATTGAATATTTTATTTATTAAATTATAATTTTATGAATTAATAATTATTATATGACTAATTGAAGTTTTAATATTTTTATTTTTAAATTATAACATTAAATTAATATTAAATACTCATTAAGTGCAATACGGTCATTTGATCATTTTCTACCTATTTTCTTTTCTAGTGCGAACCAAATGTCCACTCAGTTGGCATTTTTCCACTTCCACTCCTTTCCATCCCCCCCAAAGGAATTTAACCGGACAAGATAAATAAATAAAGATAAAGTAAGAAAATATGAGAAATATTTATATACTCTAAAATATTAGAGTCATCTGAACGTTGTCCAATTAAAATAAAATAACGTAACACATTTTAATTTTAGTTTCCTAATAACTCATCTCAAATAATTTATATTTTATTTTTTTAAGAAAAAATAAGTACTTTAATTTAGTTCAGATGACTTAATATTTTTTAAAAATAAAATTAATAATAAATTTTTTAAATAAATTATTAACTAAATTATTATATTTTAATTAAACAGTATTTATATTGCGTAATACTCCTAAAGTATTAAAGTATTTGTCATGGAAAAAAAACAAAAGGCATGGGATGTGGTCTACTCTCCACACTTCCGTGCAGAAAGGCCAAAATCTTTGAATCATAAAATGACAAAAATACTTCAATAAACCATTTCATTATTTCTATTCAATGTATTGATCAATTTTTAAAGGAAACAACCCATTAACTATATTTAAAAAATTAATAAATTGTCAATTTTATCCTTATTTAATGTACATATTTTACCCTTATTTTAATAACATACACCAACATACATTTAATGAGGGGTAAATGAGAAAATTTATAAGAAAAAGTCAATAACTTACTTATAATTAGGACAAAGAACCTATTCTCTCTCTGGTTATAAACAGGACCAAAGAAGTGAATAACTATATATGTTAAAGGAAATTTAAAAATTTGAAGACTGATCCAAAAGCTTCCACAATTTCATTTCAGTTGTAGTCTTTTAAGTAACTAACAAAGCTGAAGATCAGACTACAATATGAATTGTCAAAAGTTATTTGAGATTGCTAAACAGCTAAATTCATGACTAAAAAGGGAAGGAACCTAATATCAGGTCACCAATACCTCCTAATACTTGATCATCTTTACACCTCAGAGCTAATGTTACATTATTTACAGAGAGCCAAAAGATTTTGAACCCTATATCAGGTCTACATAGAAATATATCCTCAAATTGTACAAAATATTTCACCTTCATGGCAGAGTTTTGCTGCTGCAAACTGTGCATTGTTAAAATTGAGTAGAAAAATCTCTCTAATTACTAATGGAACCAATTCTCCAATACAATCCTCCACTCTCTGCAACCTCTTTCCATCAACTCGAGTCAAATCAAGGGTTGGATGTCAGTACTACACGGTATGTTGACCGGGCTTGACCATTCACCGCCTCGTTTATCCTACTAAAAACCAACTTCAGGGGTATACATGCTATAACAGGACCCTTTGGCTTATTATCCACCACGGGTTTTCTATCCTCATCCGATTGCTGGTGACCGGTCAGTGATGACAATTTCCTGATCTTTTTGGACAACAGCCCAGATTTTTTCGATCTGGAAGATTTACTAGGCGAAAAACGAGGAGAATTCTTGGATTGCATTATTGCTGTCATTGAGTTTGGCTTAACAGCATAATAAATGCCAGCGACTTCTGAGTCACATCTGATGCTACTCAGAAATTCATCGCAATGACCATCGCTTAAAGTCTCAACTGTCAGAGGGTGACCAACAATCGCTTTACCATTCAGTTTACTCATAAGAGAAACCAAAGGTACATGTTGTGGCCTATAGCTGGCTTTAACTTCAAGCTTAACTTCATATAATGAGGCATCAGAAAAATAATTTCTACCAGGGAAATCCACTGTTTGATATCTTGAATTGACAGTAAACCGGGATTGGCGATAAGGAAGAGATCTTTGAGTCATGGGTGATCCATCAAGAATCAACTTCACCCCGGTTGTTATACCCCTCGTATGCTTGCTCATGTCATGAAATGCATCAAGATGACTTTCAGCAACTGGTTTGCACTTAGCCTGAGAGGTACAATGGTATGAAGCAGCAGGTACACTTGAGACATTTAATTCACCTTTAGGACCAGCGACCTGAGAGAACCCGTCTGCCTTCTCAAGACCTGCCAAATAAGCAGAGGGTTCATTATCCATGTCCACAAATTTCCTTGAGCCTTGTTTTCTATTTTTACTTCTATGTCTAGAATTCCTCTTTCTCTTTGACTGCCATTTTGAGCTACTTTTCTCAACTCTATGGGCAATAGTATTACTATGACCAGCAGCTGGGCTAGTAGGACCGGATTCATTCTGGCCCTCCTCTTGCAATGACCGAGCATCAGATTGACCACCAAGACAAGATTGTTGTCCAAAGCTAGCAACTTGAGGCTTTCCCGTTGAACAAGAACCAAGAATGGGAGAGAAACCTGGAAGATGGAATTACATCAGCACCAAGGAAAATTGGCTGCCCCAGGAATTTCAAAAGTTCAAACAACAGATTCAGAACATACAAGGGTGCACAAAATATGGAAGCAGAGCCAAAGAAAAGAAACATTTAATGGGGAAAAAGATATAATTGTAGAGAAAAATGGTAAAAGGAAAGAAAGTTGAATTTACACCAGCAATGACCTGGTTAATCAATCAGAGTTTGGGACACCAGACCATGAAAACCAATAGAAGCAGTTTAAAAACTTCAAAAGGGGAGATGCTTGTGTTTAAACAAATTATAAGTATATAATAATTAAAAATTGATCAAATCCTAGTTAGAAATCTCACCCAAACAAAAAAGAATACCTACCACCCATATTGATACATTATTCAAACGCCCCTGATTCATGAAGATGGGCAAAAAGCCATAAAAAAGGGGAAAAATAATAATTCCTAACAAAAAAAAGGAGAATAAAGTATGACAATGAGATAGGAAGCATTCAGAATTTCATCCAGACAATGCACATGCACAAGAAAATCCAGATTATCATATTCAAGCCTACCGGGTGTACGTTTCTCCTCTCCCAAAACTCCAACAAATGACACATCGAATAATTTATCAGAAGAACCATTTCCAACCAGCCCTGACCCACCAGAAGCCTCATTCTCCTTGAAATTGTGACTAATTTGGGAAGCAGCATTGCCCTGCTCATGAGCATTTAAAGCAGTCCCCTTCTCACGTTCAACTCCTGTACCATCATCCATATTATGTGTTACAAGCGGAGAGCTTTTCGTTGACCCATTGGAATCTAATCCTGAAATTCGGCTATCAGATATCCCACAAAGCAGAGAACTGGTAGAGCTAGGAAGCTGATCACAAACAACAGGAATTGATACCATAGCTGTACTCTCCAAAACCTTTGTCAAAGGCCGGCGTCGATTTTTCCTTTTCAAGAATTCATGAACATTAGCCACCTGCGATCTCTTCCTTCTCAGAGTTGAAGAACTAACCTTAACGCCATTTACAGAAATTCCATTTGCCAGGTCATTTCCTGTGTGTAAGTTGCTAGGAGAAGCACTATCTTGCTGAACTACAACAGTGGCCCCTGCTCCCTGGACCTTTCTCTTTGAGGCTACACCTATACCAAGGTCCTCAAGTCCTCTCATTCGCTTTACTCCTGTTCCATCGTCTTCTGAATCATTAGGCGTTCTTCTTCTCCCCTGAACAGATTGCCTCTTGGAGGAACCGTTGTGATTTGGCTCTTCAAAAGATATACCAGATTGAGATAATTCTGGAGCTGAATTAGAATTGTCTTCAGAATCACTCAAATCATCCGACACATCCTCATTGTCATCCCCGGAATTCGATATGCCAGGTGAGGCTCCAGCTGAATCACCATGTTCACTAGCCGATTTGTCTGCTCTTGAGTAAAATTTTAATGTTTCTTTACCAAGGCGAGAACTCTCTATCTCAAGAGCATGGAGAATAGCATCTTCCCTGCGAGCATACTTCACAGTTTTCTTATTCGAACTAGCAGCAGCAGCCTTTGCCTTCTCAATGCACTCATCATACTCTCCACAACGGAAAGCTTTAACACGCTTTGATTTTTCAAGATTATACCAATCCCTAAATCATGAAGGAATTTGCCAAAATCAGACAGCAAGCAGGGATCAATAAATCTCCACAACATTGACAAAACAATTAAAGAGACAATTAAGTTAACCTCAATGAATAAAAATACAGGAGATCTATAAAATTTGCATGTCTAAATTAGGAAGAGACTAACTTCCTGCTAAAAGCTTGCAGTTCTGAAAAGGGAAAGCTACACTCACATCATAGGAACAAAAACCTAGTAAAACAATTGTTTTTATTCTAAAATGAATTCTTCATTCTAAAGAATTTGTTACCAGCAAAGAGTTAGTATAAGAGCCCATTTGGTATAAAATGGGAATGCAGAAGCTCTCTCCCATAAACATGTAAGTTTTGTTTGCTACAATGCCACTATGCCATTTACCAAACATAATAAAAATACTTTCCCTCATCTTCTCCCTTCCTTCAAACAACTTTTCCATGTAGCAAAAACACTAAAAGAACTGACAACAATACAAGGACAAGTTTCTCAAGCTTGAAGCATGAAATGCTACAACATTGCCAAATTTATGACTGTGAGACCACCATATTTAGTCACCTATCCCAGGAATGTTTCTCAATGAAAATCAACTAAACAACCATAAACAAAGAAGGAACCAGAATTAAACATATAAAGGAAAATAATTTTAAATCTCAATAAAGATTTCACCGTTTTCTGCAACAAACAGTATGAGGCAATAACATTCATGAAATGACTAAAATATAACAATAAACTGCTGCACTCTAAAATACTTCAGTCCTTGACACTCACACTCTAAAATAGCCCTTTCTAGAGTCGTTGGCCACTGGCTATAATATCAATTGAAGGGTAATCAAGTGCGATGGGACGCTCCCCCAAAAGCAAGCTATTAAGATGGGAGAAGTCAAACTAACCACTCAAATACTCCATAAAGCATCACATACTACTTAAGTCTCCATGAAACATTCATAACAAGTAACAACTAAAGACAATAACAACAATAATCCATTTCTCTTGCACGAAAAGCAAAAGTTATAAATTTTGAAAAATAGGTTCTAAATTGATTATTAGCATATGAACGAAGGTTTCAATTAATAGAAGCCCAGAGAACAATTTATCATATCCAAGCCAAAAAAATTAGAGAGAGAGAGTGATTAAAAGGAGAAAGCCATAAAAGCTCAGGCAGTTAGCAATGCTATCCAATGTCTGAAAATAATGCAAGTACTTTAAACACATTTGCACACCAAGGGCACAAAAGTCAAATTAGAAAAATATTGGGAAAAAAAACTGAACACAAGATAGAGGGCTTTTCATTGACAACAAAATGAAGCATGGGTTGAAACGGACTTGTACAAGTCTGTAATTTGATAGCAAACACGAAATGGCGACTGGCTAAAGCAAAAATTTTATGTGCCTTCTGTAATAGCAGTGAGTCACGTACAACACACCAGGAACCACCCAGCTTATCACACTAATCTCAAAGCCAACTTAAACCTAGGCTGTTCCGCTCTAAGAGTTGTCACCTACTCCAATTACAGCCTTAACCAAGTCAAATTTCCATTCAAGCAACACAAGCATGTCAGTTTTAGAATCTATAAAAGCTACACCAGGAAAAGACAGGATTTATAACAATAGCATATAAATCCCTATTCCATATTTGCTACCTCATACATAGTAAATACACTTAACAAGGCTTCAACACTGAGGGCACACCCCTTAAAAGAACATGAACCCAACAAGATTAAGATGTAAAAAAAAAAAATCTACCTCATAATATAGATTCGATGGTACAAAACCAAAAACACCATGTCAGGCTACCATGCACATGGCCAGAAAATCTTCTCCCTTCATAAGCACAAAATAACTAGTCAAAAGACATGCTCCATGATATTGGGAGGTACCCGAATCTCCCAAAATATAATGAACGTTTATTATAAAAGATCACAACCCACTGTACAATGTAAAAACAAAGCCTTTTTACCCACACACAAGAAAAAAACTCCCCCCAAAAATACTATATGGTCAAGTCATTATAGCTCCATCACATAGCAAGATGAACTCTGAACATCAAGAATTTGTTTGTTAAAGATGAAATTTGGAGAAATGGAGTTAAACAGGAATATCAGCAGCATATTGCCAGCACGTCTTCTTATATTGCCAAATTTAAATCCCCAATTCCCCCTCCTTCCCTCCCTACCAAATGCATAACTGCAAAATACATAGGAAGGTAGATGTGATAGTCCTGTTAGGAATATATTTTAGCGGTGAAGCGTTAGGAATATATTTTAACGGTGAAGCGTTAGGAATATATCTTAGTGGTGGAAGCAACTAAGTAGCGTTCAACACCTGCCTTAAGTGCCAGTCACCTTAAGTGCCAGTCATTCAAATGTAAAGAATATACCACATAACATCAGTACTTGCCTTGATATGAAAAGGAAGGTCTGCTTGTGAACATTGATTCTAATTCCAAGGGAAAATAAAACACAAAATTGAAATTTAGCACAATCAATTAAACATCAGAAAGATAAATCAAGATTATGATTAGTAAAACCCAAAAGAAAGAACCCCTGAAGCAAAATGCACTGAGGATACAGCGACACCAACATGCCAACACACATAATCATAAAGAAGAAGGGGGAAGAGGGGAAGAGGGGGATAAAACCTTCAAAATGTACACGACTCCATAAGAAATTTATAAGCAAAATTTAAAAAGAATAATTAACGAAAAAGGGGACCAGAGATGAACAACTTCATTGAGTGGAAGGAGTGGAAAGTGGAAACATAGGAAGAACAAGAACTCACACACTTGCGTCGTCGCGACCCAACAGTTTAACTGGAGTACCCGATCTCGGCGAAACCAAGCAACCCTCAGACAATTCATCGAGACCCATTATCCTGCCAGGCCACCAAGACCCATTTCGGCGTCGGACCCAAACCAAGCCACCCACCGACGCATCGATTCCGTTAGCGTTGGACTCTCCCGAGCTACCCATTTCACCAGGTGCAAAACTCAACAGAAAAACTGTAATCCCAAGAAATCAATCTCGACCCGCCATTGTCAAACTTCCGCAGTCCAGAAGAAAGCCTGAAGCTTCCCTTTTGTGTGAGAAAGCTCACAACTCCAAGCCTAAAAAGAAATTAAAAAAAAACAAAATCCAATAAATAAGAGAAGGACTTGTAATCTCGCATGCAATGAAAGGGCAGAAAACCCCAGAAAAAAAAAACACGAAATATCATTTCAGTAACAGATAGGTCAGAACAACATAGCAAACGCACCAAGATGGAGCTGTGTTGCAGTGCAGGAAGAAGAGAAGACAGAACTGAGGCAGAAGGTTTAAAAAGGGGGAAGATCTATAAGAGAAATGGCATGAGAAGAAGCAAATGGGAAATCAATCGCCGCCGAAAGCACGGATCTTTCGCTTTTTCTGAGTCTATGATAAATAAATATATTTTCCCCACTTTCCCCGAATAAACTGGGACTATTTGTGCGATTTTCTGATCTTCGTTGTTGGTCTCTTCCTAATGAGATATCATCAGAGGGAGGCTGGTTCACTCGTGGCACATCGAGCGTACGGACACCAAGTGAGGGAAGTAGAGAGAGAGAGAGAAACAGAAATAGCGGTTCCTGGTTTGGTGTTTTGGATCAAACGTACCTTTGCCTTTGGGAATCTTTATGCTTGTACATTTGAAATAGCAAATACTCGTATTATATACGGTTATATTTATACGGTTTCGCTACTTCATCTTGTCAGGAGACGTATCTTTCTAATTTTTGGACATTTTTCTTTTTCAGCAGTTGGTAACTTTTGGTAAGAATACGAAAGAAGAAAATGAAAGGCAGGAAAATTTCCACAAAATATATATATACATGAAAATGGAAGTTCTTCATTCAGAAGCGTATACGCATTTTCATAAGAAACAGTGTTGGAAAAAACTGTCCCATAGTGAAATAACACGCACTCACCATATACAACGTAGAACCCATTAAATATGAATAGCCTTGTCCACAAATTATAAACATAGTGACTTATTTTTCATTTTTTTTTAAATATGAGATTCACTTAATTTACAATTATAACTCATGTTATTGCTGTTAATTTTTAATATAATATTATTAGGATTTTCATTTTTATTTTTAACAATTTCCTTTTGCCAATCTTCATTTTTTTTTAATATCCAGGGCTGCAATAAAAATTTACGAAAGAGAATAGGTAATATTAGCAATCAAGAGATCTCTAAATTATTTTTCCATCTAAAAAGTTTGAATTCTTAAAGAGATTGAGTACCCGACAGTTAAGGCAACTAGTATTCATGCATACGTATGCATTTTACCAAATTCTCAATAAATCTTTTTTTTCTTTTTTCTTTTTATAAAATTGTGGTCACATGCGTTGTGGGCCCCAATTTACAGTTTATAAATACAGTTACACCTCCCTGTCGTTTACTTCTGCAGGGATATCGATAATCTTATATCATTATTATTATTATTATTATTATTTATTTTCTTTTTTTAAGATAATTCTCGGTATATTTTCTAAAAAAAATAAACTCAATAAAATAAATTGAGAAATAAAATATTTTACTAAAGAAACAAATCATATTTACTCTTTAATTTTATTTCCTTTTAGAAAAAATTGACAAAAAATTATTATTTAAAAAAATTTATTGATTAAAAATGATATGATATGTTTTTTACACAATTATTAATATTTTAAAAAAAAATTTGTAACAGAGTATTACTCAAACTCTCAGATCATCCTTATCAATAAAGTTTTTAAAGAGTACTTGTCATCGATTTTGTCCTTTGAAAATAGTTTTTTATTTCACCTAACTTACTGGAGCTTTACCCCAATTATATTCAGATCCGACCCGCATCGTGCACTTGGTTATAGTGAGTGAGTCTCCCAACAAAAATTTTCTATATACGCCAAAGGTCGAACTCGAGATCTCGCTTAAACGATATTGAACCGCTTACCACTCGGACCAACTCCCATAGTTAGATGTGATATGTGCAAAATGTGCATGTGTTTTATATTTATTTTTTTAATCCTATTTGTTAAAACATTGATTAAATTAAATATGAGAATATTCTGTTGTTAGAAAATATTTGTTCAGTTTATTTTGGTAAAAAAAAAAAGATTCTTCTTCTTCCATTTTTATTTAAACCGTAACACGGAATAGTCAACGTTTTAGTTGAGAAAACCTTAAACTAAACAACATCTACAAAAATATTTATCAAATTATCCTTATAAATTGTATATATTAAAAATAATTAAAGAAGATGTTTTAAAAATATCAACACACAATTTGTTAAAAATAATTAATTTAACTAATTTTCTTAATCTATATAAATTACTTATCTAACTTCTTATAATATTTACAAATCATAAACAATTATATTCATTTGTCCATAAGTATCAGAAAATTGGGGGTTCAGGATGCTCTCTAGTCTTTGAGATCCATGTGAATTAAGATTATTCCCAATAATGTTTGCCAATTATCATTTGTGCTAAATCCGAAAGATCAAATGACCAAAATAAAATTCTAGAAATTGGTCAGAACCATTGTAAGGAATTAAACTTGGATTTCTAATACGTATAATAATATTTTTTTATTGCAAAATAACATCGCTCTTAGATATCAATTTTGTATAGAAAATTAAGACCTACTTGTTTATATATATATATTTTTAATAAATGTCGGTGTTTATAAAAATTAGGACTTTTTAAAAAAAAAAATTAGATGAACAGATTTTACAATGCAAATAAATAATATTTAGGTAATCATTTGCACTTAATTATGATTGAACACACAATAATCATATTCAATCCTAGTATTTTATCTCTACTCTAGGTTTGAAACTTGCAGGCATTTGGATGAGCCATGAACAGATATTTCAAATTGGCATTACTTGGGGCACCCTTTCTGTTATACATCTAAACCATAAATCATAGATTTCCTTACAAATGCCTATCACTTATATTTATTACAATGCATATTTTACAGTCAAATCATCTTCTAAGTACAAGTGCCTGCATGACATTGAGATTGCAGTGGCAGCATTTTAATCTTTTAAGCCTTGTAGCTACCAGCAGCAATGAGAAGCATTCAAGTTTTGAACAGTATCAACTTCTATACACAGCCTTGATCAGTCATAGCTTGAGCAATAGTCAGAAATGCAGAGATGACAGCTCCATGTAACAAAGCCCTGACCAAGCAAGCATGTAGGTTTTAAGTAGGACTGCGATTTCGATCGCCTCAATTCTATATATGATAAAGAAACAAACTCTAAAAAGTCTCACTATTCACAAAAACCCATACAAATACATGAGATCTGCACTAGTAATTTAGTATATTCCATGATTACAATTGGTGGACAAAAAAAATATAGAGGTCACAAATTTGTTATATGGAAAGAAAGAAAACTGGAAGGATTAGAGGCTAGAGCTAATCAATTAGGTAGCTTACTAGTAGAGCAGTAGCACTGGAAAAATGTAGCAAACAGTAACAGTAATTTGCATGAGCGGTGCGGCACTTACTCGGGACTTTCTTTTTGATAACCAAAATCAGATGCTGCTTTGATAGCTCTCTGATAAGTCTGTTTCATTGCTTCCTGCAAAAGAAAATAGCCACTTCGATTACAGATGCGGAGACAAGTTCCCCAGAGGAGAAGGGAAGTAAACAAAAACAAAGAAATAATACTTTACAATTTCCATATAGTGAAACTTCATCAAGCAACTGATTCCCATAAACGATTATCAAAATAGTTGCTTCACTGAATTTGCTGAGTCTATGTTCTCTTTCAAGGGAAACACGTCAGATATCTTGTAAACTCAAAAGTAGAACTAGTGTAGATTCAGTTGATTTGCTTTGCAAGTTTGAAAGTATTCCCTTTTAGCCCAAGAATTGTGTTACCGTGGCTAAAAGAAACTTCAAAATGCTCATACAAGATGCCTCATCAAGAATAATGTTAGTCCTTTGAAGAGTTAAGACCCGACAAAGAAAAAAGGAAAGAAAAGTGTAAAACACTACATTTAGATGATGATAATATTGATGGTAACAAGGTTGGCAGTGAGATATTCGTGGAGATGATAGTGATGAGGAAGGTGGAGACAATGATCTAACTTTTGAAGATGCTTGTTGAACTTTTATTTTTTTTATTTTTTATATTAGTTTAACTTTTATTTATGTTTGAGATTTGATTATATTGAAAGATTGTTTATGTATGAACTTTATTAGGACTTCTATTGTTTGATTAATAAGGAACATGGATAAATTTATTTTGAATTAGTATAATTTGAACTGAATTTGAATAAAGTTTCTTGCTTCCTAACTAGGACTTTTTCGTAATTTTTTATTTCTCCAGAGAAGCTAAAATTAGGATTCAAGGAGGAGATTTCTGTGTTTCGATAACATGTTGAGAAGGTAGGAAAAAGCAAAAGTATGAAATATTATTGAAATACTCAATGAATGTAGACCGATCAACTTGCACTTCTAATATGACCACATGAAGACCCCTACCCTTCACTTCGAATGCATTACAGTAACTCTTTGCATATCCTACAAGACTTTACAAATTCCTTAATAAAACTCTAAACAGTTGGCACAAACGAAAATATTGCATTTCTAGAAACCATACAGCTAATAAACTAGAACATCGAATGCTATTCACTTGTGCAGAAAATTGATTTACAAGAGGAAGATGATGAATATTTGAAAGCAAACCCAACAAACCATATAATAGTTCTTAAAAAAAACAAAAGTTGTGATTAATAGGAAAACAGATTCTGATGTACCTGCAATTTAGATTCAAAATCCTCTGGTGACCAGTGCATCAAATTGCACTGATGATTTAATTCAAGTTCTCCAGCCACAACCTGCAAGCAAGGATAATATGGGATTAGACAAAGGCCCTTCCAACGCTTTGACAACATGCTCATTTAAAATCTGCCATAAACTGTACACAAAATATGCTCTAATTCATCCAATGTAAGAATGCGATCCTAATTTTAAATCTGAAATTTTAGGTTGTTGAGATAATTGCTTTGGTCACACTCATTAAAAGATCATACCACACAAACATCAATGAACTGCTATACAAAGCTAAACTAAAAAAGAATGAGACTTTCTGGTCAATTAAACTATAGATAACGAAAGCTTTATGAATATTAGTCACTATACTATCAGCATGCTGATATTGGAAATCTGCCAGAGGTTCAATGCATCAGTAAAAAAGTACTTTTATTGAGTTTATGCTGCAGCCGAAATCGGGGGGAAATTGAAGAGAATAAGAATTCAGACAAGGAACCACATTTCTTAAGAAACTAGCTCATCTCCTTTCCCAAGCCTCATTCATCTCCAAGCCAATTGAAGTCTAAATATGATACCAATGTATAAAACAGAGCGAATATAGCATTTATGCAATCACATGCATCATAAAGTGGGTGGTTTTACGCCATGTCCACCATTGTCATCATTATTGTTTTGATTGGCATGGGTTTCTATCCGTATTGTAGGATATATGAGCTAAGAATCGCACCCCTCCTGCACCGGCAGCCATTGCAGGAGCAATGAGAACGTTAGCTTTCCTCAGAACATCAACTGCCTCAGGCGTACAGGGCATGCTTGAACCTAGGTTACAAACGATTCAGAGTAGTTTCCATTTGTAAGAAAGAAGATAGAAGCAGAACAGAAAGACAAATCCACATTGCGTCTTACTAGAGAAACTACCTTCTACTAGCATACGACATCCTGAATTAACCAAATTGATTGCATCAGACTGATCAATCTCATTCTGGGATGCACAAGCAAATGCAATATCACACCTTTCACTCCAGGGTTTTGCTTCATCATAATATTTGGATCGAGCATAGGTCTTTGAATAGTCTCTGCATATGTGAAATTATAAACAAGTACCACAATTATGGATACTTTCCGGCACGAAATACATGATAATGAAAAGCGAGACAAACCTCAGACTCCTCTGTTGAGCTTTGATATCTCTCAAGAAAGATACTTTCATGTAATCAAATCCATCCTCGTCAACTAAATATCCTCTTGAATCTGAGAAAATATTTGATTAAAAAGAAAATTTGTGCATGTCTCCATAAGAACAGAGTACAAAATAGGAACTCAAAATCCGGACATCTCTGACGACTGAAAGAATTTTAAATCTGACTGTCAAGATTTTGAATTTAAAATCTGATTGGCATGTAATGAAAAGCAGATGTCCATTCCTATCCAGGAGATAAATGACTACATGCCGCATCATAGCAAATGCAGTAAGCACTATAAATCAGAGTAAAAATTACCTGAAACTGAGATGGGAAGAGAACCATAAGCAATCAACTTCTCTAAAACATGCAATGCAATCTTTCCAGAACCACTTATGACACATCTACAGGAAAAAAAAAATATAACCAGAATATTCTACAATCACAAATATGTAAAACCAATTTAAGAAGCAAGTTACTAGCTGTTAGGGTTGAATCCTTGCACTAACACGTACCCAAAATTTTAAAAGGGAAAAAAAGAATTTACAAGCAGAAGATTCCAACTAGACAATCGATTTTTATTTTTTAAAAAAAAATTAATTGAACAATAAATTTAACATCCCCAAAGGAACGTTAACCAAAGAGAAAAAAGGTTCATAAATTTTATATGAATACATAAATAGCACCAACAATAAAAGGGATAACACCTATACTAAATAAGTCAGTAGCAATAATCTTTAAAAAATAGCTTAAACTAAGACAAGAACCTTAATCCTTTGAGTTCTTTATTCATGTCAGCGAGTATAAGCTGAGCAAAGAAAACCTGCAGATGGATGGAAAACATTTCATTATATCATATTAAGAACTTAAATCAAGTATAAACAGAAACTTTGGATGATATTCTTAGCGAGAATGATGAATGGTGTTGTAATGTGGTTCAGACTTCAGAAACAAATCAATGCTACAACTCAGCCCTATACTCTGTTTCTAGCTGTCTTTTAGTCATTTACCGAGTTTTGGGTCCTTAACAGTAGGTTGGCAGAAATGAGATACCATACTGCTACAAGCCCTAGGGATGGATCTTTTAAAGAAAAGACATGCACAGAGGACACAGACAGAACTATTAATAATTGATATCTTGCTGAGAAATGAAAAAGGAAAACAGATAAAAGGCCAACTGCAGAGTACACCATTCATATTTTCACATCCTTCGCACATCCACATGTAGGATATTAAAGAATTCAAGTTAAAATTACCAGGCCATAGCCAGTAGCTTCAGTTCGAAGACTAGAGCCAGACCAAAATATCCTCGGCCCTGTGAAACTTCCCTGCATAAGTAAACAATACATATAAAACTTCCAGAAAAAATCAATTAGCTTTCTGTTCTTCCATATCACTGAAATAATAGGTATCTAACAATTTGATGTGCATGACCTGATTAGATTTGTTAAAGCACTTTAAATGATGTACTGTACATCTATTATGTACCCTAAATTGTACACATTAAGGAAATCAACCAAAATCAATGTCAATCAGCTTCAAAAGCGAAATTAAATTTAAACTTGATGACAATAAGATAGTGCAACTTCAGATTCAGATAGACCAGAATTTTCAAGGATAGTTTATGCTGCTTCCTCTCTGTTGGGACAGAGTTCTTGGTTTGGGGATTATCAAGAAAAATTGTTGTTGTCAGGGAATGGATTGTTAAGAGAGATTTCTCTTTCAGAGTTGCAAAAACTTCAACGGGAGAGGAAAAAGAAAAAGAATAAACTGCCCAATTTGGCAAACAAGTGCACAAGGAAAGTCACCCTTAGATCCAAGGGATAGAGACAGGGAAACAGAAGTCTAAAATAAATTGCAAAATATGTTATTATTGCCCCAAATAACTTGGAATCAGAATGATTTGATTACCTGAAAATGACCAGCTAGTCGTCTATACTGTCCAAATAGATATCCCATTTCTCGAGTACCAACACCCATCTCCTCTGATGGAAGGTCCTATTTTACATCCACTAAAAGAATGAAAAAATGCTGAACAAGTTTTAATGTGTAGAAAGAGATACCACATCCAGTTACCTTGTCAGGACCAAAGTAACGATACATCTCATTCATATAGCTTTGGCAGAAGCGCATAACCTGTCAGTATATCAAAATAACATTTAGAAATCATACAATTACTCAAGTAGATATTAAATGAAAATAGGAGATTCACCTCATTATCACTTTTTCCTTTTGGATCAAAATCACTTCCACCAGCTGCCCCTCCTAATTTGTAAGGTGATAAGGCATTCTTTAAAGTCTGTAAAGGAAAATGTATAATGAAAAATCTTAAAAGAGGATATTGAGAACTTCACTTTTACAGTACAATAAGAAGAGAAATTAAAAATTCCTTTCCTTGCCCTTCAAGTTTTACAAACCTTACAAAAGGGCCTCATCTATAATTGGAAAAAGTTGTTATAAACTTTAGTGTAAAATGTCCTTTATTAAATACTAAATATATTCATAATACCTGTTCAAAACCAAGGAACTTAGCAATACTTAAATTCATTGACGGGTGAAAACGAATACCACCCCTGCATGGACCCAGTGACTGGTTATATTGTACCCGAAAACCACGGTTAACATGTGTCTCACCCCTATCATCAACCCATGGAACTCTAAAGACAATCATACGTTCTGGTTCCAACAAGCGCTCCATGATGCTGACATAACTGACATTTAATGATTCAGATTCAACCAATATCAAAGTATTAGGTTTCTCTATGTTGAAAAATAAATACAACAACAAAAAGTAAATAATTATAAATTCATTGGCAAGAAACTCACTGTGAATTTTTGGCTATTACTCTTTCAAGAGCATGAACCGCTTCTTGGACTGATTGAATGAATTCAACCTCATGAGGATCCCTTTTTAGTGCAGCTTCAACAATTGATCCCGCTGTTTTTGACATAAGAGCTTCAATTATAGAATTGTTAGATCATACACAAAAGGATGTAGACGTAAGCATTTCTAATAAAACCAATAAAGACTTCATACAATTTCCACACAATTAATTAACAATTTTTTTCGAAAAATAAAGCAATTGATTTTTTAATTCATATTCTTGAAACTTAATCAAGCAAAACAAGAGGAATTAGCTAACATTCTCTAATTATTAATCATCTAAAACCTGAGAATTTAATATGCAAAAATAAGAAAAACTACTTTAATATTAAAGTGGTCAAAAAATTAGGATCCTCTCAAATAACTAAAATAACTTAATTCCAAGAAAAAGTAGAATGATTAAAAAAATTAAAGCAAAATAACAGCAATGTTACATTTATGTGGGAGATTTATCTAAAAGTAAACTAGTTGTGCTTCAGGTAACTCCAAAGCATCAATAAAATGCAGCAGAAGAGCATTTTCCTATAATATTGTAAATGATGGATCGCGTCTTTAGCACAATTCATTGTTTTAGGAAACACATGATCCAATGTATTCCAGGTAGTGCTTAAAAAGAGGGGGGGGGGGGAAACATATACTCATCCTAGTGATTAGAACATGCTAAGATGGCCAACCTTTGACATGAATGGGCTTGTCGACAACGATTTTATCCTTGGAAGCCATTTGGAGACGAAGAGCCTCTTTGTGAAGCAAACTATTATTGTGTTCTTCTAAGGCACTCATTTGCATATTCCTACTGCCCTCATTTCCATAAGGGTTTCTTCTATGCTTTCTTCCATACTCCCTGCAGACAGAGCAGAAAATCCTTGCTGTCCCATCTTTTACATCAACATAGGCCCACTTGTAAGTGTCTGCCCACTCCTCCCTCCATCTTTTCACAACCTTCTTCTTCCTTTTCGCCGGTTGTGTCTTTGACATATCCTGATCATCATTAGGAAGCTGAGAACCCATCCCCATTTGCTTGCTATCACCATGCTCTTCAGCAGAAGATTCTCTTAGAGGAGCACCAATTAGAGTTGCATTGCCAAAAGAAGGATCATCATCCCCTGGTCCAATTTCTAAATCAATCTCTTCGCCTATCTCCCTCACAACCAAATGGTGCCTCTGAGCTTGCTGAATCAAATTCATATCATCCATTGCAGAATTCATCCCTACTCTTGTGGCTGGAAGCAACATTCAGCATGACAACTCTCCCCACGACTTTAATCAAATACTCTCTGTGAAGACAATAAATCAAGTAGGTGACCTATTTGGTAGATAAAGGTAAAAGAAGAAATGACAAAATTTGTGACATAAAGTCACTCATTCAGTCTCAGCACGTTGTTTGCTTTAATTGAGTAGGATCGCCTCTAGAGTTAAATGGCAACAATGAAAAACACCAAGTGTTGGTCTGATTCTCAACTCTCCAAGTTACTTGAAAATGCAGATCACTAAGATCCTTAGATAGTCTACAACAGGCAGGAAAATAACAATTATAATGCAGCACGTGAAGAGAACAAAAACCACATTCAAGTCACTCCATATATCCTTTGAAGACAATTTTAAACTTCCTGGGCAGGTCCCTAGTTCTTAGAAAACCGTAACAAACAAAAATCTCACTCGAATTTTAAATCGCTCGCAGTCAACATAACGATCATACAATATTCCCCTTAACTTTCTCTCAAGTCCGGATTCAGTTATTACAGCTTTCCTTCGACAATCAGAAACACAGAAAGGTAGGGCCGAATATACCGAGTCAGAGCGCAAAAGACTGAATAAGAAATTAAAAGAAATTTCTCTGCAAACGACCCACAAGTTAGAATTGAATGCGAAGAAGTACCCAGAACTTATATTTCATGAGTAAAGTAAAATACCTTGGAAATTTGAGCGGATAGGGTGGAATAGAATAGCCCAAGTCAGAGTTTCAACTCCTTCCCTTGCGTATTCTATCCTCCCCCAAATTTGGTTCCGTTGATTTTATTAGCGAGTCTGCTGACTGGACGACGAAATTTTCAGTGAGATCTTGGGGCTCAAGTTGAATGAAAGTTCTCTGATGAGAAGATACTTGAGTGAGACCATACAAGAAGTATATGATAAACAAGTAAACTCTATTTGAAGGTGATTGTTGCCGAGTGCAAGTGACTGGCTGATTATTCTGGGATTGTCTTTCTTCTTCAAAAGTGGGAGAAAAGGCTTGATGAACTCATGGGCAAAAATGGCATCCTATAATTAACAAAACACCATACATGTTTTTTCTATTTATAAATATACACCCACACACACTATTGTTTTTTTTTTTTGACATTGAAAATATATATACACTCAAACGGAAAAAAATTATGCAACTATTCTCCTTAAGAAAAATAATCATGGACTATCATCCACATTAATAATCAATAATATATCAATCATTTGGCAAAAACAATAAACTGACAATGAGTCCATTTAAATTAATTTTTAGAGAAGAGTTTATAGAAAAAAAATATTTAAAAAGTGATTTTGGAAAAACTCTTTTAAAGAATAGCTTATAAAAAAATGATTTTGAATAAATAAATGTTTGGGTGGTTATTACCAGAATGACTTTTATGATTAATAAATTACCAAAAAGAGTATGAGATAAAAAATAAATAAATAAATATATGCTACTATTCATCATCATCATCATCTTCTCTGACGCCTATTCTTCCACGCCGACACCTATGACTATTCTCCAAAGGGGATGCCGAAGCCTATTCTCCCAAGTCAATGCATGTTTTCCCATAGTACGCTGATACTGTTGCCCGTACCTCCTCCAGCCCCTTTCCTCTATTCCCTTCCACAGTCGTGCCCTCCTCCATTCATCCCACTCTCCTCCTCCAATCACGAGATCTGAAGAAATCAACGACCAAAAGAAGAAGACTTAAATGCACACAAATCTATATGGAGGAGAAAAAGATTACAACAATTTGGCGAGATAACGACGTCGGTGAGAGCTGAAGATGATAGCGAGTGAGCATCAATAATGACATTAAGTGAGAGACGGTATGAGAAAGGGAAACGACGAGTGCTTGTTGGCAAAAGAGTGAGAGAGTATCAAAAAAAGATAGGGGTAAAATGATAATTAGACAGCTTATAAACTCATAGAAAAAATTTATTTGATAGTTGAGCATCTATTCCTTAAAATAAGTTTATGCATCTAAGTTTGGTTTATAAAAATCAAAACAATTGTTATTGAAAGAGTTTTACATCCATAATATCCAACCTAAATAGGATTTCTTGTTTGCGAAATCTCATATGATTTCTAAAAATCATTTAATCATAGAAAATATATATAATATAAAATTTATAAGAAATCATGTTATTTATATTTTATAAACCATAAATAATACTCTTCCAGATCTTAATATAAAATATAATTAGAGAGTTAATTTTAGTCATAAATATAAGATTTATTTTTAATATTTATCAATTTTTTTCAAATTATCCTTATATGTATTCTATCAACAATAATCAAATAAAGAGAGGGAGTGAGTGAATTAAAGAAGATAGTTAAGACACTTTAAAAATACTACATCTTATTAACTAATTTAACTAATTTTTTTAATATAATTAAATTAATTAAATAGGTCTAACTAGAGGATTGTTATTTATTTATTTTGAAATTCATACAACCATGTTTTCGACATTTTTCACACGTTTGACTGGTTTGTATAATTTTTTTTTTTAATTCTCTTGGTATTTTCTACATAGGGTTTAAATGTATAAATTTGCCCCAATTTCATTATGAGAACTTCGCCACGAAGGATTGCTTTCGTTTCAGTGTTCAAGAGGGAAGATCACACCAGTTCATCAACCATTGATCTCGCATGTCAGTGACAAGAAGATGCATGTCGATTTTGGGCTTACAAGAACCAATGTATGTCTGTTGTAAAGTTGTTTGTTTATTTTCTTGTAATGTGTTTGTTCTGTTGCTACTGGAGCATTTTTTGTTTTTTACAAATAAAATTTAGGTAATTTTAACATCAATTTTTTATTAAAATTAAAGTATAACCCCATAACTCAAAGAGCGCTTACAAATGATTTACAAGATCGCCTATTAAATAAACACTTATAACAGCAACAAAAATCAAACTCATATTCTTATAGAATACGAGTCTATTTATTACTATTTATGTTAATTCTTATTAGTTACTATTAGAGTATTTTAGGTTATACCCTATCTTACTCAATATGTGATCCTTTTACTCTTATTGAATAAATTGCTCTTCCTTCCTTCTTTTTATAAAAAAATAGGGTTTAAATATTCAAAGCTCAGTAAATTCTTCCAAGGGATCACATTTGCTAATAGGTAATACATATGATGTTTGAAACTTTAATAGCCTTACAAACATTATTTTAATCACTTTTACGTTTTGTTTTATGAGAACTAATTCTCCACACTAATCCAAACCCTCCTCCGCGTGAGATGTGTGTATGGTGCACTAATGAAATAGAAAACACACGCTAAAAAATAATTACTAAAAAGTTAGCCCATAACTTATAAGATATTGAGTTTAAATTCTACTGTTAATATAAAAAATTTGTTAGTAGATGATTTATAATACATCTATAAATACTATTTGAGTTTAAAGACGTCTCCTAGCTCTAGTAAGCCCCTAGGAACCAAACTCACATAGATTTTTTTTTGCAAAAAAAGAAAAAAAAAAGAAATAGAAAACACACTGCATGGAATCTGTGGGAATGATGCGTGATTGCTGTTATTTGCTGGGGGGTTTTTGGGTACATATTTGCTGTTTTTTTTTTTATATAAGATATTTGCTGGTTGTTATAGACACAAGAATGAAACCTTTTGCCCAACAGCACAAGGCCGTTTTTTTTTATATTTTTTGGGTACAAACAAGGCCGTTATATAAGCTGAGGATGAATCGGGTCGGATAATTGGGCTTATGGTCCAAATATAGAAATAGTGGGTTTTAGCATATTTAAGCACGTCACGTCATTTGGGCTATCTGGATGTTTGATGTGCGTCCGTTTCATTCATCAAATTGGACCATCTGATTGTATCAAAAATAAAATAAAATTGTACCAAAAAAAAAAAAAATTGGACCATCTGATATCAATGAGAGTTGGTCCGAATAGTAAGCAGCTTAGTATCGCTTAAGTAAGGTATCGAGTTTGAGCCTAAGCGTATGCAAAAAATCTCCGTTGGGAGTAGAGCTGGTAAAACGGGCCCAGCCCGCGGGCTGGGCCCGTTTTACCTTAAGGGGGGCTCGGGCTGGCAAAATGCCAGCCTATTTTTGGGCAGGCTGGCCCGCCAGCCCGCCACTTTTTTTTTAATATTATTATTTAACATTTATTTTACTTAAATGTTATTTTGAATACTCCTATTATCGAATATTAGTAAAAATAATTACTTATTTGTTACTATATGTTTACATATTATAATTGATTAATATTATGTTAATATTTATTTAGATTTATAATTATCAAATTTGAGATTTTTTTATAAAAAATAGAAATTTTTAAGAGTATAACATGAGTAATTGTTTTATTATACTAATATAACATTAGAAAATTTTTATTAGTATTTTAAAAATGTTAAAAATATTTTTTAAAAAAATTAAAAAAAAAAGTGGCGGGCTGGCGGGCCAGCCCGCCACTAAGGGGGGGCGGGATGCCAGCCCATTTTGGGGCGGGCTGCACAGCCCGCCCCGCATTTTGGCGGGCTGGGAACGGGCTGGGAACGGGCTGGCCCGTTTTTGGCGGGCCAGCCCGCATTTCCAGCTCTAGTTGGGAGACTTACCCACCATAGTCAGGTGCGCGACGTGGGTCAGATCCGAATGTAGTTAGGGCAAAGTCAGGTGAACTGGGTGGGCAACCCAAACAAAAAAAGTGGACCATCTGACAACCCATTGTCCCTACATTCAACTAGCGAATGGGTGAAAAATGCAATCATTAAGAGCATATTCGATCCCTGATGAGTACCACTTTGTTGTGGTTCCAGTCGCGGTGCTTAAGGAGGCATCCTAACTTCTGGGTGCTTAGGTTTACGCCTGAGGGTAATAGACAGCTCGCTCTACCCAACATTAGTATTGCCTAGGAAAAAGAAAGATTTCGTCTTGCCTTTGAATAGTAAGTGAGCACAACCTCTTTTCAAAAATTCTTGTACCAAAAAAATATAATTGGACCATTTGACAAGGACAAGGTTATATGATTGTATTAATTTTTTAAGTTAAAGAGTGTTTAGGATATAATCTCCTTATAGATTAGTATTATTTATATAGGGTGTTTAGCCCTCTCTCTTGTAAAAAAAAAGAAACCATTTGATTTTTCTGAGTTTTAAACTAATTCAGTCCCCTTCACGTTTCACGAGGCAATGAAATGTCATCTCAACGCTCCCCAAACATGGCCTTACCCATCTATAAGACTATAACTATAATTAAATTTTAAAACATATAAAATATTAGAGAGAGTTTAAACAAAAATTAAATAAAATAGTCTCTTTCGCCTTCCTTCAAGGGGAAAAACCAAATAAAATTTATCAAATTTGTTTTTTAGTTAAATTATTAATATTTAATAATCTAAAAAGCATTTGTTTTCTTAATATTATTCCCATTGTAAGTACTGGGTTGCAAATTTCATGTCACAAAGATCCACCAATCCTTTCCCATTAGACATACATTACAAAATTCCATGTTGAAAATCACCAAAATCACAATTTTGGTAAAAGTAGGTAGCTTGTGTAGTATTTTTCAACGTAAAATCAAGCACACGTGTAAACAACAACTCAACTCACGTCAGAACCCCATTCTAGTTTTCATTAAAGTTCGAGCCAAAAATGGAAAATTGACGGAGATGAACTAAATTAGCGGGTAAGAAGTTTCCTGATTCATATTAGTTTTCCGTAGTGGGTTTGACAAACTTGACTCATAAGCACTCCCATGTGAGGCGTAAATGAAACGGCAATAACAGAGAGAGAGAAGTTGGACCCCGACAACATTCCAGATTCATGATAGTGCTAAAGAGTGACTCTTACACACACATCACTTGAATTTGTATCAATCCCACCACCCCAACAACCACCAAACCAATCCCCCAGTTCCAAATTCAAATTTGGAAAAAATGGGTCGGCTCTCCAAGAATTTTAGGCTCTCTATCATCTTCTTAACCCTTCATAATATATTCAAATCCTATTACGTCATACCCACATGAATTAACAAGTGGTGCTAGTTATAGTTATATCCTTCTAATTCTAATAAAAGACACCATCTCATCCTGTTGGGTTGAACTTAGTCGCCTTTGAATTTCAATAACCTGATAATATCGAAGATAACACCTCAAAATTCAAACTTCAAATAATCAAACAGACGCCAGCTCAGTGCTTATATTAATGGATACTACTAAATAGCCTAAAATGCGTTGAAAAAGGTTTGGCCAAAATGTTCATTTTTCAGGCATAACAGAGATATTCAGGTTAGGTTAATAACACCTAACATAGCGTTGATCCTAACTTCTTCATCCTTTGCTATTGCTAGGATTGTCAGCCGACAACTTTGAGAATAAAAAACTATATCGAACTCGAACGCTTGAACCATGTGGACTTTAATTCAAATGTTTCAGGTGGGAAATTTTTACAATATAGAAAACTAGTGTTCTTGGATTTCTTCCATATCTTCCTCCATTCCATAAAAATTCTAATTAATGAGAATGCATAAATGAATTGTCGTTACTCGATCCCATACAGCCACAGATTCATGAAAAAGTATGCATAAAGATATGCCAGATTACATGTATTCAATACAATATAAATTAGAATCCCAAACCACGCTAACAAATCTCCTACATCACAAACACAACATTCATATGTATACTATCCCTCCAGAAATCACCTTCACTACGATTCTCTATTCGTTTATTTTCCATCATTAAAGAACACCATTCACAAACAAATCATAAAACAAAAGAGAGCTATTAGATTACCTAAACGATGATGATGCTTCTTTAGAGGCTTTTTCTGGTATGAGATCTTCCACCCAATAGCGTCAGAAAAAGCTGTTTGATTAACTATGATCACTCATTTGATAAACGGTTTTCAAGTATGAATCTCAGAATCAGCAACATAATCGTAGAAAAACAAGTTCAGTTAATTGGCTCCATTCTACTGATAGCTTGAGCCTGGTGTATATATTGCAAGATCAGACCACCCATTGCTACTACCATTCCAACAGCTTGAATCAACATTTTGCTTACCCAGAAAGCTCTCCGAATTACCGTTGCTCTGCCTTTCCAGACCTGGGTTTCGACCCGAATCCGAATTCTTCACATGGCCAGAACCTACATTCTCCCTAAATTCATTCAGTTGCATCATTCTCAAACCAGACCCATTTGAATTCAGACCCTCCAATAAACCACCCCACTGCACAGTTGATGCCAGAAGGGAACTGAAGCTCCCACCAATGTTCATGGGACCGCTCTGGTTGGCAAAAAACGGGGCCGGGTCAGGATCCGGACGAGCTGTTGACGCAGGTGAAACCGATGCAGTAGGAGATGATGTGGAAGAAGCAGCAGCAGAAGGGCGTTTGGTGGCCGACGATCGCTTCATGTTCTTCCTGCTTCCACCACCGACTGGGATGTTTCGCAGAGCACCGCCTTTGGTCCAATACCTTCTGCAATTCTTGCAAAAATGACGAGGCTGGGAGAGATTATAGTTGTTATAGTAGCAGAATTTAGTGTTGGTAGAATCACAACGTGGACATTTAAGCTGTTCTTGTTCAGGAAATTGGGGTTTCATCGGCTGGAACGCCGTGGGGTCTTGCATTTCTTATAGCCCTGGAAAACAGAAATTCAATCCTACAACTAAAAACCCTTCTCCGGTTCGGTCTCGGAGTATTCCACGAACACGGAAAAGACGAAGAAGCAAGCTAGTAACTGGCGAACAGTTTAACGAGCAGAGATTGAGGAAGAAGACAAAAAAGGGAAGGGATATTTTGTTCAGTGTCTGAAACGGGACTTAATTTAATAGAAAAAACCAAAATAGTAAAGATTAAAAAACTGAAAACGTAGTTCAGAGAAAAAGAAGTTAAAGAGACGAGAGAGAGAGAGAGAGAGAGAGTTTCACATGCTCGGAGGGTTTTCTACTTGATTTTCATGGATCTGACGGATTTGTGAGTGACGGAATTGGAGAGAAAAAAACAGAGGGAAGAGGAAAAAGAATATATTTGGATTGGAGGGTGAGGATGTTGAAAGGGATAAGCTATCCATCCCAAGCTTGTCTGCGGGAGAGTGACGAACCGCGCAGGCTTCAAATAGAAACAAAATCCTGCTCTCTTTCTCTCTCTCGTGTGTGTGTCACTGCGTCTATGGTGTGTGCTTGATCTTTTTCCTGTGCAATTCCACACACATCCTGCTACTATAAACAAGTATGATGAAAAGTTGGTTGAAGAAAAAGGCAAAAGACAATAACTAAAATGTTTCCTTCTTAATTAAAAATAATGCCTTTATATTTTTTTAAATCAATAGTAATAAAGAAATTTAAAAGGATCAAGTAGAATGCAAATTTTTGGTGTCGACAAAATTTGATCACTTCATGCGAATAAATAAAAGTGGTATTTTAGCCCAAGAGAAACGCAAAAGGAGAGAGAGGAAATGTATGAGCCTACAACCACAGGAGAATAAATGAGTAAGGAGTCCACACAAGTTTCATTCTTAATTTTTGTCTTCTTTTCTACTACTATTATTTAAATTATTCAATAGTTACCATTTGTAATGAATTTTATATTTTATATTGGTCAATAAAATTCTCCCTCTAGTGCTCAATAAAAATAGGCCTAGACATCTATGGATATAGTAACCAACGTGGTATGTCGGAAAGAAGAACAAACGAAGAATACAAACAATTTTTATTGATTGTCCAAAAGACTTTTATTGACCAACGTGCAGGTTTAAATCATGCGGGATTGGAATATATTAAGAGAATAATTTTGCTATTTAATTAGAGATGGGACAAATTTTTGTCAGCCCTCTTGCAAACATAAAATGAAAGCTGGCCTTTGCTTTGTAATAAAAATTACTCTTTCTGATATTTAATGGTGGAGATAGTTAATTTTTTTAAATATATTAAATAAATTACAACTAAATATAATTTTTTATAATAAATATATATTATATATTATTAAATATATCTATATTAATCAACTTATATTAGTTAAAATTAAAATTTTTTAATCTTAATTATAAGATCTATTGACTTTTTATAGATATTAAAGAAACTAAATAATCTACTTAATTATATCATATGCTATTTAATTTTTTTAAAATAAGTAATTTATAAATCAAATAAATTAGTTTGATAGAAAAAGATAAATATAAATATATCAAAATAATTTTTTTAATATTTTAAAAAAATTAATAAAATTTTATAATTAAAATGGGAGGTGTCTTTATTATTTTCTTCAAAGGTTTGTCTTGTGTTTTAACTTAAAACTTTTAAGTGGGTGTGAAAAGGTATTAAATCCTTGTTAATCTAAGTTCAAACCCATAATTTTGTCTTAATATTAACAGTTCGCTACTCGATTGTGACAAGCACATTATAAGTAAGTAATTAGCTGAGTCCAAATCTTATAATAAGTACTCTTCTTGATTAATTTAAATATATTAAAAAATTAAATAAAAAATCCTAAAAAATAACTAGTTGAATTTCAAAATCCTAAATTAAGTTATCCACTATATTTTATAAACTATTGATTACTTTTATAAATTAAATAATAACTTTTTTTTTAGTAAATCTTGATATGAGATTTTAAAATTCAAGTGATTGTCTTTTAAGATTTTCTCTCAAATAAATTACTTAATTATAATATATGGCATAATCTTTTTAAAATATTAATGTTATAACATTATATTATATTCTTTTTGTCTTATCTATATATTACAAACAGAAAAATTTTATCTTATTATTAAATTTTTTATATAAATATATAATTTTATAATTTATTTATTATTATGTAAACTGTATAATTCTTAAGTAAGTATATTTTAAATAGAGATAAAATTAAAAATTTATTAAAATTTAAGATAGAGTTGATGAGATTTAAATTTTTTTCCCATCAATTCTAATGAAATATGTTAAATGTTTTATAAATAGGATTATATGATTATATTAATTTAGAATTTAAAAAAATATAGATAAAATAGATTAAAATTTTATATTTATTATTAAAATTTTATATTTAGAATAGGAGGAGAAGTAATTGATTTTTTTTTTGACGTTGCCAAAATTAATTTCTTTTTTTTAATAATTATATGATTGATTAAATTTGAGTATTATTATATTTAATTAAAAATATTTTTTTGAATAATATTTGTTTATATTTATACATATTTAAATTTAAATGACCATAACTAATTTTATTTAGGCTAACGCCTGTGGTCGAAATTTATTTCAAGTCTTGTAAGAAATACTTATACCGTAGGCATTTAACGAATGATCTGGGAAGGAGTCAATGAAGAGAAGGCATGGCCCAACCAACATCTGACGTGGCAGGAATCGAGAAAGAGATAAGGGAGGCCGCCGCCAAGAAGCGGGGCCTACCACGTGCTTGCGTGCGAACAAAGCAACCCCCCACCCACAAAAAGGGACATCATTAGGGGAATGCATTTGCCGAATCAGCACCGTACGATCAGACGAGCTGCAAATCGGGGACGTCAAAGTGTCGAGCAATGCGACGGAGGAACATTGCGTTGAGTCACCGTCACCCCTGGGCGGTCTCCGGCGACACGTGGCGGAACCCCACATGAGTGGCACAAGCGCCGCTTAATGAGGAGTGCAACGTGGAGCAAGAAAGCCAAGCTGTGAAATTCGCTGAAGGAGATCATTCTAAAGCTACAGGGAGGGGAGTTGGGGGGTGGGGTGACATGAGTGAATGAAGGTGGGACCCAAAACGTTGTGATTTGATTGGGTTTGGTCTGTTTGTTTGATTAATGGAGGGCCGTCATGATGAAGCCTTGAACGGTTTGCGTGGGCTGAAGAAAGAAGCTGCCTTCTCCTCCTTTATTACGAAGGAAACGACGAATCATCACTTCACTTCCCCCAATTGTATAAATTACATTATACTATTGTGCTATGGGAAGTTATTAACAATCTAATATTTAAATATATTATATCCAAAATATCATATCCAACAATTTTATGAAATCGTTCTCTTTAATTTTTTAATTCTTTTTTTTTAAGAACTATATACTATTTAATTTGTACTCTTCATCAATGGTTTCAATGATTTATTTTATAATTTATACATATTTAAACTACCTCAAATAATTTTTTATTATTTTATTTTCAAAAGACAATACAACAACTCTTTTATGTGTATACTTATTATAAATATTATCTTAATCATCATATAATCACAACTATCTTAATATTTTTATATTTATTACCCTAATTTTATACTCATCTTATCTTTTTAAAATTTAGTATTTACTAAATCACTTATGTAGCCTTTTTTCAATGAAACCACCAACCCCCAAATAAATAAAGGTAATTTATTAATACAATAAATATGACATTCAAGGCGAAATTGATTGGGAGGGGCCGATATTTTAGTTTTGGGTAATAATTTTAAGTGAAAAAAACAGCCTAATGAGATTACTTATTTTTTATTAAGAAAAATGAAAATGATAAAATATCTTAACGAAAAGTTGGTCACGGGGATGAACTTTAATTGGATAATAATGAATGATTATAGATTTGGATTGTAGAGGAAGACAGTCATGACCTCGTGCGCCTAAATGGAAGGGATAAGATGTGTGGGACCCCATTATTCCTATTATTTTTTATTTTCTTTTTGTCACATTTTACTTCAATATATATATACGTGATGCACAAAGTAGGTATTATTCATAAATGGTCCATAATACCCCTGATAGCATGTAAAGAAAAGAAGGTCATATTTGGAGCAAAAATGTGTTTTTTAAACAGGTATTAAAATGAGTAGAGGAACCAACAAAACTTGTTACAGGTATAGCGGAATCCTTTAAATAAGATATTATAAATTTAAATCAAGCTATACACACATATAGAAAAATATTTTTATTGAGAGAGATAAAAATTATTTTAATAATTTTTACGTTTCAAGATGATTAATTTTTAAGATATCGTCTAGTGATACCGCCTAATTTATATTTAAAAAAATGAGTAGAGGAGAATAAATGGTTGAGATGCGTAAGCAATGGAGAATGAATGGTTGGGATGCGTGGAACGTGTGTTGATAGAATGTTTCGTGAAAATACGGAAATACCTAACCACTCATCACTTCTAAGAGTCACTCAGAGAGTGAAGACACAGTCAATTCCCATACAATGTGTGTCTACAGTTTCAAATCTCTCTCTCTCTCACACACAGACGTGTTGTGTATGTTGTGTGTGTGTGTGTGTGTGTGTGTGTGTGTGTGTGTGTGAGAAGTGTAAGTGAAGCGTAAGTAAACGTAGAACAGTGGATAGGAAAATGATGGATGCACAACTGCTCCTCCTTCATTATTACTCTTTTCACTCAAGTTTAATTTGCATCACCTCTCATTTTTGTCATCTTCAATTCTATTAGGGTTTTTTCCCCTTATCCCATGTTTCTATAATTATTTTATTATGACTCAAAGCTAATTGGTACCCCCTCAATTCTATATATAAAACTTCCCTTATACTATAATTTTATACTATAAATAAAATTTTATATTTAAGATCAGAGATAATATTAATTTTAATAAAAATAAATATGGCCAAATTTTAAATTTAAATTTATGTAAATATAAAAATATTTTTGAAAAAATAACCCTGGTCTAACAGCTTGACTTGAATTTAGATTTTTTAAAGTTGAATATAATTTCATACATGCTTTGTCCAAAAAAATAATGTTGCAAAAAGTTCTTTTGGTATGATTAAATGGTTTAAAGTCAGATAATAAAAATCAGATAGGTCATCGATCAAAACAATTTTGACGATAGTTTAAGAGTCAATAAAAATATGTTACGACTACTTAAATTTTTTAAAAAATATATTTAAATTATATATAAAAAATTAATTATAGATAAATTTTAAAAAATTATTAAATAAATGTGAAGTTTCACGAACATATAATTATTTTTTTAAAATTGTAAAATGATAAAATTGTCCCTGAGAAAAAATAACTTAAATAATAAGAATAATAAGTATATGGATAAAAATAATAGCTCAAATAAAAAAAATAACAACTCAAGTAAAAGAATAATAACTCCCAAAAAAATGAATAACAATTAGGAACAAAGAAATAACAACAGAAATATTTTTTTTTAAAAATAATTTTATTATTTTATAATTCAAAAAAAATAATTTTAAATATTGTGAGATTTATAATTTTTTTATAATTAGATTCGTGACATATGATTTAAATGTAATTTTTTCTAAATTTTAAGTTCTAGATTCAAATATATGTGAATGTGAAAGATGTTTTTGAAAGATTTACTTAATGTAACTTCAAATACTGATGGAGGTAGACTATCAATTTTAAAACCCAAGATACTGACAATTTTAGAACTCAGAACCAAACCATTAATTTTGATTAAATTAAGCAGAAAATCAGCATCCATCAACTTCACAAAACTAGGGTAACATATTAATTTCAACTAAACATTTAGATTCACAAATATAAAATTCAACAATTTCATCATAACCACCAGAAATTGCATGTATACAAATGGAGAGGGAAAATGATTTTTTATAAGAATGCACGCAAAACAGAATCTGATTCCATCAGCTATGTGACGATGGAATCAGATTCAACTAAATTTGCAGGAACATGATTCTCTCTACTCTCCAGGAGGAGGAATCATAATTATACCAAACACATGTGAATATGCATTCCATCTTCTATTTTTTAATTTTTTTATTGGGTTAATAGAGTTCTTAGTCCCTAAATTTATACAAATTTTAATTTTAATCTTTTAAATTTTAAACAATAGATTTTTATATTTTAAAAAATAAAATAGTTTAATTTTTTATTAAATTATACGAATTAATATTTAAAAAAAATTGAAGAACCATAGCTTATAATCTAAAACTTGAAGAATAATTAACTAATAACTAAAGGTAACTGAGATTGGATTAACTTTTTTATTAGTATTTCACGGGAAGAGACGCAGCATAAATGAGCTGAGAAGCGGGAAGGATGAGATATTAAATACTAAATTATCATGTATTTAATTTATATGTACTTCAAAAGATAACAAAAAAGAATTATGACGTTAAAAATATTAAAATACAATAGATATGAGATATGTTTAAAACACGAGAAAGATATTGAATTCATTTTTTTTTTAAAAAAAACTAAAATCATTTTTAATATTTAAGTCGTATTAAGAGTTGAAAAAGTAGGCTAAAAGTATTACACAAATCTCAAGTGGACTAATGGTGAACAGTTTTATATGTTTTAGAGAGTGAACCCCGGATAATATTCTAGATACTAAGTTACATTTTATATTTTTATGTTTTATATTAATATTGATAAACTGTATGAATTTATTAATGATTAAAGGAATAAAGGATTTTTTTTTTATACAAGACCTTTTTTTTGTTTTAATAAATGAGATTGGGGCATGGTGAAGACGGGGAATCCCGCTGACGTGTAGTGTCTCCTGCCCAGCCTACACGTCAAGGATGGAGATTCCTTCTCTCAAAATTAAACCCTAACTAAGGAGTATATTATTTTTTCCAAATAACTCCAAAAAAACGTGGAAAAATTGTATTGAATTCCTATACAAAAAATCTAATTACAGATAAGCCCTAAAAAATTATCAAATTATTGTAAAGTCCCATGGGACTTAGGATTACTTTTTTTTAAATTATAAAATGACAGAATTACCTTTAGAAAAAGATGCATCAGTTATTATTTTTTTTTCCACACAGTTATCATTTATATTGTTTGAATTGTTATATTTTTTCTTCTTGCTTGAATTGTTATTTTTTTCTATAGAGTTGTCCTTCATATTTCTGGAGTTATTTTTTTTCAAAGGTAGTTCTATTATTTTATAATTTAAAAAAAATTAATCACAAGTTCCATAGGAATTCATAGTTATTTGATATTTTTTAAAATTTATCTATAATTAGATTTATTGTATGGGATTTAAATACAATTTTTTTAAAAATATTTAGGAAGAATTATTAAGAGCTCTTAAGAAATGAATATAGTCACCTAAAATTTTACAACAATGGTGTAATATGTGATGACAAGTTTCAGAGTAAGAAAAGATGGTACGTTTATGCTGCTGACTTCCTACAATATTTTTTAGAGTTTGTTTAGAATAACATTGATAAGAGTGACTTATATCCTAACTTATATTTGTAAGATATTTGTAAGCTAAAGTTGAGGTAAAAATTAATTAATATAATATGATTTATGTATCAGTAAATTTATATCAAAAAGTCAATTTGATAAAACTTTGTTTGAATGATATAAAGTCAGTTTTATAAGATTTAAATTAAAAAAATTAAAAACTAGAAGCAATAAGCCCAACAAAAAGTTTTTCCAATTTTAAAGTGACTTTTAAATAAAAAATCTTTCAAAAGCATGTCAAACATCATTTCTTCTTCTTCTTCTTTTTACACCTTATACTAACCCTTCCCATAAGAGGGGCCCACTCACAGCCCACTCACAATCACACACATATGTTGAGCCAGCCCCCAACCTCCTCAACAAGGTGGTGGGGGTCATACCATATGAGCTAAGACTCATAGGCATATATTTTTTTTTAAATTTAACTTGAGTTTGAAGTTTTTTTTCCATGTTTAAAAGTTAGTTAGAAACCAACGGGGGTTGGTCTGAGTGGTAAACGGCTCGGTATCTCTTAAGCGAGTCTCGAGTTCGAGCCTTGGCGTACGCAGAAAATCCCTGTTGGGAGACTCACCCACAATAGCCAGGTGCGCGACGCGAGTCGGATCCGGATATAGTCGGAGTAAAGCTCCGGTGAACCGGGTGGGCAACAAAAAAAAAGTTAGTTAGGAAGGTTCCAATTAATACATTCTTTCCTTAAAAATTTACAATGACTTTCTCAAACACTTAGAGCCAAACCTAAAGATTTTAATTGTGGGGCTTTTTATGGTGCTTAATATCGGCAAACATTATTGACTCAAGATATAAGAAGGAAGACTAGCTGTTCTAATTTGTTCTGCTTTATTTTTCAGACCATCACTTCAATTTCTTCTTCTTTACCTATACGTTAAAGTGCAATTTCAAAGAGCATGTTCGTTTCCTAAGTTCAGGTTAGTATTGAGGGCTTTTGATATTACAACCATGATGAATCTATATGAAGATTCATACAAGTTAAGAGGCCATGTCAAAATAAAAGAACACTGTTAAAATCACCAATACATGACCAACATGTTGTTTGTTGAAGTGATAAACAATCTTATCCTTATAAATTTGAACTCAAGTTCAAATGGTGAAAAACACTAGTTTAGAAAAGTAAAATCTCTTTAAGCTATAAGTTTCAAAAGGAATACCCTTAATTAAAAAAAAATCACCAAAAGGAATTTATCTTGGACAAAACTTATAGATGTCTCTGATCCAAAACAAATCTCTCCTACATAGTAGCCTAAAAAACTATTACTTTATTAGGTTTTTCTTATACAATTAACTGATACAACAAAAAAGTGTACATATATATATTCTAAGATATCGTCAAATTATATTCCAACACAAAAATAATCAATGAAAAAATTGATGCACTGCAAGATTCAACTGCTTCATCCCACTAAGAAATTCAAGCAAATGGAAAAAAAAGAAGAAGAAAATTACATTTCATCTTAATCCTAGTGGCAGATATTGAACAACTTTTTAGTATTGCAGGAGAGCTACAATCACATTTTTCTTCTTCATTTGCAAGCCAAACACAATTTTGAGAAACATTGAGGAACTAACTGCACCTTCTCTTTCAGAGAAGAAGATACAGAAGAAAAAGGGGAAGAAAAAGAATATATTAGGATATCATCATCAGACGGGGAATGCCAAAACTAAAAAGATCAAGGAAGAAGAGTGATGATGCCGCCAGTCTGGAACAAAATCATTCATGTCTGCCTACCCGAGAATTTGAGATCAGCCACCTTCGGTTCTTTTTTTCAAGAAGCTTCCTGCTATAAAGAGACTCTGAAGGGCACTTTGTGTAGCGAGTCAATGTAGCCTCCAATTCAATGGTGGTAAAAAGAAGTGGGACAGAAGCTTTTCTCCATAGCAACCAACGAGCAGGTTAACTGACCAATACAAGTCTTCTTCAAGCTTTCTTCTTTTATGCATAATACATGTACAAACTATTTGCAGCAGCACACGCAATTGAATTTTCGGTTGGGTGCCACGCTAGGTGCAGTAACTTTGTCGTAAAATCAAAAGAATTCCCATTTGCATCGACACTGGCACTTTCTGCTCCTATTACGATTACCAAATGTTGGAAGTCATGACAAAGAAATATGTATTATGAAAAAACACAATGCTCAGAGCAATGAGTGCTGAGATAAAGAAGTAACCTCGTCTTACAACCCGTGTTAAACTACTCCCAAGTGATCTCGAAGGCCTAGATGGGGTTGGAACTTGTCGCCTGGGAAATAATAAGGTTAATCATGTTGGTACTCTAGTGCCTCTAAATGTATCATACATGGCATCAAAACTTTTCCGTAAAATCACCTCATTGGATTTTTACTGGCTTCCAAAGTCGTGGCTTCAGTACTTCCCAGGGTACAACCAAACACACGGAAAAGGTTACTGGTACATTAATGAAAAGAAAACGTGAGATGCAGACTAAACATCTTCAATTACTGTGGTACAGAAATATTTTGTATTATTAAAAGAAAATAGAAAAAAAGATGGTTTTGCACTAGAGACCTGTAAGAGCCAGTTGCAACACGCAATCCGTCGCCACTTAGACAACACTCGAATTTATCAAAAATTGAATCATTTTCATATAAATCACATAACTGGCACATTGAAACAAAAGCTTAGCCTGTTATCATTCAATAAAGCACCAAAAATCCTTTTTTTTTTATCATTTCTCTATAAACAAGAATCAAACCTTAGGTCTTAGATACTCATGAACCTGGAAAGCCGCAACTGGACCAGAATCCATATTAATGTCCCATAACTGGAAAAAAAGGCATAACAATAATAAATGGGAAACCATGAATAAGGCAGAATTTCTCTCTGCAGTCCACAAAATTTGGTTACATCATAGTTAATCTTTGAGTAAGATCTCAGAGATATAAAACAAAGTATCCCCATCTAAAATTAATGCTGCAAAATACCATCAAAAGAATGAATAATAAATATATGAAGCCTAATACCTTTAGAGTCATGTAATCACGGCTAAGAATGTATCTTCCGTCCTTTGAAAATTTTATGTCTGAGATAGAAGCTATAATCTCTGTAAAAAATGATCTTGACCCAGGGGCCTCCTGTTCCTCAAACCTGCAACAAAGGCCAATCCCTCTTTAGAGTTTCTACAAGAAATAAGAAATTACACACATGCATGTAGAATAAGCTTCATAAATTATTTTCTCCTTAAGCATCATTTTGATTGTGCACGCTAATAAGTCATCTTCGTTCCTGCAATTTTGCCCACTGTCACATGTATTAAGAACCTTTAAGCCATAATAAGGGAGAACATCATCCACTTTTACTTTTTGTTTTGGTAGGAGTATCGGGAAACTTAATCATTAAGAATCAATAAGATAACCTTGAAAAAAATATAACCAAAAGACAAACTTACAGTTTAGCATGAGAATCACATAATGCTGATTGCCGCAAGTCAACAAGTCGTATTGAACCCTTTGAACTGCTGTATGCCAACGTATTGCAATGCATAGGATGAAACTCTGCTGATGTTATAACCTCTGCAAACGCAATATCAAATGAGATATAAGTCAATCAAAAAAGAAGCAAGCTGGCAAAGAAGAAGTGAAACAGTTTCAAATAAATTCAAAAATGCAAACCAGAGAGAAAAGTTTTTAGTGTGCTCAAGCAAAACAGGGAGTGAAAATTTTAGTGTGCTCAAGCAAAACGGGGAGTGAAAATAACCAAGTTCTTGTTTCCCGTTAACATATTACGAGAACCCAAAGAAAAACAATCAGAAGGATAAAAGGGCAATCGTTTGAAGGAGGAAAAACAACCTAGAGGGATTCACACAATGAAGCATATCAAATGTCATAAATAATGCAGTCAGACGTTACATTTCAGACGCACATCATCCACAATGGTAACTGCCTAGTAATAAGCAAGATCAAATGAATTAGTTAGTGAGCTACAAACTGCATTGTCTCTTACATCCTTAGAAAAAAGGTTTTAATTCAAAAGGAAAAAAATTCATACAAAATTAGAAACAACTGACTTAGGTCCTAATGTTTCAAAGAACATTAAAACACCAATTGACATCCTTGAAATGAGAGGGAACAAACTAATTCCACACTTTTAGAGCAACCTACTTAATCATCCTGCAATATTGTTTCTAAAAGATTGCAATGTTGTTCAAAGAAATTACAGTTGCTTCTAAACTATAAAAACTTGACATGAGGGTATCATAATACCTAGCCTCCTGCAAAACCAACAATGATGTCCCTCCTTTCTACCCTCTCGATCATGGCCGACAAAGAACCATAATTTCTATGATATAAATTAAAAATCCACCCAGTCAAAAAGGCTACTATGTGCACCTATTTTTCCATCTTGTTCTCAAAAGATCAACATTTCATAAGAACTTGGTAGTGGCAACTCAGATAACAAAAGACAGTAAATTATGAAATACAACACTATCAGTTTTCATGAAAAATATGGCAGTGGTAGCTTACCAGTCAGATCTTCCATGTTTGCAGGCTTGACATCAACTATATTAAAACTTTGATTGCTGATTTCCAAGTTCCAAAGATTTATTCGCAAATCATCAGCTGATATGAAAGTTTCACCATCACTACAGAAAGTGACCAACATGCAATCATCCAATTCGATCAGTATTCAGTAGAAAAAGAAAAAACAAATTGAAAAACAAAAATCACCGCTTATTTTACATGAAATAAAACATGTTTAGTTTTACAAAGTAAATGCATCACATAAAGTAACACTCCATCTATACAAAACACATAACCAGTCAATAGTTACTTAAAGACACCACAAGGGGGAAGATCTCACAGTGAACCGTCTCTCTAATATTCACCTGTTATTTGAAATAGAATTGATATGATAATCATGAGCATGGGCATATACTCTACGACATCGAGCCACCAGGCTGGTCTCATGGCTGGTTACCTACACACGTTGTATGACTTAGGTTAAGTACTGCAATGTGCAAAGTCTCTAACAAGCAATTGCCAAGGTCAGAGATTGAGAAAGAGACTACTGCAGCAACATCTTCTCTTTCCTTCCTCTCTTCTAAAGTATCAAGAAACATATGACAAAAATTGCAATGAATAGAAAAATTAAGACAAAAATGAAGCATTAGTGTCTCTTTTTCTGTTTTCAGTAATGTTTTTTTGATCTATATAGAACAGCTCAAAATTTCTACTTCAGTTCTGGTGCTTTGAAAAAGCAAGTGATCAGCGCCATTTGAAAGGCAACCGCCATACCAAAGTGAATTCTTTCCTTTCCCAATGCAATAGCAATAAAAGCATATGTGAAAACGTGGGCATTTCTCAAATGGTTAACCAAAAATGAGAGAAGTTTCAAAATCATGTTGCTTCCACTAGGAAAAACACTCCTACACCGTTCAGAATTAGTTCTTACTTTCTTTCCTCTTGTCTGTGTAAATTTAAGAATAATATTACACCAAAGGGGGGTTGTCATTAGGTATATTCACATGTAGAAAGTCTCATAATCACTAGTCAATTTGGATTACTTTGTATAACTACTAGCACTTTAGGTCAAAGGACAAAATTTAACACAGCGAGTAAAGAGTTGCGTCAGAAACCCAATACCTGCAACTAGCTTACTTGAGTAAATGGACAGTTTGAAAGTGGGAGTAGAAATCATTAGGCACCATTGTAGAGTCTCAAATTTTGTTTTAATTTAGACAACTTCTATGACCTGCTTAAATGATCTTTACCAAACCCATCTTCATTGGTCTTATCCGCAGTTCATTGTATTGTAAGATAATCAAAGGGCACAAATTTATATTTTACTGAAAGGTGCAGAATAAAATATGATTCCTATCAAGAAACATAAGAGCATATTGTATATTCCCATGTATTATTCTAATCTCCAAAATTATGAATGGAAGGAAAAAAAGAGAGAAGTTGATGGTTTCATGCTTAATAACTAAGACTTTGATAGAGATTTATCATGCTTAGCAGCAATACTGATGTTAAGTATGGTGACAAAATCAACTAAATTCAATTAAGTAGGAGTCTCAGGTGGCCTTTCAATCTTTTTCAGGTATTCCTGTGCTTCAACTAATAAATTGGCACACGATTTCCTCCAATCCCCAACCACAAAAAGGTTGCAACTCTCCTAAAATAACGAGTAGGTCCACAGTAAGCATTGCAGAGCTTTTGCCAGCATCATGCTGAGCTTTCGGTTTTAGTTGAAATAGGAGGGGAAATTCATACTATAAATATATCTGTCCTAACAAACAAATATTATAAAAAATAAAGAAATGCAAATGGAAGGGCTGAATACAACTACCACAGGTAATCGTAATGAGGGAATGCCCCCAGATGGAAATGTGAAGTCATCGCTTAGATGGTTGCATGAATTATCCAGAGATCCTCCATTAGCAAGATATGCCCTAGGATTATTTGAATTGCTGGAACTAGCAACACAGCCATTTCCCATAGCTTTTGAAGGGTCAACATTCATTTCAGAAAGTTTTTTGATCTTCTTTTCCTGGACCTGTTGAATACTCATAAGGACAAAATAATAAATGATTGATCTTGGAAATAGATCATTCACTTTATTCACATGAAAACCAACCACATTCATTTCATGTATATGCACAAGCAAAGACTCAATGCTGGTGACATTTTAGTCCACAAGACTTAACCAATATGATATATTCAAAAAAAGCTCATTCATCTTTCAATTCTAATCCTAATGCGCTTAAAGATGGAAGCATCCAGAAAGGATGTCATGACACTATGAATTTGGAAATGAACATCTTAAACGTTAAAAAGTCATCCTCTACATGCCAAGTCAATCAGTTGATAGAACAATGCTTTCATTTTATTTATAAGAAAAGAAATTTTACGTCAAATTGGAAGTTTCTTAAGGCTAATCCCTGGCAATAGATTCCTACCGGTGCCTCAAACTACAAGGTGTGTCCATAAATAGACACACTGTCAAAGCATTCGACACACAAACAAGGGGCCAAACTTGATCCAATAAGTTCAAATGAGCGTAATCCATAATTGAAAGACATCAACTCAGAGAGCCACTGGTAAGCATTTATATATACCTTCCAGAACTTTATGGTTTTATCATTTGTGGATAGAAGAAATAGGGCACCATTAGCGGATTGGCACCATCTAATTTTGTTGATTTTCTCCTCTATTTCCAAGCTCTTAAGATAGTCAAACTGGCACAAAGAAATGATAATACGTTAACACTAAAACTTGTGAGCCATAGAGTATTGGTTTAGCATTGACTAGTGAAGGATATTTACCTCAGGTTCATGACTCTGAAACTCTGTTTTGTAACGGAATTCAGGATGCCTACTTAGAGGATAGTCCATCCCCTCCAAATCCCGTCGTGATCCACCATGCTGTATGGTAACATACACATAAATATTAAAATATTGAAGTAAATAACAGTAAGTTCTAACGCCATGGTCAAGGAAACTAACGGAACAAAACCAGACTTACATCTTTTGTATCAGTCCTCTCAAAGAGAACAACCCGACCACCACGATCACCAGTTGCTAGATGGTCACCAGACTCGTCAAATTCAATGGCAGAAATTATGTCCACTGAAAAAATAAAATCAGCCATACAATCAGATCTGACATTATCAAGCAACAAAGCTAAAATAGGTTTTTCTATCACTTTGTATCAGCATTTTGTCAAAAAAATAAATCACTCTGTACCATAAGATTACAAACTCTGTTGATGGTGTCAAAATGTCTAAGAGTTAGTGCTATATAGAAACACAATCCTAAAAGCCCCCATCAAGAATCATTCTACTCCTTATAAACCATGAACTACATCTCAGTTACAGTTTGACGAGAACGTGCCTGTTCTGTGAGTTGAATCATCCTTAATGAAGCAGAGAGACTACAAATTTCCAATTATACCCCAGCAAAAAATAAATTTAAACATCTCACATAAATACAATTAATTAAGCACCAAATATCCTTAGCTCTCTCATATCCTGATCAAAAGTGTCTTCCTTTCCATTCATATTGATTAAAAATTTACTTATTTATTGTCTAATACTTCTTTACTAACTCCAACTTGCCCCTCTTCAACAGAAAGAACAACTGAGAGAAAAATAGCAATTGCATTTTATACAATTTTACTGCTGTTATCTACAAAATCTGGGAGTTTACTTCGGCATTCCAGCTAAGCACACACATCAATACAGTATTTGTAGTTTCTACTCCTACCAACTAAATATAGCTACTCTGTTCATTACAAAAATAGAATTTAACGAGGAGTTCAAATTTCTAATGATAGCTTATGGTTCTTTCTTCAACTATCAGTCCAGGACAATGTTTCCCACCCATGAAGCATCTTAGTGGTTGCACCAAAAATTGAATAAGGATAAATCCAAATATAAAGAAGACATGGTGTTGAGTCAACATTATAACACGTAGTTTAGTGCAACCACCAACATGCTCCTATTGCGTATTCTTAATGATAACTTGGCAAAAACCGAATGAGAAGGAGAAATCAAAAGATAAAAGGCATATAGAATAATGAAGATCTGCTCATAGGACCCAAAATGTCATGGGGATATCCGGACAAACTAAAGAAGCCAATTAACGACAACAGAAGTAAAGTGCTTGTAATGTAAGCACGAGCTGAAAACACAAAACGTTAAACACCATAAATTCTTACATATGTTAGCTCCCCACGCAATCATTCAAACCCAGTAAAATGCAAGACAACCTTAACACATGTAATACATGAAGACCTGCGCGTCACAGTTAAAAAAATCCACGCACGAAACCCACTACTTTACCCAAATCCAAATCCAAAAAAGACCAACAAACAGACAATGATTACACCACGACCCACGAGCGGATACATGCATTACTCAACGACCCGGAAGCCGAAACAACGAGTGACTGACGATGCACAACCATAAAGAGATCGAGAGCACGCAACCGAACCCTAATCCCAACAAAGGCACACTACATCAACTGGATCCAACCAGTCACAACACAAACACGTCTCCTCCATACAGCATATTATTCCAATTACCTTCCTGAACTTCCTCGCCGGCCGTACGTTCGCCGAAAACCTGAGAGAATTTCCACTCCAGCGGCTGCGTTGGACCCGCCGGAGCTGCGACTACCTCATCGCCAGCGTTCATTTCCCGGGAAAACGAATCAACGGCCCCCGAAAACACGACGGAATCAGCCAATATAATCACTGCATCGAAGATCGCTTTCTATGCTTACAAGATCATAGCTTCAGATTCCCATCCATAACAACAACAAAAATATATCAATAATCAAAAAATAATTTCTTTTTTCTTTTTCACAGCCTCCTTGGGATTTCCAGTTGAACCATTGCAACGCATAAAAGACCAAAAATTCTCTCTCTTTCTCCTCCTACAAAAATCCTCTATCCAAGATTTTCTCTCTCTAAAAGGAGAAAATTGGGATTTCCAGATTATAACGACTGAGCAAGCCGTTCTTTGGTGTTGGAGAGGCAATACACAAACAATCACAATTACGCACACACAGACACACACACTTCTCTGTCTACTCCCTCCCAATAATAAGTTTCTGTTTGTTTTTGTCGCCCGTAAATATATAATTTCCTCTTCTATGCTAACCTCACCTGTCTGTCACGCAATGAGATGAATCACTTACCTTGATAGGGACACGTTTCGGCGCTAACTCACATTATTCCCCATTTCAACGGGCTGTGATAGCTGTGTGGCACTGTCAGACCAGGATAAGAATAATTTCGAATGGCATTTAATTATTGATTAATTAAATTAAGAACTTTGTAAAAGGAATTGAACTTGTCTAGAGATAAAAGGTAAGATGAGGCTGTCTCAAATGACTTGTATGTCCTTGCCTTTTCTTCTTTAAGATCTTTTGTGAGGGGTAAATGAGAACAATATCATGATCCAGCGGCTGAGAATTTATACAAGAGAATTTATCCTTAAACAGAAATATATTCCTTATCAAGTCTGCATTTTTAATTAAAAAATTATAGTTTTCATAATTTATAAATAATATAATTTGTTATAAAATTTATATTTTATATTGATTGATATTAATATTTTAACTTAAATATTATATTATTTCTCTAATCTTATTTATAGGAAAGAGATTTTTTTGTCATAATTATTATTAGTTATATTGTTAATTTTTTTATATAAATATATAATTTTACCATTTATTTATTATTGTGTTGATTTTATTTTCATGAGATGTATTCATTATATATTAAATAGGAATAAAGTTAAAAAGTTATTAAATTTTAAAGTAATATTGATAAAATTTATTTTTTTTTTGTTTATGTAAAACATATTGGGAGTAACTTATAAATATAACTAGAAGAATATTATATTTTTCTTTAAAAAAAAAGGTAAATGACATGTTATGTGCTGAAAACTTTAAAAAAAATCTAAAAATCTAAATATATATATTTGCATGAATTATTGTTTTTGTCCTCATGGATTAGATAGTCCAAAGTCCAAACTATAACTGTGTGTTTCAATAATAAAAAGAAGACGTGATATTTTAGAAGTTGATGGAAAGCTCCATTAATGCTATTAATGAAAGAGTCTCACACATGCATTGTCTCCTTTTTTTCCTGTTTTTTTTTTTGTTAGAAAGAAAGAGGGATTAAAGAGCTAGTACATACAAAAGGGAAGCATGAGCTAGTGAGTCACCGCACAACCCAAACTTGGGTATGATCAAAGGCTTGATTATGACATTTACAATGGTACGGCTCTTTTTCTTTTATCCAAGTTGCTACCAAAAGTGCTCAAGTCATTTTGAGCAGCAAGAACATGATGGGTTTGGTAGATTTCCCAAGTGAATATGATAGAGAATCATTATTAATTATATTTAACTTAATCACTGCCATAGTTTTACTACTAATATCACTAATTGCATGTTTTATAAAATAAAGGCTTCTCAGATAAAATAAAGCCTCAAAGACATATCTGAAACAATTTTCCTTGATGGGGATGAAATTTAACATTCGGGTGAAATTGCCTTCTTTTGATCCTAATCTTCTTCTTCTTCTTTTTTTTTATAGCAAAAGGAAACCTTAGTAAGGTGCTACAAGATCGCCAATATACAGGTTCGCAATCCAAAACCAGAATATTAACCATTTCGTGAGGAACTTTTGAAACTATATGAATACCTCGCACTGCTTCAAGACCTCTCTTGGCCAAGGCATCCGCAGCTCTGTTACCCATCCGGCTCACATCTTCTGTTTTGACTTCCCACTCTCTGTTGAGCATGGCACTGATTTTTCGCAAGATATTATAGTCTACATTATTCTCGTCCGATTCCAGGCTTATCAACTCTATTGCACTCGTCGCGTCCAACTCCAAGATTATTCTGCGGTACCCAAAGTCCCAAGCCATTTTCAGACCATGCAAACATGCCCATAATTCGGCCGTTAGAGCATCTCCCTCCTCAAGTCTGCAAACGAAACCTCGGCAAAACTCACCTTCAGAATTCCGGATTACTCCCCCACATGCACTAATATAGGTAACGATAGAGAAGGCACCGTCCACGTCCAACTTTACCAAAGATACGTCTAGTCGTGGCTGCCACCTGTCTGCACTACTAGAGAGTTGCACCCCATGGACGTTGATACCAGGCAAGTATCGCTGCACCTCATTTAAAATTTCCAGCATAGCACTAGCGTTAGCAATAATAGAATCATTATTATTCACTTGCTTCCCTTCAAAAATAAACAGGTTCCGTCGTATCCAGAGCCACCAGCATACAACCGCGAACTGCTCTCTCCACTCTCCACCGTGAATGTTCTTTGTCCGAATGTTCCACCACAGCCATTCATCAGCATTCAAGGAGAAAAACATGCTCCAAGCGTTAGGTGGTACTCAAATGCTCTTTTACACACAGGGCAGCGATCCCCATTACTCAAGCCTCCCTTCACCTAATTGCATTTGTTAATAGGCTTTTCCGTGCTGACAGCCACATCAACGTTCTACACCTCTGTGGCACCTTGATCTTCCATAACTTATCCCATGAAATGGCATACTCACCGTCAACATGTGAGAGAAGGTTGTAAGCGGACTTTACAGAGAAGTTGCCACTTCTATCATGTTTCCACTTAACGTTGTATCCATCCGCAAGGCGTTATATTCCTGCTTCAACATTTTCCCATGTTGCTTTAATACCTGACCACGCATTTGAGCCACTTCGTTTAGCGTCGATTTTTGGCATGAGATCATTCCCACACCGGTACTTGTCGTGAACAACTTGTACCCACAAATCATTTCGGCATTTAACAAGTTTCCATCCCAACTTCATGAGGTTGATCCTAATCTTTTTTACATCTCCTGTCTGAGAATGTTACACTTGATTACTCAAGTTGCCTCAACCTTCTCTACATCTTTAAACCACATGAATGACTCACATGCAAGAAGAATCTGCTCAATAATCTTGTTCGTTCTAGTTTTAGTGGCACCTTGGAAACAGATGTCCATAGGCTGCTTAATTGCTTCTCTACTCATTCCCCGTATAAAATTGATGTTGTCTTAATACCCTATTCCCCTAATTAAAACTACAATACCGACTTTAGCTGTGGTATGTGTTTGGGTAACCCTAAACCAAGGTTTTAAAATAATTTTTGATCTAAATTTTAGTTTGAGAAAATTTCAAAATAAACAGTCATATTTGTCTAAAAGGACTTTTGGACCAAACTATAGTTTGAAATCATGGTTTTGAATAAGCTCCTAAGAATAACTTTTAGAACAGTTAAAGAGTTTATGGACTACCTAATTATTATTTTACCCCTATTTTTTTTAACATTCTCTCTCCTCTTCTCCATCTTTTCTTCTCTCTCTTTTGCTTTTCTTCTTTTTCATCAACGTCGCTCGCCTCCGCCGTCGCTCCTTCGGTCAACTCCACCGTCGTCGCTCTTGCCCTCCGTTCGTCAATCCTCTTTCCGTCCGGCTACGTGTGTTAAACGAGGAAGGAGACGAGGAAGAGAAGGGAAGGAGAAGACAGTGCGTGAACAGTGACATGATAGATAATTAATTTTTTTTATCTTATACTATTTATGGCAATTTACTAATCAAAAAAGTATTTCTAGTAATAATCATCCAAATATTCATTTATTCAGAATAACTTTTTTTTCATAAGTTCTTCTCTAGAAACTCTTTTCTAAAAGCTGTCAAAATTTTTTTTTTTTCATAAGCCCTTTTCTAAAAATCTATCCCAACCGGCCAGTAATGTTGTATAATTTTCTTCCTTTTATATAATTGGTTTTTTGTATGAAGAAAAAACAAAACCTCTTAGAACACAACACGTCAACACGTAAAGAATTTGTTTGAATTAGTGTTGTGGTAATAAAAAAACTCAGTTCTAATTAAAAGCTCAAAATTAATAATGCTCTAAAAAAAATTTACCATTAAAAAATAAAATCCTTGTAGCACTTATGGCTCTAGATTGAGGAAATTCATAAACAGTGAAAAGACACATTCATATGTTATCTCTAATAGATATTAGACGTGACAATTTGTTTTGAATTCTAGCAGACATAACTGTTGAACTCCCTAATTCAATGTGAGACATTATCTCACTAATATTACAAACTATTCCAACACTCCAACATATGTTTTGAAATTTCTTTACAATGTCAACATCAATATCTTATAAAGTCACATTTTTTGTCCCATGAATGTACCAGCAAATTTAACGTAAGAGTCGTTTAAAAATAACTCCAATCGTATTCTCACTTTTTTATCCCAAAAAAATATCTTATTCTAGCTTTTTATTAATATTTTCTAAATATATAACTACTTTATAAATATACACGGAGGTCCCCATAAAAAAAGCAAAAGATAAATATTTTTGTATCTTTCTTTGTAAGCTCCATTTAATTATTCTACTTAAGTTGAGAAAGTTAGATAAAATTAATTATTTATTGTAAAAGTTCTCAAAATTATTCTCAATAAAAAGCTACGCCCGCTAATATAAGATCTAGTTAGAATGTTTGATTTGTTTCTAGATATAATATTTTAATTCATTGTGTCTCATATTTAGATTTTTTCTCAAATTAATTTATCTAATTTATAAATCGATATATAATCAAATATTATATATGATTATTTTAGAGAGATCATGTCACATTTTTTATAATTAACTAATATATTTATCTCATTTCTTTAATCTATTAAAATTAGTTTAATAACTATTATGTTAAAGATCGAATATATCATTAGTTAAATAAGTTTGTTTAATTTGGCAAGAAATTTTATAGTTAGTCAGGTATACTTGATGGGAAAAAAATAATATTTCAAGCAAAACATATTATATTATGAAATATGTAAAACAACCTTATAATAAGTACACGTATAACAATTAACGAAATTGAATCTAATAGAAATGATTAATCTCTCACAATATAATAAATTAATGTTTAAATTTTTTTTATGAGAAGTACCCTATATTTAATATATGACAATCCTTCGAATATAAGATGATGCCTATGTTTAAGAGAGAGAAAAGTATAGGTACAAAAGCCAATAAGAAATGATAATAACAAGATAGCTGGAGCACATAGGAGTAGAGGAAGGGAAAGCTGGAGATAGGGAGAGATTGCTTAGAAGAGGGACATGTTCCTAAAAATGAAGTTTTGTTGTGTGTTGAGTGAGGTTGAGTTTTCGTGTCGATTGAACAAAAGCTATCTTGGAATTGACCAAACACCACCCTTTGTGTAGGGTATATGTCTCTTCCCACTCTTCTTTTATTTCACTCCCACATGCCCCCACCTCTCTAATCACCAAACCTCCAATTCATAAAAAGAACAACCAATGGGATCATGATAATATATATTATTTTTTTTAGTTTTATCTATAAGGTAGAGAGAAAATATCTTTTTTTGATAATGCTAATGATTTATTAATATTATAATTTATTAAAGATTTTATATCATGATTGATATTTTTCATTAGTATTATATCCCCTTTTGTTTTTGGTGAATAGCATTATACCCTTTTATCGGGTCACAACTCACACTTCTACTTGTTTCAGTTTTTTTGGTTCAACTATTGACTTATTTTGAGGTTAGGCTTTTGATATTTATATGAATTATGTTTAGAGGTATTATCGGTCATTAAATATATATATTTTTTATAATAAAAATTTAAGAAATTATCTTTTTTCGTTAGATTTAACTTGTGATTCGGCTTTTTGGCTTTCGGGTTTCCACGTGGAATTCAGTTATTGAAAAAAAAAAGGAAAAGTTGGGCTTTCAGATTATACAGGTATTGTTGGGCCACTATATTTAGAAAAAAAGCCCAAGTATCCTGAGTCCACGACTCTCTTCCCCCTGTGCTCTCAGCTCATTGCCGGCTATTGCTACGCTCCACAGTCTCCATCTCCCATAGAAGAATAATTCACCAAAAATTCGACGCAAATCGAATAAACTGAATATACCGAACCGAAATAATTTGAATTATTTATTTTTTTATATGGTTTTTTTAATATGCTCTTTTTCTATTACAAGGAGGGAGAATTGAACTGAATCCTACATCGAAGTCCCTCCTTCGTTTTTCATGTTCGCTCTTCATCTCCGGCTTCCATCGTTTCCGCCGCAGCTGCAGAACCAGTTTCTTCGCAACCTTGCTCCGTGACGGACGGCCTCCTCCCTCCTCTTCCCAATTTCTCCACTGGTCCTCTTCAGTACGCTGCGAGCAAGTCAATCGAGGAGGAGAAAGAGGACAGCAAATTTGGTTAATGATGCGACTTTGGATAGATATTTCTGTCTGCTGATAGGTAATTTTGTTTATAACATGTAAAAATATGTTGCATTTTGCTATTTTTTTGGGGTTGTTTGGTGCGAATGACAGAATCTGGTTTCTACTTCTAATGAAAGTTTATTATGAATTTGGTACAAATGGCTATTGTTATGCTCTAGTTGTTAGAATTTGGTTTCTACTGATTGGTAATTACTAATGGCTATTGTTATGCTCTAATTTTTGAGTTTGCATTTGTGTTCTGAATGAATTTAAACTGTGAATTGTGCTGTTGATTGAACTGAATAAACTGGCTACAGGTTTGCTTCAAATGCCATGATTTGGTTCCTGCCAGTGAGGGGCGTATCTTTGACACTTCAATCCCATTTAGCTAAAAGAGAAAATCTAAAACCCAGCGTTGGAATATCCGGACACCTCACCACCGTTGAACCAACCTGAAAATCTAAAACCCAATGATGCTCAAGCTAGCTGCTCGGAGCTCCAAATGTTTCAATTGCCCAATTTTCTAGACGTATAGTCTAAGCTGAAACAGAGAAGGTAGAGCTATAGTGGGGCATGCCAATTCCCCAAAGTACTGGTGATTCAATAATGATGACTCTTCACGGTTTTGAAACGAAGGGCACTCTATCCGTTTGATTTAACGCCGCAACGATGTTGCATTACCAAACGCAGAGAAACTAGACGACCCTTTTGGAAAAATTGGTTTCGGCTTCAATTTTATGACATTTAGTAACATGGCCTTGAGATTTCATAAGCTACTCTGCAATGGCACCTATATGAGAACTAAGAAATCTGATGCTATGAATTTGAACTCGATGCTATATCCCTCTTTGGAAGAATCATTTTCTGCGCAAGATGTCTTGCCTTTGAAATGGTATGAGAACGTGTTTCCAAGGATTTCACAACTGTCCCATTTGCTGAAAAATGCGGATGCCATTAATGGAAGGCTTGTTGATGTCACCAGTAATTCCACCATTGTTGACGATCAAATCCACCATGAGATGGGTACATTGAAATGGCTTTGTCCGGACCTTTATTGGGTCTCCATCAATTCAGCAAAAGATGAAACACGCACAGAAAACCAGTCAAGATTCAATATCTCCTTTCAGCAAAGCAAGTGCTAGAGAGCCTATGGTTGTTGATTCACTTACTAAAATAAGCAATTTTCTCAATATCACTGCTCAACAGAGGAAATCAGTTCGCTTAACAGTGTGCCCCCAACTGACGCAGCACCGGGTATGGACAGGTGCACTTGAGGAGATTCTGAATAGCATGAAAATTGATTTGGATTTGTTAACTGCTCGAGGATCAAGCACAAGTACTCTAATGGGTGAGCAAATTGTTGACAACTGCTTGAAATTTCTCACTGAAACTGCAACTTCCGCTGATCCTGAAACTGCTTCATGGATGAAACTCACACCTTCTAAAACACTTAATCCTTCCAATCCCCACAAATGGGAAGATATTCTCAAGATGTTCAATGATTTGATTGAATATTTCAGAAGCGAAACCATGCTTGAGTTGCATGTGACGAAGCTCGAGGTAATGAAGGAGGGTCTTTCTCAAATCAAAGATGTTATAGATGACGATAGTATCGGATACAAGGAAGCTAGACATCAAGAAAGTCTAGTACAGAAGAAGCTCACCAAAACATTGGGACACTCATCTAGATGTTTGTTCACTCTTTTGTTATATTACCTATACAGAAGAGTTTCAGATATTGAAGTAGATATACGTGGTGGGGTTTATGAAAATGGAAGTATAGGTTTTGCTTGTCCATGGGAAGAATCTTGACCTCAGATGATGAAAAAAATGATTGGGCGTGGGGTGAAGCAACTAGACCAAGCACTTGGAGTGTTCAAGTTTGTGTTGGAAACTGCAAAAATGAAAGGAAACTTGGATCTGGATGGACATATATGGTGTGTTGGAGCAGAAGACCGGATGCTCAGGTATAGAGGGAACAGGCACTTCGTTCATGGAATTAGCCTTTGAGAAAATTAATACTGGCTTGCCATATCTTGCATACTGCTTTTGTGGTGATTCTTTAATTATTGGTTATCAGAAGAATGATGGAACTCCAGAATGAGTTCGGTTACTTCATTTTTGACGCATATTTCTTGTCCCACTTTGTTTATACTTGTAGGTGACGAAACAAATAAACCCTATTCATTTGCTGATAATTAAAGTAAAATTTGATTTGATTTGTGGATTGTTACACATAATTTATCTTTGAAAAATTAACAGGAGCACGAGTTTGCTTCTGATTCGTAATCTTTGTATGTTAATTTGTATTTTTGTGGATTTTAATCTACTTGGCTCATAAAAGAAAGACTAACAAGGAACGTATTATTATTTTTTTTTATACAAAATTTTTTAAAAAAAGGTTGGGTTCACCCACGATCTAAGAGTAAGGTGAAGTCTCTCTTCCTTTAGGCGATACTAATGTCAGATAGGGTGATCCGTCTATTACTCTCAGGTATAAACCTAAGCACCTAGGAGCTAGATGCCTTCCCAAGCGTCACGACTGGAATCACAATAAAGTAGTACTCTAATGGAATCGAACACACTCTAAATAATCATATATTTACCTTTTTGCTAATTGAACCTACGGAAGATAACGTATTATCTCTCTTTTTTTTTTGGGTACAATTATCTCTCTTTAAAACGTTTCTTCAAAAACAGCGGAGCCCGGAGCCCAGAGCCTCAAGCTTGGGCCCGTCGTTGGGCCTTTTTTTGGTATATTGGGCCTGGTGTACTATCGTATTAATTAGTTAAGTTATAATATTAAATAAATCCATTTGTATAAAAAAAAATGGATCCATTGCTAAAGAAGAAATTACCACTGTACAAAAGCTAAGCTAGTACACAAATTAATATTTAAATTTTTTTAAAAATATATATATTAATATTTAGTATTTAATAGTATCTTGAATATAATTATTTTTAATAAGAAGAGATTTTTATTTAGTGAAAAAAAAGGCTGGCTTTTTATAAAGAGTCCAGTGAATCTAGAATTAAGAGGAATGGGGTTTATGAATATCCTTTAGCATCAAACTGGCAAAAATGGAACATGACCAAACCCAATATTGGGGCAGCGTTAAAGGATTGTACAAATTGTCCAGGGCATGTTTGGATAGAATTTTAAAAAAATATTTATGAAAAAAAAAGGGCTTATGGATCACTTATAGAAAATGGCTTTTAGAGAAGGATTTATGGAAAAAAAATGGTTTTGAATAAATAAGTGTTTGGATAGTTATTTTTAGAATAACTTTTTATGGTAGTAAATTACTAAAAATGGTATGATTTGATTTAAAGTAAGAGAGAGGAGAGAGGTAGAGAGAAGATAAGAGAGAGGAGAGAGGAGAGAGGAGAGAGGATGTAAGAAAAAGTAGAGATAAAAGAATAGAGAGGAGAGAGGAGAGAGGAGAGGGGTAGGGATGAGAGAGGAGAGAGGGTGTAAAAAAAAGTAGGGGTAATATAGTAATTAGATAGTCCATAAGCTCTTTTACTGTTGAAAAAGCTATTTTAAATAGCTTATTCAAAACCATGGTTTTGCCTAAAAGTACTTATGGACAAATAAGCTTGTTTGTTTTGAAATTTTCCCAAACCAAAATTTTACCCAAAAGGATTTCTAAAACTTTGATTTAGAACTTTTCCAAACACACCCATATTCTTTGAAATTGGAATATTCGTTGAGGACTAAAATATTCACTTGTGGAGTGTGCTTTTCAAATTATTCTTGGTACTTCTCAAAATTATCACTCACGCCTTTTAATTTAAAAATACTCTTACAATAACATAATATTAAATCGAAATTTTAAAAAGAAGATGTGCTAATTTTAATTAAGTTCTAATGATAACTCTATTTCTCCACGAAAATTATGATCTTAGAAGCATCTTAGGCTCACCAATTTATTTTAGAGGCTGTAAAATGTCTTTTTTTCCTCTCTAATATAGGAATCATCATATATAACGTGCATTGTAAGTTAAAAAAATTAAAAAAAAAAAAAACTCGCCAAAGGCTAGTGGGAATACTAACTTTTGTGTCTTTAATAATTATTTAATATTTGGTACGATCAGCTAATTTAAATTTAAATATTATTGTTTATTTGGAATATTTTGATGAGTATATATCCACTAAAAAAGAATCCAAATCTGATAAAATGAGGTACAGTGATGGCCGAACTTGTCGATGCTTTGTAAGTGCCATCCACGTATTTTTGTCCTTCATTTGACTAATAAATAAACACATGTTATTCACATCAACTTAATTGTAAATACGAATTAAGATTTGGCCACCTTTAAAAACTAATTAAATTGCATATTCATTGATTTTTTAATAAATATGATTAAAAATGATGCGGCGATTCTTAGTGAGATTAATTTTGATTTTGTCCATAAAGTTATAAGACTATTTAGATAAGAGTTTAAAAAAAATTATAAAAAAAATTTAAACAGTTTTTAAAAAATAATTTTTAGAGAAAAATTTATAAAAAAAATAAATAAATGAGTGTTTAGATAGTTATTATTAGAAGAATATTTTTAATTAAAAAATTATGAGAAATGATATGATTTTATTAAAAAGAGGAGAGAGGGTATAGAAGCAAGAGGAGGATAGAGGGTTTAACAAAAAGTAAGAATAAAATAGTAATTGGATAGTCCATAAACTCTTTTATTGTTTTAAAAACTAATCTCAATAGTTTATCTAAAATTTTAATTTTAAATCATAGTTTGGTCTAAAATCTCTTTTAGATAAATATAATTATTTATTTTAATTTTTTTAAACTAAAATTTAAATTAAAAATTATTTTAAAATTTTAGTTTAGTACTATAGGGCTATTTAAGTTTGTGTGGTTCGGATAACTTTGTTAATTAATTATATAAAACTTAGAAGAAGCCTCAACTAGAAGACACGTGTGGTTGAAATGTTATCATCTTCAAAACAAGGGGAATCTGGGCATGGGTTCTTTAGTTTCACTCACTCATTTTTTCAAATATCAATTTTATTAAAGCAAAATAATACGAGGAAATTTTTAAAAAGAGAAATACTTAAAATACAAGTAAAGTAGTAAAAATAAAGGACCATCCAAGTGTCAAGTCTTATTTGAATTATCCAGATGTTATAAAGCATTTAGTGTAATGATATTTGAGTAACTTTTAAAAATTTTAATTACATTTAAGGACATTAAACTTTAAAATTTTGAGGAAAAAAAAATATCAGGCCTTTGGTAGGATTTTTTTAAATGTTTTTGCTAGATGTTAAAAATTTTCTATTTACTAGTGATTTTGAAATTTTTAACATTCACTAATTTTTGTTTGTTGCCACCTAATTCACCGGAGTTTTGTCCCGACTATATTCGGATCCGATCCGTGTCGCGCACCTAGCTATGGTGGGTGAGTTTCCTAACGGTAATTTTCTACATACGCCAAGGCTCGAACTCGATACCTCATTTAAACGATACCGAGCCGTTTACCACTCAGATTAACCCTCGTTAGTTAACATTCACTATTTTAAAGTGTGGTTTAAGGCCTACAAGAGTTTTGAAAAGTCCGTTTCTCCTGGGACCATTAGGTTATGAGCATTTGGCCCTATAATTCAGATAAAAAACAGTGTTCTAAACATAGTTAACCACCTTGAATCTATTCCACCTAATAAGGATTAAAATAATATAATTTAATTAAAATATATAAAGATATTTAATTATAGCCTTACAAAATAATATTTTAATAAAAAAAGATGATTCTACAAGTAAATAAAATATTCACATATAAATAACACATTATTTAACAAAAAAATTATTAAAAAATAAATCTAACATACTACTATTTCTTTTACTCAAAATAATATTATTTTAGACTTCGCAATTAGAAAAAAATTGTGTTAAAATAATATTTACTCTATCAAATTTTAAACTATATGTTTTAGTCTATCAAATTCCTTTAGAGACTAAAACTCATGGTTTAAAACTTAAGGGGATAAAAACTAAAATGAAGATAAATTTAAATATTAAAGATTGTATTAGTCTAAAATAATATAAAATCTAACTCTACCAGATCATATAAAACTCTTGATTGCATCAGTTAATTGAATAGTTTCCCAATTTATCGGTTTAACTGGTTAACTTGTGTTGATTTTTAATACCATACTTTTAAGGAAAAATTATATTTAAGTTTTATATAAAGAATCTAATTGTAGAAAAGTCTAAAAAAATTATTAAATTACTGTGAAGTTTCAAGGGATCTGAAATTAATTATTTTGAATTGTGAAATGACAAAATTGCCTCTAGAAAAAAATAACTCAAGTAATAAGAATGATAACTCTATGAGAAAAAAAATAACAATTTAAGCAAGAAGAAAAAATAACAACTCAAGTAATAGGAATGACAATTTCAAAGAAAATGAATAACAGCTTAGAGGCAAAAAATAACAACTGAGATATTTTTAAGAATAATTCTGTTATTTCATAATTCAAAAATTAAAATAACAACTCAAGTAATAGGAATAGCAATTTCAAAGAAAATGAATAACAACTTAGAGACAAAATAACAACTGAGGTATTTTTTAAGAATAATTTTATCATTTCATAATTCAAAAATTTAATCTCAAAGTTTTTGAAATTTTATAGTAATTTAATAATTTTTTAAGATTTTTTTTATAATTAGTTTCTCTGCATAGGATTTAAATATCATTTTTATTACTTTGAAACTTAGAGATAAATAAAGAAAAATAAAACCTTAGTTCATGCTTTGAATTTATGACACGTGTCAGACAAAAGTAATTGGCAATGGTTGACACTGCAGAATTCGATTCTCTCTCAAACTCTTCAGTGACAATTCCGGGCAATATTGCCTGAATCCTCTCTCAATCTTTTTAAAAGAACTTTTTTAGATAATTTTAAGGGTAAAACGACAAAAAAAATTAAATATAATAAATATTAAAGTAGAATATTATGTTAATAATATTTATCTATTATATTATTGATAACAGACCTGTCTTATAATTTATTATTATTTTTTAATTTTAATTTATAAAAAAATATCACTTTTAATATAAAATCTACTTAATTAATTTGAATAGACTAAAAAAATTAATTAAATTAGTTATTTATAATAATTATATATTTATTTGATTAAAATACTCTATTTAATTATATATATTTTAAATTATTGTTGAGAGAAATATTTTTAATATATGTGATAATATATAATACTCTATAAGAAATTATAATTTAAAAAATATAAAGTGAAATGGAGTGTTATAATTTAAACCAAATCAAATATCCTATACAGCTTTTATTGGAAGTATGATCTAATTTTTTATATAGAATAATGTTCAGTTGACTAATAATTTCTTTATTCAATCTAAAAACGCATCACCTATCACAATAATAGATGTCACTTTGTCCATAAGTAAAGTTATTACCAAATTTAAATGTATATTGTAATTTAGTTACACGTGGCCCAGAAGATACGGAAAGGCTAGTAGATAACAAATAACTTAGATTATTTATAATGATTATAAAAATTTCATATTTTTATTTATTCCTTTTAGTAGTTTTTAAAAAATAGTCTATAATTTATTATAGTTTACCTCAATTTTAAATCAAGTCTTTGTTGTTTATTTTGTTTGATTATAGACAATCATATAACTTGAGTATAAAAACCATTAATTTTAATTTATAAAATTTCACCAAATTTACAGAATTTCTTTCATTTCATTTAATACTATTTTAATACCTACATTTCTACAAATGAAATTTAATAAAAGCTATAAATTAAAATTATTAGATTAAATAATAAGGGCTCAATTGAAATAAAATAAATTATAAGGATCTAATTTAAAATTGAGGCAAACTATAAGGATATGTGAATCAATTTTTTCTTAAATTTTTATTTTACAAGACGATAAAATAAAATAATCTTTCAATTGTGAATTCAATAAAATACAATTTAAATTTTACACTTCATTCTATTAATATTCTTAAACCAATTGAATTTCTTTAATATTTTGCAATCAATGAGAAGGACTTGCATGGGGACACTTGATTAGTCATGATCAACTATTATATGTTATTAATATTCAATGGCAGGGAAGCAAATGGAACGACAAAATCTGTAAGCCAAAACCCATTGGTACATGCAAATTGGAAAACCACTAAATTAATTAAATATTAAAGATTAACATTAAAAAATATGAATTATCACTGTCTTTGCAACATGGGATGTGTATATATCTAAGATAAAGTGCGACAAAAATGACAAAAGAAGCATCATAAATCACTCATTTATCTTTCAAACTTTTTGGCTAGACATTTTTCTTTAAAACTTAAATTAAAAAATATGCTTCATATAATTTTAAATTATTATATTTGATATCAAGGTTACGATTGTTTAACCGAAAAAATATATCAAATTGGTAATTTAATAGTAAAAAATAAAAATGATATTTGCTGAGGACAAATTTGATGGATTAAAAAAGAGAATAATATGTAAAACTCTCAAGAAATTAGACTTTATCCACATTTTAGTCAATTTCTAGATATTAGACTTGGTAAAAGAAAAGAATATGGTCTCCAAAATTTTATTCATGGAGGCAGTTCACATGAAAATTTAAAAGCAAGTCAAAAGTCTCATCATTTGTCCAATTAATTATAAAAATATAATTATAATCAGTCAAATTTATTATTTATTAATGAATAAAAACATCTTATTAAGATTTATGAATAAAGCCACCTTAAAAACAATAAGGATAATTATGATTGACCAAACAAACTTGTATATTGTTATTTAATAAAAAAAAATTAAAAAATGAGTTAGTAATTAGAATTATGTGTTGGTTTACTAATTAAAAAGATTAATTAAGTTGTTAAGGATGTAATTAACATCTCCCAAATGCATATAGGTTCAAAACTTCAAATATTATTAATGACACAAGGATTTTTTTTTAATACAAAAAAAGGATTTATTTTTGACACAAAGATTTTACTAACGAGCAATCTAAGAATATCTTAGATATAAGATATTATTTTTTAATAGATATAAATATTTTTTAAGAGTTTCAATATTTTATTAATAAAAAAAGTTTCAATATCCAACTCATGTAGGCATGATGATATTAAAAAGTTTGTATTGATCTATTGAGATTACTTGTAGGAAAGGGTTTGCAAACATTTGAAATCTCGTAGCTGTATTACACTAAATATGTATATGTTCCTTCTCAAAATGCCAAATAATAATTAATTATACTCACTCAAATATACTTGTTTAGTAATTACTATATCAAATAAAGAAAAAATGTTTTTGAAAATGATAAATAATCATCCTTTACTGCTTTCAAACCGTAATCGAAAAGGAAAAAAAATTATTAAGGATATAATAAATATCATAAAAAAATTATCAACTCAAATAGGCGGAAATGGCAAGTATTTTTATGTAAATAATTGAGATCCAATTTTTAACTGTTGTATATGAAATAAATATATGGTAAAGAAATTTATTTCCTATATCAAATTAAAGGGATCTTCAGATATTCATAAATCTCCCCACTACCTTGGAGAATTTCCAAGAAACTTCCTGCTATGATTTATTTTCATAATATTTTACATTATTTATTTTGACTGAGATTTGAAAACTATTAAGTGTATTCAAAATAATATATACACTGCAAGGTGGAGGGCGCTGTAACTATCATGCTCAAGTACAATGACAAAGATAGATAGATTCAGCTAATAAATATATAATTATTTAAAACGTATTTAATTTTTAAAAAATACTATTTAATTATAGTTCTAGTCATAATATTTAAAAAAATATTTTAACTTCTGGGTGTCTAGGTTTACGTCTAAAAGTAATAGATAGTTTACCCTATCTGATATTAGTATTGTTTAGAAAAAAAAGAGATTTCGCTCTACTTTTAGATCGAGTGTAAATCTAATCATTTTCTATAAATTTTTATAAAAAGAAAAAGTACAATCACAAAGATTAGACTCTATCTTTATATTTTGATTATATATTTTCGACAACAAAATGCTAAAATATATTTTTTTATACTTCAACTTTATACAATATTATCATTCTCTTAATTTAACAAATTCCTATAATCCTAACATCTTTAGTTTTCAATAATAATTTTTTATGCAAATCATTGTTATTTTAAAAAAATTAATATCTAATAATATTTTATTAAAACTTGAAATTTTAACACCGACACTTTTTGGCAATATTATGATTAGAAGATTAAAAAAACATTTTATATAATTAAAAGACTAAAATAAAATTTTATATAAAGTTAAAAAATAATATATATACCTTTTTCCAATCAATAGTTTACAAAATCACAAAAATGATTGCATATGTAAAGCAAATAGAATCCAATTTGAGCTCAAACATGTACATGGCGAGGTTCATCCAATTTGGATACTTGTACAAACATAGCACATGCCTAATGAGCAATTTTTATAATAAATAAATATTATAAGGATGAGCGAAATAGAACCATACCCAGAATATTCTTGGAGCCAGTAGTAAGTGCATTTCACAGGTGGCCAACTAAAAATTGAATTCCTGGGAATATTCCATTTTGTTCCCAGCCAAGTTTTTATTCGCTTGGCTTAGAATCCTTTCTTATCTCTTCACTGTTCGATTATCTTGACCGAATTGAGAAGTCATGAAATCTAACGGTCCTCATGAGATTTGAAACATAGCCGTCAGGATTTTGATTCATCAGAAAGATTTGTTCTACAGAAAGCAATCCGAGAAAAAGGGACCTTCATGGCCTCCTGCCTCATAAACCCGCAAGTAATATTCCTTTGGAATCAAAATAACCGGGTTTTTTTGTTCTCTCTTTTTTGGGGTTAGGTTTTGGCCATGGCGTTCACTACTATAAATACCCATGTCTTATGAGTTGTAGAATCCACGCCAAGAGTTGATTTTGAGAGAACTACGAGACACCCAATAAGATTTGTTCTTCTGGGTCTTTGAGAAATTTCTTAACAATGTCAGGAACTATTGTGGTTTTCGACTTCGACAAGACCATTGTTGACTGCGATAGTGACAATTGGGTCGTCGACGAGCTCGGTTTCACAGACTTGTTCAACCAGCTTCTTCCCACCATGCCTTGGAACTCTCTCATGGTAAGATTTTTTATTCAAAAGATTTAACCTTTGCTTCTTCAATGCTAGTCTGGTTCTGTTTCAAGTTCAGAGAAATATTTGCTCTTTCAAGGATATTACCATTTCATTGCCTCTTGAAGGATGAAATTGTGAAAAAACGTTGAGTCTGTTTAGTTTCACAATTTTTGCTGCAAAGTTTGTGCTTCTGGTATTGTTGTTTTTGACAGAAATAACTGAGCCTTCTTTTTTTCTGGTATTGATTTTATAGGATAGGATGATGATGGAGTTTCATTCACAAGGAGTAACCATTGAGGAAATTGAAGAGGTTCTGAAGAGGATTCCTATTCATCCCAGAGTAGTTCCTGCCATTAAAGCAGCTCATGCTTTAGGGTATGCATCTGATTCTGAAGAGGTTCTATTTCCTTTTTTTTCCTCTTTCCTTTCCTTTGGAGAAGAAGAAAGAAATATATGGTGTGCATTTTTGTTTTACAGGTGTGATTTAAGGGTTGTGAGTGATGCAAATATGTTCTTCATTGAGACAATTTTGGAGCATTTGGGAATAAAGGATTGCTTCTCTGAGATTAACACTAATCCTGGCTATGTTAACGAAGAAGGAAGGTTAAGGATTTTGCCTTATCATGACTTTAACAAAGCTCCCCATGGCTGTGGTCTCTGCCCTCCAAACATGTGCAAGGTGCTTTATTCTCATCCTTCAATTCTCTCACTTTTCTGCTCTGCATGGAAGAAGAAGAAGAAGAAAACTCACCCTTGATTACTAATCATAAACGAACAACTTGAATTGATTTTGGCAAAAATTTCAAGTGGGGCCTCACTGACCCCACCAGAGAATCTAAACCCTGATACTGAGAAGAAGAAAAAATGATGATTTAAGCTTGACCTATGCCCCAATTCAGATATAATAGTCAAAATAAGGAATACACTTAAAAAAAAATTCCTAAGCACTTAGAATAAAGTAATCACCAAGCAACATCTGATCATTTAAGTGATTCAAATCTTTGTTCCATTACAGGGTCTGATCATAGAGAGGATTCAAGATTCAATATCTCCTGAAGGAAGCAAGAGGTTCATCTATCTTGGTGATGGAGCTGGGGATTACTGTCCAAGCTTGAGGCTGAAAGAGAGAGATTGTGTGATGCCAAGGAAGAACTTTCCTGTGTGGGACTTGATATGCAAAGACCCTTTGCTTGTGAAGGCTGAAATCCATAAATGGAGTGATGGTGAAGATCTTGAGAGGGTTTTGATTCACTTGATCAACAAGATTTCTAAGGAAGAAGAAGAAGAAGCTTCTCAGTTCATCTCACCTGATTGCAAGTTGCAGACTTTGTCTGTGTCTACTGCTCATGAGTCTCTGCCTCGACCTCTCCGAGTTCAGCAGTAATGGCCGATTCGATGATTTAACATCTTGGAAATTGTAACATAATTCAAATAGTCCTTTTCCCTCCCTTTTTGGGTCTTCCCCTAAATCTAATGGTGTAACTGGTCCAGGAAGGACTGTTGTTATAACGGTGTTCAATAATAACAAGAAATTACAGAATTCCAGCTTCAGAAAGCAACGTGGACAATTGTGAGATATCGATACGAGTTTTTGCACTTCACGATCAGGAGTACAATGAGATGGAGCGGGAGTGGGGGACGCGTTCAAATTTCGGGTCGTTGTGGGTGGAATCCATCACCGGAACGTTGGCCATCACCGCAACGGCTGCTCCGAAGACCTCAAGTAAGATGGAGGAGTCAGACGATGGCGGGTTGTCGGCTAGTTACTGCTCCAAAGACGTGTTTGGTTGTGAATATGCCCTATTAAACTGTTATCATTCATGGGCTGATTTGAATGTGGTTGATGGTTATGTTATTTGTGGTTACCATGGAAGCATGATAATTTTAAACTGTGAATTATATGAGGAGAAAATTCAAGCAATGTTGTTTTGAGCAGTTATCAAATTGTGACTTGTGAATGTTGAAATTTACACTTGCCATCTTGGTCTTGGATATTGAATGAACAAATCTAACTTGATTTCAGTTGAATACGGTTTCTCCCCTTACCCCAAAACTACCCCGTAAAAATGCATCTAGAATCTTTTCCAGTGACATCCGGTTCCTAAATCTAAATTATATTTTAGTGTATTCTCTGCCTCAACATCTCAGAGTTGAGTAGTAATAGCTGATATCAAGAATGACAAGAAATTACAAAATTTCCAATTCAGAAAGGAGTTTGGACAACGGTGGAGATTCTTCATTTCATCTTTGCCAAACAAATATTGTTTTTCCTTGTTTGGCATTTTTGAAAGAGTGTTGGGGTAAGAGGCCTTATAACAGGGTCAAATGGTGACTCTTTTTTGACCATGATATGAAGCGTTAAAAATGATGAAATGGATATATATTTCCCTCTCTAATTTTCTCCCCAATTGCATATAAATATTTTAACTTGATATTAATATCAACAACATCGCTACATATAATATTTGAAAGATATATTGATTTTTCTTCAATTTTATTAAAATTGTATATACTCTCAAATTATTTTTAAAATATTTATTTTAATCTAATTTTTAATATTTTATAAAAGATTCTAAAATTATTATTCTATTAATTAATATACATATTTATAGAAAAGTATAATATTTATAATATAACATCAAGTATGCTTTAATATCTATTTAGTTATAATATAAAATTTATAAAAAATTAAATAATTTATATATTTTAAATAATTTGACCCATCTTAAACGTGAAATATAAGGTTCATAATTGAGTTTTTAATAAGAAAAAAAATAAATTCGAGTTGAAAATTATTTTATAAAAATTTGAATTTATTAATATTTGGATGTGTTTTGAGATGATTCGAGAACAACCTTATAAAATGAATGTTTCAAGACATCATATGTAGGGTTAAAAATGAAGTGAAAAAATATTTTAAAAAATTAATCCAACTATACTCTATTGTCTTCTATGCCACTTGAACCAAACAATATGATTTGAATTTTGGATATTTTTCATCCACAATAATCCATCCAACAAGCCCTCAAAATCTGGAATGGGGACCAACACCTAGTTGGCCTTCCTTCCATATCAGATTGCCCTCATTTAGTGGTCCACATTAATTAATTAATTAATTTCAATACATATCAAATCAATTGTGAGCCAAAAGAAAAAAAAAACAGAGATCAAAATCAATGTACTCCAACATTCAAATGTCAACTTCAACATCAACAACAACAAAATATTGATGGCCACAAACCCTAAAACAATCCCATACCAATTCCTGAATATAGTTGCTACCGTTAAGATTTGAAACTAAAAGGAATGATATAAAAATGATGGTGATATTCAAAGATTGTGGCTATTAATGTTCAACTAAGATTATGATGTCAATTTACTAATTAGTGTATATACAAGTTGATAGTAAGTTATGCTAATTTAATCAGTGATCTTGAATTTGAGTTTAAATTATGTAATTAGGTTTAAAATTTGTTGATAGGTTTTTTGCTGTTTTTATAATTACTTTATTTGATTTAGATTAATTAGAGTATAATGTGTCTTTTGAATATTAAGTGGTTTTATTAAAAAGAAATGATTCACGCCTTCTCCATTTTGTACTAAGGGCCTGTTTGGTAAGGCCGCAAACCGCGGTTTTAAAAGGGCTTTTGGCCCAAACCTCGGTTTGGAGAAATTTTAAAACAAACAGACTTATTTGTCCATAAGTGCTTTTGGATAAAACCATGGTTTAAAACCATGGTTTTGAATAAGCTATTTAAAATAGCCTTTTCAACAGTAAAAGCACTTATGGACTATCCAATTACTATCTTATCCCTACTTTTTTTTACACCCTCTCTCCTCTCTCCTACTTTTTCTTACACCCTCTCTTCTCTCTCCTACTTTTTCTTACACCCTCTCTCCTTTCTCCTCTCTTCCCTCTCTCCTCTCTCTTCTCTTTTCTCTAACTCCCCCCTCTCTCTTACTTTAAATCAAATCATACCCTTTTTGGTAATTTACCACCATAAAAAGTCATTCTAAAAATAACTATCCAAACACCTATTTATTCAAAACTACTTTTTTTCCATAAACTCTTCTCCAAAAGTCATTTTTCATAAGTTGTCCATAAGCCCTTTTTTCATAAGCCCTTTTTCAAAATCCTATCCAAACAGGCCCTAAGTTGTCAACTTCTTTGGGCTTCTACACAAATTTAGAATTTGGTGAGTTGGTGTTGAAAATAATTGCAATTATTGTATAAAAAAAATAATTGCAATTATGTTCCCTTCATGTCTCCTCCTTGCTCCTTGATGATTAGATGTTGATTTTCCAAATAAAATAAATGATTTGGCTAATTAGCTTCTTTTCTTTCAATTTAGAATAGATAAATGCCCTTGAATCGATAAATAAATAAAAGGGTTTTGACTGATAAGCCCATTTTGGCCCTCAAGACCTCGACTAATTAGAATTAGTCCTTACAAGTTTTTTTATTAAAAAGAGATGGAGTATTAATTATGAAATTGAAAAAAATAATAATTATGAATAAAATTAGAAGATTTGTAGTTTTGTACACCTTCATATGAAGAAAGCGGGATTTTGTGGGGCTTCAAGATTGCAGCCTCAAATCGTTGAATCATTATTTATATAAGATTATTATATTGTTGGTTGTTCTCGACAACATTTTAACAAAAAAAATATAATATTTTTTAAAAATGTTTAGAGACCAATGTGGATACAATCAGAGGTTAATTCTTCTAAAAAATATTAAAATAAATTTTGCATCTCTTAATATTCGAATTTAAGATATTATATTTAAGTGACCCAACGATTTACTAATTGTGTCTGATTTTGTTGATACTATAATATGAAAAAAAAAATGTGGTTACATACATGAATTTTTTTTTGTCCACCCGATTTACTGGAGTTTTGTCCCGACTACATTCGAATCCGAGTCGCGTCGCGCACCTAGCTATGGTGGGTGAGTCTCCCAACAGGGATTTTTTGCATACGCCAAGGCTTAAACTTGAGATCTTATTTAAGCGATACCGAGTCGCTTACCACTCAAACTAACCACGTTGGTATAATATGAATTAATTAGCTCTATTTCCCTTACAGGCAATTATAAAAAAGCAAAACATTGAATGTGGAAAATGCTCCAGGCCCAGAAGTTGAATGGCTAAAAAAAATTAGTTAATTGGACCGGATCCAAACATACCCGGCCCAATCATAAACCAAGCATTGCAGTCTCAAGATTATTGGGCTCAATTTAACGATTTGGAATCCATAATATAAGCCTATTTTCTAGAGCGCTTTTTACTTTTTAGTGGCCTGTGTCTATTGGTTTGGTTGATGAAACTAGTTCCGTCTTCCTTGTTGCTTCTCGCTGGATCAAACAGTAAAATCTTATATTGGTTCATTTATGTAGTAAAATTTTATCAACGGGGTTGAGTCTAATAGAAGAGAGTAATTTCTTATAATATGCTAAATTAATATTTAAATTTTTTTAAAGAGAGATATCTATATTTAGTGCTCAATAATACCTCGAATATATTTACTTATAATAAAATGATGCCTATGTTTGTCAAAAGAAAAATGTAGTAAAATCTTCATGTTTCATTTCCGGATAATCTCTACTTTAGTCTTGTGAAATAGTTTATTTCCCCATTTGGTCCCTCCCATTTAGATATTTTTCTATTTAACCATTTACAAGTAAAATTACTATCAACAATTTCAACTTACTTATAATTTGATTGAACAATAATATCATTCACAATTTTATGGGGAATCAATTAGATAATACTTCATGCGTGAAACTTGGATTGGAAAAAAAACATGAATTTATAAGAAATTAAACAGATGAATACACACCACCCATTAAAACCTAGAATAAAATTTTACTCTTGGTGAAATGTCCCACCATGGGCCTCGTAAGAATATGATGAAAAATCAATGTGTGATTGTGTGTGTGTGTGTGTGTGTGTGTGTGTGTGTGTGAGAGAGAGAGAGAGAGAGAGAGAGAGAGAGAGAGAGAGAGAGGATAATAATTTGGGCAAGAGACAAGAGTCAACCTTTTTGTATGGATGTGTCTGTTGAGAGCAAAAAATTTGTCTTACAGGCACAGTCTTCAACAGACACAATCTTTAAACAGATTCATCCCTGCATATGTATAACAATGTAATGATGCCTCAAATATTAAATTCACAAAAGAGAATAAGTAAAAGAAAAATCACAGGTTAAAAAAAATATATAATTATAAAAAAATTCTATAAATAAATTAGCAGCGCAAGTGAGTTATAAAAAAAAACTTTATAAAAATATTTGTCACAATATACTACTTATTTATTATAAAATTTTATAGTAATTATATTTTTTATTTACGATCTTATAGTAATTTTTTTCAAAAATAAAAGAACCCTTGTTAAAAGTAACTTGGGAAGATCATATATCCAAAAAGGTCCCAGACTTTTAGATTAACACAAGTGGATGCTTATATTTGTGTGTTAGGTTAGAACATTAAAAAGAGAGTAAAATGATGAGTGAACTTTTTACAGAGAGATAAGGACTAAGGAATCAAAGAGTGTGAGAGAAGAGGGAGAGAGAAAAAACAGGTAAAAGGGAAAAATTTGGGGAAAGTAGATAGATAATTTTTGTTTGGTTGCCCACCCGATTCACCGGAGCTTTGCCCCGACTACATCCGGATCCGACCCGCGTCGCGCACCTGGTTATGGTGGGTGAGTCTCCCAACGGGAATTTTCTGCATTCGCCAAGACTCGAACTCGAGACCTCGCTTAAACAATACCGAGCCGCTTACCACTCGGACCAACCCCCGTTGGTAATGATTTGAGAGAAGAAGGAAGAACCATGGGGATGTATGTCCCTGAGGTATCTTTGCTTCTTTGTTATGAATTTAATGAAATGTAGGGCCACATACCCTACTTTGCCCCACCTTCCTCCATTATTGTGTTTGTGATATGCATACACTGTTACACAAATCCCCCATGTCTTTTGAGCTGTTTTTGACTTGTTCTATTTGGCTTTCTAGATTCTCCTCAACATCACCTCGCTAGGCTTCTTATGAGTTTGCTGTGTGTATATATATATATACACACAAACTCTAATCTTAAGACTTAATTAAAAAATTAATATTAATCTTAAATATAAGATATATTTTTTATATTATCAATATTTTTTTTAAATTACCCATACAGATACTCTCTTAATAATAATTAAATAAGAGATAGAGGAAGGGCATTAAGGAAAATAATTAAAATATTTTTAAAAAAATATAGCATATTACTTAACTAACTTTCTTTATATAATAAAATTAGTTTAATAAATTATATATTAATAATTGGAGGAATATGTGACAATTATTTGAGCTGGCAGGGACGTTGCATTTAAGGTACTTTCATAAAGAATGGTTGGAAATTAAATATAGAATGCTTTGAGGGAAAAACATATGACAACTTCAATAGCCTTATAACTGATTGGCGTGAGAGTTTTTCAGTGGGAGGTTGCGGGTCATTTGTAACTTAGGGGGATTAGTGTAGGCCCCTTTTTAAATCAAAAGTGCAAAAAAAACCAACGGGATTAGTCCGAGTAGTAAACGGATCGATATCGCTTAAGCGAAGTCTGGAGTTTGAGCCTTGGCGTATGCTGAAAATTCCCGTTGGGAGACTCACCCACCATAGCCAGGTGCGCGACGCGGGTCAGATCCGGATGTAGTCGGGGTAAAGCTCCGGTGAACCGGGTGGACAATAAAAAAAAGTGGGAAAAAAAAACATATGGCAACTTTAATGATCCAATTCTTGATCCTTAAATTCAGGCCGCAGATCCCTTTTGTGTATGAATTAAGAATTATTTTTATCACTACATAAATATTATTAAATATACTTTAATTCATGAAATTTTTAATAAATAAACACATCTATATATACATGCCATAAGTATATACGGAATTGGATCCTCTACTATTATTATCCCCAGCACGATCCTTCCGTCATTTCAATAGCTAGCATCTGGACCATCCAATTTAGAAGTAAATTATTATTCTAGCAAGGAAAAACTCAATTAAATAATAACCAAATTAACTCGTACAGATTAGTTATTTGAGTATGTTTTAATTTTCTATGATAATAATAACCCAGTAAGATAGATAGTACTTTCATTAGACTAATGATAGTAATTCAAGAGGAACACTGACTTCAAATGTCATTATGTCAACCTTCAGATATCATATGTGTGTGTGTGTGTGTGTGTAAAATCTTTTACTGAAAGAAGCAAAATTACAGGGTAACCATTGCTTTCTGCTTCGCCTGCATCATCAATCAAAAATGGTAACTGTTTCATGATTACTTGCACCTTTTCTTTTTGAATCATATATATCCACTCATTTCTCTTATCATCACATGCACATATATATCTATATATATATAACAGATCAATAATAATAATACACATACAGATACAGTGTATGGAAAATGAGTTTTCACGGTTTAGAGTCATACCTGCAAGTTAGTGTCCCAATACAAAAGGACCAGCACGAAGCATCAAAAGAGGAAATAAGAAAACATGGCGTGCGTTGTAATATATATATGTACATGGTAGCGCAGGGAGAGTAGGGTTAGGGTTTGAGGAAAATGACAACGTTATTAATTATGAAAATGCTTAGCCTAACCCTAACATGCATGGTGCTCGTAGATTCATGCCCTCTATTGTTTGTCTTGTAATCCATTCTTGTGTATATCAACAACAATAATGCCCCACCTCGCTTTATTAATAATTCATCATCTTAGATCAACTAGTCGTAGGAGTGATGGATGGCTCCTATAGAAACTGAGAAAAATACAAAATAAATATTTGAATAATAGAAATTTATGATGAACTAAAACTCTAAAGGAACTCGTCTTTAGATCTTTAGCTATAAAAATACTTTGTAGGAGTTGATCAGACTCTTGCAACCTAAACGAAGTAAATACTTGCTAAAGAAATTCTTATTAATGGTGACCATAACTGAATACAATCTGGTCTTTAAATAGAGATAAACTTCCTAATCCTAATAACTCCAAAGATTTCAAAATATTATAAAATTTTTTGAAGATAAGATCCCATTTAAATTAAATCAAGGATATAAGAATAAGATAATAAATAATATCATTCAGATTGCTATTTGGCTATTCATATATCTACAATAATATCTTAAAAGATTAACTACTAACAAATTTTTTAAAAAAATGTCATTAGAATAATTCAAAATATCTAAATGATAATCAAATCTTCCTAATAATATACTAAATACAAAATGACCCCTTTAAATAATAAAATTACATAGAAAATAAAAGTAAAATGACTTAATTTGGAGGCTTCTTGAATAGGCTCTTTTATTTGTCTATCTCCACATGCACCTCCTGAAAGTTGAATACCACCCATGATACCTCTTGATTTGCTTGACTGAATTGCCCTTTGAATTCCTATCAAGGAGTTGTTCCAACTCAACCAAATAAGTCACTGGTTCGATTCTTTGAGAATATAGTAGCATGGGGGATAAAGTCATCGTCGAATGGGTCATACTATGATTCGATCTATATTAGTCTAGTTTATAATTCGGTGTTTCTTCGCCTGTTACTAAGAAAACTAGTGTAAAAAGTCAACAACCTTACATCTTATTTTATAAAAATATTATCAGTCACACTTTTTATATTATCTCCCTATCGACAATGTAAAAAGTTCTTTTACATTGTAACAAAAGAGGCAAATTTTTCAACCCCATATATCTTAATCATATATGTGTGATTAGATAACTTTTTATGAAGTTAGTAAGTAAAATAAATAAATGTTATCAAGTTAAAGAAATATGTTGGGATAATTTGCATCTCATCATCATCAAACTCATTTGTTAATAATATATACTCTCAAAGACAAAGATCGGTACGTGAGTCTTTAGGATCTGATGAAGAGCTGGTCGTGACGTGTTATAATAACTATATATGCTGATTTTAATTTGAAGGCCAGCAATAAAATAAAATAAAATAAAAAAGGTCTTAATTATTATTGTTAGAGTGTCTGGTATCATGCTCAAATTTTAGTAGGTGAGATACGATTTTATTAATTTATTAATTGTGAGAAGTACGAAATTTCGTAATATAGAATGTATAATGCACATTTTGACACATCAACGGACACCTACAACACTTTATGAATTTCTTAAATAATCTTTGAACCAATATTTTTTGAAATTACTAATTAACCCATGAAGTTCATCAAAAAATAGCTAATTAATTAGGGTTATTTATTATGGGTGTAATATGAAGCACACTTTTGAATTTCTTGCATCATCTTTCAATCATGTAGTATATGTAAGGCTGTAATATGAATACTCCATATATATATATATATATATATATATATATATATATATATATGCACGTCACTGTCTCTTGTAAGACATGATTGCGGAGGATTTAATAAAAAACAAGTGAGTTCGTTGAAGGGATACAAGATGACGATTCCTTGGATATCAACTAAGGTCTAAGGACCCCCAAACTAAAATTGATTTATAATTCAACATAGGTCACATTAGTAAATTAGTCCCTTGTCCTATCGGGCGAAGGGTTTTAGATAGATATAATGTATTTGATTTTATATTTTTTCTCTTTATTAAATCTAACGCCAAATCATTTTAAGTTAAAAAAAATAACACTATATCAAATTTGTATTTTAATAATTTTTTTATTTATAAAGATTAATTTCTTTTTTATTTAATTATTACTCTTTTCAATATATTATATATACATATATGAATAATCTGTATATTTTAATTATAATTAGGTTTACCTTTAGTTTAATTATAGTTAAACAATTAACTATTAAATTATTTTTTTAACCGATGACCAATTTAATTTTTAATCTCTATTTTAGTAAGGATTATAATCATTTAAGTATAAAATATCGAGTTTAAAACTCGTATAAATGTAAAAATATTTTTCAAATGGAGCCCCCACCCCAAATTAAATTGAACGTAGCAATATAATTTTGAATTTTGAGTTTTTTTTTTCTTAAAAAAAAAAGTCTCAGGACCTAGTGATGCCATTTTTTTTGTGGAGGGGCCGGGGGATGGAGGGTTGGAAGAGAGGCGCGCGCGCGCGTGTGGGAACTTGTCACGTGTGGGTGTTTTGCGAGCTGTAAGGTATCTTCCTAGACAACTTGAGGCCCAGCAACATATGTCTTCCGCTCCACGTACCCCAAAAAATGTTTTCTTTTTTAAAAAGAAAAACAATATTACTCTTCCTCAATAAATCTCCCCAGGTTCAAAATATATACTCCCTCCAATTCTAATTTAATTTAATCAGAAAAATGGAATGAAAGAATTCAGGCATGTCTTGGCTTAATATTCCTAATGGAGATAACTTTACTTAGCACTAATCACATCTTTTGGGAATTATTTTTAAAGTATGCTTCAACTTGTGTGCTATATATCAATTAAATTAAAATCTAAAAGTATTTGATGTCTCTTATTTATTTTTAACATTTAAAATGTGTATGTCAAAAAGATATTATTCCCTCCGACACTAAATAAAAAAATCAAAAAATATATATTTTAATTTTAAATATAAGATTTTAATCTATTTTATTTTTTAAAATTATAAATTTTTTAAAATATTTATATATATGATTATATATGTTAGAGGGTTTCTCGTAAGAGTAGTTTAAATATACATAATTAAATAGGATATTTAATTTTAGATAAATTAACACACAATTATTATAAATGGCTAATTTAATTAATTTTTTTAAATTTTATATTGATTTTATATATGGATTTAATTTCTGAATACCCTAAATTAACAATCACATGCTGCTGTATTATAATTTTAAAAAGTTATATAATTAAAATAATTCGACGTAGAGGAAGCAAAACAGTGTTGGAAGGGGTATATGTACTTTTGGGTATGAATCTTTTTAGTTAAATAATTAATTTATGAAATTGAGGCAATTTGTCTGGTTCTGATTCTGAGAGAGTGCTTATATTTATCTAATCAATTCCACAACAAACAAGAAGACACTTTGGAATCAAGCTTTATTTAATTTCAAACTCTAGCCTCATTTTAGAGGGGGGTTAATTAATTAATTAATTAAGCTAAAACTATTAACTAGGCATTATATTTTAATTAAGGTTAGTATTATAATAATACGAAGTGGGGTGCTCAAGTCAGATTGGATACAGTACCAAGAAAATAATTGATCAACCTCATTCTAATTTTTTAATTATTTTTTATGTTGGGATTTAAATAATAAATGGTGCGGACAATGCATGCATTGTAGTAAGTAGTACCTACTTCTGTATATGTTCCTAATATTAAATTACACATATAATATTGATTAATAACCTTATTGAATGAAGCCAAAAATAAAAATAAAAAGTCTGTAAGCTTCATTTGGCTTGAATGGGGATTATGGGAGAACTTCGAGCTTTGTATCCATAAATAGAAAAATGTGCTTATTTCAGCAATTATTTGTATTGATTCTTTTGTCAAATTTGTTACGTATCATTCTTTAGGAACAATATAGCTTCTCCTTTTTTTATGAATTTTATATTTTATATGGATATAGATATCTTGAGAGATTTGAAATTTGATACTCTTTTAATTTTTGTAAATAATATCCTGTCATTAAGTGATTAAATGGTTAAATAACAAGAGATATTCATAAATTTCTCCATTTTTTATAAATGATTTTCTTAAAGTTATAATTTGATAACTAGATATTTCTCCTGTGTAACGCAATAGGAGGAAAAAATAGGAGCTCATTTTAGTTCAACCCCATTACAAGACTAATGGCATATAAAATGGATGTTTGATTGTATTTTAATGAGTTTGGTAATAGGATTTTCTATGATAACGATGATTACAAAAATTTAGTAATCCCCATTTATACTCCCCACATGAATACTCATTATAATTTATTGTATATTTGAAAAAATTCCATTTACCCTTCAGTCTTGTTGGTTTAAAAACTTTTTCCTAATAATTCACCAAACATAGTAATAGCATTACATATTACATTGTATTGTTGTATCTATATGAAAACTCTATTTGGCAACAATTAGCTAAATATATATATATATATAAATTATTAAATTAGTTATTTTTTTATAAAATATTGACTCAAATTTATCATATAGAATTATGTAGAACTCACATTAAGTTTAAAAATTATGAAGAATATTTTTTTAATATATTTATGATTATTATAAATTATCATTATAATTATAAATATAAAATATCATAGAATCAGTTGATGTGATTATTACTTATTAATTATCATCATGAACTCAAAATATTTTATAGATCTAAGTAGTTTATTATTATTATAAATTATTATTATAGTTAGAATTTTAAATATCATAGAATCAGTTAATGAGGTTATTAATTAATTATTATTATGAGCTCAAAACCTTTTAAAGATCAAAGTAAAATTTGATTAAAATTATTGATTATAACTTTTAGACAAAACAATTAAAAATATTTAAATGGATTGACCCATATCTATTTTTAACTTAATTAGGTATTATATGATTTTTAAAATATAGTTGATTATATTAAATTTTAAATCAGGTTCAACTGTAAGAGATAAAAAAAAAATCTTTTCTGGGAAAAGTATGAGGCAATGAAACTAGAATGATTAAGAATAGGTAGACATTAAGAAAATTTCAATGAAAATTCACTCAAAAAAATTTAATGAACAAAATTATGATCTCTAAATCATAATGTCATTGTTCAAACTTAATTCTTGGTAGACAATCTAATCGAACCTAATATCTGAAGGCAACGTTTGGATGTGACAATAAAATTGCAATTTGGGATGAATGAGAATAGGCACAAACAGCCAGAACCTTGATAGTGTAGGAGCACGGATGTCACCTTTTAATGGCAATTACCAGGGTTCAATTTCTGCTTGCAACCCTGCAAGCTTTGTGCTTATCAATTAGGAAAAAAAAAAAAAAAAAACAGGACTACACAACACAACCATTAAGAAGTGCATGCAATGCTGCTTATGGAACAAACAATATTTTATAATCAATACAATAACAATCCAACACGATTTCCCAAACTCTAACTATTATATCTTTTATTATTGGAATCAATATAAAATTAATTTAATAGCTTAATGTCTTACTATATCTTTATATATTTTAAATTTAATTTTGATATGAGATATATGATAAGAGAGGTAATATCGAATTTTAAAATTTAATATATGATAATATGATATTATTAATAATATAAAAAAATCTTACTATCATCTATGTTTAAATTAATTAAGAAGTGATATAGTGTGTGTTTGGATAAAATTTTAAAAACGGGTTTATGAAAAAAATAGGCTTTTAGACAACTTATGAAAAATGACTTTTAGAGAAGAGTTTATGGAAAAAATTAGTTTTAGATATTTATTACCAAAAGGGGTTTTGTAATTGAAAAATTACTAAAATGGGTATGTATGAGAGATGAGAGAGGGTAAAAAAAATAGAGGAGAGAGGATGAAAAAGATAGAGAAGAGATGAGAGATAGTGGAAAAGATAGATGAGAGAAGGTGAAAAAGATAGAGAAAAAAGGAGAGATAGTAGAAAAAATAGAGGAGAGAGGAGAGAGGTGTAAGAAAAAATAAAGATAAAATAGTAATTGAGTAGTTTATAAGTTATTTTACTGTTCTAAAAGCTACTCTGACCAGTTTATCTGAAACTATAGTTTAGTCTAAATTGAGATTTAGACAAATATAATTATTTATTTTAAAATTTTTTTAAACTAAAATTTAGGTAATTTTTTTTTTTTAAAACTAAAGTTTGGGTTTCCGCCATATTCTAAGTGAACACCAAACAAAGAACCCAGCAAACGCGATCATTAATTACTTGTCGAGTTTTAAATATAAAAAATTAAAAAAAGAGTTGTGAGATACGACAAAAAAAAGGAGGAGGATTTTGTGGCAAAATAAAACACAAATCAGAGATCCCACGCATGCAAACTACAGTGGCGTGGCACATAAATTAAAATAAGAGGAAGACATGGTAAGAAGCAAGAATATATTGACTGACTTACATATTATCTATTATCTTATTCCTTCCTAACTTGGTCTCCTGCTCCTCCTCCCGCTATTTATTTTTTTATTTTATTCTTTAATTAAAGACATGAGGGGAATAAATAGAGAGAGGCCAAGATGGGTAAAAATGGGGAAACAGCGAGACAGGATCCGGAATAGATGGCGCCAAAATCGAGCCGCATAAGACGACGTCGTTGAGCCCCATCCCCAACCTCGCTCCTCGATATGTCCCTCCCTCGTCCCCACGTGGAACGCCGCGTAACTCTCATTTCATGTCAGTGATATATAAACCTGAGGCTTTTAATCTGTTCCTTCATTTTTACCATTCTCATGTTTTGCCCCTTAATCCCTTGAATTACTTTGCATCTTCGTTTCAATCTCAGTTACACTCTTATATTAACAAAAATTTAGTTGGATTAGACTTCGATGCTCACTAGAGTTATAAAGACTCAACCAATATTTATAAATTATTTATTAACAATATTATCGTATTAACAATAAAATTTAATCATAACTACTTCTTTTAATAAATGTGTTATCTCTATAACTTAAATTTAAAATTTAAAGAGGTTTAATAAGATCTTATACAAACTGTTAATATATTCTTTAGGGTAAATATATATCCATTACCTTAAAATAATTTTGAAAAAACAATTAACATCTTAAACTAATTTTGAAGGTGTAACTAAAATCTTAAAATATTTAAGTACACAATTAGTATCATAAACTAATTTTAGAGGTACGATAAATATTTTAAAATATTTAAATTGGTGTAGTTTTATCCCTTCATTAATAAAAACACTTACTTTCGTTTAATATATATCACATAAATATTTTATTTTAATACATTATTATTTAAAAGATATATGTATAATATTATTTTAATAAATTATATTAAATAAACTGTAAAATCTCTCAATCTTTACATATGAATTATATATATTGTTAATTTTAGGATTTATACAGTATTCTTATTTAAATAATATGATACATGTGACCTTTTAAATAATAATGTGTCAAAATAAAAAATTCACGTGAAATGGATAGTATAAAAATTTATATTTTTGTCAGTTAAAATATAAAACTATACTAATTTAAATATTTTAGGATGATGATTGTATTTCTAAAATTAATTTATAATGTTAATTGTACCTTTAAATACTTTAGGGTGTTAGTTATAACTCTAAAATTAATTCAAATACTAATTATATTTAATATATTTAAATATTTTAAGATATTAATTATTTTTTTAAAATTAATTTAAAGTGTTGTATATATTTTTATCCTACCCTTTATAATTCTCCGACTCAAAACAAGGAGTTATTGCATAGGAGGGTAAAGCAGTAGCAAGTATTGGGATGAGAAAGACAAAAAGTTCATGGTATTTTGAAATTTGAAAAATGGGGAAAGAAGATCAAGGGGGGCCCGCATTAGAAGGAACGTGCTTGGGTGGGAGAGGAGTAGAAGTAGTAATATAAATTGAGTCTATAGGCCCAACCTGTTAAAATCTGACGGATTGAATTATAATATTTACAATTTATTTGGATGTAGGTTTTTTTTATCTACATCTACGGCAAATTAATCTATTAGGTTGGCGGGTTAACCTTTTTTTTTTATTTTTTTTATTATTTATATTGCATATTTATATTTTAATAATTTGAGAATTTTAGTCAAACAAGAGACATTATATTTAATTTATATTAACTTTATCTCATTGAATTATTTCTTTATATATATTCATTTTATTTTATTATTATTTTCTTTGTGATAAATTTAGTTATGGATGGTGACAAAGTTGACTAAATAAATATTTTGATAACTTCAATCATAATTCGAATCTAATTAATATTGATATATGTAAAAAAAATTAAAAAAAAATTAGCATATAGCCATATACATATTAAAAAAAAAACTAGCGGGTTCGGATTAGTGTTATACCAACTCGCTTAGAGGAAGGCCAGTTAAAATCAATCCACCTCTATTTTAACCTGCGACTGATCAACCAGTATTTGGCTGGTTGGCCTATATTATCACCGCTAGGAAGAGTGGAAAGCATGTCAACAGGAGACAAACTTCATAAATAAAATATAATCGTAACCAGCAATAAATTATGGACACATCACATTTTTATACTTCACATACTTTTGGCTTTCTCTACCTTTTTGTTTTATTAATATAAAAGTTATTTTATTTATAAGTTGAAAATGGATATTTTATTTCAAATTTCTTATAAACACATAGGCCCACTCTAATTGAGATTCAAATCTTATGCATTGCGTATGGAACACACTAGTTACAAAAGAATACTTATATTACAGCCCAACTAATCTATTAAGAAAAATAGAAACTTTTAAAGAATCTAATTTTTATTTTAAATATTCAAACTAAATACCGTTATGTAATAATTTTATGTTAGCAGTCAGTTTTTTGTTTCTTTTTTCCACTTAATTTTTTTAATATTATATATAAATAAATATTTATTATTGCATGATAACACTCAAATGAGTCACATCTAATGAGTACTAATAACTCAAGAGTGTCCCCTTCGCATTCTCTTGTTAGGAATTTTAGAGGTACTTTGATTCTGATTTTTATTCCTTTTCTTTCTCATACCTTATTATCAAAGTCATTTTCTCAATAGTATCAAATGTTTATTTTATTTTATTTTATTTTATTACCAGTAGTATTAAATATTTATTAAACATATCAAATCAAGATTCTTATAGACTCGTGTATTGAGTCGCCATTAAGCTCTCCTGAGCACTGAATATTGTTATGAACATAATAATCCAAAATAGAATGCACATTTTTTAAGGATAAACATATTTGTGAGATATATCACCGACTCTCAATATTTTTTATAATTTCATACTACTCGCAACATTTATGAGTATTATTAAAGATATTTTTTTCCCCTTACATAATAAATAGGCGAATAAATTAGAAGACAATACTATACTACCAGCATCATTAAGTACATTTAATGTCCCATTACTTATTTCATTCAGTGTGGTTGGGATATTGCATTTATTGAGAGTTCCATCATTTACTACACTCCGACTGATAACACATATTTAATACGAATCACACTTTATTCCGTCACGTCCATACTTTTAACCGTGTATCCCAATCAAATTAAAGAAAAAAAGTTAACTTGAATGATTTTTTTTTTTAAAAAAAGAAGTAAATTTTTTTTAAGCATATAGTTATATATGTTTTTTTTAGAAATAATTATATTGAGATACTTTTAATAATTAAATATAGATATTTTTTTAATATATATTTAAATTTTAGCTTATTACGTTATAATTTCTGAAAAATTAATCTATTTTGTTAGACCTAACTCATATTGACAAGAAGAGGTAAAGTTAAATAAGAAGTGAAATGTTGGATCTTATTTGTAATTTTACTCCCTTATTATTAAGTTTTCTAATTTAAAATATAAAAATAAAATAATAAATAAAATAACAATTATCGTCTTAATGTTAATTGTCAATTGCATTCTGATATTATTTGTTGTGTGCTGTTAATATCGTAATATTAATTTATAATATATCTAACATTATAAATTTAAGTATTTGTTACAATTAAAAAATAATACATAGATGTATAAAAAGAATAATATCAAATTATTTAATATATTATAAATAAAATTAAAGTGATAAATATTAAAAAAAATATCAGAATGTTAATTTAGGTAAAATTATTCTTGAAGTTTACGGGAGACTAAAAACAAGTAAATTGTTTGAATTTTCATTTTGAACGCTAGAGGTAGTATTTAATTTTGAGCTTTTACTGCAATTCAAAGAAACAGTAATGAGAGATCTCATGCATTGAATGCTTCACCAGATACGAGGGTCTTCTCCCAAATAAAACTGCAAGAACAGGGCGCCTCATCTGCCCCACCCTCTCCCTACCGATTTACAGCATTCCCAATCTCTCTGCCTGCAACTACAAGCAAAGAGAGACTCATTTCACTCTGGGCCTTGAGCCCCTTCTTTCTCATCTCTCTGCAAAATATTTGTATATGTATGTATGCTTTTCCCCTTCCATTGCCTTGTTCAGTAAACTAAGATTTTGCGTTTTCTCCCTATATATCTATCTTTCCTTCTTCTGCCCCATTTCATTCTCTCACTCTTCAATTAGCACTCACAGCTCACAACTAAGCTGATCTCTTTTGCTCCTCCCATTACGCTTTACCTTTTTCTTTCCCGGGCTTCTTTCCGAAAAATAGAATTCTATTTTGTACTTGCTCTTTTTCCATCTCCACCCACTTTCCTGTTTCTCCTTGGCATTGGTCCGTTGTTGTTAAATCGTCCACATTTGTTTCGTTTTTTTGGTCCTTCTTCTGCCTGGCTTCCACCGCATTTGATTTTTTCCTCATTCTGTTCCGTGAAGTACAGCGAAGTAAGTAGAAAAAATATTTCTCAGCTTTAGTTTCTGCCAATTTTCTTGAACCGTAAGAACCGGAACGAACTGTTATCTCTTTCCTTTGTGAAATTCGTTGATGGGCCTTGTTGGGTATTCGTTTTCTTGCGAATTCAATCAACTTCCGTCTTGTTACTGATAGGTTCACGGATTTCCTTATCGATTTTGTTTCCTGGGGAGTTATTTATTTTTCTTCGCTGGGAATTCTTTGATGATTCTGATAATAATAATAATAAAAAAGTGTATAATATTGTTCTGTTTCATGGGTGTTCGTTTCAATGCCTAAGCAGAATCGATAGGCAACAGAGAAAAATAAATGTTTTGGATCTTATTTCCTCTGTCCCCATTCTTTTTCTTCTGTTTTTGTTTTTTAGTCGCCAATGATGCATTTGATCTTCTAAAGCAACAAAATGGCCGTTGAAAATTGATTCATATTTTTACGTTCTGTTGCTATTTCACTTTGCCTAGCTCTGCATTATTATTTCTCTTTCCGGTTCGTTTTCTTTAATCCAAGTGGAATCTGGACTGTGCAGGGGTAAAACTTGAAGATAACTTCCATTTCCCCAGAGAGCTAAACAAAACGGCCTTTACCTTCAGTCTTACTGGTGTTGATTTGACGTTCTCTGTGGAAGATGAAGACATGGTACTATTTCTGTTGTGGAATCTTTGGCAACTAGTGTTATCATCGATTGTGGAGCCACCTAGCTGGATCCAAAGCACAGCCATTTCTTCTTTTTAACGTTGTTTCTTTCTAATATTTTGACTTGCTGATTTGAAGGCACAATCGCATTCCAGTGTCCTAGACTGGAAGGCTTCCTGTGGTTCATGTGTCTTTTACATCTCATGCTAAACAGTGCTTTGAATGTTCTTAAGTTGAAGAAAGCCTTGAAATACATCAAATTTGTGGTCTCTTAGCTTGGAACTGCAACTTCTTGCTTTCTGAGCCAAAAGGGTATCTGATTGCTCACGGATTTGCTACTATTTTTGGGATCGTACTACTGAAGCACTCGTATTCGGGACAGAAAAAGCTAAATTCTGAGAAAGTTTAAAGTGAGTTTAATTTTTTCTTCTCATTGGCATGATGGTGATGAATGTACCAGTGGCAGATATTGAAGGTGTTGGTTATTCATAGCTAAACTCTTAAAACAAGGCATTTTGCTTGCATTTGGGGATTATTGGTGCTCATGAATCGAGAACAGATCCGAGGGAAGCAAGAAAAAGATTCTGATGGTGCTGAGGTGGTCATTGTGGCCGTTAAGGCATCGAAGGAAATACCTAAGACTGCTCTTGTCTGGTCTCTAACTCATGTTGTTCAACCTGGGGATTGCATTATTTTGTTAGTGGTTTTGCCTCCACAAAGCTCAGGTAATTTATCTTTCTCTTCCATATAATTTATTTTACAGGCGAGTTTAATGCCTCTGTCACATAAGAACATGCCTCTGAATTTTATTAGTGTTGTTGACAAGTAATTGAACCTTTCCTATGCTTACCATATGTGCCAAAAACATTTACTCTGTGAATATGCAGGTAGAAGGTTGTGGGTGTTTCCAAGATTTGCTGGTGACTGCGCCAGCGGTAGCAAGAAGTCTCCTCCTTCAGGAACAACTTCAGAGAAGAAGTGTGAGATCAATGATTCTTGTTCCCAGCTGATCCTTCGGCTTCACGATGTCTATGATCCAAATAAGGTTAGTAGTGGCCTTGATATACGAAAGCGTCTGCATATTGAATGTTGGTGGCTTACCCCTCTTGTACAAACTTTTCCAACAGATAAATGTCAAGATTCAAACTGTATCTGGATCTCCTTGTGGAGGAGTAGCTGCAGAGGCCAAGAAAGTCCAGGCCAGTTGGGTTGTCTTAGACAAGTAATCGTCTTTTTCCCCCTCCTTCTAAATATATATTTTGATATTTTTAGTAGATATTTTCTGTTCAGAAAGGCATGCTATTGTGACTATAAAACGCAATCATGAGTCAACTCCCTCCTTCGAGTTTACTATGTTGTTGATATGATATTCTTATAATGTTTGTTGATGGTTTTTGGCTTGATGCTTATTTTGCAGAGATCTCAAACATGAGGAAAAACGCTGTATGGAAGAATTGCAATGTAACATTGTAGCTATGAAGCGATCTCAACCAAAAGTTCTCCGCTTGAATTTGGTTGGATCACAAAAGAAGGATCTTGAAGAAGCCAACCCATTACCTTCTGTGAAAGAAACACCAGGAAAACAAGCCAAACAGAAGAACGAATCTTTAAACTCCATAAAAGCACCTGTTGTAACCCCAACTAGCAGCCCGGAGCAAGAGACACCATTTACTGCGACTGAAGCTGGTACCTCATCAGTTTCGAGCTCAGATCCTGGGACCTCACCATTTTTTGTCTCAGAGATCAATGGTGAATTAAAGAAAGAGGAGACAATTAAGGAAAATGAAGAACTTGATACTAGTTCAGACACAGACAGTGAAAATATGTCTGCATCCTCAGCAAGCATGAGATTCCAGCCTTGGATCTCAGAAATGCTTCTACATCAACGATCATCTCAACGTGCAGAAGAAAGATCTGAGAGATCTCACAATAGGCCCCAAACATCTACAACCAGAGCCTTGCTTGAAAAGCTCTCAAGGCTTGAGAGAGATTCTGGATTTGAAATTTCAACCTATAGAAGTGACTTGGATTTCAGTGGAAATGTAAGAGATGCAATAGCATTATCTAGAAATGCTCCTCCTGGTCCACCTCCATTATGTTCAATATGTCAACATAAAGCACCGGTTTTCGGAAAACCTCCTAGGTGGTTTAGCTATGCTGAGTTGGAGCTTGCTACTGGGGGATTTTCACAAGCCAACTTCTTGGCGGAAGGAGGATTTGGATCTGTTCACAGAGGGGTTCTATCAGATGGGCAAGTCATTGCTGTCAAGCAACATAAATTGGCAAGTTCTCAGGGTGATCATGAGTTTTGCTCAGAGGTAGAAGTCTTAAGCTGTGCTCAGCATCGCAATGTTGTTATGCTAATTGGGTTTTGTATAGAGGATAAGAGAAGGCTACTGGTTTATGAGTATATATGCAATGGATCACTGGATTCTCATTTATATGGTAATTTCTTGTCCTATACCACATGCTTTCAAGGAAGAATACATGTTTTATTGGCTTGAACTTATTGAAGTCGTTGAGCATGCAGTATCAACGTAGTCCATCAGTTAGTAGTTTTTGTATGCTTATTATAATTGTAATTGAAGATCTTATAATCAACTAATTAATTGGGAAATGAAATTAGATATGTTGAATCTATGCTGAGATGCAGAATACTTGGATAATCTAATCCTTTTATGATAAACGCCATGCTGGTTTATTATGTATGAATGTTACCATTTTTTATCCTTTGATAATTGATCTAGTACCCTGAAATTTTTCAGGGAGACAACGGGATGTATTAGAGTGGTCTGCACGGCAAAAAATTGCTGTTGGAGCTGCTCGAGGGCTGCGATATCTTCATGAAGAGTGTAGAATGGGTTGCATTATCCACCGGGACATGCGCCCAAACAATATTCTCATCACCCATGATTTTGAACCATTGGTATGGGATCCTTTGACTGTAATGCATAACCGGAAATAAAAATCACCATTACTCCATAATTATGTTTTCGTAGTCTGCCAAATTTTTCTTTTTTCATTATTTCAATGGGTCAAGTAATTATAGATTATCTAACATTTTAAGAATTTTCTATATTGAATGACATGTCTTGGATTATCAGAACCTCCTACAGATTGTGTACCATAAAATATAAGCCATGTTCTGAGGTGCATCAAGTTATGTCACACTTCTAACAGTATCATATTTTTTGTTTTTTAAATTCTTCAAGGTTGGTGATTTTGGACTGGCAAGGTGGCAGCCTGATGGAGACACTGAAGTGGAAACTAGAGTCATTGGAACGTTTGGGTATGTATTGTGAAATACTACTGAATTATTTTCAATGCGACCATGGACTTGAAACCAATCTGTGCTGCTGCTATTTAGGTATTTGGCTCCAGAATATGCTCAAAGTGGCCAAATCACTGAAAAGGCTGATGTTTATTCCTTTGGAGTGGTATTAGTGGAGCTTGTTACTGGGCGAAAAGCTGTGGATCTCAATCGACCTAAAGGGCAGCAGTGTCTTACTGAATGGGTAAGCTAGAACCTAGAGGATAACAGTGTCTAACTTACTACGATAATTTAGTTAGATTCGGTCTACAAAGAAAGAGTAGACTTAACTAATCATGACGACATGTAATCTCGCTTACTTTAAAGTTGGGCCTATGTCTGACATTCTTATTTATGTTTTCATTATTGATTTGGTTTTCTATTAATTTTATATATACTGGGTATTCCCAAGAATCTCTAAACTGTTTGGAATATTGTCAATGAGAAACATGACACCGATTGACAATAAGCATATTGTATTGTTTATGTCTAGCCTTGAGTAATTGTGAGCATTTGGATATTAAATAGGCGCGACCACTGTTAGAGGAATATGCCATTGAGGAACTGATTGATCCGAGGCTGGGAAATTGCTATTCGGAAAATGAGGTCTATTGCATGCTGCATGCAGCCTCATTATGCATTCGTCGAGATTCTCATTCTAGACCTCGCATGTCACAGGTAAAGAGAAACTTTCAACATATCTTTGTATAAATAGAAAGTGGATGTAGGTTAATTAATCAAACAATTTCCATGATTCCCTGAACTTAATTTAACTAGTTGACCGTTGTAGGCTAATCTTTGAAGTCGATGGAGTATAAATCTCATATCCTCTTTCTTAGTTTGTCGTCTTAATCAATGTCTCTCCTTATTTGCCCATAACCATCATGTTATTTATGGCTCTTAATGATTCCTTTGTCATAATTCTGTTGGAAAATCTCATGGAGAACACCTAAAAACTGCATTCAAATATTTTCCTTTCCGAGATTAATCCCCTGCCTACATGTACCGTTTTTACCCCTCTACCTTTTGTGCCAAAATGACATGGATAGAGATAGCAAGTTCTTAATGTCAATCCCACCGCAATTATGAAGACTAAGACTTGAGTTGTGCCAAAATGACATGACTAGAAATTCAGTTGTTGCACCTGAGTGAGCATCTAATGTGGCATCATCGAAAACATTTATTGACAATTTTATATATTTAAAATCTCCAACCCTCTCATTTCACTGCTAACTTCTTTTGCATGTGTATGCGTTGTTGTTGAAGGTTCTCCGAATGCTCGAGGGCGACATGGTCATGGAGGCAAATTACCTAACAACCGCCGGTAATGATGCTGGGAACAGGAGTGGTCGGATCTGCGCAGAGCAGCAGATGCAGCATCATTACAGTGGTCCCCTGCTGGATGAGTCCCTGGAGTCATCATTCAGTGGAAAGCTTTCTCTGGAGAAATACAGTTCTGCCTACTGGGAAAGGGACAAAGCCTAAGCGAACTTCCATGTGAAGATGGTGATATGTGTAAAAAGTAGGCTCACATTGAAAAACTACATGCATGACATGCTAGAAGCCTGAAATATGTTTTTTCTCGCTTCTATTATTTTGGTGGTTTTTGTCTTCCCCATTTCTCTGCAATGCTATCATCTATTTTTGCATCTGTGTGTATATTAGGGGAAGGAAAGTAGGTTAGGAAGATAATATATACATATGCTTTTGAAATTCTTTATGGAAGTTATTGCCTAAGGGCCTTGTTCACATAGCTTGGTCGATCCAAAGTGGTTCGATGCTTTTATATTAGCATCCATTTGGCTTATTTGTGGAGAATTGATTTTGTGCTTTACAAGATAAATGTATGAGAGTTGTCTTGTAAAGCTCAAAAATCTCCCTTTTAAAGGCTGCATGTGTATGCATGCTTTTATTGTGATTTCATGTGTGCATTGAATGTCGTTGCATGCGTCAAGCAAATATTTAGTGCTAAATGCTTTTGTGATGTATTTAGTTTACATTATTTATTTTTAAAGTAAATATTTATGAGAATCTAAAGCACACATGTAGAGATAGTGATAGAAGCTGTAAGCATTAATGGTGATTTTGGGGGGAAGGAGAAATGTCAGAATTTTTGAAATTTGAAAGATGAAAGACAGATAAAATCTTAGTTGGCTGATGATGACAGAAAGCCTGAGTAGTTCAGAATTAATTTACTCCCAACATTTATTCGTAGGAAATGTCAAATGTCGTTTCTTAACATGTTTTGGCTTTTTTTGAGTCAAGACAAAATCCTATTCTTCACCTTATCCCCAAAAATCCTGTCTCTTTCTTCCCCTCGTTCAGAAATTAGTGGCATCTGTTCTATGTTTCTAAAATTTGATAACAACCTATTGCAGCTTTTTGTGTTGCATGGAGTTTTAATGTTTTATAAATCAACTACATTAAGAAAACTACATTATTTATGTTATAGTGGGGCTTTAATGCAAGACTCTTTTAAAAGTTTTGGTTTGATTTTAAATATAAATTTTAATTTTTTTTCTTCCATATTAATTAGTCCCTCAGACCCATTTAAGAGACAAATAAATAATTGTTTTATACATATCAAGAAAAATAGTTAAAGATAAATATATTGGATATTTATTTTTTTTCTAAAATATTCTTATTAAAATATATCGAAGAAAATACTCAATTCAATTTTAAACGTAAGAGTTAGTTGTTAGTTTGTTTTAGTCTCAAATATAAGACTTTAATCTATTTGGTGTATGAAATTTTTTATATTTTTTTAAACTATTTCTATTGATTGTATTATACATATTAAAAGGGGTTTTAATTAATGATATAGTTTTTTCATGCAAATAATTAAATGAGATTTTAAAAAAAAAAATAACATAATTTTTGACAAATAAATTTTACTAATTTTTTAATATATATATAAATTAATTATTTAGTATTTAAATATGATGTCTGCCAACAATTTGTTGGTTAAATTATACTTGATTTTTTATATTGAAAAATAAACTACCTTTTCATCACAAAAACTGAGTTATATATATATATTTGCACTCACACACTAAACCATCTTCATATAATTTCTTTACCCAACTTATAATTCACTCAAATCTTTATTTGAAAGTTTGAATTTGTGTATCATTGTTGAAAATGATTCCCATATCTAAGGATGCTGTTAAACAAGGGCACGCAAATGCTGGTCAGGTGAAAAAAAAAGTGTATGTTAAACCAAAAAATATGTTGATCTTCACAAACTTTATCTTAAAGGTGAATGGTTTTGTAATCCATATTCCAGATTTGGAATTTTAGTTGCCAAGACAAGGCCAAACTCCCGAAGGCACACATCCATTTAAGAAAACTAAAATAAAAGATTTTACCAAAAAACAAAACTAAAATAAAAGAGGGAAAAAAAGAGTTTGAAAAAGTCTCAACTATTACAAAATATAGGGTTTCATGGTACTCCTCTGATCTTTAATATATGATATATTTAACTAATTTAATTAAATTAAAAAAATTAATTAAGTTAATTAATCCGATATATTTTTTAAGACACCTTACTTATCTTCTTTAACTCATTCTTTCAGTCTCTCACTTGATTATTGTTAAAAAGTATCAATAAGAATAATTTTAAAAAAATTAATAAATATAATAAATAAGTATTATATTTAAGATGAATATTAACTTTTCAATTATATTATATATTAAGAAAATGGAGGAGTATTTTCTTAAATGTTTAAAAAAATTAATAAATAAGTGTTATATTTAAGATGAATATTAACTTTTTAATTATATTATATATTAAGAAAATGGAGAAGTATTTTCTTAAACGTTAACCATCATTTGTTTGTAAATTATAATTATTAATTAATAAAGTAGAGCGCGTGAGGGTGGACAATAAAGGGTCTAACTTCATATCCCCAGTTTCGAGAGTTGATCTTCAAAGAAACTTCAGCTCCTTCTATTCTAACAAGTCAAATTCATTTCTTTCAAATCCGTGTTACCCAAAAGTGGAGACACTTAAATGATGGAGAAAAAGGAGTAGAAGTATTTCAGGAAGTTACCTACAAGAAGCTATTATTTTAGGTAGTTACTTATTTGGTTCAACAATATTATATTTATATTTTATTTTATTTTAATTTTATAACATAAAAATAACATATTAAAGGCTTAAAATTTAAGCACGTTTCATCAAGATTTAATTGTAGGGTCACTATTTAAACCAAATCAACATTTCTCATTAATAAGATTAACTGTGTTAAGATTAAGAAACTGAAAATATGTTTTATAAATTTAAAAGATTAAATTGAAACCCTAAAATCTCTCAACAAATAAAATAAACTAATTCAAGCATTCAAAATCCTACCAACATTAACTCACTCAATAATAAATATATCCTAGTTGAGATATTTATTTATAAATAACATCTCTATTATTTGTAACAGAAAATAAATTAACAAACCCTGAAAATATGCTAACAAACCGATCCACTAACTTCATCCACAATCCCATGACCAAATAGATTCACCCTGTTACCGTGGTGTGAATGTTTCTCCAATAGATTTGGTCTCCTAGTAAAACAATCAAATCAGCAGTTTCTTATTTGACCCGGAAATGATGTAAATTACAGAGAAAACACATGACCAAGCGATATAGTTTAATCTTATCCAGCAAGCAAAAATTGTGATGAGGGTTTAAGAAATTTGAACTTGAAGGAAAAAATTGGGATGGGACATACTTGAAGATTGGCTGTCATCACATTAAGTCCCCAAGATTTTCCAAACTGCTGAATGTTTCATTGCATCCCAAGATTCCCTTTTGCTTCTTCTGCAACACCAAACTCACCTACCTTTATATATTGATGACCACTGCATTACCAGTAACGATAGCTTTCACTTCCTAACAAGATTGACAGCCCTATCTTGCTTTTTCTCTCTCTCTAAATTTCAACATCGTTCAGTTTTGAGGTTGAGGCAATGGAGTCAAAACTTGAGCTTCTCCATGGAACAATTGAAGCCACCATCTTCAATGCTACTCCCTATGCACCTGCATTTCCGTTCAATGTAAGCTCCAGATAATACATTAATACTACCATTGAGGAAACATGTACTGTCATTCCTTTATGTCATTTGCACACACCAGTTCAACTGATAATCGGATTAAACTTCCCTCAATTGTCACCTTTCAAGATTATATTCTGTCCTTTACTATATACTACTTCTAATTCATCTGGAAACATTGAATGATAGAACTTAAGGAAACATCTCGGGTAACAGGGAAATGTGCTAAAAGGTTTAAATCTTGAAGATTGGTAATTGAAGAACACGCATTCCTACTTTCAAAGTACTCAAAGTTCAATGAGGCTAGTTATGTATTTCTCCACTTATCATTACATAATTGCATAGGCTATTATGTGAAATTCCTGTAGTGTTTTCTGCAAACTCTTCACAAATTTTTGTTATTTCGTCAGTGTATCAGAACAAATGGGAAACCTGCATATGTGACCATCAAGCTAGGAAACAAGAAGGTAGCAAAGACAAGTCAAGAACGAGATCGCGTGTGGAATCAAACCTTTCAGATCCCATGTGCTCACCCAGCAGATTCAATTATCATCCTCACATTGAAAACATCATGCTCTATATTGGGGAGATTCCATATTCAGGCTCAGAAGTTACTGAAGGAAGAAAGTTTAATCAACGGTTTCTTCCCTCTCCACATGGAAAATGGAAAACCAAATCCTCAACTCAAGCTAAGGTTTCTATTGTGGTTCAAACCAGCAGGGCTTGAACCAAGTTGGGAAAAGCTGCTAAGGGATGGGGAATTTCATGGCTTAAGGGATGCCTCGTTTCCACAAAGGTCCAATTGTCAGGTCAAGCTTTACCATGATGCTCACCATTCTTTCACTTATCAACCTCCTTTTGATCATTGTGGACCTCCAAGAAGACTATGGGAAGACGTGTATAAAGCCATTAAGGGTGCAAAGTACTTAATCTATATTGCAGGATGGTCCTTCAATCCTAAGATGGTTCTGGTAAACATAATCTTATTCCAAAATTTCTTTTCTTTACTTTCTCTCTTTCTTTTTTGGTTAAGTTATTTTCTTGGTCTTCCCAAGTTCAAACAAATTTTAGTTCCGTCTATATAGTTTAACAGTTTACAATTGGGTTCCTCTAATTCCAATTGATTGTTACTCCAGTCCATTAAAGTGTAGTTAAATTTTACTAATGCGACAAACCATGTCTTCTAAATTGTCAAATATACATGATTTATGTTAAGAATAAGAGTAAGATAGATAATGACATGAACTATACTCAGAACTCAGAAGTATGACATGTGATGCCATCCATATCAAAGAGTCTCAAGTGAGTTAATATGAATTATGTATACTCTGAGATTGAGATGGCTTAAGGTTGTCCCCATAATTTAACCAAATGAAGGCTGAATGGCAGGGATTAAATTAAAAATAAGTTTTTGTTTAGCCATAAACTAAATAAAAATTGTAGGAACTAAATTACAAAGTTTTAATTATAAAGGCAGAACAGGAATCAATAGAGTAATTTCCCCCCTTTTTCATTCTCTATGTAATTTTAGAAATCTATATGCATTTTGAGCAGGTCAGAGATCCTGAAACGGAAATCCCACATGCGAGAGGAGTAAAGCTTGGTGAGCTGTTAAAAAGGAAGGCAGAGGAAGGAGTGGCAGTGAGGGTGATGGTTTGGGATGATGAAACATCTTTGCCATTTATTAAGAACAAGGGTATGATGAATACCCATGATGAGGATGCTTCTGCATACTTCAAACATACAAAAGTTATATGCAGAAAGTGTCCCAGATTACACCATAAGTTCCCCACATTATTTACTCACCATCAGAAGACTATAACTGTTGATGCCAAAGCACCGAAATCTGTGAATGATAGAGAAATTATAAGTTTTGTTGGTGGGTTAGATTTATGTGATGGAAGGTACGACACAGAGCAGCATTCATTGTTTCAAACACTAAATAGCGAATCCCATTGCCATGATTTCTATCAGACAAGTATTCCAGGAGCTAGTCCTAATAAAGGAGGGCCGAGAGAGCCTTGGCATGATGCTCATGCTTGTGTTATAGGTGGTGCTGCTTGGGATGTGTTAACAAATTTCGACCAAAGATGGACAAAGCAGTGTGATCCTTCCCTTTTAGTCCCTGCAAGTGCCTTAACAAACCTCATGCCCCAAACGTTTTCAAGCATTCCTATTGAGAGGAATTGGAAAGTTCAAGTATATAGATCAATTGACCATATCTCTGCTTACCAATTGTTTAGGAAGTTTACTGTGGAGAGGAGCATTCATGATGCTTATGTTGAAGCAATCAGGCGCGCCGATAGGTTTATATACATTGAAAACCAGTATTTCATTGGAGGGTGCCATTTGTGGAACAAAGACAAGCATAGTGGAGGCAGAAATTTGATCCCCATTGAGATAGCACTCAAGGTGGTGAGTAAGATTAAAGCAAAGGAGAGGTTTGCAGTGTATATAGTGATTCCAATGTGGCCAGAAGGATTACCTGAAAGTGACACAGTTCAGGACATTCTGCATTGGACCAGAGAAACAATGGCAATGATGTATAAGTTGATTGGAGAAGCAATACAAGAGAGTGGGGAAGCAGGGCACCCAAGAGACTACTTGAATTTCTTTTGCCTAGCAAATAGGGAACAGAAGGGAGAAGGGGAGTACATGCCACCACATTCTCCTCATCCCGAAACACATTATTGGAATGCCCAAAAGAGTAGAAGGTTCATGGTGTATGTCCACTCCAAGCTCATGATAGGTATGAAAGTTTTAACCTTATATTCAAATCATTAACTTCTTTTCATTCCGAAAATTCTTTCTTTTACGTAGATTCGAAGAAATGGCAATTTTCCCTGAAGTTTTGGTTTGAACGAGCCTAAGAAAAATATTCATCAGAAGGTTCAGAACCAAACCAAAAACGCATTTTTCTTGCTTTAATCCCAAAACTTGCAATTCTAACGAAAATAACAAGTTTTAAAACAGACAAACCAATTAGATGCTAAAGATTTCTTCTTGTTGGGATTACCTGAATTTTGGGTATATACCTGGATTAAGTTCATTTTTCCAAAGTTCAGACAAGTAAAAGATCTGACGACTTTCTCGACCGTTATTTGCAGTGGACGACCTGTACATGTTGATAGGGTCAGCCAACGTGAACCAGAGATCCATGGATGGGCAAAGAGACACGGAGATAGCCATAGGTTGCTACCAATCGCAAGACGCGGATTCTAACAACCAAGCGATGAATCGAGGCGAGATTCACGCATACAGGATGTCACTGTGGTACGAGCACAGTAGGTGCGCAGAGGAATGGTTGCTGGAGCCAGAGAGTTTGGAATGCGTTCGGCAAATGCGATCCATCGGAGATCGAATGTGGAAAATCTACAGCGGCGAAGAGATTGTGGACATGGAAGGCGTTCATCTGGTGAGCTACCCTTTGAAGGTGATGCATGAAGGTTTGGTAGAAGATGTGAATGAGTGTGAGGGACGTTTTCCTGATACAGAGTGTCCAGTGAAGGGGAAGAGATCTAAGATGCTGCCTCCTGTCGCCACCACTTAGCCACGCAACGCAACACCAGAGATCCAAGGTGACGCATGAAGGCTTGAAACATTAATGAAACATTATAATTTAAATATTTGGATATTTATTCAAAGATTGTAAATTAACTCTCAGGCTTATTCATGTACAGTTCATTGATAGTTGAACTAATATTATTTTTCAAATTTTTTATTTATATTATCATACTCTTAAATTATGTTATCTCCTACTTAGCCACACAACACAGATGCTTGAAACATTATAATTAAAAATTTTCCATATTATTTTTTAGTCTAACATTATTTTATTTTATTTATTTAAAGATGTTAATTAAATATCACCCCCGTCTATTTCATTGATGATTAAACTTTTTTTTTGCCCACCCAATTTACTGGAACTTTATCCCGACTACATCCGGATCCAATCAACGTCGTACACCTGACTATGGTAAATGAATCTCATAACAAAAAATTTCTGCATACGCTAAGACTTAAACTCGAGATCTCGCTTAAACAATACCAAGCCGCTTACCACTCGTATATTTCATTGATGATTGAACTTATTAATAACTGAACCATATAAACTCCCTTGAATGGCTTGAGATTAATTCTATTTATAATATCGATTAGTACCTATCTCTTGTATTATTCTTTTTTAAATAAATCGTTATTTTTTAATTATATTATCATATTAAATTAAAATTAAAATTATGGTCAAACTTGAACTTAATACACAAAATTGGGCCACTGCTTTTGTTAAACAAAATTGACCATTGGGCATGAAAGTGAAGTGCGATTGATGATGCCAAGATTGGAAAAGATGCACCCACCAAAGAAAAGTAAAGTATCATATGCTTAGAATGACGATACTCACCCACTATAGCAAGCAAGGTGAATTGACATTTTGGTCTTTAAAATACATTGTCAATTTAACTACCCATTCCCTAAACATCACATTTTAATCATTCAATAAATATTTTGTTTTTAACGATATTCTCACATCAATCCCGTCAACACAAGCATCAATAGAAATGGGTGACATGCCTAGAGTGAAGCAAATGATCCAACTGCCACTAAACAAGTCGCAATAGAACACTTCAAATATTCTAAGTAGCCACAATACCAAATTGCTTGAGTGATATATTGTTAACATATTTGGTAACAACCAAACGTTTTACGACCACATTAACCTTGCGTTAGGCTATGTTACCTATTTATGTTGATGGGCTTATCGCATGAAAGATATTTAAGTATTCTTTGGAATACTAGAATATAATCCATGCTGTCAATGGCTTTGTAGCCTAACGGAATGAAAACTCCTTTATAAGTGGGATATTGTGAACTCAATCTTGCTTGTAATCTCATACCGTAAGTGTCAGCCCCTCAAAAACATTAATAATTCACACTTCATCCTGCATCAATGACTGAAATGTTCAGCCCAGAGTAAGCTTCTACCTGAAACAATCAGAAGGCTATTGAAATCCAATAGAAGATTTGTTCAAGCCATCCGGTCTTGGACAGGATTACCAGCCTCCCATCTGCATCCATAATAAACTTAATATTATATTCAAATAAATGACAAGTGACTCAATATGCAGAAGAATTACTGAAAAGAATCATAACAAGTATCATAAGAAAAAGAAAATTGAAAGAGCATAATTTGTGATGTTATATAACACAATAATAATAGGATAAAAAATACGACATGAACCAATATACAGGGCCAGCTCAATGATGTGAAACTGCCTTGTGTTATAATGATGAGTTAAGCACTATGAAACCAAACTACATTCAGACTCATTTTTTCTTTGAGACTATGTAATGAACCACGTCATTCCAAAAGTCCACATAGGTTTCATTAATATCTTCAACAATCTCCAAATCCCCAGCATCCATGGCATACATTACCGAGTATCCCAGTAACTTCTGATGATTCATATGAGTGGTCAATCGCCTCAAAGCTTGATAAAAGATGCGTACATCCACATTTTCTGGTCTAGGTGAAAATCAGATTAAGATGTACACCCACATTTTCTGGTCTAGGTGGAAATCAGATTAAGATCATCACCAATGACAATAGCCTTTGCTTTTCCTAAGATCATCTAACAACAAGAATTGTTGATGAGAAACAAGCCTTATCTTACTAAGATAAGTTGGCTAGATGAATTAAATGATACCATTATACTGTATGAACAACTAACTCTTTAGAAATCTCATTCATGAAGAGATCACATTTGATGACTTCCTTGAGTGTCCTTCCTGGTCTCTCTTATCCTACTAAGTGAAATCAGCTTCATGAGTCACGCAATACTATTAAGCTCAATCAACAACTAAGTCTTCAGAAGTATCTTTCATGAAGAGTTCACATTTGATAACTTCCTTGAGTGTCCTTCTTGGTATACCTTTACATCTCTTCATAACACTAAAAACTATCTATTCAACTCCCCTCATTAGTGCCTCTAGTGACTTTCTTTGCACATGTTCAAACCACTTTAATCAATTTAGCTCAAATCAGCAAAGTTAATAACTGGTGCATTTTGATCTAAAACATTTCCAGCCCTAGGTTCATGTCCTTCATCAAAGTCTACAAATGCTGCAAAATGCAAATCTGAGAAAAACAGTAACAGCCAGTGGACTTCACTGTAAACAAGTTCAGTAATTTGCTTTAGAAGAGTAATAAAAGAAAGCAAATAGTTTCAGGCTTCAGCTACCAATGCTCCCAGGAAACTAGGAGGTCGTTAAATCCAGAAACAATAAACCATATTAAATGATTTCATAGTTCACCATGGATTGTCACCTGCACAAACTAAGATCTAACCTCTTGCTAATACAGGAAAGCGCTATTTAAGAGAATCCCTGTAAGAACAACTTATGAGGAAGTTTTATCATCCTACAACTTTTCAGCTAGCTCCAATCCAAGAATCCAAGAAAGCAATAAAACCATAATACCATAGAGGCTCTTTCACATTCACCATAGCGACTAATACCATCCCAATTACTTCTCTGGCTTTCCATTCCAAAGTAGGATATGCAATTAAAATGCAGAAGGGGAAGACCGAAGAGAACACTTAATAAAGTTATAGCATGGGACTTTTTAGTTAACAATATATCTAAAGATTTAGTTTTTGATAGAACACAATGGCAGCGAGCGATTCACGAAGCCGACCCTACCTAATGGGATAAGGCTGCTTGTTGATTTAGAAAGTGGATTGTCTCAAAAACCATAGAAAACTCTAAAGGTAGACCTAATGGAAAATTAATCAACAACCCAATTAGATCCCATGTTATTCTAGCAAGCATAGTTAGGTTGCTATCCCTATGATGTTCTTGCCAGTATCACAAAAAAGCAGGGCAATCTCAGCAAGAAATGAAGGGGAAAAAGTGACCAATTTGGATCATATAATTTAATCAATCAAATAAATTATAATATTGATCCAGTTAAATTAGGATTTGAAGTTCCTTGCTATTCTTCTATAAATTTTCTGGTTGGATGGCATACTTGAAACAAATGCCAAGATGATCTAATACTATATCCCAATTTAGATGAGCAACAATTAAATTTCAAATGCAGTTATTGAACCTTACGTGATGATATTCAGCATGATCACGCAAAGCACAGCTACATATTTGTTACATCATTCAGACCAAGTAGAATACTTGCCTATGAGCTTCAGATTAGCAGCAATTCTTCAGATCATTCCACAATCTTTTCTTCCGATATCTCATGGCAATACAAGCACCGTAAGGGAAACTTGCATATCACAGAGGAGTTTGAACAACTGAGATATCAATATGTTAACAGTTTACAATAATATATGAGATAAAATGTCCCTCAATTTTTAGTTTCAGAGATGTGTCTACTGCCACCACCAACCTCCCATCCTATCTTCACTGTCAGAACAAATAATTTTTGGTCCACTTTGAATAGACGGTTCGGAGTAGGACAACTTGCACAACCTTTAAAAACTATCACCTTGGCAGTTAAAACAGACCAGTTTCAATAACTTAGCTCCCCAAGCAGAAGTCTGATCTCAGTATACCATTTAACAATTTGCACCTGCTAAGATCTGTAAAGAATCAGATTTCAAGGGTAAACCAAGCAGTGGCCCATGATACTTCTATATCTGTAACAGCTCCATTCGAGTTCATTATACTTCTGGCAACCCTCCAACAACAGATCAACATAACAGCGTGCCACAATTTCTCAAAAATTACTGAAAGACATAAGGCCAGCTGCGCATTGTTTCTAAGACATACAGATGAACACCACTTCAAGAAAAAGGACACATACTTAAATTGCCCTCTTTTCATGCCAGCAAAAAGCGTTAGTTACGAGTACTAGAGGCATCTTAGCAGATGATGGACCTGGTACATTTGTGGGCCAAGTCTACCGAAGGAGATGACCCAGTGATAGCATTGATAGGAAATGGGGCCAGAAGTATGCAAGGAGGAAGGTTACCACAGGCCCAACAATCAATGCTGGTTAGTCAGCTGGAAATGCCAGTTGGATGCTGACAAAGCTACTGACATGGCAAGGGCTGAGGAAGATGCTGTCTAGGGCTGTGTGCAGCAGGAGACCAAGGAAGCTACTGTTTTGGGCATGGAGAGGACCTGGCCTCTCAAAAGTCAGGAGATTCCTTCTACCTGTGCCTTATTTTATTTCCCCTATCTCCTTGACTTTTCAAAACCTGGGTTAGAATGAGACTGGTCTAATTTTGTCACTCTTTGCTCTTATTACCCATTGGGTAGTGGTGTAAAGCAAGCTATTATTCAGATATACTACAGACAATTTCCAGGTCTCATCAGCAGATAACATGAGGAGCAAAAGATGCTTCTACATGCCAACCTAAATACTCCCAAGATCACAATCATACAAACATCTTCCCCAGAAGAAGAATTAAAGGAAGTCCCATAAATCATAACTCCTCATCGAGAAAACAGCAACTTTATCTCTGAGAAAAAGGACATCTCATTTGCACAGCCAGGAAGTTGTCCTTTATAAAAGTGATTCACAAATTGATATTCCCATTTCTCAATAACTTGTAAGTAGGTTGTTTCCCTTCTCAGTTGCATGATCACACTGACTACTACCAAATGGAAGTTTCCGTGCCACCAACATCAGCATCCACATGTTTGGCCAATATAGCTTTGCAATAGTAACACATATATTTAACTATCAATCTAACCTAAAGGAAAATACACTCCTCTTCCTGGCAAAACGTTACTTTTCGTTCTGCTTAAATTACTAAATCAGCAAGAATACATAAATTTAAATGATTTATCCTCTAAAGACTTCTGGATAGTGATAACTTCAGCACAATATTTCCATGTACCAAATGCTAGACTAAAGCTGAAATCCCCCATTCATAATCCTTAACATGGAATGTATTAAACAGCATGGCTCATTTAAATCTGTGGCGAGGTTATCAACCAGGAACTTTGATATCAAGAACACAAACTACATAGTCTTCTAAAGTTTGAGAATGAGATTCTTGTTGTACAATGAGCTTCAGCCCACATGATTCAGCGGATGGGAGTTAGAAAACCCAAACAAGGCCTTCTAGGTTCCAATTCAACTAATAGAGGTAATGAATTTACAGAGAAGAAACACTTAAATTCATAATCAGACCAAGGAAAAATATAACAATAGTAAGAAGGAAAACTATCAATTGATGAAACACATAGAGTCAGATTTCCATCACAGTAATAAACTAAGACATGTTGCAGCAACAGAGTGCCTACGATAAAAGTATAGCAACACTAAGAGTCTAAAACCTTATATATGTCGTTTAGGACTAATAATATATCCAGATAATTGACCGTTGATGCCGCAAGCAAAGAATAAGCATCTTCAAGTTTCATCACAGAATCAGATGTTCCCATAAACAAAGTGCCTTTGTTCATTCCAACAGCAATTACTTATATCTCAATGGCAGAGAGGAATGAGGCTTCTCACGTCCTCCTCCTGATGTAGGAACTTGTCCATACAGAGGATTTTTCTCAGCAACACCCTAGACAGCAGCACATGAAACGTAAATGAAACCCAAAAAAGTTGAGAAAATCTAAATTTTAATTGTAGGGAAGAATATACCATGTGAGCACCATATCCATCTGCATATGGAGCTGGTAAATCCAAGCCACCATATTTTGTACCATAAGGTCCACCTTGATAAATGATGAAGCAAGACAAGAAAAAGCCCATGATGTATAATAGAGCAACAATAAGCACTTACACTAGAAGTCTCATCTAACAAAAATTATTTTAATATTCAGCATGTTATTTCGGGCTTCAATCTAACTGGACATATGCCACCTTTCAGGTCTTCAAATTGAATGAGTTTACTTTCCAATTATTCATCACATTTTGTTCAATCCAAATTTCAACTTAATAATATTCTGATAACAAGTATTGCTAAAAAGTTAACCAACTAAAGAGACACAATGATAATATATCTCACAAGGACCATCAAAGTTCTGTAGAGGTATGAACACAGAACAATAAAAATCTCATACCTGCGTTCCAGTGTCTACCCTCAGCAATAGTAAGCTCAGCACGTAATTTCTCCACATCCCTGGACATGGAAACCATATTTTTCTCCATTGCCTGTCTCTGTTCCATCAACTCTGCGTTTGCTTTCTTTTCATAGTCAACCATGGTTCTAGAAATTTTTTTAAAAAAAAATTATCATTTTAAAGCAGTTTTGCAAAATTGCGCATCGCAAAAGAGATGAAACATTAAAAACGAAAACTCCATTAGCAATTAAACCACACACCTAGTACGCATAAGTTCTTGATGCAGGCCTTCAATCTCGGCCCTCAGCATATGAATTTGTCGATTATCAGCTTGTAGCCTTGCAATATCTTGGTTGAGTGTCTGAACTTTCCCTGCAAGCTCTTGTCTAAGATTATTAAGTTTCTGAGCTTCAGCTCGCAATTGTGCAGTCTCCTTCTTCAAAGGCTCAGTTGCACGAAGCTCAGATTCTAACTCCAGTCCCTTCTCAATAAACTCCCTCGAACGCATCTCTTGTTCTGAACGGAGGTCAACAATGGCAAGATTCATCCGATGAAGCTCCTCCTTTGAAGCTGCAAGGTCCCGCTGCATTGCCATTCGATCCTCAACCAACCTGCGATTATCAGCCATCAACCTCCGGATTTCTGCGCGCTGTATTTCAAGTTCTTCCAAAATAGCCGGATGAGGAGGCAAACGCGGGCGTTGCATCGGTGGTTCACGAAGAAAAGGGCCTTCAGGCAAATATCCCCGCCGGTCACGGATGGCTTCTCTTTCTCTCTGACCACGACTACGTTTAGCCATTTTAAGTTACCTAAAAAGAAAAACACAAAACACGGATATATTGAAGAAAAACCATCGTTCAGAATGGTAAAAGATTAAAACAAAACATAAGTTTGCAGCATAGCAAGACGACAAACATAAAAGGACGAGACTACGAAACGAATACAGAAAGGGAAATTGAAAATGAAATAAAACGGAAAACGCTCTAACAAAGACGTAACAAGAAGCTTCAGAAATTACAGAACAAGCAAAGAACGAAGCAGAATAGCAAGTTTTTCAACGGTCGAAGAATATTGAACCTGCTGATTACTTTAACCGGAGAACGGAGTCTCCAACCGGAAAACGAGGACCTGAGGGTTGTTGCAGAGGAAAGAGGAATTGTGAAATTAAACCAAATTGATGAAATCAAACGGGGTGCATCCACTCGGCCATCTTGCTTCACCTTGGAATCTCAGATCTGCGGCGCAGGCTTTTACGATGTCGTTTTATCTGATTGAAGTAGTATTTTGGGTAGAAAACCTAAGGGAGCCTAAATTAAATTTTTTAGATTTATAAAAGTTCTAATTTTGAAAAAAATATAGGAAAAGACTCTAAAAAATAATAAATATTAAAATATGATAATTATATTAAATATTATTAATACAATATTTTACTTTGATATTTATAATTTTTTAGAGTGTTTTTGTCATTTTTCCTTTTATTTATTTTGAGCCAGCTACCTTTATATGATATTTAATAATTAATAATTTTCCCTTTATAGGATATTTAAAAATCAAATTCGGTGCCACTCGAATAGATTATAATAATGACAAAATTCTTTTAACAGGTATTTAGCCCATAAATTTGAGAGTTAGAGAGCATTTCACTTCATCAATCTTTTGGGGGTGGCATGGCCCATATTGACAAATCTGATGAAGCATTTTTCATTAGTCCCTAAAGGCTGATATGATGCACTTGAATACAAACTCCTCTAAGTGAACTCATTTTTTGGGCCAAACAGGTAGCTTTGTTAATTATCAAGAACATATTACAATTACCAACAGAGGTTAGTCTGAGTAGTAAACGACTCGATATCACTTAAACGAAGTCTCGAGTTTGAGCCTTGGCGTATGCAAAAAATTCCTATTGGGAGATTCATCCACCATAGCTAGATGCGCGATACAGGTCGGATCCGGATGTAGTCGAGACAAAGTTCCGGTGATCCGGGTGGGCAACAAAAAAAAGAACATATTACACTTTTATAACCAACGAGGGTTGGTCCAAGTGGGAAGCGGCTCGGTATCGCTTAAATGAGATCTCGAGTTTGAGCCTTAGCGTATGCAGAAAATCCCCGTTGAGAGACTCACCCACCATAGCCAGGTGCGCGATACGGGTCAGATCCCGATATAGTCGGGGCAAAACTCTGATGAATCGGGTGGGCAACAAAAAAAAATATTACACTTTTGTACCAAAAAAAAGAACATATTGCACTTGCTACAAACTAAGGGTGACATCCTAACTCCTAAATACCTAGATTTATGCCTGAGAGTAATAGATAGTTCGCCCTACCTAACATTAGTATCGCTTAGGAGAAAGAGAGACTTCGTCCTACCTTTGGGTCGTGGGTGAGTCCAACCCCTTTCTAAAAATTTTTGTAAAAAAAAAATAAATAAATAAGAAGGCAACAAGACCATATCAGGACAACTTATAACAGGAATAGAACCAACAACGCAATACAAAAACAAACTATACATCAACCTACTATACCTAATGCAAACTGTCTAATGATATCTTTATTAGCCAAATATGCACTAGATCTTAAGTATATATGTTTTTCAATAGAGGCCATAAGATATAAAAGTATTCAAAAGTGCTATTAGCTCCATGCCTTAATATAAAAATTAGTTGATTTTTTTAGATAGATTAAAAAAATTAAATAGATCAATTAATTATAACTAATATAAGAGTTAGTTAACTAATTTGGATAGATTAAGGAGTATAAAATATGAATTCGTTTGAAAGATTAGATTTGATTATAATTAACTGATTTATTTAAATTAATCTATTTAAAAAAGTCAATTAATTCTCATATTAAGGACCAAATGAAGTATTAATCAGCACCTTTATGTAAGATATAATACAACTCCATTAGTAATCCATATCCTTATTTAAATAAAACTTCCATCAAGTTTTCCATGAGTGCTACTGTATATTATTATTATGAGACCCTAAAACTCAAACTATCATTGTCCCTGTCCATGCCTACTAATCAACTCACCTTCTCACTTCTCTTCCAAAGACAGAAAGAAAAATGAGTAAAAACAAATGACAAAAAGTACAAAGAGTAAAACTTTTATTCAACGAGAAGATCTCCACGCCCCTCCTTAGAATCAAACTTCTTTATTTCGTTTCTCCATAGAGAAGAATTGGTAAAAAGTGAAGGCCAAGAGGAATCTAAAAGATTTTTCCTTGAGAAAAAAAAGACGAGTCTTTCTCTATTGTCCATATCTGCAAAATAGATCCAATACAATGCGTTTGTTTACATTTGCCAGCAAACTCTTCTTGACCCCTACCTTTCTCTTTTCTTTTTCTTAGCATTTGTTCATTATGCTTCTTTTTGGTTAACAAAGCAGCTCAAAATCCTTCACTCTCTTTACCCATATTGGCATTCTCCTTTTCATTCTTACTGTGGGGAAATTCACAATTGTATCTTCTTCTGCTGTCCATCTGCAGCATGCATGCATGCATGTGAAACACAAATTCTAATAATCTGAGCAAAGAATTAATTCAGTCTTCACAAAGTGCATGATATAAAAGGGGAAGAACAAAAAGAGCATCAGAGATATCTAAAAATAGCATCAGAGATACGGAGATGAGATTGCCTATAGCCCCTAGGGCCTAGATATTCTTGTTCAATTTGCAAAGACATATCTTCATAGAAGGACATGTGTAAAAATTCAAATCCTACAAATAATATATATTTAGGATGATTATGATATCTGACTCATCTGTCAATTCAAGTTAAACATGAATAGAAAAGAATATTAATCTTACTTGAAAAGTGGATTAGATATATTTACATGTATATGAGTAACCAATATCAATATAAAACATAAAATGATAAAATGCATATTAGGCAGTGATCATATCTCAACTTCCATTCATTACATTACCTAGTTAATTTAACTTTATATAAATATATATATTAAGTCTCCTTAAAAAATTGAAATTTGGATATGATTACTTTTGAGTCATTCTCATCATTAACAAGAAGACAAGCACTTAAATGGGCCCAAGAGCAGCAAACAATTATGTAGCTTGTTAGCACAATTTGATAGGAACTCCGTTAATTTTTGCTACTCCACTACATAATTCCATCTTTGCCTATTTGCAAGAAAAAGACATTTTATCCATGACCCACCAGGACAAGACATTTATATATATAGAGAGAGAGAGGAATCTGTGGCTTTTCTTAATCTTGAGAGGGAATCATGAAAAGCAAATCGAAAAAGCCTTTCTAAACGCCACTGGGTTCCTTGAACGGCAGGAAAAAAATTTCTTTTCTTCTGTGGACTTTGCCTTTTTTCTTCCTATATGTTTAGCGTTAAGCTTTTAATAATGATTCACTTTGTAGATTTATTAAAGTTCATTATAGAATCATAAAATTTAACCTTAGTTTATAAAAGGACGAAATGTCAACATGTTTGCTATCGACCTCTTTAATAAAAATATGACAGATCACTTACCTGAATTGAGTAACAAAGTGGTGGAGAAAGATGGAAGCTTCAAGCCTGGACAAGTCAAGACCAGGACAAAGCCTTAGTCCTCCACCAAATGGAGTGAAACTGCAACTGCTCATGTCCTTGTTCTGTTATAAAATCCCCAAATTCATTCACTTAAATATATGAAAAGAAACCAAAATAAATAAAGAGAATAAGATGTTTTGTTGTCTTACTTGCCACCTCCATGGATTAAACTGGTAAGGATGATCATAGTTACTTTCATCTAGATGAACTGATCTAAAATATGTATAAACACACCATCCTTTTGGTATTAAAATCCCTTTTATTTCAACATCTTTCATGGCCTTTCTGAATACTCCCATTATGATATTCCCCATCCTCAAAGTTTCTGTAATAACCTGTACAAATAATTGAACAAAAAATGATTAGTTCAGAAAGTATATATGGTCTTTTCTTATTCCGTTTTCTGTAATAACCAAGTCCTTACTGTTTGAGTAAATGGTAATGACATGTAATCACTCCAACTTAAAGGCTCCCCAAGCTGATCTTTGAGGCTCTTAAGTTTCATATTTTCCTCCTGTGATGTTTCATCAAAAAATTAAGTAAAACTCATCAGGAAATTAGTTCCATGACCTTTTTATAGCTATATGTGGTCTGTGATGGAGCAGATGATCATAATAAAAAGTGATACGCCAACGCAAACAGTACAGTTCATAAGCATCGACCAATGGGAAGAGAAAATCCACTCGAGATTATAAGTTAAATTTATTCTAAATTGGAAATATAAGCTTCTGATCTTTTGTGAGTTTTATATGAACCTTGGCCTCTCCAACCATGGTTTTGGCCTCATTAATCTATTTTCAGATTTTAACAGGTGTTGGGATAGTCTGCAGCAAAACCAAAGTTTTAAATAAAAAAGTGCTTTTCTTCCTTATATCCAAACACCTTCTAAATCTACTTAAGTTTCCAAACCTGAGAAAAGGACATAGTAATGTTCAAGATATGGCATATATACCGTTAATTGTTGCAGAGCAAGAGGACATTCTGATAGGTACTTTATAGCTATGGCAACAAGAACAGGAACAGAGTCTTCTCCAGGAATCATCATATCAATTACATTATCTGCTATCAATTTATCAGTGAAGTGCTCATTTGCATCATTCAGTAGCACATCCACTACATCTTTTGGAACCTTAGAGATGTCTCTATCTCTCTTTGCTTGGATAACTTTCTGCACTAATTTGATCATTTTCTTTTTGGCCTGGTGAAACCAAAGTCAAAGTCACCACTGATAATAATTATATAGGCTTTTGACTATGATAAAATAAAGAAGGGTTAAGTTGCATCCAGTGAAGTATTTTTCTAGTAGTATTCAATATCCTAAACTTCTTTTTATGCATCCAGTATACTAAAGTATTTTTTTTAAGCGTACTTAGTATCTTAAGTTTAGGGTACTCATTTAATACTTTAAGGAAAAAAGTGCACAAAAAATTACTTTAGAACTGGGTATTACTAAAAAAATATTTCAAAATATTGGATGTATTAAAATCTAATAAAAAAATCAATTTAGTGTTTTTAGTTGAACTTGCCTGTAAAGAATGATAAAGCTTAGTTCCTGGTAGGTTGATTGGTAGAGATATGAATCCAGAGGTGAATTCTTGAAAATGTTTCCTAAGAAGATCCATTTCATCACCTGGATCTAAACTAATCAATGCCTTGACTAGTAATTGAAAGGCAATCTGCAAATCAAGAAAAGGAGTATAAAAAACTCATAATTGTGATTCTCATTTTCAGGGCAGTATAATTTAGGAAGAATGATTATGTGAGCCCCATTAAGATAACTTTCTCTTTATTTCCACTTTGAAGCTATATGATCTTGGAACTTAGGTACGAGCCAGAGCCAACTCAAACATTAATAATTACTACTTTAAGAACAATATAAAACATAAAGATTGAGTCAGTGATAGCGAGAGGACTATTTCATCATGCAGCTTAGGGAAAAAAATTGTTGTGCATGTTCCACAAAAAGTAGAAAGACAACTAATTAATTAGTATAGATATTTCAGTATAACATGGATGTATGTATTTTTCTTAGGTAAATAGTGAGACTAGTTATTAGTGAATGATGTCACAGATTTCACTTTATTTAAGAATTTTAATGTAGCTAATTTAATAAAAAGACTTAAATATAGAACAAAATATCCGGAGAAGATTCTTGTTTTGTCTTTCATGTGAGATTCACAAACACACTGATGTCATGTTTGGTATAAGTGAAAGAAGGAAAATGGAGAATATCTTAATTATTTGGTATACAATAATTAATTAAAATTAAAAAAAATTAGTGCTTCCCTCTAATAAGGGAAGTATAGAACATTATTTTTCTCTCTTCCTCTCTTTACATTTCCCTCAAATTTTGCTCCATCATACCAAACATGACCTTCGTGGAGTCTTTCATTCAAATAGATTCAAGATATTGTTTTTATCTCTTTCTTAAAATTATATTTAAATCCTCTTTCCAGATACTACCGTAGGTTCAGTCTTTAAAAATATTTTTAATAGCCAATAATCTCATAGTCTAGTGGCACAAAAACTCCAGCTTATAGGTTTTGATCCTACCTCAGCGTGTCGGTGCCTACCGCTCTAATTTAACAAAAAAAAAAATCTTCTCAATAACATACAAACCCCTTGTGTGTGTGTGAGAGAGAGAGAGAGAGCTAACACTTTTGGTGACATCTTGGACGAATACTGGGCGATCCTCTCTCCAATCTGCCGTAGATTGTTGGAGGTAGTTCTGCATTTCTTTCGTAATCTGAGACTTAAGCTGGTGAGACTTGAAAAACCCTCCAACGAGGCCATGAATTCTCCTGTGAAGGCTTCCATTCATAGACAGAATCGAGAACTGCCCCATCAGCTCAGACACAGACTTTGGATAACATGGAACAAAAACTGTTGCATCACTTTGCAGTACAAATCTATTAACTTCTGCATCCATCGAAACTATTGTTGGACTCCCAAACATGTGCGACTTAAACACCTTCCCATACCTGCAACACAACCAAAAGAAAACAAAGAAAGAAAGAGCATGTTTTAGATTCTTCTTCTCTTTCAGCAAAACCTTAAGATCATAATGATGAACTTTGAATCCACTACTTTTTTATATGACCATAGCAGTCATCATCTCTGCATATGATTTGAAATAAAGAATTCTGACAACCCAACCCATATGGCTATCCTCACAAAAAAGTCAGCTCTTTGGCTTTAGCATAAGAAACTCGTATACTGGACTCAACATGACAACACGTGTACTGTTTGAATCCACTCTAGTATGTTCATAAGATAGGTTATGAGTCCTACATTGGGAGCCTCATAAGTGAAGTATGTTTTATAAGTTCAAGAGACTTTCCCATCCAACATGATGTTTCAGGATGGGCTCTCCCTTTAAATTTGTGCTTGTAGCATCATAATCATCTTTCAGATACCCCAGATGACTTATTCTAGTTATATATCCCTAACATGAGAAGCATGAATATTAGACAGTTCAACTAAATGCATTGCAGCCTTTTGTAGCATGTGGGCATAAAATCAAGCACCTAACAAACATACTAAGTGATCGATGAAGACCAATAAGAGACAGTTAACATATGGATAGCCATGAATCAAAATATATATATACACAAATGTACATATATCATATATATGGTGTTTGTGGATATACATATATATAGACTTACATGGTGCGTCGCTTGTCCATGAAGGCGTCGGGGCCAACAGTATAAGCAGAGGAGACATAATCGGCGGTTTCACCGATGAAAGGCCATCCCATAGAACCTAAGGGAAGTTGATGATGATTTCTGGACTTCTTACTTTTGAGTGTTCTGGACCTTTTTAGGTAGAAGATGATAAGGACCACAGTGGACAAGAACAGAATTAATGCTGTCACAGACACAACCCAGAAGACGTTGAGATCCATTGCTTATTGATGATGTTGTATTAACTAGCTAGGTCTCTGCCTCTATAAATACTACTTGCTTGCCATAATATATTGCTAATTGATTTTGTTAAATAAATAAAATAATCTAAATGTATTAATTAATTATGACTAAATTTATATCTCAAGGTGAGTTCATATTATATACCTTTTAATCTACTCAAATTAATCAACTAGTTCTTATATTAGTTATAATTAATTGATTTATTTAGTTTTTTTAATTTATTTAAATTAGTCAACTAACTCTTATAATTAAGACCGGATGTAATGTGTGTGTGTGTGTATATATATATATATATATATATATATATATATATATATATATATATGTAATGATCAGCTATGGGGATCACTATGCAGCTTTAATTGTGAAAGGATGATTGTGCATGTGTGGGTACGCGTGCAAGAGAGAGAGAGAGGTTTTGTGAGGTATGAACTAAGCTTTTTGTACGAGGGAAATTATTAATTATAGTATGCTTTGAGAAAAGCATACCAAACTAATAATAAGTAATATGATGGATATTATTGGCTTCAATTCAATTCGTTTGCTCTCAAGCCAAAGCTGCTTTATATATATATAAATATAAACACTGCACGGGTGGATGGTTATAATTCTGAATGATTTGAGAGTGTTGATGTCAGTCTTATTAATTAAATTAGAATGTGGGTCCTGAGTCTTATGATGCTTTTCTGAGAGTTTGAGGGTAAGCTGCATTATTGTTAAGAACATGTTTTTTCCATAGCTTCTGAGCTCTGATTAAGATGGTGTGAATGAAGGACTTTTGCCAATTTTAAATCTAAGCATAAGCGCCAGTATTTTTTATTTTTATTCTAAATATAAAATATCCCTTCATACTATTTTTTAAATTTATAATTTTTTTAAACTCTTTATATTAATTATATATATTAAAAATATTAAAGTTTTCGGGTTTTTATTAAAATGTAATTTTTAATATAAATAATGTGTTAAAATAATAATTTAAAACAATTCCATCTCGTGTCCCATCTCGATATAATACACAGGACGCATTTTACGTCTCATGTCTCGTCCCATCCTGAACGGGACTAGAACGGATTCGAGACGGTACAAGAATTTCCAAATTTTATTTAAAAAATAATTAGACTACTAGATATTTTATGCACAGTCTGTTTATTAGTAACATATAATCAGAACGCAAAAAATAATAGAAGAAATTAAATCCTCCCTAATATGATTACTAACTTAAAGCAACAAACACCATTAGTTATACTACAAATACCAATACTTTTTTAATTTTTCCACTTCACCAATTGAAGTTACTGCTTCATCTGCAAAGATACAAGGACATATGAGGAACAAAAAAATAAAATTATCTAATAAATAAAATAAATAATATGATATAACCAATACCATTTTCTATTTTCTAATTTTTTACGAAAAAAAATAAAAATATATATATTTTTTATTTTTTATAAAAAAATATGTTTAGGATGGGAGTCCTGAGAGTCAGACCGAAACCCGACCCTTCCTCTTGTCCCGACCCGATACACTCCCGTCCCAATCCTTCACGGGATGGGAAGAACCAATTTCAAAATACTTGGAATTGGGTCAGGACAACGTGAGATGAAAATTTTGAACACCCCTAATTTAAAATATATATCTTTTATAAATAACTAATCTTTTTAATTTATATGCTAAGATTAGATCGAAAGAGTTTATAAATATAAAGTGCCCACGAGGAGCATGATTGGAGGTGGAAGTTGGGAGAGCTCGTGCATTCATGTGAGATTCCATGAGTCCATCAAATATACATATATATATATATATATATGATGATCATCGTAATAATCTTTCAAAATCATGTGGCAATCCAATTAATCGTTTTTCATCTTTAATGTTATTTTATTATTTCTTGGTCAAAAATGATGTTTTCTCATATATGTGCTAGCGGCCATCACGTGTGCCTTAATTTAATTAAATTATTATAAAAACTGCTCTCTTTCATTATACAAACCTTAAATATTTTAATTATTTTAATATTACTTAATCAATATTTATTTCCTCTATTAAAGCTCTTTAATCTTGTGGGTATACTTTAAAAAGAAAAGCTCCTTAGTATTCTATGAAAAAATTTGCATACCGGTTGAAACATTGAACCTTATGAAAATATTAATTTAATTAACTAATAAACTTTGAACTTTATAAATGGGGAAAAAATATATTAAAATAATTAGTTCATTTAAGATGACAATACTCAAATATGGATTAATCATCATCCTTTATGACAATACTTAAATTTGGATCAACCGACATCCTCATCAACCCGCATGTATAGTAGTATTAGTCAAATTTATAATCTCAAGCTTAAAAGACTCCAGTCCTAATTATAAAAATTAATTAATTTTTTTAAATAAATTTAGGAAGCTAAATAAATCAGTTAGTTGTAACTAATATAAAAATTAATTAATTAATTTAGATAAATTAAAAAGTATATAATATAAATTCATCTTAAGGGGTTAGATTTGATCATAATTAATTAATTTATTTAATTTTTTATATCTATTTAAAAAATTAACTAACTCATATATAAGGGAGTATGATGTGATCATATATGTTTCTTACAAGCTATAAGAAATATTAGAGGCAAAGCATATATCATCTTGGGTGTTTGGTTTATACTTTCAAAGACCCAAAAGTCCTTACACGAAGTCAACTTCGGTTAAATAATTGTTAGACTTATTTCGGCAATTTTCAAAAGTTCATTCTCCACCCAAACCCAAAAAATTCTCTCAAAAATAAAAGGTAATATGGAGTTTCTTTTGGCAATCAATTTTTTCAGTTTGAAATTACAGCCGAAATCTTTGAACTATAAATAATACCCTCACTTTGCTTAAGATTTTACATAAATAAACATGGCATTATGAAAATCTCATTGAAATTGAGCTAGCAAATCGCAGAAAGAGATGTAGTTAAAAAATCAATTTCAGCACATATGAATACATCTTGTTCCTGAAAGCTTTAAGAACAGCCTTGTCTTCATCAAGTGAGTGTTGGCATGAAATATTAGGTATATAAACACAAGCTTGATAGTACAGAAATAAATGGTCTCTGCATGTTTTACAGTGCAAAGACAGATAATCTCTGAATGCTTTATGAACATTTGTAAGAAGAAAATTTGAACCCAAAAAAGGGGAGGAAGAAGTGTGCAACTAAAATGAAAGGAATAAAAAACTAAAACTGAATTCCTACCACTACTTTTACAAGTCAACACTAATACTAAGACAGGCGTCAATAGTAATATCAAGCTATGTGTTTGTTGGGGTTTTCTCCATTAGTCTCAACTTGGTTTCCACCTACATCAATCAGCTCCATGCACGACCACTACCATAACCCCTTCCACAGTCTCGGAAGCTCCCATAGCCTGATAATAGATAGAGTAAAAATATTCATCAACCAAAGTGTGGACTGGTGAACAAATGAAAGTTTGAAGCCAAGCACTTGATTCATATATGATTTTATAGCAATGTTTCGTGCTAATATATGTTTTGAATTTGGATATTGAATAACGCAACAGAGGGATACTGCTCATTGCCATTTTCAACTCCTGTAGTTCCTTATATGCCTTACAATTATCCAGAATTCAGGATAGCTTCTTCTGGAGGGTTAGCAGAGGGTAAGACAAAGTATAAATTTTGTTTAAATGGGTAGGACTAAGAATAGGAAACTGATCCCTCTAAATAAATATAGAAGATTCTTACACCGCCTGTAGTTTTATTTTACATGGAAGTTTAATCAAAGAAGTTAGTTCCATTGATGAGGGGATTTATTACGTTTGTCTAATCATTGAATCAGCGTAATTGATGTTAATAATAATAAACCACTGATCCATAATGTTTGATGGACAATAAATATAAACATATGCTACACCCAAGTTATCCATAATCCAGTCAAGTCAGATAGAAAATGTAGAAAATAGGGTTTTGGTGAAAGATATTCTGAGGCACTAAATGCAGTGCTCAGGTCTTATGTATTTATACTGTTCAGTGTACAAAGTAGGGTAAAACCAATCATGGCAGATCCTATGGATTCTAGACACGTGTAGAGAGAGATAGGGAATAATATTCTACACTTCCTACAGCTGTACACAATGCTATAAACAATTATACCACACTAATTATAATTACGTTCTAACAAAGTCAACTAACCTGAAGGTGGAGGAGGTGCACCACGTCCCATTGCTGCTAATTCAGGACTCACTCTCTCCCCAGCTTCCTCAAGTATACCTATAAGTTCCTTGGCAAATCTGGCATTAGCAGCTGTGAAGACAGTATACGCAGTTCTTTTTGCACCGGCTCTGCCAGTCCGACCAATGCGATGAACGTAGTCTTCCAGAGAACCTGGAAGTCATAGTTTACGACATGTTTCACATCCTGCACATCTGCAGCATCCCATACACAGCTACTGTGCAAAAAAGAGTTTTCCGTAGACAACCACAATGGATTTCATTTTCTAGAGGAATAAGGTCAGATTTCTGGGCACAAGGATAGAATTCAATGGTTTGAATTTGAACCATAAAAGTTGAAGCTATATAAGACAGAAAGCAGTTCCCTTTTGAGACAGCAAACCAACAGCATATATGAGACAGCAGTTCCCTGTGGCAGGCAATTCAAGCAGAGATTTATGGATCACAAAAAGTTCTATAGATGAGACAGCAAACCAACATGTATATGGAAATATAGTATACCACACCAAGTTAGTATGCCGAGTAGTTTGTTAGAAAGACATCATCCCATCCCATTACCACATTGAAACTTTCATTCGATTCTCATAGTTCCTATAACAATATATTCTTATAGTTTCAAAGGGCGCAATCACTAATAATTATGTTATAAAGTCAACAATGTAGAAATGATCTCGATTAATCAAGTAGAAAATATAAAATGAGAAAATCAACTTTATATGAGCAGGGCGATTCCTCAATTACTCAGAAAATACTCTGTCTCCACGATTTTGCTAAATAATCATTAACATAGAACCAGCACATGAAATTCTACATAATCCAAGCTCACCAAGTACAAAAATTATTGAGATTGGTCCCTTCAAATTACTTTCTCCTGACACAGATTTGTGCAAAATGAAGCAAGCTAAAGAGAAGGAGTTTTATACCCAAAGCTGAACAATGTGGAAACTGGAAAAGCAATGAAAACGTAAAGGAAACGATCAGAAACAATGTACCTCGAAAACCAACATCATAGAAGCTCTTGATAGGTTTTGGAACATCTCGGCCCTCAACAGTTATTTCCCTCTGCAGTCGATACTCATCAACCTCCTCTTCTGTCATTGCCCTCACCGCTGGGGATTCTTTATAGAAGTTTTTCCTCAAAATGAGGCAGCCCATCCAAATTCAATTTTCCAAGCGACCCACCATCATCATGATTTCTCCTTCCTGATGAAGCAAAAAAAAACACTTCAACATTTGCTCAGGGACCCTTAGTTCATATATAAGATTAGCCCCCCAAAAGTATATATTACTATCAAAGACAATTGGCAAGCACTCGTAAAACTAACACATCAATTGATTTTGTACAATAAGTTTACCGAAGAAATTACATCATTCATCTCCCACGCCATCGAATATGTCATGACCTCAAAAGATGAAAAACATAATTATTTAATTAAAAAATTGTTGAAGTTTCCAACTCTAACCAACCACAAAAGTTTTTGCTCAATGTACAAGTTAATTACAGAAACAGAAAGCAAAAAAGGATCAAACGTGAGTGGGAATGATAAGAATCCCTGCTTCGGAACCTCCCTAAAGTATGGAGTAAGGAGGTTAATAAATGTGGGTGAGGCACGTTTAATTGAAGATTCAGAAACACGATGAAAGGGATTCGAAGCATTTACCTCCTCCGGTCACGGTAAGAGCGGCTCATATTTCGTTGTTAATGACAACGATTAATAAATGTTATACATTGAGAAGCCAAGGCTGCTCCTAGAGCTCGACGAACAAGCCTCCACAATCTCTATCTAACCCTCGTTCTGTATATATATATATATATATATATATATATATATATATATATAGCCTGTTTCGATAAGATTTTAAAAAAGGGCTTATGGACGACTTATTAAAAATGATTTTTGGAGAAGAGTTTATAGAAAAAAATAGTTTTGAATAAATAGGTGTTTGGATAGTTATTTTTAGAATGACTTTTATGGTGATAAATTACCAAAAAATGTATGATTTGATTTAAAGTAAGAGAGATGAGGGAGTTAGAGAGGAGAGGAGAGAAGAGAGAGGAGAGAAAGGAGAGAGGAGAAAGGAGAAAGGAGAGAGGGTGTAAGAAAAAATAAGAGAGAGGAGAGAGGGTGTAAGAAAAAGTAGGGGTAAGATAGTAATTTGATAGTCCATAAGTGTTTTTACTGTTGAAAAAGCTATTTTAAATAGCTTATTCAAAACCATAGTTTTAAACCATGGTTTTGTCCAAAAGCACTTATGGACAAATAAGTTTGTTTGTTTTGAAATTTTCCCAAACCGAGGTTTAGGCCAACAATCCTTTTAAAACTACGGTTTGAGTATTTTCCAAACACACCCATGTATATATATATATATAAGGGTTTAATTAAACATAGCTCGTCCATAGGGAAGAGGGTTACACACAATGATATTGAGTACAATTACAACAAAAGTTAGCAAACGCAATATGTGATTGCTTCTGTGTCACTCATCTTCTTCACGGTTACTCCGGCAAAAGTACGGTTGCTGTGTGTAAAATTTCCGAATGAGCAAATATTTGACGGGCGATTCTGAAGACCGGTGCAGCTGATGTGGCCACCGCCATGCCTGATGACTAGGAATAATGTACGGTGTGGCAGATGAGGAGGCGCGCTGACTGGACTTCTGGGGACGTGGCAGCTGATGTGGACCTGACTCTAATGGTGACTCTGACTAGGTGCAGATGAGGCAGCTTGCTGGCTGGACGTGACTGGACTTTTGTGTACGTGTAGCTGATGTGGACCACTGACGAAACAGTGACTCGGACTAGGTGTAGACGTGGCAGCTGAGGCGGCTTGCTGACTGGGACAAGGATAGACTTTTGGGATACGTGGCAGCTAATGTGGACAGCTGATTCGAACAGTGACTCACACTAGGTGCGTACGTGGCAGCTGAGGTACTTGCTGATGTGGACGGCTGACGCCAACTAGGTGCTTAGGAGGCGTGCTGACTACTACGTTTGGGGACGTGGCAGCCATGTGGACCGCTGACTGGGATGCTGACTCGGACTAGGTGCAGCCTTGGGCGTGCTGACTCCGACGATGACTGGACTTTTGGGACGTGGCAGCCGATGTTGACCGATAACTGGTTGTGACTAGGCCTTTTGGATGACGTGTGTACTTACGTGGTTGATGACTGGGCTGATGTGTTTACCGTCTTCTACCTCCTCGCATTAATGATGAAGACATCCGTGGTTTTTGAGATCAGGAGACCCAGAAATTCAATGTTTCAAACTCTATCCCATTTCATCACTTTGAACCCCAGGACTTTTTGAAACTGACCTCGGAGCTTCTTCCTCTCCCTATGCGACGACGACACTATAATATTCAGGTGTGACCGTTTTCCAGCCTCTGGGCTTCGTGTCGACCGTCGGAACAACCAACATTTCTTCTGCTTACGGCTCCTACATTCATTCAATAATCCTGTTTCCTTTCGATTACTCAAAGAAAAAACGGATAAAGCACGACTGGACTGAGGAAGAAGGAAGGAGGGCGAGCATGGCGACCACGACTCCACGACTGCGGGCGAGAAAGAGACAGAGATGGTGATGAAGGAAAGAGAGAGAGAGGCGGCCAACCAAACTTTAGGGTTAAGGTTCAACTTTGAAAGAATAATATTTTTGAAATATTCTAATGTTTTTTTTTTTTGTTACAAGAAATATCCTAATTTAATTTTGTTAGCATCACCCAGATGAGGGCTTCTTGTAAACTATTGGGCCAAATGCATCTCAATAAAGTTAACGGCAGCCATCTTACAGCGTGGATCAGAACTTGTTATTAGCTTAAGTAATATTAGTAAATGGGCCATGAGTATGACTAATCAACCTTCACTAATGTTGGCAATTGAGCAAAGTTTTTATGCTTTATATTAATCATTAAAACCATAACTATAACCTCAAGACAACATATATGATGACTTCTCAACTAGATTCGTCATTAAATCAGTCAAAACACTAATCACTGATTTTCTCCTTTTCTGGGTTATTCTAATGAGTTTATATTTCTAATGATTGACTAATTATATTTAATAAAAAAACAGAGAGTGACACACTTTATTCGTATGAATTTCTTAGGAGGAAAAAGGACAAGAATAATGAATATAGAGAATGAGTGATAGGTGATGGAGAAGCCGAAGGATAAGGTAGAAGAAGCTGTGTTCAATTGAAACTTGCACGCACACTCGACACTATCTTCCTTTGGATGAGGATGCAGAAAGGATATGCCTTCAATTAATCAATATGTGGCATTCCCATCCCCTTCATCATCTCACAATAAATAAAACGTGAGATATAGAGGATGAAGAGGAGAAAGCAAAAGCATTTGTCTATTTGTGAGCGAAAACAGTGATGGGAGAAGAGAGCTGTTCTTCACAATTTAGATAACACTCTCTTCCATCCTCACCCTCCATTCAAGCATTTAATGCATTCCCAACTTTAAAGAGAATTCAGATGCTTCTCAAGTTTTGTTGCTTTGACCTCATTACCTCTAACAATATATATTTCCTTTCATGTTCTAAGAAAATAGCTCGTATCTTATAAAAAAATGAGTTCGATTTGTATTACTGTTGTAAAAGTTTTTTTAGTAGACAATATCGTAAGTCTTCTGTAAGTACTCTATAAGCCTTAGGGTCGTACCATAATTTTAGTAGAAGACCGGTCTTAAACTCACCTAAACTTTTCTCTTTTAAATAAAAGAAAGAAAAGAAAAGGCAAACAAAGTGTGTAATTGGTTCTGCTATGAGGCCCAAGAAGGGCCATCAAAAGGAGCATAAAAAAATAGCTGATATTCCTACACACTTTCATATCTATAAACTCTGCCCACGTTCTACAGCTGATTCTAAATCCAGATAAAATAAGAGGGTTCGACGGTGAACATACAATTATGTTAATCTTTTTATGAACATGAATCATCTCTCCACAATGGGTATATTCCATTTGGTTTAAATCATTTGCAAATATCTTCAAATTTTACAGATAAAAAGTTATTCCTACAACTTGTATTATCTCTTGCTTTAGCGTTTGATATTTTTGAAATCAGGAACTGAGGAATCTCATCATCCATCAGGACTTTATTAGATCGATATCTTAGCCACATTCACTTTCAAAAACCAAGATGAGCAATGGTATGTGAGGAGAAAAATGGAATAAAAAAATACCATTTAAAAATCCAATTTTTTTTTTTTGTAAAATGATATTTGAATCATGCATGTGTTGGTGGTCCATAGTGGTTGGGGGCAAAGGACCTCAAGCAAACAACAAATGGCATATAACAAAATTGCAGAACATAAAGAACATGGGAAGGGGGCCCACACAAACACAAAAACAAGTGTCAATGTGAATATGTTGATTTAAGTTGGAAGCAAAATGGTTAGTGGTTAGTTGTTTGAATTGAAGCCTACTCCACTAGTGGTTGAACAAACAATGTATGTTGCTTCTCTAGCCTTCATTCTCCCCTCTAACAAACCTTGACATTTTTAGAACATTCTAAAGATATTTAAAAGTCAAAATAGAGGATACAATTTTTTCTTTTATATATTTTGACTAAAATAAGAGAATTGATGTTCGAATTTTATCTTATTAAAAAAACCCTTTAGAGATAGATATCCTAGTCGGAAAGTCTCAATTTAGATTAGTCAGTTGTTCGGATATCTAATAATATAATTTAAAAAAATCAAAGGATATTGGCCCAAAGGTTATAAAAAAACAAAGAAAATTAACCAATGGATACACACACAATGTTAGAGTAAAGCTCTTGCTTTAAAAGATTCTTGAAAAAGTGGATTCAAATATGGAATTTATTTTAGGACAAAGATTAACGTATGGGATTTAAATATTCGGCCACATGGGAATCATGTTATTAATTAATTCATTAAACTCCTAAAATTTTGTTACCGAATAACAGCATCCAATCATAAAAAATAGAAGTTAGGTCAAAGTCATCATTTTGTTGAGCTAACACGTCTTCCACATCATTGATAAATGAATTAGGTTTAGTACATTTAAGAAGTTATAAAGATGAACATGATGAGAAGAACAAGGTAATCTTTAACATCAAGCATAGGACACAACACACACAACAGATCCTAGTGACTTGCAATAGAACAATGATCTATATGATCACAAGAATATGAAGTTGATTTTTTTTTAAAAAAAAAAAGTGTGACTATTATTTGATAGTAAAAATAATGACTTGATTTTCCTCCTTTTTTCTATTTAACATTGATTGATGCAAATAATGTTTATCTGTTTGAAAAGTAATTACAAAAACAAGTGGTGGGTGATTGGTTAAGACATCACATTAATGTGAGATTGACACCCTTTGAAGCCTACTACTATTATTATTATTATTATTGCAACTCATCAAAGACTTGAGTTATTGATCTAAAACAAGTACAAAAAATCTACCACTATTAGTTAGTGAAATAATTACCTTATTAATCTCTATTAATTAAAAAATGATAAATATGAACATGATGAGAAAACTAAGATAATCTTTAGTACTAGGCATAACACAAATTATGCAAACTCCCTCCATATGTATAAGTTAGTCAAAATATTTATTTTATTCATAAATATAATATTTTAATACGTTTTGTTTCCTAAATTTATTATTTTTTTCTAAATTATTCTTATTATCTTTACATATTAAAGGAGACTTCATCTTTTGGATTAGTTTCCGATGCAAATTATCAAAAGTATTATTTTAGGAAACAAAACTATATTTTTGACAAATAATTAATTTAATTAATTTTTTTAATATGTATGAATTAATTATATAGCCCTTATGTTTAAAACTTGATATCAATATGATCCAAGAATATAAAGTTAGATCAATGGCTATTGTATTGTGTGGAAAGGCCTTTTTTCATACAAAATTTTTTAGAAAGAAGTTGAACTCACTCATGATCTAAAAGTAGGACGAAATCTCTCTTTCTTTTAGGCGATAATAATATTGGGCAGGACGAGCTATCAATTACTCTCAAACGTAAATATAGACACCCATGCGTTGTTAATTCTCTTTTAACCTTGCTAATGAATAAAAAAATATTTTGAAAGGGTAATTTAAGCTAACAATATCGCATAGATAGTAGGAAAAAATAATTTGAAGTTATATAATCCCATAAAAAGTTATTATAACTTTGGGCCTGTTTGGATATGATTTTAAAAAAGGACTTATAAAAAAAAGGCTTATGGACAGCTTATGAAAAAAGGCTTTTAGAGAAAAGTTTATGAAAAAAAGTGATTTTGAATAAATAAGTGTTTGGATAGTTATTTTTAGAATGACTTTTTATATTGGTAAATTACCAAAAAGAGTATGATTTAATTAAAAATAGGAGAGAGGAGAGAGGTAGAGAAAAGAGAAGAGAGATGAGAGAGGGTAGAGAGGAGGAGGAAGAGAGGGTATAAGAAAAAGTAGGAGAGAGGGTGTAAAAAAAAGTAGGGGTAAGATAGTAATTAGATAGTCTATAAGCTCTTTTACTGTTTAAAAAGCTAGTTTTAATAGCTTATCCAAAATCATGATTTTATCCAAAAGCACTTATGGATAAATATGGTTGTTTGTTTTAAAATTTTTTTAAACCTAGATTTTGCCCAAAAAGACTTATAAAACTATAATTTTTTAGCAATCCAAACAGGCCCTTTGTAGTAACAATGGCATGATTTTCCTCCTTTTCAATTTAATGTTGATTGATGCAAATGTGTATCTGTTTGAAAAGAAATTAGTAAAACAAGTGGGTGAGACATCACATTATGTGATAGTGATATGGACACCCCATGAACCCTACTATCATTACAACTCATCAAACACTGAAGTTCTTTATCTAAGGCAAGTACAGATAATCTTCCACTATTAATTAGTTAAATCATTGCCTTAATCTTCAAACCCCTCTCACCTAATTTTTAAACCAATCAACTGGTCTCTCTCTCCATCACAAAAGTTTGTAATGATATCTCATAGTTTTTTTTATTTCATTTAATTTGATTTAACCCATGCAATTATATTTTTTTTTACGTATTCCTATATTTTTTTTAGACTTAGAGGGCAATTATTTATGTTTTTGTTAGTGTGTTATTAAAATTAAACCATAAGCAAAGAAAATTTAGAAGGATAACATTTTCGTTTATGAGTCCTTTAGAAAGTAAAAAGAAGCTTATCTTAATAACTACTCTTAAACTAATCAAAGAAGAGATGTAATTATTGCTTTAGGGAACTTTAATTAATCCAAGCTCCAAAATTATTTGAAATTTAAAAAGCATTCCTTACACGCTTTGGCATATGATTTGTTTGATTTATTACGTTAAAATAAGCTTAAAGTGGAAGAGAGAGAGAGAGAGAGAGTACTGATAATTTTTTTACGAAAATTATTGGACCACTAATTAATCTTTGTAAATTTTATTTTTAAATACGTCATAAGAAAAGAGACATTAATAATTATTGAGATGAATACGATGGATAATGACAAGTCTTGATCTGTGCCACGTATGATTGTGACTTGGATCTCAGCTTCAAATCAATTTTAGCCACAAATATGTGCGTGGCATACTCATCTTTTCTTTTCTTTTTTCCATTTACGAGTTTTCAATTCATTTTAGTGGGGAAAATTTCACATGTTCATTTTGAGTCAACAAATTATGATGTCATTGCTCTTGAAGTTTAAGTGAAACAAATTAATGCTATAAAATTGAAAGAATTATTATACAGTTTCATAGGCAATCTAATAAGTAAAAAAGTCACATAAAAATAATACTCTATTCAATATTTAATATAGAACTAATTAATTTTTTTTTATAGATTAAAAAAATTAAATAAATTAATTAATTATAATTAAATATAATCTTTTAAGATGAATTAATATTATATACTTTTTAATATATCTAAATTAATCAACTGATTCTTATATTAGTAATAATTAATTAATTTTTTTTAATTTATTTAAAAAATTAATTAACTTTTATATTAAATATCATAATTATGATCACTTGATGTGACACTTTCTAATAATTAAATTATTTATATATAATTGCCCAATCACTCTCTGTATAATAAATTGTTTAGGTGGGACATAAAAGATAAACATTAGGTAATACATGAGACATATCTCGTTTTCTATGAAATTTTCTCGTGAACGTTGTCACCTCGTCGAAATTATTAGATGAAGATAAATTAAGGGACGATGTTAATTTCTCGGACTAGATTGGGTATGAATTATGAAACCATAATTTTTTTTAATATAAAATTTTTTTAAAAGGAGTTGAGTTCATCTATAATATAAGGACAGAGTAAATTTTTTTTTCTAAATAATACTAATATCGAATAAGATAAATTATCTATTATTCTCAGATATAAACTATCTATTACTTTTAGATATAAATTTAGATATTTAAAAATTAAAATATTTTTCAGAACATTGCCAGTAGAATCAAACTACAATTTGTTTGTACATAAAGCAAACCTTGGGAGAGCCGAAAGAGCATTTGTGGACCCTGAGGAACTGTACCAATGGGTGATATCTGAGTTGGCTCACGGCCCCACCTAACCATGCTGATGTGTCAATGTGTCATTCTTATCATCATCGCTGTTCCACTTGTCTTGCTGACGTGTCTTCCCTTTTCCCTTTCCCTACCTTCCTTCCTGCCCAAAGAGTGAAACAAAAGCTCTCTCACCTCATCATCTTTCTCTGCTTCTTATTCACTCTCGTATCAATCCACATCTTCTTCGTTTTGTTATGGCATATGAGTATTATTTTATTAAAGGTAATTCTATTTAATGCTGATTTAAGTTCTAGATACAAATATTTCTTCCACTAAAATTTTAAACCTTAATTTATTATATTATAAAAAATTAATTTTTTTTATTAAATTTAACTCTTGTTAACGTGTGCGTACTCTCTTCGTTACCTCACTATCATCATCCATTCAATAAATAAACAAATAGGAAAATTATAAAGGGTAATTGATACAAGTCCACTCGTTATTGTTTAATGTAGGGTTGTTCTAGAATTTTCTGAAAAGGATGGAGCATAAGCCACTTGGATTTGGCACAATCTTAATTTAAAGAGTATGCTTTTTTTTTTTTAAAGTAGAGTGAGGGGGGATTAATTAAATTAATTTTTTTAGTATAAAAATTTTTAGAAAGGGGTTAGACTCACCCACGATCTAAGGACAGGGTAAAATCTCTATTTTTCTTAAACGATAGTAATGTTGGGCAGGACGAGCTGTCTATTACCCTCATGCATAAGCCTAAGCATTCAGAAGTTAAGATGTCTCCCTAAACGCCGCGATTGAAATCACAATAAAAGGATGTCTCCCTAAACGCCGCGATTGAAATCACAATAAAGTGATACTCCTTAAAAATTGAACATATTTTAAATAGTCATATATCTCACTCTTTTGCCAGTTGAACTATGGACAATGGTTAATTAAATTAAATAAAACGGATTGGGGAAAAACCGTAGGGACCAATTCATAATGCCCATCCGTAAAGAACATTGGGCCAAGGGCCCATTGGCGGGACCGTATCAGTGTGGTATCCATATTTTCCCTTTGCTAGGTGTATATATATACGTATATGTGGGAAAATTAGCCATAACTTTGGGAAAATTTTCAAAATATTAATATAAAGTATGTGAATAAAAAAATTAATTTATAGTTTTAAATTATCATATTTCTCTGCACATAACTTTTTTTCCATGGGGTCTTTAAGGATAGGGTAGTTCCACAATTGAAGTATTCATTATAAATATATTTAATTTATGACATTTTTTAATTGTGATTTCACCCAAAAAAATAAAAAAAATAAAGTGTATATATATTACGAATAAAAGAGAGAGAAAAGGTTAGTTATAGAAAGGGAAAATATAAGAGAAGCATATATTCGTGTGGAGCTAAAGGACATGATATAGGGTCCACTAACAGCATGTGGGAAGTGTAAGTGGGAAATATGAAGTAAAATATTTTTTTTTATTTAATATGATAAAAGTTATTTTTATTTTTATTTTTTTTAATATTTTAGGCTATTTTAATTATATAAAAAAATTGAGAATTTAAATGATACAAGTAGGAGTAAAATATTTTTAACTATTTTATCCTAATTTTAAAATTCTTAAATAACTTTAATCCTTTTTAAGTTATAAAAAAATAATTTAAATTATTTTATTTTAAATTATAAAAATATATATATTAATTTTATATTTATTTTTATTTTACTAAATAAAATTTTAAAATTTATTTTTAAATTAATTATCTTTTTATTTTTATTTATATAAAAAACTCTTCTATCCTGTTAAATTAAACATACCGTAAATGGTTATATTGCATTATCTTTCCTTTTGTTGTTTTCTTGGCATTATTTGTATGTTTCATTATCTAAAGTATAGAGAACATCACATTCGGGACCTAATAATTACATATAAATTTTATAATTCTTATTCCCTTCAATTATTTTTTAAAAAAATCCTAAAAAATACCTATTTAAATTTTAAAATTTCATTTACTATATTTTATAAGTTATTTATAACTTTTGTAAAGCTATTTATAATTTTTTTTTTAAATTTTGATTTAAAATTTTAAAATTCAAATAGTTTTTTTTAGGATTTTCTTTAATTTGTTTCTTTAAATTTATTATTGGATTATATTCTTGCAACTTGGCGTTTTGCTCTCCGTCCATACAATATTTTCTCAGTTTCTCAATATTTTGTCCCTTGAAAGCTTGAGAATAGTTTCTACTTTAGCTTTATTCAAAATTCAAAAACAATTTTCTTTTTCAAATAAAAAAAAGTGTACTATCTATCCACTTTTTTCTTACAATTCAATGCGTTTGACCTAGAAAACATCATCGGTACCGATGTACCGAAGTCAGGAAAAAAGAAAAGGGAAAGCAACATGCCATGTACTTGACTTTTCAGGAGGTATTCAGACATTTTCTATCAAATTATATATATCAAACTTAAACAAGATAATTAAGTTGATTAAAAATATACTCAAAGCAAAAAAAAAAATAAAGCATAATTATTTTTTTTAGTCAAATTGAGAAATGAACTTGACATATTTTATTTTTCCCCCTTAGTTTATTTTTATATATTTTGTATGGACCAGAATAATTCTAAAACTGTTAAAAAAGAAAAAAGAAGAGAAAATGCAAGACAGGTCAATATTAAGTGGCTGGATTTGTAATGTGGTAAACATGGTTGTAATGTTTGGACATCAAAAGCCTTTGTTTGGGCCCTACCTTCTTTTGGGGACCCACCAATTCAATTCTTAACTGGCTCCCAGCTAATCTCCAACTACAAATTATTAATACAGTAGTAAAAAACTACACGCAAGCTTCTCTCACCAAATTTTGAATTAAAGTGTGATGATTATATATTATATATTTTATTTTTAGATTATCTAGGTTAAAAAAAAAAGTGAGTAGAAAGTGGATAATGACTTTTTTACTATTTATGCCATACAGTAAACGTGTGGTTTTTTATATTAATAATTCACTTTTGTTTTGGAAAAACGCAATTATTGTTCTCTAAAATTATGTTTATCTTAATTTAATATCCTTATAGCTTTTTCATTAAAAAAAAGTCCTTAAAATTATGGGTACTTGATTTTTTATTTTTTTGAGAATGTAATGTTTTGTAAGAATTTATTTCTTAGTTTTTTTAATATGATGTATAAACTTTGACACGGTTGAGGTTTTGGAATGGATTACCCTTTTTAAAAGGTGGCCTATTTAGTCATTTTTCTTTAATATTGTAATAAAATTTACAATTTCACCAAAAATAGAATTATGGCTAGTTTTGATTAGTGTTTGAAGATGACATGTCCTTCCTTGATATAATAATAATAATAGAGACTTAATATAATATCTGATTAATCTTTTTAAAAAATTTAAAAATTAAATAAATTAATTTAAAATATTTATATTTATCTTTTTTTATAAAATTAATTTAGTTAACTTATAAACTACTCATTTAAAAAAGAACACGTAGCATATGTTATAATTAAATAATTTATTTAATTTTTTAAAATTTTAAAAAAAAATTATTAAAAATTTTATATTAAGGATTAGAGGTAGTATTAAAATTTACCTAAGTAAAATATAATTGTAAATTATTAAAAACTATGTCTCATACAAATTAAATTGCATATAATAAGATATAAAGATAAAAAAAATTAGGATGGACGTGTAAAGAGAGAAGGCAGGTCCCATGCATAATTTTGTTATCTTGTGTCATTATCCAATCTCTCTCTTGATGATTCAATTTTCAATTTACTAATAGTCTAATACAAGTATAACAGCCATGTGAATTTTTCATATTCTCAATTAAAAAATTATTTTATCGTATTTTATATGATTTAAAAACTCTAAACATTATTAAATTACTACGTTGGTTTGGTTATGATATGAAGCTTCAAAAATCAAAGTCTAAAAACTAAAACAAGGTTTAGGACCACAACGAAGTAGACGTAGCAACCAAAAAGATATATAAAAAAAATAAAAAAATGATTTATTAGTGGAAGACATAATATATATATATATATATATCATGTTGCACCATTGACTTTTTATTCACTTGCATGGTCCCATAATGGGAAAATCTCAGGTAAATGTTCTTCACACATTGTTCAACAAGGTTTTGTTTTAGCATTTATTTGTATATATTTATCTCTATGAAGCCATTACAATTTATTTGACTTCTTTTTTCAACAATATATATCTATATATAATGTAAAATAATATGAAACTTTTAAAAAAAAATCACTTCTTTTTTAATGCTAGCTTATTTCTCAAATTTAATGTAATATTTAACATTCATACTAATTTTTTAGAAAAATATCTAATTGAGAAAATGAAAATTCTAAAAAAAAAATACAAGCCGACAACATTATCATGTGTCTTGGAGATATGATAGACAAACAAGTTTCCCACTTGCAAAACATTGATAATTGCTTGTCTCATAAACAAGTGAGGCATGTCGCCTTCAAAAGATACTTATTACACTAATTACTAATTAATTCATTTTAAATTCTTAATTAACCCAAACAATGAAATTAAGAAAATCCTTCAATAAAAAAATTGACACAATCAATTATATGTCTCTTGCTTTTAATACTGAAAAAAGAAATTTTAGAAAAGAAGAGCCTTTAATAATCTCCTACATCCCATGATTATAATTAAAGAATTGAAAAAAGAAAAAAAAGGAAACACTAACCTTGTGAAAGGAATTAATGGTGGTAACTAATTAAGCGAATTTTCACCAAACTTATTAGGCTATTTAATTATATATAGACTCTATATTTGAAATTGCCCACTAAAGAGGGAAGCATCGTTTTCATTTTGAGTTTATATAATATATAATAGGGGTATTCATAAAGCCCGCGACCCGGTATGCCCACCCGAGCCCGCGAAAAAATGGCCCTGCCCAGCCCAATAAATATAGGGCAGGGCTGGGCATCGGGCTACAAAATGCAGCCCATGCTTTTTTTGGGCTGGGCACCGGGCAGGGGGTTGCCCTGCCCTGCCCATGAGCACCCATTTTTTTTATTTTTTTTTTATTTTATCCGTAGATGCTACACTTAGAAGGGAGAATATGATAGTTACTGGTGACTAAAAAGTCATTTTAAAAATATAAGTAGTTAAGTACGTAAGTTGCATCTTTTAATATTTATAACTACATTAATTTTTTTAACTTTATTAATCATAATATGATTACATTACAAATTATAATTATTTATTTTATTTTTTTAGATACTTCATCATTGTCAACATTTGGGAAATTGATGTAAAGTTGTAATTATAAACTACTTAGACTTCAAAGTTTTTTTTATATGCAATGAATTTCAATACTTTAATTATTATCTTTTTGTTATCTTATTTTTAGTGGATTATAGATATTATTTAACTCTTGAAGACATATGAATATGATATTATTTTAGAAGTTTATAATTGCAGATTTTTTTCACAACATGAGCATGGCATCACAACTTGGGCAGGCCCAGCCCGCCCATGCCCAACCCAAAATGGTTAGGGCTTTTACCGGGCAGGGCAGGGCATCGGGCTGTAAAATACAGCCCATGCTTTTTCTGGGCAGGGCACCGGGTAGAGGGGTCGCCCTGCCCAACTCTACCCATGAACACCCCTAATATATAATAAAGAACATCATCAACACTATTCTCTCTTTTGTCATTATCAAAGCTCTACAAGAAGTGAAGCTCTTCCTTTCAAAAAATTGTATCTAAGTCTAAAAAGTTTAATTACAAAGAAATACTAAAAAATCATTAAATAATTATGAAGTCTTATAAGATTTATAATTAATTTTTTTAAATTATAAAATGATAAAATTATCTTTAAAAAATATCTCAATTATTACTTTTTTGTCCCTAGTTATTATTTTTTTTTAGTTATCATTTATATTGCTTGAATTGGTATCTTTTTCAAAATTTTAAAATTTATGAATGAAACTTCTATACTTACAACTTAAAAATCCTCATTTTATATTAATTTTCTTACATGTCCTTTATTATCATTTTTCCAATATATATATATATGCAAGTGGATGATGTTTCCCATATTTAATTATGTTTCAATAATTTTTTTAGAATCAAAATATATTTGGATTTTTTGTCTAATAAATTAAGGTTCTCAATTCCTTCCACGGAAATAAAATCTCACTTTTTGTGCAGTTTTTTTGATGTTATGGGTTTCTCCAACACCGAACATTCTCTCTGCAATTCTGGTCGTCAGCTCCTCATCATGTATGCATAACATATATAAATCCTTTTTTTTTTCTCAATACAACATTATATATTCGAGCAGCTGAAAATAAATAATTCATTAAGAATTACCCTTGGTGTATAATCGTGTGGGAGTCGTGTAAAACTGACTCAATATGCCTTGAACATAGTAATATTTTAATCATTATTAGTTAATAGTGCCAAATACCAGATTTAACAGATTACCCTTAATGTAGAATATATCAGTTGGAGACTATTTATAATTAATCAGGGTTTTGCTAGGATTAAGAGAGGGGTTGGTGTTGGCCATGATATGGAGATGTTAGTGGGAGAGGAGTATAGGAACAATGCAAGCATCCATTTTCTATTATGTTTAACTTTTTTAAAAAAATTAATTAAATGGATATGGAAGGTACCCCAAAAAAAATCACATAATAATATATAATATTGCTTCTTGTTTATATATTTTAAAAAAAAAATAAGCACACTTTTTTCTATCTTGTTCGTTTCTTTCCCTTTCTCCTTCCGCCAAGCAATCCATCAAATCCCTCTTTCTATTTCTCTAAACTCTATGCATGTACGTCTCTTCTTCCGTTTATCCCTCCCTTCTCATCAAGCCTGTTTGGATGTGGGAAAAAGGAAGTGGAAAAGTAATCTTATATGTTAAAGTTTGTTTGGTATGCTTCGTACTTTGCCATCAATGAAAGGGTATTATTATGAGAACAAGTCCCCCATGTGCTTTGACACCAATAGGTGAGTGAAATAATGGTTCATTACATAAATAGATATATGACTGTTAATGTTTAAATTTGTGTCTTCGCGTAGATGATGTGAGTAACACAATTTTTTTTAATTAATATTATTTATAAAATATTAAAAAAAATAATGTTGATCGTTAAAAATATTAACGGTCAGCTTTATTTTTTTTAATGGTTACAATAATTTTACTCATTTTAACATCTCCGAAGCGATATTGATTAAAAAAATACTTCTGAATATGCAATGTTTCTACACGAAAATTTCTAGAGATAAAATCGAATCTTAACTCTATATATAAAAGGGCCTGTTTGGATAGGATTTTGAAAAAGGGCTTATGAAAAAAAAGGGCTTATGGACAACTTATGGAAAAGGACTTTTGGAGAAGAGTTTATGGAAAAAAAGTGGTTTTGAGTAAATAGGTGTTTGGATAGTTATTTTTAGAATGACTTTTATGGTGGTAAATTACCAAAAAGGGTATGATTTGATTTAAAGTAAGAGAGAGGAGGGAGTTAGAGAAAAGAGAAGAGAGAGGAGAGAAGGAAGAGAGGAGAAAGGAGAGAGGGTGTAAGAAAAAGTAGGAGAGATGAGAGAGGGTGTAAGAAAAGGAGAGAGGAGAGAGGGTGTAAGAAAAAGTAGGGGTAAGATAGTAATTGGATAGTCCATAAGTGCTTTTACTGTTGAAAAATCTATTTTAAATAGCTTATTCAAAACCATGATTTTGTCCAAAAGCACTTATGGACAAATAAGCCTGTTTGTTTTAAAATTTTCCCAAACCGAGGTTTGGGCCAAAAGCCCTTTTAAAACCGCGATTTGTGTGTTTTCCAAATACACCCAAAATCTCTAAATTTATTTTTTTGATGTAAAGGGTATTTTAGGAGATAAAATGATAACCATAAAATAATATTAAAAACCTTATTTATGACTTTTTTTGTTGGGAAAAGTAGTAATGTTAGTTATGGCTATGCATTTATTAAGTGTAGAGAATTATGAATGAGGATAGAGTGGTTGTGGAAAACAAGTGGCTGATCATGCTGAATCATACATATCTACACACATATATTCATGAATGGCACAGTTATGAATGTTTAGCTTATCTCTATCCTCTGTCTCCCTTTTATTATCATCACACTTACAGCTGTATACAATGAGAAGATTTCAACCCCTTCTTCAAATTTTGCATCCAAAAAAGCTCAATCACATTAATAAAAAGAAAAAAAAAACTAACAAGAATATATTATTGTCATGCATTACCAAATATATGTCCTAAATATTTGTTCATATCAATCTCATTCATACATGTTCAATATAAATACTATTTATTGTCTATTACAAATGACCAAAATAATAGAGTATATGATGTTAATTGTCCAACTATACTTTTATGATTAACCAGAAATACTGATAAATCATTAAATAAATATAACATTAAAGAAAAACCAACCAACAGACAAATAAAAACACAAAAGTATATAGCGTGTGTTTGGTAAATTTTAAAATCAAAGGTTTTAAAAAAAATTTACCCTAAACTTGGTAACAATTATATTTATTCAAAATTATTTTTGGACTAAATTATAATTTAAAATAAAGGTTTTAGATAACCTATTGAGATTAGTTTTTAGAATAGTAAAAGAGTTTATAGACTATCTAATTACTATTTTATTTTTATTTTTTTTATACACTCTCTCCTTTCTCTTTCCATCTTCTCTCCTATCTCTTATCTCTTCTCCATCCTCACTCCTCTCTCTTATCTACTCCCTATTCACTCATATTTTTAATAAAATCATACTCTTTCTGATAATTTTATAATTATAAAAGTTTTTATAGTAATAACTATCTAAATACTTATTTATTCATAACTACTTTTTTTTTTTTTATAAATTCTTCTTCAAAAATTCTTTTATAAAATTGTTTAAAAGGTATTTTTTTTATAAGTTTACTTTCAAACTCTTATTTAAATAGGCTCATAGTTTTAGATAGTTAATTTTTAAATAGTTTTGACGGATTTTCCATTCAAACTGGACGATAAATTAATTCTGAGTCGAACTAGCTGGGTCATGTTGAATTCTGACAACCAAAGAAAAACTCCCAAGATTAATAAATATTCAAAATATACATAGTATATACACCATATGCTCATTAGTTAACATCGTGAAAGTTGACCAATGTATGTATGTTATATCTATAACTATATGAGATATTAAGTAAGGCTTTTTATTTATAATTTATAAATAATGCAGTTATATATATAGGCTTTTTATTTATAATTTATAAATAATGCAGTTATATATATATATATAATTTGCGTGATAGAATTGAATTGGGATGTGAATAATGAGTTGAGTTCAAATATGAACCGACCCAAAAAGGGGTAATAGCCCGTGCTCAAGGATTGTATGCTCATTAATTAAAATTTATTAGAACTCTTTATACTAATAAGAGTTGACATAAATAATAAAAAATATACTCGTATTTTATAAGAATGTGAGTTTGATTTATATTGCTGTTATAAGAATTTCTTTAATAGACGATCTCATAAGTCTCTTATAAATATTATCTGAATTTTAAAGTTATAGTTTAACCTTAATAAAAAATCAATTCGAATCTATCTAAATTTTTTTATAAAAAACAAAAGCAGAGCTCCTCGTAATTTATTTAGTCTCAAAGTAATAGGAGTAATATGTTTAAATTTAAAAAAAAAAAAAGAAACCACTAATGTGTGTATCTTTTTTCCCGCGCTAAGGTTGCACATGATTTAAACCTTTCCATCCACTTTGCATTTCCTACCAATAATATATATATATATATTAACTGTAAAATGTACTAATAATAATTTATTCATCAGGGAAAGGCATTGCATATATTTGGCAGAGTAATCACGTGAACTTGAGAAAGTTAAATACTTGAATCGTATTTCCTTAGACGACACCACGCATGCAAACAAACCATAGAACAGTACTTATAAGTTTTATGGTAATTAACGTTAACAATTAATAAATATTTATTAACAATAAAGGATTTAGGGCCTGTTTGGGTTTACCCTAAATTATAGTTTTAAAAATTTTTGTAGGCAAAATTTTAGTTTGATTTTTTTTAAAAAACAAACAGTTATATTTGTCTATAAATACTTTTAGGCAAAATTATAATTTTAAATAAACTATTAAAATTAGCTTTTTAAATAGTAAAAGAGTTTATAAACTATTTAATTACTATTTTACTTCTATTTTTTCTTATACTATCTCTCCTCTTTCCTCTTTCTTTTTTTCTCTCTCTTTTCTCCCCTCTCTCTTCTCTCTTATTTTTAATCAAATCATACCCTTTTTTATAATTTATCAATATAAAAAGTTATTCTAAAAATAATTATCTAAACACTTATTTATTTTAATTTTTTTTATAAATTTTTTTCTAAAAACTCTTTTTTATAAATTGTTCATCAACTCTTTTTTAAAATCCCATCAAACAGGCTTTAATCTTCTTATCGTTTAGACGGTCTCAGGAAGTTCACGTGATTTTTCAAGTGGGGTAAGTGAGTAAGAGTTACTCAGCGTATTTGCGCGTGGGAATGCAATTTGATTGGAGGGAACATTAAGCTTTGGGCAACTTGAAGTAGGAACCGACCGTATTGGGATTGGGAAGAGAATCGTTCTGTCTTTATTACCCACTCGATTCTCCAAAATTTTACTCTGGCTATATCTAAATCTAACCCACATCGCGCACCTAGCTATAGTGGGTGAGTCTCCTAACAGATATTTTTTGCGTACGCCAAAACTCAAATTCAAGATATCGCTTAAATGATACCGAGCCGCTTACTACTCAGATTAACTCCGTAAGCCCAGCTTCAAAATCTAACATGGTATTTATTTTACATTGCATACCAAATTTTATGTTAAGTATAAGAGAAAATATTAAAATTCAACCTAAGCTGATTGGTTGGCAGAATGAAACAAAAAATCAGCCTCTCTTATTAATCCAATTAAGTGTTCTGATGAGTCGATTGTATTTAGTGTATTGTATTTTATATTTTTTTATTAAATATAAAACCACATTATTTTGATTTTTGTTAAAATTGTAATAGTCCATGCAATTTGTATGTAATAACTCTCTTCTATTAAATTATGTATGTTTTGAACATAAATCTTTCATTTATTTATAAATTAATATTTTTTATTTAAAAATAAATTACAAAATCTGTGACTTACGAATAAATTATATAGCACAATTTATTATAAATTTTATTATATATATTAATTTATAAATAAAATGTATTTGGCATCTGAATATCAACATTTTAATGTTTATACTTGCAATTTCCTTTTTAACCGAAATACAAACACATTAAATATATATATGCAATTTTAATAACATAATTGACTATGTTATAAAAAATAATATATAACAGATAAAGTATATAGACTTTGATGAGTTTTGTATAAATATATACAAACAACTTATATCAACATAGACATTGGGAAAATATCTTAATTTTTAGGTGCCTACATTTATGTCTAATAGTAATTGATAATTTATCTTATTTGACATTAGTATTGTTTAAAAAAAAATTTTGCTCTACTATTAAATTTTGAGTGAGTCTAAATCTTTTTAAAAAAATTTATAACAAAAAAAACTTATATCAATAAAATTATTTAACTTTATTATATCTTCCTAAATTTTAAATTTAAATTTTATAGGAGATATTTATACGAAAAAGAATAACTATAAATCATAAAATTAAAATATTTAATAATAGAATTAAATTAATATTATAAAAAATAATATATAAATAATTTATATAAATAAAAAAAATAAAAATTTTCGTTGGAGGGCGCTCCACGTCAGTTGAACTAAAGGACAAGGAGTGGGTCCCACCTTCTTTCCGAACCCTTCAACAGTGCCTTCACCGTGCCGTGTTTAAAAGCAGCTGGAAAGCACCTTCTCCGACATAAGCAAAATCCATCTCTTTTCAGACTAGTCAAAATTATAGCATTCTTCTTCCTCTTTCATTTTTTTCCATCTCTTCACTTTCTTTCTTTCTTCAGCTTTGTCCTCTCCAATATCATTTCACACGCTATAAAAAGAGTATCTAAGCATATATAATAAAGTATAAGGGAAAGGCCAGTGCTTTACCAAGCTGAAGGAGGAGAACATTACTTTTTAATTTTTTAATTATTATTGTTCATGGTACTCATGGTCTTCTTCAAGCTCACTATAATGAGGAATGTGCTGCTGATTCTGGTTCTAGCAAGTTCACTTATTGGTTCTGCTTCAGCTTCTGTATCTTACGATCGCAAAGCCATAACTATCAATGGCCAAAGAAGGATTCTTCTCTCTGGATCCATTCATTACCCAAGAAGTACCCCTGAGGTATTTATTTCTCTGAAATGTGCTTCCTCAATCTCTCTTCTTCTTCATTTCAAGCTCACCCGTAGCTTCCCTCCTTGCTTTTATCAACTGGGTACCTAAAAAGTTTCTGTTTTTTTATTGGTTTCAGATGTGGCCAGATCTTATTCAGAAGGCTAAGGAAGGTGGTTTGGATGTTATTCAGACTTACGTTTTCTGGAATGGTCATGAACCTTCACCTGGCAAAGTAATCAATTATCTTGAACTACTTTTGCTTTTGCTGTGTTTAACAGTGCATTTTTTTATGTGGGTGTAATAATAATAACAACAACAACTAATTTGTTTATTTCTTTTGCTTCTTTATTTTAGTATTACTTTGAAGGTAACTATGATCTGGTGAAGTTCATAAAGTTGGTGAAGCAGGCAGGGCTTTTTGTCCATCTGAGGATTGGCCCTTATGTCTGTGCTGAGTGGAATTTTGGGTAATGGATTTGGAAACTTTGATTTGCTTTTCTGACAAGTTAAGGAAAAAAAGACATTTTCATGTCTGAACTAAATATATCTAAACAGAGTCAATTTGATCTGTTTTTAGGGGTTTTCCTGTTTGGCTGAAGTACATTCCAGGTATCAACTTCAGAACAGACAATGGGCCTTTCAAGGTGAGACAACTCTCATCCCTGTACCATAAGAATCGCTAAAACAAAAAAATCTCTACCTTTTCCTCTGAGTAATCTGATTATCTTCTAATTGATTATTTTAATTTTTTTGTTTTATATTTCCACGATGAAGTTCCAAATGCAAAAATTCACCAACAAGATCGTCAATATGATGAAAGCAGAAAGGTTATTTGAGACGCAGGGTGGTCCTATAATTCTTTCCCAGGTACACAAACACTCTCTTTGCCTTTTGCTTAATCTAATAACTTATTTTAGAAAATCTAGTCGACCTGATATATGTATATATCTATGTATAAATATTTAAAATTTTTATTTTTCTTCCTTGAGAAGAAAAGAGAGAGTCCCCTGAATAAGTTTTATATATATTAAAATAGGTAAACCAATTTGGTGGTACTTGACTCAAGATTATATATCTTCAATTCCTCTTTCAGTTAGTCAATGTGGGACTTAATATATTCTAACAATTTTTTGGTATACAGATTGAAAATGAATATGGACCGATGGAGTATGAAATTGGTGCTCCTGGTAAAGCCTATACTCAATGGGCAGCTGATATGGCTGTAAGACTTGGTACAGGTGTTCCATGGGTCATGTGCAAGCAAGATGATGCTCCTGATCCCATTGTAAGTTACATTTGCATGCAAATTTTAATTGTTTCTGATTAACGTGTTTTTTACCTTCTGATTTCACCGTAAATTTTTGACAGATTAACAGTTGCAATGGCTTCTATTGTGACTATTTCTCTCCTAATAAGGCTTATAAACCAAAGATGTGGACAGAAGCTTGGACTGGCTGGTACAATAATTTTGTTGCTTGTATTTGTCTCATTATTATGTTTTCTTCTTCTGAAGTCAGAGGAGTAACCTAAAAGTTAACTGCTTGCATGATATGCATGCAGGTATACTGAGTTTGGAGGTCCGGTTCCTCACCGACCAGCTGAAGACTTGGCATTTTCGGTTGCAAGGTTTATACAGAAAGGGGGTTCATTTGTAAACTATTACATGGTATCTTCTTTATTACATGAACTCAATAAGCAGCAGGGGCATTTTTTTTATTTTTATTTTTCTTATCATATAACTAAATCCCTTTGTTTTTTTTTTTCATTCCAGTACCATGGAGGAACAAACTTTGGTCGAACTGCTGGTGGTCCATTCATTGCTACAAGCTATGACTATGACGCTCCTATTGATGAATATGGTATGAACAGAGGATTTCAAACCCTGATGTGTTTCACGTTTAAAGCTGTCAACTTCAGTAGTGACACGGGATAGAAATTAATTCTGTGATATGGTTGATGTAAACCGAAAATTGAAGCTAGTTTTTATTCATTTTTTTCAACTTTTTTGTGACCTTTGGGAATAAATAATGTTGTCTGTAATTCCACTTTAGCATGTCATTCTCCAAAATGTCATTTTTATTATAATCATTTGTGGAAGCAGAACTCTTCTGTTGATGTGTGACAGTGAAAATATAATATGTGCCTAAAAGATGACCTCCACCAGCCGCTAGTTAGGTTTGTCTATTTGCATGACATGGAAAATGAATATAATTTCAAATTTTGAGTAACACTATTTCTTCTTTTATGCAGGGCTGATCAGACAGCCAAAGTGGGGCCATCTGAAGGATTTACACAGAGCAATTAAACTCTGTGAACCTGCTTTGGTATCTGCAGATCCTACCGTATCACGGCTTGGGAACTATCAAGAGGTATAATACCAGAATTCGTTTTTTTTTTTCAAAATTATCAATCCTAAGAAAACATGCTTCATAACTAACAAGTTTCTTTTGAACTGTTTGTCCAGGCTCATGTGTTCAAATCAAAGTCAGGAGCTTGTGCTGCATTCCTCGCAAATTATAACCCGAGATCTTTCGCAACCGTGTCATTTGGAAATATGCATTACAACCTGCCCCCGTGGTCTATAAGCATTCTTCCTGATTGCAAGAACACTGTCTATAACACCGCAAGGGTGAGAAAACAAATTACTCTCCGGTCCTTAGGACCTATTTAACCAATTTGAATAGGATAAGAAATTTAGTTAAGTTAGTTAATATGATATGTTTTCTAAAACACTCTAATCATGTTCCTTAACTCCCTCCCACTCCCTCTTGCTTGATTATTGTTTAGGGAGTATCAATAAGGGTAATTTGGGAAAAAGTTAATAAATATGAGAAATAAGTCTTATATTTATGACCAAGATCAACTCTCTAACTATGTACTATATTAAGGACCAGAGGAGTATAACAGAGATATTAGTCACAGAATAGTTTGACCAACTGATGCATGTAGAATAGGAAAAGTAGAGGGAAACGTATTGATTTCACAAGAAACTCCAATACATTCACTAATCCTCCATTTATTCTATTAGTCCTCTCTAACCAACCAACTAACTAACAATCCTCTTTACTAACTCTAAGTATGATAACCACGTAACACCAACTGATCAAGTATATAAAATATCTCTATGCAGGTTGGTTCTCAGAGTGCACTGATGAAAATGACTCGTGTTCCTATGCATGGAGGGCTTTCTTGGCAAGCTTTCAATGAAGAGACGACCTCTACCGATGACAGCACCTTCACCACGTCTGGCCTGTTGGAGCAGATAAATACGACGAGAGATGCATCTGATTACCTGTGGTACTCCACAGAGTAAGTAACTAATGACTCTGCAACTAGCTTTCTCCATTCATTTTCCTTACAATCTTTGGCTAGATACTTGATTGATAAAGCTTATTATTATTATTATTATTCATTTCTTTTTCACGTTTTAATACTTATTCCTTTTCTTTTTCAGTGTTGTGATTAATTCCAATGAAGGCTTTTTGAAGAATGGAAAGGATCCTGTTCTTACAGTCTTGTCTGCTGGACATGCTTTGCATGCTTTCGTCAATGGTCAGCTGGCAGGTGAGCAGCATAGTTTTTATTTACAAAATAACAACACCCATTTTTTATTAACAATCCCAAGGATTTAAAAATTATTCCAATTCTCTACTCCTTTTTATTTAGTATGATCCAAGTCTTTTTTTTTTTAAAATAATAAGCGTATAATTGTTTTGCTGAGCATATTACTCTTTTCTTATGTCAGGAACTGCATATGGAAGTTTAGAATTCCCAAAGCTAACATTTAGTCAGAGCGTGAAGCTAAGAGCTGGTGTCAACAAAATCTCTCTGCTAAGTGTTGCAGTTGGACTGCCGGTGTCTCTCTCTCTCTATACACACACACACACACACACACAATATGCCTTGCCTTGAAGAATATATCCTCAAACTATTTTTATTTTCCAGTAATAACCCTCTTCTGATTTTTATTGACATACAGAATGTTGGTCCACATTTTGAAAGATGGAATGCTGGTGTTCTTGGCCCAATTTCATTAGATGGTCTCAATGAGGGGAAAAGGGACTTGTCATGGCAGAAATGGTCTTATAAGGTTCTTTTTTTTTTTAAACGTTTGTGTCCTTTTTCTATATCTTTTGTTGCTGGATTTTTCTGAAGATTCATTGGAGGTTATGCTTCTTTCAGGTTGGTCTTAAAGGTGAAGACTTGAGTCTTCATTCTCTCAGTGCAAGTCCATCAATTGAGTGGACTCAGGGCAATTGGGTTGCAAGAAGACAACCATTGACTTGGTTCAAAGTAAGGACCGCAAAAAGACTCAAGTTTTGGTTGCACTTAAAAGTAATGATATGATTTAACATCCTTTTGATATTATTACAGACAACCTTTGATGCCCCACGAGGAGTCGCGCCATTGGCTTTAGACATGGGCAGCATGGGCAAAGGTCAAATTTGGATAAATGGGCAGAGCCTCGGTCGGTACTGGCCTGCTTACAAAGCCTCTGGAACTTGTGGTGACTGTGATTATGCTGGAACTTATGGGGAGAAGAAATGCAACAGCAACTGTGGCGAGGCTTCTCAAAGATGGTGAGAAACAAACAACTTCCTCTGAAGTCAAATTTATTGTGTTGGATCTTATTGTTCAAAAGATTGTGACTTAGTCTCTATAGTTTTAAAATCTTAGTCTCTGCAGCGAATAAAACACGTGAGTGAAATAGAAAAACTTACCAGTGATGGATGATTTCAGGTATCATGTTCCTCAATCATGGCTGAAGCCTACTGGGAACTTACTAGTTGTGTTCGAAGAGATGGGTGGAGATCCCAATGGGATATTTTTGGTTAGAAGGGATATAGATAGAGCATGTGCTGATATTTATGAGTGGCAGCCAAATCTCATAAGTTATCAGTTGCAAGCTTCTGGTAAATCTAGCAAACCAGTGAGACCAAAAGCTCATTTGTCATGTGGCCCAGGCCAGAAAATCTCCTCCATCAAATTTGCTAGCTTTGGTACCCCTATAGGCTCCTGTGGAAACTTCCGGGAAGGAAGCTGCCATGCGCATAAGTCATACGATGCCTTCCAAAGGGTATTAAATTCTTCTTCGCTCTCTCCTTTATTGTTTATTTGTCTGTGCTTTCAGTTTCTACTTTTTGAAATTATATTTCCAAGGAAGTATCGGTTTTTCAACAAGTGCTTAGTATTTTTGACCCTATCATCTGATAAGTACTTCTACTACTGTTATTAGTCTCTAGCCAATCTTTGAAGAAAACACCTTTTATTGTCAAATCTTGTTTTAATGGAGAATCTTCTATTTCCTCCGCGTCTCTCAGAGCAAACAAATGAAACAATAGATTCTGTTATCAGTCTTGTGTCAATAGCTAATGAAGAAAAATGATAAAATTGATTTTAGTAGAGAATAGTTTCTAAAAAAGGAGAAATTTTTGGCTTTTGGAAAATCATAGTTTTTCACCCCGAAGGCTAAAATTGCTTTTTTATATCTACATAAACATATAGAAACCAAAACGAGAACATACTCTTCTCTACAGCGAGGCGAAAAAGATAAATAAACCAGTGCTTGAGAAACGCAAGTTTTAAGGCTTTTGTTACAAAATCTTTTAACTTCAATTCTGTAGGCCATGTGATCCTTTTAGTTTACTGTCCCTTTTAGCTTCTTCTAAATTCCTGAGTTTGCTGTTGCAGAATTGTGTTGGGCAGAACTCATGCACAGTAACCGTGTTGCCTGAAAACTTTGGAGGAGATCCATGTCCAAACGTCATGAAAAAACTCTCAGTGGAGGCCATTTGTACCTGATGATGAAGATGATGATGATTATTCCCAGAAAAAACAAAAAGGGAATGAAGTTACCAGATTAATCATTACTATTGTTTTTTTCACGATGAATAGATCTTACAAGATAGCCCACAAGCATTGATTTACTCGGCTTTTTTCCAAGGCGAAGTTGCAGAAGAAACACAACACACCTTGGTAGAAAATCTTCTTAGGGAGATTGCTGATAAGATGATTGTGGATTTGTGTAAATATGGTACTGGTGTTCTATTCTCTGCAGAATTCAAGAAGGTTAAGAAGTGAAAGTGAAGAAGAATTGTTGCTGGTAGATGATTGATGATGCACATTGAGACGATAGTAATTGAGTCCATGTGCAGCAAAATGTTTCCTATTCTATTTCTGTTTCCGTGTTGAAGAAGAAGCCTCTTGCTTCCTGTAATATTTTTAATTCCCTTTTGTAATCTTTCTGAGAGGCAATTTTTAGTTGCTTCCTTCTTTCCTGTATGAAACTTCCCAAGTTATGTGGTTGTTGAATTCAATTATTACTTTTTGACATTACCTAGATCTTACACTTAATTCATGCCTAGCCTCTCTTTACTCGTACTTTTCTACAGCTTTGATATATATACTCACATCTTAGTTTTAAATATAATATATATATTTATTAATTTTTTTTAAATTATCTTTATTAATATTTCTCCAATAATATTCAAGTAAGAGAGGGAGAGGAAATTAAATAAGATAATTAGGGTATTTTAAGAAAAATATATTATGTTAATTAACTTTCTTAATTTAATTAAATTAGTTAAATATATCTTATATTAAGAACTGAAAAAATATATATATAGAGAATCGATGAAATAATTAATGTTCTATAAAATTAACATGGGAAAGGTGTGATAATAACGAGCATATGTAACAATGATGAGCAAAAACAGAGTAATCTGAAGGGCAACAAGTCTTGACTTGAGAATTAGGCAACCTGTTACATCAGTAACATCAAAGTCAATGAGAAGTGTGTGTCTTTGATTGAATGATATATAATATGGGGAGAATGGCAAACAACACAGCTATGTCTATACACTATATATATATAGAGAGAGAGAGAGAGAGAGAGAGAGGAATGGAGCAAGAGAGATAAGTGGGAGTAGAAGTTAGGTTGAAGGGTACGTAAATGAAATCAGTATCAGCCATGTTGCCTGCTAATGAGGATATGGTACTGATATTGCTTCATTACAAACTTAATGATTGAGAGACGCCAATGTAAGCGTATTGAGATTTTTCCACCATGAAACACACTCGTACACAAGTAGTTCGGCTTCTTTCCTACTTCAACACTTGTTTTTTGTTTCATCAGTAGATATGAAAGTCTGGATAACCTAAGTGATATTTTTCTTTATTTGACCAAAGCTATGAGCGGAAAGGCTTTTCGTGTCCCCTATTTTTTTAAATTCGAATTTATATTTTTTTTTATAAAATAAAGTCGATTTTATAATTTCAACTAACAATTTATCTTCTAAATTTATAATTTTTTTTAAAATTATCCTTATCAATTATGTATATGAGAGAGTTTTTATCAATAATAGTCTATATAAATAATTAAAGATAGAAGTATAGGAAAACTAACCTATATTTTTTTTATAAATAGCTAACTTAACTAATTTTAATAATCTCTATAAATTTATTACCTAATTCTTATATTTAGAATTAGGGATATAATCTTTTTAAAGATTTTAATTTTTAAAAAAATACTAAAATAAAATAACGCACACCCACACATAGTTTTTAAAAAGGAATGATTAAGATTTGCTCCAACAAACTACTGCCACTGTAGATTAGTGCTAGTGTAAAACTGTTGCATATAAACTATATTCATGCACAAGTAACAATAAATAAATATACCCATTGTTCTTGAGTTCAATTGGCAATAGAGTGAGACATGCGACTATTTAGAACGTATTCGATCTCTGGGGAGTATCACTTTGTTATAATTCTAATCGCGGCGTTTGGGGAGATATCCTAACTCTTGGGTGCCTAAGTTTATGCCTAAGAGTAATAAACGGCTTGCCCTACCCGATATTGATATTACTTAGGAGGAAAGGAGATTTCGCCTTATCCTTAAATCTTAGTTGAGCCCAACCCCTTTAAAAAAATTTTATATTAAAAAAAACAATAAATAAATATAAGAGAAATTATTATGAAGTCTCATATGAGAGACTTAATTACTAAAAAAAATCCATACATCATAAAACTGTTGTCACTAGAAATTGTCTAATATTAATTGTTTAAATTGTTATTAGAATTTTTAGATAATTAAATATTTTATATAAGACTCATAATAATTCTCCCTAAATATAATCCTTTTACCATTTGTATAAACTGATACACTTGCATTTTGTATCCCTCTAGCCTCTAGGTGATGATTTTCAGTGATCCATTAATTAATTTGATGAAAAGTAATTTTTATGTTGGTTTAAAAAAAATCTCAAGATCATATTGGGTGTGTTTGGATGCACCCCAAACCTTGGTTTCAGAAACTCTTTTGGGCAAAACCTTGGTTTGGAGAAATTTTAAAACAAATAGCCATATTTGTCCATAAGTGCTTTTGGGCAAAACCATGGTTTTGAATAAGCTATTAAAACTAAGGGCCTGTTTGGCAAGGCTCTAAACCACGGTTTTAAAAGGGCTTTTGGCCCAAACTTCGGTTTGGAGAAATTTTAAAACAAACAGGCTTATTTGTCCATAAGTGCTTTTGGACAAAACCATAGTTTAAAACCATGGTTTTGAATAAGCTATTTAAAATAGCTTTTTCAACAGTAAAAGCACTTATGGACTATCCAATTACTATCTTACCCCTACTTTTTCTTACACTCTCTCTCCTCTCTCCTACTTTTTCTTACACCCTCTCTCATCTTTCCTACTTTTTCTTACACTCTCTCTCCTTTCTCCTATCTTCCCTCCCTCCTCTCTCTTTTCTTTTTTCTACCTCCCTCCTCTCTCTTACTTTAAATCAAATCATACCCTTTTTGGTAATTTACCACCATAAAAAATCATTCTAAAAATAACTATCCAAACACCTATTTATTCAAAACCACTTTTTTTCAATAAACACTTCTCCAAAAGTCCTTTTCCATAAGTTATTCATAAGCCCTTTTTTTTTAAGCCCTTTTTCAAAATCCTATCCAAACAGGCCCTAACTTTTTCAACAGTAAAAGAGCTTATGGACTATCCAATTACTATCTTACCCCTATTTTTTCTTACATCCTCTCTCATTTCTCCTACTTTTTCTTACACCCTCTCTCCTTTCTCCTCTCTATCCTCTCTCCTCTCTCTTCTCTTTTCTCTACCTCTCTCCTCTCTCTTACTTTAAATCAAATCATACCCTTTTTAGTAATTTACCAATATAAAAAGTTATTCTAAAAATAACTATCCAAACACTTATTTATTCAAAATCACTTTTTTTTCCATAAACTCTTTTCTAAAAGCCCTTTTCCATAAGCTGTCCATAACCCTTTTTTTTTCATAAGTACTTTTTTAAAATCCTATCCAAACAGGCCCATTGACAAAATTTAACACCAATTATTCAAGGGGATTGTTGACTCTGTTTAGCTTACCAAATAGACAAAATTAACATGCTTGATTGCATATTTATTCATCATCATTGATTTTACTTAATTCTATATTTATAATTAGTATGATAAGAAAACAAACAAACTTATGCTTTATAATAAAATATTAAAAAATGCAAGCGTGTCTATTCATATTATTCACTCTCATCTGAACTCACTACAAAACCAGTAACATTCAAATGAAGTACAACCAAATCTAGGGTCTGTTTGGATAGAATTTTGAAAAAGGGCTTATGAAAAAAAAGGACTTATGGACAACTTATGAAAAAGGACTTTTGGAGAAGAGTTTATGGAAAAAAAGTGGTTTTGAATAAATAGGTGTTTGGATAGTTATTTTTAGAATGACTTTTTATGGTGGTAAATTACCAAAAAGGGTATGATTTGATTTAAAGTAAGAGAGAGGAGGGAGTTAGAGAAAAGAGAAGAGAGAGGAGAGAGGGAAGAGAGGAGAAAGGAGAGAGGGTGTAAGAAAAAGTAGGAGAGAGGAGAGAGGGTGTAAGAAAAAGTAGGGGTAAAATAGTAATTGGATAGTCCATAAGTGCTTTTACTGTTGAAAAAGCTATTTTAAATAGCTTATTCAAAACCATGGTTTTAAACCATGGTTTTGTCCAAAAGCACTTATAAATAAACAAGCCTGTTTGTTTTAAAATTTCCCCAAACCGAGGTTTGGGCCAAAAGCCCTTTTAAAACCACGATTTACAAGCCAACCAAACAGGCCCCTAATCTAAACAAAGATACACATCATCCATTCAACTGTTCAATTCATTCTTAAAATCTGCAACATATTTTTCAGAAAAAAAAATCATTTGATTTTTTGTTGAACAAAAGAATTTTTTAAAAATTAAAAAGTAGTAAAGTTCCCGGACCTAATCTCAGAGATATGGCCCACCATCATCACTCTAACCCCAAACCGAAGGAAACAAATAAAAAATTTAACCTTCAGAGCGGCTAAACTCGCTGCAGAATTTTCCATTACTTTGCCTCCACAATTCTTCTTTCCTTTCTCTCTCTCTTCTCTCAATGCACGCTTCTTCTTCTCCTTCTTCTCCATCTTCCATGGCCGCTTCTTTACCTTCCTCACAGCTCTTCCGTTTCTTTCCTTCTAAACCATCCATCATTCCTCCGTATCATCGTCACCATCATCATCATCATCAAATGCACGATCCCTTTTTCTGTTTCGCGCTCCTCATCTTCTCCGTTTCCCTTCTCTCTTTCATCTTCACCGCTTTCTCTGTTTACAAGAAGCTCTCCAGACAGCAACGAAAGGGGACGGCCCAGAATTCGAATACGAACTCCGACCCTACCTCGACTGTGAAGCATCCTGTGTCGGAGGCTGGGGACAGAGTCAGTCAACCCGACGAAACTAACCCAACTCATTCGCTCTTACTCGAGGGCTTGCCCTCCGATTCTTCGAAATGGACCAGTGTGCTCGAGGAGAAAGGTTGCGATGACCCAAATCGAGACTCAACGGACGAGTGCCAGACGGGGAAGAAGAAGAAGAGGAAGGCGAAGAAGAAGAAAGCGAATTCTTTGACTGAAGATGGAGACCAAGGGTTGCGAGCGAATTCGGGTTCGGATTCCGGGCTTCGATTGGAATCCGTTTGCTTGTACCCGTTCACTTCTTCTAGTAGCCCTATGCAGAGGAAGATCAAACAACAGTATGATGAGCTAGTCAAGTGCCACGAGTCCAAGAAATTGACATTACCTCAGGTTATACCCAATCCTAGTGACTGTTGTATTGTTCATCTTACTTTATATAGACAAAAAATGCTTGCTTTAATGTTTTTACTACTTTTTGTTTGCATATCTGCAATGCGAAGTTGAATTGCCTCCTAGGTTTTACCATTTTCTGTAGTGAATCACAATATACATTTAATTCTGGATTTCAAACTCATTTTACTATGCAATTGGACTGATTCCAAATGTGAAGTAATCCAATGACATTGTCCTCATATCAACTTGACTTACTTGGTCAGGTCAGTTGGGTAACATTTTTAATGGTTTGTGTGACATAGAACTATGAACTTCATATTGGGTGATGCGGGTGGGGTGACCGATCACCTGTTTGAAATTTTGCAGAAGCAGTTTGGGAATTTGGATGAGTAGGTTTGGGGAGTACATGGTGAGGATTTTCGGAGATATGCTATAAATATAGTGCAAATGCATAGAAAGAGAATATACATGATTGGTATTTTGGTAACATTACCTAATTCTATAGTAGAGGGAGTAATAGATAATTGTTTGGATTGCCAAAGAGAGCTCTTTTGATATTAATATGCTCTTGTATGTAGATTATTAAGGAAAACAAAAAATATTTTTCTGTGTAGTGAAAACCAGTAAGGCAAACTAGGCTATGACCTGTTTCAGGATCTGCAACAGTCGTCCTATTGCTAAATAGCTTGACACTATGTGTTTGTTACCAATTTCATGCTCCACAAAATCTAGGTTAGCCTCAAAGCATTATTGAAATGCTAAGCATGGCCAGAGTGGCAGAATGTGCCATGTGTTTGAGGCAAATCAGAAGTTTCCATATTGCTTTGAAGTAAATGAAAGGAATCAGGATCATTTCCTAGAACCTTGTTTTTTATAATATAAACTGAAACCTTCATTCAAAACTCAGAAGTACAAATACAAAGAGAAGTCCAAGATTGCCTTTGAACATAACCCCACCTCTAGACTACTAGATGATGGGTTATGGTTAGAAAAAATCATCCTCTATAATCTGAGCTAACCTAGCTAGAGTGGGCTTTCTCCTTCTCCTCTCTATATACAAAATTAATGGATATAAACCTACTTCTATACAGCATCTTCCTAGTTTCAACAATAACCTCATGAAAGGTGTGATGACCATCAAGGTCTCTTGCGATTCTATTGATTGCTTCAGCCCAATTTCCATTGTTAATTAATGGGGTAATTTAGGGGCTTCAGGTACTTCAAATGAAAATGCCTAGAGCAATCAAAACATGAACTGTTATCTGATCAGACTTTTAGTTTTGGTTCTGTCAAGAAGCAATTTAGCGGTGAAGCAAGTTCTCTTCAGAAAATGAAAGATTTTCTGCTATTTTCAAAATATAGATTATTTCAAGATGAGATGCTGGCAGCAATTTCATTTGAATATAATCACCTTTCAAGTTAAATAACCTGCTCGTTTGTGATGCAGGTTGTACGGTTTGCTAATAGTTTGGTTGATGCTAGGAATGAGCTACAGCACAAGTACGTCTACTTATTCCAAAAATGCTATTCCTCCGGTCCTAAATATAGGACCTAGTTTGTAGTGTAATTTGCACTACAAACTAGATCTTATATTTAGGATCGGAAGAGTACTTTGATAGAATTTTGTGTATTTCCTTTGTACCCTTGAAACATTATCAAGTTATTATATCAATGTTCTTCCTAGTTGGCACAATTGCAGCCACAGGGAAGATTGTGCCATATTATATCATAATTAATTTTGGGAGAATTACTTAACGGTCCTATAAAAGAGAATTAATTACCCTAAAGTCTAATGACAACTGAGTAACATGCAATGACAAGTTACATAGTAAGGAATGACAACTCCTCAGTTGTCATTAGATCTTAGAGTAATTAATTCTTGTATATGGGACCTCTGAGTAATTCTCCCATTTTCTAGTGTTTGTGAATTTCGCTTATTATTTGAAGCATCTGACTTGTATTGCTTGGCATCATATTCTTCTTGTGAAATTCGGGTCTTCAATTCAAATTGAAACCCTCAGTTTATGAGTGAATTCAATTCTTGTCAAATAAAAAACCATTTTAATTTCCCCTGCTCTTCTGATTGCTTTTTTATCTTATGATGATAGGGCGGATACAATCCAACGAAAGTTTGTTATCACAAAGGCACTACTATTCAAGGCAGACAGGTCTTCTTTTGACCGCCTTCGTCAACAGGTTTGTTAGTTTGCAAGATATTCTCAAAGTAAAAGTTTAGGCCATCTCAAGCATGCAGTCACTTCCATTGGGTAACAAATTTTGTAATATTTCAGATATACAAGCTGGAACTAGAACAAAAGCGATTAGAGGAGGATGCTTTCGTTTACAACTGGCTTCAAGAACAGCTTAAACTCTCACCGGCTTACAAGAAGGTATAATAGCCCTTTAGTCTTCATCTTTTCTATTGTGAGGAGAGGGATAAAGCCTCCTCTCTGAAGGTGTTCTTCTAAACTTGGTCGCCAATAATGCTGATTGTGCAATCCTCTGCCCTTACAGATGCTTGAAATTGGAACTTGCATGGAGAAGGCAAAATCCTGTGAGCCTGTGGAGAACGAAGAAAATGAGTTTTCTGACATTTCATTTGAAGAATTATTAGCGCAAGAAAAAAAGGATTCATTTTGGTCAGTTGATTTTTTTTTTTTACTTTGGAATGTTTGTGCCTCCATTCTGTTTCTATCCTTAAAATCAATTGCTCACCTATAATTGCTCTTTGGATACCTGTGCAGGCAAAAAGCTGCAAAATCCAGGAAATGCTTAAGCTGATGGATGACAGTGCTAGGCTGGCTAACTGTAACCGTTGTTAATTTAACATGTGTAGATCCAAATCCAACGTTTGTAATCTTGTACTGTAACAGAAACGTTGATTTTGGTTCTTTTTTGTGGAATAGATGAAACGAAAACTCTGAATTTCCTGTGGGTGCTTAGAAATTAGAATATAGAGTGGAACGGAAAAAATTGAATGAAAATTATCTCGTCCTGAAAGTAATTAAAAAAAGAATTATTATAAAATAATAATAATATAATGGATATAATATATCTTAATTTTCATGCGATGGTAAGAAAATACCTTTCTCCTCAAATGAAGCCAGTCAAGTCAATTGAAATCTAACGACCGTGGTATTACAGGATATATAGCTGCCAAACTTTTTAAGCTTCTAGTTGCAAGCCAAGAGGAGAGCTTCTTGAGTACATGAACATATTTAGATAGGTGGAAAAATAAGGAGAAAATAAGGGTGAGAAAATATTAAAAAGGAAAATTTCCAATTTTGGGAGTTTTTTCTTAGTATTCTTTCCTTTTTAATTTTTCTTTTATATCCAAACATAGGGTAAAAGTGTAATGTGGTGTTGTGCGTGCATACGAGTGGACCACTTTTTTATTTTTATTAAGTATATATATCCTCCTATTTATCAGCTGCATTAAAATCACATCTTTCTTTAAATATTGTCATTTATTTGACAAAGGGCCGAAACATGCACTTGCCATGTCTTCGGCTAAGGGGTTTTGGAGTGCAGCCAAGTTTTAGTGTAAGTTAAACCCAATATTTGATATGATTGCTTGCTACTATTTAGCATAATTTCAACATTAATATGAAGAATTCCACATTCATTCTAGTGCATGACCAAGTTCCTTAACTTTTATCACATTCTTGTGAGATCTATGTGATAGATAATTAGATATCATAAAATGCATATATAACGTACGCTACTGCTTGACATTGAATACCCTCATTACATTGTTACAGACATATATAAAAGATATGCAGACATCTCATTGTTTCATAATAATAGTACAAAGATATGAGAAATGTGTAACAAATTAGCAGTCCAGATTCTTTAAACCCTAACTGTCTCACATCACCAAAAAGGGCAAGAAAATCTATTCCCAGTCTTCACACCCATAAGAGCCTCTCTTAGATTTCATTCTCATCTTCTATTTGCATCTAATCAATCAATCTTCACTGAAGAGTAGATCTTGCGGACAAACCAGAAGCAAGCATAGAACCCAATAGTCCCCGTCAAGACAAAGAAAGCATATGAAACAATTATCATATACCCAAAGTAAAGGATTCCAGAGACCAGTTTAGTAATTTCCAGTTTGGTAAAGAAGTAAAAAATGGAGTAGAGGAAAAGGTAGAGAGCAGAGGACCCTGCAGTAAGATAAGATCTCCACCACCAATTGTAGTCTTCACTGCACAATTGGAAGTAGCAGAGCACGATCGTAATCTCTGCGCAAGTGAGTAGTAGGATGACGAACACTATGAAAAGGAAGCCAAATATATAGTAGAACTGGTTCAGCCATATTGATGTCAGGATGAAGAAAAGCTCGATAAACACGGCGCCAAATGGAAGAATCCCTCCAATAAGAATAGAGAAGGCGGGTTTCATATACCATGCCAGCTCAGGTACTTGCCGGGGAATTTTATTGGTCTTCACCGGGTCTTCAAGAGCTGGTTTTTTAAAACCCAAGTAACTACCCACAAAGACCAAGGGCACTGATATTCCGAACCATAAGCAAACAAGAGCAAACATTGTTCCGAAAGGTACGGCCCCTGAGGATTGCTCTCCCCAAATCAAAGCATTCAGCACAAAGAAGACTGCAAAAAGAATGCCCGGGAACATAAATGCAGTTTTTAAGGTATTCCGCTTCCACTCTGTGCCCTTGAACATTTTGTACAAACGTGCTGAGGAGTAGCCAGCAAACAAACCCATAAAAACCCACAGTAGAACCATGGCAGTCATGAGACCTCCTCGGTTAGAAGGAGACAAGAATCCTAGCAACGCAAATATCATTGTCACAAGTGTCATTGCGAATATCTGAACACCAGTGCCAACATAAACACAGAGCAAATTTGAATTGACTGGTGGCCTGAACACATCTCCATGGAGAAGTTTCCATCCTGTCTCTTCCTGGGCCTCATCTTGGGTCTCTAGCTGATTATAATTGGCAATATCTCGGTACAGTGTTCTCATCATGATCATTGCCACCATTCCAGAAAGGAAAAGAACAATCATCAGAGAGTTAATAATGGAGAACCAGTGGATCTGATCATCATTCATTAGAAGGTATGTGTCCCATCGAGATGCCCATTTGATATCAGTTTCCTGAAAAAAATGCCAACAAACGTTGCTTACAGCATCAGATCAAAGACTGAGGTCAAAGAGGATAAGAATGACCAAGAAATTTATCAAAGATACCTCGAAGGAAACATCATATGTAAATACAATATCCTTGTTGGCATCAACTTCTTGTGGAACAGTGCTACCTTGCATCAAATTCTTGGTGTCTTTATTGCACGTAGCCACCTGGGGATTCTTCTCATCCCACTCTTTGTATTCATGATTAATGCTGATTACAATTAAAGGAATTGTATGAGGAAGAGAGAAAGCATGTCTAATAATTATTTGACATTCATCAAGGTAGCAGTCAAACAGACAAGCACAATCACTCAACAGTAATGAGAATGGGAGGGTGCAAAAGCCATTTTTAAGATGTGTATGCTTTCTCTCAAAGACTCCTACTCACAAAATGAGGGTGAAATGCTTCAACATTTTATGCCAGGACAATGAATGCAAAACCTCCCTAGAGAGAGGGTAAAGAACAGCACCTGTTTGGTGTAACCTCAAACCCAACAATACGAGCAGAATCAGTTTCTTCATCCTTGTGATACATGACTCTGAAATTCAAGTGGTTATTGATGAAATATTTTTCCTCCTTGCTCTGTCATAAAATTTTAATTCCATAAGATTTTTAATTTAAAGTACGAGTTATTTGTATAACATAAATGCATTATGTGTCATACCCCTTGATAATTTCCTTTGAACCCTACACGAAAACCATGTTCATATGTTGTTGACTGACTTCCATCCCTCCTTTGTCTACGAACAGCAACGGGAAGGTTATCCAGAATCCTGCATGTCCATTTAAAGTCAGGCCAAATAAACCATGAAAATAGACTAGTAGCACAGTCCACATTGCCTGGTAAAGTAACTTCACATCATCCAGGCACTACATAGCAGGAACATGTAGACAACCATGAAACTGGCAAAGATATTTCAAGATCTCTACCAGAAAGAAAAGGAGTTGCCATTAATTCACCACTTACATGTGTACACGATATTCATCATCAATTTTTTCTTTAAAATTTTTTGCAGATTCAGCGTCCAACTTTACACGACAAGCGACAGTACATGACTGATCCTTTCTCATTTGAAACTGAAAAAGAAAAAAAAAAGAATTCATACTTGAGTTTCACATCACCAAAGAAGTAGCGATAATTACAAAAATTCAAGGCCTCATTGTACCTGAAAATTTTAAAAGGATTAGGTAAAAGATGCTCACCGTATACACTGAATTCTCAATTCGATCACCTCGAAGAACTTCACCCAAATTTTCTGCACTGTTCAAAATCTTGGTGGGTTTGCAATACTTTAGGTAGTAGTAGTCATATGGAAGCTGGGTTTTTGTAGATGATAATTTGTTCACTTTGACTGACAAGGGTTCGCCCTGGTCCCATTGTGCAAACAAACAATCAGTATTCTCTAGTATATATAGTATAACTACAAATCAAATGAAGAAAGAAAATGAAATAAACTGTTCTATGTTTGCAAATGACAAAGTTATTTTTTAAGAACATAGCACAACTAAACGGACAGCTTAAGCCATACTAAATACTAGGTCACAACCCCATATATAGCTGCCAAACAATCTGCCCATTGAGCTAAACTCCAGTGTTCTGTTCCATGTGCATCAACTTAAAAAACGATCCGGCGGCAGCATTTGTAACATATGATATAGAACCACAAAAGGTGAACCCTTGCTCAAAAAGCAAACCCGATTTCCAACTTCAGGAAAGATCTCAAGCAATTCCACTTTCTTACAGGCATATTCACAAACAGTTTCTAGAACAAAATCCTACAGAAAAAAAAAAGTCCATTTTCTTTCAAATCACATCATAACAACCAAATCATCACCAATAACCATGAGTTCGAGAAACCCAAGGATGGTAGTATAACGGAAAATACAAAACGAAAGAAATTCACTTCCACAATTCCACAATCAGAACGATGACAGCCTTAAACATGTCTTAGATCAGACCTAAAACCCTAGATCCAACCACTTGAAGATAGTTTGGAATTAACCAATAACTTAAAGACTACAACTTGGAAGAAGAAACAGAAAGTAAAGCATGAATCAACAGGTGGGAGAAGCGAGAAAAAGAGGATTAGAGCATACAGTTTGGAAATCGCGAGGAGCGACTCCGGGAAGGTAGAAGGAGTGGGCCGAGGAGATGAGAAGGAGAGCTAGGAAGAGGGAGGTGCTCGTGCGGACGGAGCTCGTAGCCATGATTTTCTGAGTTGCAGAGTGAGAATAGACGAGCGGTCAGTCACAGAACAGTAAAGAAGAAGGAAATCGCATGTTACTAATAAAAAACAGTGAGTAAACTTGTTAATCTGAGTAAAAAATATTAAATTACAAAAAATAAAAATTACAAATATGCGACTTGGTATTTTATATACTGACGTGTTCCACTTCTATTAGTTTCATTTCATGTTTCTTTATATTTATTTGTCTTCTTTTGTTTTTTCCCCATCCTTTTTGCTTTTAATACATATATAATTTTTTATATCAATTATAAAATATAATATTAATATTTTAATATTCATGCATTCAAATTTAAAATTGTATCCAACCAATTAATTGTAGGACAAACTAATATTTTTTGAAACATTTTCATATCGAGAAATATAGGCTTACTTTGAAAGTGCTTTTTTTTAATGGCTATCTACCAGGAATGTGGTTTGTAAAATAATATTTTTAGATACTGGATTGTACTAAAATTTCAAATTTGCCTTGTCATTATTAGGTTTGCATAAGTTCTCAGCGTTAGTTCCAAACCAAGATTTTCAGATAAAAAAACCATAAGCTTTAGTCCTTGGTCTGTTTGGTTTGAGGGAAATGGAGGGGAGGTTTTTTTTTTTTTTTTAAATAATTACTTTCAAAATGAGAAGAGTAGTAGAGTACTAGAGAATAGAAGCCATAATAAGACGACTTGAGTAATGAAGGAGAGAAAGCCAAAGTTGACCATGTAGTACTCTTTCTTCCTTGCAAATGAGAACTCGTGTTCTGTAATTCATATTTAATATCAGGTGAACCTCTTAAGTAATTCATATTTTCTATAAATCTCAATAACCAATTACTTTCAGATCAAATTTTGCCGGAGAATTTTCCGACCAATTTCCATCTCGCACCATAACATTAAAAAGTGTGTGTGTGTGTGTGAGAGAGAGAGAGAGAGGAGTTCTAACTTATACCATAAACAAACCAAATAGGCTCCAAGGTCACAGATAAAAAATTTGCCCATGAAGGGGGGACAAAAAGGGGACACATGAATAGAACAAATACAAAAACATTCATGAATGATGAACAGCATTGGAAACACATAATTTTAGGAGAGTCTTCACTATTGATTTGATATTGAGTTTCTTGAGGTCAGTGTAGGACTGTCCGCAGCCCACAAACATCACTGGAGCTCCTGATATGTAAACCATTGAAAGTGCAGCTCCCACCTGCCAAATTGATTCCACCATCAACATCAATATTCCCAGAAAAAAAAAAAGAAAAAGGAAAAATTATTATACATATTACATAAACAATTTAATAACTAAAAAGTCTCACAACAAGTTAATAGTACGCAATTTATTATCATTTTCTATATCAGGTCTTATCATTATATGCTACTCACTTGTGAAATTTTAGTGATTAAATTGTTTATGTGGAATGGAACTATAATTCTCCGAAGAAAAACCTTTCATTTGTGTGCTTGCAGTTTCAGAACTCATACCTCATCATCAATGGTGTCAAACTTAGTGAGCAAAATCCCATCTATTAATCTGGGATTGGCAGATGCTGCGAGGTCGCCTAATTTCTGCAGCAAAATAGCTACAGTTCAATAACTGCCATAATAAATGAAACAGAAACACAACAGGATTGCAGTTGAACTATATGAAAGCATATAGAACTTAACCTGATTGAACTTTGAAAGCTGATCAACTGCATCATTCCCAACCAGTGCTTCTCCCACAAACAAGACCAAGTCTGGATTGTTAAGGTATTTAAGCTTTGATAATGCCCTCATCAATGGTTCGTTGTCCTGAAAACCAGTAACCACATGCCACATAAACATAGCAGCTTTATGATAAAAATATTCCAAACCAGAGAGCCAGAGTTGTTCAAGCAATCCCGCATGGACACGATCCTCCTCACAGAAAGAATTAATATAAGTGAAGTTGGTAAATGAAGTCTGAGACAGTGAAAAATAGTAAAAAGTCACCTAGTTTTTGTACACACATGACTTGATATGAGATATATGATTCATACCTGCATACGACCAGCAGTATCAACAAGAACCACATCTGAACCATTGCGAGAAGTTCCTGAATTGCTTCTTTGGCCACAACAGCAGGATCTTTCTCATAGCCCTTCTCAAATATAGGGACCTAGAAAAAAGGAAACAATCAGGCTATGCTTTCTGTAACTTCTTATGACATGGTCTACGAATATATGTGCAGCAGAACTGTACTAATCATTAAGGAGCATAACCAATATAAACCTGAAGTCTACGCGCATGAATCCGCAGCTGCTCAACAGCACCAGATCGAAATGTGTCACAAGCAGCCATCATGACACTAATGTTATGCTGCAGAAGCCAGTCTGCAACCTACAGAATGACATGGAAAATAGACCGTTTCGATCTGGTCAGAAAGCATATCCTACATAAGAAATCTCAATTAAAAACTGAGAAAGGAGAAAAAAGACACGTCTTCACCTTAGCTAGATTAGTAGATTTTCCTACTCCATTAACACCAACAAATACGACAACATATGGTTTCCTTTGCTCCTTGGCAGCATGCACATCCCTTAGTATGTCAATAGAATGCTTAGGAGTCAATATTCGAACAAGTGCTTCTTCTATTGCAGCCTGCATTGATTTTTTTTAGAAATACGCTATCAGTATGCTGACCTAAAATAAATGCACATACACATAAAGAGAAGCCTCTAATGCAGATGGGAAAAAGAATAGAAACAAACATGCACTGTTGAAGATATCCTTGTAAACGAAGCTAGCTTTTTGCCTTCAAGACTTGCTGCCACAGACTCACAGAGTTTCTCAGCTATCTCTTCAGCCTACAAGGGCATATCCACCTGTTGCAATCAATATTAGCTGACTGGCAAACTTCAAAGGACCAGATACATAACAAGTTATGTAAACAGAAAAAAAGAATTAAAATTGATTAATAAAAACACATACCACATTCTTGGTCATAAGCCTATCCTTCAGAGCTTTCAAAGCTGGTTCCAGGTCTGGCTTCTCCAAGTTAGCCTTTCCTGCAATACAGAGCACAAGGATGTGCATGAATATTAATATTACTCATGTCACTGAAGTCTGGAAACAGAAATAAAGAATCTAAAATCAAAGCAAAATTTATACACGTGTAACTCGATGATAGCATGTGCAAACTTATTTGCACATAAACAACTAGGAAAGTTTCATCTAAATAAACTGGCCCCTTGATTATAAAAACACCAGCTTATAGGCTTGTGTTTTGCATGAAATTTGAGATGAGCAGCATTATTTATGAATTATGAATGATGCAACATCCTGCAGATTTTATCTTATAAATAGAAAGATATAGATGAGACACAAATGATCACACCAGTGTGAGCAATTTCAAGTCCAAGGATAACCATCTGACTCATTTCTTATTTCTTTCTCCATCAATCCTCTGCTCTAAACCAACCCATTTTGTAAATTTCATGTGAAATCCAAGAACACCTAATAACATTACAATTTGTACAAGCACGAGAAAATATTAATATCTCAATTTTAGTGATTTGAAGCACATAAGAGTATCAATTCCATATTATAAGCATAGCATACACCTCATTATCAATGTCATTCATATCAATATTAATAAAAATTTTAAAAACAATTAACAGTGTAACTCATTCCTTAGATCCTATGCAATACATAAGGAACACCTAGTTTATGGCAAATTTCATGATACAGGAGTAAAATAATATAAATTAAACATCAAGGGGATTCAAACAACTTCGAAATATAAGAATCCAAAAAGTCAGAAATTTTACCCCTGGAACATGGATGAAAACCAACCCTTCTTTTTAGCATAAGGCTTGCTGTTCATCTCCATGTCATCATCATCTTCCTCGCTTTCACTACTAAGAATCTCTTCTTTATCCATCATACTTTCACCTTGATCAGCAGCCACGACATCTATGTTACTTTCCCCATTCTCACCCGCATGATCTGTGAAGTCCAGTTTTGTTTCAGGAAGTGATTCGTCCCACACTCTATTTTTCTTTGTTTTTTTCTTTGGATCTACCTTTGAGACTTTGGTAATAGTATCTGTCTTCTTTCCTCCTTTCACTCTAAGCTTCTGGAGCCTATTTACATCAAAATCTCCAAGATCGGAACTTGCATTCTCTTTACCGTTAGTAGTACTATCCAAGTTAGATTCCATTCTCCATCTTATACCCTTTGATATCATCACCATCCCCACCATCACTTTTCAAAGCACCTTCACTCTTTTTCTTATTTCTTCCTTCAGGCCCATTCTTCTGTCCCTGACCTTGCTTCTTGCTGTTAACTAAAGCCCTGCCAATGGGATTTGATTTCTTCAAATCCTCAGCCCAAGCCTCAGCCTCCATCTTTAACTGTCTGAAAGTTTCATCAAAATCATGATACACTGTCCTTTTAGGATAGTAAGGGCCTGTTTGGATGGCTCTTAAACCGCGGTTTTAAAAGGGCTTCTGACCCAAACCATAGTTTAGGAAAATTTTAAAACAAATAGTCATATTTCTCCAAAAAGGCTTCTGGATCAAACCATGATTTTGAATAAGCTACTAGGAATAGCTTCTGGAACAATAAAAGAACTTATGGACTACTCATTTACTATTTTGCCCCCATTTTTTCCCACTCTCTCCTCTTCTTTCTCCTCTCTCTGCTTCTCCTTCACGTCCACGTCGCTATGTTGCTCTCTTCCGTGTCGCCGTCCTGATAGCCTCCAAAAGTCACCGTCGCTGCCACTAAGAGAGAAGAAGCGGTGGGTTGCAGTCATTGCTCAGAGAGAATAAGCGGTGGGTCGCCATCGCTGCTCCCTAGTTGCCGTCGCTCCTCACTGCTCGCCGCTCATGGGTCGTCGCTCTCCGCTTGCTGTCGCTGCTCGCTGTGGGTCGTCGCAGAGATGATGAACAGTACTGATGATTAATTTATATTTTTTTATCTCATATCTTTTCTGATAATTTATCAATATAAAAAGTCATTCTGAAAATAACTATCTAAACACTTATTTATTCAAAACTATTTTTTTTTCATAAGCTCTTCTCCAGAAGCCTTTTTCTAAAAGCTGTTCAAAAGTCTTTTTGTTTATAAACTATTTTCTAAAAGTCTATCCAAACACACACTAAATCTCTGAAAACTCGCGTTTCACCATAGCAAGCAGATCTTCCACATACAGCAGATGAAGGATCCGCTGATACACAGCCACAAACACGAGGCCAAGCTCATTATGGAAGGTCCATTTGAGGGTGTAAGCTGCACCTGGGGCATCATAATTATATGATGCAGCACCAGATCGTTCCTCCAAAAGACAAGATCGAATCAAGGTATCAATCGGTGATCCTTTAAGAGCATTTCCAAGCTCTTTACAAGTCCAGAAGATCAATCCTCCTCTTGTGAATATGAGTAACTGCTCTAACATCTTCAATCACCTTCAAATACCCTGCAAAAAAAATCCAGAAATTCACAAATTACAAAATCCAAGAATCTGAAAAAACCATAATTCGAATTAATTTCATTCAAATAAAACAAGAATACTCAAACAAAACGCAACACTTTAAAACCCAGCCCAAAATAACAAAAATCCCCACTCCAAATCTTTGAACAAGCCAAATCGCAAGACAGAATTATATTCAATCACAGAAAAGTAGAAATTATTTTCAAGGATGGGTTGATGAGGAAGAGAAAAAAAATAGAAGAATTTGTTTTGGAGATGCATTGTTTCTTTCATACAGATAACAAGGAAGATGTAAATAATCAAAGAGAAAAGGTGCCCACTATCAAAGAGTCAGGGTTTTTTTATCATCAATTTCATATAAACAGTCAGTCGCTTCGCACACCAAACTAGAAAGACATGCAGTCCAGGTATTCTTCTAGATTAAGATTACAGTTGGATTAATGTGCTAGACTAAAGTTCAGTTGATAAACACGACGGAGTTGGAGAATCGCTCGTCCTCAGTCACACCGTCACAAAAACAGAATTAGATTTAATTACAGGCAAAAAAGAAGTAGAAGAAGAAGTATAAGAAGAACCACAGGTCGGTTAAGTAGGGAAAGGAAAGAGACGAATTTAATATCAATATGGGTTGTTTCGTACAGAGAAAGGGAGATCAAAACAATTTAGGAGAAAAAGGTACCTGCGATTTGTTGGAGCTCAGCCAGTTTGGACAGTTTGGAAAAAACCAAAAAGACGAAGATTGATAAGAACTAAAAGGTGGCAAGAACCAAAAAGAAACAAGAAGAACTAGGATATGCTTAATCCACATTTCTCATACATTTATTTTCTCTTAAATACTCACATCCTTTATATTTATAAATCATACTCGTATTTAACTGTGGCAAAAATTTTGTCAAAAAAAAAAAACTACTGGCCCAAAAAATCATATCAAACTAATTGGCACAAATAAAAAATAATTAAAATTAGTTAATTATCTTAAAATTAGTTGAAAAATACTGTCGGGAGAATAATTATTTCAAGGAAGCATAATTTGTTATAGGTGAAATTTTTTTAAATAATGATTAAATTACAATTTTTTTAATCAATATGCCAATGAGATCATTGATAACTCGTGGTCTCGTGTTTTGTATATGGTTTGCAAATGGAGGGCGCAACCAAACAAGACGTAAGTCAACAAAAACAATGCTACATCAGTGAACTATCATGAGTCATGTCTTGTGCTCAATATTAAATATACTCTATTAATATATTTTATTAATTTAATTAGATTAAAAAATTAATTTAGTTAATATAATTTTTTTTTTAAAATAATGTTATCATCTTCCTTAACTCTTTTATTCTCTCTCTTACTTAATATTATTGAGAGAATATCAATAAGAATAATTTAAAAATAAATAAATTTTATATTTAAACTAATATCAACTACCTAATTAAGTCATATATTAAAAATTAAAAAAATACCATATAATTAGCAAAAGATTGACTCTAATATAAAGGACTAATTTCTCATCATCCATTAATAGAAGTGCCTGTAAAAAAAATACTGTCACATAAGTTCTTAATTTGCCTTAGAGTGGATTAATATCATAATATATTTCCAAATATAGTGATTAACAAAATATACTCTTTGATCCTTATTAGTTATTATAAGACAACTTTTAAAAAAAATCAATGGTACGTCCTTGTTATAAATTATTTGATGGAGTATTAATTAAATTTTTCTAATATCACCTCTATATAAAATTATTAAATAAAAATTTTATTCAATTTTCAGGTAGTGTTAACAAATTAAACACCTCTAGTTCTGGTAAAATGATTGGGAAATGCCTCAGAAGGAACAACTAAAATAAACTGAATTATGAATAACAACGCCTTTTTCTTCACAAATAAGGGGCCAAAGAAAGAGGCTTTTAGACTAAGATTCAAAACTATTAACCAAATGGGTATAACCCAAAAAAAAAATATTAACCAAATGGGATGTTCCCAATTTGGCAAGGGTACGGAAGCCAGAAAACAATTTGAGGGATGAAGGAGAGAGTGTAGAGATCTACACTGTCCTTTTCTTTCTTATTTGCAAATGAACAATATGCTACAGTTTTCAGTGAATTCCTAAAACTACATGATAAGTCAGAATTTCCAGACATGTCATTGGTTGTTGCATCCCATAATATGGGATCTGTACTTATCCAGCTCAGCCAAAACCTCCTCTTCAGGTCTACAAATCAGATCAATCATCCTCCATATCTGCATCACAATATGAATTTCATTTAAAATATTTCCATCGCATTTTGTTGATTTTCAATGAACATGGAAATAGGAAGCAAGAAATTCAGCAATTGATAGAGAGCAAACAGAAGAGCGTAATGAATTGGACAAACTCAAGCTGACTTAAGATGTTTGGTAAAAAAAAAGAGGCTGACTTATGATGCAATGGCAAAACAACAAAACAAGTTTTATCTCTATTAAATATTAAATAAAATTAGTTATATTAATCGTACGATATTATTATATTTTATTAATAACTAAATCTTTAAATATATTGTAAAAGAAAAACAAAAGCAAACAAACAAAAAATTGCTTACCTGAAGCGTACCACCACCTCCAGTACTTCCACAATCATCAGACACTGACAATTGTCCATGGATCAGAAGCATTCCAGTTGAAGTCAACAACCTTATCCCTGAATAAATAAGCAAATATTAACTGCCTTGCATTTAATTTTATGCCACTTTAAATTAGCTGTAGAGAAATGATTTTGGGCGAAATAAATATGTGAAATGAGTTTTTCTCTTCCGGTGCAAAAGCACATATTTTAAGTGCTCCCAAACAAGCACCAAAGAACGAATATTATAAGCTCAATCCTATACCAAATCACTTTTTCATTTCTTCGATAATTTTGTCTTACTCCTCCGGTCCTTATTACAAAGACTCCAACATATTTTATAATATAACATAATTTGTCTAAAACATTTATTTTTTCCACCTAGTATCTTCAATTAATTATAAAACTTCCAAACAAATTAACCAAACTCCTAACTAATGACTTTTGTTGAGGGTAACTTTAATATTTTATAAGAAATAATTAATTTTAACTAACTTCATTAATTTATATAAAATTATTAGATGCATGAGGACCAGAGTATATTGTGTGTATATATATGCCAGTCCTATATCAACACCTATAAAGTTCATACCTATGCCCAGCGTGTCGAAAGAACAAACCAGGAGGAGAGTTGGGTACTTTTGGACCTGAAGAATCTGACTTTTTACCAACCTAAGCAAATAAAGATCAGTGCTACACCAGAAAAGAATAAAAAGAGTAATGCACACTGTAGAGATATTGTAGGGATATTATACGATATGTAATATTCTGTAATTAGTATAGAGGATACGATATGATATTGATATGATATGGTAGTATTAATGTCTAGGATATATCATTAATGTCTAGGATTACCCATTGTATCTATAAATACCTATTCAACATATCAATGAAATACATGGAGTATTTTTCACATCTCTTTTCTCTCAGAATCAACATGGTATCAGAGGTGTGAGTTTTGGATTCCTGTCTGGGTGTTTTTCGGCATCAGATCTTCTGTTCTGGTCTCTGTTTCCGACAGCACTGTGCTCGCCGGAGATCTCCTCTTTTCCGACGACGTTTCCAGACACGCGCCAGCTAGGGAGGATCGCACGGCGCCGATCGGCGTTTCCCCAAAGTTTCGTGGCCATCTGAGCAGCGTGTGACGCTCACGCGCCACCGCCAGTCCGCCGGTAATTTCACGCGCCGGCGCGTGAGGCCGTCTCCGGTGACCTTTTCCGACGGCGCTGCTTTCCGTTGGGCTCGACTCACCTTCCTCAGCATAACCCTGGAGTTTCGTGCCCTGGTTTTGACTGTCGCATACTGGGTCTCTCGTCTCTGATCTGTATTTTCTGTCTGCAGATTTGCCCTTCCTGTTTTTCAGAACAGTTTGTTCACTGTGGTTTTATTTGACCCCTGGAGTGGTCTTCCTTTACTGGTTCGAATCGTTGTTCCTACAAGGCTCCTGGTGAAGCTATGGTAATTGGTTAATCGCTGTTCGGTTACTTTCGCTCTTTTAGTACTAACCTGTTTTGATGGCTTCAACTAAGTCTACAACAGTTTCTGAGATGGTTCCAGTAGTCACTAAGATTACTGAATGCAAATTGACTTGGAGAAATTATCTAGATTGGAGTAAATCTATTCGTATTTATTTTCGAAGTATTGAGAAAGAAGATCACTTGACCGATGATCCTCCAGAAGTGAACGATCCCTCTCGCAAGTTATGGTTAAGGGATGATGCACGGCTTCTCTTACAAATTCGTAATTCTATTGACAGTGAGATCATGCCCTCTATTACTCACTGTGAATTTGTTAAGGAACTAATGGATTACTTGGCATTCTTATACTCAGGCAAAAATAATATTTCTCGAATATATGAGGTTTGCAGATCTTTCCATCGCGCTGAGATGCCGGATGATCGTCCTCTTACAGCCTTCTTTATGGATTTCAAAGGAATGTATGAGGAACTCAATTCCCTTATGCCTATTTCTGATGAGCGGAAGGTTAATGTGTCTCACCGAGAGCAGATGGCGACCATGAGCTTTCTTACTGCACTTCCGCCTCGATATGCGGCTGCTAGATCTCAAATTCTATCTGGGGCTCATCTTCCTTCCCTCGAAGAGGCCTTCTCTCGTGTGTTGAGAATTGAACAGATATCTTCTCCGGCTCCCCTTGTGCCTACCAGCGCATTAATCAGTAGTGGTCAGAATAATGCTCGGGGGCCACCTACTTATCGTGGTTCTACACCAGGAGGTTCTACTCAGGAGTCGAAAGGCGTGATCTGTTACTACTGTAAGGAGCCAGGTCATACGAAACGTACGTGCCGTAAACTTCAGAATAAACAGAATCGACAAAATTCTGCACACGTGGCCACAACATCCAATGACACGGTTACCATTTCTGCTACTGAATATGCTCAATTAAAATCTAGCAATCCTCCTGCTAGTGCTGCTATTGCAACAGGTAATGAGGCTACTGCCCTTGTCTCTTCTTCCTCCAAATGGATCATAGACTCTGGTGCTACTGACCACATGACAGGTAACCGCTATCTCTTCTCCACTTACAATTCTTATGCCAACCCTTCTAACATCACTATTGCGGACGGTTCCCAATCTCGTGTTCTTGGTTCTGGCACTGTTAAACCTACCTCCTTTATTCATTTGGACTCTGTACTCAATGTCCCTAAACTTGCTTTTAATCTTTTGTCTCCTAGTAAACTTACTCGTCAATTAAACTGTTGCATCTCACTATTCCCTGATCATTGCTTGATACAGGATCTTTTGACGAAGAAGATTATTGGTAGAGGTTACGAATCTGGCGATCATTACTTCCTTGCTGATCAGGGGTCTCGTGCGGTGGCTTGTGTTGGTGGTGTTACTCCTTTTGAAGCACATTGTCGTTTGGGTCATTTATCTTTATCATCTTTGAAAAAGGTTTATCCTCAGTTTCAACATTTGTCGTCCTTAGATTGTGAGTCATGTCAGTTTGCTAAACATCATCGCCTTCCTTTAGTTTCTCGAGTCAATAAATGTGCTTCGTCTCCTTTTGAGTTAGTGCACTCTGATGTTTGGGGTCCGTGTCCTGTTGAGTCCAAAGCTAGTTTCAAGTATTTTGTTACATTTGTTGATGATTATTCCCGTACTACTTGGTTATATCTAATGAAAAATCGTTCTGAATTGTTCTCTCACTTTTGCGCCTTTACTGCTGAAATTAAAAATCAATTCAATACTTCTATTCATACTTTACGCAGTGATAACGCTAAAGAATACTTTTCTGCATCCTTTTGCTCTTTTATGCTTCAAAATGGTATTCTACATCAATCTTCCTGTGCGGATACACCGGCTCAGAATGGTGTTGCTGAAAGAAAAAATCGTCACTTATTAGAAGTAGCCCGTGCCCTCATGTTTCAAATGCAGGTTCCAAAACCTTTTTGGGCCGACGCGGTCTCCACTGCTTGTTTTCTCATTAATCGTATGCCATCCTCTGTTCTTGATGGTCATATTCCCTACACTACTCTCTTTCCTTCTAAACCTTTGTTTCCTATTGACCCTAAGATTTTTGGATGTGTGTGTTTTGTTCGAGATGTGCGTCCGAGTATCTCGAAATTAGATCCCAAGTCCCTCAAGTGTGTCTTCCTTGGCTATTCCCGTGTGCAGAAAGGTTATAGGTGTTTCTCTCCGTCTCTTAATCGGTATCTGGTTTCTGCTGATGTTACTTTTCAGGAATCTCTTGCTTATTTTGCCTCTACCAATTCTGCTTCTCCTCCTCCACCTGCAGAGGAGGATACTCTTCTGGTATACTCTGTCCTTCCTTCATCATCACCGGCCCCAGCTCCCGTACTGGCACCTGTTCAACCACTTTTGTCTCGGGTCTACACCAGACGTTTGAAGGAAACTACCACTGCTCCTACGCCAGATTCTACCCTACCATTGTCTACTTCCTCATCAGATCCTGCAGCAAGTATTACTCATCCTGAGTCTGACCCGGTTCCTCCTTCTGAGATACCTCCTGTTCCTGATCCAGATCCCTCCCTCGATCTGCCTATTGCCCTCCGTAAAGGTAAACGCACTTGCACATATCCTATTTCGTCCTTTGTTTCATATAACCACCTCTCCTCTGCTTCTCGTGCCTTTGTTACGTCTTTAGACACTATTTCTGTACCTCATTCCCTATCTGAGGCCTTGTCCCACCCGGGTTGGCGTACTGCTATGGAAGAAGAGATGGCGGCCCTTGATCGTGCTGGTACGTGGTCCTTAGTTGATTTACCGGCGGGTAAGAAAGCCATTGGGTGTAAATGGGTATTGACCCCAAAAACTAAGGCTGATGGCTCCCTTGAACGCCTTAAAGCTCGTCTTGTTGCTAAAGGTTATGCTCAGAAGTATGGTGTTGACTACTCTGAGACTTTTTCTCCTGTGGCCAAGCTCTCCTCGGTTCGTCTCTTTATCTCTCTGGCCGCTACTTATGGTTGGGATCTCTCTCAACTGGACATCAAAAATGCCTTTTTACATGGTGATCTTCTAGAAGAAGTGTATATGGAGCAACCGCCCGGTTTTGTTGCTCAGGGGGAGCATGGTAAAGTATGTCGGCTTAAGAGATCTTTATATGGCTTAAAGCAAAGCCCTCGGGCATGGTTTGACAGATTTAGTACTGTTGTGAAGGACTTTGGCTTGTGTCAGAGTAAGTGTGATCATTCGGTGTTCTATCAGCGAACAAATGCTGGCATGATTCTACTAGTTGTGTATGTCGATGACATTGTGATTACAGGGAGTGATACCTCAGGGATCTCATCACTCAAGTCATTTCTTAACTCCCATTTTCAGACAAAGGATTTGGGTTCACTAAAATATTTCTTGGGAATTGAAGTTATGAGAAGCAGGAAGGGCATCTTATTGACTCAAAGAAAATATGTTCTTGATATGCTAAGAGAAACTGGTAAACTTGGAGCTGCCCCAACTAGCTTCCCTATGGTTTATAATCCGCTGCTTGATGCTGATGGTAGTATACCATATGAGAATCCCATTGAAGCTGCTAAGAGCAAGCCGTTTGAAAACCCAGAGAGGTACAGGAGATTAATTGGAAAATTGAATTATCTTACAGTTACCCGCCCTGATATCACTTATCTAGTAAGTGTTCTTAGCCAGTTTATGGTCTCTCCAACTGTTCGACAATAGGAAGCCTTAGAACACGTGTTGCATTATTTGAAGGGATCTCCAGGTCGTGGGATATTGTACAAGAGTCACGGACATATAAATATTGAGTGTTTTTGTGATGCTGATCATGGTGGATCAAAGGCCACAAGACGATCCACTACTGGTTACTGTGTCTTTGTCGGAGGAAACTTGGTATTTTGGAGAAGCAAGAAACAAAATGTAGTGTCACGGTCAAGTGCAGAAGCGGAATATAGAGCCATGGCACAGTCTGTATGCGAGATAGTCTGGATATATCAGTTGATGACGGAGGTTGGCCTTCAAACCTCATTACCAGCAAAGGTTTGGTGTGATAATAAAGCGGCTCTACACATAGCTTCTAATTCAGTATTCCATGAACGAACGAAACATATTGAGATCGACTGTCATTTTATTCGAGACAAGCTCAAGGAAAATTTCATCTCTACAGGACATGTCCGATCCAGTGATCAACTAGGCGATCTCCTCACCAAAGCTCTTAATGGGGTTCGGATTGAATACCTTTGTAACAAGTTGGGTATGATTGACATCTATGCTCCAACTTGAGGGGAGTGTAGAGATATTGTAGGGATATTATACGATATGTAATATTCTGTAATTAGTATAGAGGATACGATATGATATTGATATGATATGGTAGTATTAATGTCTAGGATATATCATTAATGTCTAGGATTACCCATTGTATCTATAAATACCTATTCAACATATCAATGAAATACATGGAGTATTTTTCACATCTCTTTTCTCTCAGAATCAACACACACCAAGTCAGAAAAACTAAAATGCTTTATATATATATATATGATTATCAGACTGTATCAGATTCAAGCATTGTCGAATTTAATTGAAAGTTGCTCTCCCAAAGGCATACCTATCCTTAACTGGACCGCTCGAATCTAACTTAATTAGATAACCATATAAAAAAAAGTGTGTAGATAAGATATACTCTTTTACATGTGGAGGCTCTTCCATTTGTGCACTTAAGGGCGTAGTTTATACCAGCAAGGCAGCAACATATATTCAAGGTTACAGTCACTGTCCATAAGCTTACAATTTCCATCCTAAATATCCATTACATAAAATGCTTGTGAATGCAAAAAATTTCAGTAACCTTTGCACTTAAAGGATATTCTAAATTTATTGGCCCGGACAACAATGTAATATCCAAGCCTATTGGAACTTAGATTAAATTAATTCAAAATGCAATTTGCATTTCATAATGAACAACAAGGAGGTGAAGGACAAAATGAAGCAACCCTATGAGTTAGAAATTTGAAGTATTCAGACCTTCTCATGATCCCATATGTTTACGATGCCATCTTCAGCAGCACTTCCAAATACAGATGACTTGTCAGGAAACCACTGAAACAGATGAATAATTGTAGAGTAACAATTGCAACCAAAATTTGAATAGACCTAAAAGAAAAGTAAAAAAGGAAAAAGATAAAACGGCATGCATTTTAAAGAAGCGAGTTAATTGAAGTCAACAAGGCACTGTCTCAATACAGTCAATAGTCACCTGCCACACAGAGGACAGCTGCATCATGACCCTCAAATTTATAAATTGGAGACCCAGCTCCGCCGACGCTAAATTTCCGACGATCAAACATATGAACTGTATTATCAGCAGAACTGAAGCCAAAGAAACAAAAATTAGACAGAGGATCCAATAGTCCTATGAAGTGCTTTAGCATTTCAACAGTAGATAAGCAATCCAACTACAAATTAAAATCCATGAAGAGCCAAAAAAGACCGCTAAAGAATAACATAAAAGATCATAATTCTGACTATGGAACTGTAAGATAAAATCATTCAATAGGAGGCAGGAATACCCAGTCAGAATATAATTGATATCATGAGGACTCGAGTCAACACAATGAAGATCTCCATTATTCGCCTTCTCAACCTGCTCAAAAGATAACCATAAAAAAACAAAAAAGACATGAGAGAAAAATGAAGAAGTAATAACATATAAATTATCAAATAAGATGGACAACAAAACTTCATTGTGAATTTAAAACAACAAAAGCTACAAAAAGCAACATGGTAAGTAAGGCCATCTAATGACATTGTGCTCTTTTTCTTACAGGGAATATTTAGACAGATAAACTTCTTGCATCTGTACCACAAAGGAACATATATTTAAAAAACCAAAAAGATAGAAAAATTAAAGTATCAGTACTTTGAATATGAAGACGAAACTGCAATTTCAGTTGAATCAGTAATTACCAGAAAAAAATTTTATAGCCACCAAGTTCTAGATGCAGCCCATCAAAAAATGAACAAAATAAATGCAGTAAAACAGCTAATTGATATAAAGATTAAATCAGTAATTTCCACACCACCCTGACTTATTTTAGCTTGTTGGCATGTTGTGCTTCTAAACTTCTACTTGTTAATTAAAACAAAAAAGAGATAATGTTTAGAAGAATAGATGAAAATATACTTTGAATGCTGGAGTAGATCCCAATCATGCATCCCAGAGTATGAGGCAAGAATCATCACCAACACTACAGAACTCGTCCGCACTTCAATTTATACAGAAAATTGTGGAAGAAATCAGAAAACAACAAAATGGAAACATGATGAATTAATCAAAAACAATGAAAAATAAAATTAAGTCCAAATGATTACTGTGGATAACAATTTTTTAGCTACACATAGAACTGAGTAAAGAGAGAGGAATTACCTTGATGGGCAAAATTGTACATCCTCTACAGTGTCCTTGTGTCCTTTGTATATGCCCCGTGGTCCAATAGAAGGGCCTTCTGTAGTTTTCTCACCATTCCCTCCAGCCTTAGTGCCTTGTTTAGCATTAGTCGCCGCTTCAACTGCTAAACTTGAAACATGATCGTGAATACTCCATAAGACCACTCACTTGTCCTTGCCTGTCACCAAAGTTCTCACAAAGTAAACAAAATGCATAGTATATTATACGAGATAGAATGTCCAGAAAGAGAAGAAAGTTATATTCATCAGCTATACAGACATAATATTTTGTATCTAAAGGAGCTTTATAAGGCCTTTAACCCCTTTTATTTTTGGGTAAAAAAAAACTTTTTCTTTTTTGTAGATTCAAAGGGAAAATCTGGCATCTAGTTTTATTGCAAAATCAGAGAAGTTGAAGTGCCCATGAGTATTTAAAGTGTAGTGCTGACTAGATAAATGTAGAAGAATCTAAATATATAAAACAAGGTGCAGAGAGATAGTAGATCTTGTGGATCTACACCGCTACTATATTGTGACAGTGACAGTTAGAGACTCAATCTCTTCTTTGATCATCGTGATAAGGACATGTTTTCTTATGTCATCCATTCATGACAGCCAAGCGGTAACTAAGTTGTACATTTTTATTGAGCCAAACAGACCAAGATGCAGCATTCAATAATACTAAGAATGCTCAATTTAACCATATAAATCTGCAAACCCCCCCCCCCTCACCCCGTGGCAGAAAAAAACCCCAGATGACTTGGTTTACAAGGGTAATTCAATATTCAAGCGCCAACACATCATGTGAATATAGGGAAAAGGTGGGGGCGCTAGGCTGCACCACCATTGGCTGTTTTCTCTCTGCTAATCCTTGGTATAGGAAACCGTTGCTACATAAATAATACACAGAGTATGGTTGCAAGGTCAATGTCAATGGCATTGAAGGGGAACTATGATAATCTGCAATCTTTAAGCTCAGTTTCTACCACAGAAACCAAAAAGTTAGGGTCTTTATAAGATATTCATATAAGGATGAAGTTAAGAAGTAGAGTCTAAATATTATAACCATGAGAAAGCAAGTAAAAAGACTCCTACCTCCAGAAAGAACAAAGGGTCCAGTTGGACACATAACCAAAGCAAATTCAGCATTATCCTTATGCCCGGTCAATGTCTGCAAAAAGGTGCAACCAGGATTTCAGTGTCCCAATACATAAATTGAAATATACAAAAATGAACTTGATGAATTAAACATTCCATGTATTTGATAAATTGCAATATATACCATTCAGGAAACAAGTACCATCATGTAGTTCCTAACTTTTTACAGCTTTATAGCAATGAAAGCAATCATTAAAATAAATTTACTTGTTTCTTCCCATTAAACTTTTACTTTTCAAAAAGTGAATAACCAGATCTGGGCGGGAAGCAGCAACTCCCAGGACAGCATGGCGATTAGCTTGAGTTCCAACATTCCATATCAGTACCTGTTTCACAAATGGAAGAGCTTAATTCCTCCATCAAATTTATAATAGCTCACAAACAATAAAATATAATATTAAAAAAGAAGACATACCCAATTCTTGATTATACTAATTTGACAGGGAATATGGAAGCACATAAGTATATGCTTACCTCAGGACTATCCGTGTGGGTGGCCACTATCTTACTGTCTTGAGGGAGCTCCCTAATTCTGTTCACCTAAAAGAATATAATTGCCAAAAGGCAATACAGTGTTTAAGTAGTTACTCCTCACTACAGCCAAAAAAAAAACACAAATAAAGAACTAAGCCTTTATCATGGCTTTTGCAATAAAATTTCTCTAGTAGATGAACTCAATATAAATATATATGATTTCCAGATATTTAAATTTCTTATGATCACACCATTTGAAAGTTACATGTACTTATCAGATAATTCAAGTATTTATAAATGCACAAAAAGGCATAAAAAAATTCCTCATATGACTTATGTGACATTGAAACAGTAATCAAGAATAAGAAGCAGTCTAATAATGAATAGGAAGGGCTTCTAAAAATAATGCATACCTCGCCAGGGTGTATAATAGTTTTGTACTTTTTCACAAAGGGAGAACGTGATTCTTCATTAAACTGAAATATCAAGAAAACACAAAGTAACCTGAAACTGCTTAGATACTGACTTCATGACCGTTGTTCGAGATGTAAATAACACCATTCCCAGGCCTTCCTATAACAGCCTAAGCTTTTAGCAGCGGAATGGTCCCAAACAATCACAAAATTAAACAGCAAATAAAATGCATGGAGAGGGGAAAATGGGCTGAAATTACCTCCGATATATGCTCAGCTGCTGCAACCCTAGGTTTTACAACCTCACAATTTGCTATAACAAGAGTATTTGGTACACTTCCATCAGTCTGAAAGTAAGGGAAAATGTAAGGAAACCAAATTGGACAAATAAACATACGATTTTATGAAAATAAAGATGATGATGCAAAGGAACAACAAGAATATACACATATGAGAAATTGCCTGGTTATGAGAATTGACAACTTTAAACTACACTTTGAAATACAACATACCGAATTTACAGGATAGTAAGTTTTAAACCTTGACGGGGAAGAGTCAGAGACAGTCAACACAAACAGGGATGATGGTCTATTGACTTTCACATCAGACTTTCAACAATAAGATATGGTTTGCAGAACAAATACGTGGAAGCATCTCACAATATTTCAAATGCAACTGTTGTTCTTTCCAACCAGGGGTAAAACTTAAAATGCTGCAAGAGAATATTATCTAACCTGTTCAGAAAGATAGAGACGTTGACGGTTCTTGTATGTAGCTTGCTCCAGTTGAGGACCCCATCTGCCATAAGAATGTCATAGGGAATCACCATGGGAAGAAGTGGATCATCTCTCAGGAGTTGAATAGAATTAAAACTAGTAGAATATCCCGGCATTCTATAAGTCAGCACTTCAATCTATTGTTATATAGTGATCTTCAAAACTCAGCAGTTCACAATCATGTTCTCCCACACAGATTACAACATTGACATCACAAATAAATTTTCAGCCAATATCTAGTCAGAGAACTATTTCCCCCAGGCAATCAACAGTTTTTGCTGTGATACCACTTCATGAAAATACGAGAGTCAAGCTAAGCATTGTCTGAGGGTCAACAAAAGTAAACAAAGAAAAGGCTTTGACTAACTAAACACTTTTTTGCAGCGTAGAGAACCAATAGTTAAAATACCGAACTAATATAAACTAGATACGTTACAGAAAAGCCGTAATCAACACATTTAATTCTCCTTACCCGAGTATTCACAGCATTCAACCATTACAAGCAATAGCAAATTAAATTAAAGTTGCATACGCATTTCCTAAACCCGCGAATCATTCTAAAACCAACATGAACATACCAAAACTCGTGTTTCATTTATCTCCCAGGTCATTATTTCCCACATACAAGAAAACTGACATTACTAAAAAAATGAAATAAAATAAAATAAATGATGGCGAAGGAGAAGAAATGGGAAAGAGGGAAGCACCGGCATGAGAGAGAAGGCCAGACGAGGTTGTGGTTAGCGAGCCAATCATAGAGGACAGGTACCAGAGACTTCCATTGAGTGTATCTTTCATCCACCGACGGAGGAGCAGAGCCATTGCCGGATTCCTTCATTTGACGTCGGGGACTTGCGAGTGTGTGCGTGTGCCGACTGGATTCTGAAAAGTTCAGAGCTTTTTTCCCGTTTGTGTTTCCAGCCTACTGGGAGTAAGGCGTGGGAACTGGGAAGTGGGGTTGTCCCTACACGTGGCCTCTTGATGTAGTACCATTTTTGTGACATTTTCGCTTTTGCCGGAACCATTTTTGTACCTCGAAAAAGCCTTAATTTCTGGCGGGTTCCATAAACAATTATTTGTAACTTTTACAAAAGAATTTTAGAACGTAAGTTATGGATAAATAATGCCATTTGTCATAAACCAGATATTTCTACAAATAAATATGTTATAGTTAATTAATTATTTAATTATTATAGACTTAAAATCAATTAAAGATTAAAATAATTTATAATTAGTATAAATAATTATTATGATTAAAAATTTAAAATATTATAAGATCAGTTAATAGGATAACTAATTAATTATAATCATGGGAGTTAAAATTTTTCAAAAATAAAAGTAAAATTGCTTACTATGATTATTGTTTGTGGTTTTTAAACAAAAAATTAAAAGTATTAGATCGGACAAATTTATTTTTAATTAAATTAGGTATTATAAAATTTTAAAAGTATAATTAATAATTATTTATTGATGATTATTGATGAATTTATACGTAATAATTAACAGAACATTTTCCCAACTAAAATATTTAATACAATTTCGGTATGCTTCTAATGAGAAGTTATTTGTGATAAGAGGATATCTAATAATAAAGTAAAAGAGAAGTCTTATTCAATAAAATAATTAGAGAAGTTTTTAATTAATAATTTATTTAAATATTTAATTATTTATATAGCACAATAATAATATTATGTGATGTACGTACTCATCTCTATATAGATAATTCTCACTCACCCCATGAATGTGTTACCTTTTTGAGAGAGAAAAAATTGGAAATGAGGCTAAATTGGCCTTATGGGGGATTGAACCCTCCACCTTGTTTTACTGACGGTGGGTGTTGCAGCTTCAGTGCCTTGTTCATTTACTTGCATCAATCCCTTTCGAAATATGTTTGAAACATATAACTCTACCTTCAGAAGAAGAACAAGTTAACATCTTCATCAACCCTCCTCCAGAGAATGGAGATGTTATCCCCAGTCCCCTCAGCAAATTGGAAGCTTCCATCTCAGAAGAAATATTAAATTTTGGGGTCATGTGGCCACCTACTTCCATTAGGGTCTTACTATTAAAGTGGGATCTAAGCCCATGCTCAGTATCTGCTAGGGGATAATAGAAATGCAAGGAGAAATTGCGCTTTTCTTCTTCACTTTCCTTTTTATGCGGTTGATCAAGCAAACTGATATTATGGTGGTAAATCTACCAAATTCTTTGTTCTTTGAAGTCATGACGGGAGCCATCACTAAGACTTCACTCTCATCATAGCTTCGTAAGACTGGATTTGGTTCCTCAGACCATGATCCCTTGAAGTAGAGTGCATCATTTGTAAAGACGAGTTTCACTGACTTGTTGAGGGAACCCTCGCCAATAAGGTCCTTAACCACGCCGCTTGTCTCATTTTCCACCCATGAATTAATTCCTTGCACCTCATCAGCAGCCTGCACAAATTACATGGAATAGAGCCTACTACAATCTGAGGTTGATATAATTAAATATATTTTGAGTGAAAAACAATGATGACCTTGGTGTGAAAGTCCAGTGGGTTCAGAGCGGCTCTATAATCAGAGTCCAGAATCTGCTTAAAAGAGGGCTTCAGAGTAAGGGACTGATCAATCCATAAGGCATTGGAGCAACGCACACGAGGGCCAACCAGGAGATCAGAGAGGCCACGGAATTGAGACAATCGACGGAATCGGTGTCGTAAAAGGTGAGAAGCTGACGGCTGGTGGAACCGCCGGAGCCTGAGCACCAGTTGGATGGACAAGGGTGAAACCACCCTGTTTTCATCCAATTTTCCGTTCGCAAGTAGATGCTTTGCTAACCTTTGGGATTTGTCAAGTACGAGCAGAGCTTCGTCATCATATACCCGACGAGTTCTTGATCTTGTGGTGGTGTAAGGAGCCGTCAGCCATGGAGTTATGGGGAGCCGGTTCCTGCGATAAAGGAGATGTAGCCGCCCCATCATGGTTACGGCGCACGAGGTCGTGAACGAACGTCTTCTCCCGAAATAAATTTATATTTTATCATTTTCATTTTTCTTAATAATAAAAAATATTTATTTTAAGTAAACTACTCCTTCTGTAATATTTTATTACAATAAGAGTATCTAATTCCCCCCTTAAATTTAGGAGTATTCTTTGTGGAGAATCGATGGTAATTTTTCTGGGAGGAGCAAAAATAAAATATGGCCCCTTATTTATTTTATCATTTTCATTTTTCTTAATAATAAAAAATATTTATTTTAAGTAAACTACTCCTTCTGTAATATTTTATTACAATAAGAGTATCTAATTCCCCCCTTAAATTTAGGAGTATTCTTTGTGGAGAATCGATGGTAATTTTTCTGGGAGGAGCAAAAATAAAATATGGCCCCTTATTTATTGTTATTAATAAATGCCCTTTATTTATTGTTATTAATATATATATTGATCGATGATTGATATTTGATATTGATCCGATTACTCCAATTAAGATTTGTATTTTACTTGTGCGCATCTGGCTCTTAATCCAGTACCCGTTTGATTGATTGAATCATGTTTGATCAAAAAGAATAAGAAAGATACAAATGATACATTAGAGAAGCTAAGAAAAATATGGTTTAATAATTTGGGGACAGGGACACTCATGCAATATATTTGTAGTTGATGGAATCAAAGTTTGATATTTAGCAAGAAATTCAAATATGTGTTGAGTGTAGAAAAAGAAATACATGTATTAAAAACTAGTTGCCACCCCTCTACCTGGTATGTATATGGTAAGGCGAAAAGAAAGATGAGGAAAACTTGAAAAGGCTCTGCTTCGCCGGTTTGATTTGCTGGAAAAGAGAGAAGGCATTAAAGGTTATCTGAGAATTCTACGAATAAATATTTAAAAAGAAATCGGAATATGAACCCTTTTTCTTTTATTTAGTGAAAGATATCTCTTCTATTTAAAGTTTATAGTGTAAAGTTTTCACCTCTTTCATAAATTGCGTTGCATATAAAATCGTTTATAATCTCAACCAATCATTTATTAGTTGAATGGCTTTATGTTTATCGCAAGCAAGCATACTTCCAATAAAGCTCTATCAAAATCAGGTTTTTGTGCGAGATAAAATTTTAAAAAAGAGTTTATAAAAAAAATAATTTTTAGACAGCTTATAAAAAATAATTTTTTGAGATGAGCATAAGCCCAAAGGGAGAGCCCATTCCCAAAAGACTAGCCTGTTAGGAGGGAGAACCCCTTGAACTTATAAACCCCACTCTACTTGTGAGGCTCCCCAATGTGGGACTCATAACAATGCCACCCCCTCGAAAGCCGACGTCCCCGACGGCTCCACTCTACGGCACTTCACTCGGCCTTCTGCCGGTCAGAACCCTCCGTAGGTAGCCCTCTCCGGTGAGCCGACTCTCAATGAAAGCACCAATGAGATGAGCATAAGCCCAAAGGGAGAGCACATTCCCAAAAGACTAGCCTGTTAGGAGGGAGAACCCCTTGAACTTATAAACCTCACTCTACTTGTGAGGCTCCCCAATGTGGGACTCATAACATTTTTATAGAAAATTTTATGGAAAAAAATAGTTTTGAATAAATAAGTGTTTAAATAATTATTTTTAGAATGACTTTTTATATTAATAAATTATTAAAAATGGTATGATTTAATTAAAAGTAGGAGATGATAGAGAAGCCATTTATTAAAACTTTATCAAACTGAAATTTAGACCATAAATCTTTTTAAAATTTAAATTTAGGAGTTTTTAAAGAAGCCATTTATATCAATGATCTTATAGTATAATAATATTGGGTTTATTTCCACACGTGTAACTTCACCGGTTTTGATCCCATAAGCTTTCAAACTGGTTTTAGCTTGTCCTCTGTTCTGAAAAAAAATCAGAATGTTAAAGTTATTAGTGTGAATCTAAATATATGCACCGTACCTTGTAGGGTTAAAGCTAGAAGGTTATAATCGTTCATAAATTATAATTTAATGGGCAAAGATTGAAAAAATGTCAAAACCTACTAGTGATACAACCTAGTACATACAAACAATGAAACAAGCCAAGGCATTACAACTCCAACAAGGATCACATCCTACAACCAGAAAACAAAGCACAAACTACAAAATGAAAAACTGAAGCAGCTTACCCACACCACTTCTATCATGCAAATCATTATTATTATTTTTTTTGGTTGCCCACCTGGTTCACCTGAGCTTTGCCTCGACTACATCCGGATCCGACCGCGTCGCGCACCTGGCTATGGTGGGTGAGTCTCCCAACGGGAATTTTCTGCATTCGCCAAGGCTCGAACTCGAGATCTCGCTTAAGCGATACCGAGTCGCTTACCACTCGGACCAAATCATGCAAATCATTATTGAAGCTCCTCTAATCTCTCCTCAATGCAGCTCTGCCAAGTCCAAAGGATAAAGGACAATGCGAGAGATTGCTCATACGCTTCAAGATTTCCTCCACAATTACAAATTTCACTTCCATATTTGCAATGTATATGGGTCAGTTTATAAAATTGTGAAAAAATTGGTTAAAAATACCGATTTAAAAATTTTATTAACTAGAGAGATAAAAATTTAAACAGATATAACATTTATTTAGCTATATATAAATTATTTCTGTTAAATTTTATATATAATTAAAAATAGGTTATACATAACTAAAAATAAGTTATGCAACGAGTCCCTAGAATCTTAAAGCACAAGAATCTAACACAATATTGAGGATTATTTCTGGGCTTTCATGGATTCTCTATTAGAATGTGGCATTTGTTTTTTGGACTGAAGAATGTGGCATTTCATTGTCCTTGTTAAATATATTATTTGATGCCCTTGGATCTCTCCTACTTTTCCTTAATTCATATCGCCTCCCCATTTCTATTTAATCAGAAAAAATAAATACAGGAATCTATTCCAAAATTTAACCAGGATAGATGAAGGGGGGGGGGGTGGCGGTTTAAGTACACGAATAATTAATAAATTAATAATAATTATCCTTTTTTGAAAGGAATGTCTGTCGCTAGATTTAAAACTCATTCGTGTGATCCACGGACAGAAACGACAGCTGAAAGCCAGTAAGTGGGGGCCACCACAAGTAATTAGAGCGTGGATACACGCAACTCTGAACGCGCACACTCATCCACCGTCCACGCAGACTCTTGCTTGCTATTATCTATCGGAGAAGCAAAATTATAAAGAGCGTTGGGCGGCCAATGGGACCCACTGATTACAGGCGGTGTGCGGTGGGGTCCACTACCACCTGGCTTTCCATATTTATTCTCCTGGAATTTTCCATCTCTCTCCTATTACAAAAGTATAAACGTAGATCTTACGCTGTTTATGTTGGGGATGGATTTAATTTTCACTTGTTTTTATTTTCTCTATATGAATTTATAAAAAATATCAGTTAAAATCATGGGTGATATTATAATTTTCTTATGTTGTTAACTTAATAAAATAATATGACACTTTTAATTAATAAATAAAAAATATGAATTACCATCTCCAATCACTTATTTAATGATAAGAACTCTTATTACCATGTTAACTTAAATCAGTTGATAATATTTTATTTAATTGAGTGTTTTTCTGTTTATTGAGTAGGATGCACCAAAACAACAATTAATATTTAAGAATCAAAAGTTTGAATTTTATATGTTACAAAATTATTTTGAGAGAGTAAATCCTCAATTAAATTTGCTCAGATATAACTTGATGATAAGGAATTGTATAATAAAAAGTCTGATTTATTTCTGTTTCTTTTTTTTAGGCCAACTATGGTATACTTTAATCATAACGGTTTCCCTCTTTCACTTGAACTATATATTACTAAAATTAATAATTAATAGTAATTGATAACTAATAATGGTCATAGCCTTAGCCTCTAAGTTTAAGATTAGAATGAGCATGCAAATGAAATCCCAAGTCTCTTGATAAGTTTTTTTTTTTCCTGACGTGGCTCATTTTCTTGCCCTCATATTTTATATTCTCATTTTTACTATCTAATATAATATTGTGACATCGTATAGTATTTAAAAATAAGTATATTTTTTTAAATTTAAATTTATGAATTTATGGTTTTTTATGAAGGTGACAAATGAGAATATATTATGAATTTAACATCTCAACTATCAATTTGTTAGTTAAGATTTTTATTTGAAGGTCCATTATTAGTTAGTTCTTGAAATTCTTAAAAACAAGTCTAAGCATTTTTTAGATAAGTAATTTTAGATAATATATTATTATTTTAAAATTAATATTACCTTAACTTAATTACCAATTTTTCAAAACCAATTATAAAAAAATTTCTTATTTCTTAAAGCCAAGCTGAAGCTGCGACATCGTTTGAAATGCTATTTGTATAGCTAGCCGCGTGCGGGCGTGTTTTAACGTGGAATTAGAAGGGGAAAAAAAGGGCATCATTGTTTATATAAAGACATGAAAGAACACGATTATTCTTGATTTATAATTTATTAAAAAAATATGATTTTTTTTATCGATTATCTATAATTTTTATACTAATTATCGATTATCGATTGAAATCATAATTAGAATTAAAAATTATTACCACATAAAGAAGAATTAAATTCGTTCGAGTTTACTTTCAATTTAATTTAATGCGATGCATTGAACATCAAGATATCCGATCCGGGCTGCATGTTTTTAAATTTTGGGATGCATAAAATAAAGGAAGAAGAAAAATCTCAACAAATTGTTCCGCGGAATATCAGAGAATTACGAAAAAGATTAATTCTTGAACACCTGAAAATTTCACCACAGCGGAAAAGGGCCTTTTTTTTTTTACAATCCAGATTTCGCGTTTTCAATCAAAGGCGCAAACAGTCGGTCTTACTTTTTAAAAGCCAAAGCCAAATATTGACGACCCTTCTGAGATCGCCATATCGTCTCTCTTTCATACGATCTCTTCTCTGTATCCAGTCGATCTCCTTGGTACATTTCCCATCAGCAGTCATTTGCAGCTGAGCCCATTTCAATCTCAATGGGTAGGCGTCTTCTACTCTCAATTCCCTCATCGATCTGTTTACATGTCTGATTCATGCATTTTTATGCACTGATTTAAGCTTTCTTCAGATATTGATTTCTATAAATTTTGTGTCACTTGTGATTCCGATTTCCATCCAATATTATTGTTTTTTAAAAATAGACGATGGATGTTAACTATAACTGAAGCTGGCATTTATTCTTGTATGCGTTAGGGGTTGTCCTCTAAAACTATTGTTTTAATCTAATTATTTTCAGTTTAAAGTGGAAAACTTTATAAGGTTTATTGGTTTTGGTTTGATGTGAACAACTTTGACAATTCTATAACTTACGTTTTGAAATGCTCAAGTTACAAAGAGAATGCGAATTAGAAGCTTGTTTAATTATGTTATTTTATAGTATTGATGATTTGTTCCCCGGTCTTTCAGTACTTGTGAAATTATTGTGAACGGATTGATGAATGGAGTAATATAGTTTCAGGATTCTGTAGCCAACAAACAAGTTATGAAAAAATGTTTATCTCTTGTAAAGGGGAAGTAATTTCGTCACTTAGTAAATTTTAAAGTGGTAGCTTATTGTTTGTTCAATAATTTATATCGTTCAATTGTGGTTTTGATATTGAAATCCATCACAAGAGTACCTTTTTTCTCATTTTGGGGTGGGTTAGCAGTGATATAGTTACATTATCTCTTTTGTTTCTACTTTTCCTGTCGACTTATGCTGAATATCTGCTTTTCCAGAGGCAAGCGAGAATTGTTGTTCAACTCAGCTTATTGATGGAGACGGTACATTCAATGTTGCTGGAATTGAACAATTTATGAAGGAGGTGAAATTGGGTGAATTTGGACTTTCATATGCTGTAGTTTCTATAATGGGTCCACAAAGTAGTGGTATGCTTTCATGCCTCTGAAATTCCATTGCTTCTTCTGTTCATTAGCTTAGTGCTTATCATGCTTGCTTTATCTAGTCTTTTCTCCAAAGGATCCGTAAGTTATGATTCTAAATTTCTTTAATTTTACAATTCACACTGAATGTTGGATTTTATGGGTTTTAAGGAGTAAATGAAGGTTGAGTTGAATCTCATGTTTTCAGTGAGAGTTATTAGTACCAACATTATTCTTTATCAGAGTTTCATCTTTTTCTCAATGCTTCTTTTCGATTATAATCTACTTTTTTTCTTATTATTCTTTATCCAAATGCACTGTATCTAAACTATTGTTTTCTTTGGTCTGGACAGGTAAGAGCACTCTATTAAATCATTTGTTCAGAACTAACTTCAGGGAGATGGATGCTTTCAGGGGAAGGCATGTTCTCGCAACTCTCAAACATCGGATTAACTTTTCTAATCTATCTAGTTATTAAGCCTATGGCATATGCTTGTTCGCAGGTCCCAAACCACTAAAGGAATTTGGATGGCTAGATGTGCTGGCTTGGAGCCTTGTACAATAGTGATGGATTTGGAGGGCACAGATGGAAGAGAACGTGGAGAGGTGCTTATCCTTTCAGCATACCTCAACTTCAATAACCATGACTGTGATGTGGAGTTTATTGCCAATCTCCAGTCCCATTTCAATTTTATATGCTGAAAATGCACATATGGCAATGTGTCTATAAATAATGTTCCTTAGCCAAAAATAAAAAGAAAATCGAGAAATGGATTGTTTCTGCACTTTCTTTTTTGATCTTCATATGTTGAAATTGTCTTTCTCTCAGGATGATACTGCTTTCGAGAAGCAGAGTGCTCTATTTGCTCTAGCTGTTTCAGATATAGTGCTGATAAACATGTGAGTCTTTCCCCCCTCCATTCGTATATCTTTGACAGGGACTTTTGTAATGAACTTTGTGTGAGGCCAGAATCTGCAGATACTTGATAGTTTTGTCCAATGGTTGTGTAACTTAACTATTTTCCCTTCAATTTTTGTAAAGGTGGTGTCATGACATTGGGCGTGAGCAAGCTGCAAATAAACCTCTTTTGAAAACTGTCTTTCAGGTATCTATTGTCAACCTATTGACTGACTACATTCCTTTCTTGAATTTCAAAAGTTGTTACAAGGAATGCTATTATTTGCTTTCAGGTCATGATGAGATTGTTTAGTCCACGCAAAACGACATTGATGTTTGTCATTCGTGATAAAACGAGGGTGTGTAGGCAAATTTGTTATATTATTGTTATCTTAGCACAGTCCTTTCATAAATGTTGAATCATCTATATATCTCTATCCAACATGAGGGCATCTTTAATATAACTTTTACTAACATGTTTAACTTTCCATATTATAGACCCCCCTTGAGAATTTAGAGCCTGTTTTACGAGAGGATATTCAGAAGGTAAGGCAGTGCCTTGATCTTGATACAATGTTGTTGATTGATATTAATTTTGTTTGTTATGATTCCCTTTTTTCCCAATGCAGATTTGGGACTCTGTTCCTAAACCACAGGCTCACAAGGAAACCCAACTAAGTGAATTTTTCAATGTAATCCATTATCCCTTTTTTATGTTAGTAAATTGACAGATCTTAAGAATTTTTTTGGGGGATTTTATAATACTTATTTATATGCGGGGTCAAATGCCAGGTTGAAGTTGTTGCTCTTTCTAGTTATGAAGAAAAGGAAGAGCAATTTAAGGAGCAGGTATTCATTTTCCTTCTGATGTCTTCTTGTTTACTTGCTGATGGTATTAAATGATCCTTTATCAGGACCTTTGTCTCTGCCTTTGCATGTTACTGAGCATCTTTGTTTTCCTGTCTGTGCAGACAAATTATTCTATTGTTTTGCCTTTCATACGATGTCCTCTAATTTGCTGATATCTTTTGTTTTTGTTTGTTATAAATGTAGGTTGCCAGCTTGAGGCAACGATTCCAGCATTCTATTGCTCCTGGTGGACTTGCTGGGGATAGACGTGGAGTAGTTCCTGCTTCTGGATTTTCTTTCAGTGCACAGCAAATTTGGAGAGTCATTAAGGAGAACAAGGACCTTGACCTACCTGCCCACAAGGTGTTGTCTAAATACGGTGTTGCTTTTCTTTTACATGTATATTGGTTGATATGATTGATTTAATTTGGTCATTTATCCATGATTCACTCTGTAGGTCATGGTTGCTACTGTACGCTGTGAAGAAATTGCCAATGAGAAATATGCTGCTTTTAGTGCAAATGAGGTATCAATATTTCTTTTCATTCAATCCCATAACCCTGGGCATCTGGGAAGTCTAAATTATTGGCATAATGGAAATTGTTCTGTAATCCTTACTTAGGAATGGTGTCAGTTGGAGGAGGCTGTGCAATCTGGCCCAATTACTGGATTTGGGAAAAGGCTCAATTCAATTCTTGATAGTTGTCTTTCAGAGTGAGTATAGTTCATTTTATGTGACATCTTTATTTTGAGTCGCTGAGTTATTGAACAACGAATACCATGTTTATGCGACATAAGCTTTCAACTAACCCTCTTTAACTTTTGACATGTTTTGACAATATTTTATCTTGAACTTTTGACTAGATGAGCATTTTCCTTTATTTTGTTATTTTTTATGCCAACATAGTTTTAGAAGTCATAGTCTTGAACTATAGTTTGATATTATTTTGTATGTTCATGTTTAATGTTGTAGAAACATCTTGATGTGGGTTTCATGTATATTTAGCAATTGCATTTCCTTTTAATGCAGGTATGATATAGAAGTAACTTATTTTGATGAAGGTGTCAGATCTGCAAAACAAAAGCAGCTCCAAGAAAAACTGTTGCAAGTAATTTTTCTCAACTTGATTCTTGCACTGTCTTGTTTTTTTCCATATTTTTTCCTTTTCCTTTTCATCATAACTAGATGTCTCTTTCTTATGCAATGCACAGGATAGAAGGTAACTTCGAAGTTTTTGGAAGATTGTACTTATTTTTCTAATATTTAAATTTCATTGCAATGTGTGGAAAAATATTGAATAATAAATGAAAAAAATTCAAACAAAGCCTAATGAAATGTGTAAAGAGAGATTAACAAATAAAAAAAGTAGCATGGAGCCTATTGCACTATTTTTGACTAATAAATAGCGCAACTCCATAGTTTTTATTTTTAATTTTTAAAATGAAATATAGGTTTTATATTCTTTATTGATATTGATGAATTCATGATAATAATTATGTGAATGAAAAAGGTAACGATTGAGACTTACTATATAATTATAAGATCTTGAATCTTTATTTGTGTGTGGGAGTGTGTTTGTTTTCCCCTTTAAATGCTATTGAATTGTGATTATTTTGTGATCTATAATATTTGTACGTTTTTTTGGTAGCTTGTCCAACCAGCATTCCAATCTGCACTGGGACATGTAAGGTCTGGAACTTTTGATAAATTTAAAGAAGCATTTGACAAGGCTTTGAATGGAGGGGAAGGGTTTTCAGCTGCTGCTGAAAACTGCGTTGAGTCTTGTATGTCTCAGTTTGATGAAGCATGTGCAGGTATTTGAAAATCCGTTTATTATGTTTGACAACATATAATTAAACTTGAATGCTAAAAGATATAATCACTATTTTAAAATGGAAAAATAACCTGGAAGAGATGTATAAATGAAGAGGATTTGAGTGAAAAACCTGCTAGCTTCTTGGTTTGTTCTGCTAAGAACTGTCGGAACTTCAAAACTTGGTGCTATTATAATGGCTATTGTAAGTAGATTTCTTACTAGCTCAAGTGAGTTACAATGTGAGGCTGCTAATGTTATCTTTGCAGAAGTTGTTGTTGAAAAAGCAAGCTGGGATACATCTAAAGTGAGGGAGAAACTGCGTCGTGACATTGATGGTCATGTTGCTTCTGTGCGTGAGGCTAAGCTGTCTGAATTGACATCATCATATCAGGTGAATATCTTACAGTGATAGTTCATGTGTTATAGAATGCATATTGATAAAGCTCGGTAAAGATTTTAAAACATTGTAAGTTTGTTCAAAAATTTTAGAATTCTATGTTTTAAATTGCTAGATATTATGTTGCTTTTGAATATATGATTTATGTATTTAATACTTGAATTGAATTTTTTCCAAATCGCATCAATTGGTATATTTATGTAGTTGACTGGATAAATACTTCTTGGGAAGTTTGCTGATAGTCGTACACTTGCAGGACAAATTGAAGGAGGCCTTAGCTGGACCTGTTGAAGCTCTTTTAGATGAAGCTAACAGTGATACTTGGCCAGCAATAAGAAAACTTCTTAGGCGTGAAACTGAATCAGCAGTTTCAGGTTTCTCTGCTGCAATTTCTGGGTATGATATGGAGGAAAAAACACGACAGAACATGATTACGAGTTTAGAGGACTACGCAAGGGGTGTGGTGGAAGCAAAGGCTAAGGAAGAAGCTGGAAGGGTTCTAATTCGTATGAAGGATAGGTATAAACCTTCTGCAACATTTGACTTACCTTGTTCTTCTTTCGTGAAACTTCTACATTTTAAGTAACTTACCTTCAATGTGAAAACAGGTTTACAACATTGTTCAGTCGTGATTCGGATTCAATGCCTCGTATTTGGACGGGGAAGGAAGACATTCGAGCCATTACTAAGACCTCCCGCTCTGCTGTATGGCATGATTATGAATATAATATTTTTATCTTGAGCCTGTATTGCATTTGGATATCTGTTTTAACAAACTTAACTGTTTGCAGTCCTTAAAGTTGCTATCTGTTATGGCTGCAACCCGTTTGGATGATCAAGATGTTGATAATATTGAGAAAACATTAGCAGTTGCTCTGGACGATTCATCAGGAACTGCTACTAAGGATAGAAGCATCACGGTGGTTGATCCATTGGCTTCAAGCTCTTGGGAACAGGTCAAGTTTTATTGCTTAGCCTGACAAATGTATTCAATTGTATCCTAATTTAACAAGATAGGTCATCTTATTGAACATCAAGTGATTTTAGATACCTAGAAAATCAAATGTGTTATGAATGTCAACTTTTTCTATGAATTTACCATTTCCCTAATTCCTTCATTATGTTGATATTTAAGGTCCTGAGTAATTGAGTTATTCTCTTAATGCTTATATTCACTAATTAAATGCATGTAAAATTTACATAATGTCAACATGTGAAATGCTTTGATGCATAATTTAGGGCACCTGTCATTTTCTTTTTGTTTTTTGATTGTTCTAATGGTTTGGGTCTTTGCAGGTTCCTTCCTCAAAAACATTGATCACACCTGTACAGTGCAAATCATTATGGAGGCAATTTAAGATGGAGACAGAGTATCATGTCTCTCAGGCCATATCTGCACAGGTAAGATTTTTCACGTCATTTATGTACAGGTAAGATTTTTCACATCATTTATGTTTATCGAGTCTTGTGAAGAGAGGTAGAGGAAGATCAAGAAGAACTCTTAAGAAAGTTATCAAATATTACTTGTTGAATGGTATATTTAAGGAGTTGGTTGTTGATAGAGCACGATGGCATCGTATAATCTATGTAACCAACACTACCTAGTAGGACAAAGGTGGTGGTGGTTGTATTTATGTTTATTGAAATTAATCTATGAGAATTAATCATGAGTTTTCTGATACTTTTTAGTTTCTTTTGTCTATCATCTATCTAAACTGGTAGCTGAAACCATGCGGCTTAACTTATCAGATAAATGCAGCTTGGTAGACGTAGGCAACACTTCCATTTAAACTTGTAGCTGAAACCATGTATTTATGTAATTTATGGTCCCAAACATGCTCTACTTCTTAGTTTTCTTGTTTAGTTTCCATGTAGATATACTTGTCATGGATGCTTATATATATTCTGTTATTTTTGCTGATGTAACTTTATCCAATTTCAGGAGGCCAACAAGCGTAATAATAACTGGTTGCCTCCTCCATGGGCAATTGTTGCTTTGGTTGTTCTTGGATTTAATGAATTTATGACCCTTCTAAGGTACTTATCAACTGTGATGTCTTTAAATGTTTAAGGAGTGAAGCGCTGTTTCACTTGCTGCTAACTCTTCTCATGCCTTCTCATAAGAAACTTTAAGAAGGCTATAAGAAATTTGGAGATAAGTTATCCTCCTTAAAGAAACCAAATTCAGAAAAGTTAGAACAGAGAACAAAAATCACTCATCATCAACTAAGCGAAGCTCACCATTCTTCATGCCCTCTATTTAAAGTTTAAACACCCCTATAATGATGTTAGATCAACACCATAAAAGGCCAGTAATCTGATAAAAAAGGTCACACAGTCAAATTATGAACATTCGGACACTGTAAAAAAAGATTGATTTAAATTAGTCATGTCGTGCATGAATTACTGAATGAGTGTTTGAAGAACATTATGTTTACTTGAAAGCACCGACAGGAAAGCCTTAACTTTCAACCATTTAACTGGTTTCACTCACGTGTTATTTTGTGGCAGAAATCCATTGTATTTGGGCGTTATCTTTGTTGGTTTTCTTCTTGTAAAAGCCCTATGGGTGCAGATGGGCATTTCTAATGAATTCAGCAATGGAATGGTGGGTATTTATTTTCCAACCATTCAATTCCTCATTTTGTTGTGTCTTTAGTTTTACTCCCTTTTTTGGTTGGATTGCTATTTTTTTCAGCAGTAGGAAGTTTGGCTTGGGAGTGACCATGCTTTTCTTGTAGGGTTTATCCACCAAGTCATTAGGGTTCAGGTGTCATTCGTCTTCAAGAGAACTTGATAATAGATATACATCTTTCATTTAGGGGCTAGTTTGTTTAAAATTAATGAAAAAGGTGATTTTAGTTAAGTTTAACACTTGAGTTGTTGGGAATACATTAAACTAACCATGAAGGTTTTGTTGGAAAAAAATCTATATATAGCTGTTTTTTTTAAGCAATTCAGAATAAGCTTTTTCCAACACATCCCTCATGTGTTTAGCAATTCTCCCAACAACTTCCTCACCTTTAACCTTACTAAAAACACTATTTATCAACATTTACTTGATTTTGGAAGGAAAAGAGAGGTTTACTAAACAGCTAGGCATTTAGTCATCCTCGTATCTGTGTTTTAGATGAATTTTTTAACATTCTATTTATCTTTCAATTTTTAAAGTCTTTCGGCTATATGTTTCTAATTTTTAACCTGTTCGTTTTTAAGAGAAAATCTGTTCACAAAGTATGCTAATGCCATGTGACTTGTTCTCTTATGCCCTGTCTTAAGCAGTATAGTGTATGTAGTTTACATCTAGACTGGAGTAGTTAATTGGATTGTGATTTTAGCTAAGTAACCTGCTTCTTGCCATCTTTCCTTAATACTTTATTTCTCGTGTGTGTGCTTGCAGCTACCGGGACTCATATCCTTGTCGACGAGATTTCTTCCAACTGTCATGAACATTATCAGAAAACTAGCAGAGGAGGCACAGAACCCTGCACCTAACAACGCACAGAGAAACCCATCAGGAAGCAATCACAATGCTGTTACAGCTGGAAGCAATATGTCATCTAGCGCTTCCTCTAAAGCAAATTTGTCCCAAAAAGCTTCGTCTAACGTAACTTCATTGGAAAATGGTGCTGAATACTCTAGTTCATCAAAATATGAGTAGGCACAGAAACTCGTTATTATGACAAGCAATTTTATTTCCTGTGAAAATGTTGATGTCTGCTGGTAGCATGTTGGGTTTTTGGTTGTGTCTACGAAATTATGATTTTGTGAGCTTTCAAAGAGTAAGCTATTCAAAGGCACTGGTTTTAGTACAAGTGCCAATACAGGGGGCATGGTTCATTCCCTTGGTATTCCCCATTATATAGTTTTCTACAATCACATTTAGGTGCTTTAGATAGTTTGATGGTTTTGCTGGTTTGCACTCAGTTTTGGTTGTAAGAGCTGTATCTGTATTCTTATTGAAAATCTATTCTTGAACCCTTGTATTTTTGTCACCATCTTGATATTTTTTCTGCACAGGGATCCCCAATTCACTTTGCAAGATGCACTTGTCCACTTGCAAGTAATATGCTGATGAAAGAGGGGAAAATATAGAATTTGAATTGGATGCGTGATAAAATTATTGCAAAACAATATTGATGGTTGGTCAGAAAAAGATAAATAAACTGAATCAGTTATAAATAGACGTGCGTGAAAGTGACTCGACACTGATTGAAAATAATGTTGGTCACATTGTTATAATTTTAGAGAAATTTCTGAGATTTCAAAGAAGGGTTTTAATGTCTAACATAAATTTATTATCAATTTTGATGTTGAAACTTATTATTAATTTATCTATTGTTATTAAAAATTTTAGATAATTAAATTTTTTATTGATGATCTTATAGTAAATCCTCTTTAAATTAATGGTTGGGCCGATTTACTTATACATGGATATGGATATGACTTAAAGAATAGATTTTGATTTATCACCCAGTAAATTGCTCAGAGAAAATTGGAAAGTGGTTCTCTTTTTGTGGTTGGACACCCTTAATATCAGACTTGATGGCTGTGGGGTTTCATGGATTTATGATATTCAGAAACTTAAGTTCATCGTACGGATCTTGCTGGTTCCCGAAATCCCAAGTTGTGGGTAAGAATTTTTTTTGTTGCCTCTTCGGTTCACTAGGATATTGTCCGATTAAATCCGGATTCAACTTGAGTCGCGCACTTGGTAATAGTGAGTGAGTCTCCCAATAGAAATTTGCATACTCTAGGACTCGAACGTGAGGCCCTAGATATACGGAACCGAGCCACTTATTATCCAGACTAACTTCTATTAGTTGTGGGTAAGAATTTGTATCCTTAGACTCGGCTTATGTGTGATAAAGGATATAGTTTCTGCTTGTTTTTTTTTGTTGCCCACCCGGTTCACCGGAGCTTTGCCCTACTACATCCGGATCTGACCCGCGTCGCGTATCTGGTTATGGTGGGTGAGTCTCCTAACGGAGATTTTCTGCGTACGCCAAGGCTCGAACTCGACACCTCGCTTAAGCGATATCGAGCCGCTTACCACTCGGACCAATTCCCGTTGGTGATTCTGCTTGTTACTATTGTCAGGGTTGTTGGTGAAACTGTTATGTTACAGTAACTCATGCTAAGTTGCTAGAAGGTGTAGGATTATACTAGTTTGTCTTTGCATTTCCTTTTAGTTAATACTTTCTGTATATAAGACATAATTGAGTAGTTAACTTTAGTTTTAAATATAAGATATATTTTTCTATATTTATTAATATTTTTTTAAATTATCTCTATTAATACTCTCTCAACAATAATCAAGTAAGAGAAAGGAAAAGAATCATGGGAGATGATTATTGTGTTTTAAAAAAATATGTTAGATTAACTAATTTTTTTAATCTAATAAAATTAGTTAAATATGTCTTATTATTAAGAATCGGACAAGAAATATCTTTAAAAATTTAGTTGTTGATAGGGTTATTGTGCAATTTATGTAACCAATGCCACTTAATAGGATAAAGTATGTTGTTATTGTTGTCTTTTCATTTCCTTGAACCTCCTCTTTCTCTCCCTCTCTCTCACACACACACAATTGCACAAAGACACCACTGTCTTGAATTGATGCTATTAATATTGATCGAGTTTGCATCAACTCGAGTTAGTATGAGTAGTAGTGTTCAAATTCCAGATCTTGTATATAAAAACCTAATTGAGAGGAGCCTATCTTTCGGTTTGAGTGATTTTAAATAGGTAGGTACTAATAGTATGATATTATAAGCAGGACCCACAATCACCATAGGCCTCGGTTACAGGAGGACTTACTGCTAGATTACAAGGGTATTAGTTGCTGTTGGCGGAGTGCACTCCTTGTACCTTACAAGAAACATCTGAATCTGATTGCTTCCATCAGTGTTCCTCTTCAAACACTACACAGATTCCATCTGAGTAGGTTTAAAACCAAATGCTCTTTCCCATTTTGCTCTAAGCATGATCTTTCTCAAGTGATAACACTAGATTTACTACTATCCACCGACGTTTTTAGGCGATATTGGTTTCTGATATCCAGACTTTAAATTGTGTCATTAATGCACACATTAAATTTGCTAACTCTTGACATGATCCTAATCACGACTGTGAATCATTTGAATTAGCAAGGACATCCCTAACTAATGAATAACGCTGAAGTTATTAAATTTATCCTAAATTGATGTTTCTTTTTAAGTTTACTCCTATTTAAATGATGCAGATAGAGAAATATGAGGTTTGAGGAGTTTATTTAAAAAATATAAAATTAATTAATAACAAAGATAAAATAGAAAAATAATAATTAATGAGCTAGTTAAGGACTTATATTTTGAACTAAAAATTACCCTTTGCTATTGTTTTATAAAAAGGCGGTATGAGGCTTATACCATATTTTGTATATGTCCCATAACCATCTGGCTAGTTGTTTTTTTTGTCATAACTTAAGCACCCATTAAATTTTCTAGAGAAGGTTCGAATTCACAATCACATACTTAAGAAAGTTTTAAATGAGGTATTTAGTATCATTTGGGTTACAAGGCTGCAGCACAAGTTTTTTGTACAAAAAATCTCAGACCTCATACAAAGCACTAACTGATAGGCTAATTTATAAGTTAAAAGAATAGGAAGAGAATAGCTGTAAGTCAAAGAGAGGGAGCAACATTTGAAAATATTGATGAGTAAAAGTTGGTAAATAACAGTGAAGAAAGAATTAACTACTCTACCTAACTGTAAGTGACATATATATATATATATATATATATATATATATATATATATAGTGGGCGCAATGCAATCCAAATGGTGGACCTTAATGTGAATCACTGCAAAAATCGTACGTTTTAATTGAATAGCAATTGAAAGCAGATATATGTATAATGCATTCAAACCTATGAAGCAGCAGCAAGGCATTAGATGGCAGAGCAGCTTTGCCACAGAAAAATTATAATGAGCTGTCACTTTTACCACTTCAGGTTTGAGTTCAACTTCTTTCTTTATTCTATTTTCATCTTAACCATTAATTAATATTATATTATTATTGTTTATATCCATTTGAACAGCTTCAATATGGAGAGTACTTTGAGTAAAGTAAAAATTGAAAGTCTCGTGCCTACCTCTTCATCTCTAATAATAAAAGCATGAAAATTTAGATTGTTTTATATTGTAGGGTGAAGTCTCTTTTTTTCTTAGACAATATTAATATCAGATATGATAAACTGTCAATTACCATTAAATATAAACCTAAACACCTAAGAGCTATGATATATTCTTAAGCACTACGATTAAAATTACAACAAAATAATACTCTCTAAAGATTGAATATATTTTAAATAGTCACATGTCTCATATTTTTACCAGTTAAATTTACAGATGATAAGTAAGACGTGTCTCTATTGACCAGTCAACATGTACACACTACACACAACAAATCACTCTCCTCACCAACGCATGAGATTGGTTTGAATGACAAGTAACTCAAGTATTTTTTTTAAAAATATTTTGAATTTTCACCCTATAAATGAAAAAAAAATATTTTGATTCTCTAGTGCTAAATATAAAAATAACTTATGGGTTAGTTTTTATTTTCAATATAAAATTTTAATTAATTATCTCTCATATATTCATCAAATTTTTAAACAAATTTATTTTATTTATAAATTAATATACAATTAAATATTATATATAAATATTTTAGAGAGATTAAATTATATTTATTATAATTAAATAATTTATTTATTTTTATTTATTAAATTTAGTTAATGAGATCTTAATATTAAGTATAAGATATAATGATTACAATTGTTATAATTTTCAAATCATTTGATCTTAAATTATTATTAATCCAATCTTTTAGCTGTCAAGTGTCATTCTTCATTTTCTATAGTTATGAATATATGCTATAATCAACTACGAGTAATTATACATTTTAAATATAACTCTTTAATTAAGGATAGTTTAGATCAACATTAAGAAAATTGAATCAACTTTTGAACCGATCAAAATACTAATTCATGTTCAACAGTTAGACTGCAGTCAAATCATGATTAAATCAGTATAATTAAATTAATCTATTTTAAATAATACATGTATAAAATAAAAAGAAATAACTATTTATAATAATAATAATAATACTAAATTTAAAATAGATTAATAATTATGTTTCATAAAAAATGTGATAAATTCGATTGGTCCAAACCCGGGGATCTTACAGAGTGAGGGGAAGGGGTAAGTGAGCTGTCATTGTACGAAAGGAGGCAGTGGCAGCTCTGACGGACAGGGTTCATCCACGTGGCAGAGTACTGATTTCACCATTAAATGTCTTCCTCTAATTTCCATCACTCTTCTTAATTCTCCTCTCTATCTGCTTTCTCTTTATATTAATAAAAAATTGATATGATGTCAATATCAATTTAAAAATCTATAACATGTCAGATTATTTACAAATTAATTTTAATCTCATTAATGAGGCTGTGACAAATGATACAATTATATAATTTTTATTTTATATTAAAGTTTGTGTGGGTTTTAAGAATAAAATTATAAATTTTAATAAATTTAATCAAAGTCTGTATTATTTTTCTGCAATGGATATATAAATATTGGGAGAAATTTTGTTTAATTTATTGAAATTTAAAAATTTATATTAATTTTAAAAATAGAATGTTAGAAAAAATTATAGAGGGTTTAGTAAAGGACAATTAAGTAATTTTTAATTTTTATTTTAGTATTTAGTCCTTCTAAATAATTATAATTTTTTCAATTATTTCTAATAAATATTATTTAGTATATTTATTATATGTCTTTTATTCTAATTCTCCCTTTATTAATTCCTTCCCTTTTCTTTTTTAATTTATTCATAAATTTTCTTCCTAACCACTTAGGCCTCAATAAAGTGTGTCTAACTTCTACACGTATCATTTATAATTATTAATTTTTCATAGGTATTTAATTTTAAAAATTATGATTATCCTTCCTTCTAATATCTATATATTTTTTAAAAATTAAACTTAAGACTTAACTTTAGCATTCGGTCATTTAAATTTATATTAAATTTTATTTTATTTTTTTAAGTTTTTAAAGTATATATTTAGCTCCATATTCTTAGCATGGTTAGTCTAAGTAAACAAAAAATGTTGTGTTAATAAATTTAAGTGATAAATATATAATTAAACGCTGATAAAGTAGAATTAGATTTTAATTTTTTAATATAATATATTTTATTTTAAATAGTTGAAAATTAAAGGGAATTAAAATAAAATTATTGATGTTATTTTCAATGAGTTTAATTTTTACAAAATAAAATCATATATGTAAATTATTTATAAAAAATTGTATAAATTAATTGTCAAATTATTTTTATAATCTTATCGCTGATTATTTATATGATTCAAAATATAAAAATATATTTAGTAGAGATATCTATATTTTTTCATAATTTTTAATTTGGTATATTTTTTATTAAATCATTTAATCTTCCTTTATTAGTACAATTATCTTAAATAGAATGGTTAAAAATTCAAAAATAACATTGGTACAAAATTAAAAATTAAAAAATATAAGTACCTCTAAAACAAATTTTCTAAATATTTAAATTTGATAATATTTTATTAATATTTAATTGTATACCATCATCTAAATTTATTAAGTCAACATTCTTTAATTATTCATATATTAATTGATATTCAAATATTCAATCATTATTACCTTTATCTATATATCCTCATTTCTCAAAACTTAAATGACCCCCATAATCTTTCCCATCACATATACAAATTCAACAAATGCACATATTTTCAAAGTGGACTCATATAGAAAATATCATAACCATAATTACTATAATGTCTTAATATATTCTTTTTGGTCAACAGTGTATTAATATCTTCTTAAACACTTTAATCACAACATTTATGTCTAATTATCCATACTTTTAGTTAAAATATAACATCATCTTAATTTTTAGATATGGTTGTTAAGATGTATCTTTTCTATTATATTAAAATGTTTGAGCTCTTATTATTACTACTTATATATTTATTTTCATCTTTATTGTTAATTAGTTTTTAAAGTTAATTAAATTTTTTTTGAAGGTTCATTAAATTATATCCAATATGTTTTAAATTTTGAAAAATCACATCTAGTTTCTATCTAGTTAATTTCTAGTAAACAAAATATTTTTATGTATACTATAATAGATTTTTTTATTGGTATTTAAATTCATAATAGAATTGAATCATACTCTTTTAGCTTTCTGCTAGGCAGTATAATAATATTTTAATAATTTATATTTTTTCAAGTATTTGTTGGAGTGGCCACACACAAAACTAGGCCAACCAGAGGCAGCCACTTAGAGAGATAGAGAGAGAGGAGAGAGAAACAGCTTCTTCGGTCTCTGCCCTTTGAGATTTCGATGGCTTCAGTTTCTGCAGTCAACTTGTTCGTCTGCTCGTTACTCTTCTGCCTCTTCTTCTCTCTCCCTCCTTGCCAAGGTGCTTTCTTCTTCCTCCTCCTCCTCCTCCTCAATACCAAAATAGAAAGTCTTCATATTCTCTATCTTCTCTCTGCTTCTGTTTTCAAGACTTTTTTCTCTGCAGAATGATAACTTTTTCATTACATTATAAATTAAAGAATCATCTGTTTTCAAGGCTAAAAGGAAATTTAACAGATCAATAATCTGAGCCCTTTTCTGTTTTTATAAAAGACTTTATGCTTTTCATTGCAATGTGCAGAAAACAGAACCATAAGCTTTATTATTGTTAGCTTTATGTTTTTCCTCTTTTAGCCTGTAACTTTCTTTGGGTTTGTCTGAAACTTTTGATGAAGACAAACGAATTTAAAAAGGTGCAAACTTGCAAGTCTAACAGGTTTTGTTTATGATGTGGTGATGATCTTGTGCTGTCTCCGTTTCTTCTTCTTCTCCTTCTTTTTCTTTTTGATTCTCTTTAAACTCTGTTTCAGTCAAAACAGAAACTTTCATCAAGAAGCCAGAAATTGAACAATATGTGCTGATCATATGCTGTGCTTCTTTTTGTCAATAAAACAATCACATCATGATTCTGATTTCCTTTTTTGTTTGTTTAAGTCACTTTTTGATTCTCATTAACAAGGCATAAACCAGCCAACATGACACTGAGAGGTTAATAATAATAATAATTCCTGTCCATGAAGATGATCATAAAATGCTCTGTTTCATTGTGACACTAAATCCCACCTTTTGATTCTTATTTCCCTTTTCTTATTGGCTCCAAAAAATTGTTCAATTCAAACCAACAAACAGTCAAACACCTCAAAAAATCTATAATCTAATCCAAAAAAATTTGACTTGCAGGTAACAATCAGAAGTGGTATAACAAATACAGATACCCATTTCTAAAGAAGGCAAGTTCATTCTCATCATCATCATCATCAACTTCAACCATACCAAGCAACAATGCTTATGATTATATAATAGTTGGAGGTGGAACTGCAGGCTGCCCTTTGGCTTCAACACTTTCCCAAAACTTTAGGGTTTTGGTTCTTGAAAGAGGGGGTGCCCCTTTCACAAACCCTAATGTGTCATTTCTGGAGAACTTTCATATCACTTTAGCTGATACTTCACCATCTTCAGCTTCCCAGTACTTCATTTCCACTGATGGTGTTCTTAATGCCAGAGCTAGGGTTTTGGGAGGTGGTAGTTCCATTAATGCTGGCTTCTACACCAGAGCAAGCTCAAGGTAACACAAGGAGTTCTTTAAATTTGTACTTAATTCAATTTAGTTTTAATTTTTTAAATTTTAAACTAAAGATTCTGGTCTTTCAATTTTTTTTATTTAAAATTTTTGTATCTGGTTTAATAAAAACTTGGAACTTTATTCTTCAAGAAATCAAAAACTATAATTTAAAATTTTAAAAATTAAAATTAAAATTCGTGTGAATTTAAAAAACTAAAATAAAAGCTTCTCCCAAACTACTAGCTAGCTGGCTTTTTGATTTTTTGTTTTTAGAAACTCTCATTTATGCTTTCTTAACAAGATTTTCTTTCTTTTTAATTCAATAATGGCAGTTCTGCTGCATGGATTAGTAGAAAGAACTTTGTTGATTTTCTCAACGACAGCTGCGCTCATTTATTTTTGTTTTCTAAATATAGAAATTACACTTTAAATTATAACTAAAAACATGAACATGATAAATTATTCCTTATTTTAAGTTAGTAGGTTGGTGACGTGGTTGTGTTCATAGTTTTGAGATCTTATGATATGGTCAAGATTCCCTAAAAATTAACAAATAATAAAGTCGAGGGGATTAAATAGTACCAAATTTAAGGGAAAAAAATAAAAGGTTTATTTATTTTTCAATTTTATTTCTCTTTCTGAAATCTAAATTTAGCAGGCTTCACCTAACTACACTGCTTTCAACCATATTGCATCCCTATTTATAGCCTCATAAGCCCTACTTCGTATAATAATAGTGTGCGTGGGTCTGTCTGTCTGTCATGTCCTCACAATTGCTAAAACAGAGGTTTTGATTAGATGGGTAATTATTTTTAATGGGTCCCACTATTCTATTTTTAGCCTTTCATTATCATTAAATTTTGCTAACGAATTTTGGTAGGTCTTAATAAAAAGCATTAATCGTTATAAGTAATGTAACTCAGGAGGTAGGGAACATGGGTGTTGACTCTTCCTGACCTTTTACACCTAAACGACAAAAAATGCAGATCCGTGTCAACGTCCTAGGGAGTTATAAATATAATCATGCCATCCAATGAGAAAATGACCTCGGATATTCCGTGTTATATATATATATATATATAAAGATTTTTTTAAATAATAACTTATATCTATTTATTTACTAATAATTTATCTAAAATTTTCACTATCATTTTTTATTTTTTTCCTACTAATTATTGGTTAATCTAGTTATACTCCTCTAATCCTTATATTAAGGGTAGAAATAGTATTAATTAACCATTTGTTTATTTTCTCTTTCACTCACCCTCTATTTTTAAAAAATAAATTGTATTTTTTACAGATATATTATTTTTAATTAATATTTTACATCTATAATTCGATTATTTGTATATTAAAACACTAGGATCGGGTGCATATTTTACATTATCGATAATTAAATAAAAAAATATAGTAGAAATATATATTCTAAATTTCTTTATTGTATAAAGAATTCCTTTTGTGTTTGATACATGCATGCAGGTTTATAAAGAGAGTGGGGTGGGATGCGAGGGTGGCGAACGAGTCATACGAGTGGGTAGAGAAGCAAATAGTTCACCGGCCGAAGTTCTCTGCGTTTCAGAGAGCTGTAAGGGACAGCCTTCTTGACGCCGGAATCTCTCCTTTCAACGGTTTCACCTTCGATCATATTTATGGCACCAAGGTCGGCGGCACCATCTTCGATCGCTTCGGTCGTCGCCACACCGCTGCTGAACTTCTCGCTTCTGCCAACCCTCATAAACTCACCATTCTCACCTACGCCACCGTCCACAAAATCGTTTTTGATACTCGAGGTATCCAATTTTCACTTCATACTTGTAATTTTCACAAAACCAGATTCCTAGAAAGCTCACATGAATGATGAAGTTAAGATGGGATTGGTGCAGGTAAGATGCCAAGAGCTGTGGGAGTGATATTCAAAGATGAGAATGGGAAAAGCCATCAGGCAAATCTGGGGAAGGGAAGGGAGAATGAAGTGATAGTGTCTAGTGGTGCGATTGGGACTCCTCAAGTGCTTCTGCTAAGTGGGATTGGCCCAAAAGAGCAGCTTCAGGAGTTTAAGATCCCTGTGGTGTTTGATAACCCCTTTGTTGGGAAAGGCATGGCTGATAATCCCATGAACACCATTTTTGTTCCTTCCAATAGACCAGTTTATCAGTCACTCATTGAGACTGTGGGCATTACTAAACGTGGAGTCTACATTGAGGCTAGCTGTGGGTTTAGTCAGTCCAATGATAGCATTCACTGTCACCATGGAATCTTGTCTGCTGAGGTATGCATGCAATATATTCGATGAATTTACTGAATGAAATGAGGTAAAGAAACCAAAATTTGTGCTCCAACTTCAACTGTTTGATATTTTCTCAAGTTAAAAGTGTTTTTGAACTAAAAGTGAAAATATGCATGGACTCAGTATCTTATCTATCTCTTTTGCTTCAAAAGCACTTTCTGGCAGCATACTTCATCAGAATTAATTCTTCTTCCTTTTGAATGATATATCAGATTGGCCAGCTCTCCACAGTTCCTCCCAAGCAAAGATCCCCAGAAGCTGTTCAAGCTTTTATCAAGAACAAGCGCGATCTCCCGGTTGAAGCATTCAGGGGAGGTTTCATCTTGTCAAAAGTGGCCAACCCTTTGTCTTTAGGTGAGCTCAAGTTAAACAACACCAATGTATTAGACAACCCTTTGGTCACCTTCAACTATTTCAGTCACCCCTATGATCTCCAACGTTGTGTTGAGGGTATCAGAATAGCCACTAAGGTTGTGCAGTCAGAGCACTTCACAAACTACACCACGTGTTCCAAACAAACCACAGAGCAACTTCTTAACCTCACTGTGAAGGCCAATGTGAACCTCATACCAAAGCATCTAAATGACACTCAGTCACTGGAGCAGTTTTGCAGAGACACAGTGATCACAATCTGGCACTACCATGGTGGATGCCACGTGGGGAAGGTGGTTGATTCTGATTATAAGGTCCTTGGAGTTGACAGACTACGTGTGGTGGATGGCTCAACATTTACAGAATCACCAGGGACTAATCCTCAAGCCACTGTTATGATGATGGGCAGGTATGTACAGAACTACAGAGACCATAACATAGAGGAATAAATATATCTTGCAATAAACTTCCCCATTAGAGGAATATATAGAGAGGAGTCGTTTATTGTAAGAAATAAGATGAATCATTAAACATCGTTTTAGATCAGAGTTGATAGTCAAGTCTAACTGAATAATAATTTTAAAATTAAATAGTTCTGTTTTAATTTTGATCATTTATTTATTTTTTATCTAGATGCGTGCATATATACATGTGCATGTATTACATGTAAACAGATATATTTCAAAGCCTACTTATCTATTAGCACAAGTTTGGTCTGGCCGATAAAAGCTAAAGCATTTAGGGAGCCTGTAATATGCACTAGGTTTCCATCAAGAAATATTTTGACTCACATATATTCCAACATACTAAAGCATAACTAGCTACTAGACATATTCCGTGAACCAATTTGGCTCATTGATAAATTTGGTCTCAATTTAAAAGTTTAGGTTACTAGTTTAGCCTACATGCAAATAGTTATACCATTTTGGGCACCAATAACATGCTGTAGACATCCATGAAAATTATTTTGGTTCTCATACCATCCATATCTTGTCAACTAATCAATTTATGTTTATCACAGGTACGTGGGACTGAAGATTTTGAGAGAGAGGTCGAGGAAATCAGCTTAAGGAAGAATACTGTAGTATGATGATATAAAAGGAACCGTGTAAGTTGTAACACTGGAAATTGATGTGGTATATATTTGTTGTAATGGTCAGTAAACAAAGATGTCTTAGTTTTCCTAGGGGAAAATCATTTTGGTCTGATGTATTATTATCTTATGTTTTGGTTGGAATCTTGGTTGTTGAACAATTGCAAAGTGTACTTACATATCCTATTTAGAGATCAACATCACATATACTTATGTGTGATTCACAGAGTTTAAATCACTAGTTTGATTTGAAAGATGATAAATGATCTGTGTAATACTTGATAAAACTTATTTTGAATGCTACTATAGAATAAAAATCATTAATTCTCACCCAGAAAGAAGTCATTTAAAGAACATGTTTATCTTGTACATTTACTCTCACTCATTTGCAAGTATGGCCTATAAATAACATGGACCTGAGAAAAACAACATTGCAATTATGCTGCGGAGAAGTTTACTGATAACCAGACCATTGTTGAGTTGAAGAGCCATGCTCACTCATGCTCCCTCTAGACAAACTCCTCAGTTTCTGCCAGAACTGCTTTTTCTTTCCTGTAGAGAGAGGCCCTCAATTGGAATGCCTCTTGAATGAGTCGAAATACTGGTCTGATGTGCTCAAAAACTCTGATGCTGATAATGCTACTTTGGTTTCATGTTCTGAAAAATTCACTATCTCGCCTGAAATTCTTGAAGATTGTTCATCTATTTTGGCTTGAAGGCCCTCTTCTTGGAAACTCTTCAATTTTCTTGTGCTCGTTTCCTCAAGCTCACTGCATATCAGATTCAAAGCCTGAACAACTTCGCCCATGAACGGGCGTTGAGAGACTTCCAGTTGAATGCACATTGATGCAATTGCTGCAACTTTTACAACAGAATCAACAGTGATTTCAGGCTTTATAACCGGGGTTATGATCATCTCTAAACCCTCCTTATTTGTGAGAAGTGGACGAACCCAAGTAACAAGGTTTTCTTGACCTGGTGGTTGTGATAAATCTACAGGCTTTCTTCCAGTTAGGAGCTCAAGGAGAACAACTCCATAACTGTAAACGTCACTTTTGACCAGAAGATGGCCTGTCATTGCATATTCGGGTGCTAGGTAGCTGCAAAGCAATATATCAGCAAAGGTTAAATTAGTTTTCGTGTTAACAAAATGCACATAAAATTGTATAAAAAAAAAAATGCACATAAAATGGTAAAGCACCCATCAAACATACTCTAATGGATCCAAATGAGATCATTGTAAATACTTTTTAACTATCATATACATGACAGTGCTTGAAAAATCTATCATGAAGGACAGAAGAGGGAAGACGTCTACTACCCAAATGTTCCCATAACATGTGTGGAGATGTGCTTGTTTCCCTCATCCAGGGCAGTTCTTGCTAATCCAAAATCTGAAACCTTTGGTGTAAAATCATGTTCCAACAAGATGTTGCTTGATTTAAAGTCCCGATGTATGACACAAGGATTCGAGTCTTCGTGCAGATAAGCCAAGGCACGAGCTGCACCAAGTGCAATCTTCATCCGGGCATTCCAATCAAGTGGATTAGTTTCCTTGTCAGCACCTGTGAACATATAAAGAACTCGAAAGTTAGCCTATGAAGAATGAAGAATTTCCAAGGATTTCAGCTTCTAAAAGTGTGGATAAAGCTCATGAACTTAGCTTTTGATTACCATGTAAGTGGGATTCCACACTTCCATTAGGGACAAGCTCATAGACAAGGCACCGTGTCTGTTTCTCTATGCATATTCCTATCAATTTAACTAAATTTCTATGGTGAAGACGGCTAAGCATTTCGACTTCTGCTAAGAATTCACGGCCACCATGCTGATCATGTCTCTTGAGAATCTTCACAGCCACATCTCTTCCATCATATAGAACCCCTTTATAAACAGGCCCAAAGCCCCCTTCTCCTAATATTCTTGAAGCATCAAAATTGTTAGTTGCTTTCTCTATGTCATTCAGAGTAAAAGTCTTAGCAGATCCTGTATATGTTATCGTTTGAGAACTCAAGGGCTCGGAACCAAATCCCGGTATGCTCCTATTAGTCAATGACCTGCCACTCCCTGCTAAGTGCAAATATAGTTATATTACTTAAATTGATGCAACCAAATGGAGACTTGAAAATAAAATATCAAGAAAAATCAGAAAGCTAGAAATGAAGGATGAACTAGCAATGCATTAAGAGCATTTCTAGTATAAGGAAATTTAAATAACTAAGATGCTTCAGAATTATTTTGAGAGACAAACAGATAAAACTATACCAACTTGGCAATTTATCTTGTTGCCAAAAGAGTTGAATGAATAGATAATTTGGTTTTACCCGGTAGTTTTGAAGAGGATGGAATTGTGGTTGGAATTTGTTTACTCTCACGAACACAAGGGCCACATTTCGTCAGAAAGAGCCATGCAAATCCAACAAGTATAATAAAAGCTGTTAAAGATGACAGCACAATTACTAAAATCATGTTTTTGCCACTCCCTGTCTTTTCTTTCCTTGGTATGGCCACTCCCAAAGGTTTCATCATTGTTCCATTCTTGTCATTACCAGGGAACAATGGGCTATCAATGTTTGAGGGAATTGAAGGTGGAGAAGGAGGAAGACCTGTGCATATGCTAATAAAGAGTAAGAACCAATGTGGAAATCTATTAATAAAACCAAATACATTCCAAAATAAAAAAAAAGTAAAAGGAAACTGGAAATCAACATATAACCTGGATAGTGAACATAGAGTACTTCACAGGCACCGAAAAGGGAAGCATCTGTGTGGATATCCCTGCCCCAGAATTTCTTATATATTGAAAATGCTGTTGCATCATCAAATCTTGATCCTGTGGGTACCAAGTTTACAAGAACAATAGTTTTCTCCAGTTGCTGACTAGCTTCATCAGCTCCCACAATGCGAACCTGGTTATGATTCAGTAAAACACTGGCGGCAATTTCCTCAGCTAGCTTTGACACCAATGGGAAGAACTTGTATATTGAAATACCAAGGCGAAGCTTAACTTGAAGTGGAAACACACAACCACAAAGTGATCCAGGAGGGGCATATGTAAAGGGCTCTGAGCAAGTCACCCATATACAGTCTACAGGTAAAATCAACATCGCAGAATTTCTTTAGGATGAGTAGAAAAGAATACACTAAAATAATATGAATAATCTTCTAAGACAAACTGGGTAGCAGATTAAGTTGAAAGTACCTTTATTAGGAGGTGGAGGTGGCAGAACCAAAACAGGTGCTTTTGGTGGATTCTTCATCTTCCTCAATGGTAAACCCTGAGGTTTAATTCCAGGTGAAGGAGAGGGCACTAATGGACAAAGGAAACAACCTAACTAAGATACCTACCAATCATTATGGAAGATAAAGGATAAGTATATGATGGGTACCCAAGTGAGATGGAGAACCTACCCCAAAAGCTAGCTATTGAGGTGGGAAAACTAATCAACTTAAATACCCTATTGAGCATTCCATTCTACTCAATATGGAACTCGGTATCTCATACTACCAAGTCTGCATTAGTATACTGGTGATAGCAAAGGTCATAAAAGGTGTTTTTCATACCATTCAAGCGGCCTGATAGAACTGCTGGTGATGGTGCAGGTGCAGGTAATTTCCAGCGCGCTGGTGAAGAGAAAGGAGGTTGTGGTTGGAAGACAGAAGAACCTATACCTTTAAGTTTACAGGATAAATGGAAATTATATCAATATAATGCCAAAATGAATTGATTTGAAACTAGAATAGTTTCCTGTTCTTTAACCAGAATCTAACCGTGATGACTGTAGGTGGGTGGATGAACTGCGTAAGTTGGCTCTGCTGGTTCATTGGACTTTCTTCTGGAATGGTGATGCCTATGATGTAATATCGGAGAATCTACTAAACCGTGGGTCCGTTCCTTTATTGGAGCCTTAGATAATGACTTAGAAGGCGGAAGTGCGATACTTGCAGGAACTCCATAAGATGACTTGGTTGGGGGAAGAGCAATACTTGTGTGGCTTCTGGAATGGTGTTGATTGGTGGCTACAGAGAAAAAAAATAGAACATCTAATTTATCATACAGGTCATTATTTATCTATAGCCCATATTAAATTTCACATAAAGTATGAAGTAGGGATGATAACAGGAAATTTTAAATAGCAAGGGGGTGACAAGACAAAAACATTGATGCTGAAGATTTGTTGTTTTTTAGCCAATAATATTGATGTAAAACAAATATACTCATTGCCGATAAATTGACTGGTATAGTTTTTGGCCAACAATATTCAGTCCTGAAGATGCCGAAAAATGCCATAATCTTAATCATTTTCCATACCCGTGCTATTTTTTTGCCCCTCATGCACAAAAAAGAAATGCCAATACCTAGAATTCCATATGACTGCAAGAACAGATCTGAAATACATTGGGATCACTGTTATATATATATATATATCATGTCTGTGAACAAAAATTAAACTCATTATCAAACACATCTTTATATTATACTTAAACCATAGGTTCCTTGACATCAATTGTAAATTTATTTTGTGTATAAGGATGGTCTTTAGCTATATATAGATTATTCCAGTATGGTTTCTGACAAGATCAACGGTTTGATCTTCACTTGAATAGGTAGGAAAATACAAGAAACTCATTTAAGTAACAATATCAAGGAGAGAATCTTTCTAGAAACTACAATGGCAACGACAAAAGACACCAAGATATGTGGTAGAAATCAACTCTAATGACTACTGAACTATGTATACCAAACAATCTTCCTCAGAAAGTTAATTTTAAACTAATCTCCAAGTTCCCACTTGTTCACCTAGAGAAACACTTGTCCCAGAAAACAAAGCCCCCAAATCCAAAATCTGAATCACATTTCCACTACCCAAACGAATCATAAACACCCATTGCAAAAACTAAGTCAGATAACACCTAAATTAACCCAATACCTTCATATCCGTGAAAATGCGTGGCACTAATAACTAAATGCAGCTTAATTATCAGGAAAAATAACAGCCCCAGCGCCATTTTCTGCTGATCAATGCCGATATTCTGCTAAAATTGAAAGGAAGTGAGTGATAAAGCATAGAGAAGTACATATACTGGATTGAAACGTGAGGATCACAGTAAATGAATCTACCGTTTAAAGCAGACGCATGATGGGAGTTAAAGGAGAGTGAGAAAGAAGATCAGAGATGGTTAATGGCACAAGAATGAATGGGTTTGGTGGGAGACACCAAAGTTTTCGCCTTTTGATCAGAAGAGCTAAATTGCAGACATGAGAAATGTGAAAGGACAGTGTTAGCGTTCTTTAAAGAACAGATCGAAGCATAAAAGCAGAGAGTGCGATGCTTGTCCACTGCTACACTGAAGCAGCAAAGCACAATGATTTCTCTGTAAGAGAGTTGGTGGGGTTAAACGTGTGGGAGCTTACATAATGAAGAGAGAGAGAGGGTGTGGGGGGGGGGGGTAAAGAAGAATGACACGTAAACGGAACACTTCATCGGTAGATTGTAGTAATAAATTAATAATCCTTCAATAATTTCGTTTTTTAATAATGCATTTGACTACGAGAAAGTTGTAGCAATAACGCATTTGACTAAGGCAAAGTTACATCTTAAATTTTTAATCATTGATTTTTTTTGCGGGCAAACGAAAAGAATTTTTATTTTTATTCTTTTTCTAATATATCCCAATTAAGATGATTCTCTCAATGTAAAATTCTTTTTTATTTACATAGTTTAAATTTTTTAATAATGTTTTAAGAAAATTGAGTTCCTTCTTAATTCAACCGTAATTAATTTTTTTTTTTGAAAAAAACTATTCAAATATCTTTCTACTATCACTGTTGAATTAAAATATCATATTTCCATCAAATTTTTTATATTTATTATATTAAGTTCACTAATTTTTTTTTATATAGATCAAGATATCTAATACTGATAACAGTGACTAATCCTATAAGACCTCTATTCAAGGGTAAAGAGCAAATCATAAAATATTTTTTATACCCAAGGTGGGACACCAACGTTGTTAGTTCACTGATATTACTTTATCATGTATACTATTTTTTTTATGTGTATTTAAGTTAAAAAAGATATTAAAAAAATAAGACACATGATAAAGAGAGATTAGCGAACTTGAAAAACTAGATATAATGAATTTGATCTAATTTTTCTCCTAAATTAAATGGTTAACAGAAAACTCTTGCAAGACTCATTGGTATAAAAATTGGAAGTATTAACTATGAGATCTAATAAAATTGATACTTAGTTAAATTTTTTAAGTATTTAGTCAAAAGTTTAATCATTAGTGATGTGTATAGAGAGTATATTATAATTTGTGCTAAAATTCATTTACAGTACAAGAGTATTAGTTTCGGCAAGTAGATAATCTAATCTTCCCTAAAAAATGGAAGTATTAATTACATTATGACAAACTAGTTAAATCCGACAAAAAGTAAGTATTTGAGTACATAATGCTAGGTCATAAAACAAAAATTCATAATGCTTGACTTTCTTTTTAGTTTATCCACACGTTAATTAATAATTAACTTAAAGCAAGATGGAATTAGATATATATATATATATTCATGTAACCAATAAAATTTAGCTTTTATGATGAACCCATACAAATTTTTAAAAAATAACAGAAAAAGATAAAAATTAAAAAATGTTAAAGTAGAACAATTACGAACTTTAGGTTAATCATAATCAACTTCAAATCAAATATTACTAACAAAATATCCTACTTTAATATTTATTATTTGTTATTATTTTTTTCTATCATTTTCTTAAAATTTAATTTAGAGGCACCAAGGAAACCTAACTAAGACATCTTTATTTAATAATATAATATATAGATATTTGTGTTAGTTTGAAAAGTTTGATAGCGTGATTATTCATATTAGGAACCCATAAAGCAATGTCATTGGTGGCAAACTATCTCACACAGTCTCACTTTATTTTCTTTCAAGAGGGAAAAAACAAAAACTACAACAAGTTGCTTTTTTTTTCGCCAGCAAGAGGCACATTTAACTAGGACATGATGATCAAAGAACTTTTTAATTTATTTAATTGTATTATTATAGTAGACTTCTCTATTATCAAATGAGTGAAGACAATATCAATTAGTTTTTATAGTTAACTAACAAAATCTCTTTTGACTTATTCTTATGTCAAATGAGGTGAGGCTCTGATACCAATGAGGTAAACTACTTGATTAATAATGAGGCTTAATTAAGAAGATGATAAGATATGATTAAATCATTAATGAGTTGTGACTTGGGAGTTAATTATATGGCAGTTATAACACCAAGTTTGGTGTTAAATGTAGTGAGAATGATTTAAGTAGGAGATTCAGATTTTAAAGTGTTCTCTTATTATAATCAATAAATATTTAAACAAAATATATATGTCTAAAATTAATTGAAACCTCTCCTCCTACCTACAATACAATTACATTTTGATAAATTATGTGAAGGAGCTTCTTGAACAAGATTAGAACGTTCTTCAACAATATTAAAACAAAAACAAAGTAAATCCAAGAGGTTCTTCAATATCTGATCATTTGGGCAGAGGATATTTTACACACACAACGTCTAATATTCTATACCACTACCAGTTTCAAGTATTTTCGTATTTTACACAAATTTGAACTTGAAATCTTATTTTTTAAATAGTCATAACCATATCTTTCATTAGAACCAACACTATATAATGTTATGATCTATGATTATCATTAGGCTCATTATGATTTTCCGATCCTTCTCCAATCATAGTTTGTCTATGGATTAAGTATATGCCATTCAGGTTCTGTTCTATCTTCAAAAAGTTTTAGAGTTTTTGTTAAGCAAATCAAACTTTTGCCAATTCACCTAAACTAGTTTCGTACATTTTTCAAAAAGCAGTATTTTTGTTTTTGAATACAAGAGTCACAGTTAAACCGTGCAGAGAAAGAACTAGCTAGTTAAGCACTTGGCTCACTACACCAATTAATCAGTCATTTAAATTTACATTCTGATTCAAGATGCAGGCCCTTACAATAACGCTGCATTATATATGCTAAAATAGAAGTCTCATTTTACATGCAAACTGAGCATATATATCTAATTTCGCCAACTGAATTCACCTAGCAAAACTGTCAGTAACTTCTCAAGAATCAATGACATATGTTGGAGGGCATAATGTTGTTTATTCTATATAAAATAACTAATTAACATCGATCATAAACAATTAATATTTTCTCTACAAGAATGGGTTGCCGCTGTGGCTTTCTATCTTCTAAAAAAAATGATACTGGCAAAATTGAAACTTGAAGTAATCAATAGTTTTTTTTTGTGAAGAAATTAATCTAAGAGAGTCCCTATATATGTGTGTGCTTATATAATTTCTCATCAGCTAGTACAATTTGTGAGTGTAAACAGGGTTGCAGCACCTTTTAGATCATGATCTTGAACTTGTTGAATGCAATTAACCTCTTCATTTACTACTCCATTGTCTATCTTGAACAATATCGCTTCATCACTGCATATATAATAGTAAAAAAAACTTCATCATCAATCATTAATATCATCATATCAAGATTATAATATATCCAACATATGTCAAACAATCAATACTTGTTACAAGTTATGAATAGTACGTTTAATTTTCAAATTATATACAATATATGGAGAGATCTGTTTAGCCAAATAAAACAAAAGTGATAAAATTGATAAAAACAAACCTGCGTTGCAGTAATTCTTCAGGTTCAAAACCAATCTCGTTCCTCTCATCATCACAATGAATATTGTCAAGCAGAGACGAAGAAGATTTCTGATCATTGTACAATTCATCACCGACATAACCACTCTGATCATCATTGCCGTCGTTTTTAATGTTGTGCAACGACAAAGACATATTGTAATCCTGCAAGGCCCAAGAATTAACATCATCGTCCTGCAAATTAGGTACATGCACATCATTGTTGTGATGATGTTCTTGAACCATCATATACGGATCTTGATAATGACTAGGAGGAGGCTGCGATGATGGTGCAATATTAGGGTTACAGAGATTCAAATGATCTGAATTGATATTATTGATAGCTTCATGATGATGAGAATGACGAAAAACAGCGAGGTGCTGAAGAACAAGGTCGAGTTCAGCTCTATGGTATTGAATCTGAGCATTAAGCTGCTGAATGAGACCGTAACAACCTCTGACGGGGTCACTAGCTCGCATGTCAGATTGATAGATAATGCTTTGCATGGCTTCGTTCCTCCTGTGAGGGTCGAGGTTTTCGATGATTCGGGTGATGTTTCGGACACCAAACAATTTATGGGCGTTGAGGAATTGACGTTGGCGATCGTAAGGGAAATAAGGTGCAAGAATGCAATCAGGAGCACACTTTCTACGACGGTATTTACAAGCAGCACAAGCCTGGTTGTTAGGGTTATTGTTGTTGGAGTTGTGAGAGAGGCTCATGGCAATGGCGTCTCCGGCGGGAGAGGCTGACGGAGGGCACGATATTTCTCCTGAAATTTCTGGGCTTTGTTTAACAGAAAAAAAGTAGGGAAAGTGGAGGAAATGGGGCATGCACAGAAATGGGAGGAGGAGAACATGGATAGACACGTGTACATCACTTGATTTTTCCTAACTAATTCATCTTTTATCTATTATAATTATGAAAATAAAATCCTTCTTGGGGTTAAATTTAGTGATTTACTAGAATTGTATAACATGCTGATATCAAAGTTGAATCCAACTGCTTAAAATAGATCAACAAAGTGAACTAATCAAATCAGTTGGGCTACTGATTCAACCGGTGGGTTCAAACTTTTTCTTTTGTTTTTTTATTTTAAGTTTTTTTTTAGTTATAAGTATACAAAATAACATTTTTTAAGGCAAATCACTTTCCTTCCTGATGAGTTCTGAGATACTTTTACCAAATGCGGAAGAGGGTGAGTTAAGCAATATGAAATCATGTAAAAAGGTAGAGAAAAATTAAATACAACGTTGAACGAGATTATTAAACGGTTTCTCTTGATTAATAACTTGTCTAAATATTTAGTTTTTGATAAAGTACAATAAAATAATTTATCTAAGGGTTTAGTTTTTGATAGAGTACAATAATATTATGTGATTCATATATGTAGCTGATTACCACGACCTAGTTAGTGAAATAAAGTTTGTTGTTATTATTGTATAATTAAAAATTTAAGTGAATTAGATTTAGATAACTTACAAAGACACATTATCAACTATAAACTATACTTTTAAAATCTTGTAATTATTAAATTCAGCTAGACATAGATATGGGTGGACTCAACTTCTTAGTATTAGTAATTTCATTATAATCTTTAAAATATTTTGAACTCTCATTTATTGGTATTACTAATTAATTATCATCATAAGGTTTAAAATTTTTCAAAGATAAGAGTGTGGATCAAAATCTTTTGAAGATCAAATTTTAAATTTATATGATTTTTCAAAATTTTAATTATAAAAAATATTTATAATAATTATAAATAATTAATTATAACCTATTTTATTCTACGCCCAAGTAAACGTATGGGGGAAATCTTTAGTTATTATTTACACTTATAAGGATTAAAAGTCAATTTTTTTAATCAAAAGACTATATTTATATAATAAATTATTGCTCATATTAATAAGTTGATGTTTTCAATATGATAAGAATATATTACAAAAATATTATTTCAAATTTGTTGCTAGCTATGCGTAAGATCCAATGCAAAACAGAGTGATAACAAGCAACGTAATGAAACTGAGCGGTTAATGAATTGATCAAGCAGGGTTAGTGATTTAAATCGTGGTAAATCTAAGATTAAATTGGTTATGATTAAATTGATATACTTAATTAAAATATACAAATATTTGACTTTATTATTTAAATATAAAATATATTAATCTATAAATAAATGGAATATTTATGTATAAAGCATACATAATCTAAAAAAAAAGTTATTAAAACACAAATATGATGAATTATTTTTTTCTTTAATTTTTTTAATTCAAAACAATGCGTTTAAGAAGAAGAAAAATTAAATCAAACCTAGTCATATATAGTCCAAAACTTTCAATCGAATTTATTAGGGGATTGATTCATTAGCTTACTGATCTGATTAATTGAATTGGGATAAATTTTCATACTATGTCAATAACTTATTTATAGTTGTTAAGAATAATTTCAGTTTTTAAGCTTTTAGTTAAGATAAGGGATCAATTTTTTTAAGGAGTATTTGTTTTGTTATTAAAAAGATTTTAATAACTAACATATACAACCATCTCTCATGAATAATTGATAAAAAGTCTCATCACTTAACAAATGGTTAAAAGTTTAAGTTTTATTCCTTGTACCCGTTGAGATGCATTATTTACAAGTTAAAGTTGTAAAACTTATAAAAAAATTGAATTTTTTTATACTCTCCATCTATTTAATTCTCTTATCGGCATTACCTATGATTAATTTTCTCAAGCAAACAATGGAAAAGTTCTGTCGTACTCCCATTTCCTTTCCATTTGGTTACATTGCCGCTCAGCCGAACATAACGTTAATGAATGAAATGCCTTTTTTTTTTTTTTTTTTTTAAACAAGAAAACTCGAGAACCCGAGCAGAGGGAAAAAGGGAGGGAGGAATGCGAATTCCTTGGTCCCAACTCCCAAAGAAGAGAAAAGGAAAACAGAAGCCCTTAAACCCTCTCTAAAGCCCTATTACTATACTAGCACTTGCGGTGGCCATCACTTCCAGTTCATTTGCTTCATCGCATTCATTTTTCGATCCGGCAATGCATCGAGTAGCTTCCAAACTAGCATCGTCCATCAGCTCCTCCTCTTCCAAAAGACGTGTGAGAATTTTCACTTCTTTCTCGAGTATTACCTATTTCATTTGCGTCTCAAAATTTTCAACTCCTGGTCACTCTCCCTTCCGAAACTACAGATTGGGCCTTCATTTTCTTTTATTTTCTTATTCTTTCCATTTGAGTTTGGATCAAAGCAGCAAGCTTTACGTATCTGCGTGATCACATAATGCATTTCTTCAATATTGTTTACTACTTTCTGCTCTTGTTTAGCTGTGCTATGGCCTAGTTTCCCCCATTAATTGTTAACTTTAACTGCACAGGTATATAATCGGATAATGTCCAACAGAAATTATGTGGCGAAAGATATCAACTTTGGAATTGGGGCTCGCGCTGCTATGCTTCAAGGGGTTTCTGAGGTTGCAGCGGCTGTAAAAGTAACAATGGGACCTAAGGTACTGGTTTTGGATCACTTGGTTCTTCTTTGTTCATGCTAGTTATGGTGGTGACTGTAATAGTAACTCTGGTCATTATATATCTGTTATAAATTCTCTTGATGCTGACAAGGTTCAACCTTTCTGGTAGCTAGGGGGCGTATCCTTATTATTTGTCCCTGCGAATGAATAACTTTTCAGTTTTTGTTGCAAGTTAGAGGCTAAACGCTATTACTGAAAATTGTTTCTGGCCATAGATGATAACATCTTAAAGAATAATTCAAAGTGGTCGAGAATGACTTTCATTTCATTTCAAATGATTGGTTCAGGGTCGCAATGTAATCATTGAGCAAAGTCATGGAAAACTCAAGATTACAAAGGATGGAGTGACCGTTGCCAAAAGTATCAAATTTGGAGACAAGGCCAAAAATCTTGGTGCTGATCTTGTGAAGCAGGTGGCTAAGGCTACCAATACTGCTGCTGGCGATGGTGATTACCTTAGAAATTTCTCTCCTAAATAAATATGCAATGATGTAAAATGGGGGATTGATTTTTATTCTATATTTACCTCTAGGCATATATAAGTGGCTTTATGATACCTAATGCATTAAAGTCTAAATAAGTTTAGATCAGTTAAACACTTTCGACAACTCTTTGGTAGCCTAAAATACAAGTTACTGCTATTTTATCAGAATTAATGAATACTTGTTTATAAATAGTTTTACTCCATGAAAATGACCTTTTTTGTAACTTGGTTAAGTGATCTAAAGCTACAGATCAAATGGAAGGAAGAAGTTTTAACAGAAGATTATATGCAATAAGAGTTTTCACTCTTGCCTAAATGCAATGGCAGTTTTCACTCTTGCCTAAACTTTTTTTTAACAGTATTAAGTTTGAAAGTGGATCTCTTAAATGTTTTTAATTCCCTTCCTAACTCTGGGAGTGAAAGATGGAGAAGTTCTCTGGTCGCTCTGTGGTTTACCTTTCCCTTCACAGGCAATATGTAGCTAATGTTTGATGCTTTCTGATCTAACAAAGTTTGTGTTCTTTAATTCCATTCCAGGTACAACTTGTGCAACTGTTCTTACACAGGCTATACTCACAGAAGGTTGCAAAGCAATTGCTGCTGGTGTAAATGTCATGGATTTGCGCAACGGTATAAATAAGGCAGTTGATACTGTAATTACGGATTTGAAAAGCAGAGCATTAATGATTAGTACACAAGAAGAAATAACCCAGGTGCTAGTGATTCTCAAGCAAACTTTTCTTCTGCTAGTTTAATTTTCATTAAGAAAACTATTATAGATTCTATGCTTTTGTTCTTCATTGCTATCATCAACTTTGAGTATATATACATTGGATGCTATGGCAGTGTATAAGATATATAATCTTCTAAAGTTTGTTACTGATAAATTCGATTTGCACACCTTTTTTTTTTGGGATTCAGGCCCTTTATCTGCATGCTATGGTTTTATTGCTCTACATCCCCATCCCAAAAATAGAAGCTATTTTGGTAAAAAAAAAAAAAAATAGAAGCTCTTTGCAATTATGTTGTGCATGGGACAATTTTAGGCTTCGTATTGCTTCTTGTCTTTTCCATTTTCTTAAGATAGGATGAGCTTTTTCTGTACTTGATAAATTAAAGTGGCTATTCACTGTCCTAGTTCATTTATTTATTTCTTTTTATTTGTTGTGCATCTATTACCTATATATGATTACTAGGTTGGAACTATATCTGCTAATGGAGAGCGTGATATTGGAGAACTTATTGCAAGAGCAATGGAGAAAGTTGGAAAGGAGGGAGTGATTAGTGTTGCTGTAAGCAACTTTGCCCTTTTTTCTTGGGTGCATTTAAAATTGGCGAATTTTGAGGCCAGATTATTAAATCTATGGTTAAAAACTGCAGGATGGGAACACTTTGCATAATGAGTTGGAAGTGGTAGAAGGAATGAAGCTGACCAGAGGCTATATATCTCCTTATTTTATTACTGATCATAAGACTCAGAAATGTGTAAGTTCAGATTCAACATTTAGCTGCTAACATCTTTTCCAGAAACTCTCAGCTTGTTGAACTTACAAGTAATTTTTACTTTTATCATAGTGTTGCTGAAAAGCATTTGGTAATGGCATATTTGGGACAGAATTCTTCATTGTCTTCTTTTAATTATTGAGTCCCATGTCAGCTGTAAAGTTAATTCCTCCAGAAGCAGGCCTTATCTTTGTTAATCTTATCTTACTATCATTTAATCTTGTATAGAATGTGGATGCAAGATTCTAGCTTATTTCTGCTGAAGCTTAATTTACAGATATTGCTAAAGACCTTCCTATATTTATCGTTATTTTCTTAATGACAAAATCTTCCTTTTTTTGGTTGTCATAAGCTCTTTGTTTATTCAATTGTACATGATGTAAATAAAAAGCTTCTTTCAACTTGATTAGTTACTCGGATTGAGTTTCATGATCAGTTGAATAATAGTAATTTTGGTTTTGTTAGGAATTGGAGCACCCCCTTATACTAATCCATGAGAAGAAAATATCAGACATGAGCTCACTGGTGAAAGTATTGGAGCTAGCAAGAGAGGTGGCCAGGAAAATCATTGAATGTGTTGATTTGCAATTACAATTTTGGTAAAATAGTAGTTTAGGATCTTTTTCAGTCGCTGATTTTCTATTTGAATTCTGAACAGAAACATAGGCCACTTCTTGTTGTTGCGGAGGATGTTGAGGGGGATGCTTTGACTATGCTTATACTCAACAAGCATCGTGCTGGGCTTAAGGTGATTATGTGTTTGTTTGTGCTGTATCCTACTTAGAACCTAATTTTGTGTCTACTGGCTTTCCATATTCATGAAATTTCTTGTATTTTAGGTTTGTGCCGTAAAAGCTCCTGGTTTTGGTGAAAATAGAAAAGCTGGTTTAGATGATCTAGCCATTCTTACCGGAGGAGAGGTGAATATACTACCCTCACATCTATTTTTCAGATATCGTACTGGTGATCTGTGTAGTGGATTTTCCCCCTTCTAGTTTTCAATAAGGATTAAGGAATTGCCTCACCAAGGTCTAGCAGGTTGGAATAGAGCTTGTTATGTGTCATGTGAATATTAACATGTTCAAAAGCAGGTCATCACAGAAGAACGAGGTTTGAACCTCGATAAAGTCCAGCAAGAAATGCTTGGTTCTGCCAGAAAGGTCTGTGGCTAGAAGCAATATAGTGAATCTTAGGCACCTTGGACGATAAGTACGTAACTAATTTAATGTGCAACAGGTTACTGTTTCTCTTGACGATACTATTATTCTACATGGCGGTGGAGATAAGAAGCTCGTTGAAGATAGATGTGAGCAGGTAGGATTTCTCACAAAGTGTTGTTTTCTTTAAATAGTGAGATTTTTAATTGTACTTTCACCAAAATGATGTTCTTTATATCTGCTACTTGACTTGCTAATTCATCAAAGTGTTACCAATTAATTGAAGTGACAAGGCATATATGTATATCTACCACAAACAGGAATGACCCTATCCGACAGCAGTAAAATATCAGCTATAGTCTGTAGAAGTTTCTTAATATGTGGTCTTCCAGATTTAACTGAAGAAATGTTTTTCTCTGCTCTCCCTCCTGTCTTTCCACTGTTCCCTTTTTGATTGGATATGCTTCCTATCCTCTTTATAATTTGAAGATGCTCACTTTTGTTTTTTGGCTGGGCATCTTATGATGTTTAAAATGTGAACATTTTATAGCTCAGGGCAACAATTGAAAATAGCACTGCCACATTTGATAAAGAGAAAGCACAGGAACGACTATCAAAGCTATCTGGTGGTGTAGCTATTTTCAAGGTTTGTCACATATCCTTATAAATTCTGTTGTAATAAACATATTTACTTTTTTCTCACTTGGAAATGGAATCAAACTTTTTCAGGTTGGAGGGGCTAGTGAAGCAGAAGTTGAGGAAAGGAAAGATAGGGTGACCGATGCTTTAAATGCTACAAGAGCAGCCGTGGAGGAAGGAATTTTGCCAGGTGACTCATTTTTTTCTTCCTTGCCGTTTGATTGAAAAGTAGGCAGAGCAAGCAGCATATGCAAATTTGTTCTTGTTCACTTTCTTTAAATATCTTTTCATTTACTTCGGTCAAATTGTGATTTTTCTAATCAGGTGGTGGAGTTGCTCTCTTATATGCCAGTAAAATATTGGACAACCTTCAAACCCAAAATGAGGATGAGAAAAGAGGAGTAGAGATAATTCAGAATGCACTCAAGGTTGTTTCTTTGGCCAAACAATTCCTACTTTGGGGCATTCTAGATTAAATTATTACTAATGAATCATATCGGTTACCACAGGCACCTGCATTCACAATAGTTTCTAATGCTGGTTTTGATGGCGCTTTAGTTACCGGGAAATTGTTGGAACAAGGCGATGATAAGTTTGGTTTTGATTCCGCTAAAGGTATGTACTCTCAGTTGTTTCAAATTTGAAACCATGTGGCACTAAGAGATATGCTTGCTCAATTGCGGGTTCTTAAAGTGGAATTACTTCTGTTGGTTCAACTACTGCTTGTTGAAGTGCATTGGCACAACCCTAGCTTTTATTGATGATGTTTCATGTTTGCTATGATTTTTTTTTTTGAGTAGTGATACTCTTGTGGTAGAGTTGTTTTCAAGTTAATATTTGTTGTTTTCAATTACTAATGAAAGGTTATGGTGGTGTGTGGTGAAGCAGGTGCTTATGTTGACATGGTGAAGTCTGGAATTATAGATCCTCTTAAAGTTGTCAGAACTGCATTGGTTGATGCTGCCAGGTGAAATTTTATCAGTGCATAACCATTTTTTTACACAACTCTGTCTATGTTTCATAACTGGTCCTAAGTCTGGATAAAGGAGGGTTTTTGTTAGGCCCTCAACAGATAACATAAAATTTTGTCCAATCTCTTATGAACTGGCTGATAATATGGGATTGAAATCCCGACCATATAATGGGGTTGACTTTGATGCTTTTAAGTGATAAGCTTGTTTTACACATACACATATTCTGAACTTCTCTCTCTCTCTCTAATCGAATTTTGGTGTTGTAAATGTAGTGTGTCGTTGTTGCTGACGACAACCGAGGCGGCTGTGGTGGATTCTCCTACTAGTAAAGCTCCAAAACGTGTGGCAGATATGGATCAGTTGGGCATCTAACTTGGTCAAACCCATTTTTGAGGACCAGTTGCTTACTCTGAACTTGCCTCGCAGATAAAAAAAGCTCTGTTTTTGTTTTGTGTTTTGGTGACAAAAGCTCTGTATTTACAGAGCCAAAAAGCTCTGTATCAACTATTATCTCACAAATAGATTTAATATAATATTTTGTTCATGAGATCAAAAGATATGACTTTGTTTGCAACACAAGCTATGAATATTCTCCAAAAAAGGTTATACATAAATGCATTTACCATTTATATAATATACTAGTAATTATTTTCAAAATACACTCGGCTAATAAAAATACAAAAGATGAAAATAAATCAATTTTATAATCGTTAAAGTGTAATGAAGTTAATATTTTTAAACCCTATTCCGTACAAGTTTAAAGTTTATTCATAATAAAAACATTAAAAAATAGATAGATTACAGAAACATGCGATACTAAGCAAATGATGTTACAAATTTCTTTTCTTTCTTTTTTTATTTAAATGATGTTGCAGTTTTTACAATTTGATGGGCACGAGATAAAAAGAAAAATTTTCACTAAATTATGTGCAATAAAAGTACGACAAAAACGAGAACGATACATTTAAGTATCTAACTTTGATTAGCTTTTTTTTTTTTTTTTTTTTTTTTAAAGAAGGAATAGAATAACTTATATATATTATCAGATGTGTTTTTGTTTTGGCGGGAAAAAAGGTTATTTTCGCTCTCTATTTCGGCGCCAAATAAAACAGCGACTAACCTAGCAACAAATCAAATCCTCATAGAAACAAAGAAGGAAGAAGGTCGGGCAATGGCTTCGAGTGAGGTGGAAGGATTATCTCTTCCTATAGACGATTATGAGACCTTGCTTTCCACCACTGACGTTGAGCTGCTCAAGAGAGTATGGCGTAACGAGAAGGCAGCTCCTGAGATTCTTCTATTTGAGACCGATTTGATTGGCCGCATTCGAGAACAGATCCAATTAATGGTATTTCCCAACCCCAATATCTTTATTTGGTTCTCTACAACATTGAATTTTGAGGCGGAAATTACCTTGATTTTGAGTATCGGATATCCGGGTGTGTTCTTAAAGCTGAAATTTTCAAAATTGTGAAACTGATATTGAAGTTTTCTTCATTTCTTTCTTTGCTTACGATTGATATCAATTAAAATGGGCAGGCATTTTTGTGCATAAGATTTTCCCCTTTGCAGTGGGAACTTTGAAATCAGTCTTAGATGGTGTTGTCACCGTTAAAGGCGGGGTATCTGTCAGATTAATCTGGTCCTTTTGAATTCTCGATGCTCGTTTACTTCTCTTGAGAAAAATTTGAAATGTTAAACAAATTGAGTTCAAATCTCCCAGGATTAGTGGGTGCAGAGTTACTACCCAAAAGCTACAAAGCCATTGCATACTTGCGCGTCAGTTCTTCAATGCTTGGTTATGTGACAAAAGTGTGCTTGAGTTTCTTATTTTTAGGTGCTAATTCGTGCACTTGTTGATTTATGGGACTAAAGCTGAATGGGTTTAACAATTCAAAGGATTAGATCGTCAGTTTACTCCTTTTATTCACCGTTTCCCTTTCGGTGCCTTATTTTCCCCCACTTCCATTTTGGGCAGGAAGAGACAGTGGAGGAGAAATCAGATGCTGGCATTGATCCCCTCTCAATATCTCTCTATCAGATGGACTTGGATAGAGCCCAGTTTTTACTTAGATCATACCTCCGGATTCGCATTCAGAAGGTTTGCTACACTTTTAGAGAGTAGGATTTTGTGGGTGTTGTGGTAATTGATCTTTGTTCATTTGGTTAGGGGGAAAAGTCTACACTTACTGTGTTACCCCTGTTACTTTTGCTGGCCGAATATTGTTTTTTAGATCATCTCTAGCTATATCGAAGGTATTGAGTTAACTAGGATTCCTGCAATAATTGTTGACATATTTGAAGACATATCAGCCGGTAAATAGACGGAGCTTATTGTTATAGTGACTAGATTGTATTTGGTTTGATTTTATAACCAAATTTCCATTGCAGATTGAAAAGTTCGTGTTTCACATTGCGAAAACTGATGAACTTTGGAACAAGCTATCTAAAGAAGAGAAAAATTTTGCTAGAAGGAAAGGCAAATTTTCTTTTTTCCCCTTTCAATTTCATTTCAAGAATGTCAACTGAAAGGATATCTTTTATTTGGGTTTTTGAAATAGACTTTTCGGTTGCAGGTGTACCGAAGATCTAAAACAACACTTGGAGGATAGCGTTCTATCAAAGCTGCCCGAAAATTATCAATCTTTCCAGAAGCAATCTGTAATAAGTGAAGAGGATGACATGAGTACGCAATCTAAAATTCTCATAAGTTGGTTTATGCTTTTGTTATCTATAACGTTATCCTTTTAAGATCCATTCAGTGTATGAATGGGTATCTGTCAAAGTTGTATCTCACCAAATACTTTCAAAGGATTGGAATGAAATGAATAGAGAGTATTGAACTCATAGTCTGAGGTTATACTTGGCAGTCGTTATTTAGGGCATTGTTGTCCTTTTGCTTGTAGCAGCTTTGCTTACTAGAGTGCAAATAATTATCCTTCTAGATCAGATTCTGGACCCAAATATTCACTTCTTTCCTTGTTAATCATCAGGAAAATTTCCAGGGGCATATTTGTAATATCAGATATGGGGGATGTGGATTCTTGCCATTGAGAATCATATTCATATACCAGGGACTTGACTGAAACATTTATTGAATGAGACTTTCGTTTGTATATTTCAGTTCTTTCCTTTTGCTTGTAGCAGCTTTGCTTACTAGAGTGCAAATAATTATCCTTCTAGATCAGATTCTGGACCCAAATATTCACTTCTTTCCTTGTTAGTCATCAGGAAAATTTCCAGGGGCATATTTGTAATATCAGATATGGGGGATGTGGATTCTTGCCATTGAGAATCATATTCATATACCAGGGACTTGACTGAAACATTTATTGAATGAGACTTTCGTTTGTATATTTCAGTTCCAGAAGCACAACTAGACACATTTGTTGTATGCAGAAGCAAAGAATATCTCACAGGCATCCAGCTTGAGGAAGGACCAGTGGATGACAGGCAATTCCATAATACACTTATTGCTTGCATTTTATTCTTCTCATTGCAAAATTAAGTTACTGAGTTGTAAATGGTAATGGCAGGTCGATGCTGTTTGAGATGGAGCCAGGTGTCCTCTACTTCATATGTTACAAGTCTATAAAGGCACTTGTAGAGAGCGGCAAAATTGATCTTCTCTGATAATTTTAGGCTCTGCTAGATCATGTTTATATTGAGATATTTTCTGCTAGGGATGAGAAATTGGTTTTAACAAAAAAAAAAAAAATTATTAGTATGTTTTTCGAAGACTGAGCCGAAAGTGAATGGTATGCAATAACCGAATTGAATTCTGTTCTGTCCCAACCGGTCATCGATTTCAGTTTCAATTTGATTTTGCTCACCCCTATTCCCTGCTACTATAGATGTCTCCCACATGATACCAAAGTTTCTTCAAGCTTCATTTTATATGGTCATGTTCCTGCTCTATATATGAATGTAGCAATTATGTGGGATCCTTGTTGGGATGTATTCATGCATTATTTACGACCAAAACTGAAATCTTAATCAAAAAATAGAAAGGAAATGACATTTCATGATATGATAAGAGATATAATTCCATTAATAAGTGTTTTAGATACTGGAAATCTCAATGAAGGACCTGGTCTCCCCTGAAAAGAAATATTTGAGTGGGCGAAAATACCCCTTCTATGTTTTCCTCGCTTTTGCTCTCTCTTCTATTGCCAGGGTTGTTGGATAAATTTGGGAAAAAAATTGAAATATTAACTAGCATGGTTTTTTCCTTGATACAACCTCCGATGCCTTTTACAAAAACAAAGATTTACTTTTTCAAGATTAAGAAAGATAGATAAAATCAGTAGCAAATTATACATATCCATAAATACCCTAACTTATTAATGATAACGCTAAAACAAATTATTAGTGGCTTATTAATAAAATTACCTCTCTTTTTAAATGAGGACATAAATAATTTTTTTTAATAAATGTTTTAAATAAAAATTACAACAGAGCAATGTTTTATTTTTTGAAAAAAGACAAATTCAGAATTCAGGGCGATAGTTGAGTTCAAACTTCAATGGGATCGACGGCTCCCGCGATTGCGGGGAAGAGGGAGTTGGTTAAAGGAGGGAAAAATAAATTTTTATCCATCATTCCATCCCAATCCAATTCTGTTTCCTTTTGACCTAAGTCTTTCTGTGGAATTTTCAAAATTTGTGGTCTTTAAATGAAATTATAGCTACTATAACGAAGTTGCAGCCGCTGACAACAACGAAGCATCAACAAGGCGGCGATCTTCCTCTGCCATGCGCCCCGAGTTGAAGCTTGAGCTCTAAAGGCTGAAGGTCTCTCAGCGAGTTTGTGGTGGACACAGTGCAATCTCTGGCGAAGGGGATGTGCAACGGAAGGCTTTATGTCCCCGAAGATCGTTTAAGGGAGGGTGGTTGAGGTAAGTTATATGTATCTGCAATTTTTCACGGTTGCGATGCCCAACTAGCTCGATTTTTTTTTTTTTGTTCGAAGATTGTTTTGGTTGATGGTTACCGAAGTTTTGCAAATTGTTTTGCTAGAGTTTCTTCACGTGCTTTTGTTGGGGAGGGGGGCTCGTAGACCGATTATGAAGGTAAGTTGTGAGCGGAGAAGGAATCGATATATTGAATTCGTGAGCGGAGATTGAGGTTTCCCTCCCCCTTCTCTAGTTGCATTGCATTTCTCTTTCAATTGCATTTGTGAACAATTTAATAGCAGAGTTAGCTAGTATACAGGATACGATTTTGGATTGTTATTGTGGTAATCTGACCTATGAGACTTCATGCTCAATGCTGCCTCTGACCGCCTCATATCTATATCTTCGCGATACCCAGTGAAGTCTTTCGGATTGCTACATAAGCTCAGTTGCTCTATCTACGTAGCGCACAGCCATTTCCATAGCTCACGGCCATCATATCAAATCTGCATTACCAACAATGAACTCCTTGATTTCTTTGATGTCATTGTTCAGCGATGCCTGACAGTCCAGCAATCTCAACAAGTTCACACCCAACTTCTTGTTACTGGCGCTCATCGGTCGGCCTTCTTGGCCGCCAAACTCATTGCAGTTTATGCATCTCTTGGGTTTGTCAGAGATGCCAGGAAAGTATTTGATGCAGTTCAAGTTGAGGACCTTGAAAATTTGCTTTTGTGGAATTCAATTCTTAGAGCCAATGTCTCTCGTGGGTATTATGACAATGCACTTAAACTTTATGCTAAGATGCGAAAGCTTGGCTTTTGGCCTGATGGGTTCACTTTTCCTCTGATAATAAGAGCTTGTTCAAATGTGGTCACCCCCACTCTGTGCAAGATTGTTCACTGTCATGCTCTGGAAATGGGTTTCCGGAATCATCTTCATGTTGGAAATGAACTACTGAATATGTATGGGAAGCTTGGGCAAATGGATGATGCCTGCCGATTATTTGATAGAATGGTTGTCAAAAGCCAAGTCTCATGGAATACTATGGTCTCTGGGTATGCGTTGAACCATGATCCTCTTGGTGCTTATAAAACGTTTAAGCAAATGGAGTTGGAGGGATTCCAACCTAATTCTGTGACATGGACATCATTGTTGTCAAGTCACGCTAGATGTGGCCTTTATGATGAAACCCTGAAGTTGTTTAAGGCATTGAATATGAAGGGAACTGAAGTCAGTGCTGAAGCCCTAGCTGTAGTCTTATCTGTGTGTGCAGATATGGCTTCAATTGACAGGGGAAAAGAACTACATAGCTATATTATAAAGGGTGGATATGAAAATTATTTGTTTGTGAAAAATGCATTAATAGGCACTTACGGGAAGCATGAGCTTCTGGAAGAAGCACATAAGCTATTTTCTGAAATAATGAGCAAGAATATAGTAAGTTGGAATGCTTTGATATCATCATATGCTGAATGTGGATTATGTGATGAGGCACTGTTAGTATTTTTGGAGCTGGAGAAGTCAGATGGTCATCCTCAAGTTAGACCTAATGTCATAAGTTGGAGTGCTGTTATCGGTGGTTTTGCTTCAAAAGGGCGTATTGAGGAATCCCTTGAGCTTTTTAGGAGAATGCAACAGGCAAAAGTAATGGCCAATTGTGTGATAATCTCCAGCATTTTATCAGTTTGTGCAGAGTTAGCAGCTCTGAACCTTGGCAGGGAAATCCATGGTTATGCAGTTAGGGCTCTGATGGATGATAATATTTTGGTGGTAAATGGCTCGATTAATATGTATATGAAGTGTGGGGGTTTCAAGGAAGGGCATTTGGTGTTCAATAATACGAAGGGCAGAGACTTAATCTCTTGGAATTCATTAATTGGTGGTTTTGGTATGCATGGGCTTGGCGAGAACGCATTAAGAACTTTTGATGAGATGATTAAGTCTGGAATCAAGCCAGACAACGTCACATTTGTTGTCGTTCTTTCTGCATGCAGTCATGCAGGACTTGTCGTTGAGGGCCGCAAGCTTTTTGACAGGATGGTTAAAGAATTCAAAATCGAACCTCTGATAGAGCACTATGCATGCATGGTTGATCTTCTCGGCCGTGCTGGACTTTTGCAAGAGGCAAGTGATATCATTAGAAGCATGCCGGTGGAGCCTAATGAATGTATTTGGGGAGCTCTTCTAAATGCATGCAGAATGCACAGGGATATAGACATTGCAGAAGACACAGAATCACATATTCCAAGTCTGAATTCAGAAGTAACTGGAAGTTACATGCTACTGTCAAATATTTATGCTGCAAGTGGAAGATGGGAGGATTCTGCTAGGGTTAGGATCTCAGTGAAGTCAAGGGGCTTGAAGAAATTTCCTGGTCAGAGTTTGATTGAGGTGAAAAAGAAAGTTTATACATTCTTGGCAGCGAATGTTGTCCAATCAGGAATGGAAGAAGTGCATAGGATGCTCGAAGAATTGGCATTCCAAATGGAGAGTGAAATTTCCAAATCCAATCATACGCTTAATCCACAATGCATTGATGATGAGGATTCAAAGCTTTTGCTTGTTGCGAACTGAGAGACTAGGTGTTACTTTATGCTATCGCTTTCTCTTGCGGCACAAGCAGTTCAGTTAAGAATCTGATGTTTTATGTCTGGAATTTTTTACTGGCAAACACTTGCAGATATCTTGATGGTGGTTTGAATGCCATGGATTGGCTGGGTTTTTATTTCTACAGTCGCTTACATTTTAGATTACCTTGTAGTTCTCTGAGAAGCAAATATTCTGATTCCATAAAGTATTTATACCCAGTAGGTCGATTATTTCCCAGTGAAGAACCATATTCAATTTTTCTGAGAAAAATAGAAAAAAGTGTCATAAGTGTATATGCAAACTGAAAATATATTTTTTGCAAAGGGAACAAAAATTCGAATAGCTTTTCAAGAATGAGTAATGCAGGAGGATCTACTGTTATTTATTCTATAGAAAAAGGAACAAGAGTTGCTCTACAGGAAGTGGTTACTATAGCCTCTCAGAAGCATTGTAGCTTCCTATCTTAGAAGTAGAAAAAAGGATTGCTGCCAAAATTGAGACTTTGTACTTATACAATTTAAACGCATGGACACACACAAGCATGTCAATGTCGAGCTTAAGCTCAGGATCTCATATAAGCGTGGCAGGTGGTGCTATCACTAGAGTAGATTGCCTTTGATGCAAAATTGAGACTTGAAATGAAGTGTCTGTGAGGGGATCTATTTGTATAAGTTGTCAGGCAGTACAGTTTGTGAGAGTGAACAAAGTTGCAGCACCTTTGAGATCATGATCTTGATCTTGTTCAATGCGATCAGCCTCTGCTTTTAATACTGCATTCTCTATCTTAAACAAAACCCCTTCATCACTGCACATCTCAGTCCAACAAAACAAGCATGTTAGTTTTCAACTGCTTCAATAATTAGCTTTTAGCTTTGAGCATTTGTCATTTTTCGTAAATAATAAATTTGACAAAGTAATTCTTTTATGTACTACCATGAAAACATTCATGCACACAGTACTAATGTTTCTAATTCTAGATGAGTCATTGAACAAATCGTAATTAAATTACTGTATTTGTAATTTATATATATTAAAATATAATATAGATAATAACAACCTAATAGCAAATTTCATTACTTAACATTCAAATCCAAATAAGATGGCTCATCATCACAATATTCATTAAGTAAATATAATACTCCCTCTAGTCTTAAATATAAGTATTATTAAAGAGATAATACTTCCTCTAATTTTACATATAAAATCTCATTTATAGTATAAATTGTACTACACATAAAGTCTTATAATTAGAATTAGAATTAGAATTAGAATTAGAATTATAATTAGAATTAGAATTAAAAGCCATTTTCTACCAACAACCATTTTTTTGGTGTGGGGTGGGGGGGGGGGAGAGGATGTTTCGATTTTTGACTTTCTTTTTGGCCAGTGATTGATCAAAATCACTTATTTTTGTAGTGTTATGAAGTGGTTTTAGTTGCACCACTTCATCAATTTTTGGTTGAATCAACGGTGTCGATAACTATGTATAGCACATAACATAGGATCCTCCAAGAAGGGAGTTTAGGTCTGAGCTCTTTTACAAACTTCACTATTGTTTATTATTATCGTAAAGCACATGATATTCCATTTTATATCAGATCTTCAAGAACCAGAATTACAACTATATATGTAGGGATTTCCTCAACTTATATATTCATCAATGCATTTCCAAGCTATTCTTTTTGTTTTAAACTTTAATGAATTATATGATGCTTACTTTGAAATGCTCAAACATACCAACACAAGGTAGCAGCCCAAAGTAAGTAAATAATTGAATGTGTAGGCACAACATGGTTCACTAATACTAATGGAGTTTGATCAAACGAAAATGGCTAGTATCTCACGATGTGATGATCCAAAGTTCGGATTCCTACTATAAGAGATTCATATATTTAATGTTTAATAATACTTTGAATATGATTATCTCCAATAGGAAGATACCTGTACATTAGCAAAATTAAGAGAATATTCTTCATAAATTATATAAAATCTCACAACCTAATTAATATGACAATTCATGAACTAAACTTGCCTAGTTGGTACATAGGAACCATTCAAAGCTTCAAAATTGCATGCTAAATTGAATTGCATATGGTCTCATCAATCAAGGGTAGACCGCCAAAAAAGAAAGCTAAACTAGAGAAGGGAGAAATGATAAAGCAAGTAATTGAGTAGTCTTATAAAGAAAAGCTCAACTATTTCAGCATTTTAATCCCAATCCTACCTAGCTTAACAATGGTTAATTAAGAATGGATTGGGATGCCATTTCTTGACAATATTCCACACGATTCTAAACAAACATTTCTTAGACATTTTGCGAAGCCACTCGGTTTTTGTTATGATACAAAGCGGAGTGGGGAACCCACCCTCAAAAGGCGCCTCGTAAGGGGGAAGAACCACACCACTTATATACCCCAGCGAGCAGCCTAAGCTACCCGATGTGGGACTTGGGTCATTACTCCGTCCCATAACAGTGGCCCTCCCCGGAAGAGCCGGCGTCCACGCCGGGCAGAAGTCGCCGCTGGGACGAGCCAACGGAGCCACCCGGGCAGAGGCCGGGGCCAGCTCTGATACCATCTGTTATGATACAAAGCGGAGTGGGGAACCCACCCTCAAAAGGCGCCTCGTAAGGGGGAAGAACCACACCACTTATATACCCCAGCGAGCAGCCTAAGCTACCCGATGTGGGACTTGGGTCATTACTCCGTCCCATAACAGTTTTCATTCAACATAAAACTCCCAAACCCTCCTACGGCATGCAAAGGACGAAAACAAGTGGGTTATCTTGGATAATTTCTTATGAACATGTATGTCTTCAGAGAAGTTAATGCTTGTGCTGATGACTAGCTTGCTCAATACACTTATAATTTGGATACCCAATCAAAGGTTTTATATGGGATACGCCACTTGAATGCAGAGTATTAATGACATATGATCTTCTAAAATCGATTCTCTCATCACATTAAAGAAAAAAACCCAAACCCATCAAATCATTTATCAAAGTTGAAAATGTTATTTAAAAAAACCATATTAATATATGCATAACAGAAATTGCAGGGCAGTTTCAGATTGCAAACTACTTGGCGAGAATAATAAATAAACACAACACATTCCTAGATGAACGATGATTATAAAGACACACCTGCGATCCACTAATTCTTGAGGTTCAAAACCGATTTCATTCCTCTCATCATCACAATGAATGTCAAGCAAAGATGTAGACGAAGACTTTTGATCATTATATAATTCATCACCCACATAAATATCATCCCCAGTATTCTTGTTCTGTAACGATAAAGACGACAAAGACCCAGAATCCTGCACAGCCCAACATGCACTACTAATATCATCCTGCAAAGAAACATCACTGATCTGATGTTCCTGCGACATCATGTACGGCTCTTGTTGAAGGTATTGATAATGATGAGTACTGGGAGCTACTACTGGTGCAATATTATTATTAGGGTTATTATAAAGATTCAAATGATGATGATGATGATGATGAAGGTGAGCTTGGGATTGGAAAACTGCGAGCTGTTGAAGAACAAGCTCCAGCTCGGCTTGATGGTATTTGATCTGAGCCTGAAGCTCTAGAATGTGTCTGTAACAACCTCCGACGGGGTCGTTAGCTCGCATGTCGGATTGATACATGATGGATCGCATGGCTTGATCCTTATCGTGGGGGTCAAGGTGTTTGATGATTTTGGTGATCTTTTTGACACCGAACAATTTATGGGCGTTAAGGAATTGACGTTGGCGATAGTGAGGGAAATAAGGTGCGAGAATACAGTCAGGAGCGCATTTCTTACGTTGGTACTTACAAGCAGCACAAGCCTGGTTATTGTTGTTGTTAACGTTGTTGTTGGTGTTGTTTCGAGAGATGTTCATGGCAATGGAGAATTACGGAAAAGGGAAGAGAAAGCGTCTCCGGCGGGAAAGGCTGGGGACGAACGAGGAAACAGGAGGAGGTTTGGAGGGTAAGAGATCTCCTGAAATTTCTGGGCTGTGTGCAACAACCAGGGTTTGTGGAAATGAGAGATTCAGAGAAATGCCAGGAGGGTGAGACACAGCTAGGTGTATATATCATCATATATTGTGAGAGAGAGAGGGGGAGAGAGTAATCTTAATTATTATTTTTTTAATTTTAAAAAATATATTTATATGTATAAACTGATTAATTACTTGCGGGATTGACTGTAGCTAGTTAGTTATAAATAAATAGTATTTTCTTTCTTTGTCACTCTTTTAAAAATGGGTGAAATTTAGTTACAATTCTTTTAGGGAGGTGGCTAGATAATAATTAGTTAGAACTTATATATAAGTGGTTGCTTAATTAGTTCAACTATTCTATGAAAAATTAACTTTACAAAAAGTTCATGAATTTCTTGCTTTTTTGTTATTTTACTTTTTAGGAAGTCAATTTTTCCAATAAATATAATAAGTTATGAGGCTAATTTAATTATAAAGACTAATTTTAGAGATTTATATAAAACACTTGATAAGTGAAACTTCTCAAGGATTTATATGGGATATTACTTTGAAATTAATATCCCGACAACCAACGTAAAGGAGGAGGGTTGTGTTAGGCCCCGACAACCAACGTAAAACTTATCGAATCTTATGAACATGGACAATTACTTTGAAATTAAGTTCTATGGGAAGTTGGGTTTTTATTTTTCAAACCTCTTGAGAAGTCAAAGCTCTCCTACTTTTCAACCTTACCTCTATGTTTATAATATGAAATTTTCTTAATTGATGGAAATGTGAAGTTCTAATTTTAGAGAGGGTATATAAATTATAGCTTTGAAAATACCAATAGTAATGTAATATAATTTATATATAGAGCTTTAGAAAAAAATTTGTTTTAAAAAAATAAGCATAGGAGAAGCGTTAATTAAACTGAATTAATTATATTTTATTGAAGTCTTCCTTCTTGTTACCGAAATGTGGGGGCAAAGTCAATGCCATATAGATATGTAAGTACGGTTTCAAGTCAAATTATTTCGTAACTTTGAATTCTTGTGTTTCTTATGGTCCATAATATTTTATTTATAAAAAGTGTTTAAATTAATTTCTTTTTAAAATAAATGATGAAGAAAGTAAGGATTAAAAATTAGGCATGCATGGCTAGGAGAATCAAAACAAACTTACCATTTTAACAGAAAAATCGGCAAACGTGTCATGGTTAAAAATCAAATTGGTTTGGTATAAATTGTAGAAATTAAACTCTTGCATTTACAATAATTCATGATATTTTATGTACTCCATCTAATTAACTTATTTATAGAGATTTATTGTTTCATATAAATACTTTATATAACTGTTATTTTTCATATTTATATTTATTATAAATATTATTTTAGATCATACATCTTTAAAAAATAGCTCGACCGAAAATATGATCAGCAATTCATTTTGAAAATAACAAATCCAAATTTAAGAATGATCTTTTCATAAATTTAATTTAGCATTTTTATGCATGTGCGTCTGAGTTGTAGATAATTTTTTTAATTAAAATCTAACGTATCATATGCATGTGAAAGGTAATTAACAATTAATTAATTTCATTTCTAGCTTCACACTAACCCACTCTAGAGTCTAGACCACAAATGGATGCAAATATAGTCAAGTAACATTCTTAAGTGACATGGGCGAATACAGCTGCATCTAAAATTGCATTTTCCAAAGCTTGGCGAGTTAAACAAAGATAACTGGGGATGTTTCTAGTCAATCTCAACTTCAGAAAAACAATTCTGCGGCTTTGCTGCTGATAAAGGGAGAAAACTATTATTAATCTATTGAGAAATAGCCTCGTGTAAAGTTCCTTACACATGTCGTTGACAGGAACTTATGGCTCAGATTTAACAAGCTCTTCCACAGACTTTCGGTAATTGGCAATCAAGTCTCTGTACGTCAAACAAAAGGGGGAGGCATGTATTTAGCATAAAGAATCTCAAGCAAACGAATATGTACGAAAGAACAACTACCACTAACCTTCGCTGATTTAGCAATTGCTCACTTTCCTCTACCTTTTTCTTCTGCCCCTCAACTGTCTGTGTTAAGCATCCAGAAAGCCCTAATTTTAGATCAAGAATACTCCCACTGACTACAAAATATTAGTTGAAGATTTAACCTTTTATTGTTTTTAACAGTCATATTTAGACAAGAACATTTCCCCCGCCTTTTTTCAAATTCAATATGGAATCTGAGGGAGATATTATAAAAATGGAAAGAAGAATCTCAAATCAGATGATCTATGCCACATAAAACTACTACATATTATTCCACAGAAAGATGAACGAGTTTAATTAGAAGGAAACTATAGGCCAATAGCATAACCACCCAGTCTCTGCACAATGTTGAAATGGTTTCTTTTTTTAGTTCAAGGGCTCAACTAGTACTCATTTTTCCTTCATAGTATACACATAAAAAAGCAGGGCAAAATTGGAAGAAACATGTTATATTAAAAATCAAGGTAAAAGCAAACTAGAGACGCAGATATATAGGGAAGAGAGGTTAATTACCATTGCCTTGGTGCTAATGGAGCCTGAAATTGAGTTTAACAACTGCTGGCACCTCTCGAAATGGTTGCTCAATTCATTAATCTTTCATTAATTACACAACAAAATGTCATTCATATTCGTTACAAAACACAGTATAAAGGCTGATATTTGACAATCCAAAGTCAGATTCAATGGCAACTATTGAAACTAAGGGAAGAAGGGAAGGAATTATACCAATGCATCTGATTGCTGATCCCTACTTCCATGTTCGACAACCTCAGCCAAATTCTCCACCAACTATGCCCATAATAACAGAGAAATCCCTCAAAGAAGTCAATAAACAAAACTTGACAAAAAAAAAAAAAAAGCAGATGACGAAATTGAAAGCAAACTAGATAAAATTAGGGTTTGGAAGGCTAACATGCAAGAGATGAAAGTGAGAAGCTAAGGACTGATGAGGATTCTGTTGCAGTTGCGGTTGCGATTGCGGCTGGGGTTGTTGCTGCAGTTGCGGCGGCTGTTGTTGAGGCTGTTGGAGAAGACGCTGCTGTTGCTGCTGATAGAGGTTCTGCTGCTGCTGCGGCGGCTGTTGAAATTGAGATTGCGGAGCTTGTGCTTGAAACGTTTGTTGTTGCTGCTGCTGGAGAAATTGCTGTTGTTGTTGATGGAGAAAGAGAGGGTCTTGATTCGATTGCGTAAGGTTGGAGTTGTGCGTCGGGATCATAGTCCAGTTTCCTCCACTGTAATCCATTTTGCCTTCTTCCTCTCAAGCTGCGTGGTGCACCGAAAACAAAAACGCTCCTTTTCCTCTTTGGGGACAGGAAAATGGAGCGAGATCCCTAGGTCCATTTCAGAATGTTAATTTATTTATATAATTTAAAAATCAATAAAAATGGTGAAAAGTTGCTCTTTAGTCTTTACGAATTTTACTATTAATTAAAAAGGAAAAAATGACAGAAAATTTTGTTAAAAAATAATAAATTTTAAATCATATCTATTATTAATATTAAATTAAATATTACTAATAATAGATTATATATTATTAATTCAATATTTTATTTCGAAATTTATTATTATCTAGAATCATTTTTCCTTAAAAAACATGAGTTAGAGTGTATTCATACTTCCTGCCTATATTATAATTACGTTTTCAATACCTACTATCAACAAAAATATAATTTGATAAGCAAAATGAAGGAACAGTAATCATTAAAAGGTTAAAATTTTAATTTATTTAAAATTGCAAAAAATATAATCTTAATTAAAAAAATTGATTGCTCCTATTAAAAAAATAAAAAATAGAAGACTTGAATATTCTCAAAACTATATATATATATGCTGGGGAGAAAAAGGTGAAACGACGTCGTGAGCTGCCGCAGCCCAGCCGCATAGCGTCCGGTCCCTTGACAACTGCAGACCTTATTTCTCGCTCCGAGGAAGAAGGAAAGATCGGCGTGCCTTATAGATTCGCGGTCCTTCCAATTTAGTTACATCAACACAAACCTTCAATCCTTGATAAATCTCCTCTCTTTGACAGCGTTCCAGGTTTGATTTCCATTTTCTGCACTATTCTGCTTCACTTTCCGTGTTGAATTTGGTATTCTTTTCTGCTTCTGAATTTTGAAACTGGAAATTGCTGTGTAAATTGCTTATTTCTCTATCTATTTTTTTTTCCTGATAACTGCCCTAGTCTTAGGCCAAGAATGAAAGGAAATGAAGAGAATAAATCAAGAGAAACATATGCATTGGGGGGAAATTTTTGTGTTTTTTTTATTCTAGGCGTTGAGCTATTTAGTGAAGTTTGCTAATGATTCTTTTAGTTTGAGAGGTAAAACCTGAAAACTACGTATGTACATCTGAGTGCCATCAATCTGTACTACGGTCAGAAGGAGCAGTTTACGCTGCTCGATTTTGTACTTTATGCCGAATGATATGTAAAAGCTTCCTTCATAGAATTTTTGCAGACTTATGAGGGTTTATTCAAGTTCTGATTCTGTTCTTCCTTCATATTAACCATAAGTTTGGCGTGTTCTCAAATCTCAAACATTATTAGGCTAATGCTTATCCACGGCCAATCATCATTGTCCAGAATGAGTCTAATGCGAATGGGTCCTTTATCTGCAAAACTTGGGGTGCAAAACAATCTCTTGTTACCTTTGCCAAAATATGACGATTATGAGCAATTGCTTTCTTTTGAGGGTTGAATAATAAATCAAGAATTTTAGAGAATTTCTTTGTTTAATTTGTATCCTTTGACTCTACACATAGGTCGTAGCTGCCTTTATTTTTCAAACTGAGCTTATTTAAGAATTTTTAACAATTTAAGCATTTGAGAACACTTTGCCATTAGATTGTTGATGCTGCTGGTTGTAGGAAGTGGTGATGGATGTGTTGCATTCAGATGGTTTGGATACTGGCATTCGTTTGATGAGCCTTTTTGAATTTGCAGGTAGTCTTGCAGGTATGGCAGTAAAACCAACGGTTGCATTGAGGGCGATACTTGTGGGAGGTGTAGCAGCTTTTGCAAAAATAGCCGGGGCAATGAAGGCCGCAGGTGGAGTTAAGATGGGTGCAGCTGCGGCTGCCATGACTGCAGCAGCAACTGCAGCTATGGCAGGGTCAAAACAGGACCAGAAAGATGCTTCTCAAAGCACTCCCAAATGATATCCACAATTTTGTCTCTCTTTTGGTGGGACCTGATGTTTCGTCTGCTGGAAACATTATGTAGCTTAGTTGCCTATTCCCGGAGTTTCATGGGAACAGAGATGTCTTATTGTATTTGCAATTGTAGTCTTGATGGGTAGTGATGTAGTAATAAGCACTTAGAGGGAACATTGTTTTCTTACTCTAAGAAATTTAGGGGTTTTGATTGCTTTCCAAATTATAAACGTATGAAAGTAGTTAGGGCAGCAAGAGATCTTATTTTGAAGTCTCTGCTCCATCATGTATCGAGAAAAATATTAAGTATTCAAAATGCATTGACTATATTTTCAGTGCATACAGAATGTTATTCAGTATGCTGCTTTTATGTTTTCACTGGTGTTCATATGGGATCATTTTATTGATACGTTCTATTGGTTTGCCTAAGCAAATTATCTATACATTGTTGTGGAATAAGTTTCGTTACCAAAATGGAGAAATAAGTCACTTCTTTTCTCATTCAAACTGTAAATGAAGGATTCCAGGTTAATGATAATCAGCAACTGTATTACAGGATAGTTTCATAAGTTCATAAATATTACTCTCCCGGTCCTAAATATAGGAACTTGTTACATATTTAATTTTAGTCATAAATATAAGATTTTAATATATTTTATTTCTAATATTTATCATATTTTTTTAAATTAATTTATTTAACTTATAAACTAATATATGATCTAATAATATAATGTTATACATGGATATTCTAGTGTGATTTTATCACATTTGTTATAATTAAATAATTTATCTCACTACAAATAAGCTGTTAGTTGAGGTGTAGACGCCTCATCCCCTAAGAATGAGAACATAAATTTGAATATCGGTAAATGTATTTATGGGAGATGCAAAAACTCTTTAATGTTGTTTAAACCTCGAAAGGGATTAATCTTAGGCCCAAACTGACCAATGGATACCCTTATAATTCATTCAAAAAAAAATTATCTTACTTTCTTAATCTACTCAAATTAGTTAAGTAGTTATTATATTAAGGATAAGAGAAATACTATTGCATGCAACAACAAAAGAATGGAAGAAGAGATATTTTTCAAAGATACTGCCCTCCATGAAATAGAGTGATATTCCTGGATCAGAACAGTCAGGAATATATGTTGTTATTGTATAAAGATTGTATTACACTATTGTTTCAGGAGTTCATAAATACTATTGTGTGCAACAATATAACAATGGAAGAATTAAGATCCTTTACAAAGAAAGATATTATCCTCCATTTATTACACACAAAATTTCAGCTTATCCCATGTGAACTAAATAGTTCCCATCTTGGTTCTTTCCTCCAGCTACAGGGTTGAGCCACAAGTGAAGTCTGGCTCATTAACCGAGTGTACCACAAGTTCAGGGTTCGGAGATTCCAACTCACGTATAACCTATGCATCAATTTACAAAAATAAGACTTCAAGCTGAATACAAAAAAGACAGATGAATTTCCATAAAATACTCAATAATTAATTTGTAAAATAATTCTAGTCTCAAATGATTTAAGAAGAATTACTATGAGGTCATAAAGAAGAGACTTAATTATCAAGAAATCCCAATTAATATAAACTTTTTATCAATTCTTTTACTATAACCTGTCATTGTTAGTTTTTCAGTTATTATTTCGACTTTTGGTAAATTAAGTTTTATGTTTAGGACCTTATAGTAATTCCCATTAACATCTCTATATTAAAGAAAAAGGATAGCTCCTACTTGGTCATACCAGGGTATTGTCCCCTTGCTTAAGGAGTGGAGCTGGAACGTAGAGGTTGCACTGAGGTCCTCTCAACTATTAGAAAACACATATTAAAACTTCAAAGAGGAAAACAATCATAAATACAGAGAACAAACTATATAGCCATGCAATCTCATCACAAACAAAATAAACCCAATAGACGAGAAGCTATTTTTACCTGCCAATATCTCCCTAAGTTAAATTCATTAACAAATGCAACGCCTTTCCCCCAGTTGTTGAATGATATGAATGTATCCCTGATGAGTTCCGAATTATCGATTGAGAAATGGCCAGAATTATAGATAGCAGGTGCATGTGAAGTATTCTCTGCCAAAAGAATGGCCTTGGTTACAGATTTGATATTATCATATTACAACACTAAGAAGTGACACTTGAGTTCAATATTGAGAAAAAATGAATATCTTGGTACTTACCAGACTTGTGTATAAACTTCTTGCGATGTGCCGATATTTTACTGAATGTCGAAAAAGAAGCCTGCATAATTGGATTGAGAGTTGGAAATTCATTCAGGTTTTGAAAAGGAATAGGGTGCATTTTCCAACCATGTAAAGCTTCCCCATCAAGATAAACAGAAGACAGAATGCCCTGTATAGAAGTTGAGAAAATATCAAAGTTTTAAATGTGCTATCTTCAGATGACCTTCACCTTTCTATCAAAGATGAAAGAATAGTAATTTATATGACCCATGTCTTCGACCTATAAAAGAGGGAAGAAAAGCATTTAAAATAAGTTCCAAAAATGTCAAGGGCAGTAAATAAACTTAATACATATTCAAGCTACTGGGCTATAAAGTACAATATTTTACTTCAGTGGCTGCACAAAGTTTGCATGGCATTGGGATTTACTTCTAAAACACATGTTAATGAGCATAATCGATGGCAGTTCTTCCAATTCCAGGAATTATATATTAATCGAAGGACTATTCAAGCTTATGTTAAAAGTGCAAAGAACTATATATCATGATCCATTGCCACTTCCTTAATCCACAAAAGGGTGCAGCTGACTCTGAAACAATGAATTCATAACCCAGCGAGTGAATTTGATTTAACAAACAAAAAAATTGTAAATTAAACTTGGAATAAGCAGCTAAAACCCCAGAACGTTTCCTTTGTACATAAATAACGTAAATTAATCAAGAATAAGCAGCTAAAACCTCAGAATGTTTCCTTTGTACATAAATAAAGTAAATTAATCAAGAATAAGAGGCAGATACCAGTATATACAAATTGATGTCAGAATAACACTTAGTTTCAGGAAGGTTGAGGTTGTTATTCATCTGTCTTTCCAAGGTACCAACATAAGTGGGCGATGCACCCGTTTCTTTGGAAGGACCCGAGAAAAATACTTGAGCTCTGTCATGCATCTGCACATTCGTAATAAGCTTTACATATGTATAGATGAGACATATTCTGTAAACTATCTAACTATTGGGTAATCCATAAGAGAAGAGAACATGAAAAGAGATGATCATACAGCCTTTACCTGAGATGTAATATTGATTGCATTTTCTACATCAGTAATGAAAATAAAGACAACTAGAAAACAAGACTGGGAATTACTGAAAGAAGATAAGCAGCACCTTAGGTATGAATAGATTGCTTCTGCCTCCTTTAGAAGTGTATTTCGACATATATAACAAAAACCCGAACATCTGGATGCAAGGTAATTCAATTCCAATAATAGACCTTTAGCAATTGCATCATTATGAACAGCTCTCACATACCTGGCCTACAGACTCCATTGACAATGGGTTTTCAGATTCAATCACATTGGTGGGATTGGCCAAATCAAGCATATCAAACAAGAAAGCTTTTATTTGTAAGTGAATTGGTCCATATCCTGCCTTTCCATTATCAGAGGGAACTGATGGAAGAGGGGCTGAACTATATTGCGCTTTAACTTTCCGAAGAGCTGAAATATATAAAACAAGCTCAAATTTAATATCTTTTTGGGATGATGTCTTGGATAGCAAAATCTTAATAATTTAGGGGGAAATATCATTAAAAATGCCTTAGATATAATTAAATGTTAGCAAATCTATCATGGTGAGCCAGCACAAAGATAAATGTATTGTTGTATTGCATAGTTTCTCATAAATCGAATTCATGAAATTCCAGTTTCCTTCATTAGGTGCCATGTGGCTGATATGCATTTGCTACAGTTGTCGCATATTCACTGGATGATAGATACTAACAAACCGATAGCAAAACTAAAAGGATCAACATTCATTGACACAATCTACCACATTGCAATGTAACCTATTTAAACTACCAACCCCAGGTTCCACCATCAAGGGCTCATTGGATCCATGTACAAGTACTAAGTAACAATGGAATGTTGCATGACATCTCACAATTAGAAAACTAACATTCTCACCATTGAACTTCGCATTGTTTACATCTCCAGATTCCCTGATTGGTGCATCCTGGACAAGATGGAAGCTTATAAATTATAACATGCAGACAAAAAATCAATAGAATGTGAATTGATTGGTCCAAAGATTTCTGACATAACTATAAGAAGTGATGTCAGGCTTGTAGTCAGCCTCATCTTGACCAGTATTTGCTCCATTGTAGAATCCAAAGTTTATCCCGCCATGTGCCATCTGAATTAAAACAGCCATGCCAAAAGTATTATTTAAATGCGATGTCAATAACAGCTAAAAGGTGGAAGTTGAGACATACATATAGAACTGCAGAACCATTCTTTTGCAAAATTTTTGCAAGGCAGGCTGCTGTTGAATAATGCTTAATAAGATGACGCTGGAAGTCCATGAAGCCCATGACTAATAGAAAGAGCAATACAAGCAGTCAGATCAATTCTTTTCTTTCCTCCTTTTAATCTCTTTCTATGAATTTTTCAATCTGATTTTATTATCCAACTCGTTTTATAATTCTAACAACTCATTTAATTGGATCGAATTTTCAATCACAGATCAATATCATGTAGAAAATTAGTAACAGTTGTTTTCCATATCCTTGTCTAGTGTGATGGTTCTTTTCCCAATAAAACAACTTTTGAAGACTTATTCAATTTTGTTAGCCTAGAGGTTTATCTTAAATTGAAAAAGAAAAATTCAAGTCAATAATGATTACTGGGCTTTGGAAAATATGAGGGAAAATTCTGTGGCTAAGCCAAACTCAATAATGATGGTTTATATCTTGTTGTTTCCATATACAATTCAAGATCGTGGTGTGAATGTGTAAATTCGAACAACTTGCTCTATATTCATATACCATAACTCAACAATAACAAATCAAAATGATAGGAATCATTAATTTCTTCATCAATGAAGAAGGCAAGATGTTTTTTTTTTAAGATAATCCATCTCTAAAAATAATGGCTAATTCCCTCTTACCGTAAGTTTTTTAAAGAGACTTTAGTGTTAGCTATCAGGATCGAATTTATAACTAGATACTTAAAAAACTCAGGTAAGTGTCAATTGTACCAGGGCTCTTAATCAGAAGGCAATAGTTTAAGTTACTTGGCAGAGTCAACGAGAGGAGTATAGAAGCTGCTAAAATAAATCATACTTAATGAGACACAGATGTAAATAAAAGACGATGCCGTTGAAGTTAGAACTGATTCAAATACAGTAATTTTGAAACAAGGTTGCAATTATGAACATCATCAAATTGATTGATATTAACAATCAACGGGGTTGGTCCAAGTGGTAAGCGGCTCAGTATTGCTTAAGCGAGGTCTCGAGTTCGAGCCTTGGCGTATGCAGAAAATTCTCGTTGGGAGACTCATCCATTATAGCCAAGTGTACGATGCGAGTCGAAACCGGATGTAGTCGGGGCAAAGCTCCGGTGAACCAGGTGAGGGGAAAAAAATTGATGTTAACATTGAGTGGGCTCTAACAAGTCGGAAAGTAGACTTCAAAAACCTATATAGACTCAAAGAAATTGGGTTAATATGAGAAATTAGCGTCAGACAGACAGACTAGCTACACACACACAACTGTATATGCAACTTATAGATTGAAAAATTTTATTCTTCTTGAATCAATCAAATTAATAATATATCTGTAAAGAGCAAAAGTAACGTTAGAAAGACTGAATGAGTAAGTGAAGTTGATCAACTTTTGTGACAAAGGGAATATATTGATGAGAATGTGTAATCCAAAAGAAAAGGCAGCATTATTATTTTACAAAGGGTAGGGGATATATATATATGTATATATATTATAAACATGGTTTAAAAAAAAAAGACAAGTCAACTCTGGGTTTTATTTATGATGCCAGCTCATGATAACATAACCATGATTGACTCATTTTGCCATGTCTTTCAGGTTTTAAACCCTAAAACCACCCATAAATACATGCGCCCTTGCCCCCATCTCTTCCTTTTCCTTCTCTGTTATATAGATGCTCTACACTTTTTTCTAATGCACAGCTAGCCTCCTCTGAGAAACAATTATCTTTGAGGCAATTAAGTTCAACTATTAAATATAGACATTTTTTTAAAAAAAAAATTAAACTGAAGTTCACTCAAATTATGAGAGAGTAACTATTTTTATTAGATCCAATTTTATTAGTTATATGCTCTTCATTTTTATTATTCAACTAGACATACATAGACATATAATTCAAGGTGAAATAGTTGTATTGTGATTGGCTTTTGTATTTAATTACATATATTTTAAACTACCGGACAAAAGACATGTCCTCTCAAAGCACTTCTCATAATCCAATACTTTACTGTCTGTCCCTCCATATATATGTGTGTGTCTGTGTATACATGTTTAATTTCTGTTGGGTGTTGGTGCTCTTTTCCTAGCCAGCTAGCTAGGCCACCAGGCTTTCCTTTTTTGTTATACTCGTCACACTGTTAATTTTCGTACGCCTTGCTATTCCACTACTTCAGCTCTTAAATATTAGCATGATGTAACCCCTTGTAGTGTTATGCGCATTATTCCCATAAAGTTAAGTTTAGAAATGCTACACTCTCAGCGGAGAATGGCTATATATACACCATAGAAAACAACCATCATCATCTCATTGCAAACCATCTGATCATCATCTGATATCAATCTGAGAAAGACGATTTTATAATCCGACACGTACCCATGATTTGCTCATATCCTTTCTGCTGGGCTTTTTTGTGTGATATAGATGAATATATATATATATATAATGAATAGATACAGTATATATAGAGAGAGGCATTGGGATTCAGCGGAATCTTTGGGTACAAGAGATGTTGGGAAACATCACTTTCAAAGTAGGCTTTTTTATATGAATATTGTATAGTACACATACATTGACCTAACATACCTTAGTTCAGACAATGTTCGCAGCTGCCTCGCATTTCTCACTTTTTAATGGGTATTAGTATAAAATCTTAATTACTTAAAAATCTGTTAACAATTGAGAATCCATAAATTTTCATGTAAAAAATATAAGTTTATATTACCTATTTATTATTAGAATTTTTTAGTAATTAAATATTTTTTTAGAATCTCATAATAATTTTACTTTTATTTTCACTAAAACTACCTTTATGTTAATTAAGCCTTAAGGATACATCTAACATTTATACAAGTACATAATTAAAATACCATACTTGATAAACAATATATATCTTAATAAAATTTTAAGTTATATATATATATATATATGAAATTTTAACTTGTAAATATAAAATGTTAAGTTGAACTTGTAAAGAACAAAATTTGACTTATACTTGATTTGAGTATATCTAAGATCTATGAGTATTTATTATATGCAAAACCCTAGCTAGCTACTTTGCTATGGTTAAAAATGTTCATATGAAAAGACAGAAAAGAAAAGGAAAAAAGGTCACTTAATTAACACTTTACAGAATAGAATTGAGACCCATGATCTGCTCTTTTTCTTCTCATTTTCTCAACCTGAAGTAATATATTCACATTTACATGAACTTATTTATCATCTAAATTAAGTCGAAGCTGCATTATATTATACTTTACTGGGCCTGTTTGGGAAACCCCCAAACCTAGGTTTTAAAAGAGCTTCTAGCCCAAACTTCGATTTGAAAATTTTTTAAAACAAACAATTATATTTGTCCATAAGTGCTTTTGGGTTAAATTATGGTTTAAAACCATAGTTTTGAATAAGCTACTGAAACTAACTTTTGGAACAATAAAAGAGCTTATAGACTATCTAATTACTATATTACCCCTACTTTTTCTTATACCCTCTCTCCTCTCTTATCTCTCTTCTCTACCCTCTCTTCTCTCTTATCTCTCTTCTCTACCCTCTCTCCTTTCTCCTCTCTACCCTCTCTATCTTTCTTCTCTTTTCTCTACCCTCTCTCCTACTTTTAATTAAATCATACTCTTTTTAATAATTTACCAATATAAAAAGTCATTCTAAAAATAACTATCCAAACACTTATTTATTCAGAATTACTTTTTTTCCATAAACTCTTCTGTAAAAACCCTTTTCCATAAGCTATCCAAAAGTCATTTTTTCAATAAGCCATTTTTTAAAATCTTATCCAAATACACACTCTCTCTCTATATATATATATGGTGTAGTGTTCAATTTTTTGATGACAAGTTTCCAAGAAAAACATGACAAAGCGGCATTGGACAGCAAAAAAAGGAAGAAAAGGAAAGGGGGGGGGGGGGAAGGAATAAGGGAATCTATTGAAAAGTAGATTTTATGCTTTGATTTGTTTTGTGAAATCCAAAATGAAAAAGCGACCACTGTAATGCAAGCGATTGATAATGATTTTCTCGGGATTGAATCTCCCCCACTTGCACCCACTTCAACTATCATATTCCTCAGAGAATTCACAACAATATCTATCTACACCATTCTCATATATATGCCTATATCATATCCAACGAATCCAATGCTTTTGTGAGTGTCTTTGTATATAGCACACGTTAAGTGATAAGATAAGGGATACATATATATCATATATCTATCCACGTCATCAGAACGATATTTTTAATGAGATGAGTGACTTTTGTTTTCCTGATGTGTTGTTCCTCCATCGACTCAACTTGAATTAATTGGATTTAATGCGAAAAGGATATATTAGTTTAATAATCGGAAAAGGTTGGGGTAAAAAGTTTTACTTTCTCTCTTATATGATATATATTTGGATTGTCCACAGCAAGTGACAACGTTACCCACACACTTGGATAAGATCTTAAGTTCAAACTCAGCATTGACATGTTTATATGCATGAAAAGAAACTGTATTATTTATAAGCCATGAAAGTTATGGAAGGATAAAATAAAGCAAGTGATGATCGCACATAAGTTAATATATATAAACTTATAAATATATACGTCCTAAATATAAGAGCTGTATAAGGAGTATACTTTATTTCTAAATATAAACATCAATCTATTTTATCTCTCCAAATTTTAATTTTCTCCCAAAGTATTGTATATATTAAAGATGTCTAAATGTACATAATTAAAGAGGTATTTTAGGGAAAGTAACATATAATTATTACTAATAACTAATTTAACTAATTTCTTTAATATACCTAAATTAGTTAAATAGATCTTATATCTAGTAACATAAGTAGTATTGTGTTTCTTGGATTTTTTTTAGGTGAAAATATATTCAACAATGGCCAGGGTTGTAATTTGTATGGACTAGAATCTGAGCGTGCAAGGGGTGTGTTTGGATGCTTCTGAAACCATGGTTTTAGAAGTCCTTTTGGGCAAAACCTTGGTTTGGGGAAATTTTAAAACAAGCAGCCATATTTATCCATAAGTGCTTTTGGACAAAACCATAGTTTTGAATAAGCTATTAAAAATAGCTTTTTCAACAGTAAAAAAGCTTATGGATTATCCAATTACTATCTTACCCCTACTTTTTCTTACACCCCCTCTCCCCTCTCCTACTTTTTCTTACACCTTCTCTCATCTCTCCTACTTTTTCTTACACACTCTCTCTTCTCTCCTCTCTCTTCTCTTTTCTCTACCTCTCTCCTCTCTCTTACTTTAAATCAAATCATACCCTTTTTGGTAATTTTTCAATACAAAAAGTCATTCTAAAAATAACTATCCAAACACTTATTTATTCAAAACCACTTTTTCCCATAAACTCTTCTCTAAAAGCCATTTTACATAAGCTGTCTATAAGCCCTTTTTTTTCATAAGTCCTTTTTTATAATCATATCCAAACAGGCCCCTCATCGCTTAGCACAGTGTAATTAATGACGGGGGTTAAAAAAATAAACCCAAGATCTAATATAATTAGTGAAAAACAGCTAATGCTATCCTAATAAGGACAACTAATTAATTTATGTATATAAGGAGCAATTATGCAAGGCTTTTCTGTTTTTGCTTATGGCTGAAATTGCAGAGGGACATAGTCATCGACAATATGATTTTAGCTAGAGGTCCTTGTTTGAACAAGAACATCTAAGTTCTAGTACCTTTAAAGCATATTTTGGTGGATAAAACAAAGAAAGATTGCGAAGGACTGATGAGTGATAATCATGTGATTGCTATGAGCCTAATTAAAAATAAAAAATAATTAAACCTTCAAATTGAATCAAGTGGCTAAAAAATTATAAGAAGATGATATTAAGTAACGTGAGAGAAAGGCAAATATATATAACTAAATTCCAACACTCCTTTTATTATTTTAATCTAAAAAATGATGCATGACAAGCCATTTTGAATTCGACACATAATTTTAATGCTTTTATATAATAATGTTTGGGGAATAAAATACCCTAATGCAGATTAAGATTTTAGCATGCATGTGTACGATATTGAAAAGCAAACTAAAATTTTCATGACATGATTAAGTACATATAAGGATTCCTTCCCTTTTGGGGATTATAACAGGCGAAATTCTAAATTGATAATATAGGAAGAGAAAAGAAGATAATACTCATAAACATATATATATGATATATATGATAATAATACGGAATTAATTAAGCTTGCCATTGGAATTGACGAATTGGTTGATCACGGCGGGAGGAAGAGAAGAGCTCATGCAGTTTCCTATACCAGCCATGCTGAGAATAGCATTATGGGAAAGAGGTTTCAGACCCAAGAAATCTCTCGTCAAACCCTCGTTCCCAACACTACCACCGCCACCGCCACTTCTCCGACCGCCGCCACCGGAGTCGGTTGTTTTGAAAAGAGCACCGTCATGCATGTTCGCATCTTTCTTATTGGTATTCAAAATCCCACCATTAATAATCAAAGCCTCCTCGAAAGAACCCGCCCCAACTTCAAACTGATGGTCAGAAGTAGTAGAAGAGAAAGAGAAAGGAGACAAGAAGAAGCCATGGCTGGTCGTGATCACGTGACCTTTAGGTTTCAGACCGGCAGAGAGATCAGTGGTAGTAGCAGACACGTGACTAGTGGTGGTGGTGTTGTGGGTCCTGAGAATGGACGAACCGGTTTTGCTGAGAGTCGAACCCATCTGAGCCGCTTTCTGAAGCAAGGCTGTGGCAGACATGTGCGAAGAAGGCGCTGGACCTGGAAGAAGACTGGTGGTGGTGGGGCCGAGGCTAGTAGCAGTAGGGTTAGGGTTTGGACTTTCATGGCTTATAAGATGATGAAGTTGACGGTGGTGATCTATAGAAGAGCTAGTGGGTGGGCCACCAAGCCAAGAGGGAATCTGATGAAATCCTTGCCTGAGACTAAAAGGAGGAGAAGAAGAAGAAGTGAGAGTGATCTCGTTTTTCAAGGGATTATTAATATTATTATTGAATTGGATTTGGAGATTATTATTATTATAAGTAGGAGTAGTATTTAAGTGTGGCGGTTGTGAAGAGGGAAGAAGAAGAACTTGGTGGTGGTTTCGTGATGTTCTTGCACTCTCTTCTGCTAATGCATCACAGAATGCTCTGTGCGTTGTGAAACTGTCCCTCCTGAAAAATAATATCACAACAAAATGTCACTCATGGTTACATTTATGTGACACATTGACACTACACAAGCATTGACTTCATCTCTTTTAGTCTTGTCATCTGTCTCTCTTTCTGCATTCTTTCTTTCTTTTATTGTTTATTGTTATCATCTCCAGATTATCCTCAAATATAAATTATAAATCATGAACCTTCTATAGCTTTTCCAGAGCCTCACAGGAACAATGTAATATATTACATCCAGCACTTAAGTGTTTTTACCTAGTAGTTTTTAGTATAATTTTATCTTTAAAATATTTTTCTTAATAATAATGTGTATCTAAATTTAGGATACTAAGTACTCTTTAAAAAATATTTTAAAGTACCGGATATACTAAAAATTATTTTAGGATATTGGGTGTTGCTAAAAAAATACTTTAAGATGCTAGATAAATAAAAAATTAGTTTAAAATACTGAATATTAATTCTCATGGTGCTCGATGCTACTTAACTCGACAAGTAATTTGGCATATATGTCATGCGAAATAATTTAAGCAAATTAATCCAAAGACTTGGGTAAGTAATGAAAAGAAATGAATTTACTGCTTGTTAATGTTATTAACAACCTAGAGAGCTTGATGTAATTTGGAGAGTAATATTGAAACAATATATATAGAAATTAATTTAGTTGAAAATTATTAGTTACCTAGAGAAGAGAGTTCCACAGTCACATCTGTAGTCTCTGGTGCCACAGGTTTTGGAATGAGCCTTCCAATCGGATTGAACAGCGTACCTTTTGGAGCACTTATCGCATTTCCACTTCTTCTCACCGTGCTTTCTGCAGAAGTGCTTCTTGATCCCCGTGAGGTCTCCGAGTGCTCTTGAAGGTTCATGGTGGACGCAGGTTGGTTCTGGGCACACGTACACCTTCTTCCTTATAATCTCCTTGTTCGTTCTCTGCTTCAGCTTCCATGGCAGATTGTGCCCTCTTCTATGAAGCTGCAGATTCTGGTCCCTCTGAAACCCTTTGTTGCAGATCTCGCATATGAACCTGTTCGTCGCTAGCAGAGTCTTTGGAGACAAGGCGATCACTTCAGCTTCTGGGTCTGAATACAAAACACAAAAACAAACAAGAATGAGAGTGAAATCTTAATATATATATATATATATATGTCTAGGCGACGACCGACAACGTTAGAGAAACAAACAAAACAACCTGGGTTGCCAGGGAGGTTTCTCTTTTTCTTCACTGGCTGAGATAATTGAGACGAAGCCAAGTATTGTTGATAATGAGGAGGATAAATTGAAACATTGGATTCAGCAGATGCCGACGTAGTAGTCATCAATTTAGACATATTCTGATTCTGATGATGATTCTGTTGCTGATGATGGAGGTGGAACATGGATCGAAGAACCCGACATCTATCTTTTTCTCAAACACGGAAATTCTCCGAATAATCCTAAGATTTCTGCTGGATTATTATGGTCATCCATAGTAGATCTTGTTCTTCTTCGCATATTATCAACAAGACTTTGGAATCAAAGCAAGAGGAAAAAATTAAAGAGGAGGAATATACTCTTTGAACAAACAATAATCTAAGATATAGTTAGTAATTTCTGGCTTGGCACCAACCAAAGAGACAATGAAATTTGCTGTTGTTTTGAGTTGAAGAGTAGAAAGAAACAAGACAGACTGATACATATAAATGTATAAAGAGAACTGAATCAGAAAGTGAACCCAGATGCGTATGTAGCTAGTAGCCACCTAGCTTCTTCTTCATGCTTCGAAAAAAAACCATGGTGGATATAATGACAAGAAAAATCCCCACTGATAATAATAGAAACAAAAGTATAGACCCAGTTGTTTAAAGTTTAAAACTTTAAACCCAGAGAGGGGGGGCTTCCCTCTGTACAAGAACCAGAGCCAAATGGGAACCCTTCAGCTACTCCTACTGCTAACTCTGACGTGAACTTTCTGTCTTTTCCTTTGTTCTCTTTCTCATTACCAGCAAAAGCTTTCCTTAACTTTAATATTATTATTGTTTATTGTTTATAGAATACACTTTGCTTTTGACTAAAGTTTAAATTTTGCTCTAACATTTTGCTTAAATACACCATTATTGTCCTTGCCTTTCTTTTCTCTTATGTCAAGTAAGCAGAGATAAGGCAGCAAAACAGATAAGGATGGATGAATTTCTTTTTAATATTATTTTTTAAAAATCCAAGATTTTGCGATTGTATTGCATCTATATATATTATAGAGAAATTCATACTATTCAGTAGTGTAATAAACTAAAGATTTGGTGTTAATATTAATTTTCATGGCTGGTCTCCTTGAAATGATTATGCTTTGTAAAACTTTATTTGGCAATACTTCACTCGATTGTTTTGTCACTTAGAACCATCATCATCCATCTGTAAAATTTAATTAACGTTGATTTTGGAAATTACAAACAACTAAATCTCATAATAGTTGATCGGTTCAGCATAGAATTATGTCAAGATAGGAATTAATTAACACAAATTTAAAACTAAATATATGCATTAGACATTTATTATAGATTTTTTGTGTGAATATATATATAAAAGATGAAGAAAATAATCAATTATATTATATATATATATATGAATCTATAAGAAATATTTAATTTATAAAAAACTGGATTATAAAATAGTTAGTTATAAATTATTTATAACTAACCTCATGGTTGGAAGACCCCTTTACCTGCTTTCTACAGTTTTACTGCAACATGATTGTGCAATGGATTAAGGTTCTAACATGTATGGCTAAAAGCTTTCCATAATTCAGTTCCTTTTTTACTTCCGATTCTCTGCATTATATGCTATTATTTACTTTCCTTATTGGTCAAATTTATTATCATTGAGCTATATACTTATTATTTAAAAAGCTGCATTTTCTGACAATTTTGTATGTTTCGTTCTTTGATTTTTTTTTAAAAAAAAATTATAGATTTTAAAATCCACAAAACAAAGGATGTGTGTGTGTGTGTGTGTGTGAATAAATTAAAACACCCACGGTGATCTATGTCTCCATGCTAGTGTATACAAATAATACAATGGCACATACACACATTTAATTTATTATAATTGATTGATATATTGATTATGCTCAATCTGACTTTAAATTTGAGAGTTTCAAAATATTTTACCTTCTGATGTGTATGTCATTTCTCTATCCATAAATAACGAATAATGAGAGGAAAATAGTAAGAATATGGTCTTAAACCATTAATTTGTCTGCTTCAATATATTTATTTGTAAACAGATGTTAATTATCCCGAACTGATATGTATACACACACACACATTAACATGATATTTTATTGTAATTAATTATATAAGGATTATTTAATTAATTATATAAACATATTAGTTAGTGTTGGGATGTGTTGAAATTTGGATGAGCTCTAGAAAAAGAATGTGAAATTAATATAAAAAAGGGAAAAACAAACAGTGATTTGGTTGTCATTTTCTGGTGATTATTCTATCAATCATTAAGCTTTTGAAAATGGGATTGCCAATATGCTCTCCCACCTCATCACATCTATCTCTTCCTTTTCTTAAAAAAAACTGTTTATACACAAATCAATCTTTAAAACAGCTGTTAATTACTATCATAATATGGTTAAGTAGAAAGGCTCCATTATCCTTAAGTGAGGTTAAGGTTGATTTGAATCTTGCAAGAATTAAAAAAAAAATCATGAAGAGAATTACCATGAATTAAATCTAAAAATACACTTAAATTTAACTCGATACTACCCAATAATAGAGAGAGAGATCCTTGTATAGATAACTATGCTTGTTGGTGTATTAAATTAAAAATCAGATATACATTTAGTATATTATAATATCTGGAATAAAATTATTTTTAAATAGATTTTTATTTGGGTAGTGATGTTTCTTCGTGCATTAAGTCTAAAATCATAAAGTAGAATTGGGTGGTCAAATTTCATCAAGTTAATTAGATTCTTTAGATCTCATTTTTTTGGAGGATATCACTTTTTTTTTTGTTACCCACCCGGTTTATTAGAGCTTTGCCCTGATTATATCCAGATTCGACTCGCGTCGTATACTTGGCTATGGTGGGTGAGTCTCCCAATAGAAATTTTCTACATATGCCAAGACTTGAATTCAAGACCTCGCTTAAGCGATACCAAACCACTTACTACTCAGACCAACTCTGTTGGTAGGACATCACTTATTTGTTTCCTCATTAAGTCTCATTGTTACACTAACTAATCTTTATGCATGTCCCCTCCCAAATTTGAATTAAATGTCATTGTCATCTGTGTGTGAGAGAGAGAGAGAGGGGGAGAGACTTAAAATTTCACACGCACCTATGTGCACATTCAACACCATAAATCAAGGTTTAATTTTTTTTGACAAATTTTATCATCCGTATATTGTTTTTTTTAAAAATAATTTGTAAACACATGCACCACCTAATTTCCTATCATACCATTGGTTGACTAAATTTTTTTGTTTTAAATTATTATAAATATTCTATTGAAAAACTTCACGATATACACCCGGGAGTTGTACCAATATGTACATTTTTCTTTTAGAAAAATCAACTGACATATATTTAAATGAAACTTGAATCGAATTTTAGGGGAATTACTAAAATATTTTAAGTAGTATAAATTTATTATCAATTTCTATCTTAAAATTTGTCATTATTCGTTCAATAAATAGAATAACATCATAAATATCTTCTGAGGGAGATTTTGGCAGTACATAGGCACATGCTAGTTGAATAACTGAGAAGTTGCAATCTAGTGTAGTCTAGTGTCCAACTTAATCTAATATAATATAAAATTTACAAAAAAGTTATAATTCATAAGTCGTAAATATTATTAATACTCATGCTCATGAATCATGATCAATTAATGAATTAAATCTTCGTAGTTGATGTCGTTTGATTATCAACATTTGAATTATAAAATAATAAAATTAGATGAAATTTAAAATCTCAGCTGAAAATAAATAATGCTATATACTACATTTCTAATAATGAAAGGTGCACTTTCTATTAAAGAACATATATTTTTTAGTTGAGATAGAATTTTCATGATCTGCGGGATTAGCATTATTCTAAATAAATACAAAAATGTATAGTCACAAATCGCAATCATGGAAAATGATAATCACATTATATTATATTATGTCGTTCATATCAACTTTAAATTTCATGACTTTTAAAGTGATTGTGGAGCCAAATTAAAAATCCTCTCTTCCAAACCACTCTTGCCCTTTTCTATGTCTGCTATATATATATTACTAGTAAATTAATAATGTTACTATTTCTATATGAATATTTTTAGCTGATGTGAAGCTAATACACAATTAATTAATTAATTAATTGTTATATTCTTAAAATATGCAATTACCATGTGTAACATTAAATTAATGTTGCGCTTGAATTTTCTAGTAGACTTATGATGGGTTGCTAGTCAATTCAGCATCGAGACATATCTTAACCAAATTCATGAATTCAATAATTATATTATACTTACGTATACATATATATATATATATAGGGGGATTTGATTTCCTCTTTTAGCAAATTAATTAGTAGATATCATGTTTAATTAAATAGATTGTTCTTTTTATTGTGTTTATAATACAAGTAGCCAATTCTTGTTTCTAGTTTTTTATAAGCTTCATAGAAATAAAAATAATAATCTATGTGGACACTGTCAACTTATAATTAATTAATTAATTAATTATAAAGCAACATTTAGCTAGATTACTCATAATTTTTGTGTAGCTTCTCTGATATGATACCAGTTAAAGCCAACCGGATTAAAAAATCTTTTTTTATTTTTTATGTTTAATGCTGGGTCTAGAAATTTACAGGAGTTTTATAGTCGGTGTAAAAAGAGAAGATGCATTAAGAATGAGGTGATCCTAGCAAGACACCCTTATTAGTTTTCTAGTGAACTTGAGATTATAGTAAATTAATGTGATATTGTGATTCAAATTAAATTCAAATGAGATTGGAATTTATTTAGTCAACTACAGATCGAAGAAGAATTATGCGATTGATGAATTATTTGTAGGTAGTACACGTACAATTAGTTGTGGGGGAAAGTATGATAGAGAATCACATGAAAAGCAGCACTGAAAACAAAAAAGTAATAGAGACTATGATTGGACACTAATTAGCCACAAAAGATATACTTCCATCTAATTAATTAATTAATTAATCAATTAAGTAATTTCTGCACTAATCAAATATCACACTAATCCTTTCTCATGAGTCATGACCACACGATCACGTGACCCAAAAACGTTAAGTTCATTATGGTCCACTTCTTTATTATATTTGCTTATATGGGTCTCTAGTTACATTTAGTAATTCAAAGATTAATTATCCATGATATATGAAACATACTGTCAAATATCTAAAAAAAATTGGAGGATATATGTACTTAGTCAAAATATATAAAAATAGTTATATATAGCTTTAAAAAGAGTCATATTTAAATAAAAAATTATTAATTTATAAATAAATTATATATAATTTAACAAGATAGAGTTAAATAAAAATCTAATCGCTACTATTTTTCTTTAAAAACAATGTCAATTCAATAATAAAAAAATTTCTTTTTTTTAAATTTACCTGATTAACTTGTCTAATTATTTTTATATGGCTATCTATTGAGTCATATTTAAAGATTGTTAAGTCTATCTAAATTATCTTGCAAAATATTTTTATATTTATATAAATTTAAATTTAAAAAATTATATTTAAGCTGCTAAAACCCTATATCAATTAGAACACTAATTCACCAATATGACCGAATATGACCACGGGTGGGCAAACATGTCTCATCCCATAAAGGACTGAGACGATAATCCATCGGGTTGGGATAGGGGGAAGGTCAGGATGTGACGGGTCTCAGTCGGACACTCAAAACGTCCCGTCCCAATAGTATTTATTTATTTTTTAAAAAAAAAATATCGTGACCACCCCTCTCGTGAGTGACCAGCCCTAGGTTATCCCTTCCCCTTGCTCACTTCAGTCTTCAGCTTCACCAGGCATCCAGGCCCTCGACTTAGCAGTATTGCACGGCCAGTTCCCCTCTAATTTAGGTCTCGCATACTCTGCTGCCAGTCCCCCTCCCCTCACGGCCTCGGTCGCTCCTCCTCAGCAAGTCGTGCTATCTCCAGTAGACTAGTATTCCATCGTCGTCACTTGACTTGCAATTTTCAAATCCCCTTTAGGTCTCCTGTACTTCGCTGCTAGTCCCCTTCTCCCCATGGCCTCGGTCGCTCCTCCGCAGCAAGTCGTGCTATCTCCAGTAGACCAGTACTCCACCGTCGTCCTTAACTTGCAATTTCCAAATCCCCTTTAGGTCTCCCTCATTCCGCGGCACTCCAGGCTTAAGGTAGGTTGTTCACTTTCAAATCCCCTTTATGTTTCAATTTGTACAGCTATTTGTTGTTATTTTTATGAAATCCATACTTCTGTTGTTGTAACTTTGGTCCTACTGCGTGTACCCGTGTCTGTTTTTATGAAATCCATCCTTTATGTTACACATTGTAGAGTATTTGTGTCTGTTCTTCATGTCATATTTAGTTCTCTAACAAGTGATGCAAACACCATAAAACACTTAAAGTTTAGTCTTACTCCCTGCTTGAATTACTACAACTATATATATCAATTTCCATGATTTTTTCCCAATAACTTCCCATTTACTTGTTCTCTAATTTCATGATAATATGACCTGGATGATTCGGTGAGACTGTCATTTTCTAAAACCATTTATATTATTCACTTTCTCTCTTGTACTCTTTCTCTAAGGCTGAACTTCACAATTCTGGCTTACGATCCTTCTAAATATCTCATGCTTATTAGATTTGTGTGCTTATAATGATTTTATGGATAGCCATCAATTATACACCTTCATATTTTATCCTTTTATATTTATATTCCAACTATTTTGATTGATTTTGTAGTATGTCCTACTTTCTAATCAAAGACACAATTTGTTCCCCATTTGTGGAGGTCTTTTTCCACTCTGTCTAATGTTATTTTAATTTACGAGAAAAGTTCTAAACATTTTCTTTGATTAGTTTATTGTGTATTTAATTTGTTGCCAACTAGATTGTGCGCATCTTAATTATTCGATTATATATTTGCTTTGTTCTTTAATATTATTTGATTATATATTTGCTTTGCTCTTTAACTGGATTATGCGCATCTTAATTGTATGATGTATTACTTTTGAGAACAATTATTTCACGATTAATTGATTTTAAGTTTTTCAATTTAAATTAAATGGTCATAGGTTCAGGCTTTTTAGCTTATTTTGGATGCAGGAAATCTAGTTACATGAGACTAATGGCGCTTGCTTTCTAGACTCCACTCTCTAGTCATTTAGGTTTTTTTTTTTTACGATTTGTGATGTATAATATAACCTTAAACAGACTAATACTTAGTGATTTTTCTTATTTTACCAGAGGATAGCTACTGCACCACCCATTGCTAAAAAAAACTTAGAACAGATTAAAGATGTTGAACATGAAGATGTACAAGAACGACAAGACACAGATGGAGAAACATAAGATATTGTAGAAGAAGAGAAACCAACAAAAAGACTCAAATCTATTGTTTGTGAGCATTTTGATAAGATTTTTTTAGCTAAAAAATAGAGATCATAAAGCTAAGTGCAAGTATTGTCCAGTAAGGATTGCTTGCAATCCTATAACACATGAGACAAGTGAATTAAGAAAACATCTTGATAGGTGCTCCCTAAGTTCAAATAGAATAAACAAGATGAGGCAAGTTATGTTCATTGCAGTAGGGTCTTTTAAAACTATGGGTCATCATTTATTTAGTCAAGAATGATGCAGACGAGCTGTTGCAAAATATATTATATTGGATAAAATGCCGTTCCAAACTGTTGAAGATAAGGGTTTTAGACAGATGACGAGTGAGGTAGAACCTCGCTTTCAAGTACCATCAAGATCAAGATCAATCGTATTATATCCAAGTTTCTCTTCCTCACATGTTTGTGTTTCTTTGCAGATGAAACAATACATATTTGTGTTTCTATCTTTACAGATGAAACAATAAATTTAGTAGGTGAAATAGAATAATTGAAGAAGTAAAATATGTTTTTGGTATTTATTTTATTCCCTCGAATGATTTATTATTGTGTTTCTTGATAAGTTATCATTTTATGTCAAAAAAGAATGTTAATATTTAGAGGAAGTTGTTATAGTATTTTTTTATTCTTAAAGCTATATACATAACTTTTTTTTTTATATACAAAAATTTTTGGAAAGGGGTCGAGCTCACCCACGATCCAAGGGTAGGGCGAAATCTCCCTTCCTCCTAGGCGATACCAATGTTGGGCAGGGCGAGCCGTCTATTACCCTCAGACGTAAACCTAGGCACCCAGAAGTTAGGATGCCTCCCCAAGCGTCGCGACTAGAACCACAACAAAGTGGCACTCTCCAAGGTTCGAACACGCTCCAAATAGTCGCATGTCTTACCCCTTTGCCAGTTGAACCCACGGACGATGGGTAACTATATACATAACTTGATCAATGATCAGACTGTCTTTTTTTTTTTTAAATTGGGATTTGAGAATTTTTGTCTCATCCCAAACTCATCCTAATCTAACAAAATATGTCCCGTATATTGTATCAAGATGGAACCCGAGATAAAATTATCCTAATCTCTCGACCTGTCCTTTGATCACTCTATGACCGAAGACGCACAGATTAAGTGACACAAATTCTTAGGAGTATATGAAATGGCGTGGACTCGAACGAGTGAGAAAGGTTGTACAATCTTCGAAAGCAGGGCAGCAGGGGTCACGAGAGGAGTGGGCCACGCAAGAAAGAAAGGAGCAGACCCCACACGGAAATCATTATAAATAATTGAGGTGGGTCCCGCTCCTTATCAAGCTCAAACATAACAGCATGAATGTTGTTGTCCACGTCTTCTCTCTCGAGGACGTCAACACCGTACGATGATCACACGTGTACGGCTCCCCAATGAATGTTGGCTTTCAGATGTGGAAAATTTCCCTGCTTGCCTCGAAATTTCACTGCACCTCATGAATTAAAATGAAATTAAATTTTGTTAGTAGAAATATATTAGTGTTTTTATTTTTCTTAACAAAATTTCGACATCTCCCATCATTAGCGACTGGCTGGACGGAGATCTAAGGTTCAGAGATGGTAATTTTGGGCACATTTTCTAGTGAAATTTTAGAGTGAGGGATTAGCCTTTTCTATTAAAATTAACCCTATTGCTATAAAAAATATAATGTTTAAACCTATTCGTCTATAAGTTTAACTGATAAAAATATAAAATATGTGATAATTTAGATCGTATTTGATATTTGAGGAGCATTACTTTGTTATGATTTCAATCGTGGTGCTTAAGGGGACATCCTAACTCTTAGGTGTTTAAATTTATATTTGAGTATAATTGATAACTCTTTCTATATTAGTGTGTAAAAAAATTGTATAAAGAAAATATCATGTTTGAACAGCTTTTTCTTGGGCCATATGACCACAATCCTAAAAGGTAAAATTTCAAATGAATAAGACATTAGCGTATGGACATTTTGGGCCCTTTGGCCCAGAGAAAATGGATCTTTCTTTGTTATTCATGAGAAATCAAGTCATCACAAAGAAAGAAAGAAAGAAAGAAATAAAAACCAGACGGTAATGACTAACTGATAAGTGATGAAGATCCCATTTTAGATTATAGCGTCTGTTAAATCTAGGAAGTATGACTCTATAATATCTCAAACTTTTCAAATGAATTCAACGTATGAACGTACGAGTAGTACTTATTTATGACAGTATGTTTTGGTCAACGGATCAAAGCTCCGTGAGATCGTGACCCGTAAAATGGTTAAATAGAAGTGAAAGAAACGATACTCAGTCAAAGTAATGCTTGAAAATAAAGATCATGTCTCTGGTCTGGATCACACGTCTCTGAATTTTCTCATTGCAAAGTTAACTTTCATAGTTCCATTCTTTTATATGTCAGCGTTGCAAATTTAAAGCTGGTATGAGCATAGTTGTTTATATAAATTGATTACATATATTATTACAAGCTCCCATCCTCGTTATTCTCACAATAAGATCAAAATTAAAGCCGACATGACCACGAGATCTCCAGTTTGGGCTTTGGTTATCTTCTGTGTTATTTGCAGCAACAGTAGTTTAAGAAAATATGTAAGGAAACATATTCAGGGAATTAAGTATACTCGAGAGTGAATGCTTTGATTGATAGAACACAGGGATGTTTTTCATGATGGTATATGCATTATCAACATCCTAGTCCCTCCATCCTAATTCAAAGTCTATATCAGAGAAACCATTTCCAATACTGAGGAGAGATTCACTCAAAGGTGAATTCAGGCAAAGTACGTATACTGCTTCATGACTCTAGAGTTTTGCTACGGAAAAAATAACATTGAAGCTTTCCAATGTTGTTGAGTAGTAAATCATTAAAATGATGAGATCTCTTTCTTTTTCCACCCTTCTTCCACTCCAATTCCATTTGTTCAACCATGTTGTGACATTCTGAGGCATATGTTGGGCGAATTCCACACCGTTGTGTTATGCTACATCTCTGAATATCAGTCACTAATCCAGTCTCAATATATTTCTCAACGTAGAATGCAAAGCCAAACTTAGAAGAAGTGATGCCCTCACTATCTTCTCTTCTCTGAGTTCCCTTTGATTTACTGCGTACCAAAGGTTAGTACCACAGCAAAATGTGATCCTTGCTCAATTCATCGCTTAGATTGGACACTAAGTTTGTCATGTCCTTGATCTCTTCGTCTTCTTCACAGCTGAACATGCTGTACAATGCTAGTGATTCCTCATAATCTACGTCACACTGAGGAAGAATGCAGCAACGAATAAAACCCAGTAATCTTCAGAAAAAGAAGGTGCAAGTTCAATAGTAATGGAAGGCCCTGCTGTCGTTTGAGTGTATTTGAACCACTTTGGAATTGTGCTTCCTGGGTAACAAACGCACCACAGAAATTGTTATATATTGCTCTCATCAGTGAGAAATGAACATATTCTGTCATGTCATGATTAGCAAATCCCAACTTCACATGGAGACTTATTTTGTTTATCAGCTCAGAAAGAAGTTCTTTACGCAAATGTTTGAAACCATCAATCTCTTTTGATTTTGCTCTCACAGCTTTCACATGCAGGAAAAAATGGGTCAAATATTTCTGGAGTAAGGGTTGTTTTACCTATTCCTCCAGTACCCCAAATTCCAAGAAATCGAACTTCTTGTGGCTCAATTTTCATTAATGATCCAACCTTAGCTAAATTCTGATTAATCCCAACATTGAGTCTAGACTTCTTTGAGTACTTATTGTCCCGTTTTTTCAAGATATCGTCTACTATTTCACCAATGAAATCAGATTCATTCCTAGCACATAAATAGAAAAAAGAACAATTGATTAGCATACATAAGATAGAAATAATAAATGTACACATATATATAATTTGATAATTTTATCAAAAAAAATTATTATTTTTTGGAAAAAGTAAGAAAGCTTACCGAAAATCTGATGAATGGTGATACACAGACAGGTTAGCAGTTTTAGTCAAAGCAGATCTCCAAATTCGTGGCTTCTCCGCGTTGTCCTTGAACCTCTCCTCATGTTTGGCAAATGCATCTCCATAAGAGCCTATTTGATGCCTGACATCTGATGGATCTATATTGTAAAATACCGGTATTACAATCTTTTGATTGGTTTCCTTGCATTCCATGATTTTGACAAGCTCTTTCAAACACCACTTTGAAGAAGCATAATTTTTTGAGAATATGACCAATGAAATCATTGATCCTTCTATTGCTCCCATAAGTGCTGATGATATTTCTTCTCCTCTCTTCAGACTCTTATCCACATACACATGAATATGAGTTTGGCGCAATTCCTTTAGCAGATGGCTTAGAAACCCATGTCTGGTGTCTGAACCTTTATAAACACATCATATTTTTCCCGACCAACTTGGGAAGAGGAAGAAGCAGAAGCAGCCATTAACTGGACAGAAAGAAGATCAACAGGGTTTCAATTCTTGCTAATAAATCTGGACAGAAACAAGCCAACACTTGATGGATTTCAGTAGGAACAGAGCTTTTGTTGACTTAAATGAGTAGTGCAAACATAAACAGTATATATAGTGATAATCCAGTACATACAAGGAACGAGGAAGAAGATGATCAAACCTGCACAAAGCTTAAGTGGCTATGGATCAAACTTTTTTCTGCATGCAAACTAAGAGCAAAAGTGATAATGTGATCTGCGTACACGCCAATCCAATTTAGAAGGGAAGAAGGTTTCTGGGTAAGTTGGCTAATGTAAAACGGCACTTCTAATGCAAAATTTTCAAAGAAAGGTTTGTTGAATTGATGATGTTATATTTTTCCAAACACATCATCTATGTTGCTTATGCAAGTTTGACAGATTCTCAACTATTAATTTCTTACACATTTGATTTGAACTGTTTAGATCATTTTTCTATAAAAATTAGATTAAAATTAGTAAAATTAAAAAATAATAAAAGTGTAAACTATTCAAATTTTATCTAGATGTCATAATGAAATGTGTATCCCGAGATCATTAAGCAGAGTCTTCTTCCTATTAATTTTTTCCTTCATGAATTTGTCAGAACTAAGAAATTAAAAAAAAAATATGGGGGGTTACTTAACAAAATAACAGATCATCAATTCTAGAAAGTCATGTTCAAAGAACTACTCCTATCAATCACTTGGATTCATTCGTGCTGATCAAAACTCAACTGAGAAATAAAGTTGTAGTCCGTCAAATAGACGTGAAATAAAAGGTTTGTAGTACAATGAAAACACTATAGAAAATTTATATATAAAATTATTATTGACCCTATGGCCCATGTCTACCCTGATGCCATGTAAATTTCATCTCTTTTACTATAAAACTTGAAGTTTAAATAGAAGTAATAATTTTATATAATTAGCATCTTCTAAGTCATCAAAAAATACAAAAACAGAGTAGCTATGCTTTAATTAATAATGGCCAAAAACTATTGCATATACCAATCAATCAAAAGGGTAATTTCGTAAAGCTATAATACTTTTTAAACATTTAACTAATTATAACTAGTTATCTTATTTTTAAGAAGGTAATTAATAGGGACCCTATAAAGAGTACCAGAGAGTAAATAATAAGCAGCTTGTGTCTTGTGGCTACTATTTCACTCGTTGCATGATTCCTCATTCAAACACCCTGACCCAGGTTGTAACTATTGTTGTTCTTACTTACCCAGACAAGTTGGCAGAATTTGAACTTTTGTAGAATAAGCAGAGTAATGTAAGAATATATGTACAATGTCGTATAGTACACGACAAATATGGACAAAGCACACATAAATGCTTCTAATTTCAAAGACGGAAATAAAATCCACAACACAGCGAAACCCAATGAAACCCAGAAAACCTCATCATGTGCCCAAAAACTAAAAATCAACTTAAAAAAAGACCACACAGTAAAAATTTCAATTCTAACTTTTGTAAATTCTGACAGAAGTAAACTAGAACTTTCCACAGTATTTACTCCACTGTGACTAGACCTATCTATGTCCGCAACGTTCAAACCCAGATCCTACTGCTGCTTGCATTCAGGAGGCTCTTCACCTCGCTGACCTTTCCCAGGCCTGCCCCTACCACTTTTCTGCAGTAAAAACCATAAAAGCATTCATCATAACTTATATATAACATAAACGATTGAAATATAAGAAGCATTTAGTTCCCCATTATCTTGACCTTGATATCTTAAATACTAGGCAGTGCCCAAGATGTTTAGGTTCGTAAATGAGATTCAAGATGATGTATGTCATCCTAGATACTAGTGTCATATGAGGACACTATTTTCATTGGTATGTCATACCATTAAAAAGACTACGGAGAACACAAATCATACCATTTTGTTACCTAGTTAACCTCTATAAAATATCAAGGTATACCTTTGTTATCCCACACCATGGCATACAAGATGTCAAATAATGTGACATAACAACATATCAAACACCTTCATAGACAAATAAGCAATACGCAATACCTTTTTCTGGTTTTTGCCTTCCTGTTCCTTGTCTTCATCTTCTTCCTCTTCCTCTTCCTCATCCTCATCCTCCTCATCCTCGTCTTCTTCATCAACCTCTACATCCTCATATTCATTATGTACTGCCTCCCCAGTAAACCATGACACAGCATGGGGAATAATTTTATCCCGAATTGTAGAACTGCATATTACACCAAGGTAATTACAACTCAAGACAAGAAAATAATACAACACCATGAACATTCTTTCGGATACATCTATCGTCACAAGATTCTGAAGAGCCAACAATGCCTTCCACTGGTCAATTCATGATTTATACATTCTAATCTTTTTAACTTCATTATCAGATCCCCAAAATGAAGCACAGACTTTTTTCTTTTTATCTGTGTCGTGAATTTGAAAAGCAATGTAGTAAATACATTTTGCTCCCACGACACACACAGTGTCACGCAGCAAATACGATTGGAATGAAACAATTTACAAATGATGCAAAAGCATTTAAGAGATAACTATGATCATTACATCCCTAAATTCTAATGCCGACAGGATCAGTAGGTAAGTCAAGAGGCTGCACACTCAGATCAGAGGAATAGGGCATATCTCTCATGCAGGCACTAATCAACTTACCCAATGTCATAATCATGTTCCATCAAGTTCTGAAGTTCTTCAACCTATCAATGCACATATAAAAGACAATTATCATTAAAAATAATTCTGCAACATCCAATAAAATAAATATAAAATAGCAACTTACAGCATCATCATCAATATCAACCTCCTCAGGGATCTCGGGTGGGTTGAAAAAGTTGAAAAAACTATCACATTGTTCAGTTTTTGTGATAGGTTTAGCATTTTTTGACCCTTTCTTTGGCTTCTTCTTTAAAATCTTCTGTGTCAAGTTCTTTCCCGGGTACCATTCAATCTCCGTTCTACAAAGTAAAGCAACATAAGATCTGACATATAAATGTCAACATAAGAAAACATGAAAATATTAAGTGATATTAGTTACCCTGTTGCTTTTTCTAATATGGGATCATCATCATCATCATCGACCATGTGATATGTTTTCGTCAGAACAGAATTCTTAAAATACGGATTCGTAGAAAAAGAGAACTCCAGCTTGAAACCCTTGGCATCGTCAAGTTTACTCCACTTGATATCCTTAAGATATTTGAGAGCTCCTTCATCACGTTCAGTGATCTACTCCAGAAAAGAAATCAATTATAATTCTATGATGCTTGAGTTGATGAAAACCATACAGAAAACAACAAATTCCATTACCTCATCGGTCAGTGTCTCATTGGTCTTCATTGCAGTTAGCCAGAAGCCTGGAACTCCTTTATCTGATTACACGGAAAATCCAGAATAGTATTAAACATCAACGCCAGTGACCGTATGAGTAAACAAGAGCATAAGAGTTACCTTCCGTAACTTTCTCTTCGTCTGTCCCTACTTCATCTGTAATTCCCTCAACTTCGACTATGCCATTGACAATTTCATACCTCTATAGCAACCATCAAAAATTCAAATAGAACAAAAATTATTTGCTACGACCGTAAAGCAAAATCATACGTAATTCTGCCAATAAAGGATTGTAGAACATAGCCCATGAAATTATAAAATCTATTTAAGCATAAAACCTCAAAAGCCAGAAAGCCATCTGACAAATAAACAAGACGAGAAACTCACTAAAAATAATAATGTACACACCTTTGTGTAAAATGGTTCATAAAGCTTCTGGTATTTAGCTTCCAATGAAGCTCTCTCCTCCAAAAACTTTGCTTCCAGCTCATCATGTTGGCTCTGCAAAAAAAAGAACTTTCATTTAAGTACCTAACTAATGAAAAAATGACACTTCTTTGAAAGAAGCCAGAGGAAATAGAGTCTATTCAGGAGCATAACAAAAATGGCCCCCATATCAACAAAACCAGATGCTACATGCTATTTCACTGCAAGTGCTACTGGGGCAATAAGCTCACTAGGATAGAGACAAGACAAGAGACTGAAAGAATTTAAAAGCCTGGCATGTCAACTATTACTGATGCTTAAAGCATCTGGGTTATAAATTATTGCAACATGAGATTGAGATCAATCAGACCACATCAACCTGTTTTAGAGTCACAAAAACTGGATTCTACTAGCACCATTTTAATCAGACACTACAGAAAGCATTTCCTTCATGAAAGAATGCAAACCCCCCCCCCCCGGGGCAAAAAAAAAAAAAAAAAACCCACACACTCTTGAATACCGCAGTAATCATAAGACTTTAAACAAGGTTCAAAAGTTGCAACCAAAAATATGTAAAAGCTATTAAATACAACGAACACTATATCTATAAGGAACAGCAAGAGTTGGCAGAATTGAGATCCTCTTAAGTATTTCATCTTGGTGAATAGATATGGACCCGTACAGGTGGGTCCCACTTTCTCCTTCCTATTTCTCTACTTCATCCCGGGGATAAATGTTTTCAAAAAGTCATACCTGCAAACCTCTGAGAAGCTCCACGCGTTCCCTGACTTTGGGTGCCAGTGTGTCAAGGATATCCACATGCTGCCCAGCCAGGAGCTGAAGTTTATCCTGCAAAAACGGTAGAAATAGCACAAATTAGTTAAAACTGTACTGTAAAAACTCCTGATTAGCTCATCTTGATAGCAAAACTTTGGTTTTGAAAATATCATTATGATAAGTTAGCTAGCGTAGATATTTATTTTCATTCCATCAACCCGTAGATTCCACCTTTCTTTCTTCCCAATAATGAGGACAGAAAAAAAAGCACCGAATAAAGCATTCCAGATAAAATTTACCAACAGTATCCCCATCCCACACCCAGAAAGTAAAAGTTACTGTGTATAAGTTTACCAACCAAGAAACCGGCCATCAGTCAAATTTCACCTTTTTTCAATAAAAAAAGGACTAGGATATCAGTATAAACTTACCTTCAGCGCATTAACGAGATCAGCACGATCCTCGGGACTAAGAGCTACAGACAAAAACAAACGTTTTTGAATTTACGGCATATTCTTCAATCAGTAGTAGTAGTAATAATGATAAATTCTCAGTTTTTAATAGAAGACAAACTATACGGAAGGTGATAAGTAAACGAGCACCGGGGAAAAAAAACAAGAAGAAGAAATTAGCTTCCAGCAGGCGTGAGATGAAGAAGTCATACTAATATCATATAAAAGATTCATATAACAGCAAATTACGAACACGAGATACGAGTGGTGATAAACATGACGGCGACAAAAAAAATTAAGGGTTCCGATTGAAATTACCGGCTGCGGCAGCGGGAAGATCGGCGTCAGCTTCGGCGACGCCAACAGTATCGTTTTTGGAAGCGTCGTTACTCATTGTTGAGATTGTTTGGAAGAGGAGAAAAATCAGATAGAGAAAAGGAAGGAAGGAAAAAGCGAGAGAAAAAGTAAGAGAGGAAGGAAACTGATTCAAGCGAGAATATATAATGAATGAAGAGAGAAGGTGACGGCACGAGTCGGATGTATCTTTATCTTGTGCGGCAGGGTCGAAGTAGAAGACTCTGTTTGTTAATCTGCTGCACGTGCGAATGAAGCGCGTGTGAACACGCACCAATAGAGTAGCGACGAAGTGGTTGTGTCAGTTGTACTAAGTAACGTGATGTGGCCACCTCTTTGTAAAGTTGATTCATTCAACTATCTTTCTTGTTTCAGAAAAGCACGTTTAATTAGCCTAATTCTGGCCGAAAACAAAAGGCCTAATTGCAATTTTTAATTAAAATAAAAATATACCATTATTAATGACAGTTTGTGTGCAATTAAATGAGTCACATGGTAAAGTACAACTAAGAATGAAAAGTAATATGATTTCTTATATATTTTATATCTTTATATGATATTAAGATTAATGATATTTCATTATAAAAAAAATTAATGATATTTCTAATAAGGGAAAAATATATTTTTGTTCTTTAACTTTGACGTAAAATTCATTTAGTCCTTTTAACTTCTAAAATGTGGTAAAAAACTTCCTTACCACCATTAAGTTAATGGAGAACAGAAGCAACTTACATACTCAAAAAAAGAACATTAATTATTCAATTGAGTGAGGCCCAAGGGGTATTTTATTGACATTTTGTATGAATTAAATATGAATTTGCATGAAAGTGTGAAAAATTAATAATTTTAATCTATAGTTTAGATGGTGTTTTAATTTAGTCCCACAGTTCAAAAATTTTCAGGACACTCCTTATTGTTCTACATGTTATTTAAGTTAGCCACTTGGTCTAATTTGTAATCAAATCCCTTCAATTGCTGGCAAAACTGTGGGGAACAAATTGATGAAACTAGTATAAACACAGTAAAAACTCAGAAACTCAAAACTCCACGCCTGGGGATATATTTTTCTTTTAAAACCTGCAATCTTGTTTGCAGAAATTAGAGTAATTAAGCATTATCCAGATTGTCCCCATAATTCATATCAAAATTCAGTTCCCCTGATAATCTAAGAAAACAATGAAAAATGGTATTTTCACTATATTTTTTAATGTAAGAGAAGGTTAAGATCTGAGCAGAAGAAGAATGGAGGGGATTCATCATTTATGATTTTGTCACATCTCATGAACTCTACGATGAAAATTTCATGGCAGTAACCTCACCATCATTTTCAATGCTCAAATATGAATTCAGTCATTTTTCTGAAAAAAGAAAGCAGAGGAAAACAGAGGAAGTTCATTGTTGGAGCTGCATTACTAGTAAACCTATGTGTGTCATCACTGGGATGAATTCTGCAGTTTGGCTTTCAAGGCTTCAATGACTGCAGAGAAGTCCTGATCCCCAAGGCCATGGGATTTTGCAACTTTATATAATTCATTAGCAGCTGCAGCAATTGGAGTAGATTGTGAAACTGATTCTGCTAACCCTAGGGCAAGCCTCATATCCTGCCGCAATTAACTTAGTGTTAGACAATAACTCCAGTTCTCAGCGTAACTATTATCAAAAATATCAATTGAAGCAGTGCAGTCATTATTCCATCCACGATGTAGATGATTCATGGCCTTTAACCAGCTCTCTAGCAGGTCAGTTAAGCTCAAAGACCGAGCCTGTAAACTTACTTGTTTTTATCAGTTAAATTGGCTAGTGTAGTCTAATTTGAAGATTATATATTGTGGATACCTTCTGCTGATGCTTTAGGGGGAATGCAGTTGGATAAAGTGACTGAATCATGGATAGGCCCTTGGTTGAGTACATTGGTGCACTAATGGCACCCTGTGAAACAACCTGCAATATCACCATTTCATAAAGCTGCAATATCACACACTAACAGAAATAATACAAGTTCACAAAACAATAGAACAGTAAAATAACTTCAGAAAAGGAAGGGAGGACAATCACGGACAGGAAGAAGAGAGTTATCAAAAGGAAAAGATTCTCAATATTCTTCATACACTCCGGGAAGCTCTTTTCTCCATCTGTATACCCTCCTTTCCCATAAAATTAAGAAGGGTAGTTTGGGAATTTAAAAATATTCATGAGTAAAATGGTTAGGACATGACAAAATATTACTCCTACTCTCCCCAAAATCCCCCCAATTTTGGAGGGAAGGGAAAAAATTTTATAAAGCCAAACAAGGGTAGGGGAGTGAAATCCCTCCAAATCCCTCATACCAAACACGGCCTCAAAGATGGCTATCTTACCCACCCACTTCTCCTAAGCCCTACATTAAGATTAGGCCCATTTATTACATTATCCCACGGAAAATATAAACTACAATAATAATAAATGTGATCAATGTGGAATTCATGAAAACTTTTCATAGAATTTGGTAGTGAAATTTGTTGGAGTGGGAAATACCTCCACCAGTACTTTAGGATCCAGCCCAACTTTCTCTGTGAGAAGTAATCCTTCAGAAAATGATGCCATCATACTGCAATCAATTGGAAAAATATAGATAGAAATAGCATTTCCTCAGTCATTTATGTATGGATAAATCACATCAAATAGTGAGCAACCAACTGTACAAAACCTTCCCATGATCATATTGACAACAAGTTTCATTGCAGCTCCATTTCCAACATCTCCTAGGTAAAATCTTGACTGCGTAGAGCCATAAAACATAATTAGATATGAATCAATTAACTATTTTTTCTCAGCATGAAGAAAGGAATAATATGAAAAAAGGGACCACATACTTTCCCCATTATGTCCAAGAAAGGAGAAACTGTTTCATAAAGATCTTTATCACCTGAAACATCATATATATTTTGGATGTTAGTGTGTTCTCTTAATTATACCAATAAGGATGGTGATATGAAAAGAAAATTCAGCTAGTGGATGACATTATAACTTGTTAGGGGAAATTTCAAGCATCTGCAGTTGTCAGGTATTGATTCAATTTTATATTGCACATCCCAGTTGACTTTGATTCTGGTAAAATTGAAAAGTTTCTTGAAAACTTTATACCATGAGAAATTATAGAACTGATTGATAACAATGAAGAACTTTACCTGCTGTTAGAAATATCAATTGTCCATCTTCTGCAGGCTTCTTGGAACCTGAAACTGGAGCCTGTGGGCACCGTAAAATGACTTAGTAGGAATAACATCATTTGCCTAACAAAAGCGCGAAATGATGCATATCATAGTCGCACCAGTTAAGTATCATGGAGAATTTAAAGTGAAACTATAACGCACTGCACCTCCAAAAATAATGCTCCAGTGGACTTGACATGCCCGCTAATCAATTTAGACGTTGCCCCATCAACTGTTGAAACATCTACATATCTGAATAAATAGTATCATGCAGTTTGTCAGACTAAGGAAGAAAAATGCAGAAAACACAACTAGTTGGTACATAATGAATTTTCAACACTTCTTTCGAAAAATAAACAAGCAACTTAAGCTTATGGTTTGCATATACATTAGTATGCAATCTACGAAAATAGCAATGTTTTAACTCTTGACAGTGATGGGTACACTAAAATCAGATTGGAGGTAAAGTTTCTAGGCAGCGAGGCTATTAGGCATGAGGAGATGGGGAAGAAATAATTGCTCTGTTTGATATGCAAAAGGGTCAATAACCGTTTCAAATGACATTATGTGTCAAATTGTAGAAAAATACTGAAAAAGTTTGAATTTGCAAATTGCACCCTTTTCCTGGACCCAATCCATTTGCAAACCCATGTTCTCCACAAGCAACATCAACCTGGAATGGGGTAAGGATAACAGTTGAGAGATGACATGCAATTGGATATCAACTAATCAAAGCTGAAATATACGTACAGCACTCTGAGGATCGGCAAGCATGGCAAATGTGACATCACAAGATGCAGCTACTTCCTCAGGAGATGATTTATATCTGCAGAAACAAAGTCATGTGGAAAATAATTGAGATATCCAGTTGAGTCATAGTTATTTTCAAATATAAGTACCAAGAGCAGTAAAGCCACATCCTTCCGGCCAGATAAGTTCAGAAAGCTGAACAAGTTTTTCTACTACTACCACTACTAGAATGTCAATAAAATGAGGATACTTTCAGAACTTCTGGTGACAGAACGTGAAGGCGGATGAAAACTTTCTGTTCTCTATACTAACAGGGGAGATACAGTTATTGCCATGCAAAAAAATGTGTCTTGGCACACCCTAATTTAGGAACCATGTCTATGTTAATACCAGAGATTTGAAAAAAGAACCTCAATACCTCATCCAATCCATAATGCGCATTTGCTAATAGTAATGGTGTGGACATTTCATTATAATGTCATATGCAAAGCTATATATCAAAAACTTACTTTGCTCCCAAGCTAATTAGCGGATCACATTTGCTCTTGGTCCTATTCCAAACAGTCAGGTCACAACTGCAGCGTAAAGCCAAGTGAAATTAATTTCACCATTATTCAATCTAAATAGTTTAATGAGAAATTAATGTCAACATAAACAATTGGCAAAAACAATGACATAAACCAAACAAGAACTTCGATAAGCATCCCACTATTAATTCAACCCTGTAAACAAGCACTTCTACAGAAACCGGGAAAAAGATGCATGATGCAGACTAACTTTACTCTTTGGGTAATATTTAAATTTTAACCTATGTTACATGATAACCATTCCTACAAATACAATCGAGAAGTTATGTTGATCCATACCCAGCTTTTATCAGATTTTGTGCCATTGGAGAGCCCATAATTCCGATGCCTAAAAAGCCAACACGTGGTGCCTCATTTACTGAAAACAAAATAATAGTTTGGTGAATGGATAGAAAAGCATATTGGCAGAGTGCATACTGGAATTTTAGCCTTATATCTGCTTCAGTGTTGCTAAAATACGATGTGGATCCGATACACCCTTTTCAAAGTTATCTTGAAAATGCCACTCAATAAAGTAAGAATAAGCTAGCAGCCACAGCACATTCGGTTCTACAGCTTCAGAGTTCAGACAGTTCAATTGACTACACCATCAGTGCCCTAGTAGCTGCAATTTTCAATCTTGTCATAACTGTTATTTTAAACCTGTTCTTCACACAACTGAGCATAAAGTTTACAAGCGCAGCACATTATCAACGTTAATTAATTTTATCATTTTAAACTTTACAAAGAAAGGAGAGGGATGAACTTGCAGCTCAAATTTGGAAGAACGGGTAGTTTGAATTGAATACCTTGAGCTGAAGCATTGGATATCTGAGAAGAAAAGGCTCTGAAAGATACAGAATTTGGTGATGAAATGGAGAAAGGATAGATGATTCTTCCTCTGAAGTGACGTGAAATTTGAGGACAGAAGCTCGAGCACATTGCCATGGCGTTTGAGAGTGAGACGCAGGGAAAGTAATGTCACTTGACCAATGGATTATTCTCTGTAGGGCTTGTTGGCCTTCAGTTCAACGAAAATCAGCAGGATCTCATTTCGAGGAGTAGGCAACATGCGGCTCGGTTTGGATAAAATGTTTATAGAAAGGAGGAAAAATCAATATAATCATTGGGTGTGTTTGAAAACACCCAACCGCTGATTTAAAAAAGGTTTTTACGTTTGAGAAAATTTTAAAACAAACAAATTTATTTGTCCATAAGTGTTTTTGGACAAAATCATGGTTTAAAATCATGGTTTTGAATAAGCTATTTAAAATAGCTTTTTCAACAGTAAAAGCACTTATGGACTATCCAATTACTATCTTACCTCTACTTTTTCTTACACCCTCTCTCTTTTTTTCTACTTTTTCTTACACCCTCTCTCCTTTCTCCTCTCTTCCTTCTCTCCTCTCTCTTCTTTTTTCTCTAACTCTCTCCTCTCTCTTACTTTAAATCAAATCACACCCTTTTTAGTAATTTACCACCATAAAAGTCATTCTAAAAATAACTATCCAAATACATATTTATTCAAAACCACTTTTTTCCATAAACTCTTCTCCAAAATTCCTTTTCTATAAGTTGTCCATAAACCCTTTTTTTTCATAAGCCCTTTTTCAAAATCCTATCCAGGCTATTATTTATCTCAGTGTATCGATATATACAAGTTACAACTCCTGAGTTGTCTTCCATATATAATATAAATATTTTAATTTAATAATCCTATTATCCATAACCTATGCGTGATATAATTCATTTTTCATGCTACGTGTATACTATACAAAACTCTTGTACTAAGTTAAGTACTTCTAAAAATCATAACTTTAAGAAATTTAAAAGTAAATATTTTTAAATGCTAAAATATTTTCATGTAAAAATAAATAAATTTTAAGATATGCAATATTAATTTTAGGAAATATATATAATTTTTAAAAGTATGGTAAAATTATCTCAAACATATTTTTAAATTGATTATATATATTTAATATTTCAAAATAATTATAATTATAATAAAATATTTTTAAATTAAAATTTTAACATCCTAATATATATATATAATATATATAATTTTTCCAAGAGAAAAAAGACGGTTGCCCCTTTGCATCACACAGAATTGAGAATACAAAACTAAATAATAGTAATCCCGTAGGTATCGAATTTAAGAAATAGTAAGCTTTACCTTTTACTTCAGTTTACAAATTCTTTTTTCAGAATTTTCATTTCAACATATAAAAAGATTTGGAATTAAAAATGGTTTAATAAAATAAATTTTAAAAAATTGACATGCACACAGCATCTCACTCATGTATCAACAAGAAAAATATCAAGGATATATTTGGATTAGCCTTTGGATTATTTTTCAAATTAGCTATTATGTCTATTTAATTTAATTTAAAACCATAGTTTAAAAAGTTAAGCCAATCTATAGTTTAGGTTAAAAATTAAACAAACAGCCATTAAATATTTAGAAGAACTTCTAGACTAAATCATAATTTTAAATAAATTTGTAAGAATAACTTGTAAGTGATAAAAATATTTTTAAACTTTATAATGACCATTTTGTCACTATCTTTTTCTCTCTATCATTTTACTTTTGTCCTTTTTGATAATTTATCCATAAAAAAATCATTATAATAATAACTATCCAAATACTTACTTTTTTATAATTATTTTTTTAAAAGCTATTATCCATAATTACTTTTAAATTATTATTTTTTAATAAATTCTTCTTCATAAACTAAATCAAATGGGCCCGTTGGTCTTGTATTATTTTTCAAATAAAAAAACGAAAACAAAAGATAAGTGAAAATGAAGTAATAGATACAATCGATAATCTTTAGACTTATTCCATTTTCATGTTCATCCCTTTATTTTATTTTTATATTAATTCCTTTCCTACCAAGCACCCCTTATTAGAATCATATATACATCCATTTACATATTCGACATAAAAACTAACTTCTTAAACGAGAACCATCTAAGTATGAAAGATGCCTATATTTATTATACCTATTCTCTACAGAATATATTATACCAAAACAATGAAACATGTTTTAACTTCCAGAAGCAGTTCCTAATACATTTTCAAACATTCTTTCCCTTAAACTTCTATACAAAATCTTGGATTCTTTACAAAGTAAACTATTATCATCATTCAGCTAACGAGGAAGGCAATTCTCATGCAAGTGAGTTGAAGCTGCGTTATGGTAGTGCTGATGTATGGAACAAAGAAGGCACCATACTGTGAAACTGCATAGGCAGTACATTATGTTGCCTCATATCTGTCAGTTCCTGTAACAACATATACAGTCAGTCATTCCAAATTTATGATTCATCATATTCAACAAAACTTCAAGATAATAAACTAACAATCAAGAATAGATAGAGATATGTTGAATGTAGTCAGAAGATGAATGGAGAATGAAGATTGCATTAAGATGACATCGCACAATTGTGCAATACCAAATAACATATCACGATCAAAAGCTCTACAATCATCAACATCAGCAAGACTAAATGCTAATATTGTCTTGCCAGCCGTTCAATATCAGAAATCACACACATACACACACCTGAAATTTGACGCAATGGTAGTTTTGCACTAAAAAATCTATACCCCTTTGAAGCCAAAAGTAAAGGAAAGGGCACATTTCTATTTTTATAAATAAAAGGCTGTAAGGTCATGGCATACCATTTGGTGAAAACCATCTTGGCCGCCCACTGCTTCTAGTTGAGATACCTATTACATAAAGGAAAACTTGTAAATAATTTAAAACAAAATAAGAACAAAGATCAATCCCGCATCCATAAACTTACTGACCTTCCCTTTATTTCCTTCGGTATTTTCTGCACTTCCTACTTCCCTAGCAGACCGACCAGTCCTTGCAGCCTTATTAACAGTAGTCATCCTTGGATCAGGAACTTTCTTGTTATAAGCATTACCAGATTGATGCTCTTCTTCAACATTGCAAACTTGAGTAACTAGGGCATCAAGTCTCGCATCATTCTCAGCAGAGTTCATGTTTGTGCATTGCTTTAAGGCTTCTTTTATGGCACCTAAAGCAATATAGTAACTTTCTTGGGACAGAGAACCTTCTTCACCCAATATTATGGCTCGCCTACATAAATCATTAAGCCGTCGTACCTTAGATTGCACCTCATCTAATCTTTCACTGATAGGATGCTTGCTCATAGCAGCATTTGTCAATCGTTGCAACACATACTTGGGTGGTATGCTGAAAATCCCAGACATTTGTAGAACAACAATAGCATGTCTACAAATGTAACCTTTATATTCAAATGAGCGGCATGAGCAACATATATCTGAGTTAGATTTGTTCCACTCTACCACATAACTTTGATCATCTTCGAAGTCCTTCACAGTATATGTTGCAGTCACACCATCATTCTCCAGTTTAAGATGGCAAGCAGCTGCCCCCAGAACTTCAACTTGGAACTTCTTCAAAATTTCGTGCGTGTAAACGAATAACATTTGTTTCTCAAAAGGGGAAGGAGATTTTAACTCAGGCGTTTCATGCCAGGCATCAAAATTTCCTTTGGCTTCTTCTTCATACCTTTCTTCAAGAATCATGCGGTACCGCTCTATAAATTCTCTCAATGAAGTATCACACTGGACATAGGTGTCAAACAAAGCACTTAAACTTTCTGCACGAGAACTGGTGGACAGTCCAACAAAAGAGATCTCTCTCATAAAAGTTGGCACCCAACGCATCCGATCATTGTATAAGGATTGGACCCATTCAACATCTCTCAAATTAAACTTATCAACCAACTTCCACCATCTCTTTTCAAATTGTTCCTCTGTCCATGATTTATATATACATTTGTTTAACTTTTCCATAAAACTATCATGCCATGCACCTAAAAATTCAAGTTGTCTTGGTATCTTTTCCAAAATATGCCACAAACAAAAACAATGACGTGTACCTGGAAGAACTGCAGCAACAGCTGCTTTCATGGCTTCATTTTGATCAGTAAGAATCACTTGTGGAGCTCTTCCCCCCATTGCAATTAACCATGTTTGCAGTAACCAAGCAAAAGTGTAGTTGGTTTCATCAGCAATCAATGCACAACCAAGCAATGTGGGTTGAATATGATGGTTTACTCCAATAAAAAGTACCAATGGTATTTTATACTTGCCGGTGAAATATGTTGTGTCAAAAGAAACAACATCACCAAAGTAGGTATAATCTTCCACACCTTTGGCATCAACCCAGAACACATTTCTCAGTCGATGCTCTTCATTCAAATCAACGGCATAGAAGAATTTTGGGTTTTCTTCCTGCATGTGCATGAAGAGTTCAATAAGCAATTGGGCTTGCCCAGTTTCTAGAACCAAACTCCGTCCCTTATCATGTAGATTTCTCAAAAAGTTCTCTAAACAATCAACATTTTGATATGCATTAAATAATTTGGAAACTGCAGTTAAATTCTTCCGCCTTCGCATTCGGACATCATTACCAAGTGGATCACTAATCCTATGACTCCTGAAAAAATGAGCCTGAGCAGGTAAAAGCTCATGATTATGCTCTTTCACAAAGCTATAGACATACCACTTGCCATCTGGTTTTCTTTTCACATGCATGCTTGCTTTACAACCAATTTTTGGAGACGGGCGTGGATTGATAGCATCATCAGATTGCTGTTTATTGCCATATCTTATACATGAAAACTTGGCATCAATAAATTCTTTTGATGCTCTAGACCGACGACTGCTCAACTTGGCAGTGCCAAACCCCATAAACTTAGCATATTCCTTATAAAATGAATAGGCAGCTTCATGCGATTCAAATTCCATATCATCACGAGGCTCTGAAATTGTACTACCCATGAGAAAAGAAGAATCCATAATTATAGTGGCAAAAGTCAGATCACCTTCACTCACAAAACTATTGCGTCACATTCCCAAATGTACGGCCCCAGCGGAAAGGCATAAAGTTTATTCTCAATAATCTCACTAGTACCTGAAAGGATATAGAAAAATTCACTAAGATATACAAAATACAAATGGCAATAGGAGTGAAATTTTCAATCTCACACACAGAGAGAGAGAGAGAGAGAAAGTTCAGTTTATAAACCCCCCCCAGCTAAAGAGTCAAAGAAATATCAATAGAGAGTGAAACCATTACATCAAGAAAAAAGAAAAAAGCATATTCATGACACCATTAAACAACATTTGCGATTGTCTTCATTAATCTACTATAATGGAACCTTCAAATTAGCACTCTTAACTGTTCAATTCAAACCCGAAAATCTAGACAACGAATACGAAGTTCAGAAAGTCTCCGATGTGAACTAATCATTACCAAATCGAACATTCAGAGCAATACCACTTTTAAGTAGAGGTATCGATTGTCACCTCTACCGTCTCACAGCTGGAGGGAAAAAGGACCAACTCTAAATGCCGTCTCCACACAACGCTTTAAAACAGAGCTTCGAAAAAAAAAGAACATCGGATCACCAATCAATCTTGGACCCGTCGGAGCGAGACAGTAAACAGCAGCAGCAAAGAAAGACGGAATCAAATTATTAGAACCCTAGCATTTCAGGGAGAAGAAAGCCCAAATATTTGAGGAGACTAGAGAGATTGGCATGACAGAGATGGAAATTGAAAATCGGAGTGTGTAGCTAAAGAAAAGACCGATTGGAACGATAGAACGCGCAGGAGAGGGCTAGAGAGAAATTACAATTGGGTTTGAGTGGGTGAGAATTTGGGGAAACAGGAGTCTTGAATGTCTTGTCTGTTACATGATAGTAACGACGCCGTATGAAGTTTAGTTGCGAATCTGAACCGTTCGTTTTAGCCGACGGTCAAGATTAGTTCAGTAAGCTGTAATTTCAATTTTCCTCTTCGCCTCCACCGGAACCACAACAATATTTGCACCACACGATCAGCTTCTTCTTGCGTGAAACAACAGGGCAGGAATAAGCAAAGATGATATATGGTAAAAAGCAAGCAGGAACTGAGTTTCTCATTGAAGAAGCAAGATTTGGAGATGCAAGTTCTACTTCATATTCAAGGCATCAATGTGGGAAACACAAAATGTATACGTTTATATTGGTGGAGTTTGTTAATTATTTTGCATTGATTAACATCCGCATGTCCCCGAATACACTAAAAATTAAGTATGTGGAAGTATCTTGTGACAAGATATCTTGTGTTCGGAGACACCAAGAAATGTTTGGAATAATTCTCTTCCAGCCTTTTCAATCCTCGATAATTTTATTGGTTTAACTCTGCCATAGATTAAATGTGAAATATACTAAAGGAAGCTAAAGATCCCTCCATTAAATTGTACTCTGGTTATGACTTCGATACTTAAACTTCCAACAGTTGTATATTCCTAAAATATTTCATTTTTGGAAGAAACGTTGCTTGCTGTAGATCTCAGATTTTTAGAAGTTATCTCTTCGTCAAGGTTACATAGTCCAAGACCTTTTTTGTTTTTTTTGAGTGAACAAGGGCTTTTTTTTGGTTATAAAATTATGACACACTTGGAATTCTGAATGAAGCTAGCTGCTTAGTATGCAATGAGTTACTTAACATAGTATATAATCAACGACATAAAATTATTGGATACAAAAACTAAAACTTTGTTTTTTGAAAACTATCTGGACTAAATTTCAAAATGCATAAATTCTATCATCTTCCTCATATATCTCTTACTTTTGGCTCCCTGTGGCTTATAGTTTGAAGTACTCTTGTATCTGTCCAATATAATGGCTTCCTCCTCCTCCTCCTCCCATGTTACGCGGAAAATGTATGATGTGTTCATTAGCTTTAGAGGTTCAGACATCAGACATGGTTTTCTTAGCCATTTGACAAAGGAGTTGCGTCGAGAGCAGATAGATTTCTATGTAGATGAGAGACTTGAGAGAGGGGACGAAGTATCATCAGCACTTGTAAAAGCAATAGAAGGGTCAGTGATATCATTGGTGATATTCTCAAAAGACTATGCTTCTTCAAAGTGGTGCATGGAAGAGCTTGTCAAAATCATGGAATGCAAAGAAACCAATCACCAGATTGTAATACCAGTTTTCTTCAATATACATCCATCAGATGTCAGGCATCAAAAAGGCCCTTATCTAGATACATTTGCTGAACATGAGGAGAGGTTCAAGGATAACATGGACATCCTGCAAATATGGAGATTTACCTTGACTAAAGCTGCTAACTTGTCTGGTTATCATTATTCATCGAATTCTCAGTAAGTTTCTTTTCTAAAACTTTTTGCCTTTTCTTTTAAATATAAATATAATAACTTGTTATCTAACTTGTTGTTCAGATTAAAAAGAATTTTAACCTTTATTTATAGATTGTCTTGCATCACAATATCTGTTATTTCTTCATTCAATTCCTAGAAATTACAGTCTAGATTCCAAAGTTTAACTTGTTGTTTCTCAATCAAACTAACATGGGTATGTTATACATGAATATTTCTATCATGTCTGTTAATTTTGCTTTATTTTTTTATTAGTTGTAGCTTAATCAAGTTTTTTCATCTGTATTTCCTTTCTCTTCTTGTATGCTAGGAATGAATCTCAACTCATTGATGAAATCCTTCAAGATGTCTTGAAAAATTTGGATGATACTTACCCTGTGGAACCAAAGTGCCTAGTTGGAGTTGATCAAAACTTGGCCTGTATTGAATCATTATCGAATATTGAGTCAGATGAGATTCAAAGTCTTGGAATTTGGGGGATGGGAGGTATAGGTAAAACAACCCTTGCTCGTGCTGTGTATGATAAATTCTCTTACAAATTTCAAAGCTGTTGCTTCCTAGAAAATGTGCGAGAAGAATCAAAACAGATTAATGGACTGAGTTGTTTGCTTCAGAAACTTCTTTCTGAATTATTAGACCAAGAAAATCTCCATATGAATGATGCAGTGAAAGCAAGATTCAGAATGGTGAGGAAGAGAAGGCTGCGTTGGAGAAAGGTTCTTGTTGTTCTTGATGATGTTGACACCTCTGAACAATTAGAATATCTAATTGGAGAACAACTTTGCTTGGGACCAGGTAGTAGAATCATTGTAACAACTAGAGATAAGCATGTTCTCGTTAGTACAGGAATTCTCTTAATACATGAGATGAAAGCATTGAATTTTGAAGAATCCATGAAACTTTTCAGCTTGAATGCCTTCAACCAATGCCATCCCAAAAAAGGATATGAAAAACTGTCAAGAAGGGCAGTTGGTTATGCCAAGGGTATCCCACTAGCTTTGAAAGTTTTAGGTTCTCATTTTCATTCCAGAAATATGGAAACATGGGAAAGTGCGCTCAAAAAGCTGCAGAAGTATCCCAATATGCAGGTTCAAAATGTATTGAAAGTGAGTTATGAGGGATTGGATGATGCAGAAAAAGAAATATTGCTAGACATTGCATTCTTTTTCCAAGGAGAAAGTAAAGATGATGTCATAAGTGTACTTGATGCTTTTGGTTTTTATGCAACGGTTGGAATCGACAACCTTTTGAATAAAGCTCTTATAACTGTTTCATATAACAATATACAAATGCATGATTTAATTGAAGAAATGTGCAAACAAATTGTTCGTGAAGAATCTCCCAAGCATCCAGAAAGACGTAGCCGATTGAGGGACGGTGAAGAAATTTGTCATGTATTGAAAAATAACAAGGTAAGAGAAAGATACTCTAGCTAATTAATTTACATACTTTTTCATATCTGAAGAATTTGGGAACGCTAATTGTTTATTATCATGATGATCTTTTGTGTCAGGGAACTGATGCAATTGAAGGCATTATGCTGGATGTGTCCTGGAGTAGTAGAGATTTACACTTGAATGCCGACACCTTCACAAGAATGACCAGTCTAAGATATCTCAAACTCTACTGCAGGGTGTATGGTAGATCATGTAATTATGTGAACCTTCCTGTTAGCCTTAATTCATTCCCTGATAAATTAGGGTACTTACATTGGGATGGATATCCTTGGAAATCATTACCATCAATTTCTTGTGCCGAGAAGCTTGTGGAACTTACAATGGAAAATAGCCAAGTTAGAAAACTTTGGGAGAGTGTGCAGGTATTTATATGCAATTGTATTTTGTTTTTTATATTTAATTATAACATATCTGGGCTGTTCCAAATAAGATTTTCTTTTGATTCTTACAGGATTTTGTGAACTTGAAGAGATTAAACCTTCGGGGATCACGACTATTGGAGGAACTACCTGATTTCTCCAAGGCTCAGAATCTAGAGGAAGTGAACCTTGTGAATTGTGAAAGTTTGTCCAATCTTCATCCATCTATCTTATCTCTCCACACACTTGTTTATTTGTATCTAGATGGATGCAAAAATTTGAGAAGTCTACAGAGTGAGGTTCATTTGAAATCTCTTAAACTGCTTCACGTTGATGAGTGTTACAGGCTCGAGGAGTTTTCGTTATCTTCAGAGGAAATAACATGCTTATACTTGGAAAAAACAGGAATAGGAAGATTTCACTCAGCAATTGGGCGTCTCTGTAAGCTTGAAGTACTTCATTTGAATGGTTCAAAACTGAGGAATCTTGCAGCAAATGAGTTAAGTTGCTTGAGATCTCTGAAGGATTTTCGTCTTTTTTATTACAAAAGAGTCATTCACAAAGAGAAGCTACGGATCATATTTGGTGGTTTACATTCTCTAGAAAAACTACATTTGACAGGATGTACTAACTTGTCTGAGTTGCCTGACAATATCAGTGATTTAACATCCTTGCATAAATTAGTACTAGAAGGAAGCAATGTTGAGAACTTGCCTGCTAGCATCAAGCATCTTCCAAATCTGAAAAAAGTTTACTTGAGAAATTGTAGGAGGCTGTTGTCTATACCAGAACTTCCACCATACATCACATGTTTAAACGCTGATGACTGCGTATCATTGGAGATTGTCCCACCTTTAACAACTTTTAAGAGAAAGGAAGATGACAATGAGGAAGATTATTCCTTTACTTTCCAAAATTGCCTGAAATTGCATGATCATTCATTCATGGTGGAGTTTTCTCATGTCTCTTTGAAGCGAGGAGCATATAACAATTATGATCCATTTATATGTTACCCTGGAAGCACAGTTCCCAAGTGGTTTGTCCGAGGACAGACAACAGAGACTTCCAACCCTATTGAACTCACTCCATCTTTTGATGACTTAAAGGGTTTCTTCTGCTGTGCTGTTCTTTCTCACTTGATTCAAAGGGTAATGGATGTTCCAGGCTACTTAGAATGCCATGTTGAATTGGAAGATTGTGAATATGCAACCGGCTGGTCTATTCAAATAGATCCTATGGAACTGAATTCAGATCATGTTTTTCTGTGGTATCAACGTGGTGAATACATATCAGAGGCAGTTAAGAGAAGGGGAAACATTCATGGCACCACTTGCAATCCAAAGATTTCATTTCAATTCTCTCTGCTTTATGAAAGTCCTATTTCATATGAGAGAAGGAAGGAAATAACTGATAGCCTCCTCAAAGCATGTGGAGTGTGCCCAATATATGCCTCAGAATATGACCAGTTTCTCCAACAGATTGAATTCAAGGTGCAAACAAAGAGGCTTGGGGATATGGATTGCCCAAAACAACTCCCTTCAGCAAAGTTTTTCAGGACACATTCTATCTTAAACGATTACAGTAGGTATTGTGATGGGCCTGGTTCATTTATGGGCCAAGTTTATTTTAAGAAAAGGAGGAGCAAAGGCCCATTGACTATTAGTGGCGCAGATGAGTCAATGTTGGCATCTGACAAGGCTGCCAGGTGGCAACGGCTGTGTGCACCTGAGGCCGGGGAGGAGACTGATTTTGGGCAAGGAGAGGTCTTGACCTCTTGAAAGTTAGGAAAAGTTTATCCTTAATGTTGCTATTTCATCTCCTTTGTTTATTTACTATCTCAGACCTGGTTTTACTGTTTGTTGGTGTAATTTTGTCTTCATCTTCTCGCTGAGCGGTACACCAGAACATATTCGGCATTAATAATATATCTTCCAGGTCCCATCATATTGTTCTTTTAGTTAGATTTTTGATATGTTATGCTGATTAATAGAATTAATCTAGTAATTTGTTTCCCCATTTAATAAAATAAGACTTCTTGTTGTTGTAATATGGTAATTTGTTTTGCTTTGAAAGCAGCCTAATACTCCAATCTATTAGAAGCCTACGATTATAACATTTCGAATTCCCTGATACAAACAGAAAATCGTCAACTAATAAAAGCAAATAGACTACATGGATACCACTCATAGTCAGGAACAGAAACACAGAATTTACATGATATTGGCCAAGTGGATAATAGAAAATATACAGATTCAAGAGGCTAGATTCCCAAATCACCATATTGAAGAACCAAGTCATACGTTTGATAATATGTGGATTTCTTTAATCTTAATCCCCATTTGTTGAAAGATTAAACCATTGAAGAACTCAATAATTAAAGAAATGCATATATTTAATATTTGATTATATATGTCTTCAACAATTATATTCTCTATAATTTATCCAAATCACCATATTGAGTGGACTATCTTTCTTAACTCCAACACCTGCTCATGAAATAAGTTATTGTAGAAGATTGTAGAAGATACTAGAATTAATTAGGAGAGATTATAGGATATTGTAGAAGATATTAGAATTAATTAGGAATCAAAGGAATTAATTAGGAGAGATTATAGGAGATTCAATCGTAATTATTTCCTAATTTCCCTCTGTAAATCAATCCCATGATATACGGTCCCCTTAATTGACCAAGTCAGTATATATATGTGAATAGTTAGACAGCAATGTACAGAAGAATAAAATTTCAGATTCAGACTTCCCAGTTGTTCTTTTCAATGCCATATTCAGTCATGTCCACCGATATGGTATCAAGCAGGCAATCTGATCTGCAAGTTCTTTTGCCGCAGAGTCTGATGGCAATATCGTGTCCAACGGTGGGTCACATCCAAACTCAACAAAAGTCGTCGGCCTTGAAGGATCATCTATCCTCATTGTGTCGGAACGTCTCACCAGCGATAACTACATATACTAGAGTCAAGCCATGCTACTTGCACTTGATGGACGGGACCGACTGGACCTGATTCACAGCGATCAGCCTTCCACTGGTGATGCCAATATTTGTCGACAGTGGTAGTTAGACAACGCTCTGGTTTCTTCTTGGCTCCTAAACTCGATGATCCCTGCTGTTCGAAGGAGCTTTATGTCCCTCACTTCTGCTAAGTCCATTTAGGTCGTTGTGAAAGAAGCTTACAAGAGGCGACTGAATGCTTCGCTCCTCTTTGACCTACAAATGAATGCATTTGATCCATTAGTAATTATTCTAGAGCGCTTAACTGCCCTCAAAAATTAGTCTCGTAAACAATCTGTTACGACTGTGGTACAGTGAGGTAATTTCTTTAGGGCCCTTACAACCATTAAAGGTAAAAATACAGGTCCTTGTTGGATAATAGACTCAGGTGCCTCTTATCATATGACTAATGATATCTCATTATTTACAAATTATACTCCTACCATGTCATGCCTCACAGTTAAAATTACTGATGCCTCAGATTCTCTCATGGCTAGTAGTGGTACCATTAATATTTCTACTACACTAACACTTCATGATGTATTACATGTTTTAAAGTTGAAATGCAATTTATTATCTGTGAGCCAACTGACAAAAAGGAAAAAATGTCGTGCTAATTTCTTAGCTACTCATTGTATTCTTCATGATCTATTTATATGGACGACTATTGGTGTTGCTAAGGAGTTTGATGGGTGTATTATCTGAATGACTGTCATAATGCAGTACCTTATTCCTGTAACAAAGTGTCTCTCCCTAGAGCTAGTAAGGTGAAATTATGACACAAAAGATTAGGACATCCAAATTTTTAATATATGTGTAAGATGTTTCCCTCAATCTGCTGAAATAAAAATTCAAACTTTTATTATGATTTATGTGAACTTGTAAAATATCATCGAGCTTCCTTCCCCAATACTTCATATCATTCGTTAAACCCTTCTCAATTATTTACAGTGACTTGTGGTATCCATCCCATGTTCCCAATAATACCCATTTTAAATGGTTCATGGTCCTCATTGATGACCATACCCGTGTCAGTTGAGTTTTTCTCTTAAAAGATAAAACTGAGCTATGTCAAAAATTTATTAATTTCTTCCATATGATCCATACACAGTTCAACATAAAAATTCAAACTCTGCACACTGATAATGGTACCAAGTACTTTAACCACTAGCTATTCACATTTCTTAAACAACAAGGTATCACTCATAAGATTTCCTGTCCTCAGTAGAATGGTATTATGGAATGCAAAAATAGACACATTCTGGAAACTGCTAGGGCCATCCTCTTTAGTAGTAATGTTCTTACCCACCATTGGGACAATGCTATCCTCATTGTTACCTTCTTAATCAACAGCATGACATACAAACCTTTGTCCTTTCAAACCCCTCTCCATGTCCTTCACCACCATTTCAACTTACCTTGTCTTGAAAATACCTTACTACTAAGAGTCTTTGGGTGTACTACCTTTGTTCATCTACACCATACCCATAAATTCGAACCCAAAGCCATCAAGTGTATTTACCTAGGGCTTGTTGGGACCCAAAAGGAGTATAAATATTTTGATCCATCTTCTAAACGCCTCTATATCACTTGTCACCTTCCATAAAATTGTTTCCTTTTATCCCTCGCCTTTGGTTCAGGGGGAGAATTAGTGTGAACCTCAGACAGATACTGAATCCACATACCCTCAACATGAACCTGATCGAATTAATGTCCTTGAGAAAATGATACATGAGGTACCTAAGGAAAGTGAAAAGGATACTAGTTTAGGGGGAGATACCAACATGTGGGGCCAAGTCTATATCTGTCGTAACATGAATATAAATATAACAGGTAATTCACCCCAAGCAACTAACACATTCCAAGAATTTGAACCAGGAGTAGGTCCTAATCATGAAGGAAACCCTAACGACCTGGATCTTCCAATTGCAATAAGAAAGCAACACAAGTCATGTACTAGACATCGTATAGAGAAGTTTGTTTCTTATCAGGCTTTATCATCGACACACGGTGCTTTCATATCTCATCTTGATCAGGTCAAGATACCAGAGAATATAAATGAAGCTCTTGACAGTCATGCATGGAGACGAGCAGTGATGGAAGAAATGAAGGCCCTTGAAAGTAACAAAACATGGGAGGTAGTTGAGCTACCCAAAGACAAAAAAGTAGTAGGCTGTAAATGGGTATTCACACCAAAATACCGTGATGATGGGAGCATCGATAAATATAAAGCAAGGTTAGTGACAAAGGGCTTCACTCATGTTTATGGTATGGATTACAATGAGATGTTTGCCTCAGTAGCCAAACTCAACACTATCATAATCCTTCTTTCTCTTGTTACAAACCTAGACTGGCCTCTACACCAGATGAATGTAAAAAATGCATTCTTGAATGGGGAATTGAAGGAAGAGATATACATGAAAATGCCTCCAAGATTCCCTGGTAGGAAGGAAAACCAAGTGTGTAGACTGAAGAAGTCATTATATGGTCTAAAACAATCCCTTCGGGTATGGTTTAAGAGGTTTACCATAGTCCTAAAAGCTCAAGGCTACATTCAAGGGCAGAGTGACCACACTCTATTTTTCAGACATCAAGATGGGAAGATTGTAGTATTAGCTATGCATGTTGATGACATTGTCCTCATAGGTGACAATCCAACAGAAATTGAAAGGATCAAAAGGGCATTAAACGAAGAATTCTAGGTTAAAGATCTAGGAGAAATGAAATATTTCTTGGGTATGGAAGTTGCTAGATTTGCAAAAGGAATCAGTATTTTGCAGAAGAAATATGTGCTAGATCTCTTAAAAGAAATAGGTATGCTTGGCTGCAAACTAAGTGATACTCTTATACGGGCTGACAAAATTAGTGTTGATGAAGACATGGGGAATTCCATGGATATGGGAAGATACCAGCGTATGGTTGATAAATTAATCTACCTGTCACACACTCGATCATACATTGCTTATCCCATAAGTGTGGTGAGCCAACATTCCCATAATCCCAAGCAAAAATTTGAACGAAGTCTACAGGATTCTCAGATACTTGAAGGGCTCCCCTGGAATGGGACTCTTGTTTAAAAAATCTAACAAAAGAAACATGGAGATACTAACTGATGCTAATTAGGCAAGTGATTAATATGATAGGAAATCCATCTCAAGATATCTAACCCATGTTTGGGAAAATTTAGTCACATGGCGTAGTAAAAAGCAAAATGTGGTTGCTACCAGTAGTGCTAAAGCTGAGTTCAGAGCTATAGCCTTAGGAATTTGTGAAGGTCTATAAGTAAAATGGGTACTATAAGAGTTAAAAATGTCAATGGAGCTACCTATCATACTACAATCAGACAATATGGCAGCAATCAATATGCCACACAATCCTATTCAGCATGACAGAACAAAGTATGTGAAAATAGATAGACATTTTATACGCGAAAAAATTGATACAGAGACAATTGACCTCAGATATATCTCCTCAAAAGAACAGACAGCACATATACTTACAAAGGGATTGACTCGAGATAAATTTAAGTATTTAATTAACAAGTTAGATATGATAAATATCTATATTCCAACTTGAGGGGAGTATAGAAGATTGTAGAATATATTAGAATTAATTAGGAATCAAAAGAATTAATTAAGAAAGATTATAGAAGATTATAGAAGATATTAGAATTAATTAAGAATCAAAATAATTAATTATAAGAGATTATAAAAGATTCAATTATAATTATTTTTTAATTTTTTTTATAAATTAAGTCTATGATATTTAGTCCTCTTAATTGACCAAGTTTATATATATATTTATATGTGTGTGAATAGTCAAATAATGTACAGAAGAATAAAATTTCAAATTCACACTTTTCGGCTGTTCTTTTCAGTGCTATATTTAGTCATGTCCACTTATAATTATAAATAACTAAAAATTAATAATATAATACGATGACGAATCACTTCAGATATTATTACGTCACTATCATCATCGACAGGTCTAGGGGGATTGAGGTGTGTGCATGTCATAATGTAAGCATCATCACCTTCACTTTTCCAATCACTCATCAAGACAAAAGCTATCAAGAAGCCACGTTGAACCTCAACTAATAATTCGGGTTGAGTTGGAATTTGGAAAGAGCCGCAAAGATAATGGCATAGAGTTTAAAAAAGAATTTATAAAAAAGGGTTGAGTTGGAATTTGGAAAGAGCCGCAAAGATAATGGCATAGAGTTTAAAAACGAATTTATAAAAAAATATATGATAATGGCATAGAGTTTAAAAAAAAATTTATAAAAAAATAAAAAATATATGATAATGGCATAGAGTTTTAAAAAGAATTTATAAAAAAATAAAAAATATATGATAATGGCATAGAGTTTTAAACTCTATGCCATTATCTTTGTGGCTCTTTCCAAATTCCAACTTTTTAAAAAAAAAATTAGAAAAAAATTTATAAAAAAATAATTATAAATAAACAAGTATTTATATATTTATTATTAAAAAAACTTTTATAATTAAAAAATTATTAAAAATGGTATAATTTTATTAAAAATAAAATAGAGAAAAGAAGAGAGAGTGTGGAGAAAAGAGAAGAGAGAGGAGTAGGGGTAGAGAAGAGAGAAGAGAGAGGAGAGAGGGTGAAAAAAATAGAATAGAGAGAAGAAAATATATAAGAGAAAGTAAGATAAAATAATAATTAGATAATGTATAAATTCTTTTATTATTCTAGAAATTAATTTTAATAATTTATCTAAAATTTTAGTTTTAAATTATGATTTAGTCTAAAAGCATTTTTAGATAAATATGATTATTTATTTTAAAAAAATTTTAAATTAAAATTTAAATTAAAAATTCTTTTAAAACCTTAGTGTTTCTTAAACAGGCACGATAACCCTCTTCCATCCAGCATTTAACATAGCTACATGTTCATTGTATGAACAAAAATCTGGTTAAATTAACACACCCACTATTATGCACTCGTTGAGAAAATAAATTTTGACGCTATAAATCAATCAAGTCAAAGATTTATTTAATTTTAATTTTCTTTTTGGAGCATGACAACTGTTGGAAACGCGCTTTTGAATTATTCAACTTGCTTTTTGACGAAGACCCTCATATTGATAAGGAAGTTTCCCCCAAACCTTCTACTTCCCTTAAAAACTGCATTGCCCACTGTCTACTCAGAATATCACTATTGCTCTTAGTTTGCGAGAGAAGGTTTGATCCATCCAGGTACGTTGATCTTCTTCCTCGTTCCTTATTTAATTAAAATATCTCTGTTTTAACTATTCATCACATACGTGTCAGAAAAAGCCATGTTCCTCTTGAGTTTCATGATGGTGCTCTGTTTCTAAAGTTTTTATAAAATTCGAAAGGATTTCACATTGTTTTCCTATATTACAGTGTTGAATCAGCTGGAATGTTCATGATTGTCAATACTGTGATTTATGTAGATTCACTTATACATCTAACAGGTTTGGGTTGTAAATCAAGGAAGTTAATTTGTAAATCCATATGTAAAATTTGAATAAAGGGTAACTTAGTTATTTGCATGTGCAAAACATAAACACTCAAAGACCTCAAGATTTCACCATATTTTAGCAAATTGAGTCCCCTATTTAGGACTTATTCATAACTTGTCTTATTTTATTATGTTCTACATGTCAAACCATCCTTAATTATATCCAAGCTACCCATGCTATAGATACAAATTTAATTCAATATATAATATTTGAAGAGTTATATGTTTATCATAATGTTATTATTGGGAACTTGAGTGGAGATATTAGCATCCAAATTTAATTTATTAGGAAAAATTAACACCCTATAGTTTTTGTTTATGTTCAGGGATGTCTACTTTTGCTGCTTCTTCCCATGTTCAGCGGAAAGAATACGATGTTTTTATCAGTTTTAGAGGTTCAGACACTAGATGTGGATTTCTTAGCCATTTGACAGAGCGGTTGCAACGAAACTGTATAGATGCGTATATCGATGAGAGGCTAGAAAGGGGAGATGAAATATCATCTGCGCTTTTGGAAGCAATAGAAGGATCAATAATTTCGCTGGTGATATTCTCAAAAGACTATGCTTCTTCAAAGTGGTGCTTAGAAGAGCTAGTAAAAATCATGGAATGCAAGCAAGTCAAAAATCAGATTGTAATTCCAGTTTTCTATAATGTAGACCCATCACATGTTAGGCATCAAGAAGAATCTTATGCAAGTGCATTTACTCAACATGAACAAAAGTTCAAAGATGACTTAAACAAGTTGCAAATTTGGAGATCTATCTTGAAAGAAACTGCAGATTTATCTGGTTATCATTCTTCAAATTTTCTGTAAGTTTTCTCCTCTTTCTGTTTTTTCAATATATCTTGTCATGGTTTATCAATCATATGTTTTCCTTTTCTACTAAAAAATTTAAAAATAATTATATCTATGCATGTATTATGTTTAATTGCTGTATGTGTGACTTGTTTTAAAAATAATTTCTTCCTTCCAGCAACGAATCTGATCTTGTTGATGTAATAATCAAAGATGTATTGAAAAAGCTTGAAGGTAAAGACAAAATTGAGGCAAAGCAATGGCTGATTGGATTTGAGGAAAATTTGGCTACTGTTGAATCATTTATGAAAGTAGACTCACAGGAAGTTGGAGTTCTTGGATTTTGGGGTAAAGGAGGGATAGGTAAAACAACCTTAGCTCGTGCCATATTTGACAAAATTTCCAGCCAATTTGATAGTTGTTACTTTGCATCAAATGTGAGAGAGGAATCGAAAAGGATTGGATTGACTTGTTTGCTCGAGAAGATTTTGTCTGGACTACTAAACAACGAAAGTCTCATAATGAAAGGAAGACCCAACATTCAAAGGAGGCTGCGTCGAATAAGAGTTCTTTTAGTGCTTGACGATGTAGACACGTCCAGCCAATTACAATATCTTATTGAAGAAAATCTTTCATTTGGTCCAAGTAGCAAAGTCATCATAACAAGTAGAGACAGACATATTCTTGTTAGTGGAGGAGTTCATGCATTACATGAGGTGAAAGAATTAAACATGGAAGAATCACTTCAACTTTTCTGTCGACATGCTTTCAAGCAAGCCTATCCCAAAATGGGATATGAAAAGTTATCAGCACAGGCAATTCAATATGCAAGAGGCCTTCCTTTAGCATTAAAAGTTCTGGGTTCATATCTGAACTCTAGAGATACAACAACATGGGAGAGTGCCCTCAGAAGATTCAGAAAGTATCCACATATGGAAATTCAAACTGTATTGAGGGTTAGCTATGATGGACTTGATATACCAGAAAAGAGGATATTCCTAGACGTTGCATTCTTCTTCAAGGGAGAAAAAAAAGAAGATATTATAAGGGTGCTAGATGCTTGTGACTTCTATGCGTATTGTGGAATAGATAGCCTTCTAGATAAAGCTCTCATAACCATTTCAAGAGACAATAGAGTAGAAATTCATGATCTACTACAAGAGATGGCTGAAGAAATAGTTCGTGAGGAATCTAAGCATCCTGAAAGACGAAGCCGATTAAATGATGCAAAAGAAATTCGAGATGTACTAAAAAATAACGAGGTAATAAGGGAAGGGTGCATTAGCTTCCTTTTTCATTCGTTGTGGGTTTTTTATAAGTTTTCATTCGTTTATTTTTTTGAAGAATTTTTAAACTAATATTTAATTATTTGAATCATGTTGTGTTAGGGAACGGATGGAATTGAAGACATTGTATTGGATATTGAAAACACCCTATCCCTGAGTGCTGACACTTTCCAAAAAATGAGAAATTTAAGATTTCTTAAGATCAAAACTGACATAATGAAGATCGATCCTGATTTCGGAGATCATCATACTGTTCATCTTCCTGATGGTCTGCGCTCACTTTCTAACAAGCTATGCTATTTTTGTTGGCAAAGTTATCCTTTGGAGTCTCTACCATCGGGGTTTTGCCCAGAACAACTTGTTGAAATCCATTTGGAAAGGAGCAAAATAAAAAAACTATGGGATGGTGTGGAGGTAATTATATATATACTCCCACTCTGGTCCTTTTTATAAGAAATAATCTCTCTCATAGAGGTGGTCTTAAATATAAGAAACAAATCCTTATTGTCTGAAATTTTAAATTAATCTTTCTAATTTTACCTCATTATAAAGCTTCACTTATTATCTCTCTACAATAAATTTTCTATCAATGACCTCTCATGTATTCTCTTTATAAAGGGGTATAATTGAAAAAAAATATTATACATATCTTACACATTTATTATTTTTAACTAATATTTTAAACCGCTTGATTTTGTTAGTTATTTTTTATAAAAAATACTTGAGGGAGTACTAACTTATGCTCCAGTCTTCAATTTATACAAATTAAGAGGACTTTTCCCGTAACATTTCTCTTTCGATTGTCTTAGGATCTAATGAATTTGAAGATAATAAATCTCAGCTTTTGCCGAGGGTTAGAAGAGTTGCCTGATTTCTCCATGGCACAAAATCTTGAAACAGTGGACCTCGCATATTGTGGAAGGTTATATAGCATTCATCCATCTATCTTATCTCTTCCTAAAGTTGTTTATTTGAATCTAAGATCTTGCGGGAAACTAAAGAATCTTCATGGAAAGAAGCATTTGAAATCTCTCAAGTATCTCATACTATCTCGCTGCTATAGTCTCGAGGAATTTTTGTTGTCATCTGACGAAATGACAAGTTTAGATTTAGATGGTACTGGCATCAAAACATTGAAGTTGACAATTGGACGGTTCAAGAAACTTGAAGAGCTAAATCTCGGTGGGCTTCTCAGCTTTCAAATAAATGAGCTAAGTTGCCTGACGTCTCTTAAAATATTCTCTCTTTCTGAGTTTAAACGAGAAATTCACAAATCAAAATTACTCACTCTGTTTGATGCATGGCATTCTTTAGAAGAATTGCGTTTGAGAGACTGTGTGGTTGATGAGATCCCAGACAATATCAATGGCCTGTCATCGTTGAAGATTCTATCACTTCGAGGATGCACAGTGAAGAGTTTGCCTAATAGCATCAAGCATCTTTCAGAGCTGAAACAAATTGATTTGGGGAAATGCAAGAGGCTGAGGTCCTTACCAGAACTTCCACCTTCCATTACTCATTTTTATTTCGACGAATGCACGTCATTGGAGACTATGGATTTTACACTGATGCCAGCAATATGTAACAACTCTTGTGAGGTTAAAGTTTGTTACCCAGGAATCACAATTCCAAAGGGCTTCAACTATTCTCAAACGGCGAAGAGTTCCATTACTATTGAGCTGGCACCATCTTCTTCTGACCATTTGTTGGGTTTTGCTTCTTGTTGTATTCTTTCTGCATGTGAGATGAACACTTCTGTACAAGTATTAGTTTGCAGAAGATTCCACTTTGAAGATGAAGAGATCAATCGCAAGGATGAAAAGACATTCCCTGGCATCTGGATATTGAATACAGATCATGTTTATGTATGGTATGATCCAATGGAGCGCATACTAAAGGAAACCCAAAGAAGGCAATTTGATAAGGGCACCACTTCTAAGTTTGCATGTGAATTCTTCATGGGATATTTCTATCACATGGATCGTGCGGTCGAATTTGATCACCATATAAATGCGTGCGGAATTTGGCCAATATATGCATCAGAAGTTCAACAAATTGAATTAAAGATGGAGGTTACTGTTACAAGCAATACCAGTGGCTTCAATGAGAACCCAAATGCAGAAGTGGCCCAACATCAGCCAGCACCTGATTCCATTAGGAGAAGCACATGGGACTTGGGTAGTATGATGCGCTGCTTTTTAAGAACAAAGAGCAGCCGAGATGAGCTCACATTCACAAAGGATATATGACAAAAGAAGCGCTTGAGAATTCAGTTCCAACCAATTTTTATGAGTAATTTCCTGTGCTATACCATCATTTGATCCAAATATATCTTTTTTTAAAAGAAATGAAAAAGATACGGCACAAACTATGAAATAATATTTTATTCATTATTTTGAATGGAGTGAATACTCTCATACAATATATCTAATCCTATTGATAAGTAATTATTCATTAATTACTTAATTAAACTGTTACGTGGTGGTTAGGTTAACTAAAATTGTTAGTAGTTAGTTAAGGAAGGTTATTAGTATAAATAGAGATATTAGTGAATGTAAGAGGTGTCTTGTGAAGTAATATTCAGTTTCTCTCTCTACTATTCTCTCTCTTGCGCAGCTCTGTACCATAAACAAGAATTGATCATTAGGTCTCCACCAACATTCAATAACCAAGCAGAACTTTATGTAAGTAGTTATCGCTGGTTAAGTTGTACTCGTCATTTACTTTAATGGAAGTTGACATTGCTTAAACAGAAGTAGTCATTTATCATTGTCAGGATCTGGTGTGGAGATATTGCCAGCTTGCATGCAGCATCTTTCAAACCTACGAGACATTTACTTAGGTAATTGTAGGAAGCTTAGGTCTATCCTTGAACTTCCTCCCCCCATTGACAAGTTAGAAGCCAGAGACCGTACATCATTGGAGACTATATTCTCGATGTCACGATTTCCATAGGAGGAATTCTCGGATGACACATATTGGTTAGGCTTCAAGAATTGTGCAAAGTTGGATGAGCCTTCTCTTGTCTTTGTTGAGAAATTGATTCAGGGCTCAATTATTTCAGCTGCTAGAATATGTGATTTTTATATGGTGCTTGTTACTCAGGAAGCAAAGTTCCAAATTGGATGAGATACAAACAGATCGCAGTTGCTTCAAATACTATATTGAATTTACATGTAACGATGCACAATCACTGATCGGCATGGAATTTTGCTGTGTTCTTCGTTCCACCCCAAAAGGACATGAAAATTTGATGTCGTTACTCTGATGATAACAACCTCAGATTCAAGTCCCAATATGTTAGGGCGGGCTACAATGCTTCGGATCATGTTTTTATATGGTATCATAATTTTGCCCAAAGTGATGTCCGGGCAAGTTATCATGGAAGGATTGCATATGAATTCTCTGCTACAGATGGACATGATAAGGATATTGAGTTCATCGATTCTGAAGTCTCAATCAAAGCATGTGGAGTGTGCCCAGTATATGCCTCAGGGAGGAAAAGAAAGAGGCATGCACATGTTGATGACATTGCATCCATGAGGAAACAAAAGCACCGCACAGAAATACAATTTCTCTAATTATCTTTACAGGTATCTCTCGCTTGTTTCTTTGATATATGTGCTGATGTTCTGAGTGTTCAGCGGCATCTTCCAGATTTGTTGAAGCCGAAGATGAAGACCGTGTTTTCTTTTTCTGTGCATGCTCTGTTCTATCTTGCGACATCCTGGTTCAGGAAGTTTGTAAAAAATTTGATTTGTTGCTATCAAGTAATTTGTTGATCTGTTGCTATGAAAATTCTTGATTTTTCATGAGGTTGAAAGCTATAAAACTTAATTACCAGATTTGTTGGCTTCTTCATTTCTTCTACTTCTTCTATCTCATACTCTGTAGTTAGGCAATCTTTCTGCCTGCGTTTCCGACTTCCCTTCTTTCTCAATTTGTCATTTGGTAAATCTTCGAATTGCTCTGTTTAAAATTTATGTACAATGTTGGAAAAAAGACGACAGTGATTTACATTGATGGTTGAAGGAGCAGAATCCAGATTTATCTGGGATATTCATCCGTGTATTCATCTTCGTATTATATATATATATATATTAATAATTTTGATTTTGTTTTTCGATCTTCCTCAAGAACATAGACGCGTTTCCATGTGAATTATGTTTACAAATTATCTTCCTCGGATATTTACCTTTTGTAAGCTCTGTCTCTTGAAATTCATCAGGGTTGCCCGAGCTTTGCTGATAAGCTCGTGAACCTGGCTACCCCGATCCCCAAAAATTTTGTCGTTCTGACACTTCCAGACTAGCCAACAAACATCTCTCTCCAACTTTCTTGACCATGTCTAATCCGTTTCCATAAATTCATGTACCAAAGGTTACATCCGAAGAACCTCGCTACAAAACCCGGCTTAATAAGAGATAACCACATTGATTTGAGCGTTGGGCAGTATCGAAGATCATGAAGAGAATCTTCAATAGCATGCTGGCACCAAATACACTCTGAGGCAACGTTAATTCCTCTGCTGAGGCAAGCTTTGTTGGTTTAAGAGCTTGTTGTGTAACGTCAGCCACATAAAGGATTTACACCTCTCTGGGGTGTTAAGTTTCTAGACGTGGTTCCAAAGCGTTTGTCCAGCGCCCGTAACTCCAGCAATCACGTTGTAAGCTGATTTGACAGTAAAATTCCCATGTTTCTCATGCTTCCATCGCATATCTCCGTCGCCTCTTCCATTCACTACTAGCTCAGAGCTTTGAAAAAATTGATTCCACTTTTCCTTAATACCCTTCCAAAGACGCGAACCTGGACGTGCCTAATCAATCTTGGGGAATAGATCATCCCCGCATTGGTATTTATTTCGGATTACTCGTGACCACAATGTGTCCTTCTGTTTCCGTAAGACCCCAGCCAGCTTTCATCATGAAAGCTTGGTTTTGCATCCTCGCATGCATGTCGAAGGCCCAATCCACCTTTCCTCTCCTCTTTACGCACCTCATTCCATGCTACAAGGTGGACCCTCTTTCTTTCGCTGCTAGTGCCCCAAAGAAAGTTTCTTGCATGCTTTTCAAGATCATCACATGTGGCTACAGGTAAAGCACATATTTGCATGGGATAGAGCGGAATGGCTTGCCCACTGAGGCAACAAGAGTATGTCCTCTAGCAAATGAGATAGCATTCGCCTTCCAATTACTTCTCGTTTTAACTTTGTCTATCACATACTGATACGTGCTCTTCTTAACTCGTTCATGATGGAGAGGAACCCCAAATATTTTCCCAGGTCTGAAGTGCTTAGGAAGCCAGGTTTCTCACTAAGCTGAGCAGTGCGAGTATGGTTCATATTACCTGAGAAGAAGACTTGAATTTTACTCTGGTTTACTTTCCGTCCTGATGCACTACAGAAGGCGTCTAAACACCGCTTAACCACTCCTACTTCATCCAAAGAGGCTTAGCTTCAGCAAAAAGAATAAGATCATATGCAAAGAATAAGCGCAAGATGAGAGGACCTATCTTGTTAAATCGGATGCGTCTCCAGTTTTTTCAGTATACTTCCTCCAGGATCAGGTGAGCAATTTTCTCAATACAAATAATAAATAAATAGAGATAGGATCATCTTGTCGTATGCCACGACGAATAGAAAAGAATTCTTGGGGGTCTTGCTTCCTTCCCATAGAATTTGTATCACTGGAGTAGAGATACACCAACTGATGACGTTGAGAAGCTCTGACGGGAGATACTTTTAACATGTTCCTTCTCGCTGTTAATTAATTAAAATTAATCAAATTAATAATTAATTAATTAATTAATTATTATTTAATATAAACTGACTCATTCTTGAACATATATGATGAACACGTCCCCAAAGGCCAAAGGTGACCCCTCCCAATTCACAAATATTAATATACGAGTATAAAATATTTATATTTATATTGTCGGCAGGGTTGGAATGTGATCCAATCTCAATTTCTGTCCAATTCAATTAATATTTTTCTTTTAAGAATAATTCAGATATTTTTGGGACTTGCTTTTGGTGCCTTTCACATCCTCATTATTTTTTTTAATTTTCTTTCTCAGCTCGTTTTGATTAACACGTCACTAAAGTTTCTGGCATTAATATATATCCCATTCATCATCAATAATAAAAGCATCATTATATTCATGTCATAATCCAGATTTATATATTTTCAATGGCCCAAAAAGCAGAGCTGTCCTATTTTAGGAAACATAAGCTTCATCATGATTCATAATATCACTTCTCTTTTTACCCATAATAAGTTTTTATCCATCTATCTTGTATCTTGAATTTAGCTATAGTTTGATTTAATTCGGAGTGCTTTCTCAATATGATCATTTTTATTTTTAATGTTTAAACTTTCAACTTTATTTAAAAATTATTGATTAGTTATTTTTAAAAGATTTGTGTTGATTTGTTTTAAAAATACACTCTTTAATAATAGTTTACATTTTGAACAATCTCTTGAGGAAAATTCTAATAAGAATAGTTTTAAATAAAAATTACAAATTTAAAAGATAAAATGAAATAAAATTTTATAATTAATATTTAGACTTAAATATACAAAACCCTGAACTTTTGTATCAATTGCATATAATCTCTGTAACTTTTAAAAATTTAGATTAAATACTCTAATATTTTATATTTTAATTAATAAGCCCCTACCATTAAAATTATTGTTAAATTTAACAGTTTTTATCGTATTATAATTTTTATATTTTTATTATATACCACGCCATTTAAAAAATAACATTTGATAATTTATATATAATTTTAAATAATTTATATTTTTATTTAAACATAGTCAAATAATTATTTTAAATATTCTTTTAAGTATTTTATTCTTTAAAAATATTTAAAAAATAATTTAAATTACACGTCAAATGTCAAGTATTTAAATATTTTTTATTTTTTATTTTTTAAATAATATTATATATAATAAAAAAATAAAAAATTTATGATATAGTAAAAATTGTTAATTTTAATAGTAGAGTCTTAATAATTAAAACATAAAATATTAATATTTTTAATTTAAAATTTAAAAAGTTATATATAATTGATCAAAAATTGAAGAGAGTTATATATATTTTAGCCTAATTTTTATATTTAGAATACTAAATATAATGAGTAATCAAATACACTTTTTAAACTTCGCAATATTGTATATAGAGTTGGCTTAAATTTGCACAAAACCTCATAACATAGCTCATAAAATTTCATTATGCTTTATTGGCGTTCTCCTATTTAAACCTTAGATATATAATCACTTAGAGTACTTAGATATATATAATCACAGTACAATCTCAATCAGAATCACAAAAGAGTCCCACGTCATCAAAAAGAAATTATGATTCAAAAGCCAAAGTGCAATGAATAGCACATCGGTGAATATTAAATATTTACATAAATATGTGTGTGCTTTTAGTTTTTAAAAGTTGAGATTAAAAAATAATGGCAAAGGTGCGTTTTAATGCTCTCTTTTGACACAAAATTTCAGTCTGATCTTATAATTTTATAAAATATTTTTTTAACATTTTAATTTTGGCATCATCATTCTCAAATGATCACTTTGTGTCAACCATTGTTATTTTAAGAATTATATCAATATTTATAAATGTTTTTAACATTTAAAATTGAAAAAATATCAAAAAAATACCATTTAAAATTTAAAAGGACAGAAAGGGTCCATAAATTTTTAAAAAGATAGATTGGGTAGGAGGCTCAATCTATTATTTCTAAATTACTGTGCACAGTTACAAATATCATTATGGGGAGTTGCAAATACTATTATAGAAATTCAAATACAACTAGCAGAGTTGTAAATACCATTGAAAAAGTTGCAAATACTATTATAAGAGTTGTAAATACCATTGACAGAGTTGTAAAAAATATAATTTTGTTTTTTATTTGCAACTCTGCCAATAATATTTACAACTCCCATAATAGTATTTACAACTATACACAATAATTTTTAAATGACAGATTGGGCTTCCTATCCAATCTATTTTTTTCTAAATCCATAGACCCTTTTTATCCTTTTAAATTTTAAATAATTTTTTTTGGCATTTTTTCTTTAAAATTTCATTATCTTGTTAATGAAACTATAGGTTATAGGATTAAAAAATATTATATAAAATTTAAGGAATTAAAATAAAATCTAATAATTAATTATTTTGACAATTTTGTTTACCAGCTACGAATCATACTTTGACAAGAGGAAAAGTTAACTGTAACTGTAACCAGTAAAAACGAAAGAAACCATTCTTTGACGCGTTTCATTCGTTAGAATTGCCGATCACTGTTCTTGCTTCATCTTGCAACCAAAAAGATCCCATTTTTACAAGTAATCTCCCTCTCCCTCTCTCTCTCTGTTTAGCGCTTTGAAGCTTTCTTTCTCTTCAATGTCTTCTCTTTTCTCTTTCCACCTAACGCCGTTAGAACCGGTCTATCTATCCATTTCTTCAAGCAGTCCCTACCTTTCTCATTCTCAGCGCTTTATTGCCCGCCTTTTTCTGCTCTTTCTTCTCTCCTTAGGGTTTTGAATCTTCCTTATTCGTAAAATTCCCTCTCTTTCTCTCATCATTTGTCTCTTGTTTCGAAGAATCTCTCATTCTTCTTGACGTACTTCTGTGAAGAACAAAATGATGCCCCCTGGTCTCGTCTCCAATCTTCAACAGGCCCTGCTCAGCAGGAAAGGAGCCGAACAAGGCGACCAATCAGATAACGGTGCCGAAACCGCCGAACTTCCTCCTTCTACTTCCGGGCCTGATTCCGCGGAGCTCAGTGATAGTTCGAAGCCTATTGTCCTCGTCACCAATAGTGAAGGAATTGAGTCCCCTGGCCTTACTTACCTGGTTGAAGCTCTTGTTCGCGAAGGCCTCTACAATGTTCATATCTGCGTTCCTCAATCGTGGGTTTCGGTCCCCCCCCCCCTCTAATCTTGATTTATTTGTCAATCTAATGAGCCAATTATCTACTTTGATTTTCTTATTTGCGGACTTCAAACTGCTGAGATTATTTGCTCGATTGGCATTCTGTTTCTCTTCACACACATCCCCACTTTTCGGTTTCTGGGTTCTCTTTATATGTTTTTTGTTATTTTGTTTTAAATGTATTTTGAATACCTCGTCATTCATTCAATGCTGGAAATCTTCTATACCCATCTCTTGTCCGTCACCGAATTGGGGTTATCTTTCTAATTGGAAAACGTCTAAATGGTTGTTTTAGGGACAAATCAGCTGCAGGGCACTCTGTAACGTTCAGAGAAACGGTGGAAGCGAGTTCTGCTCAAATTGATGGTGCCATTGCGTTTGAGATTTCAGGTATGACTTAACTTCTTTTTATTTTTTTAAAGTTCTTTTAGGGCTTTCCTACCATGGTACTCGTTATTCAAAATACATACAGGGTTTTGTGATCGGAATCTATTCTATTAAGGTTTGAATTTACTTGAGATCAACGTATTTTAACGAATATGACTTATTTGATCGTTTGCAGCATGTCACCTCTCTGTGCTGACTAGCCTCCACATATATCATCTGAAATCGGAGCTTAAATGAATTGGATTCACTGGCCTGAATCTTTGTGTAGAAAAGAAATTAAATTTGTAATAGTGATACCAATAATTTGACATCAATACAACTGGCTGTTAAGATTTTTTAATTGAAAGATAGTCGATTTCATATTTTTTTTTTCAAATGGGCCTAACCTTTATGTGTAGATTTACCATCCTATTTGCAGATTGTTTATATTCTTTTATATTTTATAATCAGGAACTCCTGTGGATTGTGTTTCGCTAGCATTATCAGGGGCGTTGTTTTCATGGTCAAAGCCTATGCTGGTTAGCCCTTATCTTCTACATATGATGATGTAATGCGCACACTTATTGTCATAAACAAAGTGGTTATAATTTAATATAAATTTCAGGTTATTAGTGGAATTAATAGGGGGTCGAGCTGTGGTCATCACATGTAAGTTTATCTTGTCTCATACTTGACAAATCTTGTATATGTATATGCTATGGAACTTTAGCTCTAAGGTGGTGACCTAAGTTTATGTCATGCTTTAAATACTCCAGGTTCTACTCAGGTGTTGTTGCTGGAGCTAGAGAGGCATTACTTTGTGGTGTACCATCAGTGTCAATATCATTGAATTGGTGTGTTTAAGATTTTTTTTCCTTCCTAGGTTATAGGTAGTCTGAACTGCATTTTCCTATCAGAGATAATAAAATTGTATCATATCCTGTTGTAGGAAGAAGGATGGAAGTCAAGAAGCAGATTTCAAGGACGCAGTAGCCGTCTGTTTACCAGTGATAAATGCAGCTATGAGGGATATTGAAAAGGGAACTTTCCCCAAAAGCTGCTTTTTGAATATAGAAATTCCAACATCTCCTCTGGGTAACAAGGTCTGCTAATTTTATCATGATTTGGATAATTTTATTCTGAAAATTCCATACTCTTGGTTTTAGGCCATATGTTGTACAAAACCTTTCTGGTTGAGATCATTGCTCTAAAGTGAACTTTCATTCTACGGATAGTTTTTGCCTGTTATCATGTTTGCATCTGGGTTAGGTTTTATTATAATTTTAATCTAAACATGAGTCTTTGAATTGAGCTATTAGACATTTAGCTCTGCCTTAGCTGTTATGTTTGACTTCAGATCTATCAAATTTGACCCTCTTTTGAGAAATGCTCCACATAACTGTTTCCAAGGGCTATTATTCACTCTGCATGCTTATGTTCAATCTTGATGGATTGATCTGGCAAATTCCTGCCAAATTTCATCTTTTGAGCTATACGGCTTGAACATAATATCTTGCTCATCCTGTTTTTTATTCAAAAGGTCATGACTACTCTTTCTTGTTTGCATTTTTTTGATGCGGTAATAATATTGGAAACCCATTTTCCATTTATTCTTTTTTTAGCTAGCTATTTTTTGTTCTTAGATTCAATTCACTCAAAAGTTCACTGTCTTACATAGATTTGTCTTAATTGCTTGATTGGCAGGGTTTCAAATTGACCAAGCAAAGCATGTGGAGATCCACTCTAAACTGGCAAGCCGTTTCAAGTAGACACTACCCTCCTGCTCATCACATGGCTAATCAACAAGGCCTTGGCCTTCAGCTTGCGCAGCTTGGCCGAGATGCCTCTGCAGCTGTGAGTATCCTACTTATTTACTATTTGTGTGTTGTAATTATCTTGAGGGATTGTAGTACATCCGTTGATGCTAATATCAGAATCTCTCTCATCTTGGTTACTTTAGGGCGCAGCTCGTCGAATGACTACACAGAAAAAGAATTTGGAGGTTGTTGAATCAGTTGGAGCTGCGGGAAAGCCTAAGTTCAGCAAAGTGAAGAAATATTTCAGATTAGAGGTAAATAAGAGGGAGGGAAAACCAAAACCCTCATTTAAACATTAGCTTTTTCATTATGGGAGAATCCTTTTATTGTGACATTGATCTGTTTTTCTGTGCTGAATATGAACAATATCAATTAGTAAGAAGGGGTTATTCCTGGGGTGTATAATTGTTTCCTTTGATTAACTGAAATCTTTGAAAGATTAATTTGAAGTATGGTCTTCTAAATTTTAATCTTCACATCACATGCGATTCAGGTGGTATTTCACTTTGATACATTTTCTTTGTTTTAATGGCAATTAAATTATGTTAAGTTGTTTATAGAAGTGAGCTTAGTCTTACACTACTTGTATCTGCAGTTTGCGGAAAAGCAGCAGGAAGATCTAGAAGATGATCTGGATTATAGAGCAATTGAAAGTGGATTTGTAAGTGTTAGCATGGGACTATCTTGAATTGTTTATCCAAATTTTACAATGAAAATTATTTTGGATTATATTTTTAACTATAACATTTTCATGTTATATTGAACTGCATATCTAAAGTTCACACATCATGTTGGAGGACTTCTTCGAAAAACTCAATTATGTGATGCTTCGTTAAAAATACTCACACATCATGCTTTTATTAGAGAATCTGATGTCATACTTTTAAGAGAATCATTTTTCAATATATATAGAACGGAAAGTGTATAGCAAGTCAGTGATGCGTATAAGTTATAAAGAAGGTTGGAGGTGCCGGTGAGAAGATAGAGTAGATAGTATAGAGTAATCTGAAAATGGGTAGAGAAAGACCAAAGAGAGCATGTAATAAAGTTATTGAACTGGACATTTTGGTTTACAATATATCCAAAGACCGGATTGTTGATACAATCCATGTAGTTGAACCTACCTAATAAGATAAAACTTATTATCTTTGGATATGGGGACGTCTTGTCTTAAAAACTGTGATGGCCGAACAAAAGAGTTAAAAACTTTATTTTCTCTTTTATATTCATTGATTTACTCTGATTATTGCATCTGATTTGGAGGAACAGGTTGCTGTTACCCCACTCTCACTTTCTCCTCATGTTGAGTCTGATATCCAAACGGCAGCTTCTGATTGGATCTCTACTGTGATTCCAAGTGAACAATGAAAACCTGAGAAGTCCTGTACATTTGAGAGTTATGATAATTCTTTCTTTATTGTTTTCATCATTTTTTAAAGCAAAAATGGAAGGAGGAAGCAATAGTCACACCAATTGAGTAGTATAATTTTTTCCAATCGTTTTCATTGTTTCTGTTTCTTTGGTCTCTGTTTGTTTCTTATGTGAAGCAAATGCTTCTTGTAATCTGCAAAGGCATATTTTGAAAATGCCATTTCGTCTTCTTGTAAGTTATTAATAGCAACACGGGTGCAGCTGTAATTTTCAATATAATTATCTGTTTTACTTGGTTTGATGGTTTCTTACCATGTGCTTATATATATATATAGGAAATATAAGCTCCTGTCTAATGTGCCTACGAGAAATAAAATCTGATGATAATGACAGACTAGTTCAGAGAATTCAACCCCATTGGCCATTAGTTATATGATTGACAAATATGATAAAAAATATATATTTAAAAATAAATATGATAAAGTAAATTTGGTAAACATAAATAATAGGAAAAATCGTAGTGTTGAATATAGAATTTCAATTTGTCAATGCAATTTTTAATACTTGTTGCATAAAAATCAATAATTCTACAAATAAATGTGATGAAAAATTCATGAAATACATTAAAAATTGAAAATTTTGATGAAATTAGACACGATTAGAGATTTTGCTTCTGACCAAATTTTTGGACATGTTATTTTTAAGTGCATTAAATTTGGGTGTGTTGTAAAGAAATTAAATTTTAAAAAATCAAGATAAATACTTTATAATCAAACAAACAATCCAAGTTGACATTTAATTTAGAAATATGTTTTCTTGAGAGAATAATTCAAAAATATGCTAAAACAACTGAAGATGTCCAAAAAAAGATTAAAGATTTCACTACCTTTTTTTCTTGTCCAACAAAAAAAAGAATAAAAAACCATTGAATTTAAAATTGTAAACTTTCTTTTTTGTTTTTGGAAATGGAATATGAGCAGGTTAACAAGAAAAAGTTAACGGCATAATCGAATCATACCATCTAATACATTTAGTATTGCCAGCTTTTTAACTTGACCCTCCCGCCACAATCTCTTCTCCTTCTTCTTCCTCAAGTAATTTCTCTCAGTTCATGTCATCTCTCCTCCGTTTTTTCTCTATTGGTAGCAGAATTGTATCATCAATTCTTTTAGCATTTCCATGGCAACAATTTTCTATTTCCTCCCCCGTCACCTCCTTCTTCCTCAAGCAGTCTCTATAATCTGGATAAGTAATTAGTTTTTGGCTTCCTATGCTATGCTTCAATATTTATATTACAATATTTCTTATGTTTTGTCTCTCGTCCGTTTTTTTTCTCTCTCGATGAACTCAAATTGGATTGAGGTAAAATACAAAAGACTTCGTAGTTTTTGTTATAATTGTGTGATGATCAGCTTTATTTTTAGAATATGCGAATCCAATTGTTCTACGGTATTGGTTAGAAATTGGGCAAAGAAGAATGTATGAATGGAGGGAATCTGGGAAATGGAGTTTGATGACCATTCATCTCTCGTTCGTTGTTTTGTGCTAATTAGACTTGGACAAAAAACAATGCACCGTCAATATATGAGAAAACTGAATATTGTTACACTTGGATTGATGGTTTCTTACCATGTGCTTATATATATATATATATATATATATATATATATATATATATATATGAATGGAGGGAATCTGGGAAATGGAGTTTGATGACCATTCATCTCTCGTTCGTTGTTTTGTGCTAATTAGACTTGGACAAAAAACAATGCACCGTCAATATATGAGAAAACTGAATATTGTTACACTTGGATTGATGGTTTCTTACCATGTGCTTATATATATATATATATATATATATATATATATATATATTGACAAATATGACTAAAGAAGTGTATTTGAAAATGAATAAAGATAAATATGATAAGGTAATTTTGGCAAAAATAAATAATAGGAAAAATGGTGGTGTTGAATTTAGAATTTCAAGTACTTGTATAAAAATAAATAATTCTTCAAATAAATTTGATTAAAAAATTTGTCAAATAAAGATGAAATTAGGCATGCTTTGAGACTTTGTTTGTGAGTATATTTTTGGACATGATCTTTTATGTGCGTTAAGTTGGGTACGTTGTAAAGAAATTAAATTTTAGAAAATCGTGATAAATACTTTAGAATCAAACAATCCAAGTTAGCATTTAATTAGAAATATGTTTTCTTAGGGAAATAATTCAAAAATATGCTAAAATATGACTATACCTTCCATGAAATTTGAAGATAGCCAAAAAAAAAAAAAACATAAAGATTTCACCCCTTTTGTTTTGTTTACTGCCGAAAATATTAAAAAAAACATTAAAATGGAAACTTCTCACTTGTCCGCTTTATTTTATTTTATTTTATTTTTTTAAATGGACTACGAGCCAGTCCCAAAAAAATAAGACTTCAGAGGTGGGACCCGGCCCAAAAACACTTCTCCGTTGTGCTCAGGTTCACTAGAGGGTTCAGGGGAATACTCAGAAATTTCAGTGAGAAAGATGGCATCGAAAGCCCTTTTCCAAAATGGAACTTCATTGTTGAAGCGGCTTTCGAACTCGTTACTTCACCGAAGTTCGCATTCGAATCATCAAAATGTATCGCCTGCCCTTGAAATTGCTCCCAAGTTATTCCTTTCCGTCTCCAAGCTCCCTACTTCTCTACACCTTCCACAAAATGAGGCCGACTCGCTGAAAAAGTTCGCCCCTGAGAGATTCCTGTACCCTTGTGGCCTTCCCTCTCTCCCATTCTTCTTACCCGATGGTACGCTTACATTCTTTGACGCTAATAGTTTATCTTTACTTGTTGGGAATATTGAATGTTGAATAGCGTGCAAAAGATTGTGCTTTTCTCTTTTATTCTTTTTTCATTCAATTCAATTCTATGGGCTGTTACGGTGAAACTTTAGGTGAATTAGTGTACGGAATGCTTTTGATCTGATATTGCCAATTTGTTCCGCTGATGCTGAGTTAGTGGATTCTTTATGTGTTTAGCTTCTTTATGCCAATTTGTTCCGCTAATGCCTTTATCCTAGCCAACATTTTTTTTATTAGTTTATGAAACAATTCTCTGATTAATTTGTTTTTCTAGTTTAATTTCTGTATGGTTTGGCGAGAATTATATTTGTGGTCTTCAGAAGTCAAGACCACCAAACTTTTTCTGAAATGAAGGTTGGTAAGTTAGACAGAAATGAAAGCAAAGGACAGCAAAATTTGTTTCTCTGAAAATCAGAGAGAAAGATAATAGGGTGGAGAACTCGGTGAAGGGAAATCTGTATTATTGATAGATCGATTCTTAGATAGCACAGTCGCACACATGGTGTTGAAGGTCTGTCTTGACAATTTTAACTTCTCTAACTTCTATTTGACATCATCCCGTAACATTCTCCCTCAAAACAAACTTAGTTGATTGAGCTATGCGCTGCCGTTTGCTCCTCCTGAACTGAAAGTGGTGTAGCTTTTCGCTTTTAGTTTCTTTCTGAGCTATATGTCTCAGCTCTGCCTGCTTAGCGATTGATTATTGTCTCCCTGACAAAGTTAAGGTCCTGCTTGGAGTACCAGATTTGCTGATTTCTCTTTGCTTAGATTAACTGTTAAGGTCCTGCTTGGAGTACCAGATTTGCTGACATCTCTTTGCTTAGATTAACTGTTATAAGAGTTGATCATAGGAGTATTGTTCCCTTGAACTTTTTGCTCACCAATTCTACGTCAACTACCTTTTCAATTTTAATTTTTCATTCGTTAAGTTTTCTGGATTAGCTACTAATTGGTTAGGATGCCAAGGAAGCTTAGCTGGTGCATTTTATTCAACAAAAATCATTTTTGGCATTTCTTTTGTTCATTGTGCTGTGCTAATTTTTACCATTGACTTGCTGGTATGAATGCAGAGTTTATTGTAATAAGATGACGCTATATACGTGTCAACATGGGAATGAGATGATGTACTGTTATATATAATATGGAATCGAGCTTTTCTCTATCAATCTGTTTTCTTCTCTCCTTTTCCTTTTCCTTCTTGATTAAATTGTTTTCATTGTTCGGCAGGGGATACTTCTTCATCAGAGAACCCAATGCTTTTATTCCCCAAAAGGACATTCCAACCTAGTCTTATCCGGCGAAAGAGGAATCATGGTTTTTTCTCTCGGTAAATATCTCATCTGTTGACAGATATGTCTCCACTTCTCCTATAACATGAGGGAAGAGACTGATAAACTCTTGTGTTCCTTTCTTCTACCTGAGCGTAAATGGAAGAACCATAGAAGGCTTGTTGATAATTTCATCACTAGAAACTTTGACATATATGAATAATATGGAAGTTTACCTAAGCGTATGCAAACATTCTGCATGAACAAAATTATTAAACTATGCCTGTATGGGTTATGATTTGTCGATTGGATTGTGACATTGAGTATCGTTTCCTTTAGTGCCTACGGCTGTAAATTAGGTTTCTCTCCCTGTAGCACTGATAAGTTGATAGTGCAGGCGTAAAATAATTTGAGAAAATTTTGTGACTGAAAATAGAGCATGAAACTACAGAGTATGACCAGGCAAAGTGAGTAGGGGCCATAAGGCCCAAGGATGGGCCTGCCTCCTCACTTTAACAAAATGGTCATCACATACTCATTGAGCACTTGTTGTAGAGTAGGACAAAACTGTAAATTTTTATACATCATGGATGTCAATATTCATGTTGGCTACTTAAGGGTGGAAAACTGTGATTATTTAAATGACATGATATTCCTTTCAAATGAGCAGGAAGGCAACCAAGGGTGGCAGAAGAGTCATTGCTCGAAGAATAGCAAAAGGACGGTCGAGGATTACAGCTTAGAATCATCGGAACGTGGGGCAGAATATTCTCTCCTAGAGACTTAATGGGAAACTATGCTTGCAGTTTGTTGTGCAATATTTTAGGGATATATGATGATGTATCTGAGTTTTTGTAGATTCAGTTAATAATCCAATATGCATGATGGAGATTCTTGTCAGTTGCAAATTCTAATGCATTTTTAGCTTTTATAATGCGAGCCTCAAGTTTAGTGGGCGCAACAAATAACTGTGCAAAGATGAGATCAATATTAAGCCTAAACTCGCCAATCTTATGAGGTGGGTCTCAAATACCAACACTCACAAGATTACATGAATGCGTTATCATAGTAGCAGGCATTCTTACGTGAGACTTGTGAGTCTTGTTTTCTAAATCTGATAAATGACCTTTCAGGCTATGAATCTCCTTGAAGTTCACGAGGTTGAACCATGAGCTTGTTTGAACAAGGCAACCTTCAGTCCCCATATTCTTCAATTAATGAAGCCTTTATGGAGCACTCTTTTTTTGAACCTGGTGATGATGTTGTCTTAATCGCGTACAACTGTCTAGTATATTTCCTAGGCGTATCTCTAGAAGGATAAAAAATGGCGTGGCACTGGTAGGTATGAACTTTTGAATTAAATACTTCAAAAGCATTTTTTAAAATAATAATTATCTAATATATAATATTATTAAATTAAATTCAAATATTGATGGACTCCATTGAAAATAACTTTTCTAAAGTAATTTTGTCTATTGACAATGTTTGAATTCTCGAAAAATCAAGTCTATCTAATCAATATGAGCACAGTTGAATTAAAAGCTAATTCTTTTAAATTGAAGAGTTTAAGGTTCTTATGGTGGCCGGCATTACTATTCCTTTAATTATGAGATGGGATTGAAATAGAGGTTCATATCTGAAAATGTATCAACTTGGATATATAAATAAATGATTGAATAAGTGTATATACAAGTCATGATCGTGTGTGAAAGATCAGAAAAAGCAATAGCAGCTTACATTGTATAATGTGATTGAACCTCAAGCTCAAGGTTTGTGATGTTACAAAGTCAAATGAGAAAGGGTGGTGCTAATTTCTAATCTGCTTTTCTCCGTAATGCTGCTGAAACCCTACCCTGCTTGAAGAAAAAGTGTATGTGAAGAAGACGAAGATGGGGCATGGGAAAGCAAAAGGGACTTTTGAAGATTCCTAACTGTGGAAACTGATTGGAATGCTGGAGAAGGGCCAGCTTTGAGTGACGAAGCTTTGTCGCTTAAAATCCAAAGAAGATTGTCTCAGACACACAGTAGTCCACCCCCAAAATTCTGGGCCCTTCCATTATTGAGCTTACGCCTAGTTACCTTGCTCTCCCTTAACTCTATCTCCCCATTAGCCATAGATCACTGAGGCAATCAATCTTATAAAAGCGACTCTGTATATAACTCATTCAAAAAGATAAAGAAAACAATATAGCATAGTCATAATTTCTTTCTAACGTTATTCTCTCTTTAAAAGGTTGATTATATGAGTATATACAACAACAAACTTTAATTATATAATTACTTGGCTAAGAGTGTACAGTATTACTGTCTCTATCAATAGTCAAATCTTTAGATATATTTATAGAATATCTCATCAAACTTCCTCTACCCATTTAAAGATTACTCTATACTGTCTGATTTACTTTTTACACTATCGCCTTCAACAATTATTTTTGTATATGTTCAAACTATCTCAAATATTTTTTTTAAAATTTTTTATTTAATGGACGTTATTCTTCCTTAAATATATTTATAAAGAATCTTATCTTTATCTTTCCTTATATGACATATTAACATTTTTATCTTTACTACTCCAACTGTACGCTCTTATCTTTTAAAGTCAAACATTCACTATCATATAATATTTTGTAGTTTTATAGTAGTTTGATAAAATTTTCTTTTAAACCTATTAATTTTCGTTTACAAGTAACTCTGACAACTTTTCTTCATTTTGAGCCACCTCCATTTTATCCAAATCACTTCTAATATGCTTCTCTTATCAAAATTATACCGTGTGGGTATATATTTTCTGTCTTATTAGGTGAAAACTTTTCAATCTCACAAGTTTTTCTCCATGACTCAAGTTTGAAGTTAATTTCTTCTCTTAACTAATTATACGAACTATATCATCAGCAAATAGTATAAACTTAGAGAATATTCTCCTAGTATAAGCTTAGTTAGAATATCTTAAATCAGGTTAAATAAGTATAAACTCAAAGATGATACGTGATGAGGGTTACTCCTTATAGGAAAGTCCCTCTTTGTCTCACCTTTAGGTGTCCTCTTGCACTAATTGTTATCCCTTCATATATATTTTGTGTGACTTTGATATATGGAACACATA